>BMAU01000459.1:232500-1672500 GCA_019973935.1 Trichonephila clavipes | reverse complement strand
AGTTCAGCTGCCTGAGATCGTATGATATCATCCGAATACCACTAGGATGTCATTATGCTACTAATAGCTACTAGAGAAGACCGACTATCAAAAGATATGACCCCCAGAATATTGATTGCTGTGCCATTCGACAGCAAGATCAGAATAGAACTACTTTTCAGAAGAATTCCCCTTCCGGACATGATACGGATCAGACTCAAAAACGAAGCATAAATATTCCATGAGCATAACGATACGCCATTCCATAATTATGTATGTTACTCTGGCTTGGAAATATTGCAAGTGTTGCCTGCGATGTTTTGGCGTTAAAAGCAAAACTTGTAAAATGCTCTTGAATCTCAGATTTTTTGTTGGTGGCATCGTCATTCGCAATCAGCATTACATTTCCCTAATCTGAAGGTTAGTGGCTGTGCTCTATCATCGGTCCTCGGAGACGCTCTCTTTTAACAAAATAGCGCAAATCTGCTTGTTGTCTGTCATGACCCGACCTACCTCGCACAGAGGGTGCTTGATTTTTGCCCTGACCTCCATGTTCTCCAAATCTTTCACCTCTCAAAAGCTTCCGGTCATGGGTTTCTGAGAAACTGAAACTCCTCCGCTCTCCAACTGTTGCGATTGACAAAGGGTGAACTTAAAATAGCAACTTGCACCTAAGGGTCACCAAGGCCTAGCTGAACCTAACCGAATCAGAGCCATTTTTGAGGCCGCAGGTGCAACTCTGTACTTATTTCGGACCTTGTATACGCTGAAATTGCCTACAAATTCAATCATATTTTATTACTGTGTTTTATATATGAAGTTAGTAAAGTTTGGTTACTTGCTTTCTTACCTGGTTTTACAATTTTAGTGCCAACTTATTATTATTATATATATATAATAATATAATATATATATGTGTGTATATATATGTATTTATATATATGTATATATATGTATTTATATATATATATATACATATATACATATATATACATATATATATACATATAAATACATATATATATACATATAAATACATATATATATACATATATATATATATATAAATACATATATATATACATATATATATATATAATATACATATATATACATATATATATATATAAATACATATATATATATACATATATATATATATAAATACATATATATATATATATATATATATATATATATATAGTCCTGAAAAAAAATACATATATATATATAAAAAGTCCTGAAAATAATACATATATATAAGCAAAAAGTCCTGAACACACTCATTTTTTTGCATAATTTTTGTGTTTGACTTCATTTTTCGTTATGAAATTATCGCGCTACCTTAAATATTGTTATTGATTTTAATGTATTTTTTCATGCTGATTTCAAATCTGTTTGTAGATTTCATCTAAAGTAAATAGTTGCATTGATATGTTGAAAAAACCTTGACAAGAAAGCGTAAGGTCACTGTAAGAATGAGTGAGTGTGTTTTCCACCAGTGAAATGCTCCATTATTTCAACCAATCAGAGAGCAGTAGCGATAAAGGGTTGAAAGAAAAAGGTGAAACGTGGTTTATTGTATTGAATGCAGTTGTGTGCATGTGGAAAAAAGTGTATTGAAAGCAATTTGAAGTGCGTTTGTGGAAAATATTGGAATTATGGCTAAATTTTCATATCTGCCTGAGAATAAAAGGTACAATATAATACATTTGAAGGAAGAAAGTTATTCTATGCGCCAAATTGCTGTTAAAGTACCATGTGGCCTTTCTACTGTTGTGAGAACTTTGAAAAGATTTTCTGAAACAAATTTTATTGCGGACAGAGGGCGATCAGGACACGACCAAGAAAAACATCTTTACGTGAAGACAGGTTATTTCTTTCAAACAGAAAGCTTAATTCCTCGCAAATTTTGAAACAATGGACTTTGACATCAAATATGAGTGTATGCCCAAGAACTGTTAGAGGAAGACTGCTGGAAATTGGGTTACGTGGCTGTAAAGCGCGCCCAAAACCATTACTGACTGAATTTCAACGCAAGAGGCGATTGACGTAGGCAAGGGAACATTCATTATGAACTATTAAAGACTGGGAAAAGGTAATATTTAGTGACGAGAGTCAGTTTTGTATTTCTGGCAACCAAAGTAGTGCCTATGTAAGACGACGCACTCATGAGGTATTCAGCCCTTAGTGTCTGAAGCCCACAGTAAAGTACCCGACAAAAGTGATGGTATGGAGTTGCATGTCTGCTCATGGTAATGGAAGACTTCACATCGTTAGCAAAACAGTGAAATCCATGGATTACATTGAAATACCACAAAATAAATTGCTACCAACTGCGAGAGACCTTTTGGGGAATCAGTCATGGATTTTTCAGGACGATAACGCCCCTTGCTATCGTGCAAAGCTAGTCCAGAACTGGTTGGAAGACCATACTGTGAATAGAATGAACTGGCCAGGACAGTCTCCCGACCTTAATCCGATAGAGAGTTTATGGTTTAAAATTGGTTATGAAATTTCAAAGAAAAAACCTTCAAACAAACGTGAATTAATTGAAGCTTTAATATTTTCCTTCAACGATATTGTCACGAAACATCTTCTTTTGAAATTGGTGCATTTCATGCCAAAAAGATGTAGAGCCGTAAGTAAAGCAAACGGCTGGCCCATAAAATATTGATTTTCTAACTTGTGACAACAATGTAATTTTCAAAATGATTATATATATATATATTAAATATATCGTATTTGTCAATTTTCGTGTTATTTTTCTTTGCATATTATGTTATTCTTTATTGTTTTATTCTGCACATATTCCACATTATTGTGTTCAGGCACAGCTTTACTACAAAAAATATTTTAGTCATTAAGAAACTAGTAGTAGATTTGAAATCAGCATAAAAAATACATTAAAATCAATAACAATATTTAAGATAGTGCAATAATTTCACAACGAAAAATGAAGTAAAACATAAAAATTACGCTAAAAAATTAGTGTGTTCAGGACTTTTTACCACCACTGTATATTTATATATATATAGTGCCATCTGCTATTTCCAAGCCACTCGAGTAACTCTTATGCGCATACTCATGAACGCTCTATGTGTGTTGGGAGCCTGCCGGTCGTTAGACGCTCGAGGATGCGGAACGATAGACGACGCCATATTGGAAAAGACGAGAAGCAAGACGATGACGCTTCATGATTGTTATAAGGCGTTGACGGACATTTAAGATGAGAAACCTTTTAGAATGATCTGATGTAAATAGAAGTAAACAATTACGAGTAATTAAAATATAACTAATAATAGCCGAAGTGCCATTACTGACCAGTCCACCCACTACATATATATATGTAGGGATAATTAAATTAGATTTAAAATTAAATTCCACTTATAAAACTTAACTTTTATCTTCCCTTACATCTTCAAGTATTAAATTAAGCACCCAATCATTAGATTTCATTTTGGCGTCGTTTTCTCTCAGTGATAGAGCATGTAAATGGCTCGCTGAATAAAGACCGTTTTTAAAAAAGAGCTTGCTTTGACTTTATATATATATATATATATATATATATAATATTTGAATTTATTGTACTGTGTAGAGTTACCAAAAACAACAACAAAAATTAAAATTACTATCCATGAGTCTTAGTATCTTTCCAAGCATTCACTAATTTCCATTAATAAATTTGTGTTTGAAATGAGTTGAAAGTAAATGTTGGTGATATTTCTTTTCTATCAAATATCTTACACTAAAAAATCAAAAATAGGTAACAAGGAAAGAAAATAAAAAGAATATTTTCATGTCCCTTTTCTAGTTTTATAGTCCCTACGTATGTTCGATGTGAAGAACTATTTATTTATTTATTGCATAAAATTTCCACCTCAATAGCTTTCCCTTTTTCTGCAGGAAGTTAATAATGACAGAATTTTTGTTTTAAGTCTGGCGCCAGACTGGGTTTCCTGGTCTCGAAATCTTCTCTTCGCATATAAAAGTCTGAAAACATCAAATAAGCAGCTTCTTTATGGCACTCTTGATATTTATCGAATGTTTTACGCTGCCGTGACAAAATCTTTATTGTTCACATTTATAAGCACTTGTTTGTGCGTGCGTGGTCTCAAAAAATGATTTTAAATTAAAACCTTGAATGTACATGTAAGACT
Organism: Trichonephila clavipes; assembly: GCA_019973935.1. Taxonomy (NCBI): domain Eukaryota; kingdom Metazoa; phylum Arthropoda; class Arachnida; order Araneae; family Nephilidae; genus Trichonephila; species Trichonephila clavipes. The sequence goes on along the minus strand of BMAU01000459.1, from coordinate 1,668,361 downwards.
TTCCACTATTGAAGATTTAGATAAAATGATTTTATTAGTATTTTTCGATTATATTATTTCTGGATGATTTTATTTCAAAATATTTTAAAGCTTAAACTTTTAATATTTATTAAGATGAATCAAAAGTGTAAGTAAAAAAAGTGTCATGTAAGTCATTAAATAATAAATTATTTAAAATGGTTGAATAAATTTTAAAAACTGAGATGTGTAACAGAGAAATAGTTATCTTGAGTTGTCTTGACTTTCAGTGAACAAATTTAGCTTTTTAATTATATTTTTTCATATTTATTTTACGTTTATAAGTGTTTTTCTGCAATATATATAGATTTGAAAGGGGATTTATTTTAATTAAAAAACATTAATTACATTTTTATATGTAAAATTTCATCTGGTGTGGTAATTTTGGAATTAAGTATAAGATAATTTGAGTAGAAAGAGATAAAATATTTATTTTTTTCCGTTTCCTTTTGAATTATTCTATTTTTTTTATTGAATTCACAAAATTTATATACGGATTAAATTGAAATATCTTCCAGTAAATCTTTAAAAATATATTCATTCTATACAAATATTCTTATTTACAATTATGATGACCATCTATAGAAACACATTACATTTTTAAAGGACATTTTAAAACAGAACATTAAATTAATTTAAACATAATTTTAAAATCTTTCAAGTATAAACCATCTCTCTATCTTATTTTTCATCAATTTACACTTTTTTTGTATTTTCTTATAAAAATTTGTTTTACATTTTCTAAGTGATAAGTTTAGATCTTATCATGAATACATATTGAAAGATAAAAATGACTCACATTAAAAAAAAAAAAAATTAAGTATGTATAAATGAATACGTTTTTCTTTTCTTCAATCTCAACACATTAAAACTAAACTGGTACATTTTCTATTCTAAACATGTGCAATCTCTATTCGAACAATTGGCTGATTAATTAATTCTCTTTCAACGTCGCAATTCGAAGTATCGCAATTTCGAGTAACGAGGACAGCAACTGATTTAGCACCCCACAAACCAAACTTCACACCACACCAATCCGAAAAGCAGGACTTGAACCAAAATCTCGTCATAAGTAACGCCCATCATGAGTACTTGACCACGACTACGCAGCTATCACAGTGAATTCATACAAAACCACATTATGAAGAAATAAACAACCAGTAATTTCTTAATAAAACAAAGCTCAATTACAGTATGTTTTTAATTTAAGCAAATAAATCCATATCTATGCTTTTTAGGAAAACGTGTCACTTTTTTTCTGAAAAATGTCGCCATGTTTTATAAACAGTAAATGGCAGAATCCCTCCCGGAAAATCACTATTCTTGTTATTGCAAACGTGAAACAAACTTGACAGAAAGTCTGATGTATTTGCTGAATTTCCTTCAATATTTTTTTCTGTATATTTGCTACTCATATATATTTACAAGCAAAATAATACTTAATGTCATGAATTAAAGGGATTAAACTTTCTCTTTAATGACGAATAATATATGATAAGTACAAGAATAAAAAAAAGGTAATACAAAAAAATAAAAGTTCCAGATGCAGTTTTTGGACTCAGCAAAATCTATATTTATATAGGAGAACAGCAGCTCAAACTCTATCATTCTCTCACTAATTACGAGATCTCCGGAACTTTTGTGGCCACGATAGCCTAATGGTCAAGGTAATGTACTCGTGGCCGGCGTGTCATGAATTCGAGGCTAGAACCACTGAAGACCCGCCGTGCAGAGATGGCTGATACACGTTAAATATATCGTCCTTTCGTTGGTTAGGATCAGGAGTTTGGAGAGGAGGTGCCTACTCAGGTCGCCAGATATCCTCGCTTAGTTGAAAAGTGTGACTAATAATTATTCCCGAACTTTTAGACGTACATTCTTGAAATTTGGGTAGAATATTCTTTTAATAAGTAGAGATCCTCGAAAAACGGGATTTTTGAAAATTGATTTTCAGGAGGGTAACTTCCGGATAAAGGGCATTATAGATGGAATTTTCCTTTTTCGAGCAATGAGATCTACTGATATGGAATTTGGTAAGCATATTCCTTTTGTTGAGTAAAGTTTCACTAAGAACGTGTTTAGCGGTAATCGACCCCCAGAGGAGAATGTTGAGGCATTACAAAAAAATCTTGTATTTAAACTATTAAATTTGCAGGCTTGAAGCTTTGAAAACAGGTTTCCTTTGTTGAGAAAATATCCTTTAAGAACCAATCTTGTGGAAATCGACTCACAAGAGTGTTTGTGGGGGCGTTATATACAAAAATTTCCGTATTTGAAATATTAGACTTACAAACTTGAAATCTAATAAACTTGTTTCGGCTATTGAATAGGTCCACTAAGTACGGGTTTTACGGAAATTGACTCCGAAGAGGGGTTGTGATGGCGTTAAAGAAACAAACTCTTGTTTTTGAATTGTTAGACTTACAGAACTTAAATTTGGGCAAACATATTCCTTTTGTTGAGTATAGATCTGGAAAAAACGGGTTTTGCCAAAGTCGATTCTCAAGGGAATTAGGGAGCGCTGTAGATATAATAAATTCCCCTATTTGTTATTAGACATATAGACTTGAAATTCACCTATCATGTTTCTTTTGTTTAATAGAGATATGCCGAAAATGGTGTTTGAGGGAATCGACTACTGCATCCGGGGGTGCTACAGTGGTCATAATTGATATACTTGTGTTTTAGAAATCCCTGACCTTATTAAATCAGGGGGCGAATGTTATAAGATAAGTTTTCAATACAAACGAAGGCTTAATGATAGGACTTAGATTGTAGTTGTTGTTTCATATGCCACCTGATCTCGACTGCGTCAGATCCATTCCTGTGAAATTCATCATGGCAAGGAACTAGATGTACACCTGTCGTTACCCGTGACCTTGAGCACCATGCAGGTAATAGTTCGATTTAGCTCGGTTCCACCCCAATTTTGAGGGAGAACACCCTGGGGGAGGGTCAGTGACCTCCCACCTTTCTTCCCTTTTCACCAATCTCACGAAAGGACTTGTGGCTCGACGGCTATTTAGAGTACATCCCCCTGCCGCAGTGGCACTATTCATTTACAAACATCCATGCCTCCTCCGGGATTCGAACCCAGACCCTACGGCACAGCAGTCAGCGTCGCTAGATTATTTAACCTAGCTTAGATTATTTAACCTAAAATAATGTATTATCTGGGAACTTACAATAATATGAAATACCGAGCGAAGCGGGCGAGTAATGACTAGTTCTATATATCCATTAATTCAATTAAAAACGACTATTTTTCGTAGTACAGTAGAACGTCGTTTACCCGAACATTTATTATCCGGAGCGTCAAATATCCGGACCAATTTTTTTTGTCAATTTCATGTACTGTATATGAATACGTTTTCGAACAGTGCACTGTTCAACGGTTGTTTCGCCTGAGTTTAAAAGTGACTTTTGGCAGAAAACAACGAAGAAACTGTATCTGCTTTTGCTGAAAAGCTCAATACGAAGGACACCTGCTACATGTTAGCCGTAGCGTGGGACTCGCTCGAAAGATAGAGCCTGAAAAATGCATGAAATAAGTTGTGGCCAGATTTAGAAGGCGAAAAAGACTTCAATGACGACCACAGGGAGGAGATTACCGACATTGTCCAATCCATCCCAGGATTTCAAGAATGCGATGAAGAGAAGATGTAGAAGTCTGGATGGCATGGAGGAAGACTGGGGATTTCTAATGTTAAATGCTGATGAGATTGTGACTTCCGTGCAAGAAGAATCCGACCATGTCGACGATGTAATGGATGAAGACGAGGACAACAACAACGAAAGTAGCAATGGTCCAACAAATGCTGACACGTTTTCTGCGTGAGAAACAGCTAAGGAGTGGTACGAACAACAATCAGAGTGCTGTCCCACTCAACTGTTGCTGCTCAAGAGAATCAGAGACCTTGCAACAAAATACGAAGGTGTACAATAGTATAGCGAAAAATAAGCGATAATTTTCCACAATAAAGGTAAAATTGTGACAGTTTGCACCTATTTTGTCTTTTCTTCACATACGTTTCCCGCATGTGAGGATTTTCAATATTCGTATAGTGTCCGGTTTCATATACTGCATAGATCGCATTCCGTTTTCGGTTATCCGAACAAGCTCGTATCCGAACGGTGTCTAGTCCCAATTGAATAGGACAAACGACGTTCTACTGTATTAAAAAATACTATCTCAAATTCAGTGGCACAAGAACCCATGAGGACCAGAGCCTACTGCGTCCACCTCAGTATTCGTAACCATTGGGCGTTGAGGTGCATTAGCAGATGTTCTGATTCTCCGGAGTAAGATTAGGTGGTCAGTCTGAAGCAAGAACCCCAGTGTTTAAGTCCACAAGCAAGCTAAGTACTCATTCACAGACTCACTGCAGAAGGGATAGAAGTTTGAGTCGACCTTCCCCATTCCGAGAATAGAACCCGGACGTGCGGTGTGGAAGCGCAACACAATCTATAACTGGAATATATTTAGTTATTGCTGTTAAATATCCCTATTAATTTATACTGATTTTCTGGTTTTAACGAAAACGGAATTGCATTTCTTAATGTGCAGATCGTCTTTTATATTCGATAAGTTTCACACATTCATCCCTATAAACAGTATATTCTAAATTTCATTCTTTTTTATACAGCAAAAAAAATTAAAAGAACTTAAATGAAACAAAAAATTAGCCTGTACTAAATGTTTTGTTTTTAAATTTAAGGACTAAGTACAAAAGTAAGTAATACACAAGTATGTGTGTACTATTATTACTACAAGAATTTACTATTAGAGACTCATTTTATATTTTAAAATCTATATCAAAATTGAATCCACTGAAGTACATCATTGAAGCGAACGCTTAAAGTTATGTGGAATTTTTCAGAAAATGCTTCAAAAATTTGTAATATTCCCTCGTTTCCGGTTGGAGGGTTGCAAATATTTCGGATATTATCCTCAAGGTAATTTCAGCGGAAAAATTCCTTAAAATGTCCATCAAATATTGTAACATTTGTTTCATTTGTGTACGTAATCCATATGATGTTAAAATAAGTTTAACATTGTATATATATTGCATACTTTATATAATTTCTAACTTGTTTAATCTCCAATTTTTCATTTTAATATAAATATAATCTATATTGTTGAAGATTGTTAATTGTTGAAGAAGAAAAGTTGTTGAAGATTGTTGAAAAAGAAAAGCGTTTAAAAACTCTAATACTATTTATAGTGTTTAAGGTATCCGACTACATACGGAACCGTGATTTTGCAAAAACGTATAAATGAATAATATTTATGATATTTAGTGTCACTTAGATTATAAAATGTATATAAAATCGTTTTAAGAATAGCATTACAATAAAAAAATACTTAAGTGCAATAATATGACAAAAAAGGAACATAGAATGATCCACTTTCAAAATATTCTCCGTTTGTGAAAAATGCTTCTATTTTAATAATATTTTGCCTGTATATAGCTCAGACCTCTGTACAGAGGCTCAACTAGAATTTTTGAAATATATCACTTAGAATTGGTTTTATCCATGTTTTACGACTACGGAGGGCAGACATTTTAAGAAAAAAAACGACGATAATTATTTCAACCGGATGTAACTCTGAAAATAACGTGAATTTTTCAAAACTCTTTGTTGAGTCTTTATACAAAGGTCTGAGCTATATGCAGGCAAAATATTATTGTAATAGAAGCATTTTTCACAAAAGGAGAGCATTTTTAATAAGATTATTCTAAGTTAAGTTTTTGCCGAAATGTTGTATTTAAATAATTTTTTTTTTGTCAAAATGTCCTTAAAACGATTTTATACATGTATTCTAATCCATGACACTAAATATAATGAAAATTATCCATTTATTCTTTTTTTAAAATTACGGTTCCGAACGTAGTCGGATACCTTAAGAAGCTTTCAGAATACAATGAACAAACTGAAATTTGAAAACTGTTAATATAAGATAATTTGTTTAGCTTTTCAGTACTGAAATTTTCATAGATATTCAAACTGTTTGAGGATAAGCTTTGAATTTTTAAATCAATAAAAAAAGAAAGAAAAAAGAAATAACATATCACTTAAGTTAATCAAATACTTTTTTAAGGTATACGACTACGTTCGGAACCGTGATTTTAAAGAAGCGCATAAATAGATATTTTTCATGATATTTAGTGTCACTCAGATTAAAATACATGCATAAAATTTTTTAAGCACATTTTTGACAAAAAAACACTTATTTAAATATAATATTTTGGCAAAAAATTAACTTAGAATAATCTTTTTTCCAAATGTTTTCCTTTTGTGAAAAATGCTCTATTAGAATAATATTTTATTGCTCAGACCTCTGTTCAGAGGCTCAACTAGAATTTTTGAAAAGTTCACAATATTTTCAGAGTTACCACCCATTGAAATAATTATTAGCGTTTTTTTTTATTAAAATTGCTCCCCTCTGTTGTCGTAAAATATGAATAAACCTACTTCTAAGTTGTGTATTTCAAAAATTCTAGTTGAGCCTCTGAACAGAGGTCTGAGCTTTATACTGGCAAAATATTATTCTAATAGAAGCATTTTTCACAAAAGGAGAACATTTGGAAAAAAGATTATTCCAAGTTAAATTTTTGCTAAAATATGGTATTTAAATAAATTTTTGTCAAAATGTCTTTAAAGCCATTTTATGCATATATTTTAATCTAAATGGCACTAAATATTATGAAAATTATCCATTTATGCGCTTTTGAAAATCACGGTTTCGAACGTAGTTAGAAGCCTTCTTATCTATTAACTAAAATGAACATATATTTTTGCATGATTCAAATGTTCTACTATAAAAGATTAGCAACTTTTCAATGTTTCAAAAAAATACATTCATATTGTAGAAAATGACTTTGTTTTGAACAAATGTAACTCCGATTACCTAAATATTATAAATTATCTTTAGTAAAGAAAAAATATTCACACACACAGCATATATATAAATAAGTAGCTTTCACGATTTTGTAAATCGGAGATGCTGGAAAGTATATATACATATATAAAATATTCTTTAATGTTTCTGGAGAGTGGTAAGGATAACTATTATGTCGTGGCGAGTGGATGGTACTTTAACGAACGAAAGGATAGGGCGTGGCCAATGGATATGATTATTGTTTGTTAGATGCATTTTCCATTTTCGGTGATGTTACATACTAATGGGATTGACGAAGTAGTCTTGAAATTTAATCCAGTTTATTGCACATCTTGAAACACATAGGCACATTAAAAACATAAAGCATCTACGGCACTACACAAAACAAAGAAACTACGACACTATGCATTGCAGCCGGCTACATGATTAAAGACATAAACAGAAGAGAGAAGAGCAATTTCCAGAAACCTCGGTTTATATAGAACTCTCAAATCACATAATCTGAATGGGTGGACAGATGTAATTCAAGATACTCTCGTTGGGCGGATAGTTAGGATATTAATTAAACGTGGGTTCTGAAGGAATTAACCTTAGATAAATCAAAATCCGTGAAAAATTAAATGACTGGGCATTATTACATATATATATATATATATACGTATAAAGCCCAGTGGTAGCGTATCACGTTTCCATACCACATGTCCGGGGTTTGATCCTCGGGCTGGGTAAGGTCGACTCAGCCTTTCATCCCTTCAGTGGGTCGAAAGCTTGCTTGGGGACTAAACAGTAGGGATTTAGCTTCATCTTGACCACCTGATAGGGACATCTGCGCACGCATCTCAGTGTCTAATGGTCACGTAGCACCTAATGGCCACAGTATGCCTTGGCTCTTATGGGCTATTACGCCACATAAATATATATATATGGGACGAAAGAGAGACGCACAGTCACTCATTCATCACGAGATCTTCGCAACTATTAGAGCTACATACTAAAAATTGGGCAAGTATGTTTCTTTTGTTGAGTAAAGATCTGTTAAAAACTAGTTTTGTAAAAATCGATTCTCAATGGGGTTACGTATGAGTTATAGATAAAAAAAAATTCCGTTTCGGAACTACAGATCTACATACTAGAGAGTTGGCTAGTATATTTCCCTTTTTATTGAGTTCCATGAAGAATGCGTGTTATGGAGACACACTTTCAAAAGTGTTCTGGGTGTAACGTTGACGTTATAGACATAAGTTCACGTTTTTGAACTATTAGAACTAGAGACCTGAAACTTGGTGAATAGCCTTATTTTGTTCGGTAGATATCCGCGTAAAACGAGTTTTATATAAATAAACTCCCAATGGGTTTACAGGGTCGTTATAAATAAAAAATTTCTTTTTTTAAGTATTGGACTTACAGACTAGAAATCTGACAATCATGTTTTTTCTGTTCCTTTTGAGTAAAGACCCGTGAAAAGCATCTTTATTTTATTAAATAGAGATTCGTTGAAAATGGATTTTGTGCAAACCGGTTCCGACTGGAGGGTGATGAATGCGTTAAAGATATATATATATAATCCTGTATAATATATATATTATTCTTTTAACCCTAAAAATAACCTGATCAATGATAGTTTAATCATAAACATTAAATTATTAAACATGTACTCATTATAATAATAACATTAATTAATTATAGTTATAAAAAGTTGTAAAAAATTTAATATTGTATAAAATATTTCAGTAGATTTAGAGTTAACTTTATTTTGATTAAAATTGTCGAATTAATATTTTGTTAAGTGTTCATGCTACATCAACAAAAGCAGTGAACCTGTTTCTTATGAATTAAAACCAGTATTGTACTTTTAACATTCTTAGTGAACCTAATAATATATGCATTTATTCATGATTCAATTACATAGCATTTGAAATTATTTATTATTTAGGATGTATCTCAAACGTTTTTATATACTCTAAGAGAAAAAGTTCTTGCAGACAACAAAATTAATTTTCTAATAATTTCCTAATCAATAAAAACATAAAAAACATTGAACACTTCTTAAAAACTAAAACTTCTCTCGATGAAAATGTTATTAAGAATCTTCTTCGAGATTAATTTTCTGAATAATTTAGACAAAAGTACCTTTTCCAATAACAAATTCCAAATGCATGTACATGCATGTACATTATCTACGTAAAAAGCATTTCAGATATCAATTACAGTTATTCAAAATTGTTCGTCCTATTTTGATTATAAATTAAGTCGTATTTCCATTGTTTTAAAAGAAATAATTAAAACAGATGTTGGGAAAGAAGTAATGATTAATATATTAGTTTTTAGGTAAAGAATATATGTAATATCTTTGCGATGAAAATTAACCGAAAGAATTTACAAATTAAACTAATGAACAAAAGAAATTTATTTTTACGAAGAGCGATGAATACGAATTAGATTTTGAATTATTCATTACTTTCTAATCCCCCCCGAATGCCTTTTTTGTTTATAATTAGCTGTAAAATATTTTCGAATAACTGCAAATTATTACCATCTAGTTTCTAATTTTAAATCGATTTATTATTATTCGACGTTAAGTGCATATGAATTTGTGTTCTTAAGGTATTGATAAATTACTTACAAACATTTCTTATGCGTAGTAGTTGTGAAAACACAAAAAGTTTTTGATTAAACTAAAAAAAGAAAATAATGAAATGAATTGTGTGTGTGTGTAAAAAGAATTCAAAGATTTATTTCAAAAATAAGATGTTTTGCATGTTTTTTAATGTATAAGTTATAAGACTCACAAATTATGAACACGAAAAGTTTTTATCCATAAATTATATATAATTGCAATGTATATTCAAATTAACTTAAATTTTTGTTTCATAACATGTATTTTTAAAAGAAATTAAGGTTTTTTTAGTAACACCTGTATTGTTTTTTCTTTTTCAATGTAAAAGAACAAAAATAATAACACAAAAGCAGTTATGAAAGTGTTTCATCTTAAGTGAAACGAATAGTAGTAATATATTAGAATATAAATAAAATAAATTATAAAATTATATTTTATCTGGAGTTATTTTGTTATAATAAGCATTACAAAGTTTATAAACGTTAACCATAAAATAAATTTTTCTCTATATATTTAGTTATTATATATCTTCGAATTGGTATATAAAGTTTTATATATTTGTATAATATCTATCTTTAAATTAAATCAATATTTTTAAAGGTAAAATATATTAGTGATTTGTTTAAAAAGAGTTCACATAAAAAATTAACAAAATTAGTAATGCACAAGTAGTTGTGAAAACAATATATCTTAAGTAAAAAGTAATAAAATAATTGGTAAGTTAATTCGTGTTTCTATATATATATGCTGGAATGTTTTTTGTATGTTTTAATAAGTTATAAAAAGTGAATTTTTTCAATAAAACACATAATTCGTCCCTGCAAAACTAAATGGAATCCATGTGGAATCAATATGCATTAAACGTATAAAATAATGTTTTTATTTCTTTCGTTATTATTACTATTTTTAAATATTTCGTTTAAGCAAACGATTTTTTTTACCCACGTGATGATGGGTTAATATTATTTCTAAAATATTTTTTTTCTTGTATGTGTCATCAATCTAATTGTCACTTTTTCACGAGATTGCGAGATTGAGTGGCAACTTTTCTAAGCATAAAAAATTAAATTTTATTCGACGCTCGATTAAATGTTTTTTAAAGTTGTTTACGATGATCGTCGTATAACAAGTGACATTTCATGCGAGATCGTTTATTGCAATACTTTACCGTTGTTCATTGGAGATGTGGTACGTGCTACATGTTTTTATTTAACCATTGATTAGTTCCTAATTTGTTATTTACTAATTCTTATGATAATAATGCCTGTATCAGCTTTTTGATTTTGGAATAAATTTTATTTTAGGGATTGACTAATAGCAGTTCTAGGGGGTACAATTAGCTCTATTTGCTATCGTTTTATAATTAGTTTATATTCTTAAAGTATAATTAAAAATAAAGGCTTGATATTCCAACATATTACGTTACAAAATTGGAATATTCTGTAAAATTATGCTAGATTCTTATAGATGAACTGCGTAGGCATTTGTAGAGGGTACTTTTAAATATATTTTATTAAATTTTAATAATATAAGATATGGTTATCTTTGTTGTTTACATGAACTATATCGCAGAATTGTCTTTGCATAATAATAAAAAAAATTTAAAAATTGGAAAATATATCGAACATGAATGTAGTATTCTGAATTTGCCATTTTTAGGAAGAATAAAGTATTTTAAAATATTTTGATCATTGTGTATGTGTGATTCGATCTATTTGCTTCTAATGTAAAATGTGTTCCATAATTCATTTTTTACACAACTAATGCAAGAATTATCTTGTATTTCAAAGTGAAAATTTTCATTTCTTTAGCTTGTTTTTAAATGATAAGAATACTGTATAGTGAATAGATACATACGTTATAACCTCACAAATGTATAAGGAAATTGGAACAATTTTTTCTTTGAAAATGTCCCACAATTTTGAATCCAAGTTATGAAAATTAGAATGTGCGAGAAATAGTTCAGTATATTTTTATTCGCAAACTCAATGATATTTGAGACCATTCCTATGGAAAAATGCGAGGTTCTGCATGTTCAAATTCAATTGCACCTTGAATTCTTTAGGTATGTGACTACCTTGGGAGCACTTTTTTTTAAATATATAAATTTTCTTTTTTATTTGAATTGGGGAATAAAACTAGGAATTCTCAAGTACAATTTCCACAAAATTAAAAATAATTTTGGATATATTGGGAATTTTTAGTGAAATTTTAGTGAAAAGTTGTAGTTACGGTAAGGCTTGTATTGAAATTTTTAATCAATATATTTCAATAATATTTATACAGCACATAAATAACTTCATTATCTGTGCTTAGAGCTATAAGATTTGTAATACTTTTGAAAGTTTTCGAAATATGTCATTTTTTATGCTAGATCTAATTTTTTTTTACAAGAAACAAATGTTATTTTTTCACAAAAAGTGCAATAAAATACATAAATATATACACAGAGATTACATAATAGTCTAGACTGCGGATAAAACTAAAGAAAACATTTTCTGAAAATTTCAATTCAATATCTTAAAAAGAAACCTCTAATGAACTTTACCGTGAAGCAAAAAATTGAAAAACATAGTTTCTCAAAAAATCCTTTTAAAAATTTTAATACAGTATAAAATTTTTTCTACACATAGTACATTTTATAAACTCACCATATTTATAGGTCAATATCTCTTTAGTTTCAACTAATTCGGACTTTTTTAAACCTTTTTCTGTTTTCTGGAGACTATAGCAAATGTCGTTTTCAGTGAAATTTTGATGAAAAATTGCAGTTACACAAAATTCTAATAAATGTATCCAAATAATATTTATATAGTACGTGAATAACATCTTTATATGAGTTAGAAATTAAAAGATTTGTAATACTTTTGAAAGTTTTTTAAATATGCCAAATTTTATGCAAATCCGACAATGGACTTGAAACTTATAGCACGTTACATGTGTGGGTACATTTAGCTGTGGATCTTCTCCTAAAGCAAGCATTTTCTTGTGAATTTTGAGACACTACTATACAATACTTAAATTTTAACATTAAATACATACTTTTAAATGATCTGCGTTGTAGTAAAGAACTACAAAAAACGCAAAAAAGTACACTTCCCGCATATAACCTGTTGCCTGAAAAGACTGCTCTTTAAAATTATTGTGCAGTAATTAATTTCTTAAAAAATCCCTAAATACGCTGACTTCTACTAATAATAAAGTAGACATAGAAATATAAAGGGTTTTGACGGGGCGTTAATCGTGATTTCAGCTAACAGTCCTCTTGGGATCTTTAGGGACAGAATGGCATTTCTTTCCAACCAACTCAAGAAGAAGAATGTGGTTATGTAAATTCGGAATCATATATTAGGTAGGGGAAAAAGAAATCCATTATTTTTCGGTAGATGGCTGTAGTGTCTATATCTCTTGAAGTATTGATCAAACAATTTCAAGTTTATGGTCGTTGTCAAGATGATATTCCACACTAAAAAAATTATTTTGCTGTTTTTTGTTTGGTCTATTCAGTTGTGAATTACAGGGTGTTAAAAATGGAAATCAACAAAGCGAAAATTCGGTATATTTTACAGTTTTTCTTTGATAAATGCGAAGACGCAAGCCAGGCGGCTGAAATTGTGAATGGTGTTTATGGTGCCGATACTGTAACAGATAATGACGTGCAATTTTGGTTTCGTCGTTTACGTTCAGGCATTTTGATGTTAAAGATGCACCTCACACAGGCAGGTCCATCGTCGAAAATGTCGATAAAATCAGAGAAACAATCGAAGTTGATCAGCATATTAGTAGCCGTAGCATCGCCCAGGAGCTAAAGATTGACCATAAAACAGTTTTAAACCATTTGCGCAAAGTTGAAATCATAAAGAAGCTCGATGTTTGGGTGCCACACCAATTAACACCAAACAACACGATGGATCGAACTTCCATCTGTGAAGCCTTGGCCAAACGGAATGAAATCGACCCATTTCTTAAGCGGATGGTGACTGGGGATGAGAAATGGATTACATACGACAATATTGTGCGAAAATGATCGTGGTCAAAGCGCGGTGGAGCAGCTCCAGCGTTGGCCAAACCAGGACTAATGGCCAGAAAAGTTCAACTGTTTATTTGGTAGGACTGGAAAGGAATCCTTTATTATGAGTTGCTTCCGTATGGCCAAGCACTAAATTTGGATCACTACTGTCATTGGACTGTTTGAAGCTGGCGATTGACCAGAAACGACCAGAATTGGCCAACAGAAGAGGTGTTTGTGTTCCATCAGGACAACGCCAGGCCACACACGTCTGAAGTGACTCGCCAGAAACCCTGGGAGCTTGGTTGGGAAGTTTTAATGCATCCACTTATAGTCCACCATATAGTCCAGACCTGGCACTAAGCAATTACTACCTTTTTCTCGCATTGCAAAACTTCCTGAGTGATAAGAAATTGGGATAAAGTGAAGATTGTGAAATTCGATTACTAGAGTTTTTCGCCAATAAGGACAAATACTTCTATGAGAGAGGCATTATGAAGCTACGTTTAAAATGATAGCAAATTATAAAACAAAACGGTGCATATTTGACCTAAATCGAACAATCCGAAACATGTTAAATAAAGTCTGGAATTTTTTGCAAAAAAAAAATGGATTTCTTTTACCCCCAACCTAACATTTATTGGAAGTTAGCAGTAGAGCGAGGTCTATGTCGAGGTCAATGTATTGCTTTATATCTATGTGCAGAAGTGATTGCTAAATGGGAAGTGAAGTCGCTAAGTAGAGAGATAGGTGTAAAGTGATTTTAGATAAAGTGTAGAAGAATCCTGTGTCCAAGAATTAACCTATCCGGGCCGGTACAGACGAACCAAAAGGGGATTCGAGACCAAAAGGAACACTGTCGGATAAAATCCACTATAGAAGTGCTAAAGACGTAGCTGTTTACCTAGGATATAGCGGTAAGCGAATTTAAATAAGCTATCAGGAAAGTGCATATATTAGTGAGATAGGAAATAATATATAAAGTTCGATTCAGTGGTCAATTGCGTGATTATTTGGTAATACGTGTTGCGTCTTCTCATCCTGGATCATCTTACTTATATTATTATTGTTGAGTATTGTGTTTAAACTAAGATCTTAATAAACAGATCTTAGAATGAATGATTTGAGTGGTTCTTCGTTCTTCCCCACATTAACAAGTCGTGTAGATAGTGTATGTAAAACGTGTGTCCCCACAGGTGGGGGCTTAACAGGGTATACAAGATCATAAAAAATATTATTAATTCTATGATAAAAGCCTTCTTTAGGACTAAAATGTAAATAAGATATATAAGATTCACTAAACTAGTATAATGGGCTCAATTCATGTGACATCATAGTCACATGATAGTAAAAACCACGTGATTCTAGCCAATCAATTCAAAAACTCATGTGACGTCATAGTTGCACGATAAAAACTATCTTGTGTTTCCAGCTAATTAATTCACGCGCTTCGGTGTTGCCAAGTTTTGCTCTTTGCAGAAACTTTCTCTGAAAAAGTACATATCTATACAAAATGCATTTTGTTTAAAAATATAAACATAAAATACGATTTTTTTTTTTTAATTTTAAAAAATCTTTTTGAAGAAATTTTTTTTTCCAGACATTTAAACATCTTTACCCAAATATGAAGTTTTAAATTTTATCTAAGTTTTACAAAAATAGAACAACAAGTACATTTAATTTAATGTTTGTTTTGAATTCAATGGGGGACATTTGTTTGCCTTTATCATGTGACGTTATGAATTGAGTCCATTAGATTGAATATTAACTAAATTGAAAATTGTACCAAAATAAAAATGAAAATCATAGCTCCACTAGCTCATTGATAAATTGTTAATATATAAATCAGTACAACGACTATTGGTAACGCGTCTCTTGATTTTAAATTGCTGTTAACTGACAAAGATGGTATTTTTGCTGGCACTGCAACTTCAAAATTTCCACACTACGCCAGAGTGGAGACCTAGAACCTCGACACTTTTTAAGTGCACCAATGCATTCACACAGCAGGTCTGATTCAAATCAAAACATTTATTGTTTTTAATAAACAACATGAAAATTGGTAGTAATTACTATCCTTTCTCTCTCTCTGTCTCTCAGTATAGTTCCTTTAAAAAAATAAAAATTCCCATGTTTTTTAAATTTTTTAAATTTCTTCCCCACATGTTTTATATACCTTGTGACGAATCTATACGGAACTTTATCACTAACCTTCTGAGTCGACCTTTTTAGGGAAATTTAATTCCCTACCTATTTCCAATCAACTCCAAAAAGCGGACAGGATTCCTTGTTATGCAGATTAGATTCAGTATTTAAGTCAAACGAAATAGTAAAGTTAGAGCAGTAGGAGATAGGGATTGAAGCAGAAAGTTTTCGTGGATTTAAATTGAAGATTTCTTGTTAGAGATATTTAATCTCAAGAATTGAGATTCCGAACGGTAAATATAGATTTGTGTTTAAAGTCTCATTAAAGTTTTAAGAGTGAGATTAAAGTTAAATGTTCAATAAGAACATTATTAAATATAATTCTGGGATCTCTTATCGTGGTAATTTCTGCGTGATCGTTATTTAATAAATTATAAATCCACGAAAACTTTCTGCTTCAATCCCTATCTCCTACTGCTCTAACTTTACTATTTCGTTTGACTTAAATACTGAATCTAATCTGCATAACAAGGAATCCTGTCCGCTTTTTGGAGTTGATTGGAAATAGGTAGGGAATTAAATTTCCCTAAAAAGGTCGACTCAGAAGGTTAGTGATAAAGTTCCGTATAGATTCGTCACAACCTCTTCCTTACAGGTAATTTTTATAATATGACAAACAATTAAGATAAATATGTTATATTCTAATATTTCTATAAGTAAAAGAAAGAAAGTTAGTAGAATGCTCTCGCGCCCAATTTCTCGTAAATAATCCTCTATTGAACACGCTGAAAAACATAACTTTACAGAAGACAAACGATGAATCAATCACTAAATAATTTAAATTATCTGACTACGTTCCGAATCATAATTTTGCAAGAAAGTATAAATGAATATTTCGTTGCATATTTGATGTCATTTAAATAACATATACAAATGAAATATTTCTAAGAATATTATTACAAAAAATATTTAAATGCAATATTTTGCTAAAAAAAATAATGAAAAACATTTTAATGCCCAGATTGTAATAATATTCTGCCTATATATGTCGTAGTGAAATGATTACACACACACATTAGGGATTTCATTAAATCCCTCAGGGTGGGGATCAATTCACGCAAGATGTTCAAATAAGAACTCAGTAAGCTGATTTCTTTAAGGAAAGTAAGGGATTTGATCAAATCTCTAACCTGCTTCAGTGAAATGATGAAATGATATTGTCACTAGTTTAAAAATGTGGTGCCTTATTAAAAGTAGAGTAATTAATACAACAATAATCATTGAATTACAAATTATATTTATTCGAAATTAATTAACAAAATAATTAGATAATAAAGCTGGTATTTTTTTGAAGAAGGATATTTGTAGTAGAGTTTCAAACATTTTTTTTTAAAAAAACTATACATTAAGGCAGTACTTCAGAAATATCCTGCTTTATTTGTAACACCTTTTTTTCAGTTATTATTTCCCTTTTTTAAATAGCTTTTCTTATTATAAAAAACCTTTGTTTTTACCTTTACAGAGGGCGTGGGCGAATGCCTTAATTTGTTTGCTTACATTTTTCAATTCAAGTTTTAATCAGTTTCTAATTTTCAGGCATACAAAAATGATATATCAATTGAAGGGAACCAGGACATGCTCGAAAGAGTAAAATGCCAAAATTTTAAAAGATCTTTGTTTATGAGACATATATCTTTTAAAATTTGCAATAGAGCTTAGATTTTTTACGTTCTTAATAAAGATAATTTAATTATTCTGTAGCACTACAAAAATAACTTTTTACTCCAAAAGGTTTTTTTTACTACTTAATTTAAGTAATACATAATTTTTAAGAACTCTTAATATATACTTATGTTTAGGTACCATTTTTTAAAAAAGTATCCTTTTTTTATGCAAAATATTTTTTACACATGTATAAAACAATACATAAAATACAGTGAACCCATTTTTTTAGTAAAATGTTAGTATAGATTCTTTAAAAAAATTATGAAACTTTGAAATTTGAAATTTTTTTTATTTTTCTGCTTTTTTTATGCATAAAACTGTTTTTAAAAAATTAGGCACTATCTTAGTAGAAAAAAAATAGGTTCACTATATGCATAGGCATCTTGTATTGAAGCATAAAAAATCTGGAATCATATAGTGCAATAGTTTGTTTTTAAAATGTACCTAAATGCAATAAAATATGCTTTTAAGAAAAAGTGAAAAAACTAAAAAAAAAAAAAAAATTTTCACATATTATACACTTGATTAGTATTTGCTTGCCTATTTTTATATGACTAATAATAATCCTTAATCATTTTCTAGAGATATTAAAGCAATTTTAAATTCATATGTTTTTCCCCATTGTTTTAGTTAACATGATCATAATTTTCGAGATCTTGTAATACATATTTTCATGTATAGGTACCATTTCTTACAAAAATATTCTTTGAATATACAAAAAAAAATTCCACATATATATACAGCAACATATCAAACATAATGAACCAGTTTTTTAACGAAATAATTGCCTAATTTCTTTAAAATAATTATAAAACCTTAAAATTATGAAAATCTTAATTTTTTTTTTGCACGTATAAATTTATTTTTTTTAAAAATTAGACATTATATACTAAAAGATATTTTGTTCACTATATAGAAAGTTTATATAGATCAAACATATATATTAAAAGTTCAATTAAAAACTATCAACTATTCAATTAAAACTATTATTAAACTATTAATTAAAAACTATAAACTACATATTAAAAGTTCAAAGGGGTGTGTCAAAAAGGGCGTGGTCATTTGTTTAAATTTTTATTTTTCATATTTTAGGGCTTTTTTTATCAACAAACATAAGTATTATACATTTTTAGATTCAGAAAAATAAGCCCTATTTTTTAGAACTAAAATTGAAAAAATTCAAAGTATATGTTGTCCCTGTTTTCTGAAAGATAATAATGCAAAGAATATAACAAAATTAAACTAAAAAATGATATTTAGGTCATTTTGTTTTGGTGCGTCACATCAGAAGCCCAGCGCTGCCTGGCACGGACGAGGAGAGGGGGAGGTAAAAGGGAGTGGTAACAAGCGAAAACAAAGCTCTACAAATGCTGACTTGTTCATTTAATCATTTCACTGAAACAGTTCGGGGATTTGATCAAATCACTTACGTACAGCAAGGAAATGACCTCAAACAGACATTATTTTAACATCTTCCATGAAGTGGCCATCTCCGTTAGGGATTTGATGAAAGCCTTAATTTCATCATTTTTCTGCGACATACATATTTCTAATAATTAACTCCGGAGCCTTAACTAGGATTTTTGGAAAATTCATATTATTTTCAAAGTTACGACCAGTTGAAATAATAACTGTTGCTTCTTTTGTTAAAATTGATCTACTCTTTGATATATTAAAAAATATGAATACATCCATTTGTAAATAAAAAATTTAAAAATCCTTTTTCCGGCTCTGTAGAGAAGTGTTAGTTGTATATAGGCAAAACATTATTATTGTAGAAGCATTTTCCAGAAAAGGAGAATGTTTTGAATATGTGGCACTATTTGTCATTTTTGGCTAAAAAAATTGCACGTTAAGGACTTTTTTTAAAATACAATTTTATACGTACATTCTTATACAAGTCACACTGAATATCAAAAGGAAACTAAAAATGCATGCTTTTTACTATAGATCGAATTAAATAATGGAAAATAAATTATAGTTTAAAACAATAAAAACACGCTTTTTTTTTGGTAATTGAACTAAAATGTAAAAAAAAAATATTTAATATAGAATAAAATGATTTACAAAAAAAAAAATATGTCATTGGGGTAAAAGCGTGAGGTGTGTGCTCTATATCAATTGTTATAATTTCTTAATAGTTCTATTCCGAAATGCTCTGAGTTAGTGTAAACATTTAGAACAAAGCACCCCCGCATGCTTTTACCACAACGACATTAATTTTCTCGCAAATCATTTTATTCTTATATTAAAAATCATTTTTTTACATTTTAATTCAATTAACCATAAAAACATGTTTTCTAGTCTTTTAACTATAATTTATTTACAATTTTTTTAGTTTGATGTATAGTAAAAGCACGTATTTTTAATTTCTTTAAATTTTGACCTGTGACCGAAAAAGTTTGTCCATCCCTGAGTTAGAACAATTTATTATTTTTTTTTACATGCACGAGTCTTTTTTTTATTTTCATTTTCAGAAAGAGACTGGACAATTGCTTATATCATGATAAGAAATAGCTGACGCAAAAAATGTTTTAGCTTTTAAGGTTACTCTTAATCTTTTAGTGGCTAAATCTGGAAATGGGATCTGGAATTAGTCGACAAATCTGGCAATGGTACATGGAATTAATCGCCAAATCTGGAAATGGTATAATGAATTAGTCGCCTAATCTGGATTATCCTGTCTCCTAATTATCCTGTTCAGGACAATGGAACACATTTATGAAATTATTGTATTGTCATCGGTCCTTGACAAAGGTGCAAAATTTCGAATTAATCTGACCTTTTAAAGTGGGTAAAAATCAAGTTCAAAGATTCCGTTACACAAGTGAAACTTATAAAAGCGAATTAAAGAAATATTCATTATGTTTTTTGAACACATAGTGGTTCAGATCGTATTCTTTAAAACCCTCTCAGGGTATCCCAACTTTCTTCTGGTACTCATTTTTTACACACGATTAATTTCACTTATTCCAAAGCTAAAGCAACTGTTTTGTAACTAATACATTAATGTATACTTAAGTATCGAATGTACTATCTAAAATACAAAGCATGATGGACAGTGGTCTCAAATCCTTATAATAACCTTCCATTTAATATTAGATAAAAGAAATATGAAATCACAAAAGAAAGAGGAAAAAAGATCCATTTTCTTCCGAAGGGAAAAAAATAAAAAAATCTTAGAAAAACTAAACCACCCTTCTACAAATCCCCCTACGAACGAACCGTACTGCTTCTCAACTAAACCCAACTTCATTTGGAAATCCCAGCGGGGGGTGGAGAGGGCGAGGCGAGAGAAGTCCGAAGGAGGGAGCCAATGAGAAATCGCCACGTGACATCTATCGAAATGAAGTGCGACAGACCACGTGATGCACCGCAGTGGCCCATTAAGTGCACTTTCTCCCTCTTAAGTTTCGTCTGCTGGATCGGAATTAAGACCCCCCTGTTCCAAATGGGTCACATACTTGTAAGATGGATACTCCCCAAAGTGCGAGTCTATATATATATACATCTTTCCCTGTATATATATCTATATGAAGGATTTTGCGAAAACCGTATCGGATTGATTTTGAGATAGACCTACTTTTCCACTGCAAGAGAATTAAGTTGAGTCAGTTCAGTAATTTTATTCCTTTCTCTCTAGCCAGAGAAATCTGCTGGGGAAGCCCAAGCTCTTCGCTCAAATTGGATTCACGTGTATAACTAAAACGATGATACTAGTTGCTAGCAAGTAAACAAATTATACCCGTTAAGGCCAGAGAGAGTGGAGGGCACTCTTCGCATTTAGCGCGATAATTGGATTAAAGTCATCGGCTGGAGTGAGGGCGATTTGCATTCGGAGGTTCCCTTTTCTGTTAGTGGGATTGCAGCTTCTGGAAACGTAAATATGTTCATTTTCTGTGTCAAGGGGGTTCGAATGAGAGCCGAATGATATGGTTCGGCAACTAATTTGCATTTCTTTTGTTAGGGTTGAAGTTGCCCTGTGATTAACGCACGCGGTTTTCGGAATTTTACTTAAATGTTTCTGTGTCTCTCTTTGTGCTTGAAGGTATATAGAGGAAGTAAATAGCTTAAAATTATATTTAAGTAAAACGATGAGGAAAACAGTTTAGAAGAGTTTGAATAAGTGTTTAGTGCATTATTATTTTAAAATATGGGTGATTAATGGTAGTTTGAATTTCAAAATTGACTAATTAATTGACTATAATTCGATTCAGGATGTATTACCACTATTTAGATATCAAAATCAACATATAAATTTGAATTTCAAATTGAAAAAAAAAAGTTTCATGCCAGCATTTTTTCAATATACTCTAGCTATGAATTAGAGGTGGCAAATGTTTTGCCTCGAGGATCACATGGCAGAAATAGGGGATACTGGAGGACTAGACCTTATAAGGGAACCAGGACATGCTCGAAAGAGTAAAATGCCAAAATTTAAAGACTTTTTGTTTATGAGACATACATCATTTAAAATTTCCAATAGAGCTTAGATTTTTTACGTTCTTAATAAAGATAATTTAATTATTCTGTAGAACCATAAAAATAACTTTTTCGTTCAAAAGTTTTTTTTCCCTACTTAATTTAATTAATACATATTTTTTGAGAACTCATAATGTATACTTATCTGTAGGTACCATTTTTTTAAAAGAGTATATTTTTTTTATGCAAAACATTTTACACATATATAAAAAAATTCACAAAATACAGTGATACAGTTTTTTTATTAAAATTTTAATATAGTTTCTGTAAAAAAAATTATGAAACTTTGAAATTCGAAGCATTTTTATTTCTCTGCTTTTTTTTTTATGCATAAAACCATTTTTAAAAGATTAAGCACTATTTTAATAGAAAAAAAAATTAGTTTCACTATATACATAGGCATTTTGTATAGAAGTGTAAAAAATCTAGAATCATATAGTGCAATAGTTTTTTTAAAAAATTAACCGAAATGAAAAAAATATGCTTTTGAGAAAAAGTGAAAAAACTAAAGAAAAAACACAATGTTTTCACATATTATACGCTTGATTAGTATTTACTTGCCTATTTTTATATACCTAATAATAATCCTTCATCATTTTCTAGAGATATAAAAGTAATTTTAAATTCATATGTTTTTTCCTCATTGTTTTAGTTAACATGAACATAATTTTCGAGATCTTGTGATACTTTCATGTAGGTACCATTTCTTGCAAAAATAATTCTTGAATATACAAAAAATTGTACACATATAAATAACGCAACATATCAAGCATAATGAAACAGTTTTTTAATGAATTAATTGTATAATTTCTTTGAAAGAATCACAAAGCCTTAAAATTTTGAAAATATTAATTTTCTTTTTGCACATATAAATCTTTCTTTCTTAAAAATTAAATATTATAAACCAAAACACATTTTGTTCAATATATGCACATGTATCCTGTTCATATAAATTTATTATTCATTCAAATGGAAAAAAATATCAAAAGTTTATATAGATCAAACACAGGAGAAACTAAAAATTTAAAATACACTCTGTCGCAAAAAAATATATGCACCCAGAAGAAATCAAGCTACAATCACGAAACTCGGCAAGAATGTAGTCTGGTAAGAGATATGCAAATGATTAAAATTTCGAAGCCAATGAGACAAGGCTAAGTGTGCTATGCGCATATTAGTTGCGCAACCGGGAGAGTTTAAAAGCATGAGTACGAGCACCGTACGGCTATCCAAACGAATCTGATGACTTTGATAGACGATATTGAGACTTAGGATGCCTCTAAGACGTAACCGGCGGCAGTACGAGCAGCTGACGGACTTTGATAGGAGCCGTATAATAGGCCTCAGAGAAGCAGGTTGGTCGAATAGACGTATCGGCCGCCACCTCGGTCGGAGCGATATGGTAGTTGCTCGGTGTTGGCAACAGTGGATCACAGAAGGTAGAGTGTACCGTCACGGAGGGTCAGGACGTCCAAGGAACACAAATGATCGCGAGGATCGTGCAATCAGAAGAGTGGCCACTTCGGCACCAACAACGTCGCTAGCATCGATTCAACGCCACTTACCTCCTTCCAGGCATCCAGTGCCATCAAGAGAAACCATAAGGAGACGACTGACCGAAGTTGGCTTGAGGAGCCGACGTCCGCTAAGACGCTTACCACTGACCCCACATCATAGGCAGTGTCGACTGGATTTTGCCGACCTCGGGCAACTTGGAGTGTGACAGACTGGAGACGTGTCATCTTCAGTGATGAATCCCGATTCAGTCTCAGTGCTGATGACCACCGCACACGTGTCTGGAGGCGCACCGGCCAGCGATCCGATCCGGCATTTATTGTCGAGCGGCATACAGCAATTTCACAAGGTGTGACAGTGTGGGGAGCAATTTCTTGGGACACACGATCATCTTTAGTGGTCCTTCAAGGCACTTTGACAGCTCGCAGATACGTGGACGATATTTTAACGCCGATTGTGCTACCCATGCTATCAAGTCGCGCAGGTGCCATTTATCAACAGGATAATGCTCGTCCACATACTGCGCGACTCTCCCAACAATGTCTTCAAGGATATGACGTCCTACCATGGCCTGCCAGGTCACCAGATCTTTCGCCAATAGAGCATGTCTGGAACGCGCTGGGAAGGCAACTGCAGCCATCCCGAGATACAGGAGAATTAACTGCGCAGATGCAAAGACTATGGCAGGATCTTCCACAGGGGGTCATAAGTGATCTAATTGAATCGATGCCACGCCGAATTTCGGCTTATATAGCTGCCAGAGGTGGCTTTACTACTTACTGATTTTTAACCTTTTGCAAGCTGTAACCGCTTAATAAAATGATATTTTGTTCTGAATTTTTAATCATTTGTTTATTTTCATATACACTACATGCATACCAAATTTTGTGAATGTAGCTCAATTTCTTCTGGGTGCATATATTTTTTTGCGACAGAGTGTATATCAAAAGGCGCGTGGTCATTTCTTTACAGTTTTATCTGTCCTATTTTAGGGCTGTTTTATCAACAAACAAATAAGTATTACACATTTTTAGATTCAGAAAAATATGCACTATTTTTTAGAAATAAAATTGAAAAATCGATTTTTTCCAAATATATGACGTCCTGGTTCTCTTAAAAAAGATTACGTTCATTAGTTAACTTTGGTTCTCAGAGGAGGTATAAGCTACACCATAAAATCGATAACTTTCAAGTTTTTATATTTACTACCTTTTGAACTATTTAAATTATGACCACATAAATATTAATTCATTAAACAATTAATTGATATTTAGTAATTAAGCACTTAAAAATTATATAAAGCTGTTGTTCTGAAGGGGAGAGGCTACAACTTGTTGTGGTTAATGGGTCACATTGTGGGAGCGAATGATACCGGAGTGCTGCACCTTTTTCAAATGATTGCATTCATTATTAAAAGTAATAAATATAATATAAGGTATCCGAATACGTTCGGAACCATCAATTTAAAAAAAGCGCATAAATGGCTAATTTTCATGATATTTAGTGTCACTTAGATTAGAATACACGTATATAAAATTGTTTTAAGGACATTATGACAAAAAAATTTAAATACAATATTTTGGCAAACAATTAACTTAAAATAACCTTTTTTCTCTCTCAAAACGCTCTCCTTTAATAAAAAATTCTTCTATAATAAAAATATTTGGCTTAATTAAAGTAAAGACTTCCTCAAAAGAGAGTCTGAACTAGGAATTTTGAAAAATTCACATTATTTTCAGAGTTACTACCCATTGAAATAATTACCGGCGTTTTTATTTCTTAAAATTTCTACCCTCTGTTGCCGTAAAATGTGGATAAATCCACTTCTTAGTTATATATTTCAAAAATTCTAGTTCAACCTCTGTACAGAGGTCTGAGCTATATGCAGGTAAAATATTATTATAATAGAAACATTTTTCATAAAAGGAGAACGTTTTGAAAATTGATCATTCTATGCTCTTTTTTTTTGTCAAAATATTGTACTTAAATAATTTTTTATTTTTATAATATTCTTAAAACAGTTTTATACACGTATTTTAATGTAAGTGACACTAAATATCATAAATATTATCCATTTATACGTTTTTGCAAAATCACGGTTCCGAACGTAGTCGGATACCTTAAACAAAATAGGGGCGGTTTTATTCAGCTTATTTTTGGTGCCTATTTCACGTCTATATCTGCAAGCACATTTAATTTTAGAGTCAGTTTAATGAGACAAATGCACCTTATCACACTTTTCTACGATTGTTTTTTCAATCAGGAGGGAGATTTTTTGTTAAAATTCTTATCGCAATCTGTGAGTTATTGCCAGCGAACTTGCATCTATATTTACTTTTGATGATCTTCATGCAACAATAACTTTGCTCACAAAATCTAGAGAATATTTTCCTACTGTCTTGGTGGGAGTGCTATTTGCTTACCCCCCCTACTTTAAATTATTAATTGGGTATCAAAATATGACAAAAATCTTATTTATTGAGCTACAATAACTCATTAGATTAGAAAAATCATCAAGCTTTTCACTCCTTCTAGAAAATATTTTTAACGCGTGTCAGTCAAAATAATATACACCAAAAAAAAATATTTTAACATTTTCAAATGTATTTTGTAGTGTTTCTTTGATAATGATAAATACAGCTGCGCAATAACACATTTTAAAGGGATCTTTTGATTTTGATTGCAAAATCATAACTTTTTTTTCTCTTCCCTCAGGATTTTGCAGCCGAGTGGTTTTGGTTGCGAAGTTATGATCAGGATTGATTACCAATGCCACTGAGGAACTGTTTGGTTGATAAGTTAATGCACGTAAACTTTTTCGAGGCTCAAAGTCTTCACATTCATATGATGTTAAGGTTTCGAGAGTGAAGTGAGGGCTGGAGTGTCATCCCCGTCACTTGACAGAGGCTCAAAATTATGAGGTTTATATAACCAATACCTCTTTTAAAATACGACGTCAATAAACAAACAAGTAATGTACAAAAATTTTTTAAGTCAATTCTCCTACTTAGATCAACAAAGAAATTTTTTATTTTAGCTATTTTTTATTAAATACTTACAATTAATATAAATATGTACATACATAGGACAGAATCACAACATCAAGTGGTAAATAATTTTTATTAATTTTCATTAAAGTATCGTATTGTGTCATCCAAAACAATCGTGTCTATAAAATTTCAGTTCAACTGAATGCTTAAAAACGTGAGAAAAAACCTTTTCAAGTGTTGACACAAGTCGCCAACGTGGCTGTATTTGTAATTCTTTGTGTAATTAGTTTTAATCAATTAATTTTTATTAATTATAATTAAATTACTGTCGTGTCATCAAAAATAAACATGTATATAAAATTTCAGCTCAGTGAGTGTTTGAATATTAATGTCACACTGTTCAGCTACACGAGGGCTTTTGGCGACGAACCTCGTCATTTTGAACCTAGGTCAAGTAACGAGGGCGACTCCTGAGCTGGCACCCTCCTCTCCTGACTAACACACCACAGCAACGGGAGGACGTTTCAGCTCTCGACAGTTTTAACGTGCATCGCTGCCCAGTTCAGTTTTACGTGTAGCAATAGCAGTGTAATTCTCATGATGTTGTTGTGACTAATGCCACCTGCCTGACGAAGTCAGATCGAGGCCCCGCGAAATTCATCGCTGATAAGGGCTAGAATTTTTACGCCTGTCGTTAGCCTTAGCTTTGAGCACCATGCAGGTGACAGACAGTACGATTTTGCTCAGTTCCACACCAATTTAGAGGGAGAAAACCCTGGGGCCTCCCACCTCTCTTTCCCTTCCACCAACCACACGAGAGGACTTGCGGCCTGACGGCTATTTATAGTACCCTCATGCCGCAAAGTCACTATACATTTACAAACATCCATGTCTTCTCTGGGATTCGAACCCAGTCCCTACGGCACCGTAGTCAGCGTCGCTAACCACTATACCAGTTGGGCGATAATTCTCATGATAGATCTGTAGAGTAATCAAAATTGCGGCTAATTTTTCACGAAACATTCCCATTTGATTTTTACACGAGTCACCTGTATTAATTTAATAAATAGACACAATATTCAAAATTGGTATTGTTCAGTAATTTGATTACTGATTGATCGTTTTTTTTAATATCTAAGAAACGCTAGGGCTAATGATGACGGACCTCGTTGGTCGAAATCTTGGTGAAGTGACCAGAATGACACCTGAACTAGCACTTCACACTCCAAAAACTTTTATTTCATACCAACGTAAGGAATTTCAGCCTAGACATATTTAAGGTGCATCAGCCACTGTGACCGGCGGTTTTTTGATAGTGCCAGAACTAGAACACACAAATCAAGAGAAACTATACCGGCTACGAGTTTAAGATCATGACCACTCGTCTATCACGGCCTCGAACCCAGGTAGAAAAAATTAATTTAAGTCCTACTTTGAAACAATACGATATTTTTGGCGACGGGACTTGAAATTTGGAATAACTGTCAATTGACGACGATGACAAGTAATCTGGTACCCCTTTTCCTAATTTCCGCACCATATCAAATGAAAAAGGATTATAAAAAAATTTACACTGATTTGGCCAATAACAAAAATAATAATCAAAATCTATTTAATTTATCAATTATTTTTATCTGATTGCCCTTATATTGATATATTAAGTAACCATTGCAGAGAATTTATTGACAGGACTGTTTAAAATGATAGTTGTAGTCCCACAAAACAGCACCACAACCCATAAAAAAACCCCTCCCATTTCGCCCTTCCTTCTTTAATTAAGGCCACTTTATTTGCACTTTTAATCTTCCATGTGAAATTTATTCCGTAATTATCTTTCGCGGGCCTTTTATCTTAGTAAGTGAAATTCGTTTAAGTGGAGTTGACTGTTAAGATTTATACTACGCGTTTTAAGGGGGGTCATTTACATTTTAATTAATAAAGTGTTCCTCTTTCACTCGACCCGAAGATTTAGTAGGCTTGTTTCATATTTTTATTTTCCAGAGGGTAACTGATATTATCTTTTAGTTGGTAAAAGGCGATTTTATTAATTATATATCTTGTGTACGTTTTTAATTCGTTGATTGATTGATTGTTTTTAACGTCACTGAGGGTATTGTGGAAGAATCTTGTAATTTTGAACCACGTATATTTTTAAGTGTAATTTCTTGGATGGATAATTAATCTTTTTAGCAAATAATATTCTATTTGTTGTTGGGGTATAGATGCAGCCTTTACAAGGCATACATAAGGCAAAACCTTTCATGTTTTTGTGTTTATATCAGGGTTAGACCCGTAATTTTTTTCGTTCCGGTTCCTCTGGAAAAAAACATATCGGTTCAGTTCCGGTTTTCGTTCCGCCAAAACTATCGGTTTTTGGTTCAGTTCCGAATGAATAATTTTATTTTATGTATATTTTTTTATTTGTATTAAATATATAATTCTATCATCAAAAATGTAAAAAAAAAATTCCATCAAAATCTAGAACATTTTATTCTTTTTTTATTGGTACACGATGTGATATTTTTTCAGTTTCTACTATTAGTTCACAGTTTCCATATATTTGATTCAAATTTTAAATCCTTAATAAAATACATTTTAAAGCGCTCAATTGTGCTGAAATTTTATATACGCGATTATTTTGAATAACAATAGGGTGATTTAATTATAACTAATAAAATTGATTGATGCAAACTAATTATTCAAAGAATTACAGATACATTCACGTTGGCATCATTTTTGGTGAAGCGACCTTTTTGGCGACTTGTTGCACAACTTTTTGAAAGGTTTTTTTCTCACATTTTAAAGCGCGCATTTGAGCTGAAATTTTCTATACTCGATTGTTTGGGGTGACAATACGATACTTTAATGATAATTAATAAAAAATAACTGCCATTTAATATTGTGATTCTGTTATATGTCTATACAGATTGATATTAATTGTAATTATTTAATAAAAAGTACCTAAATTAACTTTTTTGTTGACCTAAGAAGGAATTGAGTTAATTTTTTTTTATATTACTTGTGTGTTTAAGAAATCATCTCTACTTTTAGCTCGTTCAACTGAATTAAATCTGCCTTCTACAAGCAGTTTCATGCGAAAATGAAACATAAATGTGCTAGTGAACACCAACACAGTAAATCGTTAAGCAATATACTCGTAGTGATGATATAATTATATGGTTGACGTTAAATAAGAAAATATTGATAAGTTAGCTACATATCAAACCGAAATGAACCGAGATACTTTTACGGTTCAGTTTCGGTTTTCGTTTCGACCAAAATAACTGTTTTTTCCCGGTTCGATGCCTTGGCTTATACCAACACGTATTTCTCAATCCCGTATACACATACCCTGTTATCTGGTACAAAAGAAAGAATTAATTTAGTCATTTTAAATTTTGGTAAACATCTGTGTTTGTATAATATTGTAACAAATTCAGTTAGAGACCAATGGTCATGGTCACGAATTCATGGCCGACACCTATCGGAAATTCGATTTCTGTTCAACTGAAGAATTGTCTTGGAGTGTGTCGGATGCCTTTTGAATCTGCAAATTTTCAAAGGGGAGCGGGAATTTGCAAAGTAGGGTGTCAGCTCAGGAGTCGTCCTCGTCACTAAAGCAGAGTTCAGGATTACGAGGTCCGTCGTAAATAGCATCCGTGTTGTTTCAAAATGTAGGATTATGGGAAAATGACTACAACCTTAGGATGATATAAATGATTTGTTAAACAATGAATAATTTAATAGTTAATAATTACATTTAACTCGAAAGGAGAACGTCTTTCTCCTACGTTTAGTGTTCAGCGTCTCTAGGCATCTGTCTCAGTGATTTCCCGTGCAGTACTTCGTCGGGCACTATTGGCAGGCTGTGACGTCAGTGAGGAGTACTCCATTCGACATAGCAGGGGAATGCGGCAGCGCACATATCCAATCCTACATCATTGACAAATTATGAATTGAGGAATTTTGTAATATCAGCTTGAGCTGTTTTAATAACGTAATATTTTGTTGTTGCCAATGGCAACTGTCTAACGGTGTCAGATCGAGGCACACGAAATTCATCACGACAAAATGCTAGATGTACGCCTGTCGTAGCTTTGAGCACCATACAGGTGACAGTGAGATGGGGCTCGGTTGCACGCTAATCATCAGGGAGAACATTCTAGTGAGGGCCAGGGGCCTCCTGTGTCTCTCCCCGTTCCACCTACCTCATAAGGAGACTTGCGGCTTGTCGGCTATTTAGAGTATCCCCATGCCGCAAAGGCACTATACATTTACAAACATCCATGTCTTCTTCGGGATTCTAACCCAGGCCCAATCACACAGCATTCAGCGTCACTATACCGTGTCAGTGGCAGGAACATAATATAAAATGGACATTGATATATTAACTTATTTTGTCATTTTTTACTCTTGCATTAAATATTAGTTTAAAATTTAGTTTTAACTAAATTGTTTATAAAGTCAACTAAAATTGTAGAAACAAGCCACATTAACAATTTCTTTAAAGTCAATTCCTACATATGTTACTATAAAGAAAAATTTTACTTTAGTTATATATACTTTTTATTAAATAGTTATATTTAATATATAAATTTGTATCTATATATGACAGAATCACAATATTAAGCGATGGAGTAGAAAAAGCGATCTTCCTTTCTGTATATGGTATTGAACTATATTATTTTTGTTTTTTACTATTTATTCATTCATAAGTCACATTCTCAGAAATTAGGTCATCCTAGGTAGTATTTGAACCCCCGACCTCTTTGGAATAAAAGTCCAACGGCCTATCCATTGCACTACAGGGGCACAGTGAGCGATTTTTCTTTTTATATGTAGTGTTGGACTATTAATTTGTTTGTTACTCTATCTATTTATTAATTAAGTTTAACTAATGGATTAATATTTGAATAAAACTGTAGCAACATCAAATGCCATCCACTACAAGTTTAAAAAATGTATCTGAAATGTATTATGAGAGAGAGAGAGAGGGCAGATTGTGAACTTATAGTAGGAATTGAAAATAGAAGGTACAATGTGTGTGTTGATCACTCTCTAGAATATTTGGAATAAAGAATTTTTAAAGTTATAAGAAAGGTATATATATTTGTAAAACGCGCGATTCATAAATGTGAAAGCAAATATCTTGATGTACGATTGCATGTTGAAATGTAAGTCGAAAATTTGCTAGAACCTGAAACGTATTCCCCGCATGGTGTTCGATAAAACTTTATTTTCCTATTGCAGTAAACATTATTTTCCCTGAAGTTTATATTAAGTTTAAAATGTTTACTCGTTGAATAACAAAACTAGCAAAATACTAACTTTCGGAACTTTTTAGAAATATTTGCATACTCGCATGATAGACACAATCCCGATTTTCACACTAAAATACAGCTGGCGTAGTTTTAATTCCATAGTCAACTTCTCCCTGCCACACATTTTTAACGCGACACAATTAAAAATTCTAGACTTAATTTTAATTCCTAATCTGTGAAAAGTGAATTCCAAAACGAGGGAAATTAATTGGCCCAAGAGTTTTGAAATGATCCGAGTCACTTTTGAGCAAAAGTTTAATTATCATGTCATTCCCCCGCCCGTAACAAGATGCCATTTTAAGAAGTAAATTTAACGCTATTTGCAAGTTCACACGCTAATTGATACATCCAACCAAGTTTGTGGCGAAGTCAAATCTTGTGAATAATGTACAAAATCTGGGAAGAATTCGGGACGTATCAATGCACACTCGAATTAACATCAAAATTTCTCTGGAATTTTACTTGCATAGCAATGACGGAAAATGAACTGAACATATACATATTCAACGTCTGCCCTCAGAGAGTTTAAAATGCACCTTCGCCAACAAAGACAAATGTCCAATTTCACCGAACACTCCCTCCTTTTAATGAAAACGAAAATTTAAATAAAAGAAAACTAAATTTCACTATATTCTTGCTGTCAACTGAAAGTATCACTTTCCAGTATTCAACACCGTATCCGGTAAAGGGAGGAAAAAAAACTCTGTACCGGAGAATTTTTAATGTTCTTTCTAAAGAGCCATTTACGCTTTTCCTGGTTAATATTCGAAAAGCGTTTTGTTGAAGAGCTTATTCTGTTGCCAGATTTTCAACTGGTAATGTTGCCCGAGTAAATAGCTGGGGGTTATTAACGCTATTAGAATCCATTTCCAGCGAAAGGTTCTTTGGTTTTTAAAATGTTATTTACGCAGTGGTGGAGAATCAAACGCAGCTAGCTGAAAGGAGTAAAGTATAACGAAGAAGTGAAGAAAAAAAATTAATTTTTCGTGTTTTTGAAATTTAGCTTTGATGTACTCGAACTAATTCTGATTTTAATGAATTAAACTACTTTCGAGATTTGTTAACGAGTTCCGTAAATGATATTTAATTGTTTTGGATTTAAAAATGTATTGATTGCTCACACAGCATACATTTGGTCTTTCATGTATTTGTTTGAAATGGAACATTTTTATTTTGATTTTGTTCGAAAACAGGGCATTAATGGGCAAAGAACTGACTGAGTTCTTTTAAGTTGAAGGTAAAGGTAAACTTTATTTTTCGGAATCCATGTTGTTATTTGTAATCATAATGATCAATTTCTCTCTTATTGAAATAAATATAATTGCATTACGTTTTACTGGAGTTCTGGGACTTATTACTAAATTGTAATACATTTCAGAGTATTGCATTCGAATATAATTACTAGTTATTATTGGTAATGTCTATAAAAATTAACTTATATTTGCTAATTTGATATTTTCATTTTATCCAAAGTTCTGTTATAAATATGCTAAAGTTTTTTAACCATATTGTAACCATTTGTTCCTTAATTTTTAGATAATAATATCCCTTGTGAAAAATAAAGGTTCCCTTTAATACTAGCTTTTTTGTATGAGTGCGAGTAACTGTATTATATATTTTATTAATTTATTTAAAGAATATTTAATATACATTTGCTTTAAAACCTTAATCATGTCTTTTACATTTTTAGAATTAAGTTACTTTTCAAAGTGAAAGCTATGAATAGAAAATATTTCTACCTTAAATGGGACTAACAATACGTTTGCTGTTTTTGACAATAATATACTTATTAATGTTGTCTAAAGTGTCCTAAATTAAAGTTTGTAGCATTTTACTTAGCTTTTGTTCACTAATGGTCTTAATATAAGTACACTGGCCTCAAAAAGTTAAGGTACAACCGGGTTTTTGTGTCTAATTTGCAAATGAATGAATGTAGAAACAAAAAATTTGGAGGATATGTGCTTTTAAATGGTTTTTTATTGAATGCGTCATAGAAATTTGTATAAGTGTATTGCAAAAACGATTTATAACAAAAAAGGCAATCTCTGCGGAAAAGTCCATTCTTGGAGAAAACAGCACATCACAGTGTTATGTGGTAAAATGGCATAAAAACAATACAAAAATGGGTTCTAATAAGGAATGTGTCCACCCCTAACTTGAATGCATTGGCGGCATCGATTTCCCATGCTGTTTATTAAGTTGTCGGACACCGGAATAGGAAGCGAAGACCAGACACAGAGTAAGCCTTGTTTCAGCTCATGTAACGACCTTGGAGGAGGATTTAAAGCAGCAACCTCTCTGCCAAGATAGTCCCAAAGATGTTCTATCGGATTCAGGTCTGGAGATCGAGCTGGCCATTCCATTCGTTCCAAACCGTGATCCTCCAGATACTCCTCAACAATCCAAGCTCGGTGAGGTCGTGCATTATCATCCATCAGAATGAAGTCATTACCAATAGCAGCAGCATATGGGCGGACATATGGATCAAGGATCTCATCCCGATATCTAAGACCAGTTACGGTTCCTCCACGGAACACATGCAGGTCAGTGTGGCCACCGAGCGAGATCCCTGCCCAAACCAGGATTCCACCACCTCTATAACTGTGTCTTTCAACAGTGTTGGATTGATGGTATCTAGTGCGCTGTTCCCTCCAGATCAGTAGACGCCCTGAATCACTCTCCATTGTTAATCTGGACTCGTCTGTGAACAGCACAGAAGCCCATTGTTGCTGCGTCCAAGAAACATGTTCTCTTGCCCAGCATAAGCGGTTCCTTCGCTGTCGTCCGTTGAGGGGAACGCACACAACTAGTCTTCTTGCATACAGACCTGCATTGTGAAGACGATTTCGCACCGTAGTAGCGGAGATTCTTCTTCCTGATGCTTGAAAGTGGTCTGCAACGAGCTGCGGCACAGTAGTGGTTCTTCCTTCGTGCCGAAAGAGCTAGAAAACGGTCTTCTGCAGGTGTTGTAGCTCGTGGTTGGCCTGGAACAGGTCTTCTGGACACAGAATCTTCGGATTGGTATTGATCCCAAAGTCGCTGAACAACACTACGAGACACATTGAGACGTCTAGCAGCATCAGCCTGCGACAATCCCATTTCCATCCATCCAACTGCCCGCCACCTTAACGAATTGGGTAAACGACGTCTCTGAGACATTTTCTAAACTCTATTGACTATTGTCACCGAAACTGCCAACAACTGTTGAAAATCAACACAACTTACACACAAAAGTACGAAAGCTTGATATTTGCATATTTTTCTCTCACTCATAAATATACGTTCTTTTCTATAAAAATAAAAGTTGTAGCAATCGTTTTTGCATTAATGTTTTTAAAGTTCGTTATTATCATTCATGTAAACTATGCATTTTATTGTTACTGCCATTTTTTTTATGGTGAGCTTCGAAAAACATGTTGTACCTTAACTTTTTGAGGCCAGTGTACTAAAGCCATTAGTGACTGTTCTAAATTTAATGGGATTCTTATGGACATTTAGAGTAATATAAATGTGTGGGAAGTTCATTTCCTTTGCATTCTTTTATATTGAATTTATGAATTAGGTAATAGTTTTTGTTTTTAATTATATGTACACCATGACATTCTTAAACAATATTATTTTTCAGAAAACTTTTGTTAGAACCCCCCTGGGTTCCACCCTGGACACCAAGATTAATTTAAGGCAAAGAATCACTAAGAGCCATTTGTATAGTAATAACTTGTATATATTATATAGATTAAAATATCAGAAACTCTAATAACATATAATATTTCTGTTACGTCAAACAAAAGGGATTTACCTTTAATATTAAATTAAATTACGAATTATGAAATTAATCAATAATTATGCGCAAGATCAAATAAGGTCTTCCGAAATAGGAGGTCTGAGAAATACACGTAACTCGAATTATTAGCTTTCATTAACTTAAACTAATTTTATTGAACTAGCGATTGTTTTAAACGAAAATAAACTATATTATATCACCTGGCAATACTTGGGTATCTTCACAAGCTGCTTTCGTAGATTACTAACCGTCAATCTTCAATATCGCAATCCAATGGAATCCTCCAAACTTGAGGCTACTGCTGCTGGCTCAATAGCCTTCATTCCTACTAGCTTACAACTATCTACTTTGCATATCCCGTTCGCTTTTTGGAGTTGATTGGAAATATACGCAAATTTATAATCACCAAAAAGACGCCTAAGAATATTAGTGGAAATGTTCCGTACAGATTTGTCACGCTTTTAGCTAATCTTGTATTTTTTTTGTTCACGCCGAACATAAAACATTTAACTTGTTTCATTTTAAACATATGTTCAATATTGCAGAGCGTAAATCTGTAATTTAAAAAGCTGTATCATTTATTTCCTTACTTACTCGTTTCTTTCTTTGGTCTCTTTTTATTACTTTTATTTTAATATGGTTATCACTACTAAAATATATCTCATCCTTTTTTTAATGCATTGTAAGAAATTTCGAAAATGATCACGGTAGTCTGTACATAAGAATATATAGTCGCGTATTACTGTATGCAATGATTTCCCTCCACAATCCGTGTTTTTATAAAGTGTGTTTTTTAAAGGTATATAAATTTAAATTGCAATAAAACAACGATGTATTATTCGATTGACATGAATTTTTTTTTATTCGAAAGATAATCTTGTGGCATTACATTTTAAATATGATCAAGCAAGGCGTAGATTCGTCGAATGGGCCCAAAACGAGATTGCCGGTGTTCCCGATTTTCATAAGCGAATTTTGTTTAGCGATGAAGCGCACTTCTGGTTGAATGGCTACGTCAACAAACAAAACTGCCGCATTTGGAGTGAAGATAATCCACAATTGTATGTCGAAACACCGTTATATCCAGAAACACTGACTGTTTGGTGCGCTTTATGGGCTGGTGGAATCCTTCTTCAAAAACGATGAAGGCCACAACGTTACAGTCAATGGTGATCGGTATAGAGCCATGATGACTAACTTTTTCATATTGAATTGAACAATCCTGATGTCCAGGAACTGTGGTTCCAACAAGACGGCGCAACATGTCACACAGCTCGTGCCACAATCGATTTATTGAAAGACATGTTTGGTGACCGCCTAATTTCACGTTTTGGACCTGTGAATTGGCCTCCAAGATCTTGTGATTTAACACCGCTAGACTATTTTCTGTGGGGCTATGTAAAGTCATTGGTCTAGGCGGATAAGCCACAAACGCTTGACCATTTGGAAGACAACATTCGCCGTGTTATTGCCGATATACGGCCACAAATGTTGGAAAGTCACCGATAATTGGACGTCCAGATTGGACGGCCACAAATGTTGGAAAAAGTCATCGAAAATTGGACGTCCAGATTGGACTACATCCGAGCCAGCCGTGGCAGTCATATGCCAGAAATCATATTTAAAATGTAATGCCACAAGATTATCTTTCTATTAAAAAAAAATTCATGTCAATCGAATAATACATCGTTGTTTTATTGCAATTTAAAGTTCTATACCTCTAAAAAAACCACCCTTTACATGGTACAATTCTAAGAATAGTTAGACGAATATTATTAAAGTTATTTAAATGAAACCATTTGAAATTAATTTAAGTGTTTTATTAGTATCATTATTAATATTGTAATTTTTTTTATTATCTGTGTAAATTGATATGAATGTTGAGATTTTTAGAAGTTTGACATAAAGTTATAAGTTTTACAATTCACTATTTAAAAGTAATTAAAAAGTTTTGCATAATTTAGCTTTAGAATTAACAAAAGATATGTTCTTCACTTATTATAAGTACATTTTTTGTAACTAGAAGAAATATTAGGAAGGTGCTGAGAAGTGTTATTATGATATTTCTTATTTTAAAAAAATTTACTCATGTTAATGTCCTTACGGATATATATTTTATCGTAGTCAACATATTTAAATATTATTATTTTTGATAAAATCAGTATTTCAGAAAGTTATACGTAGCTCAGGAAATCATTGAAATGTCATAAATTCTACATTATGATTATTGGGAAAAAACTGAAATATTTGTATGAATTCGTATAAATATTTTCTTTATTTTAAATATAATTTCTATTTCCCTCAAAATGGGTATTCAATTCCTTCTAGAAACTAAGTATCATGGTAATCAATTTAAAAACAGTCCTAAAATTTTTGAAAAATTAATAATTTTTAAAATACCGTTTTCTAAAATTTATAAATAGGACACTAATGCGGATAAATTTCTTATAAATATATTAAATTGCTTGTATTTTTGATGAATAAAAAAATATTGTTTTACAT
Source organism: Trichonephila clavipes (assembly GCA_019973935.1). Classification (NCBI taxonomy): domain Eukaryota; kingdom Metazoa; phylum Arthropoda; class Arachnida; order Araneae; family Nephilidae; genus Trichonephila; species Trichonephila clavipes. The sequence goes on along the minus strand of BMAU01000459.1, from coordinate 1,630,349 downwards.
AAATTTTTTAACTTTTAATATGACAATGAGCTGAATAAGGCTTTGTTATAGCTTAGGGAAGTCATTCTTTTAATAAAATGGGGGGAAATTATAAAATCTAATAGCTACTGCTCCTACTGCAAAAGCTCCCAAAAGCTATTTTCGTGATTTAATGTAATTATTTGAAGTTTGTGTAGGTACACTGAAGCAGTAACAACATTTTAAAAATCATTTCAAATAAATTTAAAATTATCAGCTTAAGATTAGTCGTGGGAAATTATTTTACTTAAAATTATAAAAGGATTCAATAGAGCAAGAAAATTTATTTCATTTTCATAAGACCTTTTCTTAATAATATTACTGTAAATCTCGGATTTTTAATTTTGAGAATTCATAACTCCATGGCGATTTCATTCTTAGTGATAAAATTAAAATCAGGAATTTTCATACATAGTTGTAAATAAGAGTAAAAGGTAAAACAATATATTTAGTATGTGGAACGAAAAAATTAATTTATTTTTTGTTCTGATTACATATGACAGACTATTTCAGTTATTTCTTCGTACTAAGATCACTATATATTAACAACCTCAGCAAATAATATTCGTCATATTTGTTTCTTTTTGTAAACATTTTATGTGGAGAAATCATTTGACAAATAAATAAATAAAAACAATCCACAAAAAAGCCAAATGATGAAAAAACAGTTCTCGATGCGAAAATATCGACCTCAAAATTGTCGTAAAATTTTTCATAATTTAATTCGAGTTAAATATTATCTTTAATTTCCTTATTATGCACAAATTATTACAATTTATCAAGTATTTCGGGAAACACGGATTACAAAAAAATCTAAAAATAATTTATTTAAAAAAAGCGTACCTAGTAGTTATCTAGCATTAGAAATAATAATTAATAAATTTGGAGTGTTTCTCAATAACATGTCTTTTTCGAGTTAAATTACGTGGTTTTCTTCGATGGCTCTTCATTTTGGTCGGGTTCATTTTTTTAAAGTGGATTACTTTCGTCAAAACGTCTCTTATGATTCAAGTTTGCTTGAAAATGTACTTAAAGATACTTGTTCATATAAAAGCTCAATGTTTGCCTTTTCTTATTCAGGATTTAATTAAAAACCCGTTGTATTGATTTTGGGTTTATCTTTTAATATGTGAATGAAAATATTTTGAATGTATTATAATATTTTTTTATATCAATAGGTCAATATATCAATTTTTTTACAATACAATAATTTTTATGTCACGATCAATATTTTACATATATGTGAAAGGAAACTGCACATTTTTTGAACTATTCAAAGAAATATATTAGTGTTATTTAAATATTGTGCATGGCATAAAATATGTATTTAAAATAAATCCTGAAGTTAAAGATTTTGGAATTTTGAATACTGTGCTCTTAATCACTAAAAGTATACATATTCAAGGGGTAATTTTATTGTGACTTTTAGGCCCACGTTTTGCTGTAATCTAATGTATTATAAATAAGCAAATTACAACTAAACAGATTATTAGCAACCCGAATAAATAATACTCGTGGAAAAATAATAAATTGAGCTCAGACAATCACGGGTTTCCATCCAATCAGTTCGTAAATTCATGTGACGTCATAGTCACACAATAAATGCAATCACGTGTTTCTAGTCAATATGTTAATGCTCTTCGCTGTTGCCAACGTTTGCTCTTTGTGGAAACTTTCTTTTAAAAAGTACATATTTGTCAACAATAATACCGTATGTAGAAAAATAAAATGCTCTCTATTTAAAAGTATACATATATCATACATATTTTGAATTTTGAAAAACTTTTTGAGGAATTTAACATCTTTATCGAATTATCAAATTCGAAATTGTATCTAATTTTTACTAGTAGAACAGAAAATACAAGTTTGATGTCAAATTTGAATTCAATGGAGAGCAAGTAATTGCATTTATCATGGGAAAACCAGGAATTACCACAAAAAATGTGTCTAAAAATAAACCAAATGTTTTCTCCAGATATGGCAACCACTCAATAATCGTAAAATTCTTCATAATTTGAATGTATTTAAGTTTTTCTTGAATGTCTGAAAACAAAAATTATTATAATACATGAAATGGATTGACAAAGAAAGTTTAAACCTCTGACCAAAGCATCCGTCTCTCAGATGGGGATGATTTGCTTTGATGCCTGTAGATAACGCTATGGTGTGATTTTGGGGGTGGGATGACTTGACATCTTCAGTTGGACTCTACCCAGTGAGAGAATCACGTATATAGTGGTACATGACGATTTTTTTCAATTCACGATATGCACGATTTTTCTTTTCTATCGTCGTCTATCAGAACGGATATTCCTGTAATTTTTTTGTGTTTGGTATTATTAGTTTTAATTACTTTTATATTAATATAAATAATTTTTAATCAGTTTCTAAATACTAGTCACAATTCTAGTGATAAAAATATATTGTTGTGCTTGATTTTTACCCAACCCATCTTATTTGAGCCATACTCTAGCTTATACACTAGCTATAAGGATATTTTAAAACAGTTTTTAAGGTAATGAAATTTTAAAAAAAAATACGTACTCGTCTGTCAGACGGTGTGCCAAAAAAACTGATGTTCCAGCCAGAGGGTTAATTTTTTGTATGGGTTTTCCTATAATCCAATAGGAATTATTACAAGAGAAATTTATCACTGTTATATTTTTGAAAATTAAATCAGTTATTGGTGAAAGCTGGCTTTTAAAAAGTGGTTAGGTGCACTTTATTGGCAGCTAAAGCAATACGCTAAAATGAATCAATAATGAAATTTAAACTAAATAAAAACTTTTGTAAATCTTAGAAGTATATACGTGTTCTCTTACTTATATTAAAAACAAATATTTTCAATTTGAAGAAAAGATAAAATAATAGTATACAATCATCAAAAAGAGAATTAAATTAATGAATTATATAGTAAATAAAGTAGAAAATAAATTATTAAATTAAGTGACAATAAAATGCTTCGAATGTTGACATGAATATAGCTCTAAATTTTAAAAATAATTTGTTCTGATTATGTGTAGGTGATGCTACTACTTGTTTGTATTTAAAACATTTAGAGAAAAATTTCCATTATATTCTAAATATCCTTCAACGATCTAATGATCTTAATCTCATTCTCGTATAAACAATACGAGATAAAAATACGATACATAATAATAATTGAAAACTTCCACCACAATCTGAATATTCTCTATTAATATTCAAGATAAACATGCTGGGTATTAACATTGATGAGAACAGAAATCAATCCGCTATCAATGCTCATTACACGTCTTTTAATATTAATTTATTTAAAGGGAAACCCCGAGCAACGTTTAAGCAAAGCATCTGGGGAAAAATATCCTTACTTAATAACGTCGTATTTCCATTTTAAGCTGAAGATCTTATCCTCCTTGTCATTTGAAGGAAAGGTACGCTGACTAAATCCTACAGAGGACGGTCATTAAAATCAGTTTAATTACGATAATTACCGAATAATTTTTTAAGCCTCTTTTAACGAATCACGATTTGAATTTGAGCCCCCTCAACCCTAATTGCCGTTTTCCTTTTCCACAGGCTGTAAAAATAAAAGTGCTGACTGGGCCTTGGCTGATTCTAATTGAAGGCGTTTAGAAGAAAATGTCGCCAAATGGCCGCTGAGTAATCAATGGGACTGGATGGCGCGTGCTGTGTGAAGGGTTTTAATTAAAGTGTTAAGGTGGAATAGCCTTTTGGGGATGATGTTTGGCGATATTAAGTTGTGTGGAATGACTTTTCATTACTCTATGTTTGGGAAAATGATCAGAAAATTTATATTGTTGATGTTTGATTCATTAAAGAAATAGTCATGTTTCCTTGATACATCCTCCTTGTTTCCTGATTAGTTTATCAATGACGCTGCGACAATATTTAGTGGCCGTGAGGATCAAGTGGTTAAGGTGATTGCCTACCTTCGGATCCCATTTTTTTATAAAAACAAATTTTTGAAACAAACTGAGTAATTTTAGGAACGAAAATAACAAAAAATGGGCAAATACATAAAAAATTTTAAATAAATATTATACTTTTAGAAAAAATGGTTGTTTTCAAGGAAATTTTACCAAATTTTTACTAAAACGGGTAATGCTGTATAAAAATTTCCAATACAATTATCATAATTTTCTTTATGCACAACATGCATACTATGGTGCTCTCAAAATGAACCAAAATCTAAGAGAAATATTAAAATACAAAAAATTACAGACATACTTATATGAAAGTTTTGGTATTTTTTAAGTTTCTTCTTTATAAAAACTACTCTAAATGAAAAAAATATTTATCTACAACAAAACTTATAGTCCACTTTATGAAAAATAGCATACTTAACATTCCCAAAACATTTCAAAACGTTATCTGGTATGGTTATTAAGATATCATGTATCTAGTAATGAGTTTCTTTCAAAAACATAATTTTGAGAAAAGCTCATTTATAGTTTTATCTTACTGCCTTTTTGCATTGAATGGTGTTTTTTTAAAATCACTACAACTTTATTTCTATTTCGCGTAATGGAAAAAGAAAACAATTTTGAGAAGAAAAAAGCTCAAACTATAAGATTTTGAAATAAAAAAAAGGCCTTACGTAGGCGAAAAACAATATTTTCGATGTAGGCAGTCTTCTTAAGGTTGCAAACTCGTGGTCGATGATATTTTTGTTGAGTACTAGTGCTACTAAAGATCCTTCACGATGAGGGACTGATAAACGTTATACCTATCGAGACTTCTTCAAGTTGGAGTGGAAGTGCATTTATCACCTGACCATGGTTCAAAACTGGGAAATTTTGCCAATAAACTTCGTGCAGTTTCTCAGTGTGACGTTAACAAAAGATCAATCAAACAATAACATTTAGATTTTTATTGTTTACTTCTGGAAGCACGGGGCGCAAAAAAAGCTGACCTTGTTATTCAATTCCTACTATTAGCTCACACTCTCTATATATTTATTTATCTTGGTGGAATTGTCAATAGTTAATAAAATAGACTTTAAAGCGCTCAATTGAGTTAAATTTTATGTACATGATTATTTTGGATGAAAATACTGTAATTTAATTATAATTAATAAACATTATTCGATTAAAACTAATTATTTAAAGAATTACTAATACAGCCACGTTAGCATCATTTTTGGCGACTTAGTGACCTTTTTGTCGACTTGTGTCAAAACTTGAAAATGTTTTTTTTTTCTCGTTTTAAAGCATTTAGTTGAACTGAAATTTTATATGCACGATTGTTTTGGATGACACAATACGATACTTTAATGATAATTAATAAAAATTAATTGACACTTAATGTTGTGATTCTGTTATATGTATATACATATTTATATTAATTGTAACTATTTAATAAAAAGTAGCTAAAATAAAATTTTACTTTGTTAATCTAAGTAGGAATTGACTTAAAACTTTTTTTATATTACTTGTGTGTGTGTGTGTTAAAATTATATACATAACAAGTTATATAAAAAAGTTATGTCAATTCCCACTTTAAATGGATTAATAGAAATTATTTTATTAACGCGATTGAAAATTTGAACTTTTTATATTATACGAGTATAGGGAGAGAGTGAAATAATAGTAGAAATTGTGTGAAAAAAGAGCAGGATTTGTCTGCATTGTTGTAACAATGTACATCCGGTTTGGCTAGTTTGGCGGAAAAACAGGTTTTCCACGCCAACTTTTGTCTGTTACATTGTTAAATGAAGACGAATCTAAAAACTGGTAATTAATTTAATTTAATTTAATTAATGAATTAATATTCGAAAAACCTTTATTATCATCAAGTGCCATCCAGTACAAGTTTAAAAAATTTATTTGAACGTGATTGGATGAATAGAAAGCATTTTATGAACAATTGAAAATTTGAAGAAGATATATATATAGAGAGAGAGAGAGAGAGTGTAAGCTAATAGTAGGAATTGAAAAACGACTTATAAAAGGTTATCTAGCGTCAGAAATAATAATTATTGAAATCACAGTATTTCTAAATCCTATAGCTTCCTGTAAGCTAACAGACGTAGTATTATATATACGATGGCTTTTTAATTTTATTATTTTCTCAAAGTGAACTATTTTTGTCAAAAAGACCCTCGCAATTCAAATTTGTAATACGAAGTACTTGTTTGTGCTATAATCATCCCCCCCCCTTTTCCACCGTACGCCTACGCTTGTTCATTCACTTGTATGGGAAAAATTTGTCTTACCTGGAAAAAGTCGCTCGTTTGATGATGACAAAGTCACTCCAATCCTTTTTTTATTATTATAATTTTTATTGTATACGAGAAAAACTCATAATTCCAGTGAATAATTAAACCGTGGGAAAGTATACTTATACGTACTTCTAAGAACTTTTCAAATTTTTCGTGGATAATTTGAGAGAAAATTCAATCAAACTGAACTAAAATGTTTCAAATGTGCGTTACTTTAATAAAGGACAGAAATCACAGACATTTTTCTCTAACATTTCAGGAATGGCATTTTCAGGAAAAACTGTCCTTTTTGTTCAAGTTCTTGTAGATTATTTTGCCCTGCTTATGAATTTTTAAAAAAATATTCGCAACCTCAGTATTAATTATTTTGTACTTTATATAAAAAACAATAAACAATAGTTAAATAAGTAATATAAAAAAATTAAGTCGATTCCTACTTAGATCAACAAAGAAATATTTTATTTTAGCAACTTTTTATTAAATAATTACAATTAATATAAATATGTTTATACATATGACGGAATCACAACATTAAGTGGTAATTCATTTTTATTAATAATCATTAAAGTATCGTATTGTTATCCAAAACTATCGTGAATATAAAATTTCAGTTCAACTGAATGCTTTAAAACATGAGAAAAAAACCTTTTCAAGTTTTGACACAAGTCGCCAAAAACGATACCAACGTGGCTGTATTTGTAATTCTTTAAATAATTAGTTTTAATCAATTAATTTTTATTAATTATAATTAAGTTACTGTATTGTCATCCAAAATAATCATGTATATAAAATTTCAGCTCAATTGAGCGCTTTAAAATGTATTTTATTGACGATTGAAAATTCCACCAAGATAAATAAATAAATAGAGAGTGTGAGCTAATTGTAGGAATTGAAAAAATCGTTATCTAGCATCAGAAACAATAATTTTGAATAATAACAGTTTAATAAGAATGATTGAATAACAATTATTGAATAAAACAGTAATTATTACAATATTTCTACATCTTATGACTTCTTTATGTTAAAAGAAGCAGTACTCTTATTTATAGTAATATAGGAGGAATTTTATTATAGTAAAAATAGTTTATATTTTAATAATATTTACAGTAATAAATAAACAATACCAAAATAATACTATCTTCTACTATAATTTGCTTGCAAAACTTTGAATATATGAACCTAAGTAGAAAACTTGCATTAAAAATACAGTTTAAATCGCGTTCTAATAGAAACTTCAGTTTCAAAGTAATAATTCATTCAATCTTTACAATGAAATACGTTTCATATCTTTGCGAAATTTCGGATTTTGTTTTCTTTTAGAAAAAACGAAAAAAAAAAAATTTTTTCTATGCTGAAATTCTCACAAAAACTAAGCATTTAAAAGCAGAGAAAAATAGTATTGAGAGAGATTCTTTTTGAAAACTCAAATATGCGTGGGATGCTTCAAAATGATGTATTGCAAGAATTTATTTCAATAAGAGGAAGAAAAAACACCGGTAATATATATATTTTATTTTCTGAAGGTATACTCCAGTCTTTTATAGCACTTCCTTTCCAAGTATCCATTTATTTTTTGTATTAGAATGAATAGGATATATATATATATATATATATATTTTCTTTCTCTGCAACATTTTTTTTATTTCTCTCCTTTTTGTATTGAAATTAATTCGTCTGTTTTAAATGTTGTTTTAATGTGATATTTGCTTTTCTTTTTGATGTGCATTAATTTCATCATTCAATTAATTATAAATTATGTTCTCTCTCTCTTTTCACTTTTAATAAAAAATATCATTAGTTTTTATGAAGTTAAATTTAGTTTAAAAAATCGGAAATGGCTAATTACTTTATGCTTGTTAAATGTTGAAAAATTCTTGTTATTTTGTATGAACGATGAAAAATTGACACATGACTATTAAGTAATTCGTGAAGTGCTGCGTTTTTTGTATTTGAAATATAAATAAAATTTTTATTTAACTGTAGGAATTGATTTTGCTTATAATTACACTCTTGATAACTATATATTAGTCAAATAATTATGTTTTTCTTTCTGTTAGAATACTTTTATATTAATTCCTCATTAGAATATTGGAAATGTTTTACGATGCTTAATACTTAAAATGTAATGAATTATATCTGAGATGAAATATTTTTTATAGAAATTTTTAATCTATCTTTGATACACGAAGAAAAATTAATCTTAGAAAATGAAAACAGTGAATAAAAAAATTGAATTTACAATTTTAAAAAAATATCCACATAATTAAATAAACAATCAATAAGCTAGTTTAAGGCTTCACTTATACATAGGATGTATATATATATATATATATATATATATATATATATATATGGATAATGACTAACTAAAATAAATAAATAAATAAAATGTTGAAAGTAAAAGAGTTAAGTTATTTTATGTATTGGCCACTATAAAAAATTTCGCAAACAGGGAATTTACGATGTAAAATATTAACAAGTTTTATTTACAAATACAGTTGAACCTCTATATAACGAAGTCGCTAAATCTCGAAAAATAGTTCGTTATATAGAGGTTTGTCTTTCAATTGTCTTTATAAACCACAAAAAACGAATTTTAAGTTCATTAACACTACGTAATAAAAAAGTAATTATTAACACTTTTTTGTAAACTAATATATATTTATTTTATGTATTTTACTTATCAAGAAAAAAAAGGAAAATAAATAAAGAAAAATTGCAAGAGGAAAAGTGTTTTACTCTACATCTACGTCTTGAAGAATTAAATGTTTTTCTTTGATGCTCAAGCTCTTACAATTTGACATTTTCGAGCTACAAGAAACAAAGTTACCAGTATAACAGATCAACACTACAATTGAACGGAAAACACGGAGATATGAACCAATTTCACTAATAGTGAAAATGGATATCGGAAATGCTTCTAGTGAACTGGACAATGGGGGTTAAAAGTTGCACTTCTTGGATGAAACGCGCAGAGTTCTATTGATCAAGGCGAATTAGGCACCTAATAAAACCAGTTCAAGATTTATGACAACCATATAATTTGTTAAAAGAGAGAACAAATTGAAATTTCCAGAAATATATACTTCAAAAACAGGGAGAAAAAAATCGAATCACTAAAGAAAAAGTTCGTTATATAGAAAATGCACTTCGCTATAGAGAGGTTATTTTACGAAGAAAATCGTGAAATGTTCTTGGTTCCAGGAAAAAGTTCGCTGTATAGAAAAATTCGCAATATAGAGGTTTGTAATACGGAGGTTCGACTGTATACGTATTAAAATAATATTGATACATGCTTCACCTTTTGTCAAATCTATGATTGCGAGTGAGTGAATATTAACGACGAGGGCTTTTAGCGGCAAACCTAGTAATTTCAACTATGGTTAAGTGACGAGGATGACACCTGAGTTGGTACCCTCCTCCCCTAATTACCACACCAGACCAACGGAAGGACGTTTGAGCTCTCGACAGATTTAACGTGCATCGCTCCCCAACATGGCGGGTTTCTAGTGGTACTGGGCTTGAACTCGTAACAAACCAGCCATGATCCGAAACCTTGACCACTAGGCTACCGTGGCCACAAGCTATGACTGCAATGCAATAGCTAAAAGTTTAGGTACTTCTCAATACAATATCAGTTATAAAAGTAACTAAAAATCAATAAGAATATATAAAAAAGGTGCTATTTGTGTGTCTGCATAACATAAGTTAATATTATTTTTAAAAAAGAGATCGCAAAATTACACTGGTCTAGGTGCTAGTTTGATATCACTTGGCATGGCATCAAGCGCTGCTTGGCATGATAAAGGAATCTCGCCAAGCAGCGCTTGTTTTACTTTAATGGAATCCGAGATGGCGGCCTAGCGGTACCAAATCGTCAGGAAGGTAATTTTAAAGTATTGTTTTGAAATATATTTCAAAAAAGAAGAATATAGGAAGAGATTGAAAATAACCAAGATCAATCAATATACAATGAATAAAAATATAATATAATAAAATGTTAAAATAAATATAAAATATTATGCAATATATAATAATAATCTTATAATTTAATAGTAATTATACATATTACTCATATAATATGATTTAATAATAATTATTATAAATAATAATAATCATGTAATATAATTTAATAGTATAATTATACATAATATTCTTATAGTAGATTTAATAATAATTATTATATATAATAATAATCATATAATTTAATTTAATAGTAATCATAAAAAAAGAATAAAATCATCGTATTGTTATACAAAAATTATTCATAAGAATACCCATGCAAAGTAATTAAAAATAAATAACATAATAATAATTATAAATGAATAACAAAATGAAAACTATAAATAAAGAACATATAATAATAATTATAAATAACGAATATTATATGATTATTACATGTAATAATTGTATTTTTATATTATATATTAATAAAATAATTAAATAATATATATTAACATTAATAATGAATATCAATTAAAAAGTACTGGAAAGTTGTAGTATTCCGAAAACTGCAAAAATATCAAGCTAACTATCAAGCAAAAATATCAAGTAATGTTTCCGCTTATCTTGGCTAACATAAAAAACCGCTTGGCGCGTGGCCCGTGATAACCTGACTAGTTCCCTGGTCTAAACACATTAATAGTTACTTGTTAGATATTTCTAATAGCTGAGAATAGTGAAATGTCTATCCAACTATTTATCAGCCATGACTGAGAATAAGATTAGAGTTTATATTGTTTAGATGTATATATATATATATATATATATATATATATATATATATATATATATATATATATATATATATTTTATATATATTTATATATAAAATATATATATATATATACATATATATACATATATATATATTTTATATATATTTATATATTTTATATATATATATATATTTTATATATTTTATATATATATATATATAAAATATTTTATATATATATGTATATATTTTTATATATATATATATATATATATATATATATATATATAATAAAATGACTGTAATAAATAATTTTTAAAATATATATGTAAAATTGGTTGTAGCCTCTTATCCCAGGGTTTGATTAGTTTAGTTTGAGGTCCACTTATATTTCAAAAAGGTACATTATATGAAAGAATTATTGATTTTAGTTTACTAAGGAATAAACATTCTACTAAGAATATCTGTTTGTGTATGTCGGCAATCATTATTTATGTGATTCATACTTCCTCTATTTCCATATGTATTCTTCTAGTTTAGGTAATCATCAAATGAATTCAGGGGAGAAATGGAGGAATTATTTAATCTTCTTTGACAATATTGCTAGTTTTTTTTTCAAGAAAAATAACTTTAAAAACACCCCATAAAAGATAAATTTACTAACACAACACAAAAAAGGATTAAATAACTATTGATCTTAAATTAACAATAATATGTTATCAGATTTATTTTGTATTTTACTTGTATTTTTTAATATTATGATTTAATATTATCTATTGATTATGTATATGATTTTAATTTGTCTACCTTCTACAGCGAAATGATGTTTATTTTTTTGAATTGCTTCTTATGCTTATGATGTAATAAAACCTGTATTAGAGATATTGGAAAGACTTGAATGTTAACGATAAAACAGTCATATAGGTTTCAAAAACTTAAAAAGATGCATATGTTTGTAAGCAATGATCGAGGATCAATGGGTGGTAAGTAATACGTTTTAAGGCTAGCCAACCGTTCCCTTTCTCTTTATAAACCTGTGTGGAAACCTATTGAAAATAATGATTTCAGATTCTAAATCTATTAAAAACAAAAAGGTAACTTATCTTACGATGCATTCAAAAATGCATAGATCACGACGAATCAATGAACAGTAAGCGACAGCAGATTCAAGGTCTGATTACGGGTTCAAAGCTGCAATAATATTGGCCTGATTGTAGCATAGCAACAAGTATAAAATTATTTGTACTAAAATAGTTATGAACTATAGTTAAATACTAAAATTATACGATTAACACTAAAAGTATTTTTGTATTTCTGTGTAATATAATACTAAAAGTTAGAAATAAAAACAAGTTATTGGAATATATTACTTTAAATAGCTACTGTAACACCATCTATTAGTTGAATATGTAAGAAGTTAAGTGTAGATGATTCATATAAGTAGGAATATTTACAATACGTTACTGAATAATAATTTGCTTTGTCTTTCTCTCTCTCTCTCTCTTTATACACACACACACACACACACACACACACACACACACACACACACACACACACACACACACACACACACACACACACACACACACACACACACACACACATATATATATATATATATATATATATATATATATATATATATATAAATATATAAATATACATAATATAAGTCCATAGAAGGAAATATTTACAATCCATCTACAAGAAATATTTATTATTTAGGAAATTATATGTTCTTGAATAAAGACTTCGATTGCAGTAAATTAAATAAATTTATTTATACAAGTTTTAAAAAAATTAAGCTATCAGGCTAAATTGAATTTTTCAACAAGAATATGTTCATACGTTCTCTTCAAACATCAAGACAGGATATTATTTAAATTGTCTTCAAAGCACAAAGCCGCCAAATCAACCTGCCAGTTAAAGAGCAATCTTAAAACATTCTCTGTCTCTAACTTACAATAATTCAATTAAACTATAGACTAGACTTAATCATCCAGACAATTTGTAAACAATAACTATTGCATATAGAGTGTCTTATAGTGAATAATATTTAAGCATTTATATGATGTATAAATATTTGAATAATTGAATTTAGTGGCAATGGGGGTGGAAAATCATCATTTATAGTGTCAAAAGAACGATTACGCTATATATAGCGTACCAAAAACTTTATATTTCAATTATCTAAATGTAGTTTCTGTCTTCTAAGCTTTTATTTTTCATACCTCAAACTATTATACATTGAATCGAACTATGTAAAGTGATTTCATTTGAACTGACCTACATATTAAGTGAGTAAGCTATTAATATAAATACATAATTAATTAAAATGAAAAATATTCTTATGTATAAAGCAGAACGTTGCTTCAAACCTCAATCATAAATAAAGTATTTAAATTAATTTACTGTATCTGTTTTTTTATTTGGATTTGCTGCTTTTTTGTTGTATTTTTTACTGGATGTTTATGAAATGTTTTGAAATGTGTTAAAGGAACGAAAATTTGACATCTTACATTACGAATTATGAGGTTGAAACTTAATGTTTGAAACGTACTCACAATTTCTCAGTTTTCGACAGCCCCACCCCAAATTTTAAAGCAATTAAACGCCGTTTATTTCCTGATTAGGAACTAAAATTTCAGAAACAAATGATAAGTCGGTCGGTCAAATTTCGAGTGACAATAAAGATGAGTTCAAAGCTTTTTTTTCAGAAAAAGACTTGAAACTTAAAAGTAAGGGTGTGTATATGTGTTTGCGTTAAAAAGATCTATGTCGTTGTCGTTATCTGGTTTAACAAAAAAAAAAGAGAAATTTAGTAATAAATAATTGAAATTCCAGTAATACGTTTTAAAACAGACATCCAATAAAACTGCTAATTTTTTTATCAATATGTAATATTATACTTTGTTTAACAAAGGAATATTTATGAGGTACGCATCTAAATCTGAAATTCAGGACGAGAGGGAATGTATCTCAAAGCTGCTGCAGAACATTTGATGAAAGATAAATAAATAATTAAGAGTTAAAAATAAGTATTTAAAAGGAATCGACCACAAGGTGGAAAAATATATAAAGTATGACAACGTACTCATATATTATCTTCTTTGATATGCACGTATACAAATTTAAATTCAAAACAATTATCTACATGTTGAAAGCACACACACACAGTACTTAAAAATTCTCTATACTATTATCAAAAATACCTCTCTTGAGAGTTGTATTCTAATGTAATCTAATTATGTTCAGAAATGTACGGAAAACAAAAGAACAGCCCCTCTAATTCGTGCATTACAGTTGCTAAACAAGCACAGAATAGATATTAAACTTTTAATGTAATTCAAAGCTATCGATCTTAAATTGGACTGTGAAACTTAAAATGTTTGTTCTAATTTTAATTTTTCATTGAAGTACTGGATATACTATATTTTTTAATGAGTTATGATCCACTGAAATGAAATTGGCACTGAAAATGTCATTTAACTTTTTTATTATCTTGACTACGTTGCCTTATATACTGACTGTCTTTATTATCTTGGACGAGTGACTCGTAAGATTCTTAAGAGGATCCGGCGCGTCCAGAGGAGTGCAAAGGTACATAAATTGCGTAAGTACATGCATCTTTTTCTCAGAAACTACTTACTTCTCACGGATAACATTTTTACAACAGATTATGTGAACTATCAATAAAACTTTAACGCAGTGTTTTTTTTTGTTTAAAATTAAAAAATTATGAATTTAAAAAAAATGTCAGAATTTTTCTTAAAATTTAGTTTAAAAAAGCTTATCTAAAAAAAAGTTTATTAGATATTTATCTAATTCCCTCCATTAAAATGTGTAAACATGACAAACGTATGCCCACTGGAAATGTGAGGATTATATAGCAAGTAGTTTTTGAGAAAAAGGTATATAAAGTATATAAAAAATATGTCGTTCTGAGGAAACAGACTTTAAAGTAAATATTTGTAATTTTTGAGCATTTACCTTCTTTAGTACTTTCCAGAAGCGTATAACGCATTTTCCTTACCCTCTGCTCCTACAAAAGGCTCTTCTAATTTTCTTTTTTTTTCATTAATTTAACAATTTAGCCCTTTTTTGGGATCTAAAGACGTTTTGTTTCGGCTACACGAATGATACAAGCATTTAATTTTTTGAAGCATGACACACAGTTGTAACATAGTTCAATATCAAAATGTTTTAAGATCATTAATTTTTCTACATGACTCATATTGAACTGCACAATAGCCATATTTACCCCAATTTTAGCGTTTATAATTCCAAAAATGTAGATTTTTGAATCACTGACCATATGGTGTTCTTAACTGACTCATTTTAACAAAAGGCGTGCACCCATACACTTTTGGATATTCCCAATACATTCTAACTTTTCCACTTGAACACTATATGAATTTGTGCTCATCAGAAACTTATACAAGGGGAAACACAGGTGCTCTGAGCAGATCTCATTTGATGCACCTCAAGGGGGTAACTTCATTTAAAAAGTAAATAAAAATACTTCTAGCTATCGTATTGCCTCATATCATGTATAATTTTAAACAGAAATATTTTAACTCTTAAAAAATATAAAAAAGTGAATATGGATAATTTTTCGAACATTCATGTGCCGAAGAAACATTTAAAGTTTAAAAAAAGTCTGTTATAGATTAATATACTTTATGAAAATTTTATATGATATATATTTGAAAAGCATCATTTTTATAATAAGGGTATATTTCATTCAAAAATGTATAAATTTTTATAAGGTTTGCTATATTTTTAGAAATATACTATGTCTATAGAATTATATATGATGTTTATATAAAATAATATTTTTATAAGTTTTTACTATCTTTATTTTTCTCTCAATGGCCTTAAGGCTTCATACAAATATGAGTGTCCTTACCATTGCATCAAAATCCCATTCAGACTCACCCACTCCAGTAAACACAGCATAGAGAAATACATTTTCTTTTACAGCCCCTTCTTTGATATTATGATTCGTCCGCCGTATTTCAAGAATAAAAATAAAAACAAACAAAAACTTAAAGCGTATGCTAAGGAGGGGTATGTTGCAGAAAGCATGAAGTTTTCCCTCCTGAGTATTTAAATTGTGTTATCGGAATTTAACTACCAGAGAGGGCGGAAAAAGGAGTTTAGCTCCTATTTTACTTGCTGCAGAGAAACTACATAAAAAGAAGTTGGTTTCCTCCCAAGCTTACTTCGATTTCCGATATGAAGAGAATATTTTCTTTTTCTTTTTGCCTTTTAATGTTGCGAGGAAAAGAAACGTAGCTTATTCCAGTCTCAAATCGCAAATGTTATGCTGTAGAGTCAAAAAATAAAGTTATTTTTTGTAGTAGTGATGTCGTGTGATAATCTTGTTTTGTTGTTGCTTTAATTCTTGGTCATTGGCCAGTTACAGGTTTACTAGAGGTCATTTGTCGCAATAATCGATAATTTGTAGCTAATAGTTATAGTATTTCAGATTTTTACAATTGCATTGTACTCACTTTTTATAGATAGCACAACTTCTGTACTTTGTTTTGGTATGCTGTCAAGAAATCCAAAAGGGATAAAATAGGTAGAAAGATGATTAGTAAAAGCATGGAAATCTTGTTTCTGTGTTAGGAAATTTCTTTTCTGTTATAAATAACTAGCTATGAGAAGATTAGCGAGCACTTTTACCCTCTTCAAGCTGCATATGCTTATGATCAAATTATGTAATTGTTTCGTTGCAGATGAACATCGAATTATAAATGAACAAAATATTTAATACAGCCATGTTTGTACAGAGATATACGAGGGTCGGAGCATAAGTCATGACAACTATTTTTTTTTCTTGTATGTATGTGAATGAATCATAAACGTATATGTGTGTGTATACAAAAGAACAGATGGCTCTGTGATAGAATGGTAGTAGCGCAGCGCAGCGAGGGCTGCGAAATCAGTCAGTTGTTGAGTGTCGTGTGATAGAAGTAACCCGTATTGAGCAGCGTTCTACATCAAAATAGCCGTTCTCCGAGGGAAAAATGCGATGGAATATCACAGTGATTTAGTGGAAGCCCTTGGAAACAATGCCTTACCATACTGTACAGTAGCATGGTGGGTATACTGTGTTGTCATTCTTTTGCATCGTACATTTCCCTGTATACTACTATAATAAATTAGTGTGTTAAATATTTCAGTGCTATTCATTGTCCACACATGTAGTTAGCACCTTGTCCTTTCGTCTGTATATGTCACATTTTACGACCGGACTGATATCTTCAAGAAAAAAAACAGTTGCTATGACTTATGCCCCAACTCTCGTATTTTAAGTTTTAATGAGACTTTAAAGTTCATTTAAACTCATCTTAAAAGCTCGGTTTTGTTTCTTTTTCGAAGAAAATTTCATAATATTAGTATTATAAAGCATCTATTTCCTTTAGTTTCTTGATCTTTGCATTATAAAAATTTAGCAAGATTTGATTAAACATCGTGTTGCACTACCGTTCTTTTAAATGAAAACCAAATGTTCCAGTGGTTCTTTTAAATTAACGCCAAATGTTCCAGTGGTTCTTTTAAATGAACACCAAATGTTCCAATGGTTCTTTTAAATGAACAACAAATGTTCCAATGGTTCTTTTAAATGAACACCAAATGTTCCAATGGTTCTTTTAAATGAACACCAAATGTTCCAATGGTTCTTTTAAATGAACACCAAATGTGTTCTAATGGTTCTTTTAAATGAACACCAGATGTTCCGAAATGATGAAGTTAAATGCATCATTTTTTTGTTATATGTCTTATTATTTCCGTATGTTGTTTGTGAAGGATAGTGCTGAATTATTTGGGATTTCATTAATCCCGAGATAATATATATGACTGTGTGCTCAAATATTAATCCTTAATTTTTACGATCTAAAAGAAAGATTTCTATCCTTAATATTGCAGGAATTAATAGAGAAACATTTCACAGGATACCTTCTTTTATGATATTTATTTGAATCCAACAACTTAATATTAGGTTGCCAAGTATGAAATGGATAAAAAAATACGCATAATTGAATTTGACTTTTTCCAATAAGAACTAAGATTTTAAGATTATCTATTAATTTTTTCTTCAAACTGAAATATGCGTTACAAAGGGGACAAGATGTACCTTTCGTATAAAAAACAAATTATTCCAAAGTACGAGGGGATGTGCAATTGAAATAAACAACATGAAATTTGTTCCATTTCATACTTGACAACCTAATACCTTAAGAAATGAACAATGGAGATTGTGTATATTCTTCATATTGCATAATAATATTTTTAAGATACTGACTATATATATATATATATATATATATATACACGTCTTCTATCTATAGAAACAGAATTCCTTCTATTTAGTGAAGCCTAAGGTTTCCAAAGAAAGCAAAATTCAATAAGATGGAGATTAATATCATGTTTTTTAATAATTCTAGTTTTTTCCTGGGGTTTATCTTAACATTTCAACATATCTCTATCGACATTGGCAACCTGAATGGAGCGCAACCCTAACCCAAGCATTTACATTGTAAAAGTTTTGGCAATATTACATACACAAATATATTTGTAACGTTGTGCAACATTTTGAATACTCACAATCCCAGAAAATGTGCACTTTAATTCCCCGCTACGCTTCGACAAATATATTTGTCACATTATACAACACACATACTTTGAATACTTACAATTCCTGAGTGTTCCCACAAAAGATGATTTGCAATTTACTATCTTTTGTACAGAAGATCTAAACATTGCAGTATCACAGAACGCCTTTCGAATGAAATGACCAGCACCCAAAGCACCCTATAGCAAATCAATCACTTTGCTCACCGATTCATTATACTGGATGCAAACCAACACCGTAAATTTCTCCTCTCTGTACACCCTGGGACCTTTCTGGAGCGATTAATGGGCTTTATGCCAACGCCCCGCGCGAATTCACGGCGGTAGCTGTTTGCCCAATTCGCTCTCTCCTGTTGAAACTCGATATAATAACTTCTGGATCGTGTGAACAAATACGGCGGGCAGGTATCTCTCTCATTAACCGATGTTTGCTCTTTCAAAGAGCAGCCTTTCACCCTCTCCACTCTTCGCAATCAGTTTGAATTATCGATTCAGAGGGAGGAAAAGTGACGAATAAAAAAGTTGGGTCGATGGGATAGTGTCACCCTGCTGCTGAGATCAACGAGAATTTATGGTGGAGTGTGGGGAAGCCAACAGTACATGCGATGGTGGGGTGAATTTTGTAAACATGATGTAATGGTCATAGATTAAATGAATTGATGCTTGGTTAGAATTAAATTTTTGACTGAGGTGTGTCGAATAATTTATGTGATTACGGTAATTCTCAAAGCAGAAAATGTAAAATTTGTTTGAAATATGTCAGATAACCAATATAAAAAAACCCATAGCTTTCATATTGAGGCGTTCGATTA
The DNA here is from genome assembly GCA_019973935.1 of Trichonephila clavipes. NCBI lineage: Eukaryota > Metazoa > Arthropoda > Arachnida > Araneae > Nephilidae > Trichonephila > Trichonephila clavipes. Next base: position 1,610,932 of record BMAU01000459.1, on the reverse strand, counting down.
AATGTATAAGTTACAGTTAAAGTTCGAAATCCGTTGAGATATAGTGATTAACTAGTTAATCTGCAGATTAACTCAATGTTCCTCAAACTGTGGGGTGCGCATCCCTAGGGGGTGATATTCTGACGAGAGGAGTGTGAGCCCACATATTGAAAAGTCAAAAATAAGTAAAATTTATTGAAAGGAAGCAAAACAAAATACATTCAAACACAAACATTAAGCACACATTTATGCTGGTATAATATACTTACAAATGTATCAGTACTGATCATTATTTTTGATAATTAATTTGTCAATACTAAATTTAAAAAAGTTTAAAAATTACTAGCGACTCAAATGGGCTTGTCACATGCAAAATTTAGTACTTATCTTGATAAGCATGATTTATAATTAAATTTCTATTGTAGCTTTACGTCAGCGTTTCTCAAATTGTGGGGCGCGCCCCCTTCGAGGGGCATGCGAGCTAACTGAAAAGTTGGAATTAGAAGATTATTTAAAAAAAATATTCATTTACTGAAAGTAAATAAACAAAATGCATTCTCTCTGACATAATAAAAAATAAAATACACATTTACACCGATATAATACACTTATAAATGTATCAATGCTACACAATATTTTTATTATTAATTTTAAAATATTAAGTTAAGAACAAGTTTAGTAATTATTAGTGACCCCATGGGATTGTCATATAAAAATTATATCAAAAATTAACATTTATCTTGATAATTTGTACTGTTTTTAATAAATCTTTTAGATGCCGATTAAAAGTTACGCGATTCGCTTCCCAATTCCAACCGTTTTCTACGCAAGCGCGCGTATGGGAGGTATTGGAGGGGAGGAATAAAGAAGCAAAGATAATCTGAAATAAGTAAATCCTTCGCAAACGTTGACAAAGCACTTTTATAACATTCCAAAAACTTCGGAATAATTTTATGGATAGCAGCACGCAGAAAAGATCGTACTTCGGAAAGGCGAATTTATACGTCCGGAACAATTAACGCTTTGACCGAGCGAGACTTTTCTATACGTCGGTGGCACTTAGAGGAGGTATCGTAGTTTTGGCATCAAAGTTTAGTATTGCTGAATTAAATACATTGTTACCGTATGGGAGGGGTGCGAAGAAAATTATGATTGAATATTGGGTCGCGAAACTTTGAGAAGCATTGCTTTACATCAAAGTGTATATTTCTATTGCATTCAATGCATTGTTATTGTATAGGGGGCAATGAAAACTATAAAAGAAAATTGGGTAGCAAATTTTGAAAGATTGAGAAGCACCGGATTAACTGATCAGAATAAAAGGGTTTTCGCATTTTAACTGGATAACCTTTACATGAACGGTTTCGGTATCATTGAAATTCAAAAGTTTGTTTCTTTCATTTCCCTTCTGATAGGAATTTTTATTAAAAAATGACTTATCTCTCAGAATAATTTATCATAAACACTTAGAAATAGAGTGATAGAGACAGTAAATATATTAGATAAGAAACTCCTGAATTAATTCATAGTAAATATGTTAAACCATTGGTTCTTTGTATTGTAGTTTTTAATTGATTGATGATTATCTCCATCAATTAATGTGCTGATTGTTCGATTGTACTAACTTGAATCTTTAGATATCAATCAATAAATAAACAATATTTAATTTCAGCGCATAGTAAAGTATATGTTGTTCCAACTAAGATCTTATTTTCAGTTTAACATGTGTCTTGTATGTAATTCGTAGATTAAATCGGTAAGTTGAGAAATGAAACAATTTTCCCCAGTTTAACATATCGCCCTAGTTTATGCGCAGATTATCTAGTTTATCTTCAGATTTGATTGATTTCTGCACTTTTTAGCTGTAACATATACAAGAAATAATAAAAATTTATATTTAAAATGTGAGATTCTTTTGGTTTTATTAAGTAATTTTACGATTTCCCCATGATGAGGCTTGCAGCATTCGGTGAACACAACAAAAGAAATAGTTTTAATCCGATTTTTTCTGGGTATTTTGTGTGGCCTCGGGGGCCTTGTGGTTATGGTCACGACCTCGTGGGCAGAATGCCTCAGGTTCAAGTTCAGGTGCCAATGAAGACCTGCCGTGTAGAGGGGCTGATGCATGTGAATTCTGTCGAGGCTCGAGATCCTCCTGTTGGATGAGTGAGTAACGTCGCACTGCTCAGCTACACGAGGGCTTTTGGCAACGGACCAAGTAATTTTGAACCATGTTCAAGTGACGCGGACGACACCTGAGATAGCACCCCTATCCTAACTACCACACCACACCAACGGGAGGACGTTTGAGCTCTTGACAGATTTAACTTGCATCGCTCCCTACACGGCGGGTCTTTAGTGGTACTGGACTCGAACTCGTGACAAAGCCAGCCATGATCTGATACCTAGACCACTCGGCTACCGCCACCTATCTTCCTGTTGGAGTGGTGTGGTAGTTTGAAATAAAGCATGCAAACTCAGGTGCACAGTCCCTATTATTTAACCTAGATTCAAAATTACGAGGTCCGTCGTTAATATCCCTCGTGTTGCTTTTATAAGTCCAACGCTAATAAGCACTCACTCCAGTGACGTGATGTACACTCCCGCTTCGCGGGAGATGGTGGAATATCCATTGGGCGTCTGGGATGAGCGACCAAGAGCCTGGGGCCCAGAAGGTCCCGTATAAAATGGCCTTCACCAGGTTTTCCTTGAATCCGCCAGTTGCAAGGGGCCTGTAGATCTGGAGGGGCAGGATTCTAGGAGGCCCAAAGCCTGACTGATGCCAAATACGAATTCTATGAAAAATCTGGCTTGAGGCCCCAAACCGGACTTCGCAGGGGGGACTCTTAATATTCTCCACTACTGGAACTTCACTTCACTTACTGGAAATATCTTTTAATTAGTATCGATTGTTACATTTATCAGCATGTTTTACGAAATTCTAATATCCATGGATATTTTTCATTTTACTGGGGTAATTATTGTTAATGTGTTCCTAAGAGATATATGGTTATGAAACGAAACACAAATTTTAGTGAGATATTTTTGTAATCCAGTGCTAAGCTTTGCACTTTTTCTTGGAAGTTTGATTAAATTAGCTTTTAAGCACAGAATGTTCAATACACGGACAGTTGTTTATACGCATACACTAGCAATTAATTATTTTAACTAATGTCAATGTTTTGAACAAAATGTAAATTCAGTTTTTTTCTGTAAAAATCAGAGTTAGTTATATGGCTCCAACAAAAGCAAAATTATGACACTTAAACGACGTCTATACTTAAAAAAATGCTTTTTTATTGAATAAGTTAAACGTTATTGTAGTATTAAAAAGTGTAACATATTTGTATATTTTTACATACATAAAATGTATACTAAATTATGCATACAATGTATTCACATAATCTCTCTATATAGAAATGGATGTTTGTATATATGAAATCGCATCACTCCAACATCGTTCAACGGATCACTATGAAAATCGGCATGTATATGTATTTTTTGTGGAGAAGGTTTTTGTGTTATCCTCTATTTGCTGCTTCCCTCCAAGAAGCGCTACAGCATATGAACTTTTGCCCCGTTCAATCCATCGCCGAGTTGCCAACAGGGTCGCCAAAAAGGATGTCAATTTGGCTCTATCCCCAACATTTGGCTATGTTTCCATTGAATCGCCATTATAATGTAAGGGACAGCGTTGCTTGCGAATATTACATTAATAAAATAAATACTACAGAAAGTATTATTAACGTATTACACATCCAGATATAAATTATTTACACTATTTTAAGCGCTCATTACACAAAATGTGTAACAATGTGTTACTTTTGCTGTGCAGAGATAAACTTAGGAAGGTGTTTTCAAAGATTGACCCACAAGAGAGTTACGGGACGTTATAAAAAAATCCTTTTCATCAGCTATTAGATTTACAGACTTAAAATTTAATAAATATGGTTTTTGTGTTTAGTTGAGATATGCAAAAAGTTTTATTTTTGTTCAATTTGCAATTCACATAAAATTAACTCATTAAAAACTTCTTTATTCTTCAATCTGTATTGTTCAATTTTTCAATTCACCCGTACAAAGAACGGGTATACCAGCTAGTATAGATATATGGGCATTTGAGCGATATACACAAACGGAAATAAAATATGTAGTTCTATAAAGAGTATTATTACATATAGTGTGTGATGTTGATATTAACTTCTACCCTTTAAGAACAAATAACAAGTTCATTTTGCAACTACTGAAGTGAAACTACTTCCCACTTCATACAGCCTTACAGATACAAAATAGTAAAACCAGAAATAAAACTCTTTTAATATTGAACAATTCACTGATTTTTATTCTCTATTTATTTAAGGAACATAATTCGGTAATTATAATGAACACAACTAATGTTTACGATTTTACTTTTCTTTCTTTTTCTTATTCTTTTCATAATATACTCAATGCTTGAAAATCCGATGAACAGCATACACGTATTAAAATTGTGCCAATCTTCATTTCAAGTAAGAATTTCAAATCAAAACAATCTTTCTTATTTGCTTTAAGGGGTGTTGGAAACCTAAAATCTTCTTCATATGACAATTTTTACATTTTTACGTTTTCAAATTGTATAGATATGAACTTTTCTAAAAATACCTTACTTTAACCTCTAGGGTAATTAGAAGCGCTTAAAACCTATTTATAAATAACCATCGAAACTTGGCGAAAAATGTAAACAAAGTATTTTATTTTTGTTTAAATTTGAATGAATGATGGAAATCAAAACATTTAATCTAGAATTTCTAAAATGGTTTTTTCATGGAGGTACATAAAATCACAATAAGAGTCTAATTAACGTAATATGATCTCGTGTACTCTTAAGAAAATATTTGTACAAATGGAAATATTATCATTGGGTACATATGATGCAATTTCATTATTTATTATGGGAAATGCATCAAAACCAGAAATTTTGAGAAAACTTAATGTTGAGCCAGGTGATTACACCATACAGGCAATGGAGTGCCTCGACAAACAAAGGCTGTTAAAGGCTAAATACACATGTTTACAAATAAAAAAGGAAGTTAGGGAAAAAATACTTAAAAGAAATAGAGAGATGAAGATATATTTTAAAAAAATGTGAATTATTTGGAGTGTGTGGGGAATATTCTAATAAAAAGTAATTATACATTAAAGTTCATTTATCTGAAAATGTAAATTTCTGATGTTCGATGTACCTTTTCCGGGAAAATAACATTCATATGTTTGTAAGTTTTTATGACATATTTATATTGATGACAAATATAGACTGAAATGAGCATTTTGTAAAAAACTCAAAAATTTATTTTTTACAAATTTTTTATGTGAAAAAGGGATCAAATTTCACTATGCTTGATAAAATATTTTATAAATTTAAAAAAAAAATCCAAATTATATAGCTAAAAGCTCATTTCCGTATAATGATGAAGGTGTACTGCAATTGAATGAAAAATTTCAAGCATGCACATATAATAGATTTTGAGAAAAGGTACATGGAAAACAACGAATTTAACATTAGTGGTATAGAGGTTTCCAACTCTTCTTAAATTTAATGCATCATGGAATTAACTTAAATCTCAAAACATAGTAATAAATTTGGATAAGTTAAAATAAACTTTTCCAATCAAAACAATGCTATGTATTTTCTAAATAAATGAGCTAAGTATAACGAAACACAGGTTAATAAAAAAATCAATTCATCCGAAGAAGAATTCGAATAAGACGAGTTTTCCATGGGATAGAATTCCTCTGTCAATTCATCCAGGTAGGAATTAGTTACACTTCATTCTCCCCTCCCCCATGACTCAGGATGCGGAAAAGCAGGTTGAGCTCACTTTATCACCCAAGTGCCAAAAACATCAGAAAGAAAAATAGCCACATTTGTGCAATATTAAAAGAACTAACTCGAGGTACTGCCACGCGGAAAGAAATAACAAGAAGAAAAAATATATAAATAAATCACTAATAACATTTTGCGCATTGGTTTCCTTTCTGCCCCTGCATCAAACATCAACAACTTCTACTTCTACCGCGAGACCAGAAATCGTTTTCATTTCTGGATTCTCGTCTGAGAATATAAGGTGGAGTTGGGTTGAGTTGTGTTACCTTAGCGGGGAAGGTATTTGTACATAATTTATGAACATAAAACACCTTCTCTTTGCTTATTTCTTTTTGTAGGGGTTTCAATATATATTCCCCCTTTCTGTTTTCTTTTTTTTATTCCCGTGTAACCTTTTTATTTTGTTTGCTCTTGATGTTCTTAGAGGGAATTTTTTCCCCTTCTTTGCTGTACATTTTTTCCCCGTATTTTTTCTTCTTTATGCTAGTGGAAGATCCTTCATTTCTCAGGGGAATTATATCGGGAACTCAGAATTTGTGATGACGTTGTGGCAACAGTGTCAGAGAAGTTTTCTGTGAGAAGTCGGTTGTGTAATAATGGAATATGAAATAGGGTTTAAATTCTCAAGCGGTGAATCACTCTTTGGATGTTTGACACGGTATTTAAAGACTTTAAACATGGTGGATGGGAAACGAATTTGACGGAGTATTTACTTTTTCACAAAGTTATTTATCAAGTAAAAGAGAACGGCGAAACATAAGCTGCTTCTAAAAAGATTACCTCTAAATTGTTTTTCTAAGTTTTCTACATTGTTTTTTTGTGAGTTAGAAAGTTTGTACAAAAATTTTAAAACATTGTAATAGATGTATTAGAAGTAACATCAATGCATAATTTAAAGAGACTAACACAACTTTAGTGAAGCCATACATTTAACTCTTTGTTACACTTAGGTATAACTATTAATTTGTCACAGTTAACAGTATTTTATTTCAGAATTCGTTCCAATTTTATATAAATAATTAAAATAAATACAGAAAATCTTAAAATAAGAAAGACAATAATGTCTAGAATCATTAAGTTAACTAAAACAGAAAAATCAAGAAAAATACTAATCGAAGTTTTCTTAGCGAAATCGTTGAAACGGATTATAAAAATGCGCCTTCATATCTCTATTGTATAGTTTAGTTGACTAATTACTTGATAAAATATCTCCAATTACTAAATATAAATTAATTAATCGTTAACTATTAACTTTTATTCAATGCATATATTTTTATATTGTTATAATACTATACATATAATTATCTCTATTTTTATAAAATTTTAGATTATTGTCTCTTGAAAAGTTACATGCGTAGTCCCGAAAATACTACTGGAATTTTTTAGAATTCTTGAAACAAAATCAGTAATGACAAAAATGAAAAATTGAAGAGAAGAATTCTAGTTAAACAAATATAAAAATATTTTTTTGTGATACTTTACGAGTCTGTCATATTCAATGGACTAAATTCATGACAGTCACATGATAAAGGCAATCACGTGTTCTCCATTGATTAAGGTATCCAACTACGTTCGGAACCGTGACTTGCAAAAGCGCATAAATAATAATTTTCATGATATTTAGTCTCACTTATATTAGAATATATGCATAAAATTGTTTTAAGGACATTTTGACAAAACAAATTTATTTATATATAATATTTTGGCAAAAAATTAACTTAGAATAATCCTTTTTTTTTCAAATGTTCTCCTTTTGTTAAAAATGCTTCTATTATAATAATATTTTGCCTGTATATAGCTCAGACCTCTGTACAGAGGCTCAACTAGAATTTTGAAATATATAACTTAGAAGTGGGTCTATTCATATTTTACGACAACAGAGACGTGAAATTTTACGAAAAAAAACGCCAATAAGTATTTCAATTGGTGGTAACTGAAAATAATGTGAATTTTTTCAAAAATTCTAGTTGAGCCACTGTAGAGATGTCTGAGCTATATACAGGCAAAATATTATTATAATAGAACCCTTTTTCACAAAAGTAGGACATTTGGAAAAAAGATAATTCTAAGTTAATTTTTTGCCAAAATTTTATATTTAAATAAATTTTTTTTTTGTCAAAACGTCCTTAAAACAATTTTATGCATGTATTCTAATCTGAGTGACGCTAAATATCATGAAAATTATCCATTTATGCGCTTTTTTAAAATCACGGTTCCGAACGTAGTTGGATACCTTAAAAACTGACATACCAGGAGTTTTACTTGTAAAGTTAAGATAACATTTAAAATTTGATGATTGGTTAAAGATGTTCATGCGCGCGTGTGTGTGTTAAAATTCTACAAATATTTTTTTTAATTAAAAAAACTCTTACATTATACTTGTATTTTTAAATGAAGCTCAATTTATTTATGTGCATTATTATCGTTAATATATATGTGATTTTTAAATGAAAGTTTCTGAAAAAATCAAAAGTTGGCAACAGTGGAGCAAATGAACTAATTGACTGAAAACGCGTGATCACATTTATGGTATAACTATGACGTCACATGAATTTCTGAACTGATTGGCTGGAAACACGTGACTACAGTTATCACGTGACTATGACATCACATGAATTTAGACCATTATAATTTGCTAAAATGAGGATATTTACCACGTCTCTCTCTAAACCAGTGTTTTAAAAGCGAGGGAACCACTTGAAAAAATGCTTACAAATTGCATACAGAAACAAAGAAAGAGAAAGCTAATTCATTGAGTGATAACGTTTTTACATAGAAATAGCTTCTTGTTCGATTTAAATTTAATCTTAAATTCTGTGGATAGATTTTATCTCAAAACAGGGGGGGTGTTTTTTAGTATTAGATATCTTGCTATTAATACAAAAAATAATTTTTAGTCCACTTCATTTTAATTCAAAGGTTCAGGCTCTATAAAACTAAAGGCATTTTTCTGCATATACCCATGACATTGCTAACCCGGGAGCAAGCACCCACTCGATGCTAACGTTAATGATCGAGCGGGGTGATTGAGTCACCCTAATCCTTTTGGTTATAATTATTTTTTATTGTATACGATAAAAGTAGTTTTTTCAGTGAATAATTTGATTAAGAGAAAGTATATTTAACTACTTTTCAAAACTTTTAAATTTTCTTCGGCAGTTTGAAAACAAAATATCAATCAAACTGAACCAAGAAGTTTCAAATGTATGTGACTTTAATAAAGGACACAAATCACAGATACTTTTCGCTAATATACAGGAATGTTATTTGCAGGAAAAGCTGTCAAATTTTTAGTTCAAGTTATTTTAGTTTCATTGTCCTTCGATAATCGACAAGTAGCATGTTGAGCCTCTTCTTTCTTTTTGACGGGATGAAGTGTGTCTTGTGGTATACTTATGGCTTCATATGTTTCTTGATGGAGTTCCTTAGGTGCTATTTGAAAATTTTCCTTTCACCTCAAATATTTCATGTTCATCGCTTTTCTCAAATTTACTTTCACTATCATGATCAACATGCATTGTTTCAGTAGGTTCTTCCCTTGCTTGATCAGTTTCAACTTCCTTTAATAGAGATCACAGATGCCCATTTCTTTTTTTATATTCTGCTCATTTACATTTATAAACCATAATAAGTCGTACAACACAGCAATAAGAATCACTAAGTATTTCACAGGGAATAAATGTAGCCCATTTACAGAAAATATTTTGGAGCAAAAGTGCTCGCGCGGGGAACTCAGTGATTCAAAGTACACTAAGATTTGTAAAAACACGCTTGCCACTCCCAAAAAAGAGGGACATATTTGACAAGTCTGTGGTCAGTAGACCTAGTGTAACTTCTGAGTAAATTATTAAGAAACATTTAATCAATTATGATTATAATCGTCTGAATTTTTGTCAAAAAATCACAAAGAATATATTAGAGAATACTAAAAGGAAAATATATCATTTCGAGTTTCAGAGCCTTGCAAAAAACCTATAACTAAAACAGAAAATACATAAATCAGAAGTGATAATCGAGCTTATAGCCGATTATGCTTTAGCTCCGTTCTCGAGTCCTTTTTCCACTGAAGACCTGCTATGTGGAGGATCTGATACAGGCTTAATCTATCGGGTTTTTAAAACCTCACGTTGGCGTAAAGACTTGAGTACTGACTTTGCTTTCTTGTTAGCAGACTTTTTGTATTGAATAGAAATAGTCAAGCAGAAAGTCGTTAAAAAAGAATATATTCAATTTATTTTATTCCAGAACTATTGAAGTTAAAGTGAATTTCATGGAATCAAACTGTTACTGGTTCAAAATTTTCGAGTTCAACAACTTTCTCAAGAGTTAACAAGATACTAATATTTTAATGCTTATATTTCAATTCAGAGCCTACTGTAGCTGATATTAAGCTTCATCACAATTCTAACATGGGTTTGACACGATTCCATTAGCAAAGATTTCTGTACACATATTAAATGCAACTAAGCCTCAGTTTTCCTTGACGTGACATAGAAGTTTTGACTGTAGGTTCCGAAAACATCAATGTGGCCGCAGTGGCTTAGTGGTTATGGTCACGGACTGACGGTTGGTGTGCCGCTGAGGACCCGCCATGTAGAAGGGCTGATGCACACTAAATCGGTCGAGACTCAGTGGCCCCCGTTCGCTTGGGATGCAAGTTCGAAGATAGGTATATCAGCTCAGGTGTCGTCCTAATCACTTTGACCATGCTTCAAAATTACAAGGTCCATCTAAATGCGAAATAAAACTGGTTTCATCTATCATTAGAAATCCTTCCATTCACTCTAAATGAAAATCACGCATTAAAACTGTCTCTACAATCCGGAACTAAATTCGTTAAATGAGGCTGGATTGCTACTCTTATGTGGTCACAAATGTTTCTCCGCCGATGGAATAGGCGCACGGGACGTTGGAGTAGAGGGACATCTATATCTTTAAACCCTACTTATATATTTCACGTAATACATTGCAGTTTCTTGGTTTAAATCTCGGTTAACAATGCAAATATTCGTTTGAGGTTATTTTTTTGTTTTTATGTTGCAAACAAATATATATCTGCAATAAAATTTAATAATTTCTTTTTTTCCCTCGCTTTCCTCTCTCTTTATTTTTTTATTTATTTATTTTACACTGCTGCTTTTTTCCTTTAGGTTTTTTTTAAAAAAATAGAGGAGGGGTTCTTAAATGAATAAAATCCTCCTTCCGATGCTCAATCGTTTTTTCTTTAAACTGAAGGACAAATTAAGAGGGAAAGGTAACAACAAGAAGTCTGTACGGAGTATTTGTCTTGTATAATTTAATTATTTTTGACGTACTTGTAAGAATGCTGGAATAATGTATATTTCTTCGTCCTCTTCTTACCCTTTAGGTTTTTATTATTATTATTGCTTTGTATATTTGTATTATGTATGCGTATATAATATTTGTATTTCATTATTTTACTGTCTTCTTCTGTTTAAAATGTAAACTTCATTATATATATATATATATATATATAATAAAGACTGGACGTGGGGCTGGGGTTCGGTTTGAAGCTCTAAATAATTTTTGGGTGAGCTCGGATCCCTTGAGCATTCTGCCAATAGCCCTCGTGTAGCCATATAGGACGATGTTAAGAAACGATCATGCACGGAAAACATCAACGCTACTTGACTATGATGCTGAATGATGAAATATAAAATTAAGTATATTGTTACGAATTTTGTGTAATGAATTTTTAAAATAGTGTAAAAAATTTATATGTGGAAGTTTAATACATTTATATTACTCTATGTTGCATTTATTTTATGTTAAAATTGTAGGATTCGCAAATAACGTCGTTCTTTATATTATAATGTCGATTCAAGGGATACTTGGAAAAAATCATGGTGATAGAATTAAGTTGACATAATTTTTAGCGACCATTTTTACTGAGTTTGTGACCCTATGATTCTTCTGGAAATTAGTGGCGAAATGTACTAATATCGCGATCCTTGACGCAAGTGGATTCCCGTGAGGCCTATAAATAGGGAGTCCCTCACCTAAACTGAGTTAGTCTTGTTTTTACCGTGAAAAGTTGACCAGCGATTAGTATTACTTCAACTGTTGTGTAAGACATGCGAGTGCTTGTGAATAATCTTTTACATACATGTACTTTAGTCACTGATAGTTGTGTTTGTTCGCCGTAGAACGTGTGAAGGCTTTCTGTGATTTATTCTGCGAATATAGCTGCTGTATTTCAGAGAACTGTTTTTCCCATCGCTCCTGAAGAACTGTCTTGCTCTTTACATAAAATTATGATTTGCATAAAATCCTCAAACCCCGATTTTTGTAACAATACGGTATATAACTCTGAAACAGTGACGCAATAACAATGGAAATAAATGAAAAATGAATCATAACTATTCATTTCAGAATTAAAAATGCAATTTATGTATAACAATTAAATTTTCCCTCTCTATTATTATACTTCATAAACCATCATTTATAATAGTTTTAGAAAATAACTCTTGGTGTTCTAGAGTTTTCGACAGCTGCCGATGATATCTTTGTGCGTAACACGAAAGGGAATTTAGGGAATGCAAAATAAATGTCACAACTTCTCGTACAATAGCCGAGACGACATCTCAAGGTAAAAACCCTTTCTAACAATGATTCTCACGCTTGAAAAGTCACTCTTTGACATCAAGAGGTCTCCATTAATGAGTTCCTTGTATTTCATTTCTTCGAAGTGATGGTATTCGGCGTGCGTATGGGAATTCAATTTCATTCCAGTGTCCTTTTATGATTTCTCCTGACGGTCGCGGATAAAAGGAAGGAATATCGTCTGCCGGGATCAGGGAAGGGAACAATTTCGAATAATTAGTAGGTGCTTGGGGGCACAACAAATTCCCGGTTTGAATGACTGGATGCTCGAAATGAGAGCTCATTGCTAATGGGTGAGAGGGACCGTAGAGAAATAGAGGAGGCAGCTTTAGCGATGTTCGATTGTCGCAAAGTTTATTATAAAAATAGAAGTTGATGACCAAAAAATTGTTGTCATACACTGTCAGTTGTCCTTGCTGAAAAGCTTCGCTGTGTATTATATTATGTTGTATGAATATATACTGCTTAAAAAATTATTGATATCTGAACTTTAGCTTTAAGAGTTCGATGGAATTTAAAAACATTCTTATAATCCTTGTCGTGGTCCGAAGGTCGCGTGTGGGAGAGGGTTTGAGGAAGAAACAGACATAATTATAAAAATACTTACTTTCATTCTATCCTTAGCATATTGATAGTTTAAACTGAGGGAGCAATATGAAATCCTAACTCTTAATCAGAAAAACTAGAGTCTTGAAATTCACTTATCTGGATTTGAAGCTCCTTGTTATGATCCTTCTTGAAGTCCGATAGTTCAGTCAGCTCCAAGGCTGCTTATTTCACCTATTTCTGGTGGATTTTACGTTGACTACCAATTTCAAAACGCGTGACCACCCAGTCGCTGTTCACCTTTATTAATTCTTGGATTTTTGATTAACGGTTAACCCTTAACCTCACTTTACGATAGGTACTTAGATAGTAGTTTCATTTGCATAAAATCAAGTCATCTCGACGGAAAGTGGTTTTAAAACTAAAATGATAGTTAAAGAATATTTTCCCGAAGCAAATCAGTAAAAGAACCCTATTAGTATTCGTTACACCCTCCCCTGTTGATTTAAAAAGGACATGATTTAAATTCTTAAATTTAAAGAAGAATTATATTTTAAGTTCCCGTAACTCCCTACCCAAAATGGATTTCCAAAACACTCGTTTTTGTTTGATCTCTACTCAACAAAATAAACATGCTTGCCAAGTTTCAAACCTAAGTTCAATATTTCAAAAAAGGAACTATTTTCTTATCAACAGGCCCTCAGTAACCCGCTTGAGAGTCGATTTCTTTAAGACCCGTACTTAGTGGATTTCATTTCAACAAAACCAAAGTATCTGCCACATTTCAAGTCTGTAGGAACAGGAATGTTTATATATAACACCTGTTAATGTATCGGACTACGTTCGGAACCGTGATTTTAAAAAAGCGCATAAATGGGTAATTTTCATGATATTTAGTGTCACTCAGATTATAATACATGCATAAAATTGTTTTAAGTAGATTGTGACAAACAACTTTTATTTAAATATAATATTTTGGCAAAAAATTAACTTAGAATAATCTTTTTTCCAAATGTTCTCCTTTTGTGAAAAATGCTTCTATGCTTCTGTGTTGAAAATGACGGTTCCGAACGTAGTCGGATACCTTAAAACCTGGCAACCACCCTTGGGCAGTAGCGTAAAGTACACCCCTGCAAGGGTGGGATTCTACCGGGCCCTAAGCCTGGGGTACGTACGGCTTTGTAATATTTTGTAAGATCAGAATTGGGGTCCAAAACCTGACTTTGCAGAGAGCCCCGATATTTTCCGTAAAGCCATTCGGTGTTGATTTTCGCAAACCCATTTCTTAGCGGATCTCTACACCATAAAAGGAACATGCTTGCCAAATTTCACTTCTGCAGGTCTGATCCTTCAGAAGATTTCGTGATGATTGGGTCATTTTTCTCCTACATATATATATATATATATTAACACTTAGTTTGTTTAAATTATTATTATGCTAAAATTATTTCAAGATATGATTGCGTTTAGAATATAAGTGCTGAAATTCTAAAACGAATTTATATTTGTTATAAATACGCAATCTGATTTATTATTTTTTATTACCCCAGCTTGTTGTGAATCCATGTTGTAAAATAAATGTTGTCAAAATCATTTCCGTTAACTAATGTAAAGCATATGGCTTGACGGCTCCGTAACCTTGTGCCACTGAAGACTCTGAACATAGAGGGGTTGATATACGTTAAGGCCATCTAGGTTCAACGCCTTCCCGTTAACATCACGTGGAAGTTTGGAGAAGGGCTTTTTATGCTACCACTTTCAAAAAATGCTTACTGGGATTCAGTTTGTTTTGTTTGCAAATTCAGAAATTTTCCTTTTTTTAAAAAATATGCTACGCCCTTTTTCTATCACCCATTCTCCATCTATTTCTTTACAAAACCCCATTAAGTTAATTTTAGCTTCAGCAAATAACGATGGATTGCCTGTACGTTAAACTAAATTGTACTTCACCCTCGCTTCAACCATTTTAGCTTAGCACTTGCTGTACTAATTGCTGATTATACACTAGTATAAAGCTTATATATCGGATAACTAGGTTCTTCACCTGCTTTCTGTGTGTTCTATGGATCCCCTTTCCATAATTATTCCATTTTGCTATAACTGATCCAAGTTATTTTTCACTGCATTTTTTTTATTTCTATTACACTAAACTTGTTTATTTTCAAAGTAATCTTGCTGTGTACGATCTGTTTTTAGAACTACTTGATAGAAATCTCAAGCTTGTGACCAAGATAAAAAAAAGGTATGGAAAATGCATTGAACTTGCTAAATAAGAAGATACTCGTATTTTTTGAGAAAAAGATCTATTACACACATTGCTGGTTCCAATTAAGGTGTCGTCCTTGTCACTTTACCGGGGTTCAAACTTACGAGATCCATCACCAAGAGTTCTCAAGCTGCTTCACACTGAGAGGAAAATTAAAATCAATTGAAATACAAAGCATGTTTTGGTTGAGTTCAATGGTCGCAGTGAAGCCAAGTGGCAGCATATCACGCTTCCACACCACAGGTATCAAATGACGGGCTGGGTAAGGTCGATTCCTCCCTTCAATGGGCCCTGAGTACCAAGTTTTTTGAAACTAAACACTTTTTCGCGTCAAACGGATCACCTGACCGGAACATCTGCTCATGCACCTCAGTGCCCAAGGTCACGAAAACTGAATGGGCCCAATAGGCCTTGGAACTCATTGGCTATTGCGCCCCTTTTGTTCAATGGTGGCTGTAACCTAGCATGGATTTAAGAACTCTATGGTAGGAAAATGCAATGATGAAATCTGATTTATTTCAAGAAATATTATTGTATGATATAAAATAAGTTTTATAGAGAATGTAACATAAAAAAAATCTTCACATTTTGAGTAGTTTTCTTGGAAATTAAGAGATCCATATTGACCTTGTAATCGGTATCGACTTTAAAATAAAAAAAAATCTATCATTATTCCTTTTAGTCCTTAGCGAGGTTTTTAAGAACATTTAAACACTTCATTTTACTTTATTTAATTTTAAATGTTATGTACTATTACACACATAGTCCCATAGAAAGAGCTGTTTCAAAATAGTCACTCTCGGAAAACAATTTCAATGGTATTTTCAAATTAGAATTACGATGCAGTATCAAAGATCTCTTGCATAAAAATTGTGTTGTTAAGTGTGTATTAAAAGTGAATTAAAAGTGTGTTGTTAAGGCTGTATTCTCTCAATATTAAAAATAGGACCCGAATTTTGAATATTTTTTCAGATGTAAAAGTACTGAAACATTAAAGGATTCGTTTTGTCGTATACTACACACACACAGTAGCATAGTTTACTATATTACTCATTTTTTATCCGAATCAATACTTTTTTTCTGGTATAAAAATGCTTCGCATTTTTCTCCTCTTTTCTCTCTGACGCATTAGAATCAGCATGACAACAATCGCCAACCTCTCTCCAACTTTCCTCTTCAGCTGACTTTAAATAGCAACTCTCATGATCATAAATCCCGCTACCTTTACAGAAATCAGTTTTATAACTATACAACTTTTAAAAGGAATTTCCCTACAGGATTAGTAAGAATCGCGAAAAGAACCCGTTACAACCTGATGCGCATTAAGCACTCACGTTGGTGTGTTGTGGAAGTTTAAAGAGTAAAGAGCAGCAACACAGTTGGTTAAATTTATGATGTTCGTCAGCAATAGCTCAAGCCTAGTTTTTCTCGCAGACGTTGACAATAAATCCATCACGTAAATTTACCTACGCGAAATTCAGAAAGGCATTTCTCAGGAGTGATAACATTAAGTTTATAACATGCATTATAACGAAATGACTTATCAGTAAATTGTTTCTGTCATCAAATTACGTTGGAATCATTCACATAAACTTAAATACTTCTAAGCATAGAGCAATACATTATTACACATCCTTTCCATCATGGGTTAGCACAAAAGAGCCCACCTTCGTGATACCAACTAGGAGAGGTACCTTCCATAATTAAATAGATATCCTACCCATTCCCTGGAGGTTTCTCTTCCTGAAAGCAGTAGACTCCTTCATTACGGCTTTTCTGTCAGACACATTTGTGGTCGCAGTCCTATCGGATGCACCCATTCAGCGTCAGTAATGAATTCCCTTAATAAAAAGGGGCCACGGGTCCATTTCTTGTTACATGGGTTGTTAGGTCTGGGGTGGAGTCCGCAATGACACGCTGTGTGTTTTTATTGACAGGGGAAGGCATTCATTGTGAACGGCTATTGTCTGGCCTAGGATACGACTGTCGGTTATATGTGTCTGTAGGGAAAGTGACACATTGGTGTACACTTGTTTGGTATGTTATTTGAGAGTTTCCGAGTTATTATTTTGTGTTTGAAAGTGATCTGGCTGTAAGAGAAAATGTTCTCTCATTGAATTAAAATTCCTGTTAAGAAATATTTATTCGTTTGAATGTTTATGGAAAGCGTAAATGATTTTGAGAGATGTTTTTGATAAAGAGAAAATTACCATTGTGTGTTTGGTTCTTAAGGTATCCGACTACTTGCCAAAACTTAAAAAAAAAAAAAAAAAAAATGTAGTTCCGTGAAATTTTGTGGTTTTTAGATTTAATTACTATCTTTTAAAAAAATATGCTAAAATTAAGAAGAGAAAAAAAAGAAATTATTATTACTAAAATCGGGGAAAATTTGGTAAAAATTTCTAAAAAGTTACATAACTGGGGCCCATTCTGTACAAAAAGTTTATGAGCAAATGTTCAATTTTTCAATTTTGATGTGTTAAGCTGTTCATCTTTGAAATGACCTTCAGGATAAGATATATTTTGGATTTTACAAAATCTAGAGCACTCTTTACCATAGTTATTATATGAAATTGCTTAAAAACAGAGATTATATGTTCACGTAAGGGACTGTAAATTTTATAATAAAACAGTGATTGATAAATCTGAAGGTTAAAACATTTCTACTACTATATAGAACTAGAACATACACAAAAAATTACAGTCAATTATTTTTTAAAGCTTTTTGAGCAATCGCAGTCCCCGTTTGTGCATACACACATTTCGAGTAAACGCATTTAAAAGTATGACATTTTGATTAAAATAGTGGCATCTACTTTTACTAAAACACTAGTAGTGTTTGTTCTAGTGAACAGAAAATAATAAATATGGTATTTTTATAAAGCTAGTAATATGGCCTATAAAATAAAAACATTAAAAATTTAATCAATGTTTGACAAAATTCACAATTTTAGGGTAATCGGATACCTTAATGTTGCCCTTTTACCGTTATCTGGATTTTTTCGTGCTCATGCACATATTGTTCAGAATATATTCATACGACTAAAATTTTAAAGCAAATGTGTAACTTATTTGTTTACAAGAATATGTGCACGGAATAATAAAAAAAGCTTTTGTTTATTTTAATTTCTTTATGCTTAGGGAAAATTTCTGAGTAATTTAGTATGCTGAATATTAATGGGCTCAATTCATGTGTGTGTTGTGTTTTTGTGTGTGTGTGTGGTGTCATTAGTGCTATGATAATGATAACCACGTGTTTTTAGCCAATCAGTTCAAAAACTTATGTGACGTCGTAGTCCCATGATAACCACGTGTTTTTAGCCAATCAGTTCAAAAACTTGAATAACGTTTCAGTCCCATGTTAATGATAACCATGTGATAATGACAGCCAATCAGTTCAAAACCTCATGCTAATCAGTTCATGTGCTTCGTTATTGCCAGCTTGGGATCTTTTCAGAAACATTCTCTTAAAAGTACAGATTTGTCAACAACAATAACGCACAAAGGTAGATAAAATGCATTTTGCTTAAAAGTACATGCATAAAATAAGATTTTTTGAAGTAATAACTTCTATTGGCGCGATTTTCTTGAGAGTGAACTTGAATGAACGTCACGCTTGGGAATGAACACAGCTGAAACCACGAGTGTAGGGGAATGAAAGTATTTCTCTCCCCTCCAGTTCTATGCCTAAATTGTGGAAGTGGAGATCGGTGGTGTCGCCATCTATCGTAAAGAATTCCAACCTGTCTCACAGGCTCTGGCAACATTCATTCCTTCCCTTCGGGAATTTCACCGAGCTAAATCGTATTGTCACCTGTATGGCGCTCAAGGCTAAGGCCAATGACAGACGTACATCTAGCTTCAAGCCACGATGAATTTCGTGGGCCTCGATCTGACTACGTCAGACAGGTGGCATCAGCAACAGTTTAATGTTTATTTTGAATTCAATGGCGAACACGTGTTTGTCTTTTTTCATGCGATCATCATAAATTGAGCTCATTATTAAATTAATGTATAAATATTATTAATACCACGTGGATAAATTTAGTAAAAAGCCACCTCCCTAATTATCGATTTTTCGGATGTGTAATCATAAATAGTGATCCAAATTTGAGACTTATGAATACAAATTTTCAAAAGCTTACATTATTCTTCATAGAGGATCGAAAACAATTCGTAAAGGGGCTTCATTGTTTTTGTTCTAATAGAGAAAGATGAAGGCTATCGGTGAAAGACCACTTGAATTCAGATTAGGATTAAGTCAGGATGAAACCTATGCTGTGTGTGTGGTCACCGCAATCATAACTTACACACCGTACTAATTTGAGGGTTATAAATCTCAAAATATTGAAGAGCTTCAGCTCCTCTGCACGTGTTTCTGAAGAATGAGACTTTAATCCGTTGTCCTTTTTCTCGTTGTTAATCCAGCAACCAAGCATCTAAGTAGCCTAGTGGTCACGGTTACTAACTCGAGGTCATTGTTGTCGAGTCGCAGTTTCGAAACCTGGTACCACAAAAGACCTACAATGCAGAGGGACTGGTGCATGTTAAATCTGTCGTGTCTCAAAGTCCTTCCGTTGGGGTGGTGTGAAAGTTTGGCGAGAGGTGATCCGACTCAGGTTAATTCGTCATCATTTGATCGTGGAACAAAATTATTTTGTTGTTACTTTTGCCACCTGATCGACAGTAACATCGGATCAAGGACCACGAGATTCATCATGGCAAAGAGCTAGATTGTATGCCTGTCATTAGTCGTATTTTTGAGCACCATACTGGTGACAGTACGATTCAGCTCGGTTCCCCTTTATATTTGAGAGAGAACGTCCCGGAGGACCCCCACCTCTCTTGCCCTTACTGGTAGAAAGAAAATTACTTGCATTTAATGTTAAACGATGCTTAAATTTATTAGCGGTAAGTGTTATTTTAAAAGAATTTTCAAGATAATTGTACCTATGCAAGAGATTTAATCGTTCCAATACGAGATTTTTTTTCTTCTGTAATTTTACAAATTGAGCGTTAAGTACTGCTTTGGAGGACCTGATTGAGCATTTCTTAGAAATATATAGACTCTTTTTCTTTACAGTTATAACATTTATATATATATATATATATATATATATATATATATATATATATATTATACATTTACATATACATATATATATATATTACATATACATATATATATATACATATACATTTCATATTAAAATATATATATATATATATATATATATTTTTCTCAAAATCTCACAAATTTTGCTTGGCTTCTTTCCATATTTTGTTAATAAAAGATTAACACACACACACACATTAATACTTTTTTTGATAAGTTTAACGCTATGTAGTTGCATATGAAAGTTTAGTTTTGCCAAAAGAAGCTAGCTAAATTGTGCCAATTCGGGATCGCGAAAAAATGCATTGTATAATTATATCTTGTAGGTGTATCAACATGTATTATTAATAGATGAATGGGTTTTTATATAAGTAATATGACAATAACTGTAACTTAAACCTTAGTGTTGCTCCTTGTTTGCAATACCTTTGTATTTATTCTAAATGAATCAAAATAAACATTTTGTAATATTTATGGGAATCTACGCATTATACCGTAGACCAGTTCATCAAATAAAAAGAAGTCTCCAAATACAGAGACAGGTTGCCAACAGTAGAAAACTGTTGTTCACACGCTTATAGAAACATAATCTTGCTGTCTCATACATTGACAGCATTTGGCGATGTCTTTTCATTTGTGATGTTTTTTAATCTGGTGAAATTGAGTGACGTAATAATACATGTATCCATTTATGTTATGCTTAGACATTAGGATAGGTACTTAAGTATTATCGCTACTCGTTGGTCACATTATATGAAACGAAGCACATGACTGTCAATTCAGCGTACATGACACATGCGAAATTGGGGTTGCAAACTTGGCGAGCTATCTTGAACGTTGGCGATTGTTGCAATAATACGTAAGTACCTAAATAAATATATTGTCATGATATATTTTTTGTATACGTGAAAAATGTACAGAAAAATGTTTAATGAAATAGATTTAACACACTCCTAAAACATAGTTTTTCATTTAAAAACATTTTTGGTTGTATGTTTTTCAAATGAAAGGTCTAAAATGCTTTTTTGTTAAATTTATATATATATATATATATATATATATATATATATATATATATATATATATATATATATATATATATATATATATGATGGAAGATTTATTTCCGAGTATTTGTTTGATACATTAAGTAAATCCTCTATTCGAATAATATTTAAGGATAGAAAGGAAAAATTGTTTAGTTCACACCTTTGGTGAAGAATAAAAAAATGATGCTAAAAAAACGGCGCCAATAGCTTGTCTTTCTGTATTGGACTATTCAATATGACAACAATAATTTTTCAATTTGGCGATAAAGATGTGCACTAAAATATCTTTATCAACTAAAATATCACTAAAATATCTTTATTAGATGTTCACTTAAAATTCCACCGCCCTTTTTCTTATGGACTATTATTAAATGAACTTATAACTTTGAATTGTGTTTTGGGAAAAAATTACGTGTTTATAAAAAAATATTTCCCAGCACACAGTATAATAAATGGACACATAACTTTATGATTATAAAGATGTTTCCTACCTGGAAATGTGTTCCAATTTTGATTCGAACTATTAAAGACGCACGTATATATCATTAGATGACAACACCAGCAGCATCATCCTCAGCCAGCACAAACCGTTCCAGTATTGACACAGCAAGTACAACAAGCATTGAATTCCATACACAAAGTGACATTCGGCACTTGTATGACACAGTGCATGCACGCTTGTATTCAAAATTGTGGAGGTTACACCGGCTATAAATGTAATAGCATTTCACATTTGAAATGCATTTTCTTGGACTTGAATTAACCTGTCATCTTTAAAATTTAATCAATTAAACATGTTAACTAGACAATTGCATTGTTTAAATTTTATTACTCTACAATAATTTTTTCTTGGTGATGGGATTTTTTTCCGTCAACGCATGTTTTTTTTTTCTATTTGATCAAATAATTATTTCTGAGCATTCGTTTTAGATTCTTTAAATAAGACCTATACTCGAGTAATATTTAATGCAGAACGGCGAAATTCTTGTATAGTTCACAGTTTTGGCGAAGGAGAAAAAATGTCTACTTTCGCCAACAACTTTGTGAAGGTCTCCTAGGACCTCACTTTGAGAACGAGAATAAATAGGAGTCATGTAAGAACCAGTAGCCATTTTTATAAACAACTTTCTTTATTTGGTTATCTTATCCAAATAGAATCAAAGACTTATTGACAAATCTATCTAACTAGTATTATGAGGTTTTAAAGGTAATATCCTTTAAATTAACTTAATTAATTAATGATCCAATTAATTAATTTATTAAATAACGATCACGCAGAGATTACCACGATAAGAGATCCCAGAATTATATTTAATAATGTTCTCATTGAACATTTAACTTTAATCTCAATCCTAAAACTTTAATGAGACTTTAATTATAAATCTATAATTACCAACGGAATCTCAACTCTTCTTGAGATTAAATTATCTCCAACAAGAAATCTTCAATTCAAATTCACTATAACTTTATGTTTCAATAACTATCTCCTACTGCTCTAACTTTACTATTTCGTTTGACTTAAATACTTTATCTAATCTGCTTTTTTTTTTTTTTAACAAGGAATCCTGTCCGCTTTTTGGAGTTGATTGGAAATAGGTAGGGAATTAAATTTCCCTAAAAGGTCGACTCAGAAGGTTAGTGATAAAGTTCCGTATAGATTTGTCACAACTTGTACTTTTTTTGTATTGGACATCTATCCATTATTTCAATAGTTAACCAAGTTGGCGATAAGAAAGGTTTGCATTAAAATCAGATTCCTCCGTTATTTCTCTTATGTTCTAAAGCCAAGTGAACTTTTAACTTTAAAATGTGAGTGAAAAAAATACGCGATTATAACATGTTCTGAATGACACAGTATAATAAATAGGTTGGAACTTTTATGACTATGAAGATATTTTCCTATTTGGAAATGTATTTCGACTTTGATTCGAACTTTTTAAGACTCAGTAAAAAGGCATCATATCTAGAATTCAATTTAGATCAAATTAATATATAAATCATCCCCCACCCCTACTTTACATAAATAATTTTTCCATTTTCAACCTATCTTCATTACCTACAAGCAAGCAATTCTTATTCCCTATGCGGTAGAAAAAGAACCCATTTCGAATTTGAGTATCCTTTTAGGCTTAAGTCTGATGTATGATGCCACTTTTCATATGCTGTCTGCGGTATCAAATCCATATGAAAAGAGCTCTTCTTCAAGTTAATGATTGCAGCAGCGTCATTACTCACTAGCAGCTACATGAGCGGCGGATGTTGCATTTATTTATGCAGCAGGGCTTCATTTGTTAGTTCAATTATGTATTTATTGGATCGAAGTAATTTGATTTGCCTGCGCATCTGGTGAGGATCACTCGCTTCGTGTCTACATGAATCAAGGGGAAACGGATTATCTGGAGTTTGTTCTCAAGACAGCCCCCGCAAAATTGTCCATTCTTTGCTTAATGATAATGGAGATTATTTGTTGAGGCATTAATCTACGATGCTGTAACGTTTTGTCTTCGGACTTTTAATTCTCGATGGGTCGTTTTAGAAGTTTGTATATATCGATAATTGTGTTAGACTGTGGTCTTCAAAGTTTGTTGACTCACTGAACCCTTAAGGTATCCGACTACGTTCAGAGCCGTGATTTGCAAAAGCGCATAAAAGGATAATTTTCATGATATTTAGTGTCACTTAGATTAGAATATATGCATAAAATTGTTTTAAGGACATTTTGACAAAAAAATTATTTAAATATAATAGTTTGGCAAAAGATTAACCTAGAATAATATTTTTTCCAAATGTTCTTCTCCTTTTGTGAAAAACGCTTCTTTTATAATATTTTGCCTGTATATAGCTCAGACCTCTCTACAGAGGCCCAACTAGAATTTTTGAAATATATAACTTAGAAGTGGGTTTATTCATATTTTACGACAACTCAGGGGAGAAATTTTAAGAAAAAAACGCCAATAATTATTTCAATGGGTGGTAACTCTGAAAATAATGTGAATTTTTCAAAAAGTCTAGTTGAGCCTCTGTAGAGAGGTCTGTGCTATATACAGGCAAAATATTATTATAATAGAACCATTTTTCACAAAAGGTGAATATTGGGAAAAAATATTATTCTAAGTTAAATTTTTGCCAAAATATTATATTTAAATAAATGTTTTTTGTCAAAATATCCTTAAAACAATTTTATGCATGTATTCTAATCTGAGTGACACTAAATACCATGACAATTATCCATTTATGCTCTTTTTTTAAATCACGGCTCCGAACGTAGTCGGATACCTTAAAACTATAAAAGTGTTTCCGAGGAACCCCATTAAGTAAAAAAGTTAGGAGAATATATATAAAAATAATATTTAAAGTAGATCAACAAATTATAGATACTTTAAGCAAAGAGCAATTAAAAGAATACTGGTTTTTTTATCGAAACTGTTTAACTTAATAATGTAATTTACGCATTAATTCGTGCTGAGGGTGTCTGTCATCCATAACAGTAATCCCCTAGTGCGCACACAGGAATTTTTCAAGGGGGGGGATCCAGGGTCGGAAGTCCACCATTCTTGTACCATGCTCCAATACGCCACCCAACATATTCTTTTAATTTTGTCACTTTTCGGTTGGAAAACAGTAACAAATTAATTATTAAATAAGCAAGTAGCACTCTCGTTAAGAAAAGTAATTATTTGTAACAAATACTTAACTAAATTCTACGTACTGTATGCATTGGATAAAAATCAATCGGATACTAAATCAACTGCTCACGCAAACTGCTTTTAAGAGTTCAATCTTTTGCAAAAATTAAAACTTTACTAAAGATTTCATGTTTTTGATTAAGCAAATAGTATCACTTTATTATGTACTTTCGGATCTAGGATTTTTTAATGATGTTGATTGAATTGATAAATTTAAATATAAAGATTTAATGAATCCCAATTTACTTAAAAATTTAATGCAATTTCCAAATATCTCAAGAAAAGCTAAGAACAAAATATCAACATTTTAATTCTTTGTTTCAAAATAAGTTTAACAAACTCTGGGGTGTTGTACGAGGAGTCATTGTTAGTAAAACAAGTTGATCAAACATGTGGACTATCTTTTCTTTTTGTTGTAAATAGTGAAATAAAAAATAAATAAAATCTCAATAGTAGCAGAATTAGATTAAAACCGACTGTCTGACTCAAAAATGTTGGCAAGCTGAAAAACAACTTTCTGACAAAAAAGTATTAGAAAGTGAAGAAAGAACCTAAATTTCTTACTCAAAAATACTGTTCAAAAGAGAAAATACGGAGTCCAATAAAGTTCTTAAATGCAATTAAAGTGCTTAAGGTTTAAATCTGAAGAGGGCTGCGGTAGCCCGGTGGTCAATGTATCGGATCATGGCAGGCATGTCATGAGTTCGAGCCCAGTACCACTAAAGACCCGCCGTGTAGGGCAGCAATGCACGTTAAATTTGTCGAGAGCTTAAACGTTCTCCCGTTGGTGTGGTGTCGTAGTGAGGAGAGGGGGTGCAATCTCAGGTGTCGTCCACGTCACTTGACCATGGTCCGTCGCCAAAAGCCCTCGTATAGCTGAACAGTGCGAGGTTAATATTCACTCATTCACTGAAGACAGAAAATACGAATCAAAACTTTTTATCATTTACAGAAAATGTTTCCTTTTCCTACGATGTTTGGTTGTTGTTGCTCATCTCCATGTCTAGCCAAGCTAGACCATGTCCATGATCCTATTCACTCTTATAAAGTCCAACACCATAAGAAGGTCTTGGAACAGATTGCAAAATAATTTTGAATTAAAGAAGTTACCAAGTACACACATGTGTACCTTGATACAGAAAGGTCTCAACTGCCGAAGAAGAAATCTTCTTAGATTTCTGGGCAAGTGCAGAAATCAAAAGACAGTTTAGTAATAAACCAATCTTTGAATTTTGGGCAGGGGTAGATGATGAATTTTCTGCATTGAAACAAAAGTATTTCATATACTCTATCACCATTCTCCCAACTCTAGTACTTATTAAACTTATTCTTAATTTAGTATGGATAATTTAATTATCAAATACATTGCGCACTTCTGGTACTTTTATATCAGTGTAGGTTTTCTTTTATTATGTCAGAATGTATTCTGTTTTTCTTCCTTTCATTAAATTAATAAATTTTAAATGATATTTTAGTTTAGACTTTTCGATATGCTCACGTCCCCCACGTAGGATTAATAAACTGCCTAGGGAGGTGCACCAACGGTTTGAGAACCACTGCCTTAATAAAATCGTTTCTGTCAAATGTTATTCACGCATCATTTGACAACTGGAAACAGTGGCAAGATTGCATTATTATGCTGTCCCTGTCTAGGTTTAAGCCTAGGACTAAAACTACCTGCATACACCATCATTACTCATTTAGTCGAAAGCCAGCAGTCAGAAGAGTCGGTGTATGTTTAGGTTTGTAAGATTGTGACTCACGCACATTACTGGTATTTGTCAATGTATCTGCATATTGTATACTTCAAAGGTTGCAGGTGGTGACTACTTTCGTCTAGGGGCCCTAATTTTAAAATTAAGGGAATACTGTTTTAACTTTCTTATTATTAGATACGCAGTGATATAACTGCTAAATATACTTAAGACATTCAAAGGACTAAATTCGTCACGGTCACATGATACATACAATTACATGTTTTGCATTGAAATCAAAACTAACAATAGATTTATACTTTTTATTCTACTTGTAAAACTTAGAGGAAATTTCAAATTTGATAATTGGGTAAAGATGTTCAAATACTCTCTCTCTCTAAAAATCTATAAAAAGTTTTTCAAAATTAAAAAAAAATTCATATAATAATTGTATTTTTATTATCAAATGCGTTGTCCTTACCGCGATGTGCATTATCATTGTTAACTAATACGTACTTTTTAAAAGGAAATTTTTACAAAAAATAAAAATTGGCAACAGCAAGCACTTGAAATGAGTGGCTGGAAACACGTAATTGTTTTTATTATGTTATTATGACGTCACGTGTACTTATGAACTGATTGGTTTGAAACACATGATTGCAGTTACCAAGTGACTATGACGTCACATGAATTTAGTCCATTAAATAAATTAATTTATGTATATATTTTTAAAAATTAAAAGATAATTAATTTAGGTACAAACATACTATCGCAACCATTTTAGCGACATGGAATTAAACCGCACAAATTCTAAAAACGGAATACGCTTTCGGGAATATGGAGTACGTTGTTGAAAACTATGAAAATAGTTGAATACTATGTGAAAAATAATAAGTACTTTTAAATAAATAATACTCAATAAAATAAAAAATAACTAATTTGAATTATTTATTTTTTTATGTTATTATTATTATTTTTTATATGTATAATTTATTATACTGTAATAATAATTATTACATATAACTATATATTGGGTACTTACGTATTATAGCAACACTCGTCAACGTTCAAGATAACGCCAAGTTGGCAACCCAAATTTCGCATGTGTCGTATGCGCGGAATTGGCAATCTCGTGCTTCGTTTCATATAATGTCGCAATCAGGTTGCGATAATACGTAAGTACCTTATATTATTATTATTTTTTTTTGAAGAATTGGGTAAATCCCAAATTCGTATTTTGGAATCCGAGTGGGCCAAATAAACGAATGGTTATATTCAGAATGGCGGCAAGCGGATAAATATGAAACGAATCACATGTCTGCCAATTCAACACCTACCCCATGTTTGAAATCGGGGTTGCCGAATCGGTGAGTTATCTTGAAAGTCGGTTTGGTTGCGATAGTACTTAAGTACGTAAATTTAATTGTAGGCGATATGCAATGAATAGAATTCTGAGAGAATTCTTATCACAGAACTCATAACTGCAAATTAGCTCTAGTTATACATTTTAAAACGAAATGAATGATTTCGAATTCAAAATAAGCCAAGTTCTTTTTAAAAAATAATTGTGTGTAAAAGGAAGGGACGGGTTTTGAACTCATCCATTGAGGCCCATTCCACAGTGAGATATGACTTAAGGTATCCGACTACGTTCGGAACCTCGATTTTACAAAAGCGCATACACGGATAATTTAATGATATTTAGTGAAGCTAGGATTAAAATAAATGTATAAAAATGTTTTAAGAACATTATGACAAAATAATTATTTAAAGACAATATTTTGTCGAAAAATTAACTAAGAATAACCTTTTTTCAAAACGTTATCCTTTTATAAAAAATGTTTCTATAGTAATAACATTTTTCTTGTATAAAGTAAAGACTTCTCTAGGGAGTCTGGACTAGAACTTTTGAAAAATTCACATTATTTTCAGAGTTATCACCCATTGAAATAATTATCCGCGTTTTTTTCTTAAAATTTCTCCTCTACGTTGTAATAAAATATGGATATTTAAATCCATTTCTAAGTTATTTATTTCAAAAATTCTAGTTCAGTCTCCGTACAGAGGTCTGAGCTATATACTGGCAAAATATTATTATAAGAGAAGTATTTTTCATAAAAGGAGAATGTTTTGAAAATGGCTCATTCTATGTTCATTTTTTCTCAAAACATTGTACTTAAAGAATTTTTATTGTAATACTATTCTTAAAACAATTTTATACACGTTTTCTAATCTAAGTGACTCTAAATACCATAAATATTGTCCATCTATACGATTCTGCAAAAGCATGGTTCCGAACGTAGTCGGATACCTTAACTTGCATCTGTAACCATCCAAATCGATTCGCACTATGGACACAGCCCCCAAGCACACCTGAAATCAGATGCCAGTCATAATTTCAACCGAGAGGGCCGCGTCAGAAAGCTCTCAAACGATGGATGAAATCCGGTGGACGCTTATTTCCGGGAACAATTCCCTTTTCCTTCTGATTTTTCGCCAGGGGCGATGTCTACTTCATGTATATTCACACATCTCTCACCATTTAAGCCTCTGCTCTGTGAACAGACGGCAAGTAAAAGTGGAAAGCGAATATTTGAATTGAGTTTGGGTCAGTGAATAAATTTCGATCGCCCTATCCTACAAATGGAACATTTCACCATGGTGTGTATTCATACGCTCATTAATGTGAAATGGATTTGGTCAAGTATTAAAAGTAATTCGGTTCGGAATTTACGGTAAGTGTTAGAAGTGAATGGCTGGGACCTTTGATGCAGCTTCCAGCAGCAAGGGTGCACAATTAGTTGAATTGGTGTTTCTGTATGGAGAAGCATAAAGCCGCGTTAAAATCCACATATATTTTAGAATTTCCTTTCAACTGTTTATTGATATTTTTTACTTATGCTGGGATTTAATGAAGATTTAGATTTAATCTCAGTATGAATGACTTAAAAATATTCTGTCAATCGTAATATCTAGCTGTTAATCTACTTTTGATGACCGTGGTAGGTGTGTTGTAGTTTTGAATCAACTAATGTTCTTTGGCATTACATACATATCACTGGCATAGCTAGCTCTAAGTGAGCCAGGCATGTATCAAAATTCTTTCGGGGCTCTTTTTTTGGATACGAGATCACTATTAGTGGGACTGTTGTCACACATATTGGGGCTCCTACGCCTTGGGGACCCCGTATCATTGATACGACGCATACGGTAGTAACTACGCCCCTGATGTATGTTAACCCTTTCGTGGGTCTTGGAAAGATTATTTTCCATTTACTTGATCTTAAGAAACGCACTTGTTAGAAGCGCAAAACCCATTATAATATATTGGCTTTGCTATTATATCAATGAAAAGACTACTTTCCACTTCAGTTTTGTGCTACTGCACCTAATACAGCGATTACGATATCTGTAAATCGGACCAAAGAAAATGTCCTACAGAAGTACTTCGTCCACAGCCTGGTGACGAATATTTCGATGTCATGACGAGGGTTGATCGCTTCGATCAAGGAAAGAAAGATACAAAATAATAAGATCTGTAAAATGTTGGCATCGTATCTTTTATTTTTTTTTTAGTTGACCTTGCCATAATAATTAGTTTCATACTATGGTCAGTGAACAAAAGAAACAAAACTTTAGACCAGCATTCGCTTGTCAGCTAGTATACGGATATTCCTCAAGAAAAAAAAAAGGTTTTCCTGCTAGTTTCCAAGCAAAGAGCGTGCAATTCCTGATGATGCGCGCTTTGCCGGTGTGGGAAATCATATGCCAAAGATGGTTTTCAACCATAGACACCATACGAAATATTGCAGAGACAAGAAAAGAGGGCCCGCTATAAGTGCTCAGAATGTGATGTCCTCTTGTGCATTGCAACATTCTTCTCATCTTTTAATGGCAAATAATCACCATTAAATTTAATTTTCTTTATCATGGTGAATGGTTCCTTGGGACGTATTCTTCCCACTCCTAAAATTTAATTGGAAACATAAAATTCAGCAAAATAAAATATACTTCATTAAATGCTATTGTTTAATTGTCAATAAAACAAAAACCTGCGAGAAATCCAAAATAAAAATAAATGACCCATTAAAGGGTTAAATATGTTGAAGCTTTGTCTTCTCTTGAAGGCCCAGTTGTCAAGTGGTAGCGTATCGCACTTCCACACCACAGGTCCGGGTTCTATTTCCGGGCTGGGCAAGGTCGACTCAGCCTTTCCTCCTTACTGCAATGGGTCGATAAAGGATTACCAAGCTTGGTTGGGGTCTCGCTTTAGACTGACCACCTGAACGGTACATCTGCTCATGCGACTCAGCGCTCAATGGTTAAGTAAACTGGATGGTCACAGTAGGCATTTTGTTTGTTTACTTTTAGTAAATTAATAATTTTTCTAAATAATATTTTCTTCTTAATTTTTCAGTATGCTCGCGCCCCTCCCCCTTCTCGTAGAGTTGTCTCACCCCCGGAGGGGGCACGCCCCACAGTTTGTGAAACATTGTACTAAAACAACAAAAGCACACCACATACTTCTCAAAATAAATTTTTAAATGATATATTATAAATTTAAAGTGTCGCCAAAATAGGAATACCTCGCCAATTCAGTTCCTACCAACGTCCATTTCTTCTTACAAGACCGAACACACACATCAAGTATTAATTTCTCCAAAAATTTAATAAACCCTGTCAGTCAGAGATTTTTTTTTGTATTTGCTTTTCTATCAAGGTGTGTATTTGAAGCTGAAATACTTTAACCAACATTCAATTCAGCGTACGAACGTGCGTTGTTGAAAGTGCAGTATGTAGTGGTGTATATTCGAAGATTTTCAAAATAAAGACAAGTATTTGAGTGCACAGTGCTTGAACAAGTGAAAGGGAAAAAAGATTTTTGAAAAAAAGAGGAAAAAAGGAATTAAATCTCTCTTAAAATGGTCAGGGAAAATTCCAAGTGCCATGACGAAGAATGTTTTGGCGAAAAGTTCTATATATAAAGAGAGAGAAAGAAAGATTAAATTATGCCAGATTCTAGAAATAAAAGTTTGACATTCCTTTTATAGGCTTTACTTTTGTAAACTTTATTTGGTTTTTAGAAGACTTCTTCTCTCTGTTTTTTTCGAAAGTCTTATTTGAAAAATGCTAATTTCTTGAACTTCATAAACTTCTTACTTTAATGCTTTTATTTTACTCATTAAAAAAAAGAGGGAATTTTAATTCCACTTTTCGTCCGTGCTAGGATTATTTTTCCTGTTTTTCCTCTTTTGAAAAATAGCGGGAATATGCTCTTTTCTTTTTCGTATAACTTGACTTCGAGAAGAAAGAGTTTATCGTTCAAAAAAAATTATATCACGTATATTTTTTTTAATTTTCTTACAAAATGTAACAAACTTCTTATTTCTATCATTTGCATATAAAGACGTGTGAAGTAGTGTATGAAAATATTCAAAAATATTTTTTACAAGTTTACATTACAAGAAAATTCAGCTCAAAAGTTTTTATTCCTTAGAAGTGTGTGGAATTCGACAAACAATCGAGGAAAAGAACTTAGGAAAAAAAAAGAGTTCTAGAAAGTATTCGTAAAATGCGAAAACTTTAAACAGGGACTAAATGTTCGAAAAAAATAAAGCTAGGGAGAGTTCTAAAAATTTAGAAAATGGAAGAAAAGTTGAAATTTAGCAACATTCCAAACATAAAAAAATAGGTACTAGCTTCTCCGATCTGAGTTTTAAAAGAATTTATATCAATTTTTTATGAAACAAATAATACATTTCTGTTTCAGCAATTATGCATTTACTCTAATTTAAAACTTCCTTTTATGAATTATTTTCTTATTTTACAAATAATAATTTTTTTTAAAATTGTACAAGCCAATTTTTTTCCTCCATTTCATTTGATATACAGTGTAATGGAAAAAAGCGATAATTTCAACAGCCACATAAAAAATTAATGAATTATTGAATTATTTTAGACGCTCAATTAAAACTCGTTATTAAAATAGAAATTAATGCGAGAACTAAAAATAGTTAATGCAAATTTGTAGGACAAGAATAATTTATTCACTTCTAAATATATTTATGTAATTATTTTCTTATTTTAGCAAATGGAGATATTTGGGCAAATCTTAGTCGAAAACTTCGAGTAATTAAAAAAAAATCTATAAAAAGCATATGAAACTAAAAATAGATAAAAATTATTGGAATTTTATGTTATATTGGTCATAACCCTTTATCAACCGCATTTTGATTTACTTCTGGGTTTTTTAATGCAACATTTTTTTGAATCACTACATTAAAAACACTCTCTAAGGGACATACATAAACAAAACACTCAACTTTGGGAAATTTAATCAGTTAGAGCTAATTAATTAATTAAATAAATTCAACCGTAAAATTAATTATATACACTGTTCACTTAAAATAAATAGTCAAATCGTTTTTTAAGGTCTTCATTAACATAATAAAAAAAAGACACTTAAATTTTGACATTAACTATTTTTTCGGAACAAAAATGATAATCTTCGCAATCCGATGAAAACGCCGTCAAATGAAAACGTAATTTCTGCTTTAAAACTATTCATTTTCTCCGCTAAAATACTCATCATAGAACCCGCGCTGCCATATATCTTGGAAGAGTGGATTTCAAAGAATATTCCTGTTAAGTATCGTCAGAATATTCATAAAAATTGTTATTCTATGTAATTTTAAAGAGAATGATACTTAAAAATACCGTCGGTAGGTATTGGGTTAAAAGATTTAAACAATAAAAAATAACTTGGAATAATTGCAGAAAAGTTCATACTTTTATCAAATTCAAGTACTTTCGGGATTAAAAGAATTTAATGCATTTTTTTTTATGTCAAAACTAATTAAAACCTGTATGGGTATGTATATATATATACGGAGATTTTTTAAAAACTATTTAGAGTCACACTTAAAACTCAATTTAACAAGCGCAATGGAATTGAGCTTGCTTAGAGCAGCTATTCTAAACCTTTTTTTTGTTGCTGTTGCTGTGATACTCTTTTAACAATTTAAAAACTTGGGGATACACTTGCATTAAAATAAATATAAAATAATTTTATATTTAATATTATATTTTATATTTAATAATTTTATAATGTATCTGTAATGTTTTATCTAAAACAGTTTATGATAATAGTTTTCAATGTTAAATAAAATAATATGTACGACAATGACAACAAAATGTATGTTTTCTGAGTAATTTATTACAAATTAATTATAAGAATACATTTAATGCAAAATTTGAGCTTGATGATTTTTGATAATTTTGTTTATATTTGCTCGTAAATATGACACTGCCACTCTCATTTGGTCATCTACTTTTAAAAGTTTCAATCCTTTTTTTAAATATTTGTTAATGCTGATGTTATATTTGCTAATGTTGCTCCAAATTCATACAAATGAGGTGTAGAAAATCGTAACAATATTTTAAGGCTTTTTTTTCTATTATGAGATAATCACCTCTAATTCAATTCCTACTATTAGCTCTCTCTCTATATATATTTATTTATTTATTTATCTTTGTGGAATTTTCTATTGTTAATAAAATGCATTTTAAAGCGCTAAATTGAGCTGAAATTTAATATACATGATTATTTTGAATTTAATTATAATTAATAAAATTAATTGATTAAAACTAATTATTTAATGAATTACAAATAAAGCCACGTTGGCATCCTTTTTGGCGACATGTGTCAAAACTTGAAAATGTTTTTTTCTTTCACGTTTTAAAGCATTCAGTTGAACTGAAATTTTATATACACGATTGTTTTGGATGACAATACGATACTTTAATGATGATTAATAAAAATTAACTACCACTTAATATTGTAATTCTGTCACATGTATATATACGTATTTATATTAATTGTGACTATTTAATAAAAAGTAGCTAAAATAAAAATTTTCTTTGTTGATCTTAGTAGGAATTGACTTATTTTATTTATGTTACTTGTTTTAATTCAAAATGAATTTACTCTTCCGTAAATCTAGATCATCACACAGATCGAAATTAGTTTTTCCTATATATATATATATATATATATATATATATATATATATATATATATATATATATATATATATTCATTCAAAACTAATTCATTTTCAGATGTATCCACGGACCCAGTTAAGTTTGTTTATTTCATCTATCCACGAAAGGATAAGTTAAATATACCACGAATCATAAAAATACTTTTAGTCTATTTTTATAAAATGGTCAAATGATTTGTGGTTCTGGATTTTATTTTTATCTGAGAATGTAGTTAATAATTTTCATAAAAAAATTGGCGTCATACACACACATTTCAAAAATTTGGCAGCACACAAAAGTGCAGCCGTACAGTGGTTGTGAATAACTGGTATGGAGGCTAATAATGACAAACGTAAGCAAAACAAGTAATATAAAAAAAATTAAGTCAATTTCTACTTAGATCAACAAAGAAAAATTTTAATTTTCTGCTATTTTTTATAAAATAGTTTCAATTAATATAAATATGTATATTCATAGGACAGAAACACAACATTAAGTGGTAATTAAGTTTTATTAATTATCATTAAAGTATCATATTGTCATCCAAAACAATCGTGTGTATAAAATTTCAGTTCAACTGAATGCTTTAAAACGTGAGGAAAAAAAAAACCTTTTCAAGTTTTGATTCAAGTCGCGAAAAGGATCGCTATGTCGCCAAAAATGATGTCAGCGTGGCTGTATTTGTAATTCTTTAAATAATTAGTTTTAATCAATTAATTTTTATTAATTTTAATTAAATTACTATATTGTCATAAAACATGATAATTTATATAAATTTTCAGCTCAGTTGAGTGATTTAAAATATATTTTATTAACGACTGAAATTTCCGCCAAGATAGATAAATAAATAAATAAATAGAGAGTGAAATACCTGATAGTAGAAATTTAAAAAGTTCAGAAATTTTGTCGATTGGGGTATTTATTGACGCTGTTGTAGCTTACAACATTTAGAATCAGGGTAAAATAAGTATAAATTTGAATCCTCATACCACTGAAGACCCACCGTGTAGAGGGGATGATGCATATTAAATTGGTCTTGGTTCAAAATTCTCGCATTGTAGTTTGGAGAGGAAGGTGGGAGGGATTCAAGTGTTGTACTTGTCTGTTGGCTTTTGCTCAAAATTACGAGGTCCATCACCAATAGACCTTGCTTTACTTAAAGTGAGACGTTATCAATAACAACCTTTTCTCCAAATAATGAAGTGGTGCTTTAATTGTCTACTCTCTCAGTCACTATTTACCTCGTATTTTTGAATTATGATTTTAAGTAGAGATCGACTTCTGCGTCCAACACTATACATTCTACGTCATGCTAATTGTGTAGTCCTTTAATTAGCTACTCACTCACAATTTACCTCGTATTTTTGAATTATGATTTTAAGTGGAGATCGACTTCTGCGTCCGATACTATACATTCTACATCATGCTAATTGTCTAATCCTTTAATTAGCTCTCACTTACAATTTACATTGTATTTTTGAATCATGATTTTAAGTGGAGATCGACTTCTGAGTCCGACACTCTACATTCTAAGTCATGCTAACTGAGTGATCCTTTAATTATCTACTCACTCTCAGTTTACGTCTTATTTTTGAATTACAATTTTAAGTGAAGATAATCATCAAAGTCCGATACTCTAATTTCTACGTCTTGCTAACGGGAGGACTTTGAGTGCGATTCAAAATTACATGTCTTTTACCAATAGTCTTTTAGTAGATTCGTAGTGAATGATCGTTAATAAATGATCAAACAATTCAAAACCAATAGATTGAACGTGAAACAACCCCACTTTAATGGCATGTCTTTTGTTGAGATTAGATGTTTGAACATTCGATCCTACTGAAACATTATTGGCTGCAAGGTAACAGTTACGATATTGCTCACACCATTCTCACTCTACTCAGCTTTTTAAAGCGCTTCCTTCTGCCAGTAGCATTATTTCTTCTAGCTTCATTCTTCTTGGGGTCCATATTGGTGAAAACTTCCAGCAATCGATTTTCTTAATCTTCTCATGATGCCAATTTCTTATTACAAATGAAGTTTTTTGTTGAGTCACTATAGACGTGTGTGACTTGACGCTATCCTGATGGAACACAACACATCTCCTGTTTTACCAATTCTGGTTAATCTTTATATGCAAACGTCTCAACTGTCGACAGTAGCGATCCGGCCTTATGGAAGTCTTTGTAGGAAGACTCGATCTGATCACCTTCTGTTCCAAAAACGATCGTCATTGCGTAATGGCTATTACTGGTTTATTGTAGATACCACTACACTACTCTCCCACCAGTGAATCGATGGATAGGCGAAAGATTTTTTTGTTTGTTTGTTACGGAGAACATGTTTTTAATTTATTTTTTTATTTATTATTTATTTATTTATTATTTTTATGCATTTATTTTACTTATCTTGTGGTAGATGGCGCCACAAAAGTTCAGAAAGTTGCGTTTTCTTAACTCAGTCAAGGTCACCAATGTAGGAAGATTCGATCTGAGCACCCTCTGTTCCGAAAACGAGTATCTTAGCCATCACACCAAAATGATCTTTATTGCGTGGTGGCTATTACTATTTTTTTAGATACCGCTACGCTTTTCTAGTCCCATCAAATGAACAGTAGAACCTTCCTCATTTGGCTACTGTTTTAATTGCTTCACCGCGCTTTGACCACAGTCGGATTCGAGCAATGTGATCACATGTGACCCATTTCTCATCTACAGTCACTATTTGTTTAAGGTACTTGGTACCTTTTGAAGAACTTCATTTATTTATATATTTAAAAATTATATTTTAGCATTTTGTATAATGTTTCTGTTCAAGAAAATGATACGAGATGAAATTCTTCACGTCTTATTAACACAAATTTAAAAATTTAATTTTTTTGAAGAAAATTTGAAAAATTTTAAAATCTTACTCCTTTTGTAAATATTAATTTTTTGACCTGAATTTTTTTTGTAATATTCTTATGGATGTTCTAAACATTAGGGATTTATTTTACAATAATTTAACTCGTTTCCGAGAAAAAAAATAAAATGTTGATATGCATGCTAAAAATCATCAAAAAAGTCTACATCTCTTATAATTTAATTTCTTTTAAAAAAAGGATTCAGTTTACAGCAAATGGATCCCTAATTTTATTACATGGTTTATATATAACGCGCAGGAAAAAAATGGAAGTGATTGGTAAATAATTGTGAAAGGAGTCGCATTTCGAATGCACTAATGTTTCGAAAAACACAAACTGAGAGAAACCACTTTAAAGTTTATAATTCTGAAAAAATAATTATAATAAGCTTAAATAAACTTCAAATACCACTTTAAGATATTAGTTATACATTTTTCTTTAAAATAATTACATTTTCATATTTTTTCAACCCATACATTTTAATAAATAACCAATTTTTAGAGAGTATTAATTGCACAAGAAAATTCAAGAAAAATGTTAATTATTTTTCTGTCACGACAGAAATTTTAGTTTTTTTTTCTTCTTATAATATTCAAGTATTACATTTGTATGAAAATCATAACAGGAATAAGAACTGAACTTATAAAATTATTAATATAAAATACATTAATTGAAAGATTTTACATGCACATATTTTACAAAGGGAAAAAAAATGATTGTACTGTATCGCCTCGGTGATATTCTGTATGTGTTTATACTTTATATATTACGCATTGTTTATTTAATGTTATTATTTCTCTTTATAAAATAGATTTTTTTCATCAAAACGCTTTTTTTCTAAAAAGGGGTCGTGGCTGAATTGCCTAATTTGTTTTCAAATGAAGTTTTATTCAACTTCTAACTCTCCAACAAACACAGTGATATATTAATCGAAAGATAATAATGCAAAGAATAAGATTAAATAAAATGAAAAAAAAAAAACGATAGGTCTGCCCTTTTGAGGGTACCAAGTCCTCTTAAGGAATGTGTCGATTTTATTCCGTTTGGCCAAGACATCTT
This sequence comes from Trichonephila clavipes, assembly GCA_019973935.1. Taxonomy (NCBI): domain Eukaryota; kingdom Metazoa; phylum Arthropoda; class Arachnida; order Araneae; family Nephilidae; genus Trichonephila; species Trichonephila clavipes. The sequence continues at coordinate 1,572,105 of BMAU01000459.1, read as the reverse complement.
AGCTGGAAATTCCATATAAATCATGTTTTTTATATTAATTGGTGTGGCAATCAAACATCAAGTTTCTTTTTGAATCCAGCTTTGTGCAAATAGATTAAAACTGTTTTATGTTAGATCTTTAGTTCCTGGGTGATGCTACGACTACCAACATGCCAGTCAACTTCTATCAATTCTGGCATTTTATCGACATTTTCAACGACCGACATACCTGAGCGGAATTGACGCAACAAACATTGTTCGTAATTGTCTGTTATAGTATCGGGACCAGAAAAACTACTCACAATTTCGGCCTTATCTTGCATTCTCTCCTTTAAAAAGGAGAACTGTAAAATGTACTGAATTTTCTCACTGTTGACTTTCTTTTTTAACACCTGTAACTCACAGCTGAGTGGACTAAGCAAAGAACAACAAAATAGTTTTTTAGTGCAAAATGTCATCTTTCTTATAAATCTAAATCTGATATTGTTTGATCGATACTTCACGAGACATCGATTACTACAGTCATCTACCGAAAAAATAATGAATTTCTTTTCCCCCAACCTAATAAAGGGTGTTTTTTGAGAGGTATAGAACTTTAAATTGCAATAAAACAACAATGTATTATCCGATTGACATGAATTTTTTTTATTCGAAATATAATCTTGTGGCATTACATTTTAAATATGATTTCTAGCATAGGACTGCCACGGCTGGCTCGGATGTAGTCCAATCTGGACGTGCAATTTTCGATGACTTTTTCCAACATTTGTGGCCGTATATCGGCAATAACACGGCGAATGTTGTCTTCCAAATGGTCAAGCGTTTGTGGCTTATCCGCATGGACCAATGACTTTACATAGCCCCACATAAAATAGTCTAGCGGTGTTAAATCACAAGATCTTGGAGGCCAATTCACAGGTCCAAAACGTGAAATTAGGCGGTCACCAAACGTGCCTTTCAATAAATCGATAGTGGCACGAGCTGTGTGACACGTTGCGCCGTCTTGTTGGAACCACAGCTCCTGGACATCATAATTGTTCAATTCAGGAATGAAAAAGTTAGTAATCATGGCTCTATACCGATCACCATTGACTGTAACGTTGTGGCCTTCAGCGTTTTTGAAGAAGAATTCCACCAGCCCATAAAGCGCACCAAACAGTCAGTGTTTCTGGATGTAACGGTGTTTCGACATACACTTGTGGATTAGCTTCACTCCAAATGTGGCAGTTTTGTTTGTTGACGTAGCCATTCAACCAGAAGTGCGCTTCATCGCTAAACAAAATTCGCTTATGAAAATCGACCATTATTTTCGAAATAAAATTGCACAATTTGAAAGCGTTGTTCAGGCGTGAGTCTATTCATGATGAATTGCCAAACCAAACTGAGAATAAATCACTTGACAGCTGTTAAATCGGTCGCCATCTTGGAAAGTAATGCCAACTTAAACTTCTATACCTGGAAAAAAACACTCTGTACATGTAAATATTGTATGTAGTATTCGTAAGCGCAAAATAAATAATTTAATTTAGTTCTCTTTAGTCTCACGCTATTCAATATTTTTCTCAATACGTCTCACTACTCGTGTTGCTGAAGTAATTGGTGACTAATTACTTTAACTTTTCAAAATGTATTTGGGGGTATTTTCAATCCTTAACATTTATTCCTGTGTCTTGGAAATGTCTTTAACTTTTCAAAATGTAATTGGTGGTAATTCTCATCCAAAATTTTTGATCCTGTGTCTTGGAAATGCCAAGTACATTTTTATAGTGTACAATATATTTCTTGCTTCGTGTCGTTTGGTGCGAAACTTATGAGATCCACAAGAAACGAAGAAAATAAAAACAAAATACATCTCAATCCAATCCCAAGGAAGAATCTGCTATCTCAAATCATCGGTTCCTTCCCTTCTTACGATCTTCCACAAGCGAGGCGAACTAACTCATAATAAGAGCAACAATCTTCCAACCTACAAACACAACTTAACTTCAGACACAAATAGATACTGCTAATGCTACTCCAACTAACTCATACTGTAGGGAATGGGAAAGAATAGAGAAGTCGGGAATACACCCCGTTCCATACTTCGAACACAGGGGGGTCGCCTCGCTGTTTGTGGGGGAGGGAGGGAGAAGAATGGAGTTCCAAAGGACTCTTTATTAAGCATAACTCACGTGCCTCCCTAGATATGGGTCGCATAAATGTAGGGAAAAGATGGTAGCCATGGCAACCATGCGTAAAGGGTCGCCTGTCCCATGGCGGAGATGGACCTTCGTAATCATAGATTTTGTCTTGGGCTTCAGATATTTATACGTTGTGGGGAAATCCCTTTAAGTGCAGGGGGAGGGTTGGAAGTTGGAGATTGATTGGTGGATAATAATGCTCGATGATTGGTATAAGCGGGGTTGTAAGGAACATGGGGGTACTAGGTAGGTAGAAAATAGCGAAGATGTTCTGTCGAGGATTTTATGCTTTGTTTAGGATGTTTGTTAGGGAAGTAATTCTTCTCATGGGTATGAGGCGAGGGAGAAGGAGTGACTCATTAATGGATATTTAAGACGAGTGGTGGAGGGGGTTGTCCAGGTGCTTAAGGCTATGGGTAGTAGTTATTGTTTGAATTCCGAAAAATGCTCGCTTGATTGATAGATCAATGAAAGACAAGATTACGTGATACGAAAATAAGGATCGCAATTATAAACTTCAAAAATTAATCTGTTAGAGAAAAACATGTTATAGACTCATTTTTATGTGGATTTATATAATGTAGAATGACCCCATTTGGAACGAGCATCGTCGGTTTGAATCGATATGAAGGGAGATTAGAGTTTTATTCGTGAATTGATGCCTTTCTCTGTACGAAATTTGTAGATCTGGAAGATTGTACTGAAATGAATTTATCAATTAGGATACGTTTTGTTTTACAAAACGGTTTTGGGTTAAATGAAATCTTAAATTCAAAATATTAACATATGTGAGATTATTCTTCAATTATGAATCCATTTATGCATGAAAAATACTACTTTTAATATATGTAACAGCATGTATACTCTATTTTCAATTAAGAGAATTAAAAATTCATTGTAAAAATAAACTTTATTGAGTTACATTTTAATAATTTTGGTATAAGAACTAAAAATTCTTCTACTTTGAATTATTTTTTATGCAACTGAGAAGTGTTTTATATCGATTACTTTGCTGTGGTATTTTAAGGCAGAAAGTAGATGAGATGTGTAGATAGAATCAGTCTTGACACACAGTAGTAACATTTTCAAATAAATATTCCTTTTCAATCTTAAGTGGAATTTTAATTTTAAATATTGAAAGACACCTAAAATCATGATAGTTTTCATAGATTAAAACAAATGTCTCAGATTTCTTACGTGATGCATTGTAGAAATTCGAAACTGAAGGGATAACTAATGACCAATGACCTGTTTCTGCTACAGAATAGATGTTCGCAGTAATAATCTATTTTGTACCTTATTCGGTAAAAAGTAAGTACTAGAAAGTGCCTTGAAAGTTAACAAATAGAAAAGACAGTTAAGTATGATGTAAGTTACTTATTTAAATATATGCTTATCAGTAGTAAATATATGTATATCATAGGTAATCCTAATGTTATGGGATCGTAAAAGATTTTGAAAGCTTCTGTACGTTTGAGATAAATCTTACCGTGATATTTATTGGTTTATTTACGATCGTTACTAATTTCAGTATATACATTGAGAAGTTATTAAAATACTGGTTAGTTCATTAGAGTCCACACAGAATTTGATGTTGGTAAGGGAGGAGATCACAACCGTTATCTGCCAAGTCTCGGGATGGTAGCGGTTGTCCCTTTATCCTCGAATTACATCCGTCTCGTGGGTGGCGTGGGTTTTTTTCACGGTGTTAAGGGTTACCGGGGCAATGACAAAAGACAAGACCTCGCAATATTTTAACGGTGCACGTGTGCATAGGAACACGAGAATTCATCCACAAAAAGATGCCGACTTTTCAGCTGTGTCACGCGAAAATACCACTTCCCCTAGAGTTGTTGCTTTAACTTTCAAGTACAATAGAGTTGTTTTTATTTATACAGTTATAAAAATCAACAATGTTATAAGTATTATCCAATCAGAATTTATATAAGCAATGTTATATAAGCACTGTATTCTTAATTATCTAAACAGGAATAAAATAAGGAATTTCTCATTTCGTTTTTTTTTTTTTGCAGTAATTTTCTGAAAAGAAATTAAAATTATTTTTTTTATCGATTTTTATTTTATTGGTAGTGCAATATAATTATATTTTAAAACCGTCTTTTTGTTTAGTTTTAAAAGTTAGAAATAATTTTTAGAAGAGAAGCAATTTTCGAAATATTTTGCTTTTATTTACAAATAGCAGAATGTACAGTGATTCGGAGTTTTAGTAAACTGAAACAACATATTCTTGCACTTGTAAATAAAAAACAAATATATTTTCTTAAAAACCATAATCCCTTGTCTCATTTTCTTAAAAGTATCTGATGTTACATTTTTCAGCAATAAAAAAATATTTTATTGGACTCTTATTTATTAGTTTCTCACTGATATGTTGTGACGGGTATTCCAATGATATTTTTTCAGGCAGACATTTTGTAAAAAAAACGATACTTCTGTTAATGTATCATGCTATATATATTGATCAATAATAAAAAAAAATTCATCTACAACCTCTATTGAATTCACCAAAAAATAATGTTAATTACATTAGTTATTTAATTACAACTCTTTTAATAAATTTATTGTATTATATAAAAGAACAATAATGAGAAAATATTTTTTATCAGAATATTGTTTTTCTATGACCATCAGAAATGTTTCTAAATATCTTACATTTTGTACTTGTGTATTCTATTATACGAGTATGTACACATTCATGACGGTCACGTGATAAATACAATCACGTGCTCTCTGTTGAATTCAAAACTAACATTAGACTTGTACTTGTAGTTCTACTTATAAAATTTAGATACAATATCAAATTTGGTTATTTGGAAAATATTTTCTAATATTAAGATTCATCAAAAAGTTTTTCAAAATTAAAAAAAAATTACTTTTATCATATGTGTACTTTTTGCACTTTACATATGTGCATTGGTATTGTTTACAAATATAATTTGCAAAAAAATTTAAATTGGCATTGGCGAAGCGCATGAACCGATTGGTTGGAAACACGTGATTTCATTTATCATGTGTCTATGACATCAAACTTATGAAATAATGGGCTAATATCATGTGACGTCAGTCACACGATAAAAAAATTGTTTTCTATTTTCAGCAAACCAGATAATGTGCTTCGTTATACTGCCAGCTTTTGCTCTTTCTAGAAACTTTCTCTTAAAAAGTACATATGTATAAAAAGTGCCTTCTATTTAAAATTACATACATGAATATGATTTTTTTAATTAAAATATTTTCTTATAATATTTAAACATTTTTACACAATTTAAAAATTTGAAATTGTATCTAATTGTAAATTTTACAAATATAACAAAAAGTACGATTAGTTTAATTCCTGTTTCGAATTCAATAGAGAAGATGTTTTTCTCCTTATCATATGACCGTCATGAATTGAGCCCATTGGATGGAAAGACATGTTTGTAGTTATGTGACTATGACGTCACTCGAATTTAGCCCATTGGTTTCGGATACCTTTTGATCCTGTCAAGTAAATTATGTTTCGTTGTTTATTTTCTGTAGTCGTAAGTGCATTTAAGATTTCAAGCGAAAAGGTTGTGACGGGCTCAAGCATATTTTCTTTAACATGTCCTTTGAGTTCTTTGGGCCAGAATTAATGGCAACTCTTTTCCAACCAAATACAAGAAGTGTAGTGTGAATGAAAGAGGCAAATGAACAAGCTTTTAAGTATCGGAACTTAGAGTAAACGAGATGGCAATGTAGGGCAATTGATGGCAATGTATGGCAATTTGTGATAGTGGATGGAAATTGGCGGTAGTTGATGTCCAATAGAGGAATCGTGTTTCAAGTCTGAATGAGCTTTACGTGACGGTAATTAGAAGTTATAAGTGATCGAATATATGGAATACAAGTAGCACACCAGTGCATGCGAATAAAGATAAGATTGAGCATAGAACAAAATTGATTGATTCTTCAAACTGCAACAAGGTAGGATTGACTATTTAATATTAGAATCTGTGATTGAATTGGAATCGAGTTTAGGCGGTTCAGTTATTGATAGTGGTCCGAATTAGATTAAGTAGCTTATTATCTATATATATTGTGTGTTGCGTATTTTTCCATCGTACATTAATTATTACAATTTAATTTGTTAAAGGTTTAAGTTGAATATCTTAATAAAGTCATATATTAAGATAATGATTCCTTCTAGTTCTTTCATTAATCCTACACCTCTAGCTCACGCTGACACTCCGAGAGATATTCTCCCAGGGGGGGACATCACAAGGTAAATGTTTTAATTTTACTTATAATCACGCACACACACGGAGCTTTGTTAAAATCACTTTCTGCACATGCAGTAGATTAATTATACATTTATAAAATATTTATTTTTTAAGATCTATCAAAAGACCAATCACACAAACAACTCACCGGAAGTCATTTATATTCCAGCTCATTTACCCACAAACCAATAATAACGATAAACAAACACCAAACTCTACGAAGGAGCCAGTAAGATAAAACAAAGCAAAAAAGAATAAAAACATTCTCTGGTATGGGATAACTTCATGTTTTATTAGATTTCTGAGAATGTAGAACACAAAAGCGGAACTATTTATATAGTGTTTTCTGTCTTGTCCTGGTTCATCTTATCTCCGTTATGAGTTCCGTAGTGGCGTATTTATTTGACTCGAAGAAGGAATGTACAGAACCGGTTCCGGCTGGATTCGAGTGCTTTCCTCTGCACCAGACGAGAATATTGCTTCTTTGCCTGGGATACTTCTCTCCGAGCTATCGTATCGCGGAAGGGATATATATAGAGGATTCTTTTTTCCGAGATCTTGTGTCTTTTAAGAGTATTTTTTTTATTTGCAATCGAAGGCGAACGTTTGATTTTGAATGCAGCACGTCCGATACTTTTTAAGATATTCTTTTGTTCGGTTAGAGGAAGGTATGGGTGGAAGGAAATTGACTGTTGGGAGAACTGGTGTTTTATTTGCCGTTAGATTTTGCAGTTGTAAAAATTTGTATTACTATGTGAAATGCTGTATTGGTACATTCTTGCAAACTCGAGTACAGTTTTTTACGACAAAGTGTAAGTAATATTGCAAATATTTCCCGGAAAATGGCACCTGTTCTATACTTTCTTGTTTCTTTCTGAAAGGAAAGATGGATCTTTTTATCGAACTTTTTCTTTATCTCCTTAAAAAGAGAAAGAAAAGGTACAAGTTAAATGTTAAATAATACTTTTTAGATATTAAAATTTTCCAATATTGATGCTAGTTTGATTTTGTAACCGAAAAGGGAGAAGTGTATCTCAATATATAGTACACATTTCTATGGTATAAATTCATGTGACATGTGATCTCATCATAGTCACATGACAAATGCAATCATATATCTCAATATCTCAATATATAGTACACATTTGTATGGTATAAAGTCATGTGACGTCATAGTCACGTGAAAAATGCAATCACGTATTTTCAGCTAATCAATTCATGCCCCTTACTGTTACTAATTTATACTTTCTTATAGAAACTTTCTTTAAAAAAGCGCATACTTGCTAATAATAGTAACGCATACAGATAAATAATTCTGACCCGTGGTCAAGTGATGGAGACAGTGACGTAACATACACCCCCGCATTGCGAGAGAGGCAGGATTTTAGGGGACCCAAGCTCTGACTGACAACAAGTACGTCACGTTCGCGTGTTGTCAATATGACATCGGTAAACTTGATTTGATGCATCGACCAACAAGCGTTAAAAGCCAATGATTCATTCTCATTGAGTTATTTTAACATGAGCGAGACATCTTAGACTACTATCCACTAACTGGTTGGCGATTTTGGTTCATGATGCTCCTGAAAATCACTTATGTAGTGGAACTGATGCACATTAAATTTGTCCAGTCTTTGATTCCTCGTGTTCGCGTAGTGAAGAAGTTTGAAGAAAGATATCAGTTCGTGTTAGTCCTCCGAAGTTGGCCGTCCATCTCAGGATGGGTCCTCATCACTTGACAGTGTCACTCCATGCGATTTTGGTGTCTCGACGTGATACTAGATTAATTCAAATCTAACCGCAGAATGCTTCACCATGCGACAAAAAGAAATGATTGATACAGTTCCATACCATTTTGTTGCTCTTTTTTCACCGCTTTACGAGAATCTATAACCTACTGATGTCATGGTACTGCCACTCGTTCTATTGTTTTATTGTGTTGAAATTTAGTCCTCCATTTGCCAAATTTTTAACACTTTTTATTGATACATTTGTGATATTGCGCTTTCCTTGCGATACGACCCAACAAGTCATAACACCAAGTGTAACGTTCCGGAATGAAGTGGATTATATTGAGGATAATATTTTGAATTTCTATTTTACTCTGAGATATTTTAGTTCATTTTACTTCATTAGTATCTTTTCGTCAAATCCATGCCACTCTTTTTGAAGAGCCAAACAATAGCCTTTTGTGGCTTAATTTTTTTACAACAATCTTTGTCGAAAGAGGTCAAATCCTAGTTTAGTTCCCTGATTGGGCAACAAAAATGACACCAAATAGGTGACATTTTTGTGGTCAGTTAGCAACTGTTAACAGGGAGGAAAATGAAACCTTAGACTGGTTTTTTATTGGCTTTAGGGCAAAAATCAGTATATTCTCGCGATTTGGCGAAATGTTTTTGGCGTTAAAAGTATCAGTTAACCCTTTATTTACCTACGGTACTTATAACTACCACTCACTTTAAAATTACATAGAATAACAATTTTTACGAATACTCTGACAATACTCAGCAGCAATATTCGTTTAAATCTGCTCTTCTATAAGATACATGGCAGAACGGTTCTATGATGAGTATATTAGCGGGAAAGGCGAATAGTTTTATAGGAGAAATTGCGTTTTCAGAAGATTGCGAAGATAGTCGTTTTTGTTCCAAAAAACAGTTAAAGTCAAAAGGTAAGAGTATTTTTTTGTATTTTAATGCAGACCCTAGAAAGCTATTTGACTATATTTTAAATGAAGAGGGTGTATAATTAATTTTACAGTTGAATATCTTTAATTAAGTAATTATCTCTAACGGATTAAATTTCCCAAAGTTGAGAGTTTTGCTTATGTATATCCCTTAATTTTCAATGTAGTGATTTGAAAAAAATAGTGCATGAAAAACCCCGCATTGTACATCATAATGCGGTAGATAAAGGTTGAAATTAAGATTTTACCTTGAAAGATTGGAACTAATCCTAAGTAAGAATAACTGGTACTTGCGTTCTATAGTTATCGCAGCCAAATTTGCTCCACGTTAATTACGCCACTTTCCATCAAAATCTGATTGTTTTTTTTTTCAAGTAAAATATGATGGAATCGTTTTATTGTTTTGATATCATGGTGTGATTCGCGTGGCACAAAGTTAACTGAAGTAACGCTAATACATAACTACCGAATATTAATCTTTCGATACCGAAGTAATTTATTCGATTTGGGGGTGGCCATAAATTTTAATGATAAAATTAGACTGCGAGAAATTCTAACAATATTTTTGCATGGACTAATCTAAATCGGTAAACAGGAAATTGAAAAAATAGTTGGTTTTAAAAACCTCTTGAACTGTTTAGAAAAACTGTGGGAAAACAACATATAAATTTATTAAGCTGTAAGGAAAATAAGGAATATTCTTTTGTGTGCTTCAGGTCGTGAATGAATCACGTAACTGGACAAGACACGCGATATTCCGTTTCCCGATAAATGTAATATTTGATATATATATCTATGTATTTGGTTTTCTAACAAAAATATCATGTCGTGATAACTTGGGATTTTTTTAATAAAACTTGTTTCCTTAAAATTATTATGAAATATTGACAAGACATAATATTTTTTGTTTTCTTATTTTAATTTTGGGAGAAAAAAAATGACATCGAATAACACTAAATCAGGTTTCCTTGACAGACTTTCCGTGATTTTGATTTACTTACATTAAAACTGATTTCGTATGCAAAAATATAATGTCAAATGAATAAAACTGCTTTCTTAAACATCTGTAGACTGTAGCAAATGCAATTCTTTTTCCGAGATTATAAAGCTCCAGGGTTGATGAAATCTATTCCACCATCCAAAGCATAGATTCCAAAAGTAGCTCCTACTGACCCCTGAGGTTTCTTATGACTGCTGAAGGAGTCTGTGGGAAATTAAAATGAATTTGGAGGTTACCACGTTAAAGGGTCCACGAAAAGTTCAGTAAAAAGTAAAATATTTGTAATCCACACACGCACATTTTTCCATTATGAAATTTAAAATACATTCGTAATAATTTTAACGTGTTAAAAAATTTTGAGAAAAATTTAAAAATTCAAAGCTAAATTTTTTAGATAGGTATATAAAGAACAAGTAATGTGTGTGTGTGAGATCTGTCTTAAACATGACAATATAAAAGAACCCTACATCTAATAAATCCCTAAATGTGAAGTGAATGCGATAAATTTTTCTTAGTTTTGATAGCAAGAAATATTATTATTCGTATTGTTATGGAGATAACTATCTCATTCTTAACCGTCTCCTTACCGTCAAGGAGAAAAATATCCTTAACTGTAAGGAGAGAACCGAAAAGAGAAGGAATCATTCTCGTCATCAGTATGCAAATCATAAGAAGCCAGAAATCACCAGAAAAATTCTGAGACATCGCAATTACAAATCAAATTCATTTGGTAACAACGAGGCCTGTTAAAATTTTTCACTGCAAAACTTATAAAGAACTTTTTCATTTTTATATAATAAGAAATTTAATCAATGATTGGTGCAAGATTACCATTTTGTTAAAGTTCAACTTTTGGAGATCTTAAAAAATTCCTCACGTGTGTGTGTTTAATGTTTAGGACTACCGTTTTCTGCCAGACTAAATAAACACTAGACGAAGTAATTTTGATCCACCGTCCGATGACTAAGTCGACATCTGAGCAGGCATCCCACTTGACTCAAGGATACTCTCAACACAGCATCTATGCTCGGAGTTTGAGTCACCGTCAGATGACTAGGCCGACATCTGAACTGGCATCCCACGCTCCATGAAAACACGTCAAACAAGTATCCGTTCCCGTTACGTGGATTTTTGTGCGGTATGAGGAGAGCCGAATCTGCAGCTCATTAGTTATTAGTCCCTTAGTCTAACAACCAAAATACATTGGAATTTTCGAGATAATTTTCATAGATTATCTTAAATTTAAAACTATATACACTTCAAGTACATCCGACTGATATATGTAAATACTAAATAAAAAAATACCTCTTTTCTGTTTTCATTGCTTTTTAAATCGATAAAAAATTATTTTAGCTCTTCTCTATTAAATTATGAAAAAGCAAGTAATATAAAAAATTTTTTAAAGTTAATTCCTACTTATATCAACTAAGAAAAATTTTATTTTAGCTACTTTTATTAAACAGTTACAATTAATAAAAATATATATATACATATCACAGAATCGCAAAATTAATTGGTAATTCAGTTTTATTAATTATCATTAAAGTATCGTATTGTCATCCAAAACAATCGTGCATATAAAATTTCAGTTCAACTGAATACTTTAAAACGTGAAAAAAACCACTTTTTCAAGTTATGACACAAGTCACCAAAATTGTCGCTAAGTCGCCAACGTGGCTAAATTTGTAATTCGTTAAGTAATTAGTTTTAATCAATTAATTTTTATTAATTATGATTAAATTACTGTATTGTCATTCAAAATAATCATGTATATTAAATTTCAGCTCAACTGAGCGCTTTAAAATGTATTTTATTAACAATTGAAAATTTCACCAAGATAAATAAATATAGAGAGAATGTGAGCTATAATAGTAGGAATTGAAAAATACTCGAAATATTATTGGTATCGTCATCCGGTATTATTGATTAGTCTTTAATGATTACGGGGAAATTGTAGATGTGATACTTGTGATTTGATTTTAACTATACCTTACATGTTACGGGGTTTCATAACACATTAAAAAACTAGATTATTCATTTCATACGTTGTATTGTTCACGCTTTGTGTGTTGACCGCTTTCTGATTTCACAACTTTTAAGAATACTGTTCACCCTATCATTGAGGTCCAGGTAGCCTACTGGTCAAGGTAATGGACTCGTGGCCGGCGTGTCATGAGTCCAATCCTAGTACCGCTGAAGACCCATCGTGCAGAGGAGAACGATGTACGCTAAGCATGTCGAGGCTTAAATGTCCTCTCGTTGATGTAGTGAGGAAGTTAAGGATAGGTGTCGTCCTCATCGATCATGGTTCAAAATTACGAGGTCCGTTGTTAATAGTTGCTTTTTGTGTGACGTTAATAAACACTTTCTCCTTGATAACTTTTAGGAATTTTCTGTTCAAGCTAACTTTATTAAATAATAATGTATTAAGCTACGTCTTTTTTACTGATTATGGAAACTGCAAAGAACTTTGCTGTTTTCAAATGCAAAAAGTAATATTAATGAATAATAAAATTATTTTCAAATTTCCTTAAAAATGTTCTAAGTTCTCATTGCAGCTAGATAAAATTATTATCACTAGTAATGATACGCAAATTGCTGAATTATGATGTTAATTAATTAAATAAATTAATTAACTTTTAAAACAGAAATTTCTGTTTATTGATGCCTTTTTTTCATCATGTGTGCATTTTATTTCTCATATTTTATATTCGTAAAATTTCACCGGAAGTTTCTGAGTTGTATATATGTAAAGGCGTTTTTGCTTACATAATTAGATAATTGTTCAAATAGATTTTGTCAGTTCTTGAAATGGCGACCATGACTACTCCTCTATCTCAATGGGCCCAATTCATGGCATCACGGGATAAAGACAAACACGTTTCCTCCATTGAATTCAAAACATGCATTAAACTAATTGTACTTGTTGTTCTATTCGTAAAACTGAGATAAAATTTTAAATTTCATACTTGGGTAAAGATGTTTAAACGTCAGGAAAAAAAATTTCTTCAAAAAGATTTTTTTAATTAAAAAAGTCATACACACACACACACATATATATATATATATATATATATATATATATATATATATATAGCAATTGTCCAGCAGTATATATATATATATATACAGTGTATATATATATAGCATATATATATATATATATGTATATATATATATATATATATACACTGCTGGACAATTGCTAAGGGACGGATCACAAATTGCTATGTAGCAAAACATTAAGCGAGACATGAGGCCTAGTAGGATAAAATATAGTTGCCACACTGTTCAGACGTTAGAATAAAGAATATGTATTGTTCTGGAAAGTACAAAAGCTGTGAAACATCTGAAAGAAAAAAATAAGTTCATTTGATCTGCGTACGGAGAAATGGAACAATGAATCTAAAAGTCAGCAGGCACCTTAAAGAAAGGTATCAGGTACGGGATATGTCCATCGTGGAGTGTGATGCAACATTCCACACGTCGTACCATACTTTGCACAACATTATCCAGCAGCTGTTGATGCAATTTATCCCATTCCTCTGTGAGTGCACGGATGAGGGTATTCTTGTTTGTCGGAGGATAGTTTCGACCAGCAACTTGCCTCCCCAAAGCATCCCAAACATTTTCAATGAGGTTTAGATCTGTAGAACGCGCTGGCCATACGAAACGTTGAATACCCTCGCTGTCTAGACAATCCTGAACAGCGAGTGTTCGATGACATGTTGCGTTGTCGTCCATAAAAACAAATTTAGCACCGACAACACCACGGAAAAAACGAACATGTGAGGAAGTAGAACTTCATCAATGTATCGTTGGCCCGTCGTAGTCCCATTCGCAACCACATGTAGGCGCGTGCGGCCATTGATCATGATGCCGGCCCACACCATGATACTGCATGTCGGATATCGGTCCTTTTCCTGGATATTTTCTGGACGATAAGCAGTACCACTCTCGCGCCAGATCAGTTGGCGTCTACAATCCGATGACAGACTGAACCTACTCTCATCTGAGATTAGTACGCATGCCCAGTCCTGTTCAGTCCAATTGTGATGCTCACGACACCATTGCAAACGGGCAGTACGGTGCTGTCTGGTCAATGGGACACACACAACAGGTCTGCGTGCGTATAGTCCTCCTCCCCCTCAAACGTCTGGCAACAGTTTTTCGGGAGATCTGCTTTCCTGAGGCAGCAAGAAACTGATTTGCCACCTGCTGAGCTGTGGTGCGCTTGTTCCTTTTTGCTGATAGGACGATATATCTGTCTTCTGCAGGCGTCGTACTTCTAACACGACCTCCCCCGTGCCGTCTACTACACATTCCAGTAGTTTTAAATGACTTCCACAGCCGTGAAACAACGCTGTGAGCGATGTCGAACTCCTTGGCAACATCTGTTATTTTTCGCCCTTCTTCAAGCTTTCCAGTAATTCGGCCACGCATAAAATCATCTATGTGATGTCGGGAAGACATGCCAAAAATTTTAAGCTCGTCTATTAAATCTATCCTGTAAAACTTTGATTTGAAACAACAACTGTCCTCACGCGTCAAAACCTTTAAAGCTCTTATGAACGCTATCACGTGATGAACAGACGTGGAAAAAAATTTGCATACTCATACTTCTTCTTACTAATATCCCGCACTTATTCTAATTTTCCACATTTTTCTTCCTTTCATTTTGTGGTTACTATGGATGATAGTGTTATCCGTCCTTAGCAATTGTCCAGCAGTGTATATATATATACATATATATATATATACATATATATATACATATATATATACATATATATATATATATATACATATATATATACATATATATATACATATATATATACATATATATATACATATATATACATATATATACATATATATATACATATATATATTTCTACATATATATACATATATATATATATATACACACGCACACACACACACACACACACACATATATATATATATATATATATATATATATATATAATGTTTATACTTTAAAAAAATGCATTTTGTATATCTATGTACTTTTGAAGAGAAAGTTCCTGAAATGAGCAAAACTCAGCAACACCGGAGCAATTGTATTGATTAGCTGGAAACACTAGACAGTTTTAATCGTGTGACTATGCCGTCGCATGAGTTTTTGAATTGATTGGCTAGAATCACGTGGCTTTCACTATCATGTTACTATGACGTCACATGGATTGAGCCCATTACCGTACTTTTATCACATCATTTTCTAATTTTTCTTTCGGAGCTTTTGTTTTTAATTTGATTGACGTCACAATCTGAAGTTACTTGGGGGCTATTTGTGACGGACTCCGTAATTTTGAAAATCGGTCAAATGACCAGGCTGGCGCCTATTCCCCAAGTCTCCACTTCCCACCAACGTGAGGACTTTGAACTTTTATACATTGAATTTGAATCAGCCCCTCTACAGAGTCGGTTCTTAAGAGGCACAAGAAACCCGAAGCCCCGAAACGGCAGAAAAAACACTGTCTACGATTTCGTGAACTTAGCTGTTCAGCTAACACGACTTCATTCATTGGTTAAAATAGCCTACACTAAGTGTTATCGGTTACGTGACAGATTATCTTGTTACAAATATGCTTGAAGGAAAAACAACCGACAAAGCTCCAATGGACTAAATTCCTGTGACGTCAGAGTCACATGATAAATACAACCACGTGTTTCTAGCCAATCAGTTCAAACCTTTCTGTGACGTCCTAGTTACGCGATAAACGTAATCATATGTTTCCAGCTAATCAGTTCATGCGTTTCGTTGTTGCCAACTTTTAATCTTTGCAAAAAAATTTCTCTCAAAAAGTAAACATTTTTCAATAATTCTAACGCACATGGGTATAAAAAATACATTTTTTTGAAAATACATACATAAAAAAATAAGGGTTTTGTTTAAAAACAATTTTTAATTCTTTTTGAAGAAATTTTTTTCCCATAACATTGAAAAATGTTTACCCAATGATGAAGTGTGATATTTTATCTAAGCTTTACAAATAGAACAACGAGTACAATTAGTTGAATGACTGTTTTCAATTCAGTGAAGCACACGTGTTTGTCTTTATCATGTGACCAGTATGAATTGAGCCCATTAATTGAATAATTACAAATTTATAAATAGATTAGGACGAACAAATTACACAAAAATGTATTTACGCAAAGCAGTATTAAAGCAGATTATTTACAGTACAAAAAAAGAGTACTTTTTTTTTACAAACAAGTTTTACAGTGCTTCGTAAACGGCTGTCTACATCAGTTCCATTTATAAGCACACACACAGATAAAGTCTCTCTATCATTGTAGTCAACACACAAGTAGATTCTAAACTGAGCTCCACCAACCTTGATAAAAGCCTCATGGAAATGTCCAGAAGGATCGATTACAGGGACATGTTGTTGGTTCGTTCGCGGTATAATTTGTCTTCAAATCTCTGTTGCCAAGAGTGAAACAGTCACCAATCTGATAACCTTACTGACTTCTTCCAAGGTTGCCACACTGGTTTCCAAATTTGTACTGGGTAGAGCAGGGGTATTCAACCTTTTTTCCCGCAGGGTCACAAAAGGAGGATAATGGGGGTGGGGGGCATTATAAGACCAAAGCAACATTAGACAAAGCAAAATGAATCCAAATATTAAAACTCATAATTTGGAGGAGGGGTGTGGGGCTTTTACTTTAATGACATATTAACCTCTCTATAAAAGGTACAAAATATATTTACTTTTATGCATCTTTTTTAATGAGTTTTGGGGTAGTTTAGATTTCCTTTCTCCAATGACCGATCATCTTGTTTACATTCTACTATCAAAAAAGCAAACCCATAGCAAAATTGGTAGATTTTATTAGATTTTATTGCTTGATTGATAGAATTTCCCGCTAAATTTTTAGTATATTGTTCTGAAATAATTGAATTTCTTTGTGCAATTGAATATAGCTGGGCTACTCAGAAAAGACCAGCGGACCTCATGCAGTCCGTGGGCCGCAAGTTGAGTATCACTGGGGTCAGTGGCGCACACAAGGGGGATCCTGGGGGACCGGCCCCCCCCACAAAGCCCTTGATTTTTTTTCCGATTGATTATAATTCTTAGTATATAGTACGTAATATTTAATTTGTTATTAATGATTAATTTTTTTAATTAATGCTAATTATTTATTCAATAATTAGTTTTTTACTGTGTTATTTTCCTGAAAATCGACAAAATCAAAAGGAGCATGATACAAAAATGGTGAACTTTCGACCCAGGACCCCCTCCCTAACCTTGAAAAATTTCTGTGGGCGCTTCTGACAGGGGTAGAGTGTTCTCTCTGTAAAACTCTTTTTGCCACAAGTAGTGCATCTCTGCAAAGAAAACATATATCGTGTGTTTCAATATTTAAACCGAAACTGTTGTTATGGTAACAGTTACATCGAGTTACATGACTTGATAAATTTAAAAGTTTTATGTATGCTTTTTGTAGAAAATTTACATCGCGCGTTTGGGATGTTAATAGCACTTTTTAGTAACCATTTTTTCATAATTGCCTTTCCTTGTTAACAATAACTTTCTTATTTTGTTTTTAATTTAAGGGAATAGAAAAAAAAGCAATTTTAGAAATGACATTATATGTGAATACGGCAAAAACTAAATTAAAATTTTTTTTTCTTTTTCTACTTTTTGTTATTCTTAAGAATTAAAACTAAAAGTGAATAGTTGTATATTATCCTGTGAGCTTCTATTTGAAAAGTGTAAGATGTCTTTAATATTACGTTGTATTTCGCAAACAATTGAATAATTCCAGAGCATTGTCTGAAGAGGGGAAAGTCGATTTCGTATCCTACAAATAGCGAAATTCCTGCTAGAAATCAAATTTCAAATAGAATTTTCGGTAATAATTCCAGCACCGTAACTTTTATTTTTCAGATTCTTCTCGACTTCGAGTACCTTTTCTGTTTTTTCTTCCTTTCTATCAGTGTAACTAGATCGTCTTTTATGTGTTTCGAATACTCTTTTTTCACTAGATAGAACAGTTCTTTTCTTTCAGATCACGGGATTTTAACAATGTATCTAAAGCCTTTTTATGTCAATAGATACTGGTTAATATTTGTCTCGTCAGTACTAAAATGTACTCATTCAATGTAAGAAAGTGGTGTATGTCTCTTTTCGTATAAATTTAGACTTAGAAATTTTAAAGGACTCAAAAGGGTTTTTATTCATTTTAATTTTACTTAAGGGGTCACATACCTTTTAAGAAGTTGAAAATGTGTTAAAAATAGTGAGCTCTTTAAAGCTCTATAATTTTTTTATTATTGTTTCCTGGAATGTAAATTTTGGAGGAATAAACAAATAGATATTACTTTACTTAAAACATAATCAACAAAAAAAACCACTAATTAGGATAAATTTTTAATTAGATGATTACAAAGAGAAATTTTTGTTTTCTTTCAGCAAGTGATATGCATTACGCGCAGCTTTATAAAAAAAGTTACCAATATTTTTGATGAAATTTTTGCTCAGTGTTGGAAATTGTGTTATCTTTAAAATGACGAAGCATGAAACACTGATTTAAAATTTTTAGTAAACTATAACAATTTAAAATTTAACTATAAAATTTTAAAAATTTTTCGCTATTTTTTATTTGTAATTTTAAATTTTTTCATTAAAAATTCAAACTGGTTCGTTATTTTAAGTACAGATATGATCAGAATCTCCAGTAAAAATTTTATCATTTTCCATGGAACGGAAGAATTATTATATCGGAAGAATTTGTCAAAGTTACCTCTTCCAAAGCTGCACTTTGCATTGAAGCTTCTGCAACTTCTTAACTACACAATTGTGGTTTGTTTATAATGTTATTATAGGATTTTTCAGCAACTAGAGGAGGAAAATCCATGACACCACAGAAAGTTGTCATTGCTGCATGACCCTGTCCAATTGCCCTCAATGCGTATACAAAACGTCTGTTTTTTTCTGGAATATTTTTTCTTTTACCCAGCATTTTTGAATTTCTAAACGAACACAAGTCTTTACAGTTCTTGCATTCAATCGGAAAAAGACTAGACAAACCTCTAACACATTTTTCTGATAGTTTAATATCACCACCACATTTTTTGCAAGAAGCAAAGTTTTGAATGTTTGTAAATATGATAGTTTTATCGAACGCTCTATAGCCATCAAAACCGTCATCTTGTTCAATAAAAGATGAATCAACATCTTGTAACTGAATCTTTTTTCCAGATGCACTGTTGTTTAGTGATTCATCCACACTGTGTACAGCTTTGCATCTCGTATGCATATTACCAGTAAACTTCCTTTTCTTAGGACGTTTACCAGATGTACTCTTTTAGCAGATTCAGTCGAATTCATCCTTCAAAAGTTTATAAAAAAATAATATTTTTCCTAAAACTTATCTTAGAATAAGATACGGTATGAAAATCAAAAACGAGCGAGTATAAATTCAAGATTCACTTTATCAAAACAAAGTAGAGAGAAGTAGAAGTTTATAAAGTTAGTAAAAGTTGTAGTTAATATTCAGAACAACAATAATAATATTTGAGGCTTAGATTCAAGCATTTGATAATAATTAGAATGAAAATATTAGAAACAGAGAAACGCAGCTGTCACCAGCGATATGACAGCTGTCACCCTGGAGCCAAAATGTAAACAATATTTAAATAACCTTTTCTACTCTTTTTTTATTTTCTTAATAACGTCCGTTCTATTGGGAATATCTGCATGCGGTTTCTTTTAAAACATTCAGAAATGTTTACTCTATAAAATAAAATAATAATAGAGAAATCGATTTTCCAGAAATTTTAAAAGGTACATGACACCTTCACGTTTAGTTTTTTGGAATTATTTTTTTTCAATTAAAATTTATTTTTATCCGAAAATGTTTTCTCTGAAAAGTCAACAAGTGTTGAAAAAAATTCGTATTGTTCATTATTTTTACGAAATATTGTTTGGAAGATTTATTTAATGTTTTTCACATAAAATCGTGGTTCAGTACATTTGGATGATATCGTTTACTATT
Source organism: Trichonephila clavipes (assembly GCA_019973935.1). Lineage (NCBI taxonomy): Eukaryota > Metazoa > Arthropoda > Arachnida > Araneae > Nephilidae > Trichonephila > Trichonephila clavipes. The sequence continues at coordinate 1,551,963 of BMAU01000459.1, read as the reverse complement.
TTATAATTGTATTCGTTACCGTAATTTTTAAAGAAAAGAACAAAACTCAAAAAGAACTGACTTCAGTAACTGGTGAGGGAGAAATTGATTACAAAATTTGGCTATTTTTCGTTTAATCTGCTAATCTTCACAAAAGATAAGTTTTAAAATACTCGAACACGAAAGAAGAGAAGGAAAATAAAACATCTTTAATTTAGAACTCATTAACAACTACAAAAAGACTAAAGATATTTCCAAAAAAAAAATTTTTTTTAAAGTTATTAAGTAGTTTATGAAAATTATTATTCAAAACTTGACGTAATTATATCACATGACTTCGTTTGACATTAACAACTGTATTGTAAAAATACAGTAGAAATTATTTTAAAAGTAAATATACGTACAAATTAAACTATATTCATATGATGTAAAAAATGTTATCATTAATATATATTCATTTCATATATTTCTTATTATTTAATTATATATTTTTTCACTACATTTTTTCATATTTCTCTTTTTATATTTATGCGATAGAGTTGCTAAAATGTACCGCCTTAAATTTCGTATGTTAGAAGTTTGAGAGAAAACAAGGAGATGTAATATAGTATTTTAATTAATATATATATACATATATATATATATATATATATCTATATATATATATATACATATATATATATATATACATATATATATATATATATATATATATATATACATATATATATATATATATATATATATATATACATATATATATATATACATATATATATATATATATACATATATATATATATATATATATATATATATATATATATACATATATATATATATATATATACATATATATATATATATATACATATATATATATATATATATACATATATATATATATATATATATATATATATATATATATATATATATATATATATATATATATATATATATATACATATATATATATATATATATATATATATATTTTTCAAGTATATTTCAAAAATATTAATCCTTTTTTCCTATTAAAAATATTATTATTAAAAAGGCTTTCAAATACAACAAGAAACTTGGTAGATTTATATTTAATTATAATCAAATCTCGGAGCTCCTAAGTTCAGAATCATGCAAATGCAATCTATATCGAGACTATATTGATGACTATCATCAGCACGTTGTCACAGGAGACCTTAGCATCGTGAAAGATGATTTGTTAAGAAACTTTATGGAAAAAGGTACCGGTTTTAGACTGATGATCACAAAAAAATAAATCTAACGTTATGAAACAAATCTTAAAAGATTTAGATAAATTCTACCTTAAAATTGCAATTAAATACGGAATGCCGATTGAAGCATTCAATCAATTTAGATCTTATGTAGCAATAGAAATTCGGGAGTTAGATTTCACTGTTGAAAATGAAATTATGTATAAATATCTTAAATCATCAATAGAAAATATCCAAAATGAGACTTCGTGATTACATATGTTGATAAGGTCTCTGCTAATTATGCCATAATTTGTAAATACTTTTACAGTAAATTATTATGTAACCCCATTTTAAATAATAATTCCTTTCAAAAATCAATTCACATTAATAGAGAAGATGATAATCGTCTTTTAGCTTTGAACAAAAGACTGAATATTCATCTAAATAATATTAAATATCCAAGTATTTTTTTAACACCTAAATTTCATAAAAGCCCTATAAAATTCCGTAGTATCACTAATGGATACAATACATATATCACGAGGTCTGGGAAGATCTTACAATCTCTTCTTCAAAATCTAATTGATAATTTACAAAACACGGCAATAATTAAAAATAGCTTAAAGATTGCTGGAGTTAATAAGGATATGTTAATTTTTTCCATGCATGGCTTTGATTTCGAGGACCTTTTTAATTCTATAGATATTGACGATATGATTAAGGTTCTACAGTTAATTTATAATAAATATGTGTGTGTGAATTATATACTTCAATGAAAAAATATAAATTTGATATTCTTGTTAACCTCGTATTAAAAGAAAATTTCATTGCATTTGATCAGAATCTTTATATACAGATCAAAGGATTACCTCAGGGTGGTCCAGCTAGTAATTGTTTAGCGAACCTATATTTACATTTTTTTGAAATAGATCATATTGTAAATGATTCTTACTTAATTTATCGTTATATAGATGATATAATAATTTTTGGTAAAAATAGTGAATACAAACCAAATATTACGTTCTACCCTGATTATCTCAAGCTCCTTAAAACTAACTTCAACTCTAATATGGTGGAATTCTTGGATTTAGACTTGCATCTTATTAACAATAATGTAGTCAGTAACATTTTTGACAAAAGAGATTCGTTTAAGTTCCATATAATTAAAATTCCCGTATGGAATAGTAATTTGCATATATTTATTTACAGAAATATCATTTTGAATTTTTTATTTAGAAATGATAACTTAACTACCCACAAAATAGATAAATACAGTAATATAAAACAATTTTTTCAATGTTGTTTAGATCATGAATACTCTTTTAATTTCTTAAGAACTTATATTCATCACAAATACATTAACCGTCTTGCTACTTCGAATTCCAAAACCACCACACAACAATAGGATTTCTAAGTCAGCATGTTAGTGGTCTTGCTGTGAAGATTATATCATAACACTCATATCACAGTTTACATTTTTTCCACACACATCTTGAACATCTTACACATTGTTGACAACCAACCAAATTAGAGCCTAGCAAATTTACATTTTTGACAATCAACCAATTCAAATTCTACCGTATTTGATTGCCGTCTTTTCTTATACCTGTCTTTGCTGGCTGGTTTAAAAGTCAGCTCAAAAATGTGTTTATGTATTTTCGAATTTTTTAACTTGGTGAATAATCGATTTTCATTAATGTCAAGACGCTTGATTCTCCTCGTAAAAGCTCTGTGAGTAAAAAGAAATTTTGTTAAATTATTTCTTGAAAGATATTTTTCTACTTTTGTTATGTAATTATTTTGTGATTTTTCTGCATTAAGAGTTTGGGAGAGTTTGTTACATAACAGTAATGAGTGGTTTTTTCATACTCTCTGAGTTATCCAAACTCTGAAGTTTTGTTTATTTTTATTTTTTGGTTTTCCTACCGAGTTGCAAAGGGGGAAGGTTGGCGCCTTCAAACTAGTTTAACCCCACTTATTCGGTCCTAAGTCCGAAATTGCTTTCTGACTCGCTAGGTTCTTCTTTCTTGTAGTTTCTTTTTTTATTTCTCTATAATTTTGTTCTTCATGTTCAGGTTTTATATTTTTATTATGATATTTCTTGTTATGTTCTTTATCTATTATTTCTTATTTTTGATATATAATACATATTTCTTTATATATATATATATATATATATATATATATATATATATATTTACCATTGTATATATATATATATATATATATATTATTTACCATTGTACGATAATCGTGCATTACGATCAGGGACATATCTACCCCCGTATCAACCATATAAATGATGCGGGACCCACAAGCAAAGGGACTTCAATAAGTGTCCCACTAAGAGGGCTCCCATATCTAACAAAACAGCCCGAAGAAATTTCGATACAGGGCCCCCTGAGAACTAGCTACGCCAGTGATTACGATTGAGTGTTATTTATATTTAATACACTGCTGTTTGTAAAAAATGCAACACACTATGCCAAAGTATGCCTCCACGACGAAATAAGGAGATATTCCAACTTGCGGAGCATGAACGGGGGTTGGGTAATCAGCCTTCGAGAAGGAGGATTTTCCTATCGCGCAATAAGAGCTCGTGTGCAGCGGAACAGTTCCACAGTCATGCTTAGTCGGCTTCTTCAATTCGTCGACGTCTGCTGCACGGTTGATTGCGGGCAAGGGTGCCCTTATACAGGTTCCCCCTCACGGCAAACTATTGATGGCTGTGTCTTCAATGGGCTCATGAGCACAGACCCTGGCAAGCTTATTGGCACCAAGTTGTCTTTTCAGAGGAATCACGCTTCAATTTGGGACCATGATGGCCGCATTCATGTTAGACGCTCTCTTCCAAAGGGCGTTATAGAACAACGTAGTGGCCTAACACCCGAAGTTATGGTTTGGGGTGCGATTTTTTGTCATGGACGATCCAATTGCTACGAATTGAAGGTAGTCTCAATGGCAACAGGTGCGTCCGTGAAGTGCTACAGCCCGAAGTCGTTCACTTCCTTTAAGGCATTCCTGGAGCTATCTTTCAGCAGGATAATGCACGCCCACATGTTGCAGAGACTGTTCGAGACTTTTGTTCAGCCCAACACCTGCAATTTCTTCCTTGGCCTGCTTATTCGCCGGAATTGTCGCCTATTGAGCAAGTGTGGGATTTGGTTGGTCAGCGTTTCGCTCATGATCCTCGTCCTTTAGCTTCAAAAGACGAACTTTTTCTGCGCATACAAGCAATTTGGAATTCTCTTCCACAAACCTTCAAAATCCGTTTGACTCCATGCCACGTCGTATAGCAACACTTATTGCAGAGCGTGGTGGCTGTACCAAATACTGATTTCGGGCAATTAATATTGTTTGTTTTTTTGCTTTGTAAATGACGTCATTTATTTGTACTAATACAAGTCGTTTGGGCCTTAAACTTCATTTAATTCTGATGATTCCTTCATGGTGTTGAATTTTTTACAAGCATCAGTTTATATTTTCATAATTTGTACAACAAATTTCACAAATAATTGCAATTTTTTTATTAACTAAAATTCGACACTGAAACTTCTTATGTCTTATTTTTCAACTATTTCCATACACATGAATATTCTAAGAACTTAAACATTTTTATACAACAGATTTTTTATAAATTCCTACAATCTTATCTTCTTTTTTGTTGGTTGTAACTGTTGGCTTGACTTGTTTCCATCCAATGCATTTTGGAAGAGTTTTGAGAATGTTTGGCCTTAGATTATTCATAAAAAAATTATATTTCAGTGCGGTTTGAATGACTTGAAGATTACACATAAACTCTCACTAAATTTTATGCATGTCCCTGCAATATATTTCAGTCATATATATTGCATACACATGCATAATGGTTATGTTGACGTGGTTGCAGCAGTTGATGTTGAATCGTTATTTCAAGTATTCAATCAACCAAAAGTATTTGTGATGAATAATGAGAACTGTTATTGATTTAAAGCAGAGGTTCCCAAACTCTTTTGTCTCATAGACCTATTACTATGTTTTCCGTTCTTAAATGGCTTTTTGACAGCTGGTACTACTACTACTTTACTTTAAAAGAATTCAATTTTGATCTGTAGTGAAGTATAGCGTTTAAACCTTAAGACGCACATATTAATGAATTAAATTAAAATTTTATTAATACATAAAATAACTGAGCAACAAACAAATGCTTTTAATGCGAGGGATGAATTTGGTGCTACCAGAACAAATCTTCGACATTTGGTATCAGTCTTGCCATCTTTAACTCCTCAGTTAGTAGTGTTCAATTTTTGTATCTTGATTCATTTTTTTTGTTTCGGAGATTGGCAACCACTGTGAAACTACTCCTCACTAGAAAAAGCTATTAAAAACTTTCTCACCATATTCTGCGATTCGGGACAAATAACAGGTATGTCTTTTTAAAATTAAAATTGTTGAATACGTTTCTAATCTCTACTCTAAGATCTCCGTCAGTGCTTATTCCGATCATTTTAGTAATATTACATTTTTTTTTCAATGTGACCATATTAATTCATTGACTACTGTGAAAATAACCACAGTCAAAGCATTTTCAAACCTAATTTCAATATGTGAATAAAGGGCATTTAAATTTTGAACGTAGGTTAAAACGTCTTGACAAAAAGTCTGTAAAAAAATGGGAAAATTCGTGACTTTCAATATTACACTTCTTTAATTTAATTCTGGAAAGAAAGCTGAAATGGTCTTCGTTTTAATAAAAGTTATGCTGTCACCTTGTAACTACAAATTACATTAAATTTAATAGATAAATCTGTTAAACAGGTAAAATATAGTTTCCTATCTTGTTTGATTAAATTTTCTTTTTAAATTAAATTCACAATCTGGTTTAACGCAAGTCTCTATCATAGACCCCTTATTTGTACCTCATGGACCCCAAGTTATTTTTTCGCTGACGTGGATTCCTTGCAGGTCATCATAAAACCCTAGAACTCAATATAGACCATTCTGGGAATCACTAATTTAAAAGGACATAGTACCCTGTACACAAATCATTCGTTTATATTTATTTTATTTATCAAATACCAGGCCATTCACCCTCAAGTCATTGGGAAAATCCTTTGTTTATGTTTATATAAAATGTTTATATGTACCCTATTTGTGAACACATATGAAACAAACATTCCAGAAATCTTTTTTAAACAAACATTTTTTTTAACTTAAACATTCTCTTAATAAAATGTTTCAGTATTTTAAAATTTTTACTACCTTTACAAATTTTAATATTTTATAACAAATTTTCTTCATATATTCTTAGAAATATTTATCACAATTCTGTGCATGCGATCGGTAGTACGAGTGATACTTTAATTTTTACGATTTATTTCCTGTTGGATACTACGAAAACAGTAAGAAGAATTATATATATATATAAAAAATATTTTAAGTCAATTCCTACTTAGATCAACAAACAAAAACTTTATTTTAGCTACTTTTTATTAAGTAGTTACAATTAATGTAAATATGTATATACATAGGACAGAATCACAACATTAAGTGGTAATTAATTTTTATTAATTGTAATTATGTTATTGTATTGTCATCCAAAATAATGATGTATATAAAATTTCAGCTCATTTGAGTGCTATGAAATGTATTTTATCATTGATTGAAAATTGCACCAAGATAAATAAATAAATAAATATATAGAGAGTATGATCTAATAGTAGGAATTGAAAAAAAAACCACCAATATCTAACTAAGTGGATTTTTTTAAAAAGTAACTATTCACCTGAATACTTTTTCCATATACACAACTGTCCAACATATACAAAGCAACCAGAAAAAATTTGAAAACTTTATACTGAATGCAAAAAATTACGCGATGATTGTGAAATATAAAAACCTAAAAAAACATTTAAAGTCTGCAAAAAAGGTAGACGTCACGTGCTCTGGTACCGGTCACTTTGGCATTCTGTTAAAAAAAAAGTTAAATAACTGGTTAAAAAAACTAGCTAAAACTATGAAAATTTGTAGACATATTTAGAAAAATCACAATTAAAATAATGTATTTAGGTAAAAAGGAGTTATTTTGGATGTAATGGTAGAGAAAAGTATTTGCTAAGGTTTTTACTTTTCCTTTAACTGTGGATCTACATCACTAGGCCTTTCACTTTCTATTGCTTTTAGACTTTTAAAATAGTTTGTAACAAATGATAATATTTATTATTGTTTTATTGTAATGACCGCTAGATGGCGCCACCAGACAAAGTACTAGTTTAGTTTCCATCTGGTGGGAAACCTTGAGTTGAAAGAGTAAGACGGTGGTTCTGCTGGTGTACGCATCACGCGGGAAATCCTTCCCCACGTGTTCCTGTAACTATATATATATATATATATATATATATATATATATATATATATATATATATATATATATATATAAATATATATATATATCCTAGAACTGTATAAATGTACCTGTGTGTGCGTGTTGTGTGTACAGTAAATAAACTGCATTTAGGTGAAACCCTGTGAGGTGAAGTAATTGCATCTCATGATCTATCCATTCATTCCAGCTAGTAAAAAGTTGAAAATGTTAAATTATAAATTAATTGTAAATAATTAATAGTAATTAATTTAAAATATAAAAAGTCCATGGGTTTTATTTAATATAACTAGCAAATTAACTTCATTGTGTCAGCTAATTTAAATAATATGCATATTTTATTATTAAAAAAATTAAAATTAATTACAATGCTTGATTTTTAAAGTAATTTTTCAGTTTAAAATAAAAAAAACCGCAATGTTTAAGTATAGTCTTAAACATTGCGCTTATGCATTTTATATAAAAAAATAAAAGAATTAACTTTTTAGTATTCTAGAAGATGGCATTTGTTTATGTATAATGAAAATATTTCAAACTCTTGCATCATCTTAACAGAAATTTATGAAAAAAAAATTTACTTTGTGCCGTATTGTAAGTTTTACGTTATAATTTTAACACTACAGAAAAGATATTTTAATTAACTGTTGAAAGTCTTTTATGCTTTAAAATTAAATATTAATATTCGGGTATCATTCTAAAACGAAAATATTTGCCTTAAAAATGACATCCATTGTTACCAACTCCTTCTAATGAAATGTTTAATACCTAAGCGTGTATAATGAATTAAAAATTTTAAAAAAAGTACTTTATACTCCCACAGACCCTATCTTTGAACGGATGCAATACTAAAAAAAAAGAACTGTGTTAGTGTAAAAATAAAACCCGAAAGAATTTAAAAAGAAAATAAATAAAAATGAAACAGAAGATGGAAGACGTGTCTTGTGTAAGAAACAGATGATGGTTTCATTGAAAAGAGACAGACAAATGACGCTAAAAACAATAAATGCAGAAATTTTCTTGATGGTTATATATCTCAAGCGATAAAATTTTTCAGCATATTAAATAAAATAATGTAACACCTATTGTAAGTTTATGTTTGCATGAATAGTTTAAAAAATGTTTTTCCAAGAAAATGCTGCTTAAAAGCATTATTTTATGTTTGAAATTTTTCATTTCATCTGTATTTCATTGATAGAGAGAGAGTGAAACGATAATTTCAAAAACAGAAAATAGCTTAAATGGAAAGTAAAAATCATTTTTTTGGGGGGATATAAACAATAAAATGAAACAAGAGTTTATTACGCTACCAGAAACTCGAAGTCAGAATTTCAAAATGGTTACTGTACAGATTGTTGCCTAACGAAAATTTAATAATTTTTCGTCATCATGGATTTTTTAAAAAATAATATATATTATTTTAATACCAATCACACACTCACAAAAATAAAACCAGTATTGTGATGATTGAAAGGAAAACAATTTCACAAATTGTGTTTTAGAATAATTTAATGGTTTTTAAAGCCTGTTGTGACATTATTATTTAATTACTAAACATTGTTATACATGATTAATAATGATATATATATATATATATATATATATATATATATATATATATATATATATATATATATATATATATATATATATATATATATATATACTAAATTGCTGCAATTTTAACTTAATGCAAAACTGTACGCAAGGAAATAGCAAGATAAGACAAAAGTAGAATGCCCACAGTAATACACATATGTGTGTATATAAGGCCTCCAAAAATTAAGGTACAACACGTTTTTTCGATGTTCATTATTAAGAAATGGCAGTTAACAAGAAAATTCATAGCTTATACGAATGAAAGTAACCAACTTTAAGAAAACGTATGCAAATATGAAATCAGTCACTTTTATTTGAAAGAAGTAAACACTTTCACTGGAGTGGAGGAGTAAATGAGTGAAAAAAAAATCACATTTTCATTATTTTCTGAGCATGTTTGATGTATGATTGTTGATCATCAAGATATTTTCGTCAATAATATTCATTAGAATGTTGCAATATCTGGAAGAAGTTGCTTACCTGGTTCGTTAAGGTTAAGAGTGGGCGCATGAATAAAAATAGGGCTGTCACAACTTGATGCAGCTAGATACCCTGATGAGGTCTCTGTTTGGACCATTTACTGCAGGATAAGTTTATACCTCAAGATTTTCTGTATTTAGAATACATGCTGTAAGTTGATAATGAGTTACAACATCTGTGAGAGATCTTTTCTAGCTTTTCCCCAAGAGAAGGGAATCTGTTCTATCTCATCTCTTTGGAAATCGTTTTGTCGCATTTGAAGCAAGAACCATCACTACAACGTTACGAAAACGCCTTCACGATGCAAGTCTCTTTGGGAGACGATCAGCTGTGTTTGTTTTCTTGTATCGACAATAGAGATGTGGCCCCTAATGGTTTGAGAAAGGTCACGTGTCCCGGAGTACCAAGGAATGATCTGCAGTACTCGTCAGAGACGAGTCCACGTTCGCGACAAGGGATTCAAGGTATCTGCAGATAGGAAGGGAAAAACTTGTAAGGTATTCACCCGCGGGTGATGCCTTACTTCTAAGTTATCTTCATGACCTAGAGGTGTGGGAGTGAATGAAGAACCAGGTGTTGCCATGATCTTCAAATGTCTTTATTAAGATCTTAACTTAAACACTAACAATAATATTTATATTATCACTTAGTGGATCTGAGGTGAGAAAACCCACAATACTTATTACCAAATAAGTGCGATCTTAACCACTATATTCCCGCCTATTCCTAATCTCAACTTATACACAGTCCTAATAGATAACAGAATTATCCCACCTTAATCTCTCGTTTAAACGCAATCCTCGGAACCTCAATATCTTTTGTTTATCTCGCGTGGAATAGTATCCACCTTGACATGATCGGGTAGCTCCACACTCAATGACGGCTTTCTTCTCTTCCTTCAATTCACGCGCTTAAACTCAGACTAGCATAATCACTTCCCAATAGGTCATACCCTTACGTTAAACTGCTATTTAAAAGATTTCCAATTTGCATATTCACGCTTCGCTTCTTGATTTGGTTGGAAAGAATTTGCCTTTTTTGGCCCCAAAGATCCCAAGAGGAGTTTTCAGGGGAAAACGCGATGAGCCTGTCATAAACTCACTAGATGTACATAGTAGGATTCAAAAGTTCCCATAGTGAGTCTGTAACTAAAAAAATATTACCAGTTAAATTGCTAAAACACATCTTCCTTTTAAAGAATACCCTTTAGCAACAGCATACTTTTGCCATCGCTTGTAAAGTCCATCGAAGCATTTCTGTTATCCATTTTTAGCCATGTGTAATTCCGCCTGCGATGTACTTTTAACTTCATCTGCAGATTGAAATCGACGACCCAGCAAGTCACTTGCCAGTTCCAGAAATAAGCTAAAGTCGCATGGAGGGAAATCAGAGAAGTAAAAAGGATGTGGCAAAACAGATGTTTTCATTTTCACCCCGTCGTTGTTTGAAGCATGTTCTTGAGTACCACCGTAGAAAATTTTTCAATGTTTTAACCTGTGCGAGGTGTCTGTGGACGTCCAGAGCATTCGTCATCTTTGACACTTCCCCTGCCTTCTCAGAAACGTCTATGCCACTCAAAATCTTGCGTTCACAACAATATATCACTGCCTTAAACATGCTGCAACATTTTCGTAAGTCTCCATAGCACTCTTTTCCAAGCCAGCACAAACGATTTAATGTTATTCTCTGCTCAACAAACACTATTTGTTTCAATCGCTGGGTACTAAATGCATCCACCTACAAAATTTGTCGCCGTGGCAAGGCACCGATCGTGTGATTTGTGAAAAACCGTTTGAGAATAGGGGAAGATTGCCGTAACACAGAAATGCTATCATAGTCACTCTACTGCAAAAAAAAATTAACGTTTCTGTCTCAGTCTCTGAACTTTTGAATCCTACCTGGTATGACACATCCAACATTATTAAAAAACACTGTTACAAAGGTGGTGAGATTTTTTTCCAAGAGATTTCTCTTGGTGGTCATTCTGACGTGCATGTGTTCCAAGGAGGAACTCTTAAATAGAGTGAAATATCGGGAGCAGGTCCTTGATCGATATGTCCAACCAAGTATTATAATGCTATTTTGGTAATTAATTCATTTTGATAGATAATAATATTTGAACTCGCAGTTGTGTGCTTGTAGCGAAATCTTAAGGATCACGTATTTGAGTGAATAGAATGGCCATAGGGAGAGAGCTCCTCTTCCAAACATAGTGGCCACGCTAGCCGAGGGATATAGGTATCGGATCGTGGCTGGCTTTGTCACGAGTTCGAGCCCAGTAGCACTTAAGACCCGCCGTGTAGGGCAGCGATGCACTCTAAATCTGTCGAAAGCAGAAACGTCTTCCCGTGGGTGTGGTGTGGTTGTTAGGAGAGGGTGTGCCAGCTCAGGTGTCATCTGCGTCACTTGACCATAGTTCAAAATTACGTGGCCCGTCATCAAAAGCCCTCGTGTAGCTGAACAGTGCGACGTTAATATTCACTCACTCACTCACCCTCTTCTAAACCTAAATCAGGTGCAGCATGTTAGGGGTCTACTTTAATAGACATATATTACTGATATGTCTTTCTCAAAGGTCGTTACATGAGCTGGAACAAGGGTTAATCCATATCTGGTCTTCGTTTACCATTTCGGAATACGTCAACTTTATAAGTAAAATAGAAATTTTCAATGCTGTCTATTTATTGAAGTTTCGGAGGACTTATTCCTTGTCACTATCCATTTTTATAATGTCTCAGCAGCATTTTTTCAATTACTATTATTAGTTAAATTCTCTGTGTTTATATATATACATTTGCTCAAATTTTCAATCGTTAATGAAATACTTTTTATTCATCCACTCACACACAAGTTCAAATACATTTTTTCAAACTTGTAGTGGATGGCACTTGATGTTAATACAATTTTTTCAAATATTAATTCATTAAAAAATATTTTTTTCAGTTTTAAATTTTTTGTGCGTTATTTCTGACGAAGTTAAAAGTCGCTGCAACAGAGGGCACCATCAAAGTAGGAAATGACTTAATTTTTTTATTACTTGTTTTATATATATATATATATATATATATATATATATACATATATATATATATATATATATAAAGCGATGTCCCGCTTTCTCCAAGAATGGACTTTTCCTTGAAGAGTGTTTTTTTTTGTTATTGTTGTGAATCATAACTGGGTTAAATTTATTTAAATTTCTTTGTCGTTTTTATAAAAAACTATTTAGTGCACATTTTCGTTAAACTTTTCTATGCTCGTTAATTTTTACATTAGACGCTAAAATATGCTACACCATAAGTTTTGAAAGCCAGTATAATGTCTAAAGATTTAAATATAAAAAGAATATTTTAATACACAGTCTCTCTCGACAAGGGAATAAAACTACAGTCACATTCAATTATTTTAATTGAGTCGTGAACTGCATAATGAAAGGCAGATATAGAAGTTTCTTTGAAAATGTATTTGGAAGATTAAAGCTATTGAAAGGATTATATGCCATAAAAAAGTGTTGCGTTAATACTGAAAATATTCAATTGTTTATTCAACATATTTTTCTACCATATCAAAATGATATACTGGTTTTGAAATTCTTAAACAGGGTTTTTTGAAATAAAAATATAAATTAGCAGCTTGTAATGTGATTTTCATAAAAGTTATTGATTTTTAGCTGATATTTAAGAATAAGCCTTTCAAATCTGGCAATAAAAATGATCTGCAACGCAACCCTTAAATCAATTTCACGCTCTGTAAAGACTTTCAAGTTCGAATTACTTTCTCATTTCGAACGAAATAAAATTCATTTCAATTTCCTGTCATCTTTTTTTATCGAAGTTACACCCTCTATTTCTTTTTATTTTTTACTTGCTACGAAACGAAAGTAGAGATAGCACTTTTTTATGTATTATTTTTTTGTTCTGCTCTTAAAACAGAACGAGAAAAAAAAAAATTGCCATCCATCTCGAAGAAGAAAAAAATCGTGACATTTTTTTCTTCTGAAGTTACTTCCACGTTGGCAAATTTGGAAGGGTTACGAAAGATAAAATGAAAAACACATTATAAAAAAAGAAATGAAATAAAGAAGAACATACGGAAGCATTTACCTTACCACATTTTAACCTCAATCTTTTCCCCTTCTAACACACATAAAGAAAATATAACCCAAAAAAACGATAAGACATCTCGAAAAATAAAAACGGGGGTAGGGGAAATAGAACATTTTTATTATTTTCCTTTATTACTACTACAATTTCTCGAGGAAAAATGCATGTCAATAGCGTTATGTATACCATTCTTAATAGGAATACAAAATAAAAAGTATTCTGTTACCCCCCTTTTCTTTTCGGTAAGGGAAAAAAAGAAGAGTTTAATATATACCTATACACGATTTATTTATTTTTTTTTATCTGAGGGGATATTACCTGTTCTGGAGAATGAGAAGAAATACGAGATGATTATTGAAAGAAGGAAAAAAAATATTGCGGGAAAAACGGTATTGAATGTACGCTGAAGCAAAGAATGAATATTCGGAGATTCTTTTAAACTTCTTTTCTATTCCTCTTTTTCATTTCCTACTGGAGGAAAAAATAACGTATTTTTATGGTCGTGCCTTTTTATAAGGATTTCGCAGATAGAGTTGAGGAATATGCATACGAAGTTTTATATTTCTTTTTCCATCCGTCTATGCCATATTCCCATCGACGCTACTCGGCTTTTGGTTCGAGGAATCGACCCCCTTTTTGGGGAACTGGAATCCTGCATTTTACGAATTTATTGTTATGGGTATCTGAAAGATTTCAATTATATTCTTCAGTGTTCCTTACCATGGGTTTAATGTAATGTCTAACTTGAAACATGCCTCGCTTAAGAGAAAAACATCCAATTCGGAAACAGAATATCTTTTTCTTGCGTTGAAGAGAAATTGGTTTAGGTTTAGAATGAAAGGAATAGGTTGATCGCCAAATTTGGCAGCTTCCTGATCAAAAACAATTTTATTCAGAGCAAAAGTTTAGTAACCTTATAAAGATAGTATTTAGTATTATTTAAACTAATTTGGCGATCTATTTTAAGAGTCACCAAAAGAATTGTTAAAATTGCTAATTTGCACCCTATATGTCATTTTAAGGCTGTCTTCGGTAAAAGTACAAAAACTTGGAACCAAACGCGAAGCACATTTTCAGACAGAAAAATGCCTCAATTTTCATGAAAATTTTCAATATGTTAACAATATAGTGTTTTTAAAATTTTCAAAATATTCCATGAATATTTTCTTTTCCTTTTTAATACGTGGAGGTGTAGCCCATGTAACATTGCGAGATAAGAGAAAAAACACGAAACACATTTTATACCAGAAAAAATGAATCAACTCGGTTAAAAATGCCAAGTATGATAAAAATACTGCTCTTTAAAGGATAGTGAAGCCAGAATATCAAATTAATTTTTCATTTCCTTTATATCTGAAAAGAATGTTTCCAAATTAGGGTCCTATTCTTTAACATTAACCGAAAACAGCTTTAATAGAAAATAGGCTAATTTCATGTGACGTCACAGTCACATGATTACTGCAATACGTGTTTCCAGCCTGTTAATTCCTAAACTCATGTGCGGTCACAGCTACGGGATAAGTGTAATAACGCGTCTTCAGCCTTTCAATTCAAATGCTTCACTGTTGCCAATTTTTGATTTTGCAGAAACTTTCCTTTAATTCAGTATGATACAATTGACAAAAACCGGTCAAAAATTCAACTAAAATATTTTTAGCCTAAACTATTTTTGTATAATTTTCTATATAAGTCCAGAATTTTCCTGAGTTATGATATATAACTTTTATGTTCCTATTTATTCACATTTCAATGGAAAATAAAAATTTTAAACTGATTTATCTCGAAATGAAAAAGTTACTAGTTTAAAATGCTGAGGCATTTTTTTCTATTGTGCTGATTTCTATTAGGGCATGTCACAAAAGTTGGTATGTATCTTAGGATCAAAACAATGCTTATTTTTTAACAAGTTGAATTTAGAATTTGTTACTTACGATTGATCGTAACCGTATTAGTGACATCGTATAAAACGTAGCACATGTGGTTGACAATTCAGCACACATGGGAAATCAGGGTTGCTAATTTGGCGAATTATCTTGATCGTTGGCATTGTTGCGATATTACGTAAATACCCAAGTCGAGTTACTCAACATTTAATATACAGAACTTAGTGAAATTAGGCATTTTTTCTGAACCATCGGAATAGCGCCAGTTTCAGTCGAAAGTCAAACTCACACACAAAACGGGTAAGAGCTGAGCTAAATGTTTTATCAACTAAAAGAGGGTAAACAAAGGTAAAACTCCACTGGAACTTGCAAAGAAAATGAAAGGTTTTTTCAGATTGGAATTTAAATTACTCACGAAGCTAGAAATTATCTTAATTCGTTCGTACTCCAGTTAGTTCTTCAAAGAGTTACAGTGATAGTTGTGGTGGCTATTCTTCTTTTGAAAGTACTCTTAAAGTATTAAACTTTCCTTTCGAATGAATCCAGTAAGGTTAAAAATTGTGGTTCACTTCAACACTTTTCTTACCTGCATAAATAACCTTTTACGAAATGAGTGTGAGCTCATTAAAATACAAAGAAGAATTTAAGTCATATTTTGGTTCTCTACTTGGGAAAGAATTTTAAAGTTGCGCCAAAAGGGTGTCAAGAGCGCAGTTTCAAAAATCAAAGTCGAGTAATCGGGAAACAAAATACTGTCATGTAAAATGAGTAACAAGTGATCAGTTTATGACGCAAGGAAAATCGAAAACACAAAAAAGAAGTGCATGAAAAAAAAACATATAAAAACATACACTTATGGCATTAACATCTCAAAAGAAGTTTTAAAGAAAAAGCATTTTATTTGAACTTTTTTCGATCTCTTCAAAACTCAGTTGCCGCTTTAATAGGCTAACGTCTTTTTATTTCATTTTACCGAACTTGCTTTCCTCGTTATAATACGGCTGAGGTAGCCATGCGGTTATGGTCGCGAACTCGTGACCGAAGTGATGCGTGTTTGAGTCCTGGTGTCATTGTGACATAATCCATTGGAGCCACCGAGTGAGTGAATATTAACTTCACACTATTCAGCTACTCGATAGCTTTTGGGGATGGACCTCATAATTTCGAATCATTGTCAAGTGACGAGGACGACAACTAATCTGGTACCCCCTTTCCTAATTTACATACCTCACCAATTGAAGGACGTTTGAACTTTAACAGATTTAACGCGCATCGCCTCATACAAGGTAGATCTTCAACGGTACTAGGCTCGAACTGCTGACACACCGGCCACGTGTCCGTTGACTTTGGCCACTAGGCTACCGTGGCAACAGGGATTATACAAGATAATTTGCCTCTCATAACGCTATCGTTATTCATCTAATGTGGAACATTGATGTCACGTTTTGAGTCATTTCATATGGTCCAGGACTAATGGCTGGCGTGTCATGAGTTCAGACCCTAGAGTCATTGAAGATCAGCCGTGCAGAGGAGACCGATGCACGTTAAAATTTGTTTGACGTTAATGTCGTCCGGCTAGTGTGGTGTGATAGTTAGGAAAAGTGGGTGCCAGCTTACATGTAATTCTCGTCACTTGACCAAGATTTCAAATTATCAGGTCCATCACCAAAATTTCTTGAGTCGCTATGCAGTGGGATGTTAACAAAACTCGGGGGGTAATAGGACTTAATCACTTATCATTTCCACCAAATGCCACATTCATTGACAATAGCAATTACACAAACCTCTCGACAAAGCATAAACCCATCAAATATTGGGTTGTTCAGAAAGTAATTTCGGTTTTTTTTTTTTTTTTTTGTGGTAATGAAAGACAGTTTTCGTATAAGAAACAAATACTTTATTAAATTATATATTGACCGTGTTCTGGTCCAACACCTTTTGCCATCTTTCTGGTAGTAGCATAATTCCGCGCTCATAAAATACTTGGTCTTTGCTGGCAAAAAACTGATCGAAGTGGTTTTTGACATCCTCATTTGAGGGGAAGGTTTTACCGTCTAAAAATTTTGGAGTGGCCGGAACAAATAATAATCCGATAGTGCCAGATCTGGAGAATATGGTGGGTGTG
This sequence comes from Trichonephila clavipes, assembly GCA_019973935.1. Taxonomy (NCBI): domain Eukaryota; kingdom Metazoa; phylum Arthropoda; class Arachnida; order Araneae; family Nephilidae; genus Trichonephila; species Trichonephila clavipes. The sequence continues at coordinate 1,534,216 of BMAU01000459.1, read as the reverse complement.
GCATTGTATCCCATTCAAGCTGTAAAAGCTTTTGGCGAGTGACCAAATTTGTGTGAGGTCTCGCGTTGTCTTGGTGAAACATTACACCGTTCCTGTTGATTAGTTCTGACCTTTTCTGTTGAAGTGCATCTTTCAGTTTGTCCAGCTGATGACAGTAGACTTCCAAATTAATCGTTGTGTTATCCGGTAAAAGCTAAAAAAAAAAACGATTCCTTTAAAATCGCACCAAACAGACAGCATCACCTTTTTTTGGTGAATATCGGCTTTGGAAATGGTTTGAGCCGGTTCATCTTTTTTGCTCCATCACCTTTTTCGTCCCTAGTGATGATGATGCGCTTCAAAAACGGATAATTTTCGTGACGTTTGAGAAGCGAATCGCAGACGTCAATGCGGTGACACAGATTTCTCTCTGTGAGAAAATGGGGAACCCATAGATCAATCTTCGAGAATAATTCCAGGCCTTTCAAGTGGTCATAAACTGTTGAATTTGATAAACTTAACCTCTATCCGATCTCACGTGTTGTTATTCGCCGGTTCGCATAAACTAATGCCTTTATCGCGCGCGTCTTTATCAGCTTCAACCCGCCTTCCCGAACGTGGTGCATCTTCGACATCAAAATTGCCGGATCGAAATTTAGCGAACCAGTTCTGGCACTAGCGTACTGTCACCACACCTTCTCCATACACATCGGTCAATTTATTTCTTGCTTGAACAGCATGTTTACCCTTTCTGTAGTAAAACAGTAAGATATGTTGAAAATGCTGCTTATCTCTCTCCATATTTAAAAGGGCACCAACCAAAAACTACTGCGTAGAATTAATTGGAATTTTTCACACACAAGCCTTGCTATATGAGCTCTCAAAGCATGTAAAAATTATACGGCTTAAATGTGAAGTTGGGTGCAAAAAAATACAATTAAATCCTCTGTCGGGAAAAAACGAAATTACTTTCCGAACAACCCAATACAATATTCTTATTTAACCCTTTATCTACCGCTGGTACTTATAAGTACCACTCACTTTAAAGTTACATAGAATAATCATTTTTACGAATACTCTGACAATATTTAGCAGGAATATTCTTTTAAATCCACTCTTCCACGATATATGGTCGCACGGGTTTTATGACGAGTATTTTAGCCGGGAAGGCGAATTGTTTTTTGCAGAAATTACGTTTTTAGCAGATTGCGAAGATTGTCATTTTTGTTCCGAAAAAATCATTCATGTAAAACGGTGTCTTATTTTTTATGTTAATGTAGACCTTACAAAACGATTTGATTATTTATTTTAAGTGAGCAGTGTATATAATTAATTTGAAAGTTAAATATCTTTTATTATACAAAATGAGCTCTAATGAATTAAATTTCCCAAAGCTGAGTATTTTATTTATGTAAATCCCTTAATTTTCAATGTAGTGATTAAAAAAAATATTGCATGCAAAAAACGGCAGTAAATCATAATGCGGTAGATCAAGGGTTAAACACCATTTATTTGCAACAAATTTCTTATAATTTGCTCACATACACAAATTATTCGCACTTAACTACGTACCTATTTTATGCTCCTAATCTAACCATGCGGATTATTACCCTTTTGATAACATATCTCTGTCTTTCCAATCCTTTCAAAGAATTAGGTTATTCCATTTTTTTAATCTCATTCAATTTCCACGCTTAAGTCATTCATACTTTCCTTCGACCAAATCTTTTCTCACATACCATTCAATCAATTTCTTCTGCCCCCCATTTCCAAATGATTAAAAACAAGTTATATAAAAACAATTTCTTTAGGTCATTTCCTACTTAGATCAACAAAGAAAAATAATATATTATCTACTTTTTATTAAATAGTTACAATTAATATAAATATGTATATACATAGGACAGAATCACAACATTAAATGGTAATTAATTTCTATTAATTATCGTTAAAGTATCGTAAAGTATCCAAAACAATCTCGTCTGTAAAATTTCAGTTCAACTAAATGCTTTAAAACATGAGGAAAAAAACCTTTTTAAGTTTTGACACAAGTCGCCAAAAAGGATGCCAACGTGGCTGCATTTGAAATTCTTTTATATAAGTAAATTATTATAATTATATAATATAAATTATTATATAATTATAATTAAATTATTGCAATGTCATAAAAATAATCATGTATCTAAAATTTCAGCTCAATGGAGCGCTTTAAACTGTATTTTATTAACGATTGAAAATTCCACCAAGATAAATAAATATATAGAGAGGAAATATAGCTGGAATTGGAAAACAAATTCTTAATCCTTGAATTCCCTTCTTTATATGCCACAGGTATAAAAAGTAGTCAGAAAATTTAAATGGCTAAATTACCACTTAAATATATTTAGTAGGTTTGCCAAAAATGTAGAACTATCTGTCACTAGTTTTAAACGTAAAAAAGGTAACTAGCTTGGCAAACTTATCTCCAGGATTGGTGACAGAAATAAATCAGCATCAAACAGTTTACTTATAAAAAGAATTAATTACACAGAAGAGAAAAAATACAAGCGACATTTAAATTAAAAGCATATATCCCAGTTGTATAGAAGTATGTATTATAATTATGCTTTTAGCAGCAGTAATTAAGTTCGCATAATTTATCAAAAGTATTACAGAATATGAAATTAAGTACTTACGGATCAATCTTATACAAACGAGATTCTTCGCCAAAGATGAACTGCTTGCCCCCTAGATTGAAAGCGAAAAAAAAAACTTTTACAGACTATATATATATATATGACAGAATATTTAACTTAGAGCCTATAAACTGATAGCTATACTTATTAAGCTAAAAATCGCCGGAATCCTCCAATGGTATCGGATGAGCATGAAAGTACGAGAAAATTTTTTTCCAAAACTTACAATTGTCATCTACTCAGCTAAACAATTAGCTTAGGTGATTACTGCATATGCTTTATTATTAAAAGATCTAGTTTTTTTTAAATTTATTTTTAAAATAATCCCATTTATCTTTTTTCCATTATTTTAACTTTCCTTTAATGTATACAGAGAACAGAAAAAGTTAAATGTCTTTAAGCATTATAAAATGACTATGCACGTGGCGTCACGATATAGTTCATAAATGATGATAAGTTCTTAATTTGGATTTTTTTAAACCCTTAATTAAAGAATTACTTTGTAAAAGATTGTACAAATTTTTTGCACTTTTTTTTAATAGGTGAATTTTATTATTTTGAATATATGAACTTGTCAGTTATAAAAATAACGAAGCAAAATACACAGCAACACGTAAAAATGCGTCATATTTCTGTTCCGTCATTGTGCTCGTTTTTAATTTATCTTATCGGAAGATGTCGCCAATGTTCGTATCGTAAAGAAGTTTTTAGTACATGTGGCCCCAGTAACTGATATTATCATTTTGTCATCTATTATAAGAGATTATAATTGTAGATTATTGTGAAGGATATATCGCGATATTGTGTCAAGATACGCGAGTTTTCTTCAGCTTTTAAATTAGTGAATTAAAAGAAATCAAACTTGAAAATGAATTAAAAGAAGAAACTAAACAAAAACGAAAGTTAAAAATTAAAGTTAATGCGAATTTTTTTATGTACTTAATTACGCGTAAGTTTGCTTTCTTTGCATAATTAGAACTTTAAGATCCTTTTTTTTTCTTACTACAGGACGTGTATTAAAAGATATAAAATACAGATAATCCATAAAATCACATAAAATAATTTTAAAGTTTTCAGTTAATCTAATTCAACACAGCTTAAGATACAATCTCTTAAAGGTAAAGTATGTTGCACTAAAAAAAAATCAGAAACTAATGTGCTTAATTGTTCCCCAAAAACATTTTAAATGAAAAACAGAAAAAACAACAATGAAACTGCGAGTGAGAGGAAATTGGAGAACTTATTATATTTAATGAAGCATTTTTGTTGGTAACACAAATAAAAAACTTGAAATTTTTATCCCGAAAATATAATTAAAAAGATACAGTTTTAAAAACACGAAATAAAAAAACTTATAATCTGGAAGATTATATTTTAAAATTTAAAAAAAAATGTTATGATACAAAAGTTATAGGTTATAAGTTGTAAGTGTAATAAATAGATTCCACAACGCTTAACGTAAATTATCAAACAATATTTACGCGGATCCAGATTGGTTTTATCTCAAAGTTGAGATAAATTTTCTTGTTAGGCAAATAATTTCTTGAAAATGTGCTACCAAATTAAAAATATTTTCTTTTTTCTTTTATAAATACGGATCTTGTTTTTTTTAAGGAGTACAGACAAGTTTGGAGTATTTTTTCAAAAAACAGCATACTAAAACATTAGAAATACTTTTATAGGAATCAATGGCATGAAATACTAATATTTAACTATAATAATATTTAAAATAATTAGACTTATTTCTTCAGAGTTATTTATCCAAGTTTCAGATAAAAGTATGATGTTAGATTCTTGTATAATTTGATTTTTTAATAAGTCTTGAGAATGACTTCGAAGACTTTGACAATTAAGAGTATATACAGTTAATCCCTGTTCTTGTCGTATGAAATATAGCCTGTCACTATCAACCGTTTTTACACAATTTAATGAAAGTCTTCTAAATTCATCTCGTAAATGTATCATTGTTGTTGATGGTCTTCGTCCATGGTAAAAGGTCAAATCATTGTTGCTTGTAGTAATCCGTAGTCCTTCGATAGTTGTGACACGAGACAATGCAACATATACCAATGATTGTGACTGTTTTTTTATCATATTCGTAGACAATTTCGGAGTACGTACTTCCTTGAGACTTGTGAATTGTTGTTGCACAAGCACAAACTAATGGCAAATGGGACCTTTTCACATTTATTGTTTTATTGTTATTTAGTGGTATTGTTGATGATCGTCTACCGATTGGTACGGCAGTTCGACTTATATTATTTGCCGCAACATGTCCAGCAACTTTTTTTCGAATTTTTGACCAGTTTTTGGTGAATCTGAAAACTCAAGCCATACAAAGTTAACTTGGCCTGAATCATCTCGTTCGATATGAACTAATTTTCCAACGGCACCATTCGCCAAACCATCGGAGACGTCAATATTGGTTGTTATCATATAATATATATCTTTTACAAAAACTGTTTCATATGGTAAACCTCCTGTATCAATTATCGACATTTTGTGTAATTTTTGGCGTACAAACGCTTGTTGTTCTGTTGATGTGCATCCAATGTAAACATCTGTAGCTGTAGAGTTATATTTTTCTATAGCTCCATCCAAAATTTTCTTATTATAAACATTGACAGCGTGATTTGTATTAAATAACCGTATTGCATGCGGACAGTGAGTATCTGCTTCATGAACAGTACATAATCGTGATTCTATTAGTTCTATTTCCTGGCTTGCTAATTGGTCACCATTACCAATTTTTGTCAGAATCGAAGAAAATACTCGATTGGATTGCCTCATAACTTCTTCTAACTCGTAGAATTTTAGATTTCTCCATAGAAGTGGACTGAATATTTTTTGTTTTTGTTGCTTATATATCGGTGTCGCCCTTACTGGTGGTAACTGACGCAAATCACCAATTAAAATCATATCCAAACCTCCAAAATTAGTATTATAGTTTCCAGTGATTTGTTTTAATCGTGAATCAATGTGCCCAAGTAATTCAGCACTAATCATGCTAACTTCGTCGATGATTATAACTTTTATAAATTTGAAAAGTGCTCGATATTGATGAGCTACTTCAATACTTAAAGGAAGCAAACTTGAAAGTGTGATCTTGAATGCTGTATGTACAGTGGTACCATCAATTGCCACAGCGGCTTTACCAGTTGAAGCACATGCTATGTATGCATTGCAAAAACCATCGGTATTGGAAAAACGATTATAAATTTCCATGATAAGCTTAATGACAAATGTTTTGCCACAACCAGCTGGACCAGTCAAGAAAATTTGTAGTGGATTTCCATTTGAATATAGTAGATGCGATAATACATGATGTAAAAGCTCGCTCTGCTTATTATTCGACATCCTCATTACATTACAAAACTCGGCATTTTCCATTAAATTTTCTTTTTTTTTTGCTATCGGTCCAAGCTTGTTTAACACAGCTGCACGAATATCAGCATTATTAATTTCAGGATTCGCGTTTTGAAATAAATTTTGATATGGATCCGGCTCAGGGTATCTGTTTGCTGCTTCTTGGTCATTTTCATTATCGAGAATATCATCATCACGACATAAGCAACGACAAATTTCAATAGTCTTACGAATGTCTAGATTTGATTCAAAATCTTTTCGACGACTTAAAATCAAATTTTCATTCTCATCATATATCTGAATGAATTTTAGCTCAGAAAGAATTTCTGCGTCTTCGTTACGGAACGGAAAATGTAAAGATACCATCTCTCTTTTATATTCATTTAGATCTTGCGCCATATCAAATTTACGATAACGTATGATGCGTGGTTTCTTTCTGAGTGAATAACTTCCGTCGTTCTTTACTGTGTAATTTGCAACAAATTGAGCAAGTGTGACATCATTTAAATCTTGATGTCGCTTTTCATACTTGTCAAACCAATTATCACGCCAAATATTAGTTGAATCCTCTCCAATACCCATTTCGTCTAATGCCTTTTGAGTTTTTCGTATTCTTTGTCGATCAACAGGCCACATTGTGGGAATAGTAGTTACAACAGTCGAACATTTTGACATTGGCTCTCGTAGAAGGTACCAAGCAGCTTCCTGACTTGTAATTTCTACGTGATTTAACATATTCACTCCAATTTTTCTAGTAACCTCAACAATATCAAACTCAGGGTTTTCATTCATAATTTCGATAATTAAACGTTGAAGATGACTTACTCCTCTATTTGTTTTATTTACATACTCAGCAACGTAAGCAGCGCAAGAATACTCCTCCGTAATGAATTGAATATCCATGTTAGATTTAATTTTATTTAAAATGAATGGATTAAAGGAATTGTTCCATTTCTGACGTGGCTGGCGTTTAAAAATACTCTCGGTCTATTTATCCCAGCTCGTAGAATATTATGATAATGGTCATCTGAAAGTATGTTATTGTCTTTATAAAAATCATCCATGTCCAGATAATCTTTATTTTCTAGTTTCACCCTTATGCTTTTGTATTGATTGAAGTAATCGCGAAAACCAGGTTCCTCTTTTTGCATAGGTGATAATATTATTGTAGATCTAGACGGCATGAAAGGCGCCTCGAATCTACACTTCTGTGGTCCGTTTGCGCCTATTCTTTTGTAACACGTAAATGTGTGTTTGTGAGTTTGAAGTTTTATATTACCTGATGCTTCTTCAGATGAAACAGAAATTAAATTATCAATTAATGTTATCGCATCAATTTTATCGTTTCCCATGGCATCAATTGGAGCATTGTTTAACCACAATAAGATATGAGCGTGTGGACTTCCACGATGCTGAAATTCAATCCTCTTGAAGTACTCGACAACGTAATATTTTCCGAACGGACTTAATTTTTCGACTGTAGGATAGACATTAAAACATTTACTAATTTATTGAAGTAAATCGCGCACGTTACTGCGTCTTCATTAATTAAAGTAGTTTTTTCAAGGTAATGCAAGTTTTCAGCAGCTTCCGTTGAAATTTCAACTCCACTATGTTTCAATGTATATAATATTTGTATTAGATCTGTCCAACCAATTTCATTTGCACTTAATGTTAAAAAAAATTGTTGGTTTACCTAGTTGCCTTATCATAGCAAAAAGATCTTTTTTACGATTCGACCAATACCATGTTGAATTCGGAATTGATCGTAAAAAAGCAAGATTTGTTTCAATACAATTATTGATGTAATGTTCGTCTTCAATTTGTTGTCGAGTGACCGTTGTATTTTTACCAACATGTTTAAAAGCAATCGTCAGGGAATCCCGAACTCTCAATCTCATAATTTTCATTGCTACGTATAAAAGATGATGCGGTGTCACAGCTCGTCGATCAGATCTTCGTAATTCACTTGATGCCATCATGAATGGTGTTGCTTTAATTCCTTCTCTGAATCTCCGAAATTCACCCAAATAAATTGACGGAAATGAAAGCTCTTCTGCATGTTCATCGAACAGTAAGCTCCGTGGAACATTTTGTTCTCCAGGTGCAATACAAAGATATTGTTCCTCATCCCATGACAGTGTATGTTGTTGAGCAGTTAGACTTTCTTCAATAGGTATATGTTCACTAATATCTTCTAAAGGAATTTCCGTTGAAATTGAATTATTGTCAAAAAATGATTGATCCATTTTAATTTCATACATAGTATAAAGTGGTGTAGCTAATAAAAATTGTAGCCAGGTTTTTATTGTGCGTTTATTAATTATGCCCTGCAAATAGCTTGATTTATGAATTTGTTTTCGCTTGATATGTACATTAATACAATAATCATCATCTACGTTTCGTGGTAGACTTTTAATCATTGTATCAACATCAACAGGCACATTAATGATTTGCCCTAAAATTCCATATTGACCGTTGACATGTCTTAATCTTCTGATCTGCATGAAAGGTATACGAGGTGAAATTAATCTTTCAGATAAAATATCTAGTGGTGGTAAATGACTTGGAAACTGTGGATATTTGAACCCATTATATACAGCCATTATTGGAATGTTATTTTTGTTTAATGCGTTAAGACATGTGTTGCATAAAGCAATTTTGTCGTTTGATACATGAGGAAGAATTATATTTAATATCTCTTGGTGTTGAATAGATGCATATTTTAAATCTTCTTTAAACCACAATCTCTCACATACTGAGCAAACATGCCCAAACGAGTTATTGATAAATTTTTCCTTAAATTCCTTGTGAGCATTTTGATGCCTGTGAAAAGTAGGATAAGGTACTCGTAAATCATTATCTTGAATACGTCTCGTATTATTTGTAATATTGACATGATTCTCATCATCGATATTATTATTATTAATATTATTATTATTATTATTATTAATATTATTATCACCATTATTATTGTTATTATTATTATTAATATTATTATTATCACCATTATTATTATTATTATTATTATTATTATTATTATTATTATTATTGTTATTAGCATTAATAATATTTGATGATGTTGGAAAATCTTCAATGATGTTTTCTGAAAGGCTTGTCAATGATTTTTTTCTTGCTCTAAACTCACGAACACGTTCTGTTGAAGTTTTTTTTCTTTTAATTGGTAAAGTCGAAGTCGAAGGTTGAGAATTGTCTTGTTCTTGATGTACTTCAACTTCAACAGTGATTCGCGTCAAATCATTTGACTCTTGATTTTCTTCAGATTTTTGTCTTTTTCGAGCTCTGTAGTCACGACTACGCTCTGCTGGAGTTTTTGGTGTAGTTTCTGTAATGATGGACGATGAGATATTCAACTCTTGGCTAGCTGCATTTTTTAAAGCCTTTTTTCGCTCTCTAAATTCTCGTGAACGTTCTGTTGATGTTTTAGCTGGCCGTCTAATAGATATTTTATTTTTAAGTGTTTCACACTCTCGCACCACAATTTTTGGCATTGCAATCTGAAAATGAAAAGTTATTTGAAATCAATATTTAATAATAAAAATAATTAAAGAGAATTATTAAAATAAATTTATTTTATATTGTTTGAAAAATAATATAGTCAAATCTCAGATGTTGAATATTAAATTAAAATTTCTCGTGATTTTTTGTAAATATTAAAAATACCTAATCCAATTTAAATATATACAAAATTTTTGTAAATTAATGATAACTCTAGAAATTCCAATTTTTAAATTAAAATTTCGTCAAAAAGAATTTATGAAATATTGTTATTAGTATTTTATGCACAATGATTTATTGAAATCTCAAATGACGAATTGTAAATAAAAATGCAACGTGTTTTTTGTCAATATTAGAAATTATTAATTAAGTTTTGTTTTTGAATTCAAAATTTAGAAAAGCGAATTTATGAAATATTTTTATTTTATGGTAAATGATTTATTAAATTATCAAATGACGAGTGGCAAGTTGAAATACCACATGTTATTTGTAAATATTAAAACTACCTAACCTTCAAACCAATTATCATAAAAAATTGTAAATAAACAAAAGATAACAGATATATTACTTACTTCGAATAATTGCTTGATACAGGACAACTTACAAATTTATTCACAAAGTTTTTCACAAAGTTTTTCACAAAGTTTTTATTTATAAAATTCACTTACTGTTTATTCACTGTAGAAGTGTCTAATAATATTGTAAATATTACGCTATGCGACAGAAATGCCATCTAAAGTTCTAATAATTAACTAGTAAACGAATACACAACCAATAGGGCGTGTATTCTTTCTCGATATCCCGTATTCTCTCTCTCTCTTGTTCAATCTTTCTCACCTCGCCCTGTCTTACTCTCTCTCAATCGGTCTCGATCACTCTCTCTCTCTTTTCCGACACTTCCGTTGCATACCGGCGTGACGTTTCATCTGTAAAAATTTTACCCTCATGCGCTTAAAGAAGTTTCACTTAAAAAATTATCTAAATTTCAATTATAAAGTGAAATTTAAGCAATATTCTTCAAAACTTTCAAAGCAATTAGAGAAAAAGTAATAAACATATCAGTAAAAGTATTACAAAAACAAATTAGATGCATTTATCTAGAGAATCTACTAAAATTTTTGTTTTATTTTAGGTATCCGACTACGTTCCGAACCGCGATTTTAAAAAATTTTAAATGGATAATTTTCATAATATTTAGTATCACTTAGATTAGAATACATGTATAAAATTGTTTTAAGGACATTGTAACAAAAAAAATTATTTAAATACAATATTTCGGCAAAAAATTAACTTAGAATAACCTTTTTCAAAATGTTTTCCTTTTGTTACAAATGCTTCTATTATAACAATATTTTTCCTGTATATAGCTTAGACCTCTGTACAGAGGCTCAACTATGAATTTTTAAAAATTCACATTATTTTCAGAGTTGCAACCGTTTGAAATAATTATCGTCGTTTTTTTTCTTAAAATTTCTGCCCTCCGTTGTCGTAAAACATGGATAAAACCAATTCTAAGTGATATATTTCAAAAATTCTAGTTGAACCTCTGTACAGAGGTCTGAGATATATACAGGCAAAATATCATTATAATAGAAGCATTTTTTACAAAAGGAGAATATTTTGAAAATGGGTCATTCCATGTTCATTTTTTGTCAAAATATTGTTCTTAAATAAATTTTTATTTTAATACTATTCTTAAAACAATTTTATATACATTTTCTAATCTAAGTGACACTAAATATCATAAATATTGTCTATTTATACGTTTTTGAAAAATCACGGCTCCGAACACGTAGTCGGATACCTTAAAGTTAAAACATTTTAGAGGTTATTGAGTAAATAATTATATATATATATATATATATATAAAGTGTGACATTCTTCAAGACATTATTTAAATAACAGGCCATAATTCAAACAAAAAAAATCGTACAAAAAGAAATATTTCAGTACATTCTCTAGAAAATAATAGAAATATCAAGTTCCCAAAAGTTTCTCAGAGACACATTGGTAATATTTTCAGTTATCATAATCACCATGATAGATTTCGGACTATTTCCTAGCCTACTTGTGGAAGATTAAAGACCCACTTCCGGTTTTTCTAATTTAGGTGCGTTCTTAGCTTTAAACAGAGAGCAGTTACATTATGTTATTGAGTATAAATAAATTAAATTAATATATTCTTAAGAAAGTAGAAAGGAGAGAAAATTAGTTTCTCGTTGGTGTTTTTGAAAACTGATTGAACAAAATATTACTTTTGTTTGTTGTGCATTTCAAACGACACGAAAGGTGGGGGAAATGGGAAATTTGAAAATTTTGGATATTTTTTGGTTATGCAAATTTGTACAGTAAAATATTTTATTTACATTTAAAGTCTCATATTTTAGGAGTACTTTAGAACGTCATTTATCCGAATCAGTTGGGACCAGACACCGTTCGAATGCGCGATTGTTCGGAAACCCTAATGCGATCCATGCTGTATATGAAACCGGACTCTATACAAATATTGAAAATCATCACATGCAGGAAACGTGCTTGAAGAAAAAGCAAAACAGGTGCAAAATGTCGCAATTTTACCTTTATTGAGAAAAATAATTGCTTATTTTTCGCTTAACCATTCTACACTTTCGTTTTTTCGCTGCAAGGTCTCTGATTCTCTTGAGCAGCACACGTTGAGTAAGACAGCACTCTGATTGTTGTTCGTACCACTCCATAGCAGTCTCTATCGCAGAAAACGCGTCAGCGGTTGATGGACCCTTGCTACTTTCGTTGTTGTTTTCCTCGTCTTCATCCACTTTATCGTCGACAGGGTCGGATTCTTCTTGCACGGAAGTCTCAATCTCGTCATCATTTAACATTTGAAATCCACAGTCTTCTGCATCGCATGCCATCCTGGTTTCTACATCTTCTTTATCGCATTCTTGAAATCCTGGGATCGATTGGACAAGGTCGATAATCTCCTTCTGTGGTCGTCATTGAAGACTTTTTCACCTTCTGAACAAATTGAAAAACTGACCTAATATTACGCACAGATGTTTACGAAATCACACAACTGAAATTTTCTAAACATACCTGACATTGGGTTTTCCCGACATTTTTGGTTTTACGCGAAACAACTGTTGAGCATTGCACTGTTCAAAAACGTATTCATATACAGTACATGTAGTTGACAAAAAAGAAAAAAAACTGGTCCGGATATTTAACGCTCCGGATAATAAACGTTCGGATTAACGACGTTCTACTGTATTGTTAAAATAAGGATTGCTTCTTACATGTACAATAAGTACAGCTCGTTGAGATCAGGCAAAAACCAATAAAATAAAAGGATTGAAATAATTTTTGAAACAAATGGTTTTTCAGACCCTGAACATGGGAGATGAAACAAAAATTAACACTCGACTCAGAAAAAGATAGAATATGTGCAGCTGAAATTCTGAATCTAGATATTATGTATATTCAAGTTAAATCAACAAAGCATTAACACACAATGGTGATTACGTTATTTCTCCTAAAAAGTAATTGTTTCTCAATTCCCATTAATATCTCTCCTGTTGGCGTGGCGTGGACGGTAGGAAAGTGAGGTATCAGTTAAGGTGTCAACAGCGTCACTTGATTGTGGTTCAAAATTACGAAGCCCGTTCCAAACAGCCCTGATGTGGCATTAAGTACAACATTAATAAATACTCAATCACACTTGGTTTGACAGTTGATTAATAAAACACGTTAACCGAGCGATACTCTACCAGCGGCTCGCGGGCCGCACGCGGCCCACCAAGCTTTTTAAGTGACCCGGTCATTGCCCATTACTCTGAGAAATACACTTATTTAAGAACATTGTGTTAAAAATTTGGTGGGAAATTCTTTTTCAAGAAGTCAAATATACATCAATTTTGCTGTCGGTGCCGTACGGGAACGAATTAATGTTCTTTCTCTATTTGGAACGGTTAATGTTAGTAAAAACATTAACCGTTCAGACAGCGACAAGACTGACAAAAGTGGAATAGTAATAGTTTTATGGGTGGAGCGCTAATTTTTAGCAATCATTTACATCTTGCAAGCGAAAAGTATATCTTTTCAAGATGATTGGGAGGTTAACAATGTTGTATTGCAAAACAAACAGTGATCAGTAATTGTTTGATTTTCACGAAAGTGCTGTATTTAAAAAATACCAATAAACAGAAATCATTCCATGGCACTTTTCCTTGAAGATCTCTTGCGAGAGGTGATCAACAGGCTTTCTTGAATAATACACTCTGTCGCAAAAAATATATGCACCCAGAAGAAATCAAGCTACAATCACGAAACTCGGCAAGAATGTAGTCTGGTAAGAGATATGCAAATGATTAAAATTTCGAAGCCAATGAGACAAGGCTAAAAGTGTGCTATGCGCATATTAGTTGCGCAACTGGGAGAGTTTAAAAGCATGAGTACGAGCGCCGTACGGCTATCCAAACGAATCGACTTTGATAGACGATATTGAGACTTAGGATGCCTCTAAGACGTAACCGGCGGCAGTACGAGCAGCTGACGGACTTTGATAGGGGCCGTATAATAGGCCTCAGAGAAGCAGGTTGGTCGAATAGACGTATCGGCCGCCACCTCGGTCGGAGCGATATGGTAGTTGCTCGGTGTTGGCAACAGTGGATCACAGAAGGTAGAGTGTACCGTCACGGAGGGTCAGGACGTCCCAGGAACACAAATGATCGCGAGGATCGTGCAATCAGAAGAGTGGCCACTTCGGCACCAACAACGTCGCTAGCATCGATTCAACGCCACTTACCTCCTTCCAGACATCCAGTGCCATCAAGAGAAACCATAAGGAGACGACTGACTGAAGTTGGCTTGAGGAGCCGACGTCCGCTAAGACGCTTACCACTGACCCCACATCATAGGCAGTGTCGACTGGATTTTTGCCAACCTCGGGCAACTTGGAGTGTGACAGACTGGAGACGTGTCATCTTCAGTGATGAATCCCGATTCAGTCTCAGTGCTGATGACCACCGCACACGTGTCTGGAGGCGCACCGGCCAGCGGTCCGATCCGGCATTTATTGTCGAGCGGCATACAGCAATTTCACAAGGTGTGACAGTGTGGGGAGCAATTTCTTGGGACACACGATCATCTTTAGTGGTCCTTCAAGGCACTTTGGCAGCTCGCAGATACGTGGACGATATTTTAACGCCGATTGTGCTACCCATGCTATCAAGTCGCCCAGGTGCCATTTATCAACAGGATAATGCTCGTCCACATACTGCGCGACTCTCCCAACAATGTCTTCAAGGATATGACGTCCTACCATGGCCTGCCAGGTCACCAGATCTTTCGCCAATAGAGCATGTCTGGACGCGCTGGGAAGGCAACTGCAGCCGTCCCGAGATACAGGAGAATTAACTGCGCAGATGCAAAGACTATGGCAGGATCTTCCACAGGGGGTCATAAGTGATCTAATTGAATCGATGCCACGCCGAATTTCGGCTTGTATAGCTGCCAGAGGTGGCTTTACTACTTACTGATTTTTAACCTTTTGCAAGCTGTAACCGCTTAATAAAATGATATTTTGTTCTGAATTTTTAATCATTTGTTTATTTTCATATACACTACATGCATACCAAATTTCGTGAATGTAGCTCAATTTCTTCTGGGTGCATATATTTTTTTGCGACAGAGTGTATTTGCAACTGCAACAAAGTGTTGTGTCAATAGTAATATCACAGAGGTAACAAAGACATCCTGTGAAGTTTGTTATACGTTATTGGTAATCACATGAAACCGTTTACTCAGAGATGCAGAAATTGTAAAAGAGTGTTTTTTAAGTGCTTCTAATTTAGTGTTGGTGACAAAAATGAAAAATATCAAAAATAATAATTAAAAGAAAAAGCAAAAAACTGGAGTTATAATATTTTGATTAATTTTCCACATTTTAAATTTCCAATGTTATCTTGGTCTTAAGGTATTTCTTCTCCCCCCCTCCATTTATCCTCATGTTGTGGCTCGCGTGAAATAATTAACATATGTATGCGGCTCGCGCTAAATAGCTGACATATGTAAGCGGTCCAGCAGTAAAAAAGGTTGAGTAACCCTGCGTGGGGCTATTAACTGACAGCAGCGTATATGTCACAAATAAATATTTAAATTAGGGACTTCATCAAATCCCTTACCCGTTTCAGTGAAATGATGAAATAATATTGTCGAGAGTATAAGCGTGTTTATTTAGCAAATACGGTGCATTATTAAAAGTAGAGCAAGTAATATAACAATAATAATTGAATTACAAATTATTTATTCAAAATTAATTAATAGAATAATTAGATAAATTAGGCTGATATTTTTTGCTTCACATAATATTGAAATATTATATTTTTATGGAAAACATATATGATGAATAGGAACGGAAATTATAAAACTTGATTTATGCAAAATGTCTTAATTAAAAAAAATGTAAAAGCTCACATTTTAAAAGAAATAAAAATTACGTTAATATAATACTTCAGAAACATATCCTGCTTTATTTGTATAGCACCTTATTTTTTTAAAATTATTATTTAACTTTTTTTTCAAAAATCTTTTTTCAGCTTTTTTAATCTTTTTTTTTATATCTAAAAAGAGCGTGGTTGAATTCCCTAATTTGTTCACATTTTTCAACTGAATTTTTTTCCAATTTCTAATTTTCAGGCATACGAAAGAAATATATCAATTGATATATAATAATGAAAAGAATGTAACGAAATAAAAATTAAAAAAATGATATTTAGGTCTTTTTTTTTAGTGTGCGTCCCGTCGGAAGCTCAGTGCTGCCTGGCACGGACGAGGAGAGAGGGGAGATAAAAGGGAGTGGTAACAAGCGAAAACAAAGCTCTGCAAATGCTGACTTGTTCATTTCCTCATTTCTCTAAAACAGTTCCAGGATTTGATCAAATCACTTATTTGCATGAGGGAAATGACCTGAAAGAAATGTTATTTTAACACCTTCCGTGAATTGATGATCTCCTTTAGAGACTTGATGAAATCCCTAATTTTGTCATTTCCTTGGACAATGTCGCAGAAAAAATCAAGGCGAAATCCATGACATTTTTTAGTGAAATGATGAAATAATATTGCCAAGATTTTAAAAGTGTTTATTTAGCAAATATGGTGCATTATTAAACATAGAAGTAAGTAATACAACAATAATCAATGAAATACAAATTATTTATTCGAAACTAATCAACAAATAATTAGAAAATAAGGCTGGTATTTTTTATGCGTAACGTTTTTCCTCTCGGTTGCTTACACACTAAAATATATATCCCTATTTTAATCTTGTGGTGCCATTTTTTTTAAAGATATGGGGTTAAAATTTAGGGGATTTATAGTACTACCTGTATGATTAGGAAGTACAAGGACTCGACCCCTCAGATGTCTCCCTTCCCTCTGGACAGCATTTTAACAATGCAAATCCTGACTAGTTCATTTTATCATTTCACTGAAACAGATCAGGGATTCGATCAAATCCCTTTCTTTCATCAGGGAAATGATCTTGAAGAAACGTTATTTTAGCATCTCTCGACAATTGATCCTTTTCCTTAGGAATTTCATGAGATTCCTAATTTCGTCATTTTTCTGTGACATATACGTCTTTCCAAAATACGATCTTCTCTTTGCGCAGCAATCTGTAAAACTAATCCAAAGGTTGTGGAATGCTAGAAAATGAACTTGACAGTGTTTGTAAAGGATTTACATATTTCAGATGAGAATTTGCTTTATTTATGGCTTTTCTCTCCTACCGAATAAACTACTAACTCGACTATTTGTAACCTCTTAATCGGCAGCTCAGAGGTTAAGTAGTATGTAGTTTTTGAGATTGATAATATATATATATATATATATATATATAGCATATATAGCATATATATATAGCATACATATATATATAGCATATATATATATATATATATACACTGCTGGACTCATGATCAAAGGCCGCACGCGCCTACATGGGGTTGCGAATGGGACTATGACGGCCAACGATACATTGATGAAGTTCTACTTCCTCATGTTCGTCTTTTCGTGGTGCTGTCGGTGATAAATTTGTTTTTATGGACGACAACGCAACATGTCATCGAACACTCGCTGTTCAGGATTGTCTAGACAGCGAGGGTATTCAACGTCTCGTATGGCCAGCGCGTTCTCCAGATCTAAACCCCATTGAAAATGTGTGGGGATGCTTTGGGAGGCAAGTTGCTGGTCGAAACTATCCTCCGACAAACAAGAACACCCTCATCCGTGCACTCACAGAGGAATGGGATAAATTGCCTCAACAGCTGCTGGATAATGTTGTGCAAAAAGTATGGTACGACGTGTGGAATGTTGCATCACACTCCACGGTGGACATATCCCGTACTGATATCTTTCTTTAAGGTGCCTGCTGACTTTTAGATGCATTGTTCCATTTCTCCGTACGCAGATCAAATGAACATTTTTTTTCTTTCAGATGTTTCGCAGCTTTTCTACTTTCCAGAACAATAAATATTCTTTATTCTAATGTCTGAACAGTGTGGCAACTATATTTTATCCTACTAGGCCTCATGTCTCGCTTAATGTTATGCTACATTGCAATTTGTGATTCTTCCTTAGCAATTGTCCAGCAGTGTATATATATATATATATATATATGCTTTTATTAGTATTGATTTTTCATGAGACACTTTTGGAAAAAAAACAAGGACTAAACAAATCAATCCGGTAAAATCCTAGGAGAGCTTACACCCTTGGCGACAAACCGAAAAAAGCGCCAAGCCAGAATAAGATGGCGCCAAGCGTAACCGACAATGGCGGCAAGGAAATATAGCGGGATAAGGTGGATGCATAATGAAAATATATGTAAACAATACAGAAATTAAACATTTAAGATAAAAAATATAAAAACAGCACTTACTTTCTTACTGCCGATCTTTTCCGAGTGGAGGGTACAGCCTAACAGATTTTAAAAAGCCTTAACGGTCTCATCGCTAAGCGAATGATCGTGTGAGCGCCACCATATTTATTCTGCGAGGTAATGGTCGAACATACATTCGGTGTGGCTGGTACGATTACGAAGAAAGCGTTTTATTGCCGACCATGCTACATCATGCTGATCAATACATTTAGGACATTCATAACTCGAAGCAATCAATCCTTCATTCATACACCATTCAATCAATCCTTTCTTACCTCTCGCATTCAACAAAGTAACAAATTCTAAAGTATATTCCCTCACACATGCAGCCAGCCCGGAGACCAACAACAAAATGAAATTCGAAATGCGCGCCCACAAAATACGAAAATGCTAGAAATAGTTAGGGTTGCCATATGTAGTGTTTAAAAGTAGGGTTACCAAGATGGCACAATTATCGCCAACCAAAGTAATTCACGCCAAGGGTGTGAGCTCTCCTTGGAGTGAACCATCAATCCATTAAACTTTTATAATATTTGAACGTGTGGAATCTTAAAAAAAGTTATTTGTGCATTACTCAAATGTTTGATTGTTGCATTATTTAAAAAGTAAAATATTTGGGCACAAAATCTAATTAAATACGCGACACAAGTCAGTAATACAATGTATAAAGTTTTAAAAGTATTTTTCCCCTTTATATATTTTCTAAAAACTCTTCGCTTCGAATTACCTGTAACATTGTAAAAATATCCTCTACATTAAAAATCAGGATAACAAGTATCGATACAAATTTGGCTGACTGACGTTAATCGATATACTACTGCAAAAAAAAGGTGATACGAAACGAGCAACTGTTTACGAAAGGTTTCTAAAAAATGTGACAGCAACATCATGCTTTTCATTTACGTATGATTTCACGAGAGTGAGATTAAATGAAATTAAGTAAATGTATGGTAAAAAGATTAATATTTTTAGAAAGAACATTTTTTTATGTTTGTAAACATGCACAATTCTTGTTTCTATAAATAATAATGAAGCAATTCGATAAATATGTTAAAAACAATGTGGAAGGTACAAATTTCTTAATAAAAATATTGAAGAAAATATCGAATATAAATTAAGTTTATATAAATATGTGTATGTGTGTAAGAATAATTAATTTACAATCTAAAAATATTCTGTTTTTCTTCTAACACTTCCCCCGCCTAGAAATGTTCGTCTGTAAAGTCATAAAAATAATACTTTCTCAGAAAAGATCATTCGACTGCAGTTCCCCAATTTACTCTCCATTCGAAACCTAAACTAAAAAAGGATGATTTAGCAGTCATTGAAATAAATATTCAATACAATTAAAAACAGGCACAGTTGGCATCTGTTTGCTGCTTAGTAATGATCTTGAAAGCCGTCTTAATGAACGTATAAAAAACTTTTTCCTGAAATTTTTCATGCTTCCCTCGAATCGTCATGTAAATGAATTTCATCAAACCAAATAATTACTGAGAAATTCATTCAATATAAAATGTAGTCATTGTGCAACAAAAAAAATTAATTATTACTTGGACAAAATATAAAATATTTCTTCCTGTCTCTGACGTTAACATTACAGAAAATTATAGTTCTATCTAATATATATTATAAATGTGAAAGTTTGTGAGTATCTTTGTGGGTCTTTCACGCAAAAACAACTGAATGGGTTTTAATGAAACTTTACAGTCATATAACTTATACATCAGAATAACACATAGGCTAAAATTCATAAAGGTATTTTGAGAAGTTTTCAAAATATAACGACAATTGTCAAGAAAGTAGGAAAAAATTCTGCCATTTGTAAAAAAGCCCGTGGCAGCATTCATCTATCTTTTTTATCCATTCTGTTTTGTCTACGCCATACCTCAGTGCGCTTTCGCTTTTCATTGATTCCCTTCATCAGTGTCATCACTATTTTTATTTCGTAATAAAACTAGATTTCGAAGGGAGAAGTGGTGGCAAGATTTTAACATAAAATAAATACAACAAAAAGTAATATTAATGTATTACACTTCCTGATATAAATTATTTACACTATTTTAAGCGTTCATTACACAAAATTTTTAACTATGACAGTGGAAGGAAAACTATGAAATTAAAATAAAATATCAAAATGTTTTTATTATTTAGTTTTTTTTTTTTTTCTCTTTGAATTTTTTTTTCATTACATGTAAATATATATCTACGCTTCCCCATACTGTTTTTATAACTTATATATATATATATATATATATATATATGTGTGTGTGTGTGTGTGTGTGTGTGTGTTTTTTAAAAGTATTTCTATTAATTCATTACTAAATTAATTATTTGTTAATTAAAAAAGTACATTGTCTATTATTTTGGATAAAAATACACACATTTCAGAGACATTTTTAAGCTAACTAAAGAATCGTTTTCTTTTTATTGCTTCACATTAATAATTTTTTAACAAATGCAATATTGTTTTTTAAAAGTTATAGATCGAAATTTGAAGCTATATTTTATCTGTGAGGGGGAGGGGAAGAGGAAACAGTAATTTTACACTAAAAAAACCGTGTTATGCCGGGCTAGAGGGAGGGGAAAAGACCTGTCTTAAATCTAAAATATGTGGAACAAATTTCGAAAAAGGGAAATTTAATGAAATAATTTTAGAAATCACTCACATTGCGCGCGTACAAAAACACACATAATTGCTGGCGTCATGAGGGAAAGAGAAAGCCCATGCAGAGCCGGGCCATGCAACTAGTATACAATAGTTATTTAAAATAAAATTTTAATATTTCAACTTTAAAAAGAAGTTTTTAAAATTGAAATTCCTCGTTAAAATATTTCGTTAATTATTTTAAATATGGTAGCTAGAATTTTAAATGAAAAATCATAACTTTTAAACTTTTGTGAAAGTTTTACCTGTATTAGGTGAGTGAGATTCCGAAAATGTTCTTACGTAAGATATGTTGAATACTTTAGCATATAATTTTATGTTCTGCTCCACTATAAAAAAAATTGTCGTATAGCAGTTAACTTATTTCAAAGAACAAAATATTCTGAGAAACCATTCTTAAATTCATTATAAGAAAGTGTTCTAAAATATCACTTTTAAAAATAAATAAGCGCATTGAATTCTTAAATTCTTTTTAATAAAACAACAATGAATTTGAACAAGTAGAATAACTACTTCTGGAGGCATGTCATTCTTATTAATTTAAAAGTTTTAAAACAGAAAAAAAAATTATAAAAATTATATAAAATTTTAAAAAGGTTTTAAGTTTCGATTAAGTTCAGTTTGAATTCCTTTTCAAATTATTTAAAAGTGCAAATCAAAAATATTACATTTCGCACTTTAGTTCATTCCAATATTTCACGATGATTGAAAATCTTTGCAAATTAAACTAAGGCATTTTTTCAAGTTAACGGCAAACTAAAGATAAAAAGAAATATTTCTTCTTTCATCATAACATTTACCAATAATTCCCACTTTATCGCAGCTCCTATATTTTTTCCCTTTCAATCTTCGAAAGTTATCTGGTGACAGAAAAAAGTTCTCAGCTCAGTTTCCCATGCACAATTTATTATTTTAACGAAATTTTTGCTAATCAAATTTAAAAATGCAACGAACAAAACCGTTCCAGTAAATGATATTCAGTCGCTTACTCGTCAACATTTCACAGTTGCCATTTTTAAAACGCTAAAACCACTGGGAATTTCGAAATA
Source organism: Trichonephila clavipes (assembly GCA_019973935.1). Lineage (NCBI taxonomy): Eukaryota > Metazoa > Arthropoda > Arachnida > Araneae > Nephilidae > Trichonephila > Trichonephila clavipes. The sequence goes on along the minus strand of BMAU01000459.1, from coordinate 1,512,046 downwards.
AAAGTTTCGCCAATTATGCGCGAAAACGCCTGTGAACGTTCTTTTTTTTCACTCTAGTTCTAAATCTACCGCTCCACCATAATATGCAGACGAAAATTTTTGCTTTCGAATTTTGATTAGAAGAGATATAACCCCTAACTACGACCGCGAATATTCATGCAAGTCGCATAAATATTTCATCATCTAATTAGATTTGCAGAAATATTTTCGTCTGCATTTCCTTATTCTTCACGGCGTAGCACAAACCCCTCTGAGACAAAAGACGTAGAAATTTGAGAGCACAAAATTTCCATCTTTCTCTAATCAGTACCTCGTCTGATTCTAATACACATGTTCAAAGCTTCTCTAATTTGGCAAGTATGTATGTGTATCAGTTTGAACATTTTCGCTTTTCCATGCTAGGGAATATCAGGACTGTGTTCTATTTATTTGTTTTTTTCCTCCCTCTTTTCTGCTTTCCCATCTTCCTTTGTTAAGCCGGGAATTGGGAAGCAGGTTGAATTTCTAATTCATTCGATCTTTTATTAAGATGCTGTGGCAACATGGAGTTCTTTGGTGATGAAAATTGCTTGAAGCGTCGTCGTAGAGAAAAGATATTGCGTGTTTTGTTGTGTCTCTTTTCAAAATATTTTGTTGACATTTTTTTTTTTTTTTTGAAAAATTACTTTTTGTGTTCGATGGTATCAGTTGAGCAGTTTTATCGAATGCAGAATATGCAAAGTAAAATGTTTTGGATCTATTCTGATGTTTCGAAATACTTTTCGATTTTGATAAACGACGATAATAATAAATGTGTTTGGATTTTGTAAATTTGGTGGACAGTGATTTTTGTTCGTGAAAAGAAAGAGGCTTTATCTAACTTTCTGAAGTGTTTTAATTTATGTGTCTCTATTTTATTCAAAGATTTATTTATTGAAATTTATGATATAAAAAGTGACGTTTTCTCTCTGTGTGTGTTTTTTAAATTTTATTCATTTTTAAATTTTTCTTGAAAATAACTAAAGCTATTAACGAGGTTTTTGAAATGAATTTAAAAAAAAATGTCCTTGTATTTTTAGGAAAAACATAAAAATTCAATTAGATGTGTATATTGAACTGTGATTAGATGTTCTTTGCAAGAAAAATTATAGAAAGTAGATATAAAAGTAGTAGCATTCTCGCCGTCGTGTGATAAACACAATATATGTATTATTTTTTCTTTTGTCAAACAACATTACATTACTCGTTATATTAACATTAAACAACATTATTCGTTACAATACATTCTTACGAGTAAAACAAATATATTATTTCTAATATCCCTCCAGAACAATTTGAAATTATCCGCACAAATTTTGGGTATTAGATATGATTTCATTTTTTATTAAGATAATGTACCTAAGCGCATTGCTCTCGACGTACACCTGTGGTGTCTAAATAACTGTCACCAAGTTTTGAAAACACCTCTTCTGTCCCCTGAATCAAGCTCAGTAAAGCATATTTAAGAAGAATATATAGAGGAAGAAGATATGACACATATAAAAACAAAATTTAAAGAAAAAACAGTAATCACAGAAGAATTGAGGAGCATCGACGCAGAAATTACAAAAGAAAGAAAACTGATTAAGGCTATACGCAGAACCCTTTTTCGAAAAACATTTTGGTGACAGTTACAGTTTAAAAAAATTATGTTTTATATTTAGATTATATTATTACGCTGATTCTGTAAGTAAAATTACGGTTTGTCCAGCCATTATTTTACAATTTTTAAAAATTAGGAATTTTTTATGTTTTTTCAAACTCTTATAAAATATATTCAGCTTTTGAAATTTTTTAGTCATTTAAAGTTATTTATGCTTCTTAGGTTATTTCAAACAGATGTTAGTATGGGTTTCAAAATCTATTCCCTTGTCGATTTTAAATAATTATTTTTCTAGAAACACCTATTAAAAAACACGAAAATTTTTAAAATATCAACTTAAGCATTTTTTAAAAGAATAACTAGAGATAAAAATAATAACTAGACAAGCTCAGGTGTTGTCACTTGACCATGGTTCAAAACGACGAGGTCCGTCGCCAAAAGCACTCGTGTAGCTGAATAGTGCGACGTTAATATTCACTTACACTCTTCTCTATCTTCACATTACTCACTGTTGTGGATATAAAAGCATAACGCCATTTGTCCTAAACATGCTGCCGGAGGATGACTTTTCAGGACATCAATATTTGCAATACACTTCATACAATATTATCTTGAGTAAAATATGCGACGGATCTTTAAGCGTTTTTCCAAGTAATCCTCTTGGGAAATCTTTGGGCTATCAATTCGCGTTATTCACAACCAACCCTTCGGATGAAGAGAATCGGGATATTTAAATTAACTTACTATAAATATATTGTTGATGTTTTCTAGCTTGAGAGAGAGAAGGAGAGAAGATATACTCGAGTCAGGTGAGATTGCTGCTGAAGGTATAATATTAGAATTATAGAGAGTTGATTCTTATTAGGAAGAAACTTTAAACTGATGATTGTTCACTAGGATTGATTTGATATTAGATTAAATCACATCATAAGTTTGATCCTTTATTAAGGTAAGTATCAAGTTTGATGGTCTTCTAATCGTTAGTGTTTTATCGTCGTTGTTCCACTTTCACGGTTAACATTGATAGAATCTTACTATCATTAGTTGAAATTGTGATTGTTCTTTGTGTAGAAATAAATCGGTTAATTGGATAGTGTCGAGTGTTTCTTCCCTTCCCTCACACATCTAGGTGCCCGCGAGAGAGGCGCTAGCCTCTCACAAATATAACTTCAATACAAACAATAGATAATATACAAAATAAAATAAAACAGATACAGGTAATGTGCTAATAGGAGACAATATAATTATCATTTAGTACATGACAATAAAATTTGTTCTTCGGTATTCAAATCATTTTAAAGGGAAATTAATTTTGTAGCTTACTGTCTTCCAAAAAACCTTTACATGCTGCATACTTAAAAATAACACATCTGCAGTACTAATACAAAATGATTAAACGAACACTTAAACACTAGGCCGTTACTTCACTCGTTACCGCCCGGTAATTCATCGGTTGAAAACTCTCACTTTTCAAAATACTAGTAGTGGTGAACTTTTCTACTTTAATTTTTACAAGAATTTTGCAGAAACGAACTTTAGTGATGTATGAAAAACAATGAAAGCAAAGACTCTAAGTTTAGACTCTATTTTCTCTCCTTATTGCGATTTTCATTTCCCCAAAATTTGTGTTCCATACTACCCCGAAAAAATACAATTATAATTAGAACTGGATGTATAATTTACGCTTTAGATAAATATTTTATTTTTAAATTGGTTGTGGGGCTCAATTTTTTAAAATTACGTCTAGATTAGAGATTGCAATACCGGTATACCGTGATACCGAATACCGGTATTTTGAGCCATTTGTACAATTTTGTAATACCGGTATTCACTCGCTTAAATACTGATTTGTCGGTATTTGCTAGAAATTTTTTAAGTTGTCTCCATTATATGTTCAGGGATCGCCAACCTAGCAAAGTAGTGTAGTGGTTAGAACCCGAGATAATATATAAATAGAGATGCAACAGTAGTATGCATTTTTGTTTTTATGTTTCCTTAACACGCGAAATTAATTAGACTGTGAATATAAAGTTGCATCGTTCAATCAAGAGAAGTGGTTATCCACACACACAAGGAGGTGGGCCAAAACTATTCTATTACAGCTCAGAGCGATACTACGCACGCGCAGGATTCGTAGTCTGATTTTCGTATCTGTGAAAACAAGGTTGTACTTGTGAAGAAGAAGCGCAATATTTCCATATTTTTTTTAATTGGAGAGATTGTTATTCACATTGTATTTGCATACCATCATGATTTTATAAAGAAAATGAAAAAGAAGAAAAAAGACTAACCAATTCAAATTTGATCAAGTTTATAGTAAATTTTTTTAACATTTTTCACCCACAAACCTTATATACATTCAGAAGAATTCGGTATAGTTTTCGAAGATGATGATGACACTAATGTCGATAGTGAAAAGGAATTGTTTCTTGAACAAAAATTAGAATTTAGTGATAACTAAAAGAATTTCAACAAACCGAAATACAATACAGAAATCAGCTATATCCAAAACCATCCGACGAGAAATCGATTTATTTGAAGATGAGAGATTTAGAGATAAATACTTGGAAAAAGAATATCGCATATTGAAGACAATATCACCAACTAGCGTAGATGCCGAAAGAGCATTTTCGACTGCTGGTAATTTTTGAACATAATTACGTTCCAGGTATATATAATGACCGTACAATTAATGCATTAAGTTTTTTAAGATCACATTTGATAAATTTGTAATAGTACGACAGACTGAATAGTGATATTAACACTTTTTTGAGATTTAAATAAATAAAATGTTTCTTTACATTTTTGTAATTTTTTATATGTACTGTTATAATTTAAAAATTACAAATTAATTTTTTGTTAAATTTGTACTTCATAATAAAACTGGCAAATCAAACACCCCCTCCCCATCTGTGTTTCCTTTCTTTTCTTAAAACTTCTACCAGTATTAAAACCGGTATCTCGGTATTAAGATCTAAAAAATACCGAATACCGGTAGTAAACTTTTGGTCCGATATTGCAATGCCTAGTCTAGATTCTTTGTAATTTTTTGATTTGTAAGGTAATATAAATATTCTTTCTCCAGATTTCAATTTTCTGTTTAAATTGTTAAACAAATTTTCAAAGATGTAATCGTCATTTGAAAAATTTATATTGAAAATATGATGTGCAATTCCTTTCAGTAATCCCTAACAATACTTGACTTAAAAGATTTCCATATGTTTCCGCTTTGTCTTCTAACGACCCTAAGCTTTTGATTTGCGTCTCTGATCTATCAAATACTTTCCTTAACCCTTTATCCACCGCTTTATGATTTACTGCGGTTTTTTTTTCATGCAATATTTTTTTTGAATCACTACATTGAAAATTAAGGGATATGCATAAACAAAATACTCAACTTTGGGAAATTTAATCCGTTAGATCTAATTAATTAATCAAAGATATTCCACTGTAAAATTAATTATACACACTAGGCACTTAAAATAATTAGTCAAATCGTTTTCTAAGATCTTCATTAACATACAAAAAAATAAGACATTTGACGTTAACTAATTTTTCGGAACAAAAATGACAACCATCGCAATTCGCTGAAAACGCCGTCAGCGTAAAACGCAATGTTTACTATAAAACTATTCACCTTCGTTAAAATACTCATCATAGAACCCGTGCTGCCATACATCTTAGAAGAGTGGCTTTCAAAGAATATTCCTGCTAAGTATCGTCACAGTATTCGTAAAAATGGTTATTCTATGCTATTTTAAAGTGAGTGGTACTTATAAGTACCGTCGGTAGATAAAGGGTTAACCCACCTATATCTTTTATATTTCTAACAGTAGGTAATTTTAATAACTGTGTGATTCAAACAAGTCTGTATTAAAATATTTTTTTATTCATTAATTTCTTTTTATAATAATTTCAAAGCTGCATCATAACACGCTTCCGCTTATGTAACTTACCATTGTTCCACCTAAATACGACTTCAGATAATTAATTTTACCTAAATTGGTTATATTGTTATTGTTGTGTGTTGCACGTTAAAACTGAATAAAGAGTCCTAACCACACACACATTCAGATGGGTCACCTTAGAATTTATTAATATTTAATTCAGAAGTTGAGAGAGAATAGTTTTTGTTTCTCTAATTGTCGATCTTATTGGAATAAAATTGTTGTCTGTACATATGAGATACTTTTTGTTAAACCAATTATCAATTTGGTTAGCTATTTTTGGTTTCCAAAGAATGAAGTTTTTTATTGTTATATTCCTAAGAATAAGCCCAGTGACTGAGTGGTAGTATATCGCGCTTCCACGCAAAAGATGTGGCTGCGGTAGCCGAGTGGTATAGGTATCGGACCGTGGCTTGCTTTGTCACGAGTTCGAGCCCAGTACCACTAAAGACCCGCCGTGTAGGGCAGCGATGCACGTTAAATCTGTCGAGAGCTGAAACGTCCTCCCGTTGGTGTGGTGTGGTAGTTAGGAGAGAGGGGTGCCAGCTCAGGTGTAGTCCACGTTACTTGACCATGGTTCAAAATTACGTGGTCCGTCGCCAAAAGCCCTGGTGTAGCTGAACAGTGCGACGTTAATATTCAATCAATCAATCCACGCAAAAGATCGGAGGTTCAAATCCAGGCCTGGGCAAGGTCGAATCAGACTTTCAACCCTTCTGTGAGTTGATAAATGTGAGTCTTGCTTGAGAACTGAGCTCTAAGGGTTTTCGCATCAGACTGACCACTTGACCGAAACATCAGCACTCGCACAACCAGCACCTAAGGTCACGTGAACTGAGATAGGCACAGTAGACCTTGGCCTTCATGGGCTGTTGCTCCACTGAGTTATTTGAGTTTCTCAGAATTGTAATTTCAATTTCTATTTCATTAACATCGGGAATTTTATTTAGACTATTATTGTTAAGCTCACTTAACCCTCTTAGAGATAGTTTCAATGACTTAATTTCTTGATTCATGAATAAAAATTTTCATTTTAGTTTTAATTAGTATAACGCTATATTTCTCATAACTTCACGTTCAATTCTGCATTTTTCTATTTTTGACTTTCTGTTAAATGTATGGAATCGTTATCGCTAAAGAAGAAAATAAATGGAGAAAATGAGATTTACTCGGAACATTTTGAATGCTTCAGAAAACTTACTAATCATTCCACATTTTCTGACATCTAAAATGTTGTTGATATCACTGACCAAAAAGTAACTTCAATGCTTCCTCAACAAACAAAAAACAATTTTACTTTTCAATTGCTAAAACTAAACTCTCCCACCTCATGCAACCTCACAATTTTTTCTCTCTTTCGAACTCTCTAATATACACCTCAAACAGTGAACCTGTAATTATACCTATGACTATATTTTTCAGACCGTAATTCGCGAGAAGTTTCCATTGACTTGAGGTTTATAAGTAAATAACTAGAATTATTTAGTATATTATCCAATATATGTACACAGAACCCTTATGCTAATTAAATTAAAATAAATTATAAGATTATAAGATAAAAAATAAGATTACAATATCTCATTTGTGCTATATATTTTAAAAAATGTTCTACACATTTTTTAAAATTTCTTTCATTAAAAGGGAACTTATTTTTAACTAGAAAATAGTTTCATGCGCAACATAATACATAAAAATGAGATTTATTTCTTGAGGAGGGATTTTTCAGAAAGATTTCACCTTTAATGGAATTTTTTTTAAAAAAACATTTTTTTTTAACTCTGGTTATTTTCATTCTAATTCGAGCACATTTTATGAAAATGAGGTTAGAAAATAATATGTTAATTATGTGTCATTCATATTTTATTTAAACTTTTATAAATTATTTACAAAAAAGTGATTAGAATAAACTTATAAAAACAAAATACATTCAAATGATAAAATATTTGATTTATTGTTTTCCTTTATTTGTTGAATATTTATTTTTACAGAACTATAAAAAGTATTGGAAAAGGAAATTGTTTATGTGTTTGAATAATATTTTCAGAAAAACAGTTGGAATATATATGGTATAATTCTCTTTCATTTTCTTGTTAGATCGAATTCAGGAAAAACAGTCGATCCTCTATATAACGAACCTGTATATTTCGATTTGTTCTATTCCTGGAACCTTGAACATTTTACGATTTTCTTCGTAAAATAACCTCCCTATAGCGAAGTGCAATTTCTATATAACAAACTTTCTGTTTTATGATTCAATTTTTGTTCCCCTTTTTTAAAAAGTATTTCTGAAAAATTTCAAGTTATTCTCTCTTTAACACACTTTATGGTGGTCATAAATATTGAACTGATTTTATTAGATCCTAACTCGCCGAAAGCAATAGAGTTCTGGACATTTCATCCAAAAAGTGCAACCTTTAACCCCCATTGCCCAGTTCACTAGAAACATCTTCGATGTCCTCTTTCACCCGCAGTGGAGTTGTCCCGTGTCCCTGTGTTCTATTTATAAAATAATGAATGTTTAATTATACGTGTATGCTGTAAAATATAAAATGTCCTTAAAATTCATTAATTTTAGTATAAAATTATTTTCCTAATGTTGAAAATACAGTGAATTTTTCAACATTCTTTTTCTTGTTTTACTTGCAGTTTTTTTTCTTTCTTTTTTGATGGGTGTGATATATAAAATAAACATATGTTAATTTTGAAAAAAAGGTATGAAGAATTACTTTTTTTTGTTAATATAATGAATTTAAAATTTGTTTTATGTAGTTTATACAGTATATTAAAGGATGAACCTCTATATAACGAATTTTCTATATAACGCACTCTTTTCAAGGATTTAGCGACTTCGTTACATAGAAGTCCGACTGTATTTTTTAATGATTAAGCTTGAAAGAACAGAGTGCTAGTTTTAACTGAAGAAAATAACATATAGTTTATATTCATACCTAATATAGTAAAATATCGGAACATTTTGTCTAAGAAAAGCATATTTAAATCGTCAGAGTCCAAAAAGGGTACATCTTACTCATATAATGGCATCATTTATATCGAATATTTAGTGTCCTTGTATATTTTAAATTTTAAATAGATGAAAAAAAAACGATTTCTGTTTTTTTTTTGAGAAAACGTTATATAAGCTTATATATTATTCACAGTGAAGTCAATAATTTTAGCGCTTTGGAAATGTAGAATTAAGAAAATTATATTTAGACATTTTGTTGAAATGACTTTTGAAATGACATATTATTCTTACATACTGTTTAAATAAGTACTCTCTGCATTAGTCTTTTTCCATTTTACATATGAAATCCTAATGTCAATATAAAAGCAATACATTTGAAAAGTTTGAGGTTAATGAATTAGAATACTGCTCAACTATAATTTGAAATTAGATGTAATTGTTTTTTAACAAAATGGAGAAAAATTAATACAGCCGAAGAACTTTATTAAAATTAACTAAACTATTTAATTTGGCATATATTACTAATGCAGTTCTACTACAACTGTTTTCTGAAACGACCCATTTGACCGATTTGTTATTTCAAACACTTGTGTGAATATATATTCCACGGAAGCTATTTATATTCTAAAAATCACTCAATTGATCAAAATGATTTCTAGATGAAAGATAATATTTCGATAATATTCAGAAGTTAATTATATATTAAGTTCAACTACCGTCGATTATGCGTTACAAATCTTTCCTCTAACTAAAAAAAACATTTAAAACAAATACAAACAAAGCTAACTCAAGCAACATATCTTTATCAACAAACACAAATAAATTAGATTTACAAGATTAAATTAAAGCAGACGCGATAATAATATATGGAAGATAATTTTAAACCTAAGTAATACCTATTACTATTAGATAGTTCAAAAAGTCAGTTAAAAATTTTTCTAAATAAAGAAAAGAAATTTAAATAAAACTAAATATATATTTTAGAACATGAAAAAAATTTTAAAAGTATATTTTACTATGCCGAAATCCTTCACGATCGTTAAATGAGGCTTTAAACAACAAGTTTCGAATATCAATTAAAAGAATATTCATTCAATAACTGATGCAAATCCACTAGGATAAAATTCTTAACGACTGTCGATAGAGTGATACAACATTAACTTAATAAACTATGTTTAAAAAAGAAGCAAAGTCAAAACTTATCCTACAGAGCCAACTATGCACTTAATGGGGTTTATTTTCGAATTCATTACCATCAGACTTCATACAATCTTTCACAATCTGATCCCTAATCCAATTTCATCCAAATGAGCCAATTTCGTATTGACTCCGTTGTTTCTAAAAAGAAAACCGTGCATCCTAAATTGCCAATCTTTGTCTTTCAATATAACTTAAAACTGAATATAATCTACGGTGTCACACACCTCAACTCGACTCGACGTTTGGTGCGTTGTTTGTTATGTTAATTCAGGAGCCATTTTCATTCATTTAACGTTACTCGAACGATTGAATTGAGACTCACGTTTTAGAACATTTTTCTTGGCAAAAGATTACACCCCGGCTCCTGGGTGTCGAATAATGAGATATTTCTCGTCTCATATCTGATGGCATTAAAAGGGTTTTAATTTAAATTCCTCAACTCCACACGTAACGTCCTTTGTTGTTTTAAGAACCATCGCGCATACATTACTTTGGATTTCAGATTTAAAAGCCTTTGTATAACTGAATTTGCCGGAGATGTTCTCCCGGATAAACGGATAAAGATTTTGCAAGAGTTGCAAAACTAATTCGCTTGTGATTATGGAAGCCTGCTGCCTGCATCTTAAAAGATCGACGATGGATACATAAAAATGAACGAGTGTTAATTCTTCCGAGAGGGAAGATACGAGTAAAATAATGAAATTAAGCAAGCATTACGTTATTAAATCTTCCGGGCCTTACTATTGTTTCCATTGAATCCTGCTTTCCTTTTGATGTAGGCTTCTGTTAAAGAGACTGTTTAAAGCAGAGGAAACATATGTTAGTCTAAAGTTGCTGATAAAGTAAAGAATAATTACCGACTTGAAAGCACGAGGCTTTTGTGTGTCTTAATCTCGGACGGAGGTGTCTTCACAGTTTGAAACACGGCGAGTCTAATCATTCAACTAACCTTTGTTATGTGATAACTTGGTATTCATCATGATCTCAGAAGTAGTTAATCATTCTGGAATTCTTGAACCGGTAAGACATGTTTTAAATGGCCACCCCAACTTATGGTTAGAATTTTATAAGACATAATATGAGAATATACATAATATTAAAAACTCCATTAATTTGAGATTTTTGGCTGTTAAATATAAACCTTTTCTATACACTCAACTCTTTTTTTTTAATTCTTACTTTTAGTTCACTCCCTTCCTATATTTATTTATTTGTTTATATATATATATATATATATATATATATATATATATATATATATATATATATATTTCGTGTTCACAAATTTTCAATCGTTCATAAAATATACTTTCTACTCATCCATTCAAGTTAAAATACATTTTCTTAAAACTTGTAATGGAGGACACTTGATGTTAATACAGTTTTTTCAAATATCAATTCATTAATTAAATTACAAATTAATAAATAGTATCAAACAAAAATAATAGTTCAACAGCATATATAGGAAGGAAACTCGTTCGTTGTGTCCCTGTAGCGCAATGGATTTCTAATTCAAAGGTCGTGGGTTCGAATCCCACCTGGGTTGGCCTAATTTCTGAGAATGTGACTTCTTTTTCAATTCATACTATTAGCTCACACTCTCTATATATTTATTTATGTATTTATTTAATTTCGTAGAATATTCAATCGTTAATAAAATACATTTTAAAGCGCTCAATTGATATATACATGATTATATTGGATGACAATACACAGAAATTTAAATATAATTAATAAAAATTAATTGATTAAAACTAATTATTTAAAGAATTACAAATACAGCCACGCTGGCATCATTTTTGGCGGCTTAGCGACTCTTTTGGCGACTTGTGTCAAAACTTGAAAAGGTATTTTTCTCACGTTTTAAAGCATTCAGTTGAACTGAAATTTTATGTACACGATTGTTTTGGATGACAATACGATACTTTATTGATAACTAATAAAACTTAATTACCTCTTAATATTGTGATTCTGTCATATGTATATATTTATTTTAATTAATTGTAACTATTTAATAAAAAAAGTAACTAAAATAAATTTTTTTATTGTTGACGTAAGTAAGAATTGACTTATTTTTTAATACCTACTATATATATATATATATTAGCTCATAATCTCTCTCTCTCTCTATATTTATTTATTTGTTTATTTTTTTACCTTGGTGGAATTTTCAATCGTTAATAAAATACATTTTAAAGTGCTACTGAGTTTAGTTTCTTAACAGTAATAGTTAGAAATTATATTGAAACATTTGGGACAGTTGGAAAAAAGCATTAACATTTTAAATAAAAAAAATAATGATAAATTTTTTTAAAAAAAATTATTTTGATTTAAATTAGCTTACAATGTTTACTTACTATTGGATGTAGATAGAAATCACGGTAAAAGTTGTCATAATTATGAAATTTTTTTATTGAGAAGTCACAAATTCTGTGAGATATTTAAGATTTATGTAAAAAATTTTTAAGCTAGAAAAATGTCTGATTTTCTGATTTATTTCCATCAAATTAAGCGTACTGTACCATGAATTAAAGAAACTTGACTATGTTGACGGTTATTGATGTATTTTTCTTAAATTCTGTAAGAAAAGAATTATCTTCAGGATCAAAATAATTTAAACCCTGGAGCTATATATAAATCATGCTTGATTGTGTTGTTCTAGCTTTTATCATGAAAATGTATCAGGAATTCATTTAAAGAAACCGTACCCCGATTTTTAATATATGATGAATATTTTCAAATATCATAGCAATACTTTTAAAATAAAAGGTAATGCTGACATACAAGTCACGTAACATCTTTTAAAATTTGCCGTCCATTTTTTCTCATAAGCTTTAAAAATAAAATGATATAAAAAAATTCTAATAATTAATATTTTGAATATTCATTAAGAGAGAGAGAGAGATAACACATCATACAAAATACTATGGGTTTGAATCATGATATGTGTGTATGGGTTTTTCCTATATTTCAACAAAACATTTGTTGCATTTCCCGATCCAGTATTATAATTCTGTGCTTTGCCACATTTGAAGTAAACGTTATCATCCTTTGTCATGGATTAAAATTAATGAGATTAAAGAAAACTGCTTCCAATACAAAAAAAATTACCACCCGAGAAATATTTATTGATTCAAATGTTTTGATTTTGAAGGGAAAAATGAGACCTCTTCATTTTTCTTTATTGATTTTATAACTCTTCATTTCTTCACATCTTCTTATACATCTGTTACAAAATATCGAGAGCTCCTATAGCTAAACAATAGCGAAACAAAATTATAAAATAGGAAATGTTTAATATAGTTATAATATTGTACATAAATCTTTCATAAAATTACAAAAAAAAAATATTAACATTATTTAGAGGTTAAGAATACATGAGTAATGTTAGTAATTTTGCGATATTCTGAATTGATAAGCTTCCTAAACAATTAGTAACAAACGATTATTTTCAAAACTGCTTAGAAACAAAGAACGTTTCGTTAAAAGTACTTAAGCCTTATTATGCCTTATAAATGTACCAAAGCTGGTTTATTTAGGATTTCAATTTATAATAACGCCATTCTCTCACTCTTAATAAAGTAAAATTTCAGATTCTTCGTTTTTATTGAATATTTATTTCCTATTAAAAAAGCAATAACTCTCTTTCAAAAACGATCCACAAATTAATTCGCAGATTTTTCAACCAACATTATATTATTCAATTAATTATATGCATATTGAATCGACACGAAAGGAAATTATTCATAAAACTTTGTCGTAACGAAGCAATTTTTACGTATTTTTCAAACAATAACAACGCAATATTATTCAAAATTCTTCTCGTTCCATAACTTTTATAAATTCACCTATTCCATTGTTAACTTTCAAAGCTTCTAAAACTGCAAATGAAATTACAATTATCAATGCCTTGCTCTTGGAAGAAAATAATATGTAGGTACACATAATAAATCAAATCTATTCAGACAAATTTGCAAAATGAACGAATTCAATCTATGGTTGGAAGCAGGAGAGCTCCGAAATCCCTCTTTTCACAGGTAAAAAAAACTGACATTCTCTCTCTTACATGCTCTCAAAAAATCAACAAACAAATTAAGATTCTGGAAATACATAGTCTTCAACTCGTCGAATATCACTCCTCTCGAACAAAAGGCACGCATATATTTATCATGGAGTGAAATAGATCAGGAGGGGAGGGGGAACCTGTTGTAAAAATTCTTCTTTATGCCTATCACCACCCCCAATGAATTCCTTTCCGAAAAAGGTGGTGAAAATTCCTTATTAAATCGTCTGTGCCTGTCTAAGAATTCACTTAATCTTCTTCCCCTCCTTTTTCCGGCCAATTAGGAAAGCTCTGTAGAATGGTGAGGGATTACACAGACACCCCCTCTCCCCTCAACCTTCCTTTCTAAAAATTTTGTAATTTTCTAAAGAAAGGAGGTCTCTTGCTCTCGGTTGGTTCTGTTTTGCATGCCCGACAAAGGCAAGGATACAAATCCTAAGGTTAAAAGGTAAGAAAAAGGACTTTTTCGCTAACAGGCTTAAAGAACAGAGGAGGAATTTCTGACACGCCTTCTCTGCTCCCTGGGAGGTATGGAACAAAAGGGATGGGGAGGGGTGTACCTGGGAAAACGTTATTTAATCCGCGTTTAATAATGCAGAGCCGGCATGCAGGCGAAAATCTGAGAAGGTCTAAGTCCTATTTGGAGAGAACGGGATTTCAGGATGGGAAAAGGGGTTGAGCGCAAAGTGAGATCCGGTTTTACTGCCGGATCCGGATGGTTTCAGGATAGGAGATGGCGTTGATTGGATAGTGTCGGGGTCTTCGCTCGGGATATTGAAAATTTCATTCGAATCGAGATATATCGAGGGTATTTATTAATGCTAACGTCGAAATTTCGGAATTGATAATTTAGTTCGTTTGATTAGAAAAGAGGAAAAATCACATGTTAAAAGGAATTTTAAGAGTGTCAAGCTCCGATTTCAATCGTGGTTATTAACATGGACTTAAGAAAAGTACGTATTTTATCAATTTGAATTGATGAATTATTACAGATCACACGAGTTATGTGTAAGTTTTAATCGTCAATTAAGTACAATAAATCACTTGTGTGATTTTAGTCTCTGATGATTTCATTAAGGCATGCGACTACGTTCGGAACCGTGATTTTGCAAAAGCGTATAAATGGATAATATTTATGATATTTAGTGTCACTTAGATTTGAAATGTATATAAAATTGTTTTAAGAATATTATAACAATAAAAAATTATTTAAGTGCAACATTTTGATAAAAAATGAACATAGAATGACCAGTTTTCAAAACTTTCTCCTTTTATGAAAAATGCTTCCATTATTATATTTTACCTGTATATAGATCAAACCTCTGTACAGATGCTGAACTAGAATTTTTGAAATAAATTACTTAGAAGTGGATTTTTATCCATATTTTACTACAAAAGAGGGACAAATTTTGAGGAAAAAACGCCAATAATTATTTCAATTGGTAGTAAATCCGAAAATAATGTGAATTTTTCAAAAAAAAATAGTTCAGACTCTCTGGAGAAGTCTTTACTTTATATAAGCAAAAGATTTTTATTATTATTATAGTAGCATTTTGTATAAAAAAAACGAACGTTTTGAAAAAAGGTTGTTCTAAGTTAATTTTTTGCCAAAGTATTGTATTTAAATAATTTTTTTATAGAAAAATGTCCTTTAACAATTTTATACATGTATTTTAATCTAAGAGACACTAAATATGGATGAAAATTATCAATTTATGCGCTTTTTTAAATCACCTTTCCGAACGTAGTGGGATACCTTAACTGATGACAATAATAAACGTTTTTTCAGTTTACAGTTTTTTTTAAAGATTTTTAGCCAGAATTAATTATCGAGTTGGTACCAAAATTCGGATGTGCTTTTCTTTTTATTATTACATTATGTAATTGCATTGAATATTCATACTGAGTTTAAAGTTTTAAGAGTTGTTTGAATTCAACCCATAATTTTGAATAATGTTATAAACATAATTAAGCTCGAACATAAATTTTCTAGCCACTAAGTTTCTTATATTTATTGTAAATTGCGCTATAGTTTTTATTTTGAAAAAAAAATCTAGTTTCTCTAAAATTTTAACTGTAAAACTTAAAATAAGAGTAAATTTTTTTGAACAGTATTAATTAATTTTAAGAAAATTCTAACTTTACTTAAAATAACAGTATTAAGGCCAACAATATTCCGTATAGTGTTTTTGATGTACTTGCAAATTAATGCATAGACACTTTGCACAACTTTTATTTTATTCAAACACTTATATTTATTGCATTATTTGTACTGCGGTGAGAAGTTTTAGGAATAAATAGGATAGTAACAAGTGTCCCCTTTTTTCCGTTTAAAAACTTGTTTAAAAATACTATATTAAAAACATTCTTGTTATAGCTCATTATACCAAGTCTACTTTATACATAAAGGATAACTCAAGCTATAATTTAACTTTTAAAAAATAATAAAAGTATCGGATACATAAGATTACATGTATGAATACATGCAATTATGTTTTGCAGATATAGTATTTTTTAAAAAAATATTCTTTTTCTAAGGGAAATAGTTTCTACTTTTTAAAAGGAAACGGGGTTTCAATATATAGGTGTTTGCTGAATTTTTTTTTGTATGCTTTACGGATCAAATTTAAAACACTGCATTGAATTTCAAATTTTTCACACATGTTTGACACACAAGTAGTAGCATTTCTCTTAATTTGTATAAGGATGAAAAAATATTTATATTTCTGTGATTATTTTCACTTTAATGCTAGACAAAATGTAAGGAATACTGCCAAATTTTAATTTATATGAAAATTACCTTATTATCTGGTTATCAATATGGTAGTAATGATGAACTGTCTTTAGTTTTAAAAAAATTCTACTTTGAATTGGAAACATTATATCAAATATTGAAAAAAGTATGTTTTGAATTTATTATCGTTTGCTATGAATCCATGTAACAAGAGTATGGGTATGCATTTTTTAACTAAAGTAATACTTTTCTTTTTTAAAATTAGTTGAATTTAGAATTTATGTTTTTTAAGGAATTTTCAATAAGCTTAAGAAATAGTATTTTACAAATTTCAATCGTGTTATCATAAAACCAAGTCAACTTGCATTATATCTAGTACTTGTATATCAAATTTCATGTGAGTACATCTATTATTTTAAGAAAAGTAACACTTTAAAATCATACCAATAATTTTTAAAATTTTTCCCTTATGAAAGTAACTGGTTAGCTTTCTGTGTTATTTTGAGCATAAGAGCTGTTTTACATACGTAAAGTGCAAACAAAAAATGTAGGAAAACTAATCAATCAAATATTTTTTTTATAAATCATAGCATGTCTCCTTATTATTTATCTAGCTAAGCTATATCTAAACTATTTAATGAGATAAAAAATGCGAGATATAAAAACAAATGAGTTATTCTGACATTTTATATTTACAAAACAGGAAATATATGACTATTCCAAATTTTGCTCATTATTATTTTAAACATCAAAAATCTGATTTCAGACTTGATTATTTGCTTGAAAATGAGTATTTTGAATTCAACATACAGTTTATAGTATTTTCTTACAGGTAAGCTTCAGACATGACAAAAGATGTTTTTGTAATCGTGTTTTTTTTTATTTCGAAATCACCATTTTATGCATTCACTTCATTTCTTAAAATTTATGCATGTCTGCTTCACTTTTTAAATATTCATTAAGTACGTTTTTAATCAATTCTTTATTTTTTAAAAAAAACAGCAACAGCATTAATAATAATGATGTATTAAAAGAATCAAAATTATTTCATTTATAATTTAAAAATTCATTTTATCACTGGGTGATTAAATATTGTTAACTTCCTTCTTCGTTACCGAAATGAAATATGAAGAGTCAGCAATTTTTATCACATAACAAATTTATTGCATTGTTTTAATCGGTGCAAAAACTCTGAAAGGAAATAAAAATACCGAAGGAGAAAAAGAACGAAGTTTTCATATTCCATTCTTCGCACAATATTGTTTTTAATAAACCGAAATTCGTTTCTCAGCGTCGATTAAACATTCATAAAACCTCCGTAACAATTCCGAAATAAACAAACAGCATAATGTATCCAATAAAGCTGAGTAAACAGAGAGAGGACGGATCTCAAATTTCATTGGTTGAGATAAAAGTTTTTTTTTTCATCTCGCGCAGATGTTTCCCTATTCGTGGCATCACCTGGGAATTTTGCTGTATGAAACTGACGACAGTCAAAAAACGTCTTCATCGCTTAAAATTGTTAGAATAAAAGAAGAAATAAATATTAGAGAAAAAAAGGAGAGTTTGTGCAAAGGATGGAATATTAAATGGAAGTGAAACAAAAGACACTGTAGCTCATTAATTTGTAAGAGATAAAAAGAAAGCTTCTGTTTTTATGCGAATACGCGCGACGAAACGTTAATATATGCGTAAAAATCTAAAACTTCGCGTTGCAAATCAGAATAATAGGAAAAGGCAGCATGATATTTAGGGATTGGAGATGCTCATGAGAAAAGATTCGAAAATGAAAAAATGGAACGTAAATAAAAATTCGTGAAAATGGTGTACGAATGAATAAATCTGTTATGCGAGCGAATAAAAAATATCTAACGTAGTTGTCTGATACTTAAACTCAGATGGAATATTTGCAAAAGGGGAAATGGTTAGTTTTATGTCCTTTACAAGATTTAGAATTTTAGAATTCGCAGTACTGTCTGCCTTTGTATTTTTTCGCGAACTGTTTTCCTCTGCCAAAGGGAGAAATAAATGTTGTTTTATGCATTTCGCTAAAAGTCATAGATTGCATTTTGAAATTTGCCTGGCGTACGTTTCGGAAATTTGAAAATTTAATACTAACTTCTGGATTCTCGGTTTCAACCGATTGAAATGAAACTGATAAAAATAAAAACATTGCGAGATTTTTTTTTCCGTATATGGTAATGGATTACTTCGTTTAAACTTTATTTTATTCTGCATTCAGTCTGTACAAGCACGCATGGTCTAGCATTAATCTATAAAAAAATACTAATACATATGAAAGAAGGGATCATATAGCCTTTGTTGCTCCATATCCCACAAAACCTGAACTGAAACTGAAACATATGAAAGAACTGTGAACACATCATTAACTTTAGGCTGATATTACAATAACCGATAAGCTTATTAGAGGATAATCATCGAAAATTTACGCACAGATGCTCAAAATTAAGGCATAAACATAAGAGAGAGATTTCGACAAAAAAACTCGGTTTAATGCATTGGATCCCAAACTTTTTTAACCCAAGGATCCCTTTTTATAGTCAAAACTTACCCATGGACCCCCAAGTGAGAAATCTACATAAATGCATAGAATAAAAATAATAAATTTAGAGAAACACACACATTTTGTTGAAGAATTATTTATTAACTTACAACTTTTGTAAATTAATGACTAATATGAACTTGAGATGTTAGGAGTGTTTTTATGTCCGCCTCAATGTTTGTGAGTAGCAACTGCAAATCCCCACGAGCACTAGTTTTTAGACATTTTTTTTTATGTGTGTAAGATGAGTTTTTTCACGGCATTAAATCTACGTTCTACCAAATTGGAAGATAGTAAAGTAGTCAACAACTTCTGTACTATAACTCATAATGCAAGGTATAAAATTGGGATCTGTTTTTGAGACCAGAATTTGTGGAATCCTCGTTCAAACATTGTGGACAATAATACAACAAAAATTTAACAACAAAACCCTCATTTGTGGATATTTCAGTAATATTCTCCTGTATTAGTATGGATTCATTAGTGTTTGGGATCTGAATTAAATAAAAATAAAAAGGGATTAATTATTTTTATTTTATATTAAACCTTACTTGGACCGCCTGACATTTTTCAGGGACTCCCAAATCAATTTTAATTTTCCACGGATACCCTGAATAATTTCGGGGACCCATGGGGTTCCATAAGGACCAATTTGAGAACCTTTGGTTTAATGGAAATTTGCCACACGAATTCTTTATTCTGAAAGGCAAGAAATGGCAACTACAACAACAAATCGCTGGAGTTAAATGTCGGCTGACATATAAGCAATTGAGAGTGACAGTGATCAAAACAGAATAGATCATAATTCTGTATTGCTCATATTATAAGATGTGTGGCCCATTTGTATAGTTATGCAAGAGTTACAACGTGCTCTCATACTTTTAATAAGGCCATTCATCAATCATTGTGGCAGTAATTACCATTCTTCTAAAAAGTAAGGGATGATTCTTAACCTTCTTAACTTAAAGCATGCTTGAAAAGAATGTATGATTTTTTAAAATTTACTTTAAGCCACGTTATTGTTGTGTATGAGTTTTTTATGTGCAGTAAAATTTAGAACCCATTTTATATCGAATTTCACATCACGTTGAATTCATGTTTAATGTTGTAAAATTCAGACAATCGGCTAATTCTTTTTTTCCAAGACCTTTTAATCTTGTAGATAAATTTTTCAAAAAACAGAGAGGCGGTATTAAATTTTAAAATATTTCAAAATATCTTATTGAACACAAAGGTATTTTTAGCAGTCAACTTAGTTCTTATGTGACTTTTGATTCCGATTTTAAAATCAAATAAATAAAACAATCATCCTTTTATATGACAAATTATTTTTCCAAACAAATTTTCCTTTATTTCTTGTCTAAATATTCTCTCCTTGTCAATAATTGCAGGGCATCTAGTGTTTTATAAAATACTTTTAATACAGAGGCTACAGTGGCGTAACGGAGAACATTTGGGCCCACCTGCAAAGTCAGGTTTTGGGCCCCCACGTTGAATTTTACAAAGGGTAGGCACTTGCGTCAGTCAGGCTTTGGGCCCCCCGCGATGCGGGGGTGTACGTTACGCCACTGAGAGGCTACCATTTTATATACTTTTTATTAACAATCTTATATGTCTTAAAAGTGGACACATGGCAATCAAGTGGTCATGGTCACGAAGCCATGGCCAGCTTTATTTCTGTTATTGTTGTTAATGCTACCTGATTGGCAAAGGCCATATCGAGGCCAACGAAATTCATCATGGCAAAGAGCTGAGTTGTACGCCTGTCGTTATTCGTAATTTTGAGCACCATTCAGGTTACGGTACGATTTGGCTCGGTTCCACGCCAATCTTGAGGGAGAATACCTTGTAGGGGGTTAGCCTCCTTCCTATCTTCCCCTTCCACCAACCTCACGAGAGGACTTGTGGCTCGACGGCTAATAGCTAGGTTAGACATCACGCACAAATCATTTTATACTATTTAATTTACAAGCTTCCTTTTTTGTCTTACGAGTTTTGTTTATTGAACAACACAGTTTAAAGAACCAATAGAAATTTTACGAAACAAAAATTTGTTTATTATCACAGCCATATTTATTATTATCAAATATAATAATCAAATACAATCTTACTCTAGGGAGGAAATCAGAAGTGATAAATCGTAGCCCTAAATCTTATGTGAATAAGCGCCTGGAATCCTAACAGCTTAATTTTATGTAAAGTTAACATATAAATCCCCCAAATCCCTTAATTTCTTTGACTCGCTAAAGCCCGTTCTACAATTACTCGTCTAAGTTCAGATCCTTACCAAAAGCACACGGCGCACAATGGGCAGTTTTCCCAATCTGGCGCTCGGAAATTATTTTATGGCTTTATAGTCTTCATAATGATCTAAAATCATAGTAATTAATGTAAATTGGCTATTCTTATCTGTTTTTACTAACAAATAAGGTTAATAGGGTCTTAACTAATTTATGTCAAGTTTGAATTTGATCAAGAATAAATGATTGCTAAGGGGAACCAGTTTTTGAACAAGTGAGTGAGTGAGTGAATATTAACGTTCCACTCTTCTTTTGGCGACGGACCTCGTAATTTTTAACCATGATCAAAAGACGAGAACGACACGTAAGCTGGCACCCCCTCTCCTAACTACCACACCACACCAACGGGAGAACGTTTGAATTCTCGGCTGATTTAACGTGCATCGCTGCCCTACACGGTGGGTCTTTAGTGGTACTGGGCTCGAACTCATGACATGCCTACCATAATCCGTTACCTTGACCACTGGGCTACCGCAGCCCCTAGAACAAGGATCTAAGGATATTAACAGAAGCAGTTATTTACACCTGGGAGAGTATATACAAGAAATAATGTGGCAAGTTAAAAAAATTAAATTTAATAATTGTTAAAGATTAAACAAACACAGTCAAACATAACATTGTACATATACAATACAGGATAATAGGTAGTGTTTAAAAGGACTTGGCACACTTTTGAGCATTCTTTTTATTTATGTATTTAGAAATTACATTTTTTTAGCATTTCATATAATGTTTATTTAAGAAAGTGATACGCGAGATAAAATTTTGCACGTATTATTATCACAATTTTACAAGTTTAATTTCTTTTTAAAACTTTGGAAATTTTTAAAATTCTACTCTTTTGTTTTAATTAATTTTTTGACATGAAATTTTTGTAATATTTCTGAGGATGTTTTAAAACCTTTAGGGATCGATTTTGCAATATCTTGGTTAGTTTTGGAGAGAGAAAAATAATAGATTGTGTTGATATATATATATATGTTAAAATTCAACCAAAAGCCTAATATTTCCCACATTTCTATTTTTTTTAAAAGAAGTATTCAA
Source organism: Trichonephila clavipes (assembly GCA_019973935.1). Classification (NCBI taxonomy): domain Eukaryota; kingdom Metazoa; phylum Arthropoda; class Arachnida; order Araneae; family Nephilidae; genus Trichonephila; species Trichonephila clavipes. Next base: position 1,489,609 of record BMAU01000459.1, on the reverse strand, counting down.
TTTTACAGCAAAATATATCCCTAATTTTGTTACATGCATTACATATAAGACACAGGGAAAAAAGGAAGTGATTGGTAAATAATTGTGGAAAAAGTAGTATTTTGAATGCAAAAAAACACAAAACGAGAAAAACCATTTAAAGTTTATAATTCTGAAAAAATAATTATTATAAGCTTAAATGAACATAACATACCACACTAAAATATTAGCTATATATTTTTCTTTAAAATAATAAAATATAGTATCAATCTTACTCCCCCGACAACCACGGCATCATTGGACTTGGAGAAGAACTTTTAATTCTGTTGCACCCTATCCATTTTTCCCCTACAAACGGGCAGAATTTTTTAACAATTTTTCTAAATTTTAATTGCTGCTGGTCCTCATATTTATAAAAGCCCGTGTTAGTCCTAATTAAACTCAAAACTTCGTTAGTTTTGCGCTAGTATCTTGCTCTTCCTTTCACACATTGAATAAGGCACGCCAAGTAATACCATCGGCCAACGCTGGAAAAAAAATCACAACTTTGGGAGTAGCTGGTAGTAGGAGCTAAATTTGGTATTACATTAAGGGGGTCTACATCTATTCTATGTGACTTAATTGTTACTGTGATCAATTCGTGTCAATCCCAAAAGTTCTAGTCCATTAAACACAAAAAACTGACATACGTTAGTAGGAGTTACATGCTGTGTTAAATGTTATGTTTTTACAATTTTCAATCGAACTTGAACCTAATTTGAAAGTAAAATCAAGAAATTACTTACTCATGGTATCTGATTTCAAAAAAATCCCGCTAAAATCTGAGAAATCCTTTTCAGACGAAACGATAGGATTTGCGACTGAAAAGGAGGCTCTCGTAAGTGTTTCGTGTAGCAAGAACAAACCCGATCGAAGCCGACAATTGTTGACGATTTCCATTCGCGTACTGACAAAAACTGTTTACCACATAGCTAGAGAACCTATTAGGACCATAAATTGTGTGTTGTTGTTTTATTTCGCGCAATTTCATTTTTGGACTTTCCGAGCGCCAGATTGGGAAAACTGCCCACTGTGCAGCGTTCAGCAACTCAGCTTCCTTTCGATTACTAAACCTCCATTATATATCTACTAACTAATCTGCATATATCAGGGTTTCTTCTTGAGAGGTTTGGCTGTGAAATAACTCAATTGATGGCCCCAAAGATTCCCCAAGAGTATTAGTTGAAAAACTCCGTAAAGCCCCGTCACATTACTGCTCTTGTTTTAATTCTGTCTCTGGCACAAATAAAAAATTTTCCGAAGATTCGTTCCAAAACAATTTCTTGACATGAAGTAAATAACACAATAAATCCCCACCAAGCAATATTACAACTTCCGAAACCAGTTCATTTCAAATTCCAGTTCCATCCTAAAAATCCCAAACAAATCCCCATCATATTTTACTCTAACTTCTCTGTCCCTCTGTTAAAATTTCCTTCTTTGGAATCTTACAGGTAGTTATTTTTTTTCTCTTTTTCCTTCATCCCTTCTCAAATCCTTTGAGAAAAATAACCATGTTTTACTTGACTCCTCCCTTGGTACCCATATTCTCCTGCGTTTGAAGATGAGGTGACAAAATCAAAAGACAAGACAAAGGCAGAATTAAGACGAAGCATCAGAAAGCGAGACAACCCTGCGAATTTTTTTCTCGCCGATAGATTAAAAAAACGGACAACTTGACAGTTTGACAAGATGTCTTTCCTCTGGAGACAATCTTTGGAAAAATAGACGAATTCGTAAATTCTGGTTTTAGGCACCAGGGACTATTTTTCTTTCTTAGAATTTCAAACTAGCCATGCGCGAGCAAAGGAAATCCGAGGTAAATGCTTGTCCATTTACTTGAGAAAGTCCAAAATTTATATTCTGCAATGGCATCATGTTTTTTTTTTATTTTTGCCTGAGTTGTTGGTTTATTAGTAGAGAATGTCAGTCAGTTAGGTGGATTTAGTGATAAGAGTATGAGATAAATATTAATTCAGAATATCTTTCAAAACCAACATTTTATTTACAGCACATTAACTAACTGAAATTCTATTCTATTGCCAGAAAAACATTTTTCATTAGCCAAGAAATAAATTACAAAATAAATCGTCTGCTGAAAAATAATATTTGGCAAATAAGAATTATATTATTATTGAAATATTAATACTTACACAAATTAATAAATAATAAATAATAAATGATTAAATAATAAATAATAATTAAGTTAATCTTAAATATATTTTTAAATATGCAAAAAATATTTTCCATTTTAAATTCAATCTGTTGCCAAGAAGAAACGCAAAAGTCAAATTTCCTCTAGTGTATCATTCAATATAGCTTATTTAAGTAACATGATTTGAGAGTAGATATTAAGAAGTGATTAAATATGTATATTGCTGCAATTTAAAAAAAAATATTTTTATTTGAAGACTAAGGAACAAACAATGGATATAACGCATGTTTTGTTAACATATGTTTTGAAAGTGTTTGAAAAACTTGATTCACTAATTAGTTCCTGTGGTTAAATGGGAAGATAGATTTAATTTATCTTCTGCCATAATGTAGTCGAGTAAATTATGACGCAAACTAAATTAATTCTATAAACTTGTTAGGTATCGCAATTTTTTATTTCCTTAAATAATTAGGTTATAAACAAACCAAAAGTCGTTATAAATATTTGAAAATTTTAGAATAAGAATTAATACGTTAAAAGGAGAAAATATTTTTATTTAAGAAAGCTCCTAGTTAGAAAATTACCTTATGATTTTCAGTTCGAAAAGTAAAAAAGAATATTAAAAGTATAACATAAAATTTAATTATTAAATGTATTAAATTTGCAGAAAATTATAAATTTGTAATGTGTATTATTATTGCGTTATTTGGAAAGAAATTTCATTTTTTTTACCATCACCTTTTCATTTAAGCCGCAATGTCATTTTATAATAGGACAGTTGATATAACAAGAGATATTTGTAAAAAAGGATTGTTTGGTTCCATGAAACAGTTTTTGTTTGGTGTTCCACCAAATATGGACAGTTCAGAACAAAATTTTCGAAATATTTACTTTTTTTGTTATCCAAAGGGTAAAAATACTGATCAAACACGAAAAAAAAAACATTCGGTGTGCATGGAAAAGATGTCTTAACAGAACGTCAGTGACAAAGCTCCATTTGCAAAATTTGGTTCTGGAAATTTTGAGGTCGAAGGGCACCTGAAGCTGAACCAGAAAAAGCAAAAGTTTTCATTGATATGAATCACCGAATGACATCTTGTGATATCGAATACCACTATTTATGATCAAGTGAAATACATTTGTTTAATTTCATAACCCAGCAAACGGTTTCCCCATGTTCTTACAAAAAGAAATTTGCTTCTAAAAGATCAGTAAAAAGATTCAATTTTAAAGAGAATTTATCACCAGGGCCAAAAAGTGAGTCATTTACAAATCCTTAAACGAAATAAATTATGGAGTAAAAAATGAACCTATTCAAAGTACTTCGAAAAACAATATTCATGAAAAAAGGAAAATTGTGTTTTCTTATACTACTATATCTACTATACTTTCTAGACCAAGCATCTCCGGGTAAGTAATTGCAACAGTTTTTGCAAATATTTTTAGTTGACAAAATTTGCTCTGAAGACGAGGACGTCAAAAACAGTTGCATGAGTCTTCCATTACCAAAGATCAGATGTTTTATGAATATATAATGGTTTCCCAAATGAATAGTCGACAAGTTCAATAAAAGATTGGTTTTATTGGAAATCAAAATAAAATCGCACTGGGGGCTGCAACACAGGTCCAATCGTTTCGGCAGCAGAAGAAATCATGTCCAGCTTTTTTCACTTCAACGTCTAAATAAAAAACATAATAGTGTCTGAATTGGCATAAAAGCTTAATCCTGACATTACGGTGGGTGTTCTAGCATTCCCCAATTGATTTTTTAAAGTTTTTTTGGTTTCACAGAAGATGTGTGTGGACATTGTCATGGAGATCCGATATCATTTACTTACCGTTTTGAAATATATTACACCAACTGTTCCAAGACGTTCTACATAAACTGTGCTCACCGTAGACCGTCTCTGTTCGTCGACAGATGTCCGCGTTAAACTCCCCTTCTGCTCATAAGGAACTGCACTACCGCACGCTGTTCCTATCTAGACGCATCCTTATATGGCACGACTTTACTTTCGAGTACGGATGGCGATTCTTTCCGAAAAAGATCGACTTTTAAAGCGATTCACAAAATAATCGAGGTCTAAAAGATAGATTTCTAAAAAATCCATTTTTTTTCTCGTCTGCATTTACAATGTAAATGTAAATCCATTTTATGAACAACAAGAAAAAATATTTGTTACATTAAAAAAAAGTTTAGAAAATAGATTATGTAGCATATAGTTCTCACAATGCTTAATATCTAATATTTTTAAAAACAACAGTCTGTGAAATATACTGGGATCCAAGCGGGGTTCCTCTCATCACTTGCAATGTTGCCGGCAAACGAAAAAAGGTGCTCACAAGAAACAGATGATCAAACGATACTCATACAAATCATGACTATTGAGAGAACGTGATGATAAATAGTTTTTTTTATTCCTGCCAGTAAAGTATATATATATATATATATATATATATATATATATATATATATATATATATATATATATATATATATATATACTGGTGTGCAAAAATTAAGGACGAAGAGTCGAAAAATTAGCATATCAGCTGAACGAAGAGGCAGAGCGGACAGAAAACCAATCAGGAGATTAAGTAAGGTGATCTACGGTAGCACATGCGCAGATATGCAGGTAGACGTAATGGGGAGTGTCTGAGTAGTATAAAGCATTTTGTCGGTGTAATATCAGTATTTCTGGCAAAGAGATTGCACGCCGTATAGCAGTTAAAATCACACCGAGTTGCTGCCTCAGCGAGAAATGGCGAATAATCAATCTGTTAGACGACATCTGGATGCTTTTACCCGAGGTCGAATCATTGGGAAGTTGGAGGAAGGCCGCAGTGTGACAAGTGTGGCTGCAGAGTTCGGAATTGCTCACAGCATCCTTTCACGTATTTGGAGACAATTTCAAACTACAGGAACAACTAACCGGGGGTTCAGTAGTGGTCGTCTACGAGGAACCACACCCGCAGATGACCGGTACATTGTCTTACAGGCCAGAAGAAACAGACGGCAGACAGCGGGAGAAATCGCTAGACACACGACACAGGCGACTGGACGACCGATATCGCGTTTTACCGTGTCCTGAAGACTGCACGGTGCTGGTCTGTTTGCACGACGCCCTGTACGGTGTGTACCTTTAACGCCTGCCCATCGGAGAAGGCGTTCTCTGTGGTGCCGGGAACACCGGAATTGGAGAGACAATGAATGGGAACGAGTACTCTTTACAGATGAGAGCAGATTCAGTTTGAGTAGCGATTCTCATCGCATACTCATCTGGAGAGAAGCGGGGAAGCCGCAATCATCACTCGAACATCATTGAAAGGGACAGGTATGGAGGTCGCAGGGTTCTCGTTTGGAGAGGCATCATGCTTGGTAGTCGTACAGACCTTCACATTTTCGACGCTGGTTCAGTCAACGGGACCCGTTATTGTAACGAGATTCTTCTTCCATATGTGCGTCTTTTAGAGGCGCTATGGGTCTACAGTTCCTTTTCATGGACGACAATGCACCATGTCATCGCACAGTAGCTGCCAAACAGCTCTTAGAGAGTGAGGATATTGAACGTATGGATTGGCCGTCACGATCTCCGGATCTCAATCCCATCGAGCATGTATGGGATTTTCTAGGCAGACGCTTGGCAGCTCAAACCTTACCACCAGTAACGATTCGGGAGCTTCGATTGGCGCTGCAAGACGAATGGGCAGCAATGCCTCAACAACTCATTGACAACCTCATTCTCAGCATGGGCAGACGCTGTGAAACCTGCCTAGCAGTCAGGGGAGATCATATCCCCTACTAAAGACCAGATGTTTCTTGCTGGACATCCATCACAGGGATGTTTCGGCCTTCAGTCGCATTGCGCTCCATGCTACTTTTTCAATCAAGCTTCTTTTATCCCTCTTTAGTAAGTGTTGCTTACATTACACATGTCCTTACGTATTGGGGATCTTACGGTATTAAATGTGTTGATTTGGAAAGCTTTTTGTACAAAGTTATATTGAAAAAACCGTCTCGTCCTTAATTTTTTGCACACCAGTATATACACTGGCCTCAAAAAGTTAAGGTACAACATGCTTTTCGAAGCTCACCATAAAAAAAAAAAATGGCAGTAACAATAAAATGCATAGTTTACATGAATGATAATAACAAACTTTAAAAACATTAATGCAAAAACGATTGCTGCCACTTTTATTTTATAGGAAAGAACGTATATTTATGAGTGAGAGAAAAATATGCAAATATCAAGCTTTCGTACTTTTGTGTGTAAGTTGTGTTGATTTTCAACAGTTGTTGGCAGTTTCGGTGACAATAGTCAATAGAGTTTAGAAAATGTCTCAGAGACGTCGTTTACCCAATTCGTTTAGGTGGCGGGCAGTTGGATGGATGGAAATGGGATTGTCGCAGGCTGATGCTGCTAGACGTCTCAATGTGTCTCGTAGTGTTGTTCAGCGACTTTGGGATCAATACCAATCCGAAGATTCTGTGTCCAGAAGACCTGTTCCAGGCCGACCACGAGCTACAACACCTGCAGAAGACCGTTTTCTAGCTCTTTCGGAACGAAGGAGAAGAACCACTACTGTTCCGCAGCTCGTTGCAGACCACTTTCAAGCATCAGGAAGAAGAATCTCCGCTACTACGGTACGAAATCGTCTTCCCAATGCAGGTCTGTATGCAAGAAGACCAGTTGTGTGCGTTCCCCTCAACGGACGACAGCGAAGGAACCGCTTATGCTGGGCAAGAGAACATGTTTCTTGGACGCAGCAACAATGGGCTTCTGTGCTGTTCACAGACGAGTCCAGATTTACAATGGAAAGTGATTCAGGGCGTCTACTGATCTGGAGGGAACAGCGCACTAGATACCATCAATCCAACACTGTTGAAAGACACATTTATAGAGGTGGTGGAATCCTGGTTTGGGCAGGGATCTCGCTCGGTGGCCCCACTGACCTGCATGTGTTCCATGGAGGAACCGTAACTGGTCTTAGATATCGGGATGAGATCCTTGATCCATATGTCCGCCCATATGCTGCTGCTATTGGTAACGACTTCATTCTGATGGATGATAATGCACGACCTCCCCGAGCTCGGATTGTTGAGGAGTATCTGGAGGATCACGGTTTGGAACGAATGGAATGACCAGCTCGATCTCCAGACCTGAATCCGATAGAACATCTTTGGGACTATCTTGGCAGAGAGGTTGCTGCTTTAAATCCTCCTCCAAGGTCGTTACATGAGCTGAAACAAGGCTTACTCTGTGTCTGGTCTTCGCTTCCTATTCCGGTGTCCGACAACTTAATAAATAGCATGGGAAATCGATGCCGCCAATGCATTCAAGTTAGGGGTGGACACATTCCTTATTAGAACCCATTTTTGTATTGTTTTTATGCCATTTTACCACGTAACACTGTGATGTGCTGTTTTCTCCAAGAATGGACTTTTCCGCAGAGATTGCTTTTTTTGTTATAAATCGTTTTTGCAATACACTTATACAAATTTCTATGACGCATTCAATAAAAAAACTATTTAATGCACATATCCTCCAAATTTTTGTTTCTACATTCATTCATTTGCAAATTAGACACAAAAACCCGGTTGTACCTTAACTTTTTGAGGCCAGTGTATATATATATATATATATATATATATATATATATATATATATATGATCATACTTCAGGGGCACAACTGCCTGCGGTAAATAGTGTTTAAATTCTTCGTTTGAGTCTTGACTTTCCAGTGCATTCAACTAATTTTAAATAATTTTATGGTTTTTACTAAAACAGAGAAAAAAATCGAATGTCGATTTTCTAGGATTATATATCGATTCAGTGCTGTATCGATTTTTTGGTCCGAGAAATCGATTTTTAGATTAATCGATCTCGGATCCCCATCCCTACTTTCGAGTAATTTTTTCTACTACTAATTTGTTTCCCTGTTAAGCATTGTACGCGGTGTACACTTCGTACCACCCCTTCGCGTTACTATTTAGTGGCTTTGCTATATCTACACTCATTCGAACGCAATCGCATGTATCCAATTTTCATTAGGGCAACTTATATAGAATCATGCTACTGTCAGAAGGACGGCAGATGGTATTGAACCAAAATTGAGAATTTATAATTCAATAAAATGTTTATATTTTCTATAAAAGAATCGTCATATTTATTTTCAACGAAGAAATATTACTTTCCAAACACTCTAATTAATATTATATGCATGGACAAAAAAATTAGCACACCAAGAAATAATTGCGGGATCCTAACGAAACTTAGAATGAAGGTACATGTCGAGAAGATATGCAAATGATTAGAAATGCAGCGTGATTGCGCATTACGTATAGCCGGTAGAGGGCGTTTAACGTATTTCTCCATGGAGTATAAAACAGGCAACCAAAGCTTGTTTGAGTGTGCTGAATCGTTTACAAAGCAAGAGCTGAGGTAGACATGTCGTTACTCCGTTTTCGAAAACAATATGAGCAGCTGTTGCAGTTTGAGAGGGGGAGAATAATCGTCATGATGGAAGCTGGGTAGTCAGCTAGGCGAGTAGCTCGTCTATTAGGCCGCTCTGATTGTGTTGTGAAGAGGTGTTGGGACCAGTGGATCTGAGAGATATCATTTACACGAAGACCAGGCTCAGGACGTCCTCAACAGACCACTCGTCGAGAAGCCCGCTACATAGTAAGAAGAGCACTCGTACAGCCAACTGCTTCATCGGCTGCCATCTAGGCACAGGTAGCACCTTCACTAGGGGCCCTTGTGTCTTCTCGAACCATACGAAATCGCCTAGCTGAAGGACATTTGGGATCGCGACGCCCATTACGCGTGCTGCCCTTGATGCCGACCCATCACGCCACCGTTTGGAGTGGTGCCATGCACGAGGAAACTGGACTGCAATGGAATGGAACCGGGTTGTCTTTAGCGACGAATCCAGATTCAATTTCAACAGTGATGACAATCGTGTTCGTGTGGGAAGATCCCGTGGTGAACGCCTCAATCCTGCCTTTGCTTTACAGCGACACACCGCTCCCACAACTGGTGTGATGGTATAGGATGTCATTGCCTACAATACACGGTCACCCCTAGTATTGATGCGTGGCACCATGACACCCCAGCGGTATGTCCATGACATTCTGCAACCACATGCGTTGCCCCTCATGCAACGGCTCCCAGGAGCCATTTTTCAACAAGACAATGCTCGGCCTTATACTGCATGGGTGTCACAAGACTATCTCAGCACTGTTACTATCCATCCTTGACCTGCCTGATCCTCAAATTTGTCTCCAATCGACCATATCTGGGTGATTTGGGATGGCGAGTTGGGCATCTCACGAGTCTGAACGAACTAGAGGCAGGGTTACAACAAATATGGAACGAAATGTCTCAAGACATACAGAACTTGTATGCCTAAATGTCCTATCGTATCGCATCGTTCATTCGCGCTACAGGGAGTTCAACAGGGTATTAAATCTTCTGTTCTTTTGCCTTTTTCTCTGAAATAAATTACCTTTTCCTTTGATTTTCGAATCATTTACTTATATCGAAGTAGTCATTACGTATGTAAAATTTCGTTTCATTTTGACGACTCCTTTGTGCGATAATTTTTTGTGCATGATAATTTTTATATATTATATAATATGTACAGCATTTTAAAATATCTATTGTATTATAATGTATGTAATGAATAGTAATGAGTAAAAGACAATTGTAAAGTTTATATAATATACAAAAAAATATATGTAAGATTTAATTTTGATAATCACAGTGCGTATATTAATTTCTAACAGATTTTGTGATGATATTTAACTATATTAACATTTGTAATAGTAGAAGTTAAAATTTAAAAGCGTATTGTAGGATTTTTTTAAAACAAAAATAATAGGATTATTTATAGCACAGACATAGAAAATGAATTGCTTAGAAAAATGATGCAACAAAATTGTTTCGTATATAATACCTGTTATTAAAACAAAACGTGATAATGTAGCCATTATATACATGATTCATGTTCTCTGAATTCAATAAATTGCCATAAATTACTCTTCATAAACTTCTATATACTTCCTAAATTAAATAAATTTTGCACAAACAAAAATGTTTTTTTTTCTTTGTTGATACATAAAACTCAGAAATCGTTTATTAAATACATCGCTTGTAGAAAAGTTTATTTAATGGAGTTTCTCATGTGAAGTTCTTTATTCAAGTGCATAAGAAAAAAAAACCCGGATACACACACAGGTGCTCTTTCACACATGAACTCTTAATAAAACTCTACAAGGGGAGAATTAGAAATATACAGCTCTTAGATGTTACTAAAATCAGAGATAAGTCATAAGAATTTCTAGGAAACTTTGTAGCGACCCTAAATTTGTCTGGAAAATTGTAGAATACACAGAAAATTCTCATACACAGTTATAAGCATTTAATGTTATTCTGAACAACACATTTAAGTTAATATCCGACTACTTGCGACAACCTTTTTTTTAAAAATGGAGATATGAAGATTTTTGTGTGGTTTTTAGATATATTTAGTACATTTTAAGAAAAAAAAAGCTAAAATTAAGAAGAGACAAATAAATTATTACTCCTAAATGGGGTAAAAATTGACAAAAAATTACATAAACGGGGCCACACTCTGTACAAATAGTAAATGAACAAATTCTCAATTTTTTAAATTTTGATGTATTGCTTTGCTATTTCTTTTTGAAATGACCTTCAAGATAAGAGATATTTTAATTCTTACAAAATCTAGAGCATCTTATCTTAGTGACTATATGAAATTGCTTCAAAAAACAGTGATTATATTCACATAAAGAACTGTAAATTTTGTAATAAAGCAGTAATTGAAAAATTTGAAGGTTAAAACACTTCTACTGTTACACAGAACATACACAAAAAAATTTCGGCCAATTGATTTAAAAACTTTTTGAGCAAGCGCTGTCCCCGTTTGAGATTTTCGAAAAAAAAAACCATTTCGAGTAACACGCATTTTAAAGTTTGACATATTATGTAAAGTTAAGGCATCTGCTTTTACTAAAACACTTGTAGTTTTTGTTGTAGTGAATGGAAAATAAAACATTTGGTATTTTTTTAAAGCTAATAAGATGTCCTGTAAAATAAATTTGTCAATTTTTTCAAATAATCATGATTTTAAGGTAGTCGAATACCTTAACAAAAATGTCTCACCTTACGTGGGAACAAAAACAAAATACAGAAGTAAATTAACTCAGAATATGAAATGCGATTGCAGATAGCTTCAATATTCATAGACTTTGATAGCTTGTGGAAAAAAATGTAGACGTTTCATATTTATTAAATATAATGTAATGGTAGATGCCACCTATATATATATATATATACTAGCTGGTATACCCGTTCTTCGCACGGGTGAACTGAAAAGTTAAACAACACAGATTGAAGGATAAAGAAGTTTTTAATGAGTTAATTTTAAGTGAATTGCAAATTAAACAAAAAAAGCTTTTCACATATCTCAGCTGAAGAAAAAAAAGAAAGAAAAAATACCTTTGTGTTAAATTTTAAGTCTGTAGATCTAATAGCTGATAAAAAGGATATTTTTTTATATTTATAACTCCCAGTAAAACTCTTGAGGGTATTTTTGAAAATATCTCCCTAAGCTGATCTCTGCTCAGCAAAAGTAACATTGTTAAAAGTTTTCTGACGCTTAAAATATTGTAAATAATTTATAACTGAAAGTGTCATACATTAATATAAGTTTCTGTTGAATTTATTTTATGTTTAAATTGTAATACTCGCAAGCAACGGTGTTTCCTAAATAACAATGGCGATTCAATGGAAAAAATAGCGAAATGTTGACAATAGAGTCAAGTTGGCAAATGTCTAGCTACTTTCATAGCTCAAACTTTATTAGAGCTTTGTAAGACCCGCTGTGTAGGAGAGCGATGCACGTTAATGCTTTATCTACCGCATTATGATCTACAGAAATTTTTTTCATGCAATATTTTTTTAAGTCACTACATTGAAAATTAAGGGACATACATAAACAAAATACTCCACTTAGGGAAATTTAATCGGTTAGAGCTAATAAATTAATTAAATATATTCCACTGTAAAATTAATTATGTACACCATTCACTTAAAATAAATAGTCAAATCGTTTTCTAAGGTCTCCATAAACATAAGAATTTTGACATTAACTATTTTTGGGGCACAAAAATGATAATCTTTGCAATCTGCTGAAAACGCTGGCAGCTGAAAATGTAATATCTGCTACAAAACTATTTGCCTTCCCTGCTAAAATACTCATCATAGAACCCGTGCCATCATATATCTTGGAAGAGTGGATTTCAAAGAGTATTCCAGCTAAGTATTGGTAGAATATTCCTGCTAAATTGGTGTGGCGTGGTAGTTAGGAGAAGGGGGTGCCAGCTCAGGTGTCGTCCACGTCACTTGACCATGGTTCAAAATTACGAGATCCGTCGCCAAAAGCCCTCATGTAGCTGAACAGTGCGACGTTAATATTCACTCACTGAAAAAAATACAGTACAGTAGTTATAACTATTTTTATACATAAAAATGCAATATCTGCCTATTCAATTAAAATTATAGCATTATAATTAATTACTAACCACACAAACAAAATTTGAAAATTTATCCAAATGATGTAGTGTGAAAGAGAAAGTTTATTCAGACAGACAACAAATGCGTCTATATGCATATAGATTTGTTTGAATTCTTGTGTATTATTACTTTTGTAAGCTTCATGACATACTTTATGGTGTACCAGTATTTTAAAGCTGACTGAGCAACAGCAACATTTAGCTGGGTATAGCTAGTTATAACATAAAATTAAATCTTAAAGAGATATCAAAAATAAAAGACGACTCAATATTTTGAATAAATCAGTATAAACATTTTCATACAAACACAATATATATATTGTAAAATATTTATTTTGCTATTTGCATTTCAGACAGACATCAAACAAAATTTTAAAAATTGTCAAAAACAGATAAAAAAAAAAAAAAACATATTTAAGAAAAATACCACTGATTAATTTTGCCAAAGACATCGCAATGTGCAAAAAAATATTTGCAGTACATAATAACCAAAAAAAAAAATTAAGTACTAAAATATTAAGAAAAACAAAAATTATATATTGATTTAATTAAGGATTACTGGAGGGAAAGATAAAACAGGCTAAGATAATACTCATAATATTAATTTCATATTGGTTGGCTACTCATTTTTGGCATGATTTTGAAATCACGCCAAATTGGTATATGTTGCGGCCAGTCTAATGTTATAGTAATGTACAGAATTAAAGGTACTTACGTATTATTGCAACCTATTGGTGACATTATACAAAATGAAGCACATGATTGCCAATTCAACGCACACAAAGTTGGGATTGCCAAGGTGGCGAGTTGTCTTCAACGTTGGCGACTGTGCAAAAATACGCAAGTACTACAAAAATTATCCAAAGTATATATATCCCGAGCATAAAAATAAATTGAAAAAGGAAGTACAATACTAACATTAACTGACATAAAAAGAACTGAACTAACTTTATCAACGCAAAAGCATAATTTGAAAAAATAAGGTATTTACTTATAACCCCAACCTTTTGGCGACATTATATGAAACAAAGCACATGACTCGCAATTCAGCATATATATGACGTGCGAAATCAGGGTTGCGAACTTGGTAAGTTATTTTGAATGTTGGCGATTGTTAGGATAGCACATAGGTGCCAAAATAATTTATCTTACCACTACCTGCTTCCTCAACATACTCATTTTTGGCATGATTCTGAAATCACGCCAAATTGGTATGTTGCTGCCAGTCTAATGTTATAGTAATGTACAGAATTAGAGGTACTTATGTATTATTGCAAACTATTGGTGACATTATACAAAATGAAGCACATGATTGCCAATTCAACGCACACAAAGTTGGGATTGCCAAGGTGGCGAGTTGTCTTCAACGTTGGCGACTGTGCAAAAATACGCAAGTACTACAAAAATTATCCAAAGTATATATATCCGAGCATAAAAATAAATTGAAAAAGGAAGTACAATACTAACATTAACTGACATAAAAAGAACTGAACTAACTTTATCAACGCAAAAGCATAATTTGAAAAAAATAAGGTATTTACTTATAACCCCAACCTTTTGGCGACATTATATGAAACAAAGCACATGACTCGCAATTCAGCATATATATGACGTGCGAAATCAGGGTTGCGAACTTGGTAAGTTATTTTGAATGTTGGCGATTGTTAGGATAGCACATAGGTGCCAAAATAATTTATCTTACCACTACCTGCTTCCTCAACATACTCATTTTTGGCATGATTCTGAAATCACGCCAAATTGGTATGTTGCTGCCAGTCTAATGTTACAGTAATGTACAGAATTAGAGGTACTTATGTATTATTGCAAACTATTGGTGACATTATACAAAATGAAGCACATAATTGCTAATTCAACTCACACAAAGTTGGAATTGCCAAAGTGGCGAGTTGTCTTGAACGTTGGCAATTGTGCACAATACGCAAGTACTACAAAAATTATCCAAAGTATATATATCCCGAGCATAAAAATAAATTGAAAAAATGAAGTACAATACTAACATTAACCGACATAAAAAGAACTGAACTAACTTTATCAATGCAAAAGCATAATTTGAAAAAATAAGGTACTTACATATAACCGCAACTTATTGGCGATATATGAAACGCACGACTCAAAATTCAACATATATATATGACATATAAAATCGGGGTTGCCAACTTGGCAAGTTATTTTGAATGTTGTCGATTGCCAGGATAGTACATAAGTTCCAAAAATAATTTATCTTATGACCACCTGCTTCCTCAACAGGTATTTAGGCCATTTGTCTGTTTTGCTCATTCTCTGATGCCTATTCCAGTTTGATATGTAATTATTACCAACACTGCTTTTGCTTGGGCAGTATGATTTTCTGCATGGCAATTTTATGCACTGAAGCCAATAGGTTAACCCTTAAAGGTTAAAATAAAGACACATGAAATTGCAAAGAACCATATTATTGGATCAAGTGTAGTATAGGGGGCTACTTGGCGCAGTCCTTTACTTTGGTTACTAAAAGTGGTCTCCAATGTACTTTTTTTTCGGTATTATTTATTTTAGAATGAATTCGATATCTCACCATGACATTTAGATAAAAATCCGAAGAAAAATCGCCAAATTCAAAGTGCCCCTCCCCCTATACTACATTTGAACCGAACTGAAATATAACCCTTATCAATGAGAAGTTTTAGTTTGTCAAAATTATATAATCTTCGCATTCTAAATAAATAAATAAATAAGTTGTAATTTGCAAGCAAAATCACACACATAAACATCCCGCGATAATATCTAAATGTTGCCAAAACAACAAAACAAAGTTTTAGTTGTTGAAAGAATTATCCTTAAAAAAATTATTTATTCGAAAAATAATCCTAATTAAATATCAATGAATAGAAAAATTGAATAAATATTCCAACCGATAAACAAAGCTACAGTAAAAGTATGTGATAATCTTGAAAAACTGCATGTAAAGTATACATTGTCCACTTAGTGAGAAACGTGACTACATATGACGTCATAACACTGGAAAATCACTTAAAAATTAAAATTTAAACAATTTGGAAGGAATTATGAACGCCAAACCTATTTAAGAACCTTTCTGGTGTAAATTTGTGTACGTGTACCAAGTTTCACGTTATTTGGGTGTCTGGATCTCGAGTTATGAGGGAACAGACAAACAGACAACAAATGCGTCTTATATATATATAGATATATATATATATATATATATATATATATATATAGCACGAAATAATGAGTTTTCTAATCCTCGAAAAATCTGACGTAAGTCAGATCAGCTCCAGAACGTTGTTGACCACCAAACAATCTATGATAACAAACGGATCGGATGTTAAGTTCCCCTTTAAAAGTCCGATGCATCTCAGAATGTGATCCGGTGAAGCTGGTTGGTCACAGCATTTCTTACAAGTGGGGTGAAATGTATCGCCCATATCATAGGAAAGACATTTCAAGTGGCTACTTGTTAGTCTAGCCCAGGGATGGCGAAACATTGGCACGCGTGCCATTGATGGCACGAGGTACAATATTTTGGGCACGCCACCGATCAAAACGATCCACCGCGATTGATCCTTCAACTAAGGAATTTTCAGTGAGATTTTCTCAGTTCAAAGAATTATCACAAACGCTCAAGTTTATCATGTACCCTGATGTGTGACATCATTTCATAAGCTGAACTTGCTCCGATTCAACGTTGGAAAATGAAGAATTTGAAATGTAACTTATTGATTTCTAGTCTAGTTCAACATGGATTCAAAAATTTATTGAAACAAAGAAAAAGTTAGAATTGATTGAAACATAAAGATTAACAAAGCAATATAAGTAAAAATGCCAGTGTTGAAATTTTGGAAACATTTAATTCTATTCCAAATACGTTTAACTGTTTGAAGAAACAGGCGCATGTTATTTTAACCATATTTTCATCAACCTATGCCTACGAGTCTTTATTTTCAGAGATGAATAACATTACAGACTCGCTTGTAATCCTTTCAGCGGATGACTCTAACTCAGCATGCATTCTGCTAAAAGTAATATCTTACCCAAACCTAATATAATTTATTTGTCATCTAATTTGCAACTGTAGAAATCACACTGTTACTTCATATAATTTGAGTTACACGTTTAGCTAAAAATTTACTACTATAAAATACAAAATGTATTTTTTTCTGTATTAAATATAGAATTTTGTATTGTTAGTATTTAGTTTTATTATTTTTCTAATAATTACAAGTCAAAATTATTTGATGGCACGTGCATACCTCATTTAGCATTTTTTTAAGAAAAAAATGGCACGTTCATTTAAGGCATAAAGGTTCGACACCCCTGATCTAGTCAGAGCAGTATGGGAGCTGCAGTCACATTTGATTTCCAGCAGAGAGGCAGGGGATGTTCCTGGGTACCATTGGTGCGTAGATTGAATACGCGATATTAAATTTAGTTTACATCTTGCAATAGAGTACAGTTCTTGATAAAGTGAGTGAAGTACCAGTAACTGTTTCATTTTCACTGACCTCTTTGGCCAGTCTATCTCAGTAATCTCATTATCTCTTGTGTTAACATGTGATGATATCGATTGTGAATTTTGGACATCGTGGGTCTGAGAGATCTTCCTCAGTTTGAGCAGAACCAAAACGCTGGTTTCATCGCTAGCGGAGGAACGGCCACTAGAACTTCGTAGTGCACTGTGGCTGTTTGATAAAATCCATAGTTTTCCAAAATCACAATCATAAGACATGATAGCATTATGCCATATATTAATCGCAATTAACTACCTTTTGAAGACGGAGCGAGTGTCAGGGGTGCTTTGCTTTATAGTAGTCTCGAAGTGGGGAGTTGTAATAAAAGTACCACTGCCTGTTGAATTTTCTGGACGATAACCATCAGAATAGACATTTACAGTATCTTTAGGAATGCAACTAGTTATTTCTAGAGTCAGCTGTTTAAGTTTGTTTGATTTAATGAGTAAATTACACTGGTCTCCAAAAGTTAAGGAACAACATGTTTTTCGTAGATCATCGTAAAAAAAATGAAAGTAACAATAAAATGTATTGTTTGTATAAATGATGAAAACGAACTTTATACAAATTTATGCAAAAGCAATTTTTTTTAATAAGAAACACTTTTTTTAATAAGAAAGAACAGATATATATGAGCGAGAGAAAAATATGTTTATATCACAGGCTTTCGTAACTATTCGTTTAACTTTTCTGGATTTACAACTTTTGTAAGCAGATTTGTTGACAATAGGCAGTGAGGTCTCACAATGTCTGAGAGAAGCCGTTTGCCCGATTCGTTAAGATGGAGGGTGGTCAGATGGACAGAAATGGGGTTGTCACACGCTGATGCTGTTAGGAGTCTTAATGTGTCTCGTTGTGTGGTCAACCGTCTCTGGAATCAATATCAAACCAAAGCATCTGGGTCCAGAAGACATGTTCTAGGCCGACCACGAGCTATAACACCTGAAGGAGACCATTTTATCGTTCTTTCGGCCCGAAGGAGAAGAAGGATTTCTGTGCCGCAACTTGTTGCAGACCACTCTATAGCATCAGGGAGAAGAATATCCGCTAGTACGGTGCGAAGACGTCTTCACAATTCAGGTCTCTATGCAAGGTGGCCAGATGTGTGTGTACCCCTCAACAGACGACAGAGAAGTGCCCGCTTATCTTGGGCAAGAGAACACGTTTCCCGGACCAGACCGCGATGGGCATCTGTACTCTTTACAGGCGAGTCCAGATTCACACTGGAGAGCGATTCAGGACGTCTGCTCATCTGGAGGGAACGGAGCACCAGATATCATCAATCCAACACTGTTGAAAGACACAGTTACCGAGGTGGTGGAATAATGGTTTGGGCAGGGATCTCACTCGGGGGTCACACTGACCTGCATACGTTCCAGGGAGGAACTCTGACTGCTGTGAGATATCAGGATGAGATCCTTTATCCATATATCCGCCCGTATGCCAGTGCAATTGACAATGACTTCATTCTGATGAATAATAATTCACGACCTCACCGAGCTGGAATTGT
Organism: Trichonephila clavipes; assembly: GCA_019973935.1. Classification (NCBI taxonomy): domain Eukaryota; kingdom Metazoa; phylum Arthropoda; class Arachnida; order Araneae; family Nephilidae; genus Trichonephila; species Trichonephila clavipes. The sequence goes on along the minus strand of BMAU01000459.1, from coordinate 1,470,796 downwards.
TGAGGAATATCTTGAGAGTCTTGGTTTAGAGCGAATGGAATGACCAGCTCAATCTCCAGATTTAAATCCGATGGAACATCTTTGGGATTATCTTGGTAGACAAGTTGCCGCTATAAGTCCTCCTCCAGGGTCTTTAGGAGAGCTGGAACAAAGCTTACTCCGTGTCTGGTCTTCACTTCCCATTTAGGTAACCTACAACTTAATTAACAGCATGGAAATCCCATGCAGTCAATGCATATCCCTCATTAAAATCCATTTTTGTTATGTTTCTTTGACATTTTACCACATAAAGCTATGATTATTATTTTTTCCAGGGATCGACTTTTCCAACGAGATTGCCTTTTTTTTTGTTGTAAATCATTTTTGAATTTTGTTATCTAAACTTCTATCTTGCAGTCAATACATAACTGGTTTGTGCACATGTCATCCAAATTTGGTGTTTTTACATTCATTCATTTTCAAATAAGGCGCCAAAAAAAACGGTTGTCCCTTAACTTTTGTAAGCCACTATATTAATATAGTATCTTGAAATTTTTAATTAAAAATACAGAATTTTTTAATTTGCCATCACTAATAGTACCTATAATATTTTGATTTACTTTAAATATTATTTTTTTACATTCTTTTAAGGCTTTTCTTGGATGGATTTCCCCCCAAACACCTTATAATTCCAAGGGTTCAGTGAGGTGATAAAATTTGAAGATCACTGCTTTGCAGAAAATGGATCTGAAATCAAACAATTCATTAAATGTATTTCCCCTTGAGGATTAGTAGAGGGTGCTGAAGAGAACCTCGAAAAAAATTAATGCAAAGAACTCTATCAAAATAGCGCTTTATTCGAAATTAAAAACATTTCCAAAGAACATCCGAGAAATACCTTGTAAAAGTCATCAATACTTCTAAAACATCTGCCTCATATTTTGACTACCCATCATCGTATTGTATAACAAATACCCCATTGTAAATTTCAATACAAACCCCAAACTCCGTCCGAATAAAAATCGTGCACCCTCCTTCTTAATCTTGATAAGTTAATTTCCACCTACTTCAAGCACGGCAGAGAGCCATGTGTCTTTTTACTGACATGATATCCGTTCGCTGGGCTAATTAAGACAGACTATCTTCATCCAATCTCGTTAAAAAGGGAGTCACTCACTGATTTGGAAACGCGCTTTTTGATTAAAAAAAGAGACACCGGATATAGCTTTTGTCTTGTGCCCCTGTCAACGCTCTAATGCACGTCAGGGTGCCTAAATTCTTTTAATTGCATTGCGCGCATATTCCAATCTTGGAGCTTCTTCGTTTAAGAAGTCCGGAGAACTAGTGTAATTGATTTTATTTAAAAATGGGGACTGAATAAGATGAAGTAGGATTTGTCAAAATATGTGACTCTTTTATAGGAATGTGAAGAGTTTCCGCGTAATGCTTTTTGAATGGGAAGTATGGTATTATTTCGAATATTTTTTTGAAGGACTTTTGTTTTGATTTTATCCAGAAAGAATATCGATATTTGTGTATATGTGCGTGTACTGTTTTGAAAGATTTCATATGAGATAACTTAGAGTATAATATATAATAAATTATTCTTTGCATAACATTTGGCAGTAATAATAAATGCAGTTGTGGCATTTTTTTCAACTTATATGTAAAGAAAGCATGATAATACTTGTAAAAATTTTAGAACAATTGATTTAATGAAAAAGAGAGAGAAAGCTATATGTCGTTGGTCTAGTTACCAGACTACGTAACTCCATTGGTGTAATGGATTTGATATAGAAGTGCAACGCGCCAAGCGCTTTTTGGCGCGATTCTTTAACCCTTTTGTTTGTTCTACATCATGCCTCAGTGCACGTTTCGTTTTTAATTTATTCCTAGAGTAGTGTAATCTCTACTTTTTTTCATTTCATAGTAAAACTAGATTTCAAAAGGAGAGGTGGTGGCAAGATTTTAACATAAAATAAATACAACAGAAAGTAATATTAACGTATTATACACTTCCAGATATAAATTATTTCTTCTTATTTAAGCGTTCATTACACAAAATTTGTAACAATGTGTTATTTTAGCTGAACAGACATCCCGCGGGGAAAAAAAACAAAAACAAAAAATTAACAGTAATATACGTTATCGCCATGGCAACCCCATTATCACACAGTAAAAATATCAAAGTAAACCATATTATAATATTATCGCCTATCTTGGCGAACATAAACAACAACTTGGCGCCTAGCCCTACTGTATTAAATTAGCATCCCGGATGGAGTTACGCAGTCTGATAATTAGACCGACGATATTTATAATAATTAAAATGAAACTGCGTGCATAATGCTTATATATATTGAAGTTAACAAACTATATAACGTTTAACAATGCATTTTTTTCAAATAAGAATTTTCCTGGTAATAGGAAAATAGGTTTTATAAATTTAGGTTTAAGCATTTTCATGTGTAAAATAGAAATATTTTTTAAAAATATATATGTATGGAGAGAGAAACTCTTTTTATGAATAACAAGCAACTCATGTCGGAATGAGGTACCCATGAAATAAAAAAGAACTAATTGAGGATATAATTGTTCCCTGGCATCATGTAATAACGAAGGAAGAGCTTAAAACTATTTTCAGCTCAACGAAACATCGATGTGAAGCTGTAATAAAGAATAAATGCAACCTCACTAAGTTCTGATAAAAAACTGCTATCATCAGTATCTTATGTATATCGACAGTTATTGCAGCATAACTTTTTGTGCGTTGTAAATATTTGAATGTTTGTTTTTCTTTAAATGCAGCATTAAATTTTCATTAAAATGATGTAAAATACTTAGCATTTTGTGCATTGTTTGCTGTTGTTTTTCTATAAGCTTACAAACTTAAAAAACATAACATTTTAAAAAAGTGTTCACAATTTTGGCCACCACTGTATATCATAGAAAATTTACATACCTGTGAACATTAGTTTCTAAGAAAAGGCATATCGAACATCAAAATTTACAATTTGCGATAAATTGATTTTAATGTATACAGTGAGACTTCTAATCCTCTAGGAAATAAAAAAAAAAGGTCCAATTTTTACAATAAAATATACATGTTTTGGTTTATATCAGACGTTCAACTTTTAAGCAAAAATGAAGTACTTTGCTTACGTTTTTCGCCGTTCAACTGGGCGTGGCCCAGTTTCAACAATTATTTAAAAATAGGTTTTGAGAGCTTCTAATTACTCTAGGGTTTAAAGTAAGGTATTTTTAGAAAGGTTAAAATCTATAGAATTCGAAAATGTAAAAATCTCAAATTGTCAAAAAAATTAGATTTTAGAAGTTTTTGCACTAAGCTAAGTTTGCTGATTTTTGACTAATTTTTTGTCTGGTATTTTTCTTTATATTGTCTTTTTTACAATCAAATTGTCAGCAAATTGTTCAAAGTCAACCATTTTCTTATTCATTTCACCACTGAAATGTACGTCTAAATAACTGAGCACACTTTTCATGATGGGCTTCATTATGGATGACGTAAAAACTGAAGCTGCATCACTCTTTTCATTTTTGTTATCGGAATCTGCATGAATGATATTTTACAAACGTTTAATAAACCCCAAAACGTCTTTGTCTGCCGTAATTGAGGCTGTACACACATTATTCTCATCCACTGCAATGTATTCTTCCGATGATAGAGTATAGGATAGTCCAATAATAAAGAAACTTTCTCAAACGTTTCATTATATATATATATATATATATATATATATATATATATATATATATATAAAGTGTCGGATCAGTTTCAATATCCTCTTTCTCCAGAAGGGGAAATATTTTCCTGTTAAGTGATTTTCGTTTCGTGTTAAGAGAAAAAAATGTATGAAAACACATAACTTTTTATTGGGCCTGTTGTATCATTTCGTCTTAACCGACATATCGTCTTAAGCGTTTTCACGTCAAACGAATTAGATTCTATTAATAAAACATTCTTTTGTAAACTCTGCAAGAGCTTTGAAATTTCTCATAAAAATCTTCCCAAAATTCTAAAACGTACACTTTTAAGAACATTCTAAATTAATGTCTGATAAAATGTTTCAATTATACTCTACTCATATCACAAGATCCTGAATTACCAAAACTTCTCAAGAACATGTTGCTAATCATCAATTTGGTAGACTAATTAAAGTCTTAATTTTATATTCGTACATCAGAGATTTAAATTTAAGGAAAATAATTATGATGTATATTAACTTTCTTGCAAAAGGTGAGGAGTTTAGTCCATCGTCAAAAAGCCGAAACCAAAAAAGATTCGGAAAGAAAATAGAAAAAGTAAAAAAGAAGTAATTTCCTTCAGGAAGACCGCCATGTTGGATCGGGAAAGGTTGTCTCCTTTTTCGATGCATTTTACTGACGTTCTTTTTTGCCTGTATTACCTGCAAGTAAAAACTAAATAAAACACAAACATACAAAAAAAAAGTCCAGCTAGTCAGTCTAGATTCACCGTGTATTTCCCTAGAGTCTCCTATAGCGTCCTCTTCTGTTTCCGCGGTGCACTATTTATTATTATTTACTTCCAAGCGTTGCCTTTTTTCTTTCTTTTTTTCCCGCCATTTTTTCTTTATTTTCTTCCCCCGTTGCGCTGCCCGCCGTGCCTTAAGCCTCGTGTCGCGTTTAAAATATTCATTCTGGAACGATTTTCGCCCTAGCTGTAACTGTAACGGTTTGTTCCGAAAGACGCTAGGTGTTATGGGATTGGGGAGGCGGTAAAAGGCGCAAATATTTGCGATTGCCGGTAACAGGGCTTCAACACATCTTTACGGATCCGCCCCTGCGGTTTTTGCCAACGTGTCGTTTTTCTACCCGTTTTACTTTTGAATGCGCGCAAAATAGATACACAGGTTTGGATTTCGAACGTCGGAAAAAAAGAAGGAAAAAAATGTTCGAAATGAACTGGTGAACGACATGGAACACTTTTTTCCCTTCTTCGTCGTCTGTATTTTGCGTGTTTGAATAAATATATATACGTTTTTCTGTTTTTTTTTATTGACGACAGAACATATCTGAGTGAATATTAGAACAAAATGGTATTTTTTATGGCAAAATGCAGTTCTAAGTTTCTTTTTTATAGGCTAAGTTTTTATATGAGCCGCCATTCAAATGTTTAGATGTGGTAAATATAAAATCTCCCGTAGGAGTTGCATATTGGTTGGAATACTGCTGTCGCCAGTTGTTGTATTTCTATAGATGGATCATTAGATTCAAAGGGAAAGGGGATAGTGTAAAAACTGACAGACGTCCAGTTTGTTCACTGAGAGATATCTTTTGTATAAAACGGGTTAAAAGTAACAAAAAGGACCTCAATAATACCTATAAAATATTGGGTTGGCAAGAAAGTAATTTCGGTGTTTTAGTATGAAATTTTTCGGTACACAAAAATTATAATCTGTCAAATATCTTCCATTCTTTTCAATTACTTGTTGCCATTTCTCGCATAGCTTCAAGAATACTCTCTCTTAGAACTGTCTGGCCCTCATCAGCGAAAAATTCCAATCAAGTGAGATTCTAGGTTAACACTATTATTAAAAGTTTTACCACTTATAACGTTTTGTGAAGTTCGAAATAAACGTTAGTTAGATGGTGCTAGGTCTGGACTGTATGGAGAATGCAACATCAATGCCCAAGAAAGGTAAAATAATTTCGTAAATCTTTCTAAAGATTGTGTTAAAGATGCATCAAGTTTAGACCATTATCTTTTTTCAATTAATGTCATTGTAGACGATCCTTTTTTCATCAGAAACCTTGCACCATCGGATAATCATTTATATCGAAGTTAAAGAAACTTTTTAAATGGTAAAAGGTTTAGTAATAATGACGACCTCAAATCTCACTTGGTTGATTTTTTTTTTTTTTTTAAGCTGATAAGAACCAGAAACTTTATGAGCTTGGAATCGTAAAATTGCTTGAAAAGTTGCAACAGGCGATCAAGCAGAATGGAAGATATTAGTCTAATAAAAACTTTACAGTAAAAAACCGAAGTTAAGTTAATTTAACTTACCCAATATTTTTAATTTAAGATAATTATTCATAAATGCAGGGTAATTATAAAAAATGCTCTGATATTATTTCTTTAAATCAACAGATAATTAGTGTATTAAAATTATCAAAAATAATCTCTAAACACGGAACAATGAAAAGAGAAAAATTGAGATTTATATTTTTGTGATATTAATCTCCTATACTAAACAAATGCAATCCGAAATAAAGTCACACTAAGACAACACTAGTACTGTTGGCGACGAACCTCGTAATTCTTAACTATGGTCAAAAAATGTGAATGGTTCTTGAGCTGGTATACCACCCTCCCATGTTAATATGGCAAATAAAATTCCATTTCAAGAAAATCCATTTCAATAAACTCAATTATGATTCTTTTCAGATAATTTTAAATGAGTAGATAGTGTGTGTGTGTGTGTGTTCCGCATCTTAACACTAAATTTTCAATTGTATTGTATTTTTTTAAATATTTATGTTCTCAAACTTTGTGGAATATAAATATTGCCTCATTTTTGTTATAGACAGTCGATAAAATTTGATGGCTTATTAATATTTTGTTGTTCTAGGCCTGCGTCTCTAAATCTGTGGGGCGCACCTCCCTAGGGGGCGTGATATCCCTTTGTGGGAAGCACGAGCATATTTAAAGGTTGAAAACAAAAATAAGTAATAATTAACTGTAAGGAAGAAAATTGAAATACATTCTAGCATAATAAAAATAAAATACACATTTACACTGATATAATATACTTATAAATGTATCAGCACTGCACAATGTTTCTGATAATTAATTTATGAATACATTAAAAATAAGTTTAATTATTACTAGAGCCTTCCATGGGCTTGTCATATACAAGATTTAATACTTATCTCGAAAATTTGCGTGCTTACAATTACAGTCGTATTGTAGCTTTTGCATCAAAGTAAATTTTTATTGCATTCAATCCAGTGTTATTGTGGAAGAGGGCGCGATAAAAATTACGATTAAAAATTGGGTCGCAAATATTGGAAGTTTTGGAAACAATGTTCTAGGCTGAATTTTATACGTCTATGCAAGTTAGGGATCAGTCAGACTTCGTATGTAGATTACTGAAACTTCAAAAACAGCTAAATTTGGGAATGAAAAGGTAAAAGGGTTGATAAATCATATAGTGATGAGTTTATCCCTTCAGGTGATTGACTGTGTTGAGGTTCGAAATGCAACGACTAAAGCTCAATTTTTGCAATTGTTAGCAAAGTATGACAACTATTAAACATAACTAACGTAAAATATCACAAAACTACATTTTTTTTGTTGTATTATTAAATAAATGAAAGGAGACTAATTCAATTCCTCTCTACTATTTGCCCACACTCTCTCTATGTTTTTTTTTTTTATATTTATCTTAGTGGAATTTTAAATCGTTAATAAAATACATTTTTAAGCGCTCAATTAATTCTGCTGAAATTTTTTATACATGATTATTTTGGATGTCAATACAGTTATTTTTATTTATAATTAATAAAAATTAATTGATTAAAACTAATTATATAAAGAATTACAAATACTTCAATGTTGGCATCATTTTTGGCGACTTAGCGACCATTTTGGCAACGTGTCAAAACATGAAAAGGTATTTTTCTCACATTTTAAAGTGATCATTTGCGCTGAAATTTTCTATACACTATTGTTTTGGGTAAAAATACGATAATTTAATTAGAATAAATTAAAATTATTGACTGAAACTAATTATTTAAAGAATTATGGATACAGCCGCGTTGGTTTCATTTTTATCGACTTGGGTCGAAACTTTAAAAGATTTTTTTTTCTCACGTTTTAAAGCATTCAGTTGAACTGAAATTTTATAGACACGATTGTTTTGGATGACAACACGATACTTAAATGATAATTAATAAAAATTAATTACCACTTAATGTTGTGATTCTGTCATATGCATATACGTTTTTATAATAATTGTAACTACAGTCGGACCCATATATAACGAACCTCTATATAGCGAATTTTTCTATAAAGCGAACTTTTTCCTGGAACCTTGAACATTTCACGATTTTTTTCGTAAAATAACTTCTCTATAGCAAACTGCATTTCCTATATAACGAACTTTTTCTTTTGTGATTCAATTTTTGTTCTCCTTTTTTTTTTAAAAGTATTCCTGAAAATATTTTAACACATTTTTTGGTGGTCATAAATCTTGAACTGGTTTTATTAGATCCTAACTCACCGAGAATAGAGTTCTGGAAGTTTCATCCAAGAAGTGCAACCTTTATCCCCCATTGCCCAGTTCATTAGAAACATCTTCGATATCCTCTTTCACCCTCAGAGGAGTTATCCCGTGTCCCAGTGTTCTAATTATAAAATAATGTATGTTTAATATTACTTGTATGCTTTAAATTATAAAATGTTCTTAAAATTCATTTAATTTGAGTATAAAATTATTTTCTTAATATTGAAAATGCAGTGAATTCTTCGACATTTTTTTTTCTTGTTTTCCTTGAAGTTTTTCTTTCTTTTTTAATGGATAAGACATATAAAATAAACATATATTTATTTACAAAAGGTGTAAATAATTACTTTTTTAATATATAGTGTTTATGAATTTAAAATTTGTTTTATGTGGTGTATAAAGTATATTAAAAGATGAACCTCTGTATAACGAATTTTTCATACAACCAACTCTTTTCCGGGATTGAGAGATTTCGTTATATAGAGGTCCGACTGTATATGTCGGCCCAAATATAGAAAAAAGTTTTTTTCGATTTGGTTTTCTGGCAGTCTTAGCGGGCAAAAATAAATAAATAAATACCCTCTCTTTACGGGCCATTATTTGAATTTCTCTGTTTTAGCTCTAAGGACTGAACTGAAGGCAGTGATGTAACGAAGTACAAACATTAGGGCCCCCATATTAAGTCAGATTTTGGGTCCCAAGCATTTTCTTAAAAAGGGTATGTACTTAGAGTTAGTCCGATTTTGGACCCCCTGGAATCCTTCTCCCTCCCGCGATGTGGTAGGAAGAGGAATCAATTAGAAGTGGAATTAAAAATTATTAAAAAGATCATTTTAAAATTATTAGTAATATGGCATGAATATAATGCTTTTGTTTTGAATTTGACGAATTTTTATAACATATGAGGGCATAAGCTAATGAACATCTATGAAATATATGCTGTTGCATCCAAAATGAACTATACGAATAATGTGATTTTTTTATATTGTATAATCAATATTTTTCAGAATATTTATTATTTCGATTGCATTTGATAAACTCTCTTTTTAAAGTAGTTCGAATTCTAAAAGCCTTTCCTAGGAGAAAAAAATATGGCACAAGTTTTCTGCGATTTTACAATTTTTCAGTTATTTTGTCTTCTGTAGACTAATTCGGGAAAATCTTTAATCTTTTAAAATCTTTTAAATCTTTTTTTTTTTTTTTTTTTCCTTATTCTAGGAGCATTCTTAAAAAAGTCATTCCAAAAGAACCATTTTGAACGACGGGAAAATCATTCGTTTTTTTTTCATTTCATCGAAAACACCGAGAGAAGTTGCCGATAGATTTCCACGAACGACGTACGAAAACGTTCAGTATTCAAAGACCTTCATTTCCGTGCAAAGACTTCGATTTTAAGTCCACACGGACGAAAGTTATTGCAAAAAAAAACGCTCCGAAACTCGTAAATTAATAGTAATAATTTAATTATAAATTATACATTATAAATTATAAACTATAAATTACGAATAATAAAGACGGTAAACGGTCAAATTCGTCGAACGGTGAAATACGAACGACACACACATATACAAAACACATAAGTAAAACTACTGTAACTATACAGTGCAGTTTCGCTTACAAAATGTAAAGAAATAAAATTATAAATTACTCTCATATCAGATTATAATCCTTTTCTTTTCTGAATATTATTCCTATAAACCGTACTTTCCCTCAATTACAGAGGAAAATTACTAGATTAAACACACATTTTAGTTAAAGAAACTAGAAGCATAGCTAACATAGTTAGTTGCATTAGTATTAAACAAAAGAAATTTTTCTGTTTCTTTGAAAAGTACCAGATTTTAATTGCATTTGTGTGTGTGTTTCTAAATATTTATAAAATAATACACAAACATGTTTGAGATATTGCTATAACTATTTCTTACTACCTCTTTTTCAATTCTTACCATTAGCTCACACTCTCTATATATTTAATTATTTATCTTGGTGTAATTTTCAATCGTTGATAAAATACATTTTTACATTTTAAAGCGCTCGATTGAGCTGAAATTTTTTTCATGATTATTTTGGATGACAATACAACAATTTTTTTAATTATTATTAATAAAAATTAATTAATTAAAACTTATTATTCATTGAATTACAAATACAGCGACGTTGGCATCATTTTTGGCGACATAGCGACCCTTTTGGCGACTTGTGTCAAAGCTTGAAAAGGTTTTTTTTCTCACCTTTTAAAGCATTCAGTTGAACTGAAATTTTATAAACACGATTGTTTTGGATGACACTACGATACTTTAATGATTATTAATAAAAGTTAATCACCACTTAATGTTATGATTCTGTCATATGTATATACTTTTTTATATTAATTGTAACTATTTAATAAAAAGTAGCTAAAATAAAATTTTTCTTTGTTGATCAAAGTAGGAATTGACTTAAAATTTTTTTCTATATTACTTGTTTTATCTCACTCTCTTTATCTCTCGGAGTCGTCTTGACCATGGATAAAAATTACAAAGTCCGTTGCCAATTGCCCTTGTTTTGCTTAGAGTTCGATGTAAATGAAGGCAGTTGTAGACTAAAAGTCATGGTCAAGAGCTCGTGGCCAGCGTTGTCGAGTCACGGGTTCAAGTCCAGATGCCACTGAAGATCCACCGTGTAGAGGGGTAAAAGTAAATTAAATCTGTCGTGACTCAAAGTCCTCACGATTGTGTGGTGTGAAAGTTGGGAGAGTAGGGTGCGAACTTAGATGTCGTTCTCTTCACTTGAACGCGTTCAAATTTTCGAGGTCAGTTGCCAATAGCCTTATCGTTGCGTTAGAGTGTGACTTTAATAAACTGTCACTGTTAAGAACAATCAATCAACCCTTTATAAATATGTTTTTAAACGATATTATAGTTTATAAATTTAGGAAGTGATGCAATTTTTCTTTTTATTGAATATACAGTCGGACCTCCATACAACGAAGTCGCTAAATGCCGAAAAAATTTTGCTATATAGAAAATTCTTTATATAGAGGACCATCTTTTAATATTCTTTATAAACCACATAAAACAAATTTTAAAAATTCACAAACACCATAAATTAAAGTAAAGTAATTATTTACATCTTTTTCTAAATTAAAAATATTTATTTTATATGTCTTGCCTATCAAAAAGAAAGAAAGAAAAACTTCAAGGATAGTTTCTTAGTGCCTTTATCCCTTCCTAAAGAATTAATTTCTTTTCTTTGATGCTCAAGCACTTACGTTTTCACATTTTCGAGCTACAAGAAACGAAGTTACCAGCACGACTGATCAACACTAAAAATGCACAGAGACTAGTTCTAGGATATGAGACAATTTTATTGAGGTCGAAAGGAGATATCGAAGGCTTTTCCAGCGAACTGGATGATGGGTGTTAAAAGTTTTCCTTCTTGAATGAAACGGCCAGAATTCTATTGTTCTTGGCGAGCTAGGTACCTAATAAAACCAGTCCAAGATATATGACCACCATAAAATAAGTTAAAAGAAAGAATAACTAGAAACATCCAGAAATATATTTTTTAAAAAAGAGAGGAAAAAAATTGAATCACAAGAGAAAAAGTTCGTTATATAGAAAATGCACTTCACTATTGGGAGGCTATTTTACGATGGAAATCGTGAAATATTCGAGGTTCTAGGAAAAAGTTCGGTATATACAAAAATTCGCAATATAGAAGTTCGTTATATGGAGGTTCGACTGTATAATAATTCATTAAATAATTATTATTTTAGTTACTAGTTTAAACTAAGGGCAAATTCAATTAAACTTTACCAGTACCACTAAAGACCCGCCGTGTAGGGCAGAGATGCACGTTAAATCTGTCGAGAGCTGAAACGTCCTCCCGTTGGTGTGGTGTGGTAGTTAGGAGAGGGGGTGCCAGCTCAGGTGTCGTCCACGTCACTTGACCATGGTTCAAAATTACGTGGTCCGTCGCCAAAAGCTCTCGTGTAGCTGAACAGTGCGACGCTAATATTCAATCAATCAATTAAACTTTAATAATTAACTTTGTAGATTTGAATTAAGGCTGCTTTCGCCGTATACACAAGAGCATGAACTTAACGCGGAGCACATTTTCGGACAGAAAAAATGCCTCAGTTTTTATAAAAATTTGTGACATTCTAACTCGTGCATTTGTTTATAATATAGTGTTTTTAAAATTTCAAAATATTTCATAAATAATTTGTGTTTCTTTTGAACATGTAAAGAGATAGTTCATTTAGCATTATGGTATAGGCGAAAAACTGCAAAACACATTTTATAAAAGAAAATGTGTCAACTCAGATAAAAATGAGTATTTTGATAAAATAAGGGATTCTCTGCAGGATAGTGAAGCTAAAATATAGTATTAATGTTTGAGTACTTTTATATTTGATAAAGAATTCCGAATTCGGGTCCTATTCTTTAACATTAGCCGAAAACAACCTTAACCTTGGCACCCTTTGAGCAAACTTCTTTATTTACGTATTTAAAAATTATATTTTAACATTTTATACAATGTTTCTATTCAAGAAAATGTTACCAGATGAACATTTTCATATATTATTCACACAATTTTAAAAATTTAAATTTTTTGAAGAAGATTGGGAAAATTTTAAAATTTTACTCCTTTTGTAAAAATTAATTTTTTGACCTGAAATTTTTTATTAATATTCTTATGGATGTTCTTAACAACTTTAGGGATCGATTTTAGAATAACTTCATTCGTTTTCGAGAAAAAAAAGAAAATGTTGATATACAGGCTAAAAATCAACGAAAAAGCCAACATGTCTTACATTTTATTTTTTTTTAAAAATTATTCGGTTTATAGCAAAACGAATCCTTAATTTTATTACATGCATTATTTTTAACACGCAGGAAAAAATGGAAGTGATTGGTAAATAATTGTCGAAGGAGTAGCATTTTGAATGCACTAAGGTTTCGAAAAACACAAACTGAGAAAAACCACTTTAAAGTTTATAATTCTGAAAAAAATAATTATTATAAGCTTAATTAAACTTAAAATACCACTTTAAGATATTACTTATACGTTTTTCTTTAAAATAATTGCATTTTCATATGTTTTCAATCCACACATTTTTATAAATGATCAACTTTTAGAGAGTACTAATTGCACAAGAAAACTCAAGAAAAACTTAAAAAAATTTTTTTCTGTCACGACAGAAATTTTAGCTGTTTTTCTTCTTATAATATTAAAGTATTACATTTGTATGAAAAATATATCAGGAATAAGAACTGAAATTGTGTGTGTGTGTGTGTGTGTGTAAAATTATTAATATAAAATGCCTTAATTTAAAAATTTTACATGCACACATTTCACAAGGAAGAAAAATTACATTATTGTATTGCCTCGGAAATATTCTGCTTTTAATACTACACATTCTTTTTTAGTTATTATTTCTATTTATAAAATAGATTTTTTTATCATAACGCATTTTTTACCTTTTTTTAAAAAAAAGGATGTGTGGCTGAATTGCCTAATTTGTTATAAAATGAAGTTTTAGTCAACTTCTAACTTTCCGACATGCACAAGTGATATATCAATCGAAAGATAATAATGCAAAGAATAAGATTAAATGAAAATAAAAAAAAACGATAGGTTTGTGATTTTTAGGGTACCAAGTCACCTTAAAACAGGTCTAGAGTTGTACAGTTCATGATTGCCAGCTCGTGGCTTGTGTTGTGCCAGTAGATAAATAATTTAGGATCCGAAAGTCGCCTAGTGGATCATCACATGAATCTGTCAAGATTCTGAGTTAAGAATGTAGTTTGTTGAAGTTTGCTGTGGAGTGGGGTACAGGTCATGTATCGCCCTCGTCATTTGACTGTTGTTTAAAAATACGAGGTCTTTGCAAATAACTATCGTGTTGCTTCAGAATGCGACGTGAATCAAATAAAAACTAGAGCTGGGAAGGAAAAGTTAAAGAATGATATAAATTTGAATTTCGATAAGTATGACAATTTTGATAGCTGAGGGATAATGTTCCCCATCCTATACCCTGCAATATTTATATTCAAGGGTCCCAGTTCCGATTTTATTAAAGACTTGTGCAATGGAGCTGATTTATTTAAAATTTGCAGAAGATCAAAATTCAAGCAAATTATTTTCTAGCTGTAGTCCTAGTCCCTTCAAAGGTCGACGTTAATACTGAATTAATCAATCGAGATTGACTAAAATAACTTCTCTCTGAAGGAATGATCATAGTTACATTTTATGACCAGTATTCTTCACAGATTGATTGTCTATAAAGGACTAACCAGAGCTGCGCACAGACCTATTTTTCCCCTCCCAAAGGCGGGTATTCATTCTTTTTCTATCCAATTAGCTAGCCGCGGTATCCGAGTGGTCAAGGTATCGGATCGTGGCTGGCCTTGTCACGAGTTCGAGCCCAGTACCACTAAAGACCCACCGTGTAGGACAGCGATGCACACTGTCGAGAGCTCAAACGCATCCTCTCGTTGGTGTGGTATGGTAGTTAGGAGAGGAGGTGCCAGCTCAGGTCACTTGACTATGGTTCAAAATGACGTCGTCCGTCGCCAAAAGCCCTCGTGTAGCTGAACAGTGCGACGTTAATATTCACTCACTATCCAGTTAGCTACTCTTTTCTCTGCCACTGTTCTGTCCTCTCACCTTACGGAGGATCAGTTGTTTTTTTCCCTTGCGTGTTTAACGCACTTTAATGTTTTGATAGCGATTTAATTTTTATGCATCTTCAACTTAAACAATTTTCTATTTCATATTAATTATGATGAGAGTTAAGTTAAATTTTAATTAGGTGCCTCGTATTTTTGAGCCGTGGTGATCACAAATATCGTTTTTAGAAGCAACGCCAGGGCTATTAACGCAGCATTGAAGCATGGTCAAGTGACAACACGACACCTGAGCCGGAAAATCCACTCTTCAAACTTCCAACCACGCCATGGAAAGGAGCTATGGCAACTTTAAGGTACATAGGCCACATTATATGGCTGTTATTTAGTGGATTCAGGATTCGAACTGACTATTCAATTGTTTCAAATCTGGTCCCAAGTTCTCGTTTTTGGCAATACAGTTGTCATGACTGCTGTAATTGATTTTGAAATGTATTCATCTAAATACCAAAAATGCTAGAATAATTCGAAGCTGCCGCTGTGGCCGTTTTGTCAAAATTTCTGTTTGTTTTTTTGTGACTGCAATGTTTAAGCCGAACAACGGGCTCGTACCCTAATTTCTCTAAACATTCGTGTGGCTGAGGTAGCCTAGTGGTCATGGTGGCAAACTCGTGGCTAGAATCGCATTGATACTAAGGATCCGCAATGTAGATGGATTGATGCACGTTGAATCTATTGTGTTTCAAAGTCCTCCCATTGATGTGGTTTTGGAATTTTAGAGAGGAGGTTACCAACGTAAGTTTCGTCCTCGTCACTTGCCCCTAGCACAAAATTTCAAGTTACGTCACCAACAGTTACTCCCCAATGTAACACGATACGGATATTTTGAATATGATTTCGTTTTAATTTAACTTAACTATTGGTGACGTAACTTGAAATTTTGTGCTAGGGTCAAGTGACGAGGACGAAACCTGCGTTGGTAACCTCCTCTGTAAAATTCCAAAACCACATCAATGGGAGGACTTTGATATATATATATATATATATATATATATATATATATATATATATATATATATATATATATATATATATATGTGTGTGTGTGTGTGTGTGTGTGCATTAATGTTGCTCTATAAAGCTGAACTAGGGCTAATGGTGATGCACCGTGACACCTGACACACATGTGATGAGGACGTCACATGAGCTTGCATCACCTCTCCTAACTTCCACACCACACCAACGAGAGAACCTTAGAGATTCTACATATTTAACATACATTGGTTCCTTCTGCACAGCTGGTCTTCAGCGATACAAAGTTCAAACTCATGACACGCCAGCCACAAGTCCGTGACCTTGACCACTAGGCTACCTTGGCCCCATGAGATATTAGGGTCTGTCGTAGAATTATGCACTGTGGATGGTGTCATGTGGTAAAGAAATTAAGTGAGGAATAAGCTTGAATGTTTTGTCTTTTTTCTCGAATGAGGCCTATAGTTATAAGGTATTTTTCCAGTACTTCCATGCTCTTCTTGAGTGACAATAATCAATCAACCAACCAATCAATTTGACGTTTGAGTAAACATGATAAAATTTTAGGACACAAAAAATTGTTAGAACTATTTATTATGTTTACAAACAAAGCAACTTAAGAGGTTTATATACCGAGAGTAGTAAAAAAGAAAATTCATATGCTACCTCATCTATAAAATTTGTGATAGACTATGAAATTATATTCTTAGTTGAGGAAAAAGTTATGTATTTTCTTCTGATATAGACCTTAAAGATATTTCAAGAATCTGTCAAGCACCAGAAACCGGTGGTGAGTATTCAATATACTCTTATTAGATATAACGTTTAGGGAGTGATTCTCAATTTCTTAACAGATTCACAAAAAATTCTGATCTTAATTTCTAGGTTTACGAAATGTGGATATTTATAGAATCCGGCTTTACATTTTTCTGCGTTCTTTTATTTATAAAACATTTTGAGATCTTGCATTTCATTTTACATTTTTTAACATTTCCAATGACTTTTAAAGGTAAACGCTTACTAAAATGCTAGTCAAATACAGAAAAAAAGAGCTGCTATCGGTTTATTTTTCTGTATTGAAAAATTGTATTTCTGTCGCATATAACAATAATCGCTAAGTTAGAGACAAATTAAGATTTCCATTAAAATACTAACCTGTTTTTTAAAATGTAATACGGATATAAATGTATTTGTTACTGCAAAACTATTTCAACTTTGTAATATGTTTATATGCAATATCATTATACTGTCTTTCTGAGGAGTTTTTAAATATAAATCTTTAATCTTCAATCTATATTATATATTATTTGCAAAATGGGCTAAATTTGTGACAATGACAACCATGTGTTTTTTGTATATCCGTTCAAAAATTTGTGACGTCATAGTCACGTGATAAAAGTTATGCGTTTCTAGCTAATCAGTTCATACTTTTCGTTGCCAACTTTTGAACTTTGCAGAAACTTTCTTTTAAAAAGCGCATATTTGTCAACAATAATAACTCACATAGGTAAACAAAACCCATTTTATTTTAAAGTGCATGCATAAAATAAGATTTTTTTAAATTTTAAAACCGTTTTGAAGAAATTTTTTTCCATCCCATTTGAACATTACCCAATTAGAAATTTTATCTGAGCTTTACATATTTAACAACAAGTACAATTAGTTTGATGTCTGTTTCGAGCACGTGTTCATCTTTATCATGTGACCGCCTTGAAATAAGCCCACTGTATTCAGTTATAACAATCTATGGCCTCCGATAACTTCATGCAATAATTTAAACATGTTGAATTTTGAGGTTATTCTTTAGTTTGAGCACAATTAGACCGTGCTGGCTATGTTATTACGTTTGTGGATATGAGTAAATACACAAAAAAATTGAAGAAATACCGAATTGTGAAGACTCGAAAATATATACTGCATGATAAACCCAGATAATCTCGTCTGGTCTTCTAAAAGAATAAAACAGTTAGTTTTTGAAACGGAACAACAAAAAAAAAACACTCTAGAAGTTCTGCGTGGCCAAGGTGGCTTAGAGGTCAAGGTAACAAAGTAGTGGCTGACCTGTCATGAGTTAGGGCCAGATACCGCTGAAGACCTGCCGTGTAGGGAAGCGATGCACGTTAAATATGTCGAGAGCTCAAACGTCCTCCCGTTGGGGTGGTATGGTAGTTAGAATAGGGGGTACCATCTGAGGTGTCATCCTCATCACTTGATCATTGCTCAAAATTACGAAGTACGTTACCAAAAACTCTCGAGTAGCTGAATAGTGACACGTTCACTCACTCACTCATTCTAATAATTCTGATGATGAGTGCCTGCGGTACCTTAGCACTCGCAATAGGCGTTGTCGAAACACGAATTCGAGACTTCATGCTACAGAAGACTCTCCATGAAGAGGGCTGAAGTTCGCTAAATCTTTCATGGTTAAAATCTTCACATTAATGGGATGTGGAACTTAGGAGAAGGGGGTGACCGCTCAGGTCTCGTCCTCG
Organism: Trichonephila clavipes; assembly: GCA_019973935.1. Lineage (NCBI taxonomy): Eukaryota > Metazoa > Arthropoda > Arachnida > Araneae > Nephilidae > Trichonephila > Trichonephila clavipes. The sequence goes on along the minus strand of BMAU01000459.1, from coordinate 1,452,409 downwards.
TCATTTGTTTGTGATTCAGAATGACGTGGTCTGTCGCCAATTGCCTTCACGTTGCTTTAAAACAAGACACTAATAAACACTCGCAAACTATTGTACTATGATGATGTTAGCACTTTTAAAAGTCAGAATTTATGAGCCCCTGCATCTAAAATCGCAATATTATGAAAATAAATTTTATTACGATGTTTTAATTGTCGTAAACTGAACTTGTGCCATTTTTCTTTTATACTTCTTCCTTTCAAGATTTACAACCTTTATTAGGTAATTTGTAATAATTGGAATTTCTCTATATTGAAGGTAGCATTTTATAATGCGAGGATCTTCCAAGAAATTTTTCTGGATTACGGAGTATTATAAAAGAGCGAAAGATAATCACTTGTAAGATATTAATTAATTTATTCTGATCTATTAGCATTCAGATATATCTGAAAGAAACCAGAATTGAGTTGTAATCATTAAATTGCAAAAATATGAAAACGTTATTAAAAAATTAAACACACCTTTGCTATTAAATAACGGTTTCCAAAAATGCTTCCTAATGAATAATCGCTGGATAACCACACATTTGAAGTTTTAACGTATACTTTTTCGTTTTGAAATTGTTACCGTGAATTTTAATATCTTTATTTATGATTTATGCCATGTCACATAACAATCATCAAATGTTTTACGAATTATGGAAATAAATATGACACCACATTTTAAGGACAATTTGTTGAATATCGCCAAATTTCGCCCATCGAATGGGTAAGTTAGTGTTTCTTTTTTTTATTAATGTTATATTACAAGGAAACTGGAGGATTATTAGTGTCAGACTTCGTAATTTTAAGCCATGGTCAAGTGACGAAGACGACATCTGAGTTGACATCCCCTTCCTAACTACCTCTCTGCGCCAATGAGTTTGAATATTAACGTCGCACTGTTCAGCTACACGAGGGCTTTTGGCGACGGACCACGTAACTTTGAACCATGGTCAAGTGACGTGGACGACACCTGAGCCGGCACCCCCTCTCCTAACTACCACACCACACCAATGGGAGGACGTTTCAGCTCTCGACAGATTTAACGTGCACCGTTGCCCTACACGGTGGGTCTTTAGTGGTACTGGAATTGAACTCGTGACAAGGAAAGCCACGGTCCGATACCTATACCACTCGGCTACCGCGGCCACCTGCGCCAATTTAAAATTCTATACCTCTAAAAACACCCTTTACAATTAGTTTTATGTTTGTTTTGAATTCAATGGAAAACACGTATTTGTTTTTATCATGTGACTTCATGAATTGAGCCCATTGAACGTGTATTGACGAGAGACTATTTATAACGAATGAACATAGCATCTTGAAGTGTTTGTATGTACATTGATAGAAAACATTATAGTAGCACCAAAGCCGTTGAAATTCACGTACCGCATAAATATAAATCGCACAAAAAAAATCTTATAAAAAGGGACTGCACAAAAACAGGTTCTACTGTACTACTTTTACATAATATATAGACAAGTAGCTTTTCTGCAGAAATCTAAACTAAATTAATACAGAACTGAATATTAGCACGAAATGTGCTCTTTCTAAGACTTCCAAGGAGAAATGTGTTCTTTCCATTTGATCCAATATTAATATAAATGGAATTTTTCTTAAACCTGCCTTTTGACACAGATTTTAATCAAACTCATGAAGAAACCAATCATTTTAAACTTTCGATTGAGGCTTCAATTTAATATATCTAAAAGGAAACACAAAACTAACCTAAATTTAATTAAAAAGAGCTTTAACTGATGGCAACATTTTGCTTCGCTAAAGAATATTGCGATTTGTTTTCCTCAAGTTGATACGCGTTTATAGTTTTAAAAGCAAATTAAAATGTTTTCAAAAAATTGGTAACTGAGTTCTGTAACTATTTATGTGATATTATACTTGCTGAATAGAGTGGCGTAATGTACAACCCCCGCATGGAGGGGAAGGGCACAGGATTATAAAGGGCCCAATGCCTGTTATGTTACGGTTTTGTGATCCATTGCAGGATGAGGCTTGGGGCCCAAAACTCGACTTTGCAAGGGAGCCCTAAAATTCTCCGCTACGCCACTGGCGGAGAAACATGTTTCAAATTTTACTTTTTTTTATGGAATTTCAGAACTAATGCAAGAAAAATATAATGCATCAGTTTTGTATTGCATTCAATGTTTTATTATATGACGTAAATTAAGATTTGTTATACAGTCGAACCTCTATATTACGAACCTCTATATTGCGAATTTTTCTATATAGTGAACTTTTTCCTGGAACCAAGAACATTTCACGATTTTCTTCGTAAAATAACTTCTCTATAGCGAAGGGTTCTATATAACGAACTTTTTCTCTTGTGATTTAATTATTTTTCTATCTCTTTTTCAAGTATTTCTGGATATTTCAAGTTATTCTCTCTTTTAACGCATTTTATATTGGTCATAAATTTCAAAATGATTTTTATTAGGTGCCTAATTCACCGAGAGCAATATAATTCTGGGCGTTTCTTCCAAGAAGTGCAACCTTTGACCCCCATTGTCTAGTTCACTGTAAACATTTTTGATATCCCTTTTCACCCTCAGTGGAGTTGTCTCGTTTCCTCGTGTTCTTGAACTAGTCTCCGTTAATTTATAGTGTTCATCAGGCGTACTAGTAACTTAGTTTCTTGTAGCTCGAAAATGTTAAAACGTAAGTGCTTCAGCATCAAAGAAATTCTTTTAATTCTTCAGGAAGTGGATAAAGGCGTCAAGAAACTTTCCTTGCAATTTTACTTTCTTTCTTTTCGTTTGATAGTTAAGATAGAAAAATAAAAATATATTAATTTACTAAAATGTATGAATAATTACTTTTTTTAATATATAGTGTTCATGAACTTAAAATTTTTTTATGTGGTTTATGAAGTATATTGAAAGGTGAACGTACATATAACGAACTTTTTTTCGGAATTTAGCGACTTCGTTGTATAGAGGTCCGACTGTACTTAATCACGCACACAAAATTCGATGTAACAAAAGGCGTTTTTTTCCCCGAAATGCATACTTGGAAAATGATTGTTGTTGGATAGTTTAGATTTTGCTTTTTGATTTCGCATTAAATACTGGTAACATTCTATAACTGCTGGACTCTCACAGTGTGAGCAGTTAGATATAAAACTACTTCTATTTATACAGAAAAAATCCCTTCTATCGATATGGATGTCAAAGAATAAGATATTTCTTTCCACCAAACGAATATCAAGAGCCCTTTTTGAAGCAAGGAAAACTGTCCATTCGGCGCCTGGCACATTTTCATAATGAAAACGTCGATGCCAAAGCCTAACGCAAGAGAAAAAGCTACTTGAAAAATGACGACGCAGTGGAGACCTCATAAATCAGATCGCGTCTGCTGAAACGGACGAACAAAACAAAAAAAAAAACAATAAAGAAAGACGTAGAATAATATTAAAGAGCAAACGATAATAAAAGGAAAGAAAGAGCAAACATGATCTGGCAACGAAAATGTAACGAAACGTTTCGAACAGTTGACACTAATTGCGAAGTAAATTTAAATGCAGATTGTATAAAATCCTCTTTGGAGTGTTTTATGACCGATAAAGATAAGGCAGATTATTTTTAGGGTTGATTTTTTGGAATGTGAGTTATGTTCCGTTTTATGAAATCTGGTGGGCTTTTCTGGCATCATTACGACGCTCGTTCCGAGGTAATGGTTTGTGGGTTTTCCCGCGCTTTTTAGCGCAGTGGAAGGATAGAAATATTCTACATGGCGTGGTTGTAAGAAGTTGATGAAATTTTTTTTTATAGAATTAAATGTTCTTTTTAAAGATAAAATATAAACCATAAGGCTTAATAAAGCGGAAAATTTAATTATGCGAAATTTGACACTTTAAGTAGGTTAATTGAATTTTTTTCAAATATTGTATTAAAAAAATGATTCAATTTACCTAAAGAAGTAATACGTAATTACATGAAATGTTGAAGATTTGTTTCAGTGAAAATAACCCTAAAATGTCAAATGTAATTTTTACTGCTATTCAAGTCATGTTAAGGTTCATGTATGCCACTAGATGGCGCTATTTAAATTATAAGGTTTGTGTTATTGTTTACGCGGGAGTATAAAAAGGCAGCGAATGGAAGGAGGCTGTACGGGCCATTCGCACTTGTTAGCGATACTCTTTTTATACATATTGTTTTATGAGAATGTAAAAACAAAGAATTGAAAGATACTGTACGAGCCATTCGCTCTATGTTAGCGATACTTTTTATACCTATTATGGAAATAAACCTATTTGAAAGACAACAGCAAGTAATAAATGCACTGATTGATGATTCATGAATACTGTGTTAAATACATTTACTATACTGTTCGAATTAAATGAGACAAACGGGAGAAAACGATTTTTCTAAAACCCATAGCCTTTAATTATTACGTATCTTAAGTAGACAGTAGAATCTTTATATTCGTACGAAGTGTGTGTGTGTCCTCTTTTAGCAGGAATGACCTTTTGGACACGTTTTGACATTGACTCCGCTAGTGTAGAGCAGTGTTCCGCTACCGTTTTATCGCCGCGGACCGGTCAACGTTTGCTAATTTTACCGCGGCCAGCTGAGGGGGAGGATGTTGATTGTTTATAATTTAGACGGCTTTGGTTTAATAATTTTAATTTAAGTGTATTTAATCGTGATTTCTGAATAAAATATAGCTACACCAAAAATGAATGTAACAGGATTCAACAAGGAATATTAATTAATTTTCATAAAAATAGCCCAAACCTAAGAAAATATACCACACTAAATAAAAGAGAAACAACTTAATGTTTCTTGAGCGGACCGGTAATATTTGATTCACGAACCAGTACCGGTCCGAGGACCGGGGGTTGCGGAGCACTGCTGCAGAGCACATGTTCTTGGCTTTATCATCGAAGAATTACACTTGTACAGCAATTTTTATCATTTATTCCAGTGCTTCTCAAACTTTCTATACTTGCCACTCAATTTTCATCGCGCCCCCTCTATACAGTAATAATGTATTCGATTTCAATAATATAATTTGACGTATACATATCGACTTTAATTATAAATTATCATTATACTTGTCTTGATAATTTGTAATTTAATCTAAAATTACAAATTATCAAGACAAGTATTAAATTTTATATATAATTTTATGACATGTTCATAGGGTCACTAGTAATCATTAAACTTGTTTTTAACTTAGTATTGCTAAATTAATTATAAAATACATTGTGGAGCACTGATACATTTATAAGTGTATTATATCAGTGTAAATGTATATTTTACTTTTTATTATGTAGGAATGTATTTTGTGTTTTGCTTCCTTGCAGTAAATTAATATTTATTTCATTCTTTTGTTTTCGACTTTTCGATATACTCGCACCCCCCTTGTAGGGTTATCACGCCCCTCAAAGGGGGCGCGCACCACAGTTTGAGAAACACTGATTTATTCTGTTCTCGCGCAAATAATTTTAGTTAAACGATTCTTGAGAATATGTAATAAATTCTCAAGAGGATTTAAGTCTGGTAAATTATGAGGCCAATCAAGCACTTGTATTTTATTTTCTCGTATACGAGTCTGGACTAGATTTAAACTGTGACAAAGAGCCATGCTGAAATGTTCCATCAAATGTTTCCATGAATAGAACAATCCTATTGAGTAGTATTTCTATGTATTTGACAGATTTCATCTTGCCTTTAAGAGGAACTAAGCTCTGGTGTAGCAAGCCCTGAGTGGTATCAAATTCCTAGGGGAATTAAATAAAAATGATCGCATTAATAAAACATACAATCGAAACTCCATAGAACGAACCTCTATATTGCGAATTTATCTGTACAGCGAACTTTTTCCTCCAACCAAGAACATTTCATGATTTTCTTTGTAAAATAACCTCCCAATAGCGAAGTTCATTTTCTATATTACGAACTTTTTCTCTTGTGTGTGATTCAAGTTTTTTTTTCCTCCCTATTTTTAAAGTATTTCTGGATATTTCGAGTTATTCTCTCTTAGCACATTTTATGGTGTTCAAAAATCTTGAATTGGTTTTATTAGGGGCCTAACTCTCCGAGAGCAATAGAATCTAGGGCATTTCATCCACAAGTGCAACCTTTAACCCCATTGTCCAATTTACTGGAAACATCTTCGATATCCCTTTGCACCCTCAGCGCAGTTGACTCGTGTCCCTGTATTTTTGAGTAGTGTTCATTGATTAGTCGTACTGATAACTTCGTTTCTTGTTGCTCGAAGACGTCAAAGCATAAGTGTTTGAGCATCAAAGAAAAAAATTTAATTCTTCAGAAAGTGGATGAAGGCGTCAAGAAACTTTCCTTGCAGTTTTAATTCCTTTCTTTTCCTTTTTTTTTCGATAAGTAAGATGTATAAAATAAATATATATTAATTTACAAAAAAAAGTGAATGATTTATTTTTAAAATATCGTGTTTATATGAGTTTAAAATTTGTTTTATTTGGGTTGTAAAGGAAATCGAAAGATGAACTTCTGTATAAAGAATTTTCCATATAACGTGCTTTTGGGGGGATTTAGCGACTTCGTAATATAGAGGTCCGACTGTATTTTAAAGTGCCAAAATGTTACTAATTGTGGCCCCCGTAGCTTGGAGGCGCCATTTCATGCATACGATGGTAGCTACGCCCCTGCAACAAAGTTTCCAGTGCCATTTGTTGTGAAAAAACTCCTATAAAACATCTCTTTAGAAGGGTGTTTAACAGTTATTGGAAATGATCTAGTAGCAGAGTTTTGCTTCACTTCGTCTTACTGCACTTGATTGATATCTCAGCACAAAGAAATGTGTTCCGTCACTGAAAATCACCTTTATCCAGTCGGAAAGAGTCCAAGATCGGTATTTTTGGTCCACGCTAAACGTTTTCCTGTCATTTTCCAAGTTGAAAATTGTTTTTTTTTTCGTGAGCTTGTTGCCTTACGACCAACACTCCCAAAAACATTTTGCGTGCAATTGAGGTACTATATTCCCAACACTAGAATCCAATAAATCCATTCGAAGGTCTGTGCTTTCTTGCATTTATTCTACTATTTCTTAATAGAATTTTATCAGTACTTTATAAATGGCCGCGGTAGCCTAGTGGTCAAGTTATCGGATCATGGCTAGCATGTCACGAGTTCGAGCCAAATACCACTTAAGTCCCACCGTGTAGTAGAACGATGCACGTTAAATCTGTCAAGAGCTGAAACGTCCTCCCGTTGGTGTGTTGTAGTAGTTAGGAGCGGAGTGCCAACTGAGGTGTCATCCTCGTCTCTTGACCATGGTTCAAAATTACGAGGTCCATTGCCAAATACCCTCGTATATTTGAACTGTGCGACGTTATAATAGTCTCTCAACTCAACCCGCTTGCCCCCACATTTCCCTTTTCTTTTTGGAGAGGATGTTCCGGAATCTTGAAGTGTTCTTAAAATTCTTGAAACATTTGATTTGCCCACACCAACTGCCGTAACTAGATCTCTCACACTCATAGAAGTGTGTTCAATAAGAGCGATTATTTTAGAATGCTTTCTCGGATTAACCCGTTCAGGACCATCATCACATATATGTGACCACGCGTTTTTCCCTCTAGGGCTCACGGTATCATATGTGATTGCGCTTTTTCTTCTCCAAGGCCCGTGATCACACCAGTGTGATCAGATTTTGGAACGTTTTTAAATGAATTTTTACAAAACACTAGTTGGCGGTTAAAGTCCGTTTTTTTCGAATTACGTTTAACAAACATTTAAATTTTAATATGTGCTTTCGGCTCAGATTTTTTAAATTAGATATCGGATGCTATGAATGTTAACTGCACATGTTTAGATTTTTCGGGAGAATCGGTCATTTAAGGGTTTGTGATTTATTGTGCTCTGGATTTCTGTTTATATTTTGACTAAATTGGAAAAAGAAGGAAAGGTTATTAGTTTATTGGGCATCAGAGACATTCGTAATAATAGTTTCAGTATTTATTTTATACATACTTATGGTTCATATTTTCATCAATAATTTTAATACTCAAAAGCCATTTAAAAAACAGATCTTCATAGAACAAACGCGATGACTCATTTTAACGAAAAAGAATATTTCTTCTTACTGTGACTAATTTTAATTCAGTAAGAACAAACGGTTCTCTTTCGTTGCTTTTGCATTTAGAGTTGGCAAAACACTTAAGAACAGAAAACATAATTACTAAAGTGATATTACGGAAACAAAAAGAAATATAAGGACGAACTAAAAATAAAAAACGATTCATTAGCTGTTATTTAAAAGATTTGTATGTTAGAACCGCATCGTTTGATATTTGCCAGATAGTATTTTGCAAGTTTTGCGTCTATTCTATTTTAATTCTCCTGGCGAAAAGAGTACTTTTTTTATTAAAATGAAGAAATTCTCTTTAAAATTCGCAATATCGTCTTTTTAAATATAGCGAAAATGTTTGAACTGTATATTCAGATATTATCAATTATAATAATAAAAAATAGCGTAATTTATTGCATTTAAGATTTCACATGAATTTTTAAACGAAATTAGGCCTAGCATTGAATTTCGCCCGGTCCTGTGAGTGCGTACATTTTCCGAACGCGCGGGCCTGGGGAAACGCTTCTTTCTCCCTTCGCCGGTCCTGAAAGGGTTAATATCCATCTTTGAACAAGCAAAAGTAGCACGTGTTACACGGAAAGCAAAATTATAGCTACCATCTGTCGCTCTGAAATGCTCATAACTGAACTACTGATACCCTAAAACCAACCAAACGAGTAAATTATAGTCAAAGTTGGTCCGTCACAGTACCTCTGGGTGGATATTAACGATTTGAGATGGTTTGGAACATAGATGGTAATCATATATCAATTCAGACAAGGAAAATATGTTTGTCGCAATTAATTCGAATAGTGCAGTATTTGCTCCTACAAGCCACGTCAATAGTACTACAATACTTACTGTACAACTATTTTTATTGCATAAGTCAGCGATTTTTACACTGTGGGGCATGCCCCCTAGAGGGGCGTAAAAATCCTACTGGGGGGCAAGAAAAGTCGAAAATAGTAAAAAAAATTATTCATTTACTAAAAGGAAGCAAAACAGTATGCATTCTGACTTAATAAGAATACACATTGCACATGTTTATCGCAATTTATTCCAATTTAAAAATTAGAAAAGTAATATAATACTTATCCTATATATATATTAAGTAAGTAATTTACTTAAAAGTGATAAATTCAAAATTTAATACTTATCTTAATCATTTGTAAGATTTATAATTAAGGTCGTATTGTAGCTTTAGTGTCAAAAGTTCTTTATTACTTCATTCAATACATTGTTATTGTATAGGGGGCTTGAAGAAAATTATGATGGAAAATTGGGTCACAATTATTGAAAGTTTGAGAAGCACTGATATAAAGGAATAGCGGCTTTAGATTCAAGAACAAGAATTATTCTTTCTGCCGTATTTTATAATTATGATTTGTATTAGAAAACGGCATACGCAACGTAAATATTATTTGATATTTGTTGCAGAAATATTTCTTGTTTTCATATGCTTATCAAATTTAAAATTATGATAATATTTTGTTTTTTTTAAACCTTATTCTTTTATAAATAATGTTGAAAAGATTCGAATTATATAATTTTAATTTCAAAGAAATATATCTATTTGAAATTTGTTTATATTTTCAGTCCTCGATACAAAAATAACACCCATGAGACCCCTTTTGATGAAATTTTCAAGTTCATTTGATTATGTGAAGCGCACCGGACAGCTTTCGAACACAAAGAATGTCGTGTCGTGAAAGGACATCTAATAGTAAAGCAAATTCATTTTATGATTCGAACTGTTCTGTTGGTCACATTGTTTCTCATTCTAGCAGAAAAAATTTCTAGAAATTTAGTAATTGGGAGAGGTTTGACAGAGAGAGGACAAATAATTCGGTTCCTAGAAAATAAATAGTCTAATTGATGGATTACTCGGAATGGAGTTGGCTACAACTGTTTTAAAAACTTCATCCTACACCCCTCCTCTATCCATGAGGCCAGTTTCGTCTTGACAGATCAACTCAGTGGGGGACTACTGCGTCATTGAGTAAACACGTGTAACTACATTTCACCGGAAAAATATCGAATCAACATTAAATTTATTGGGAAACTTAAAAAATTACCCACGAAAAATTGTCACATATTAACCGAAGCCTATGGAGATGAAACTTTGCCTCGTGCACATGTGTTTAAATGGTATAAGTGGTTTTGAGGGAAAAGGGACAGTGTGGAATTTGAAGAACGTGCTGGGAACCCAAGGTAAGCGATCACAAACCAAATCATTGCCGAAAGTCGGGATATTAGTGGGTTCCCTTTTCACGTCAGATGTCAAACTGTTAATCAACACTTCTAATTTGAAGAACTAAAAAGACTACATGAAAAAATTAGGGAAAAAAGGCCAGAATCGGGAAGTTATGGAAGGCTGTGGCTCCAAGGCATTACACCCGTTCACACCGCCCTATTTGTTAAGCAGTTTCTGACCAGCAAAAATATTACTGTGATGGGACATCGTCCTTAATCACCTGATTTGGCCTCATGTGACTTTTTTTTTATTTCCTACAATTAAATCTTACTATAAGGGAATCCAATTTACCTCAATTGAAGATGTTTTGGCGAAAACGGAGAATCTCCTAAAGGGGCTTACAGAAACCTCGTTCCAGAACTGTTACCAGCAGTGGCAACACCCAATGCTAAAGGAAACTACTTTGAAGGAGATGATGACTCAGAGAATTAATTCTGTACGTACAATGATTTATTGCACCAGTCTCGTTTTTTTTGTGTCACACTTCGTAATGATATTGTTACACTCTGCTGTACAGGTGGATATAGCAAGATACATTCCAGCTTCAATCAAGCACAAGAAGTCCCAGACGAATCGAACATAAGGAAGGTTGACGTAGTGTAAGGCATGCGCGTATCGATCCAAAAGTTACTGTTACAAATACCCATAGAGCAAATAGGAACTTACAATGGCGCACACAAGGGGGGTCCTGTGGTCCGGACCCCCCCAAAGCACTTGATATTTTTTCCGATTGATTATTATTCTAAGTATATAGTACATAAAATTTAATTACGTATTTGTTATTAATGATTAATTTTATTAATTAATTCTAATTATTTATTCAATAATTAGTTTTTACTGTGCTTTGTTCCCCAAAATCGACAAAATCAAAAGGAGCATGATACAAGAATGGGGAGCTTTCGAACCCGGACCCCTCCCCCCATTGAAAAATTCCTGTGTGCGCTACTTGGAATTTATGTAAGTCGTTTCGTAAGTAATCACACTATTTGTCAACGGTTTTAGGGCATGTGACTAAACTCGTTTAATTCAACCTTTGTGAAGGATTGGAATGGTGTCGAATCAGACGGTAGTGGCACGTTGAATGTTATGCATGAATCTTCATCGATGAGTCCTGCTTTTGTCTTAAGAAATATGACAGTCGAATCACTATGTGTAAGCAACGTGGTCCAGGCCGAAGGAAAATATATATGCCTGTTGTCTATATGGTATAATGAATGATTCAAATACTAAATCAGAATGTGTGTTCCTAGTAAATAATTTCATGTAAGATCATAGCATCATATTTGGCAGGACAGCCTCTCGTGGGCAGTGCTTCCCTTTGAAGATTCCGCCGTAATTACCCTTTGTTTACTTTTGTTCTCCAAGTTTTTTCGTTTACAATCCCTAAGCCTGATTCCACTAAATCTGCTTTTATCTTCATGGTCTTCCACGTTTCAGAATCCCAGGTCATTGAACTGCAGTTCCTTTTTGACAACATTATCATCTGGCATTCGAATTATATGGGCCATCCAATTCCCATTCCATTTATGCGTATGTATTGAATGAAGTCAGATTGTTTGTAAATCTAATAACTAGTATAAATGTGAAAGTTTGTGAGGATCTTTGTGGGTCTTTCACGCAAAAACAACTGAATGGATTTTAATGAAACTTTACAGTAATATAGCTTATACAGCAGAATAACACATAGGCTATAATTTATAGCATAGGCTATAATTTATAAAAATTTGTAAAAAGTGTCCAAAATATAACTATATTTGTCAAGTAAGCAGGAAAGAATTCTGGCATCTTCAAGCAAATCTGGCTTCCGCTGCAAAAAAGCCCACTTCAGAATATATCTTATCATTTGTTTGTGAAAAACTCTCTTTGTTTTGGCTACGCAAGGGGCTCGCTTCTAATTAATTCCTGTCATCAAAATAATGCCTATTTTTTATTTCAAATTAAAACTAAGTTTTGAAGGGAGAGGTTGTTATAAATCTCTCTTTATTTTAATGTTTTATTTATGATTTTATTATGCACATTTGGTAGTAAGAAATTGATCTTTTTTTCAAAATCAATGCTTTTATCGGTTCTGGTATTTAAAGTAAATAAACTTTCTCTTTCACACTGCATCAGTTGGACAAATTTTCAAAATTTGTTTGTGGTTAGTAGTTAATTATAACGCTATAATTTTATTGAATAGGCAGATATAATTATTTTTACACTTAAAAACGCGATAACTACTGTACTGTATTTTTTTGTGTGTGAGAGTGAGTGAATATTAAGGGAACCGGGACGTTCTCGATGACACAAAATGAGCAAAAATTTGGCTTTTCGAAAGAACATTATTTTTAAAAACAGAAAGACTCCATAAATAAAAAATTGTGTCATACAATCTATGTACTTTTCTTAATATACTACAACATAAAATTATTAAATATATAAAATATTTTAAGAAATATAAGGATTCGAAAAAGTACACACCAAAAGAAGTTTTCGGATACATGGTGCTCTTTTAGGTACATGTATCTTTCCTTTTATGACATATAACACCACAAAACATGCTGTTTTAGTTATAAAATTGTACGTTTATTTAAGTGTAATAGTTCTTTTCATATTTCCTTGCTTAGAATTTTTTTTAAAATTTTGAATTTTGACTTTTGAAATTTTGATAAAAATGGCAATTTTTTTTCAGAAATTGAACAATAAAAGTAAAAATACTAACTTTTCAGAAATAAATTTAGTAGCATTAAATACATTATTATAACACAAAAGCTCATACCAAGTTTCATTAAAATATAACAAATAGATTTTTCTATACATGTACCTAAAAACTGAAAAAAAAACCATTTTGAGAAAATTGAAAAAACTAAATAAAATGATACACTTACCTAAAATTTAAAAGTCTAACAATTTCCAGCACTGTACTCATCTTGCATTGACTGTTCTAAAGCATCCTGTTTCCTTTTAATTTGCCTTTTTGTTGTCCTGGCTTCTTTGGAAGCTTTTTGAACAGCCATCTCAGCTTCACAAATTTTGACGTAGTCAATTTTACGAAGGCCTTCACAAGTGTTGACGCCTGGATTGATTTTTAATGCTTTTAATACTTCAGTTCTTGCATATGCACCTTCATTGAAGTATATAACCGCGTCCATAACACCCATTTGCAAAGTTCTTTTGCTTACAAATGTTTTTTTCGGCACACGATTCCATACACAGTTATTAAAGCTTTCGTTGGGGTTCTGAGTTCGGCCATGCAAACATTTTAATAACAGTACTTTTGCAGTTAAATTTGTAAAAAATTTTTTAATTTTAAAAGAACTGCATCTGGGAGGGAATGTTTGTGGGTGTATTTTTCACCTGATACAATGCTTTTATTGTAACCGCACCAACTTTCTTCTCCCATAGGGCACAAAGCATGTTGTGGATTTTCATCTGTCGACAGTTTATGGAAATATATTGCCCAGATGGATTTGGACATATCTGCGACTGATTTTCCAACATTTCTTCTTATGGCTAGGCCATAATATTTTTGCAGCAGAAGAATTTCTGCATCTGTCAGCCTTCCTCGTCCAGATATCGGTTTGTTGTCTGACAGCTTGGTGGATTTTAAATTGTTCTTTAGGGCTCTCAGTCTTGCTCCCATCCTCTTTTGGACGTGGCCGATGCACTCTAGCTTTTCAACAGGAAATTCATCACCGTATATGTTTGATTCTTGAACCCTTAGGAACCCCTTCGAATCTCCGTCTCCAAGGTACTGAACATACCGAGCATTGTAATTTGGTAAGGAGCGACTGAAAATCCGCAATGCTCCTTCACTCTCCATTCCCGCACTAAATCCATGATAGTTTACCTGGCAATTATCACAGGTTTTGTTCGTACTTTTGCATTCAAAACAATATTTTGAAAGGCACTCAAAATCAATTACTTTTCCATTATCGAGAGAAGTTGCCGTTACAACGCCATTCTTCGAAGTGTGTCCTCTTTTCAACCAGGTCCCATCAAGAGCAATTGCTATGTTCTTATTGTGTTCATTTTCAATGACAGCTTCATTAACGCGCTGTTAACCATTGAACGAGATGAAACAGTTTCCAACGTTTTAAAAAATGGCGTATACAATCTTTCAAATTTAGCTGGAGGAGGAGGTAAGTTCATCTGAGTAATCAAAATATCTGAGTTCATCAAAATATCTGAGCTGCGCTTTTACCAATTCCAATGCACCTCATGCCATAAACAAACCTCAAATTTACTTCATATCCATCTGACACGGTATTTGAAGTCATTGAAGTATGACCAGAACCACAATACTTGCAAGTTGTTGACACACTAGTCGCAAGGGCTTTGCGACTACTTTTATTTTCAGCAAAATCAAAGCAGAAAGATTTATCACAATATCTGCATTTTGCAATATTGTTGAAAATATCATTGAGCATATTTAAGTCAATAATAACATACCTGCTTTGAGTAACAACTGAAAATTTATCTTCATAGTCCTTAAAAGACCATTCACTCTTCTCAATTTTCTTTTTAGATGCACTGACATCAGGTCGTTCACTCTCAGCATTTATTGAAGTTTTACTACGAATTAAACGACGTTTGACTTGGTCAAACCTTTTTGTTCGAGCCATTGTAGATGTTTAAAATTCTCGCAAATTACAAACAAATTGAATGTAAACAACAAAATAGTATATAAGCAGTCAAAATAAGAAGTTCGTACTTCACGTGTTTGTAAACCAAGCACGAGGTAGCAAAACGTTCAAAAATCGCACAGCTTGTGTATAAACAAGATTGAGTTGAGTAGTTATAGTCCTTCTTAAACCACAAGAATAAAATAAATAAATCAGATTAAGCGATATAAAAACTCCAATCTACATAAAAACATGCTTCGGTAAGCTGTAAGATGGGCGTGGCAGTTGACGTGCGATAACGTAAACAAGAGGCGTGACAGCTGTTGCTTGCATTTTAAAACCGCAATTACTGGGATATTAAGTTTTAAACCTATACATGTTATACATTTTTGGAATCAGCATTAAATCTACTTTTTTAAGATTAAAATTGAAAAATCGATTTTTGAAGGCTTAAAACGTCTCTGTTCCCTTAATGTCGCACTCTTCAGCTACACGAGGGCTTCTAGCAACGGATCACGTAATTTTGAACCATGGTCAAGTGACGTGGACGACACCTGAGCTGGCATCCCTTTCTCCTAACTACCACACCACACCAACTTATAAAGAATATTCGACCAATACTTAGCAGGAATATTCTTTGAAATCCACACTTCCAAGATATATGGCAGCACGGGCTCTATGATGAGTATTTTAGCGGGGAAAGCGAATAGTTTTGTAGCAGATACTGTTATAAATCTCTCTTTATTTTAATGTTTTTTTATGATTTTATCATGCACATTTGGTAGTAAGAAATTGATCTTTTTTCCAAATAAATGCTTTTATCAGTTCTGATACTTAAAGTAAATAAACTTTCTCTTTCACACTGCATCATTTGGACAAATTTTCAAAATTTGTTTGTGGTTAGTAGTTAATTATAGCTCTGAAATTTTAATTGAAAAGGCAGGTATAATTATTTTTATACTTAAAAACGCAATAACTACTGTACTGTATTTTTTTGTGTGTGAGCGTGAGTGAACATTAATGTCGCACTGTTCAGCTACACGAGGGCTTTTGGCAACGGATCACGTAATTTTGAACCATGGTCAAGTGACGTGGACGACACCTGAGCTGGCACCTCCTTCTCCTAATTACCACACCACACTAACTTAGAAGGAATATTCTACCAATACTTAGCAGGAATATTCTTTGAAATCCACTCTTCCAAGATATATGGCAACACGGGTTCCATAATGAGTATTTTAGCGGAAAAAATAGTTTGTCAAAATTTAAATGTTTTCTTATATTTTTGTATGTTAATGAAGACCTTAGAAAATGATTTGACTACTTATTTTAAGTGAACGGTATATATAATTAATTTTACAGTGGAATATCTTTAATTAATTTATTAGCTCTAACGGATTAAATTTTCCAATGTGAAGTATTTTGTTTATGTATATCCCTTAATTTTAAATGTAGTGATCCAAAAAAAAATATTGTATGAAAAAAACTGCAGTAAATCATAATGCGGTTGGATAAAGTATTAACGTGCATCGCTTCCCTACACGGCGGGTCTTACAAAGCTCTAATAAAGCTCGAGTTATGAAAGTAGCTAAGCATTTGCCAACTTGACTCTATCGTTAACATTTCGCTATGTTTTTCATTGAATCGTCATTATAATTTAAGAAACGGCGTTGCTTGCGAATATTACAATTTTAACATAAAATAAATACTACAGAAAGTAATATTAATGTATTATACTTTCAGATAAAAATTACTTGCACTATTTTAAGTGTACATTACACAAAACTCTTAACAATGTGTTACTTTTGCTGAGCAGAGATCAGCTTAGGTAGGTATTTTCAAAAATCGACCCCCTCAAGAGTGTTACGGGGAGTTATAAATTTAAAAAAAATCCTTTTTATCAGCTATTAGATCTACATACTTAAAATTTAACAAAAGTGTTTTATTTCTCTCTCTCTCTTTTTTTTTTTGTTTAGCTGAGCTACGCAAAAAGCTTCTTTGTTTAATTTGCAATTCACGTAAAATTAAGGGGACTTGGTACCCTTTGAGCAAATTTCTTTATTTACGTATTTAAAAACTATATTTTAGCATTTTATACAATGTTTCTATTCAAGAAAATGATACCAGTGGAAAATTTTCATATATTATTCACACAATTTTAAAAATTAAAATTTTTTGAAGAGAAAATTGGGAAAATTTTAAAATCCTACTCCTTTTGTAAAAATTAATTTTTTGACCTGAAATTTTTTTATAATATTCTTATGGATGTTCTTAACAACTTTAGGGATCGATTTTAGAATAACTTTATTCGTTTTCGAGAAAAAAAATAAAATGTTGATATACAGGCTATAAAATTCAATGAAAAAGCCAACATGTCTTACATTTTATTATTTTTTTAAAGTATTCAATTTATAGCAAAACGGATCCTAATTTTATTACATGCTTTATTTTTAACACGCAGAAAAAAAAGGGAAGTGATTGGTAAATAATTGTCGAAGGAGTAGCATTTTGAATGCACTAAGGTTTCGAAAAACACAAACTGAGAAAAACCACTTTAAACTTTATAATTCTGAAAAAATAAATATTGTAAGCTTAATTAAACTTAAAATACCACTTTAAGATATTATTTATACATTTTTCTTTAAAATAATTGGATTTTCATATTTTTTCAACCAACACATTTTTATAAATGATCAACTTTTAGATAGTACTAATTGCACAAGAAAACTCAAGAAAAACGTTACAAAAATTTTTTTCCGTCACGACAGAAATTTTAGCTGTTTTTCTTCTTATAATATTAAAGTATTACATTTGTATGAAAAATATATCAGGAATAAGAACTGAAATTATAAAATTATTAATATAAAATGCCTTAATTTAAAAATTTTACATGCACACATTTCACAAAGAAAAAAAATGATTGTATGTATTGCCTCGGAAATATTCTGCTTTATATATTGCACATTCTTTTTTTAATGTTATTATTTCTCTTTATAAATTAGATTTTTTTTATCAAAACGCTTTTTTTAGCTTTTTTTTCTAAAAAGGGGGCGTGGCTGAATTGCTTAATTTGTTTTCAAATGAAGTTTTATTCAACTTCTAACTTTCCGACATGCACAAGTAATATATCAATATAAAGATAATAATGCAAAGAATAAGATTAAATGAAAATAAAAAAACGATAGGTCTGTTATTTTTGGGGTACCAAGTCACCTTAACTCATTAAATCTTCTTTATCCTTCAATCTGTGTTGTTTAATTTTTCAGTTCACCCGTGCGAAGAACGGGTATACCAGCTAGTTCTATATAATTGAAAATTTTATCTTCTCTAGCTATTATTTTCATTTATGCCTCCAAATATTTTTCAATAATACATTTGCTTTTTAAATGTAGTATTACATGCGAGAATTCTAAATATTCTTATACAACTCGATTTTTATTCAGAATATATATATCTTAATGTATTTTCATTTGAAGATACATGCTTGAATTCTAATTCGAGTTTCATGTTGTAACAGTGGAGTAACGTACACCTCCGCATTACGAGGGGCATTATTCAAGGGTATCCAATGTTAATGGTTTTACAATTATGTGTAAGTTCTGGTTAGGGGCCCAAAACTACTTTGTAAGGAGGGGGCGGTTCTAATAATCTCCGTTTCACCATTGTGTTGTAGGTTCATTGGTAAAAGTAATCAATGTCAATTTCTATGAATACACAATTTCCATGCACTAAATTTTTTTCTACCATACCTTAACTATAGAGTAGTGTATTATTCATACAACATGTGCACCAATCATTATATACAAAAAAATCCCGTATTAGATTGTTGATCAGGTAATATGTATCCTACTTTTTCATTAAGTCCTTGCATATATTCTAATAAAATTGCATGGAATCGTTTCGAAATTCCAGATTTATTTCAAATTTTTACAAACATCCGAAGATTGAAATGCATCGAGAGTAAACGACTTACAACCAAACATTGATTGGTTATATCGCCAGAAGCTTAGAATAAGGTAGGATGGCTTGCTCACCAAACATGCTAGCGAGGAATTAAATCACAAAAAGAAATATGAATCAAATAAAACTCCACGATACCGCTTCAAGAAATAAAATAAAAATAAATTCGCGACACCAAATAAGATGTTTCGGAAGAACAAAGGGAAAAAGAAAACAAAAACAAAAGAAATTCCGACCCACTTCCCCAGAGAAATACAAACAGTTATCCTTTTAATACTGAGGTAGTTGTTCTATTTCAAACACAGTCGTCCGCCATCTTTGATTGAAAACTCTCGACTCCAGACTACCAGGCACGGCGCCCTCTATGGACATGAAGAGAAGCTAATATTAACCTGCATGAGCCAGTTGAAACAAGAAAATCATGATTAAATTCCGTAATAAATAAAAAAGAAATAAACTAAAAGTTTTAGATTGAGATCTTTCTTATAAAAAAAAAAGTTATCTTTCGGATATCGATGAAAGCAGGTTTATTTGGTGTGTGGGAAAAAAAAAGAGTAATTAGAATACTGTAATCACAAAAGACTGGTTGTGTTTCGTTTTTGGTTTATGCAATTTTTTTGTTGTTTTTGGCTGAGATATAAATTAAATATGTTTTCCTAAGACGAGAATTTTCTTAGATTCTAAATTAGTTCTTCTTTTGAAGTAGAGCGTGAAAGAAATGCGATTATGTATTCTATTTTGTTTTCGAATATTTTCGAAATTATTCGTATGAAACTACATCGATACAAAAGTAATATCTTTCGATGTATTTGAATCGGTATTTGAAAGTATGATAATTTTATTTTTAAATCTTTCAGTATATGAATTTGAATTTAATTTTAGATAAATTTGTTTTTCTTTTGAGTTTTTTATTTATCATTGTGTGTGTGTAGTGCTCTGAACAGAAATTTGCGATTATTTTTAATTTATTATCAGGATGTTAAATTTTATTAGGAAAGCTCAAACCAATGGAAAAAGCGCAGCATAAATTTGTTATATTAGTATTTATAGTATTAAAAAATGGTATGAAATTATTTGAAGAAATACATTTGAATGTGCAATATATTGTATAAACATGAGCACATTTAAAAGTACATATTTTGTCTTCCTTTTGGTAACTTTTCTAAATTTGTTATCATAATGAAAATTCGATTTGTAAGTATTTACTCAATTATTGACTATTTCATTTACACGATTATTACAAATAATAAAAATTATATTTTTCTTTTCGTTTTCAAAAATATTTCTTTTTTTCTTTTTTTTTAAATTCAAAGACTTGAAGAAATATTCAAAAAGTCGCACAAAATTAGGAGAAATTTAAAGGCAAAAGTCTTTCTCGTTCTTTATTCTGTAGGATATATCCCTTTCTTAAATTCCATCGAATGTTTCAAACGTTAGAATAAAAAGATTCTGAATTTGCATATATTTATATTATTTCATCGTCTCCCTATACCCGCCAAGTTGATTACATGGCTTTGATTGATTGATTGATTATTAACGTCGCACTGTTTAGCTACACGTGGGCTTTTGGCGACGGACCACGTAATTTTGAACCATGGTCAAGTGACGTGGACGACACCTGAGATGGCACACTCCTCTCCTAACTACCACACCACACCAACGGGAGAACGTTTCAGCTCTCAACAGATTTAACGTGCATCGCTGCCCTACACGGCGGGTGTTTAGTGGTATTGATTACATGATATTCATACTCATAGACTGGCATTCAAAATATAATGAACTACACTCGAAAAGCGTAAGTATTGTTAGGTAGATAGGGGTTCGAGGATTTTATATAAATCAGTCACAAGGAGGAAGGCATTTCTTCAAGAATGATGGAAATTTATAGTCAAAAAATAGTTTTTGAAATACAGAAGCTACATTCGTTGAATAAATTTCAGAAGACCTTCACACCTTCTACGACGCTCAGACACAACATGTTTGAAAATTAAAGCACCCGCTCGTCCTATTTAACAGCCGAAGTAATCGCTGGTCAACTCTTTGCGCTTAAAATTGTTCTTCTCTTCAATTGTCAAAACAAAACTAACTCAGTTTCTACGAGCGACTCCCAATTTATAGGCCTAACAGATCTTTCAAGAAAGACGCACCCACGTCATGGATCGTGACATTTGTAGATTTCTTCTGTTATTTCCAAAAGAATCTATACAGTCACCAACGTGGTAGCCAAAACTGATGTCAACTTGGCTCTATCGCCAAGATTTCGCCAAGTTTCCCATTTTAATCTAAGAAACAACGCTGCTTGCGAATATTTTAATTTTAACATAAAATAAATACATCAAATAGTAATAGCAGATCTAAATATAAATTATTTACACTATTTAAAGTATACTTTACACGAAATTCTTAACAGTATTTTTGAAACGTTCACATCAAAATTGATAAAAATGTATTCATTATTGTGAACACGTTTTAAAAGACAATACAAACGTAAAAACAAAAAATTTATTTTGATGCCTTTGTTTCCACGCGTATATTTTTCTTATGTGTATTAATAAAATTCCACCGTAAGTATTCTATTTCAGCAACTACACTGCCCGTATTGATATCTTCTTGAAATATACTGTTGCAAAAATATTTAAATTTTTACTGGAAATAAAGATCTTAAAATCGAGACAGAATCTTAAAAGTAACATATTACGCTCCTTCTAGATTTTTATTACCTTTTTAAAATACCGAGAAGTGCAACAAAATCAAAATTTTTCTC
Organism: Trichonephila clavipes; assembly: GCA_019973935.1. Classification (NCBI taxonomy): domain Eukaryota; kingdom Metazoa; phylum Arthropoda; class Arachnida; order Araneae; family Nephilidae; genus Trichonephila; species Trichonephila clavipes. The sequence continues at coordinate 1,430,734 of BMAU01000459.1, read as the reverse complement.
TCTTCTGAGTTAACCGAACTTTAGCACCTTCGAAAACTGATCTTTCTCTCACTCTCTCTTTTTTTAACATGTTTTTCGAACTTTCAGCAGGGTCTTCGAATTTCCAGACTGCTCTTTGAGTCTAGGTAACGTAATATTTCCTTCCAAGTAATTCGAGGCGAGAGTCACAGGTAGCAGGATGCGGATTTCCTGTAACTTTTCTCGAAAATACATTTTAAAAAGTTACGTTCGGAACAAGTATGTTTCTAAAAGCCCCTCTAAGGTAAATCTAACAATTCTAAAAGAATTTTGAAGTCACTCCGGACCTAAAAGTGTTAACTTTTATTTTCATTTTTTTCTGTTCCTTCTTGCAAAGTTCTGTCGAAATCCGAAAAGTAACATTTGCGATTTATTCTCTGTTTTTGGTAGTGTAAAAATAAAATGGTACTATAGTTCAGTTTGTACAACTCTGTCCATACTGAGGTGCTTTTTGAAGATTCATTTTATTTAAAATGGGGTGCATTTTTTTATATTTTAAGAAGCAGGTCGACTATTCTGATCCTTTAAAAATTTGAAAATGAATTAATTGAAGAGGGTTAATGTTCAACATTTCGCTAGTTGTAGCCCTTGTCTTTCCTCTGCTTGCATGATTTTGTAAATAAACTTACCCCAAAAGTAAAATGTTTTTTCGTTGAAATACCAAAAACAATGACTAACATATATTCGTAATTATCTCCTAAAAATATTGCTATATGTTGATGCAAAGAAGGTGGGTAAAGACCAGGACTTTTTTCGCCCATCGGCAAATTCATATCATATACAGTTTTTGAACACTGTACTCAATCAAAATTAAAATGTTAGGTTTTATTCAAAAAACCCTTTTGTTAAATTGAGAAAACAGGGGGAAAATAACACGTTAAACTATTTCCAACAAATGTCTTCGATTACATTTCCTTCTGGCTTTCACTGGCTGAATTGCCACTGGACCATCCATTAGCAGCGTCTTGAAGTGTATATCCAAGATTTGGTGTTTTTGTCTGAGTGTGATTATAGCGCCAGTATCCCAAGTACCAAAGTACAGATATAACATGTGCACAGCAGCCAACAACTCTAGCACCAACATTTCCCTGCCAATGTAATCCAATGTCCTATGCCTGTTCTTATCCATATGTTATGTACTTTTGAACGTGTGTGTCGTAATTTCAACTGGAGTCGAACAACTGAGGAATCTTCTCGATTTACGTAAAGAGAGTACAGCTCCGATTGATTAAGGTGTTCGTGAGTGTATCATCGGCTTTGCTTAAGATTATATATCCCAAGAGTTAAATATCGTAGCTCCTTCCATGTTAATCGTGAAAAAACTGGAAGATCAAAGTCACTTAACAAAATCCATATCGCCCTTTTTCTTGCCCAGCCATTTTCTTCAACTGTTTGTTGTATGTAACTTAGGCTTCTTCACCAAATCTAGCATTCGTTGGACAATTACATTGTCGTCCTCAATATTGTTAAGTCTTGCTGGGTGGAAATCAATAAGAATTGTAAAGACGATTTTAACATAATCTCAAATATATGGTATTCGGACATTTAGGATAATATTCTTTAAAGCTCTCCACTTCTCATGCTGACCGTTTACTCTGCTTCAACAACCCAACGAATCAATCACCAAACGTGCCTCGGTAGCATCTTCTATAGGCAATTGTGCCTGTTTTTCCAGGAGTTCAGGCATTTTAGGTCCTAGATCCATTTCTTCTAAAAGCTCCAAAAAATCTGACTGATTTGCCGACAAGTTATTTTGTTTCGTATCACATAAACACCCTCTATGTACCAAAACAAATGAATGACAGTCTAAAAGCTTTATTATTATCGTATTTGTGAGACCAAAAAATATAGTGGTGCAGTTAACAGTTTTTTTTTTAAAATCAAAGTTAGAAAGAGTACACAAAATAACAAAACTCAACGAATTTGCTAAGTTTGGTGACTTTTTTATGTGACTTTCTATTTTTTGGCACATAAATATAATAATATAGCTCCAATAAATACTTTAAACTTTCATGACTATGATGGGCGAAAAAAGGCCGATCTTTACCCAACTCCTTTAAGTGTGTGCGGGGGCGGTAGGCTGACGACTGCAATAATTTGAAAAATAGATTTATTAATGGACAAGGACGAACAGATGACTACGCGAACACAAATTAAAGTATATACACACATACAAAGTGGCCGACGACTGCAATAATTTGAATAATAAAAGGTTTATGAATGGACAAGAACAAACAGTTGACTACGCGAACACAAATTAAAGTATATACACACATACAAAGTGGCCGACGACTGCAATAATTTGAATAATAAAAGATTTATGAATGGACAAGAACAAACAGATTGACTACGCGAACACAAATTAAAGTATATAAACAGATAAATATTATAACATATATTTACATTAGTGCAAAACTCACTCGTTATAAACACGATCTTTACAATGTTCCGGAAAGGGCTTTCTAGAACAGTTCCACTAGCAGGAATGCAGAAAAATAAAATCTTTCTCTTTTATCGCAGTCATCAAATGCCCGAAGAAGATTCCAATCTTTACTGAACTCTTTTGAATTGATCTGATTCGACCGTTTTTCGAAATTCCTTAAAAAAGGCCCATGAAAATTTCTAGAAATGGCGATCCTTGAGCGTTCTTGATGATTCCTTGGTGATATTGAATTAATTGCCAAATTTTTCACCCAGAGCAATAAAGCCATCAACCTGGTAACTCTGATCAAATCTTCTAGGATTGCCATAATCTTATTTTTTAAGTTCATGCTGAAAAGTGATCTTTGCCCGCAAAACAATTTCCCCACATGGAGAATATTACAGCAAGGAAAATACAATGCTAGGCGTGTTTCAACTATCCCTAACAGAATTGAGATAATAGTTAAAGTGGGGACAAGGGCTACTACTTATATACAAAAATGGCATGTTTCATTATTATTATAAGAGTTAATGAAATAATTAAACTATAATCAATTGGGATTTTTCGAGAGTTTTTTTATTTTAAAGGAAACTTTTATCAAAAGCTTTGATGATAAATTAAGGTTAACTTAAGATATTATTAACCTTATTGATCTTAAAATTTCCTTCACTAAATATATGTCTTTTACTTTTAATATTTTTTTTTCAACATAACCATTACGTTTCTATGTATATATAATTAATGAACATTTCCTTAAAGTAATTTTATTGTTTTACTCCTGTGTTATTTTAAATTACACTCACGTCCACATAAATTAAGGTAACAGAACACCTTCGAAGAAAATTTTTTGAATTAACCTGAATTTTGCCTGTAAATGCATATTTTATGAACTTATGGGTCTCTAAAATTAGAAAAACACCCAAGAAAATTTTTGTTAGTATACATTTTTAGTGTCAAAGGGTATTTTTTATAAAAAAATTAGCAAAAATAAGACTTTACGCAAAACATGATAACTGAAAATAAAATAAATATATTGACATTTTGTAAATTGAATAATATAGCATACAACCTTATCTAGGGAATAGACTCTTATTTTGGTAATATAACTATTATGTGGGAAGTTATTGTGTTTCGAGCTTCTATACGTTGACATTTTCTTTTAAAAGCTATTGTAATTTTCATTTTATTGCTATATAAAAAAGATTTCTACTCAACACAAACTCTTAAGAAAGGTCTATTCCCTGTATAAGTATTAAAAAAAAAAAAAACATACATATAAAATTTTTATTTCATTCAAGCATAATTTTTCCAGATATTGTGTTTTTGCGGTAAGAAAAATGTGAAAAACTCATTTTGGGAAAACGACAAAAATAACATTAAACTCATCTGATTACAAGAAAACACTTACTTTATTATTAAAATACACCAGATTTATAATCCTTTCCCTCTTTAATTTCTAAAACACTATTTTTTTTTTTTTTTTTCTTTTAATGTGCTCTTAAAATTTTCTGTGTTTCTTTGTTTTTGGGTCTGCGTTATGAATCGATTCACAGATTCTGCATCTATCTAAATGTTTATACACTTTTTGAAGAAAATTTTTTGAATTAACCTGAATTTTGCCAGTAAATGCATATTTTATGAACTTATGAGTCTCTAAATTAGAAAAAAACCCAAGAAAAGTTTTATTAGTGTACATTTTTACTGTCAAATGGGTATTTTATAAAGAAATAAGCAAAAATAAGATTTTACGCAAAAACATGATAATTGAAAATAAAATAAATATATTGACATTTTTTGTAAATTGAATAATATAGCGTACAACCTTATCTAGAGAATAGACTCTTATTTTTGTAATATTACCATTACGTGGGAACTTATTGTGTTTTGAACTTCTATACGTTGAAATTTTCTTAAAAGCTATTGTAATTTTTACTTTATTGCTATATAAAAATTTCTACTCAACACAAAATATTATGAATGGTTTATTCCCTGTATAAGTATTTAAAAAACATACATATAAAAATTTTATATCATTCAAGCATAACTTTTTGAGATATTGTGTTTTGCGGTAAGAAAAAATGTAAAAAAATTCATTTTGAGAAAAACGACAAAAATAACATTAAACTATTCTGATTACAAAATAAACACTTACTTTCTTATTAAAATGCACCAGATTTATAATTCTTCCCATCTTTGACTTCTAAAACACTAAATTTTTCTTTTTAAGTGCTCTTAAAATTTTCCTGTTTTTCTTTGTTTTGGGGTTTGCATTATGAATTGATTCACGGATTCTGCATTTATCTAAATGTTTATATCCCCTTAAGGTAAACACCCCAGGATTTTCAATATTCATTTTATTAAAAACTTTTAGACACCCATTTAATTCTTTCATTGAAGTGTATAATAGCATCATACGACCCAAATTTAATTGTTTTGAGCGAAACAAATACTTCCTTCGGTACTTTTTGCCAACTATTCCATTAAAACACTCATTTTGCGTGCGTCCATGCAAGCACTTACTTAATATTTGTTTGTCGCATAGTTCTAAATATACTGGTTTAATTTTATTTAAAACATCATTTGATATACCAGCATATTTTGTGGAACATTTTGTTCCATTTGGCACCCCCCGCTGAAAATAACACCAGGTTTCTTTCCCTATTGGCCATTGACCATGCATCGGTTTCTTATCACTTGATGCACAGTGATATAACGCAGCAATTACATTTTGCTGCATGGCAGTTAAGTTACCGACATTGCTGCGAACAGCAATTCCGTAGTTTTGAAGTCGGTCAATAAAATTATCAGTTAATTTGCCTTTACCAGACAGTCCTTTAGTTTTAGTTTTCAGTTTTCTCAGACGCGAACCCACTCTCTTTTGTACATGGCCAATGCCCTCAAACTTGGTCACACTGTTTAATCCGTAAGTGTCTTTCACACTCATGAAGGCTTTTGAGTCGCCATCCCCATAATATTGAGTGTATTGCAGTCTGCGGTTTTTTTCAGATCGAAGAAATATTCAGGAAGCCCCCACAATTTCCATTTTTGATGAAGAGCCTGTGAAATTACACTGACATATGTGGTCGGCTTTTGACGAATCATGTTCAAAGTTTCTTGGCATAGTCTGAAGTCTCTTACATGTTGGACAGTAGGACGACATAACTTCTATGTCTAACACCTTACCAGTATCAACTGATATTGCAGAAACACAGCCATTCACAGATGTATAGCCTTTCGCTGCCATGTGCCATCCACCTATATGCCACATTTTACAATATCGGATGAGAGATTTTGTTGTTTCTCCACAATTTCAGTAGCAGCTTTTTATCGTGGATTCCTCAAATTTCCTGAACCACTTTTAAAAGCTTTGCTTCCTGATTTTTGTAAAGTTTTGTTAGTCGAGGCAAATTTAATGTTGAGCATAATTTAAATGCCCCAGCAAAACCTTTGCCTATCTGCCTCATACCATATACTAGCCTGGTATTTATGACAGGTGCATTTACAACTTTTTTTTGATGAAGCAAATGCAAAAAAAAAAAAAGTCACAACACTACATTTTAGTGTAAAATGGGAGCACAATCCATATCTGGAATCCTCGAATAGTTCTACTTTTTTCAGCAAAACATTTGAGCAGCAAAGTTGAGCAAAAAGCTTCCACAATAAGTTCAAGGTCAACGATTCTGTTACTAAACACAGGACCAGGCATTTCTTCTGCAGTTGAGAAACTTTTTTCCCAACTTTGAACAGCTAGCAGTACATTCAGGAACTGCTGAAGTGTTTGTGAATTTATTACCATAAAATTGCCACTTGCGCTTTAGCAATACTTTTAACCATTTTTAAGTTAAAATAAAGCAGAATAAAAAATAAAACAATCAAATAAACTTTTTTTACGCTGTCAATTCTTTCAGCATGAAAATCAAACGCATATGTAAACAAAGTCAAAAACAACAAACTTGCTGCCAGGTTTTACTCATAAAAAAGGAAAACTGTATTTCCAAATACATTTATATTTATTCTTAAATGTTCTATTTTAATTTCTGACTAAATATTTGTATATTAATTATAATATTTCATGTTATATTTTAAAAGAGAAACATAAACAAACAACTCGGCCACTTCCGGTTAGCAGAAACTATTTCGGGTCCGAGAAATTTATGATTACGCACTTGTAAAAGCTGTAACTCGGCTTCAATTAAAATAGAAACAAAATTTTAACATATTTACAAAGATAAAAGATTTAATTTTAATATAAGACCAAAAACGAAAAATCGATAATTGACCAAAAATTGAGTTTTAGAGGTGTTCTGTCACCTTAAGATAATGAAGTTCAAGCAAAGAAAGAGACAAAAGCAAAACAAATTTGACTTATTTTTAAAGTCTATTTATTAAACAAATGTTAAAAAGCAAAAAAAAAAAAGCTATATGTTTGACATAATTAATAAAAATTGCGATTTTTACTCCCTGAGCAAATTTCAAAAAAGAACCTATTTAGAAAAACAGTATAACATGGTTAGTATGATGGTTAATACTTTCTCGAGTATGTTGTGCATTTACAACGCCTAGGCATGCTGAGTATCAAATTTTCTATCTGATCTTGTGGAATATTACACCACTCATCAAGCAATGCCCTCCGAAGTTCCGGTAGACAAGTGGGAGGAGGTTGACGGGCTGCAATTCGTCGGCCAAGCATATCCCACACATGCTCTATTGAATTCAAGTCCGGTGAGTATGCTGGCCAACCCATACGGGTGATATCCTCCGATTGAAGGCATTCGTCTTCAATGTTTGCACGGTGAGGACGGGCGTTGTCATCCATAAACAGAAATTCAGCACCCATGGCGCCCCGAAATAAACATGCATGTTGTTTCAGAATGGCATTCCGATAGATGTGGCGTGCCATCGTTACACTCTGAATATGCAGGTCAGTTCTGGAACCAAGAATAATTCCTCCCCAAATGAGCCATCCTGCACCACCGTAACGGTTTCGTTCAATGGTGTTCTCTTGGTGGTAACGGGTACCTGGTGCTATCCATATTAAAGTCCGGCGAGAATCAGGCTGCAAACTAAACCTGGACTCGTCGGAAAACATCACACAAGACCACTGTTGTGATGTCCACAATGCATGCTCTCTACTCCAGGTTAATCGCAGGTGACAGTCAGTTGCGGTAAGTGGAACACATCTGACGGGCCTACGAGCTTATAAACCAATGTGGCCTAAATGTCTGTACACAGTCTGCCTTGAAACTGTCGTACCGGTAGCTGAAGAGAGCTGACGAGACAGGTCTGATGCTGTGCTCCATCTGTTTCTTTTGGCAGTAATTGCCAAATATATACCGGTCCTCATTCAGGGTTGTAACTCTGGAGCGACCTGTGCTGTAACATCTACTCACATTACTATCATCTTGGAATCGTTGCCAAAGCCTGGAGAGGGCACTCTGAGCCATTCCAAGTTCCTCGGATACTTCCAGCTGGGTACGTCCACATTCCAGTCGTCCAATAATTCTACCACGTAAAAAATCATCCAAATGCTTCCTTTGTGCTATAACTATGCGGTTATTGCACTGAAAGGCCTTTAAAGCGCTTGTGAACAATTTTACTTCTTTGCCACCATTCCTTATATACCCCTCTCTTACACTCTCTTCATTGTGACGTACTATCCGTGCCATCTGGTGGTTTCCTGTAATTTGCATATTCTTCTTCAAGATGTGTGCGATAATTCTACAGGTGAAATTTTTATTTTAGAGTTCAATTTCTGTGTGATTCTGAATTAATCTTAATTTATGGACATGAGTGTATATAAATACACTAGCTGATACCCACCAGTTTCGCTGGGTATTTCATTACGTTGTTAAGACAATATAATAAGAATTTGTTATCAAGCCCAGCATTAAGTATTGTTATTTTATTATAGGTCTCAGCATTAAGCTTTCCGTCGTGCAGAAACACATTCCTAAGGCCCACGCCTCTTGATTTAAAAAGCATAAGGATTTGAGTTTTTAAATCGAATATATATTTGTTATTTACGCCCTATAACCCTTCCTCAGAGTCGATGCCCCAAATAAATTGTTAGCGGATCTCTGCTCTACAAAAAAACATGCCTATCATATTTCAAGTTTGTAGGTATAATAGTTCAAAAAGTTTTTATGATATTTAGCATCACTTTGAGAAAATTTTTTTTACCTATAACTCCCCCTCAAATTCTACCGGGAATTAATTTCCGTAAAACCCGTTTTTAGTGGATTTCGACTCAACAAAGTAAAGATGATTGCTTAATTTCAGGTCTGTAGGCCTTATTGTTCAGAAATAGGATTATCTAATCCATTTATGCATTTATAACGCCGGATACAACCTTATTGTTCCCTTTAGGATTTTTAATCTGTTGATCTTTGTAAAACCCGTTCTTAGTGGATCTCTACTCAACAAAAAAAAAAGGAATATGCCTGCCAAATTCCAAACTTGGAATGTCTAATAGTTACGGAAATATCGTGGTTAGGGAGCGAATCTCTTTTCGCCTATAATTATTATTGAGATAAATTAATCTATTTTGGAGAATTTTCTAGAATGCAGTACCAATTCAAGATACTTAAATAATGTACAAGAATTAGTAAGGTTTTTATAGATTCTAAGCAACTGTTGAAGGCGGAGAAATAATATAAACAATTGTAAGTACTCTATTCTTAAATTGATTTGAAATATTTTTATAACAAGGACATAAGAATTATTTAAGCAAGTAATGCATAAAAAAATTAAGTCAATTCCTACTTAGGTTAGCACAGATTTTTTTTGTTTTATTTGCTTTTCATTAAATAGTTACAATTAATAAAAATATGTATATACATATGACAGAATTACAAAGTTAAGTGACAAAATAGAAAGCGACTTTCCTTGCAATTTTTCATTTTCTTTTCTGTATAGCGTGTTGGACTATTATTTATTCAAAAATTAAATTTAATTATATTAATAAAATAGTATAGTAAAAAAATGAAATCCATTCTCAGAAATTAGGCCATCCCAGGTGGGATTAGAACCCACGGTATTTGGATTAAAAGTCCAACGCGCTTTCCATTGTGCTACCGGGATACAACGAACGATTTTCCTTTTATATATGCTGTTGGACTATTATTTTTGTTTGTTACTATTTATTCATTTTTTAATTTAATTAACGAATTAATATTTGAAAAAACTGCATTAACATCAAGTCTCATCCACTACAAGTTTTAAAAAAATGTATTTGAACTCGAATGGATGAACAGAATGTATTTTATCAACGATTGAAAATTTGAACATCATATATAAATATATACAGGGAAAGAGTGAACGAATAGTAGAAATTGAAAAAGTGAAATGGAGGCTTCGTTGTACTGACAATACCTATTATTTTCTAACATGAGGCTTAGTGTGTTGGTATGTTTTTAATATATTCACCACAGGAATAATATGTCTAGTTCAGCGTTTCTCAATGTGTGGGGCGCGTCCCCCTTGGGGTAGGGACTGATAACTTTATGAGGGGGGCGCGAGCATACTGAAAAATAGAAAACAAAAGGTTATTTAAAAAATTATTAATTTACTGAAAGTTAACAAACAAAATACTTACTGATACATTAAAATTCATTTAACAATGCTAAATGTATATTATTATTCATTTAACAATGCTAACTTTCTTAAGAACAAGTTTGATAATTATCAGTGACCCATGGGCAGGTATTAACACTTATCTTGATAATTTATACGGTTTATAATTAATTCCTTAACTGCCGATTAAAAGTTACGCGATTCGCTCCCCAAAGTACAACCATTTACCACGTAGACAAGCATATTTTGATGTTGTTTTGAGAGGGAGGGAGAGGAGAAAATAAGTAAAGAAGCAAATCCTCTGAAGTAAGTAAACCCTTCGCAAACACTGTCAAGGTCCTTTCATTGCATTCTAAACCCTTCAGAATAATTTTATGGATAGCACTGCACAGAAAAGATCGTACTTCGGAAAGACGTATATATACGTCAAGAAAATTAATGCTTTGGCTGAGAGAAACGTTTATATACGTCAGTGGCACATAAGTGCTTAGTGTGAAAGTATAATATTATTGAATTCAATACAATGTTACTGTATGGATGGGGGCGATCAAGATGATGATTGAATATTGGGCCGCGTATATTGAAAGTTTGAGAAGCACTGGTCTAGTTATTAAAGATCCGATTAAAGTTCTGACGCAATTTCCAAGGAATTTCTCATAGTAAATGGTTCTTATTGTATTCTCCGCATGAAGAGTATGTTTAGTTTTTTAAAAATATCTGTCAAGTTCTGAAGTATTTCGAGGGGAATTTACTGTTGTGAATCTGACACATTTATCAAAAGTTCAATCGAAGTTAAAAGGAATGATGAGAAATTTCGAAGTATTCTCTGGAAAGTGTGAAGTCTGGAAAAATAACTCACAATGGAGCAGAGAATTGAAAATGCAAGAGATTTGAAATGAAGTGCTTTGACTCTTCAACTTTCGACCAAAACCTAATTGCCCTGTCAAATCCCATCGTCTTCAAAAATTACGTACATTGTAATCTATTGAATGGGTTCTCTATAGTGTCCTGTGCTTTATCTATTGATTGGAACTTCCATCTGTTCGACGATGGGATGTTTCAAAAGGCGTCGATCAGAAACAGAGACTTTTTGCAATACAAAAACCCCTCAGCCTTTTCTCCACCCCTATGTACACAGACCAAACACCCAAAATCATTGAATAATAACAAAACGAATAACTTCTTTGTATATTTGAAAACCAATTTTAAAAACCATCACTGTCAATAGAACATAAAGGAAATAGTCGGAAGGGGTTCTAACATTTCGATAACTGTCGATGACATGTTGCAATCTCACATCACTTCACTTCTTTCTCGGAAACAAAAGATGGCTTGCCAAACGATGTGAATACACCGTCCTCCGGGATACAGCGAAGGGAAACGTAACCTCGCTTTCTCAACCCGATCGTTTATCAGCGTTAATAAAAATAAATCGGCTGTGCATAAAGGAAGGGAAAAAATACTTCTACTTCAACTACGAGTAAGGCAAGAATGGTTGCTTTTCGAATAACCGTAAAGATGGGTTCCCCTCTTATATCAGTTGGGTCTGACAGTTATGTTGATATACGTTGAAACGTTTCATAAACTGTCTTTATATTTATATCTGGATCCATGTTGGGATGCTCTCATGTTGCAGATATTCTTTTTTTTTACGAAAAACCTTTATATCATCATTGTGTTGCGTGAAAGAAAGGCTGGAATGGAGGTTGGGAATTTCCAAGAATTGACCCCAAGTTCTTTTGCGCTGGTGTAGTGTACGCATTTGTTCAATACAGCATTCAAAAAAAGAAAGAAAGAAAGAAAAGATTCATGAATAATACGAATAATATCTACAGTATAGTTATTTTTCTATGAATAAATGTTTATAATAATATCTAATAATTCAAATAAATTTATACCAATAAAGGAGCATAAAAGTTAATAAGAACATACTCAACACACACATTGGTCATTTTTATTTAAAAATTCAATACCATAAGAAAATCAGAACAAATTTCTTGAGACATAAAATGAAAGTCACTCAGCAATTGAAAAATTTATTCTCTAAAACTTAAAGTCTCTAAAACTTAAACTTATGTGTGTCTCACAAATACTTCTAATTTAAACTGTATGACAGAGGGTATCTAGTGGTCAAGTTAACGGAATTGTGTCAGGATTTTGAGCCCTAGCGCCGCTGAAGACACACCGTGTAGAGAGGAGAGATACACGTTAACCCTTTATCTACCGACGGTACTTATACGTACCACTCATTTTAAAATTACATAGAATAACCCTTTTTACGAATATTCTGACGATATTTAGCAGGAATACTCTTTGAAATTCACTCTTCTAAGATATATGGCTGCACCGGTTCTATGATGAGTATTTTAGCGGAGAAGGCGAATAGTTTTATAGCAGAAATTAAATTGCGTTTTCAGCTGACTGGGTTAATGTCGGATTGGAAAAATGACCATTTTTGTCCCGAAAAAATATTTTATGTCAAAATTTAAGTGTCTTACTTTGTTTGTATGTTAATGAAGACCTCAGAAAACGATTTGACTATTTATTTTAAGTGAACAGTGTATATAATTAATTTTACAGTTGAACATCTTTAATTAATTAATTATCTCTAACGGATTAAATTTCCCAAAGTGGAGTATTTTGTTTATGAATATCCGTTAATTTTCCGCGTAGTGATCTAAAAAAATATTACATGAAAAAAAACTGCAGTAAATCAATACAGTAGATAAAGGGTAAAATTTGTCGAGGCCCCAAAGTCCTCCCGTTGGTGTAGTGTGGAAGTTAAGAGAAGTTCCAATTCAGGTGTCGTCCTCCTCACTTGACCATAGCTCAAAATTCCGAGGTCCGTCGTCAATACCCCTCTTGCAACTTTATAATGCGACGTTAAAAAATGCTCACTCACTAGATAGATGCAAAAGTCATTCCAACTGTAAAAAAAGTGCGTGTAACAAAAGTATACACATTTCTGAGGAAAAACTTTTACTTTTAGTCAAAGTCAAGTGATGTGTGTAACACTTGAACTGGATCCTCAACTTCCATATCGGAGCACGAGAAGGAACTTGATTCCACATTTGACATTCAATAGTTTATATCAGCGCTTCTCAAAGTTGCAATATTCGCGACCCAATATTCAATCATAACATTCATCGCGCCCCCCTCATACAATAACAATGTATTGAATTCAATATTACTATACTTTGACGCCAAAACTACGATACGACTTAAACTTTAAGCACCCCCCGGCGTATATAAACGTATCGCTAAGCCAAAACGTTTATTTCCCCGGGCGTATATATACGCTCTTACGAAGTATGATCTTTTCTGTGCAGTGCTATCCATACAATTATTCCGAAGGCTTTAGAATGTAATAAAAGAACGTTGAAAATGTCTGGGAAGGATTTACTTATTTCAGATTCCTTGCTTCTCTTTATCCCCCCAATACATTACATACGCGCGTCTACGTGGAAAAAGGTTGGCATTGGAAAGCGAATTGCATCAGTTTTAATTGACAGTTAATGGATTAATTATAAACTGTACAAATTATCAAGATAAGTGTTAGTTTTTGTTTTTAATTATATAATTGACAAGCCCATTGTGTCACTGGTAATTAATAAACTTTTTCTTAACTTAGTATTGTTAAATTACACTGGTGTGCAAAAATTAAGGACGAGACGGTTTTTTCAATATAACTTTGTACAAAAGCTTTCCAAATCAACACATTTAATACCGTAAGATCCCCAATACGTAAGGACATGTGTAATGTAAGCAACACTTACTAAAAGAGAAATCAGAGGGATAAAAAGAAGCTTGATTGAAAAAGTAGCATGGAGCGCAATGCGACTGAAGGCCGAAACATCCCTGTGATGGGTGTCCAGCAAGAAACATCCGGTCTTTAGTAGGGGATATGATCTCCCCTGACTGCTAAGCAGGTTTCACAGCGTCTGCCCATGCTGAGAATGAGGGTGTCAATGAGTTCTTGAGGCATTGCTGCCCGTTCGTCTTGCAGCGCCAATCGAAGCTCCCGAATCGTTACTGGTGGTAAGGTACGAGCTGCCAAGCGTCTGCCTAGAAAATCCCATACATGCTCGATGGGATTGAGATCCGGAGATCATGCCGGCCAATCCTTACAATCAATATCCTCACTCTCTAAGAGCTGTTCGGCAGCTACTGTGCGATGACATGGTGCATTGTCGTCCGTGAAAAGGAACTGCAGACCCATAGCGCCTCTAAAAAGACGCACATATGGAAGAAGAATCTCATTACAATAACGGGTCCCGTTGACTGAACCTGCGTCGAAGATGTGAAGGTCTGTACGACTACCAAGCATGATGCCTCCCCAAACGAGAACACCGCGATCTCCATACCTGTCCCTTTCAATGATGTTCGAGGGATGATTGCGGCTTCCCCGCTCTCTCCAGATGAGTATGCGATGAGAATCGCTACTCAAACTGAATCTGCTCTCATCTGTAAAGATTACTCGTCCCCATTCATTGTCTCTCCAATTCCGAAGTTCCCGGCACCACAGAGAACGCCTTCTCCGATGGGCAGGCGTTAAAGGTACACGCCGTACAGGGCGTCGTGCAAACAGACCGCCAGCATGCAGTCTTCTGGCTACGGTAAAACGCGATATCGGTCGCTTGTGTCGTGTGTCTAGCGATTTCTCCCGCTGTCTGCCGCCTGTTTCTTCTGGCCTGTAAGACAATGTACCGGTAATCTGCGGGTGTGGTTCCTCGTGAATGACCACTACTGAACCCCCGGATAGCTGTTCCTGTAGTTTGAAATTGTCTCCAAAGTCGTGAAACGATGCTGTGAGCAATTCCGAACTCTGCAGCCACACTTGTCACACTGCGGCCTTCCTCCAACTTCCCAATGATTCGACCTCGGGTAAAAGCATCCAGATGTCGTCTAACAGATTGATTATTCGCCATTTCTCGCTGAGGCAGCAACTCGGTGTGATTTTAACTGCTATACGGCGTGCAATCTCTTTGCCAGAAATACTGATCTTACACCGACAACATGCTTTATACTACTCAGACACTCCCCCATTACGTCTACCTGCATATCTGCGCATGTGCTACCGTACAGCACCTTACTTAATCTCCTGATTGGTCTTTCTGTCCGTTCTGCCTCTTCATTCAGCTGATATGCTAATTTTTCGACTTCGTCCTTAATTTTTGCACACCAGTGTAGTTATAAAATACATTGTGTAGCACTGATATATTTATAAATGTAAATGTGCATTTTATTATTCTGTCAGAATGTATTTTGTTTGTTTACTTTAAGTATATTAATAATTTTTTTAATGTTTTGTTTTCGACTTTTCACCATGCTTGCGCCCCCCTCGTAGAGTTGTCACGCCCTCCAAGGGGGTTGCGCCCCACAGTTTGAGAAACGCTGGTTTGTATTATTCGCATATCAAGACTATGTAAAAAAATTTTAATGCTTATTATAGTTTAATGCTTTTTTAAAGCTTATCATAGTTCTACTCAGTCTTCTACTGTGACCATTTTTCGATTCCTTGAACTCTACAACTAAGGGAAACGAATATCTTATGCAACAAATCGAAGATTAAATTCCAGAAATTTCAGTCAATAAAACTCAGGAGTAGGAAATAATGACGCTGATTCACTTCTCCGAATGACTCTTCCCTTTTCTGTGTTTCAATGAAAGGGTTACTCCATCACAGAGAGAGATGGAGGGTGTCGTTAATTAAATCCTTTGCGAGTTTAATTTTATTCCATTTATTGTTCCATCAGAGTCTGAACAATTATCCGGAGGGCGTTGTCGCCTTCAGGAAATCGAAAATGGGCATTTTGTGGACAAGAAAATACACCGCATCCAGAAGTCGGGAGTGATTTTGAGTTGCCTGGAAACCTGCAATCTCTTGCGAAGGGCAACTATATTATGTCAGTGCTTTTCAAAGTTTCAGTATTCGCGACCCAATATTCAATCATAATTTTCATCGCGCCCTCTTCATACTTTGATGCTAAAACTACGATGCGACTATAACCTTTTAAGTGCCACCGGCATATATAAACGTCTCTCATCCAAAGCGTTAATTGCCCCAGACGTATATATACGTCTTTCCGAAGTAAGATTTTTTGTGCACTGCCCTCCATAAAATTATTCCGAAAGCTTTGGAATGCAATAAAATGACCTAGATAATTTTTGTGAAGAATTTACTTATTTCAGATTATGTTTGATTCTTTATTCCTCTCCCCTCGAATACATCACATACGCGTGCCTACTTTGAGAATGTTTGGCGACGGGAAGCGAATCGCATACCTTTTAATCGGCATTTAAAGGATTTATTATAAAAAGTACAAATTATCAAGGTAAGTGTTAATTTTTGTATATAATTTTTTATTTACAATCCCATGGTGGCAATGGTAATTATTAAACTTGTTCTTAACTTAGTATTGTAAAATTAGTTATAAAACACATCGTGTAGCACTGATACGCTTATTAGTTAGTGTAATATATCAATGTAAATGTGTATTTTATTTTTTATTATGCCAGAATATATTTGTTTGTCTACTTTCAGTAAATGAATATTTTTTTTAAATAATCTTTTGATTTTTTTTTGACTTTTTAATTAGTTACGCCCCCCTCGTAGAGTTGTCACTCCCTCCAAGGGGGGTGCGCCCCACAGTTTGAGAAACACTGTAGTATGCAATTCAAGTATTTTTCTGATTCTATCATTAAGTTTCTCTTTCAAGTATTTTCGTTTAATTAATGATGTCTTTTAAGTGATTTTTTTTTTTACTCTGGAGTCTATTTTTATCATGTGTCCATCAATTATGAACTCATTTCTTTAAATTTAAGAATATAAAAATTATTGTTCTATATTCAGCTGTACGTAATCTCTTCAAATTAACTTCTTGTTACACGAGTGCTATTGGTAACGGACTTTGTATTTTTGAACTACTATTTAATAACTAGGACATCTGAACATATACTCTACTTCCTCGTGATCGCATAGGCTAGAGGTTATGGTCACTAAATCATGGCCGGCATGTAATGAGTTCGAGCTATCACGCCATTGACCTACATTTGTTTAGGGGCCCAGACCTAATTTTCCGTAAATGCACAGGGTCTACTTTTGCGTATGGGCTCAGGACCACAAGTGGTCTTAAGACATCTCTGAATTTGGGTTGATTGTTTTATTATCAACAACGAAATTTAAATGACCGCGGTAGCATAATGGTCAAGGTTACAGACTTGTGGCTGGCGTGTCATAAGTTCGAGCCTAGTACCGCTGAAGACCCACTGTACCGAGGAGGGCAGATGCACATTAAGGGGTGCACCCATGTAACATCCTGTATTTAAGGCATTTTCAGGAAATATTTTTGACGACCAGTAAAATGATAGAACTTTACGTTTTTTATCATTTATTTCTATGTATCTTAAGAGTATGTGAATAACTTTTTAGCCAAAAATATCCAATAGAAATTGAGTTATAGCGCTCTGAACACACCCGTCTCGAAAAAATGGACGATCACTCCCTCCAGGATTACGGCCGATTGGCTTATCTGAAATTAAAAAAAAATAAGTAATGGTGTTTCGTAATTTATAAACTTAATTGCACTTAAGAACTATACTCAATTTAAAATATCAAAAATTTGATTTTTGGTAGACTTTTGAAGAAAAGGTTTCGAATTTCATGGGGCTTTTTTTGTTATGTTTTAGTTATATAAAGAAATATTGGGAATTTTGGAATGAGATATTGTAGTTCACATTTGATGCGTATATTTTTGCTGAGTCTACCCTATATATTTGAAGTCATTCGGTCAAACCGTTTTTGAGATAGGATGGAGGAAAGTTTGAAAAACTCAGTTTTGATTGAAATGCGTTTAAAGTCTAATTAAAACATTGCAAATCTTAACTTAGCGCGCCGAACAGATGTTCTAACACCTGCTTCTTTATAACGACTCCAAATTTTAAAAACTCATTTTATCACCGTATTCTAGACATGTTAAGGCATCCGACTGCCCTAAAATCATGATTTTTTTGAAAAAAAGACATTTTTTTAATATTATTTTATAGGCCATCTTATTAACTTTATAAAAATACCAAGTTTTTTATTTTTCATTCACTAGAACAAACACTACAAGTGTTTTAGTAAAAGCAGATGCCATAACTATACATAAGATGTCACACTTTAAAATCCGTTTTACTCGAAACGCGATTATTTTCGAAACACTCGAACGGGGACAGCGATTGCTCAAAAAGTATTGAAAATAATAAACTGAAATTTTTTGTGTATGTTCTGTATAATAGCAGAAGTGTTTTGAATATCAGAGTTATCAATAACTGTCTTATTACAAAATTTACAGTTCGTTAAGAGAACATAAGCACTGTTTTTTTAAGCAATTTCATATAATAACTAAGATAAAGCGCGCTAGTTTTTGTAAAAATTAAAATATCTCTTATCCTGAAGGTCATTTCAAAAAGGAATAGCAAAGCAATACATCAAAATTAAAAAATTGAGAATTTGTTCATTTAGTATTTATAGAGGAAGGGCCCCGTTTATGTATTTTTTTTTTGTCAATTTTTACCCATTTTTTCCCATTTTAGTAGTAATAGTTTATTTTTCAATTCTTAATTTTAGCCTTTTTTCTTAAAATGTGCTAAATAAATCTAAGAACTGCAAAAAAAACCTTTCATATATCAATTTTTTTTATAAAAACAGTTGTCGCAAGTAGTCGGATACCTTAAGGAAGTAATCTATGAAAAAAAAATTCTTTGTTTTATTTTGAAACCCTTACATGTGGGCGAACTTCCTTAAATTTGTCAAAGTTAACATTCCTCCCGTTTTCGTAGTGTGGAAAATTGAAGAAGTGTTTCCACCTTTCTCGTCACACTAACCGTGGTTCTAAATAAAGAAGTTCGTCTCCAACAGACCTTTGTTGTTTTATATCGCGACGATAATTAGCACTCTTAGTGACATGGACATTTAAGGTAACGAGAAAGGAGATACTGCAGCTAAATGTGCCAGCCAGCAGCTCCATTAAGGTATCCGTGTACGTTCGGAACCGTGATTTTTAAAATACGCATAAATGGATAATTTTCTTGGTATTTAGTGTCACTTAGATTACAATACATGTATAAAGTTATTTTAAGAACATTTTGACAAAAAAGAATTATTTAAATACACTATTTCGGCAAAAAATTAACTTAGAAAAACCTTTTTTCAAAATGTGTTCCTTTTGTGAAAAATGGTTCTATTATAATAATATTTTGCCTGTATATAGCTCAGACCTCTATACAGAGGCTCAACTATGATTTTGAAAATTTCCCATTATTTTCAGAGTTACAACCCATTGAAATAATTATCGGCATTTTTTTCTTATAATTTCTTCCCTCTGTTGTCGTAAAACATGGATAAACCCACTTCTGAGTTATATATTTCAAAAATTCTAGTTGAGCCTCTGTATAGAGGTCTGAGCCATATACAGGCAAAATATTATTTTAATAGAAGCATTTTTCACAAAAGGAGAATATTGTGAAAATGGGTCATTCTATGTTCACTTTTTGTAAAAATATTGTACTTAAATAATTTTTTATCGTAATACTATTCTTAAAACAATATTTTATGTACATTTTCTAAACTAAGTGACACTAAATATCATAAACATTTTTACGCTTTTGAAAAATCCCGGTTCCGAACGTAGTGGGGTACCTTAACCAATTCTCTTAGTTTCCCCGTAATCAACTTTGAACATATGCGATGCCTCCCATAGGCAAAATGGCTGCGGTAGCCTAGTTGTCAAGGTAACTGACTCGTGAATTGTGTGAAATGAGTTCGAGCATAGCATCCCCGAACACCCGCCTTGTAATGAGGCGTTATAAGCTAAATCAGTCGATACTCAAATGTCCACCCGTTGGAGGGGTGTGGAAGTTAAAAGAAAGGGGTGCTAGCTCAGGTGTCGTCTTCGTCACTTGACCATGGTTCATAATTACGAGGTCCGCCTCCAAAAGTCCTCTCACTTGACCATGGTTCAAAATTACGTGGTCCGTCGCCAAAAGCCCTCGTGCAGCTGAACAGTGCGACGTAAATATTCAATCAATCAATCAATCCAAAAGTCCTCAAGTGACTGAATTGTGTGACGGTAATATTCATTTATTCACTACCGCACTCAAAATGAAAACTGTTAAAAGACTATAAATAATATTCAACCAACTATTTTATGAAATTAGTAGAAAGAGTGATGTTTGTTTTTGTGAGTTAGGAATTGGACATTGCCTTTCATTCACCAGGTACCTATCTTTCGGATAGCATTCTTGAGTGCTCATCTTTCAACTGCAACACTATAAAGCCACTTGCTGTTTAAATGCCCTGCATTCAATGGATGTCATGTCAATGCTTTTTTCCGTTCGTCCCTTTGAAATATATCTGACTTGATAGCGAAACACCCCACTGGATATTAATTGCCCTTAAAGAAGGCGTTTTATGCCATATGTAAGATTTTATTTCTCATCATTTAATTCGTTTTAAACAAACATTCTAGATTTATTTTTGATCTTACCTTAATATCTCAAACCAAGCAGCAGTATGGCCGCTAAGCACTCTTGCGCCAAAGATTCCAATCAACTGTCAGCATAAGAATTATTTACGAATTTATACAAATATATATATATATTTGAATGGAAAATCTCAACCTTTAATCGCTTCAGTGGGTCGATAAATGTGTACCAAGCTTGATTGGAGACTAAACACTGGGAGTTTCGCTTCAGATTGATCCCCTGATCGGGACATTCACTCATGCACCGCAGAACCTAATGATCACGTATACTGATACGGGCACAGTAGGGCCTGGCCTTCATGGGCTGTTGCGCCATTGAGTTTAGTTTAGTTAGAATGAAAAATAACGCGAAAATTTAATTCATCTAAATTCAAGTTAATATAAATACCTATAATTCAATACTGATATCACTTTCTTAAAAAAATAATTTTAGATACATCTCATTGAACTTATATTTTAATTTTTATTTTCCAAATACTTTATGGAATATGATACATTATGTTATCGCCATATAATGCATTTTGAAGGCATATACTGTAGTAACATAGAAAAACCGTAGAATCTGACAAATACGTGTCTGATGTATCTAAATCTATAAGGAATAGTTGTGTTTCGCGCTAGTTTAAAAAGTTTTGATAAATAAATTTTAGTCTTGAAGATATACGAAAGAGATCATACAATGTAAGTTAACAACACGAATTTGAATGCATTGATAGATACAACCTCGTATAACTGTTGTAGGAAAATGACGAAATTAGGAATTTCATGAAATCCATTGATCATTTCATGAAATCCAGATGATCCATTGACCTAAGTTGTTAAAATAACGTCTCTTCAAGATCATTTCCATGATAAAAGTAAGTGATTTTATCAAACCCTGAACTGTTTCAGTGAAATGATGAAATGAACTAGTCAGAATTTGCATTGGCAAAATGCTGTTCAGGGGGAGGGAGACACCTGGGATTTCGAGTCCTTGTACTTCCGAATCATACAGGTAGTACTATCGATCCCCTAAATATCAACCCCATTAATTTAAAAAAATGGCTGACTTGTTCATTTCATCATTTCACTAAAACAATTTGGAGATTTGATCAAATCATTTACTTACATAAGGGAAATGACCTCAAAGAAACGTTATTTTAACGTCTTGCGTGATTTGATCGCGCCCCTTAGGGATTCGATGGAAGTTCTAACTTCACCATTTTCCTGCGACATCAACAGCAATAAGAAAATTAAGACTACACAATATCCTGCAAATTTCAAAAATACCGAATTTTTTTCTTGCATTTTCTTGTGGTCCGTATCATTGGGAAACTTGCCACCAAATTTCAGATCTGATAACAAATCAGTTCTTAGGATGTTCGAAATTTTCTGAGCTTAGATTTTGATTTCGGTTTCATTTGAAGCATTTTTTCATTCTTAAATTGAACTAATTAAAAAATATTTTTGAGCACAAACAACTCTTACAGTGTGAAATGGTTATTAATTTCAATTTACATTACTAAAATAACTTCTGCTTGATTATGTTTTGAGTTTTTTGAGTTCTCATAGTTACTTAATCAAGATTGATTTTAAGGCCAATTTTTGTTTTAAAAAGTAGAGAGAGTTTAGAAGCTTCATCATTAACTTTTTCCTGGTGAGAAAATGCAATGGCCAAAACGTTCTCAGGTTGCAAAGAGAAACAATATTTCGAAGACATGGAATACTACTGGAAAAGATGTATCTTAAAATCAGCACTCAGCGGAAACTGCAATTATTCTTCCCATTCAAGTACTGCAGATAAATCTGAATATTTCTACGATGTATATATATACCAAATTAGATAATATTAAACATATTGTAGTACTCTATTTTAGTATTTTGAAGTTGCGCAGCAAAAACTCAAAACTTTCTAAACTGCCCCAATTTAAAACGGAAAAACTTTAATTGTATGTACAAACCTGGTAATTTTTAGCTTAAGTTAGCAACATAATTATTTTTTACATAAATTCTTTGTGTATCGAAACTTTTGTGAAAATATTAGGTTAAGATTAAGATGTAAAGAGTGTTTTTTTCAGGTATAGAAGTTTAAGTTGGCATTACTTTCCAAGATGGCGACCGATTTAACAGCTGTCAAGTGATTTATTCTCAGTTTGGTTTGGCAATTCATCCAAACGATCATCAAGCAAGGCGTAGATTCATCGAATGGGCCCAAAACGAGATTGCCGTTGTTCCCGATTTTCATAAGCGAATTTTGTTTAGCGATGAAGCGCACTTCTGGTTGAATGGCTACGTCAACAAACAAAACTGCCGCTTTTGGAGTGAAGCTAATCCACAAGTGTATGTCGAAACACCGTTACATCCAGAAAAACTGTGTGGTGCGCTTTATGGGCTGGTGGAATCATTGGTCCATACTTCTTCAAAAACAATGAAGGCCTCAACGTTGCAGTCAATGGTGATCGGTATAGAGCCATGATTACTAACTTTTTCATTCCTGAATTGAACAATCATGATGTCCAGGAGCTGTGGTTCCAACAAGACGGCGCAACATGTTACACAGCTCGTGCCACAATCGATTTATTGAAAGACACGTTTAGTGACCACCTAATTTCACGTTTTGGACCTGTGAATTGGCTGGCCTCCAAGATCTTGTGATTTAACACCGCTAGACTATTTCTGTGGGGCTATGTAAAGTTATTTGTCTATGCGGATAAGCCACAAACGCTTGACCATTTGGAAGACAACATTCGCCGTGTTATTGCCGATATACGGCCACAAATGTTGGAAAAAGTCATCGAAAATTGGACGTCCAGTTTGGACTACATCCGAGCCAGCCGTGGCAGTCCTATGCCAGAAATCATATTTAAAATGTAATTCCACAAGATTATCTTTCGAATAAAAAAATTCATGTCAATCGAATAATACATCGTTGTTTTATTGCAATTTAAAGTTCTATTCCTCTAAAAAAACACCCTTTATAACCTGTCGTAACAAATGCCTTCGATATTACGCAAAAATAAATTTTGAATTAAAAAATATATTCCCAGTAAAAAATATATATATATTTAATTAAAGTAGTGTTTTAATGTAGTATTTGCAATGGCAAATATTATATTAAAAATAACAGCTTTACGGACATATTAAGGTTTTGTTTTATGCCTTTATAAACATTAAATGGATTCTTATCAGACTTTGAATTTTGAAGATATAAGTGTTTTTTAATCCCTAAGGTTTTTTTCTGTTCAAAATAAAGTTTTGAATTTTTTCGTATATATTCCCAAACGCAGGTTCTATGAAAGTTAGTGTGGATTTATAGGTTTGATATATTTAAAAAAAAATGCTAAAGTTAATATTTTTTTAAAAATTTCCTGTTTTTTCCAGGTCTAGGTAGAAAAATAATTATTAAAAAAAACAAAATTCAACTAACTTTTGTTTACAATAATCTTAGAAACATAATTTACTTAAAACGACTAAAAATTTTAAAAATTGATCATTTTATAAAAGTTTAAAAAACTTCAAAATTCTCAATTTTTTTTAAAATTATAAAATAATGGCTGATCAAACGGCTTTTTTACTTTCAGAATCAACCTTATAATATAAGGTGAATATAAAATATAAATTATATTTACTCTTATACTGTTACCAAAATTTTTTTGAAAAAGGGTACTCTGTAGTCTTATCCATATCACCAGTCACAAGAAATTACAATGGTTCTTTTAAATTGTAGCGACTGGAGAAAAAAAAGATTAATACCTTATGCAAACAATACTAAAAAAAAAAAAAAAAAAAAACTACTCTTTACCCCCAACAGCCAGAATTTCATCCAATGATTCTGCTTCACATCTGATGGGATATGGAAGAGGGGAGTTCATTTGACATTAATCCTATTATCACTTCTTATACCTGCCAGAAATTAGAGAATGTAAAGGGTGATTTATTCAGTAAACAACCTGCATTATTCAATAGTCGGGGTGTGACTCTTCAAGGTAACTCCTAGTCTCGCATCGCATGAATGATACAGATCCCGGGAGAATTAGAATGGTAAATACCATCCCACATCCACCTTATCCATCATTCATGTTTTTATTATATTATTTGTTTAATTTTCTGGAATATTTTTTTGATGGCATACAATTTAAAAATAAACTGGAGATCCGAAATTCTATGAATTAATAATTTTCTATGAAACAAGTATTATAAAAAAAAAATTTTAAATCAATTCCTACTTAGATCAACAAAGAAAAAAATTAATTTAGCTACTTTTTATTAAATAGATACAATTAATATAAATACATATATACATAGGACAGAATCACAACATTAAGTGGTAATTAATTTTTATCTATTATCATTAAATTATCGTATTGTCATCGAAAACAATCGTGTCTATAAAATTTCAGTTCAACTGAATGCTTTAAAACGTGGGAAAAAACCTTTTCAAGTTTTGATACAAGTCGCCAAAAACGATGCCAACGTGGCTGTATTTGTAATTCTTTGAATAATTAGTTTTAATCAATAAATTTTTATTAATTATTATTAAATTATTGTATTGTCCTCCAAAATCATCACGTATATAAAATTTCAGCTCAATGGAGCGCTTTAAAATGTATTTTATTAACGATTGAAAATTCCACGAAGATAAATAAATAAATAAATAGAGAGTGTGAGCTAATAGTAGGGATTGAAAAATAACTCTTTCTAGATGAAGCAATAAAACCCCAAACATAATTATATGTCCCAGAAAATCATGGAAAATATATTGGTTAAATATGTATAGCAGTAAATATTTTCCCTTGTCAAATTGTTTGTCGAGGACTGATGGCAACACAATAATTTCATAATTTTGTTCCCTTATCCTGATCAGGATTAGCGATTTCTCATTTCTAGATTTGGAGGCTAAAGATTAAGTTACAATCCTAAAGTAAAATCGCTCATGGTTAATAGGAATAGTGATCTTTTTAGTGAAAAATATCATTGACTTTTACACCTTTCTCAACATTAAATGTTTCAAACTTAGCTCTTCCAGATTTCTTTCATTTGGCTGATCCTGCATTTTGCAAACCAGGCTGTATGGAAGCACTGATGGAATGCCAATGGTTATTCTTGATTTTAAAAAATGCCGCATTTAAGATTGATTCATCAATAAATAAATGGCAGTAAAAAAATAAAACACGTTCTATGGTTAATCGATCTAAAAAGTAAAAATAGTTCTTAATATAAGAATAAGATGATTAGCGAGGAAATTAATGTTATTGTGGTAAAAGCGTGAGGTGTGCTTTGTTCTACATGTTTACACTATCTCTGCATTTCAGAATAGAACTACTAAGAAATTATAATAATTGATATCGAGCATGCTTCGCTATTACCACAATGATATTATAATTTCCCCGTTAATCAATTTATTCTTATATTAAGAATTATTTTTCTACTTTTTAGTTGGATTCACTACAAAAGAGAGCTTTTTAACCTATATTTTATTCAAACGCTGGTTGGTCAAATACCTTTTGTAAACAAACTTTCGCGTCTTTTGTTTCTATTTTGAAGGAAAAAAATTAACACGCCTTACAAAAATGTTGTAAGTATCTACCAAAATATTAATAATGCTTCTAGCTATAATAGATTTAAAAATTTATTATTTTTTTAAAGAATTCATTCAGTTCTAGTTTGGATCATTTTCAAGATGATAAAAAAATGCTGATCTTTTCATAAATCCTTTTTCAATTTCTCTACTAGACGTTAATGGGTAGCCACCTGAAATCCAAATTGGAATTATTAACGTATAGCACCATTCTAGACTGAAAAGAAAATATATAAGGACTTTATTTCAACTCAAGAGAGTGATCCGAATTATATTGGGTTTCGAAAATTTGAACCGACAGGCAATTTTTCAAATTTACACGATTTGAATCTCATATACAGTTGTAGTTTCGGACTAACCAATATTTTCTATTAAAAACACGAGGAAATCATAATATCGTTCAAAATTAACTGCTATACACAAAAAACCCTAATTGAGTTAGCATCCTTAAAAACTAATTCTAATATAAAGTTGACTTGGTAAAAAAAAACTACAAATTCACAAAAGCTACATGAACTGACTGTTTATTAATAAATTAGAATTAAACTTTTTAAGTTATCCACTTTTATTTTATGCATAAAAAGTTTATTAAAAACTAAGTAAAATATTGAGTAACAATAAAATCTGAGTATCTATTATATTATTTTTAAATTTTCCTTTCATAGACTTGCAAAAAAAATGCTGTTTGCGTAAAAATCGCAGAAGCCAACAAGATACATTTTTTAACCTTTTTTGTGTTGGAAAAAATTGGAAGACATTCATAATGATTTATTATCAGATAATGACACTCTTCCCCAAGATGTTGGACACACCTGATCTAAATCCTGTATTACATTCCGTTCAACCCAGTTGATACATTTAAATATTATATATATAGTGAATTTCCTCTGTTACTTAAAATATAAATTTGTCAATGGTAATTTGTTTATGATTTTGCTTAAAAGCCCATTTATTATCTTTAAAACAATTCCAAATTTAATATTTTCCATTCACTAGAAAGAAATCTATGTGTTTTAATAAAAGCAGATGCCGCTACTTTAAGCAAGATATCATACTTCAAAATGTGTTTTACTCAAAATGGGTTCCTTGAAAATGCTGAAGCGATGACGGTAATTTTTTAAAAAGTTTTGAAAACAATTAATTAATTTTTTTTTGCGTATGTTCTGTATAATAGAAGTGTTTCAACCTTCAGATTTATCTATCACTGCTTTATTGCAGAACTTATCTCTTATGTGAATATAATCACTGTTTTTAAGCAATTTCATATAATTACAAAGATAAAGGGCAATAGTTTTTGTAAAAGTTAAAATATCTCATATCTTGAAGGTCGTTTCAAAAATGAATAGCAAAGCAACACATTGAATTTGAAAATTTGTTCATAAACTTTTTGTGAGAATGGGTCCCGTTTATGTAATTGTTTATAAATTTTTACCCATTTTATCCCATTTTAGTAATAATTATTACTTTTTCTTTTCTTAATTTTAGCATATTTTTTTTAAAATGTACTAAATAAATCTAAAAAGCACAAAAAATCCCCATATCTACATTTTAAAAAAAATGTTGCAAGGAGTCGGGATACCTTAAGCAGTTTGGACAAAAATTTAAATCTTAAATCTTTTTTGTAAGTCCCAAAATATGTGCAATTTATAAAATAGACCGACATTTCTCGTTTACTTTTTACATCCTTCCTTAAGATACCAATTTGACGTTAAACTACATCATTCTACATCTAATTTTCCCCGAACAAACCAAATGTTCCAAGTCGTACGCGTCACCTTAAAAATTTTTCGTTATTTCGACCCAGAACAAATTTCAATAACTAGTGCCAATCCCATCAACACCCTTTCGACGGTTATTAAAGAAAATATCTTCAGGAGAGAAGAGGAAACGAAGGTGGGAGCGCCAAGAAAAATCAGGAGAAATTTTTTTTCTCCCACTTTTTCTTCTTTTTCGCCGTCTGGAAAAGCACCATGAGAAATTTCTTGACGATTATTAAACATTTTCTGGCTAGCTTAATTAAAGTATAGGAGAGGGTTTTCCTCCATTCTTTTTTCCCCTTATTTCTTCTATTTCTTCTTTGAAATTGGAGCCTTACCGAGTTTTTTAAGATGTTTTTCTTTCGTACAGTGTTTCTACAACCATTTCGAAGAGAAGGTTGTATTCTTTTTTTTTTAAATTTTTCTTTTTCTCTATTCGTTTTCATTTTTAATGGAATTGTTTTTAATTGCAACGCCAAGTGTAGATTCCTTGGTATTCTCGGGTTATTTGAGTTAGGGAAAAAAGAGGGGGAGGTTAGAGAGGTATCTCTCTCTCTCTCTTTCCCTTTTTAATGCCATGCTGTTTTCGCAATTAAGAGTTGGAAAAAGGAGTTTGCCATTTTGAGGTTTTTTAATGAAGTGTTCACGCTTTTCGTATAAAAGCTGAGATTTTCGTATTCTCTTCCCTCCTCCACCCCCTTCACTTCCTCTTTTACGAAATATTCCGATTTTATGTCGATTTATTTTTGTTGGGGGGGGAATTTAAATAAAGAAAATAAATTTCTTATATAAGAGAAATTATGAGAATAATAATGCTTGAGTTTATACTTATGCGTGTTCTTTTTTGAAGTCCACAAGAGCGTTGAAATTTTATTATGAGTTTGTAATAAGTTTTTTTTTCTTTATCGAGATCAGATACAGTTAGAAAAATTAATTTTGTGTATTGATTTTTCTTTACTTTTAGATTTTTATAGAATATTCATTAAGAACGATGGAACACTTTTAGAGATATGATTGAATTTCACAAATTAAATGTTTTTCTTCTTAATTTTATCTATGAGAAGCTATGAATTTTGAAGATTGAATATTTTCTCAAATCAAAATCAATGTAAATTATACGTTTATATTTATATATATATAACGCGTAAACGCTTATGTCGAAATTTCGGTTAACACGAAATAATACGATGATCTCGACAATGTGCCACGTATTTTCATGCATTTTCTTTCTTTCCCATTTGAATGCTGGTTGTTTGTAAAAGGATACAATATGTCTTGTCTTGTACAAATTGAAATATTGGTATTTGATAGTTGCAGGTTCATGGCCTATTATGTGTGGGGTTTATCTATCCTCAATATTGCTCTTCTCATTGGTCTGAATTCAACAATTTGCATGCTATCGAAGAATCGATTTGTTCAAAGAGTAGTACATAACGTCATGTAGAATATCAAAGGTGTCCTATCAACGCCTGAGACGGTAGACATGCCTTCATTGCAATGCAAGATTGCACATCCACATCGTTGACCTTGAGTCAGGTAATGAACTTGCTTGAAGCACGCCAAGCAAAGGACAGTGAGACTACATCTGGATGGAGGACGTATCTAGCACCTGGACTAAATGCACGAATACCATTATTGTGGTTTATTCTTGACGCTGCTGCATAGAGACGTGGGATGACAATGGTAGATGACAACAAAACTGGTTACAGGAAGGGCACCGAGTCATCTTTTCAGATGAGTCGTGGTTCTTCTGCGTGCTGCATCATGATGGATGAATATATGCCCGTACCTTACTTTCATTCGATGTCAAACGGGCCGTGCACCGGGTGCAATGTTATAGGAATCCACTGAATTCCTAAAAGGTTACGTCGTCGGTAATATGGACCGCTAGGGTTACATTTCTCAGATCTTAAGGCCAATTCGTTGTCCCCTGTCTTTAAGGCCTCAAAAACATCATTTTTCAACAAGATAACGCAAGAATCCACTATCCCGTCGTATCCTAACCGATCTCAATTCAGATAGAATATGTCTCTTTCCATGGCCAGCACGTTCGCCAGATCTGTTGGCAATGTATAGACAGATGTTTTCAATTGATGAGAGACTGAGCTGCCACCGCTCTCCAGCGACTACAGATTGATGAAGAGTGGCATAGATTTCAAGCAGCATGAAATGGTTTGCATGTGTTTGTCGTACAACTTCATTTAGACCCGTTGACTGAATGGGTTAGATTCGTTTTAGCTGTCAGAAGCAGCATCTGAGTGCACTAATTTTAATTCTGTATAACCCAAATTAAAGTACAACTTTATTAATTTAATCTTCCTACTATGCTTTAAGTTTTGTGAAATATGGTTTTACGTACATAAGCTAAATTATTATTGAATTCTGAAGATTATAGTAACAACAGTAACAAACGTAAAAAGCTAAAATAGAACGTGGAAAGAAAACGTGCGAGAAGTAAATTGTATAACGCCGATAGATTTTTTATTACTTCAAAGTTAAATATTTCTTGGAAGAAAAGGATTATAATGTCGCCAATTATCTTTGTGTTGCTTCTTAAAGTTATCAATCAATTGACAATCTGGACTTGTCATAAATAAACTTAGTGACAGTAGTAAAGAAAGGACTGAAAAAGATACCTTACATCCTGTGTTTTGTAAGGTATAATAAACTAATAAAGTTGAATAGGACGAATAAATGGCTTGTGAATGCAATAATTCTAAATTTGTAGTCAGTAGTTTGTAGAAGAGGTTAATGTTTGAAGGTTTACATTTTTTTAAACGTGTTACATGAAAGGATGATATATATACGAGAATGTTATCAGATAAAAAAATATTAACTTTTGTTTGTACTTTAAATCCTGTTTAATATTAAGTTTGAATGGATATTTTAAAACACTGTAAAATAGCTGTACAAATTTTGAGGAAAAAATTGCTGTGCTGATTTTTAAAAAAAAATGTATTTGAAATAAGACAAAATATTTGAGCATATGAAAACCATGCAAATTTTATAGTTTAAATGTAAGCTGTATACAGCTAATTAAATATTGAAGCCACAGTCTTTAGATACGAAGGTATAGGAGCAAATTCTTCTTACAAAAACATCACCAAACGAAAAAGGTAACTTAAAACACGACGAATCTCACTTTTACCATTTCCTTCTCAACCAGTTGCACAAATTCAAATTTCGCAACCTTCCGAGGCTTTCTTCCCTCCCGGATTTCGAACAACATCCGCAAACGACCCGACTTCCGTTTCCTCAATCCGAAGGGCAGTACCCACCCCCCAAGAAGAAGAAAAAATAAAGCAGAAATCCAAACTCCCAAGCTTTTCCATCAATAAATTCCGAAATCTCAGGAAGCGAATAGAAATATAAATCTCGTTTGGCGACAAGCTTTGAATCGCCAAGGATTTGAGACGAGCCAAACGACTCTCTGGATCAGTTGGTGACTAGGGGTGTGTGCTGAGGGGGAGAGCATTTCCGAAGATTTTACCGGGCTGTTCCAGTCCACCCCTAGGGAGGGGGGTCGTGAGTTTTAGATGTCCCGCTGGTCACTTGGGATATGTTCTGGAACCGCTCTTTTTTATGATTATTATGAGTCCCTAGACCCTTTAAATCCCTTGATTTTATTTATTTTTTGCTGCCCTTCTAAGACTGGCGACAATCATTTTTGGATGCCAGCTCCCCTTCGCTTCTTCTTTCTTTTTATTTATTTTTTCATTCTTTTAGCGAAGTTCCGGAGGGTTTTTTGGAGCCTTCAATTTTATCTGAGTGCTTTAGTTTCTCAAAATGGACGGAATTTATGTTGCGAAAGAGTTGACGGGTTTTATAGTTTCTTCCCTTATTTTTTCCCCCGAAGATGTCGTTTTTGCATTTGAGGGCCCACTTTTTGTTGGAACGCTACGACAATTTTGGGGTTTGCAAATTTTGATGCATGGACAACCCGAAGCAAAGCCACCTTTCCGAGTTATGCCGAGAATTTAGGGGGGAACAACGGCAATTTATATTGGGGAAAAAGCCATCTAAAAGCCCTTTTTTTCGAAATGTCTTTCAGGTTGGATGCAAATAGCTCACCCTTTTAGAGAGGGGAATAGTCAATATATAATATTCCCCCATCATATAGAAAACGTGAGTATAAATCTTACCGTGGTGTGTGTTTTCTCCAAAAAGGAGAACTCAGGTATATCTATAATCACGCTTGCAACATTATATCATACCTAGCAACTAACTAATACTTAGTGACCGTTCGTTTGTGGGCGGAGTTATTTAGGTCAAATCATTGAACAGTCTTGTTCAAGGACATCTTAAGGAATTTGCCAACTGGGTCCATACTTTAAAACGTCTCTTGTTCTCGACTAAACCTTAATAAGATCATAATTCGAATGATTTCATCGATCAAATGTTATTTCCATTTGTGATGAATCTGTAAGGCACTTTATCACTAATATTCTTGGGCGTCTTTGGCGATTGTAAATTCGCGTATATTTCCAACCAGCTCTAAAAGGAGAAACCGGGATATGCAAATGAATCAAAGTATTTAAGGAGAGTTCTGTAAGTTGGCAGAGAGAAGGCTATTGAACCCAGACATACATTGACGGAGTTCTATGAAGATTCAAGTGATTGTGTGATTAGTTTCTGGCTGCTTATCAGGCAGCGATCTACATTCGGAAAGTTTGAGCCGACTGGAAAGGAGTGAAGTAGTAAAAGTCAGGGGATATTTAAATTCAATTATCGGATCATAAGAGTAAAAATATAATAGTTAGTGGAAAGTTAATGATTGCTATTAATTCAAATTGCGTTTATCTCTCGGTCCTCTTATTCCGGTAAATCCGTTCAATATTGAGTTTAATAGTTAATTAGTATCATATTTCGTGATTTAATTTAATAGTAAAGTTCAAACCCATTGACGTAGAAATATTGATTCATTTTTGTATTTAGATGGTTGATAATTGATTCAAGTGAATAAATATAATTTGTTATTGTAAAAATGTCGTCTGATAATTTTTTGCCTCAATTCAATCTTAGTGTCCAGGGTGGGACCCAGGGAGGTTCCCACATGGTTGTATTCTCCGAAAAACTGAGAATTTTAGACAATATGGTAACTAGCTACATGTGATGACCCTAATGGCAAACAAACATAGGTCTAGGCCTAGCACTATACACAGGGATGCCTTAAGGCACGAGCCAAGGACCTCACCCTCGGTGGTTGACTCGTTTTGTTGTCGGCTCTTGTCTTAATAAGATAACGATACACAGATATATTGTAATGATCAAATATTATTCCCGTAGTTATTCTCCGAAAAACAGGGAATTTCAAACTGCATGCCAACTGGTAAAAGGGGCAAGGTTGTATTATGCGATGGCGGTTGTCCATGTTTAGGTCTAGGCTCAATACCATAAGCAATCGTTCAATTCATTTAGTCAAAATGTAGCTATCGGTCGAGCAATTTTGTGCCTATGTTTTTGAGAATTTTAGTCCTGCACATTTTTTGTTTCAAATTACCGTTTGTGCTAGTATTTGGCATATACTGTCTACTTTTTAAAGATCTCGGGTAGGGCCTACTTTTGCATAGGGGCCCAGGGCTTCAAAGAGTCTTTAAGAGGTCTTTCATCATCATTACTCATTCAGTGAAAAGACGGCTGGTTTGGGCGATTGCAATTCATGCGCATTTGTGTTTGGTTATTGTTTGTATAAGAATTTGACAATGTATTTTACGTACTGTCTACTTGTAAGGGTCATGGTGGGGGCTAGATGTGTGTAAGGGTCCAGGACCTACACTTGAGTAGGGACGCAGAGAATCGAGTAGTCTTAAGACGCTCCTGGTCCTGATACTGTTAAATATCCTCTGTGTATAGAGAGCCGATACTCGTTAAAGTTGTCGAGACTCATTGTCCTCTCGTAGATGTAGTGCAGAAGTTTGGACATTGGAATGCCAACTTGGATGTTGTCCTCATCAATTGCCAACCAGACTGTGGTAGCCTAGGAGATATGATCACGAACTCGTGGTCAGAGTGTCGCGGGTTCGAGTTTCGGTGCAGTTGAAGACCTGCCATATAGAGGGACCGATTCACGTTAAATATGTCGACGCTCAATGTCCTCCCGTTAGTGTTGTGACGTGATGGTTAGAAGAAAGGGGTGTCAGCTCAGGTATAGTTCTCGCCACTCGAACGAGTTTCAAAATTACGAAGTCCGTTGCCAACAGCTCCCGCGTTGTTTATGAGTGCGACGTTAGTAATTAATTAATTAATCAATAAAACTGTAACATATGAGGCACAGTGAAAAATAATATCATTGTTTGCTCAGTAAAATTCTATTCTCTGTATCATCTCTTACTTTCTTATTGGACATTTTTATAAGCTTTTTGTGATAAATATGTTATTTTTCATTAAACTTTTTTTAACTACATAATTTGTAGTATCAATTTGTATATACATTTTTTATCTAATTTATTTTTAAATTCATATGGCACTTCTGCAATTTCAACACATATAAAAATGTTCAACCATTTAAATTTTTGTCCAAAAATTATGCCAACTTGGCTGTATTGCCATTATTTCGCCAGTTTGCACATTGAAAAGTCATTATTTTGATAAAGATGACGTTGCTTGCGAATACTGTAAGTGTTATCAATAAATAAGTACAGAATAGAAAGTAATATTAACGTATTAAATATCCCGTTTTGCAATTTGAACAATGAGTATGTGTAATTTGTACAGTAGAGGTTGGTCCGTCGTTTGTCGGGCATGGATAACCCCCGTCCTCTAGTAATAATTGAAATAAGTAGTTAATTCAAAGTAACGCTTCATATTTCCAAACGAAGAACTTGGGCTACGGACTTCGCAATGTCGAGCCATGTTAGGATTAATAAAGTCGACTTCTGAATGCGTACTTAACACCCATTCACGAAAAAAACCATTAAACGTGCTTTATTCCTTATTAATAGATTATTATTAAAAATTTGTAACACTTTGGACAATGTCCTTTCTTGATTCTGTAAGACGTACATTTTTTGCAAAATTGTCTGTCTTACTGAGTGTCAGTAAGAAAATTTGTTTTGAATTTTATGCAATTTTTCTATTATTTCTACAGACATAACGCAATTTTATTTGGTAAAGTTTATAAAATCGATGCACAACAAAACATTTTTTCTTTCAAATTAATGCTACTTCCCTGTATGATGTATTTTCAGTGCTACTTTACGAAATGATTCGTAAGAGTAACCAAACAAATAATATATAGAAAAAATTATGCCAATTCCTACTTAGACCAACAAAAAAAAACTTTTTATTAAATAGCTACAATTAATATAAATACACATTATAATACCACATTATAATATAAATACACATAATCACCACATTAAGTTGTAATTAAGTTTTGTTTTTTTTCATTAAAATATCGTATTGTCATCCAAAACAATCGTGTATATAAAATTTCAGTTCAACTGAATATTTTAAAACGTGAGAAAAAAACCTTTTCAAGTTTTGACACAAGTCGCCAAACGGGTCGCTAAGTCACCAAAAATGATGCCGACGTGGCTGTATTTGTAATTATTTAAATAATTAGTCTTAATAAATTAAATTTTATTAATTATATTTAAAAAAATTATTGTATTGTCATGCAAAATAATCATGTATATAAAATTTCAGCTCAATTGAAGCATTTGAATTGTATTTAATAACGATTGAAAATTCCACTAAGATAAACAAATAAATAAATATATAGACAGTTTAAGTTAATATTAGGAGTTGAAATATAGTTTGAGAAATCTTAGTTTTCAGGTCCTATTTAGCATTTTAAGCAGCCTTTATAACCTTTCTTTATGAAAATATTCTAATACATTAAAATTTTTGTTAACTTCATTAATATTACATTATTTTTTTCGTTATGTTAAGTTTTAGAGAGAAGATAAATTTTGAAAGTTCATTGAGAATGGGGATGTTAAAAACTAAAAAATACTCGGTTCGGTGTTTATTTCCTTAAAGTAAACAGTTTTTTAAAATTTTTTAACAAACTTATTTTTGTTTTATAAATCTGAAATAGTTCCTTTTAATTATGATTGAACACCAGAAATTCTCAGGGATTTCTTTTATTGCAATCAAGAAAAGTGCATGTGCATGTTATCTGCTGCGTTTTACTTCCAAGATATTCTACCAAATAAAATGGATAGAATAGGTAAATGTCCCTTTTTTGTAAAGATATTACGAAATAAAGGATTTTTTAATATATATGTTACCTTTAAAGCATGAAATCCGTTATTTCATAGAATAATTAGGTATTTTATGAAATAACTAAATCAAAGTATATAAAATTATTGATTTCTATGATTTAACTAGATATTCTATAGAATAACGATTACTTGTTCGTTAAAGTACGAAATACATCACTCTAAAGTTGTTTGAACGAGTTCTAGCTGCTTTGAGAAGAGTTTTTTCGATTTGGTGGAATAAAGCAATTGCACTCTAGATAACAGTACAGTATATGTCAGCGAGAACTAATTTCCTTTGAAGAAGTTCAAAATATTGACACAAGGCTTCGATCTATTACTACAGCTAAAAATTACAGAACTGGACAAGGATTTAAAAAGCAGTTGTGTAAAAAAAAATGTAATACTAAACAGTGTGCTTGTTTAAAAAATAATAAGCATTTCAATGCAAAGTGTCATCGCAGCAATCCTTGCTTTAATAAATAAGGAAAAGTAAAATAAAGGTATCTCATAAAATTTTAATTAATATTCACTTACATTTTTGTTTTAAAAAAGTTTGCACAATGTTTTTATGAAGCAACAGTTTTCTTCCCAGCATGTATTTTTGTTAATGTTTAAAAATAATCCATATTTGCAACATATATTCCCCCCCCCTTTTAGTTTAACTAATTTTAGCACAATATGAGCTGTAATAAATTATATCACCTGAAAAAGGGACAAAATATATTTTTCTAGAGATTTTAGATGTTTATGATTAATTAATTTATAAAATATCTTTAAAATTGTTCATTTTTCACTTTTAACGGTCTATCCTTAGTTATTTCGTAGAATACCTAGTTATTACATAGAATAGCTAGGGTAAAGTATGAAATTTTTCATCTATTATATAAAGGGTGTTTTTTTAGAGGTACAGAACTTTAAATTGAAATAAAACAACGATGTATTATTCCATTGACATGATTTTTTTTATTCGAAAGATAATCCTGTGGCATTACATTTTAAATATCATAAAGCAAGGAGTAGATTCGTCGAATGGGCCCAAAACAAGATTGCCGTTGTTCCCAATTTTCATAAGCGAATTTTGCTTAGCGATGAAGCGCACTTCTGGTTGAATGGCTGCGTCAACAAACAAAACTGCCGCATTTGGAGTGAAGCTAATCCACAAGTGTATGTCGAAACACCGTTACATCCAGAAAAACTGACTGTTTGGTGCGCTTTATGGGCTGGTGGAATCCTTCTTCAAAAACGATGATGAAGGCCACAACGTTACAGTCAATGGTGATCGGTATAGAGCCATGATTACTAACATTTTCATTCCTTAATGGAACAATCATGATGTCCAGGATCTGTGGTTCCAACAAGACGGCGCATTATGTCCCACAGCTCGTGCCATAATCGATTTATTGAAAGACACGTTTGGTTACCACCTAGTTTCACGTTTTGGACCTGTGAATTGGCCTCCAAGATCTTGTGATTTAACACCGCTAGACTATTTTCTGTGGGGCTATGTAAAGTTATTTGTCTATGCGGATAAGCCACAAACGCTGGACCATTTGGAAGACAACATTCGCCATGTTATTGCCGATATACGGCCACAAATGTTGGAAAAAGTCATCGAAAATTGGACGTCTAGATTGGACTACATCTGAGCCAGCCGTGGCAGTCCTATGCCAGAAATCATATTTAAATGTAATGCTACAAGATTATCTTTCGAATAAAAAAAAATTCATGTCAATCGAATAATACATCGTTGTTTTATTGCAATTTAAAGTTCTATACCTCTAAAAAAACACCCTTTACTTTAACTGACTGGTCCAGTTTTTTTATGAAGTACCTAGTTATTCTATGAAATGACTGAATTATACACTTTAACGGTAGCATATATGTGTATTTTGAAATTCTTTTTAAACTCAAGCATAATTTCATTTTCAAATTAAATCATGTCAGATATTTATTTAATTCCGACCGCTTAGGAGAAGCTTCTTCGCTCCCACCAAACGATAATATAATCCAACTATATCTTTATCAGTCCCTCGAATCCTTCCTGTACCATTTCTGAATCACCTTCCTCCATTATCATAGCATACTCTCAACAACCCTCCCCTCCAGCGATATACCCCTATCAGTGCTTCAAGTCACTGCCATAGGGAAGCCATTTTGACGCCAACCCTTCATACATGAATCAATTCCACGGACACTTAAGGTTAAATTTCACGAGGGAGATCTCTCCACCCATCCCCGTATCGTGGATGTCTAATTAATCAGCGTCAACACGATGACCGGACCGTCAAGGACCCCTCATGCACTGACCACTGGGGGATGTAGAGATTTAGGTCTCTCTACGTTCATTCAAGAGGTGAGGGTTGCAGTTGGGTGATTGGATCATTTTTTAATGAGATATGACACGTCGAGGGAGGTAGGGGGTGTTTAATTCTTCCTGTATTGATGGGAGGGAGGTTGGTTTGTCTAGAGATGGTATCGAGTTAATATAAATGCTGTCGTGTGATTTCCGGTATGTGCTGCAGTAAGTGAAATGAGTCGTATGTTGGAAAATTATTATTTTCTCTTTGAAATCAATAATTCTAATGGTAACTAATAAGTAACAAAGAAACTCATTTTGATTTTTGCTGCAAATTGATTTTTTCAATCCCCTACTATTAGTTCATTCTTTTCCTAGAAATGTATCTTTATATATAAAAATCTTCTGCGCGTGTGTATATGACTAAACTCTCTTAAACGGCTGGACCGATTTTGATGAACTTTTTTGTGTGGGTTTAAGTGAATTCGAGAATGCTTCAGATTCACAATTCGGTCATATATCTCAATTAGTTAAAAGATATTAATTAAAACATTAAACTCATTCAACTCAATATTCACCTGCATTGTTGTAACAAAGTTATTGTTATAAAAACGACGTAAGTGGACGTCGAAAATCGATTTTCAGTCAAACTGTGTCTTCATTGTTACAAAAATGCATACGAATCATGCTTATTAGCGTTTTTAATTAATATCTTTTCAAATAATAGTTATATATTTAATTCTTCTGTGCGCGTGTATGTGACTGAACTCTTCCTAAATGGTTAGACCGATTTTGATGACGTTTTTTTGAGTGGGTTCAAGTGGATTCGAGAATGGTTTAGATTCACAAATCGGTCCGATATCGCAATTAGTTAAAAATGCGCCAAAATTATGTAAGGGCGCGTGATAGTTCATAAAAAAGCCATGGGCAAAATTCTTGAGGACACTATTTTGAGCGGCAAACTTCAAGGTAAAGTTGTACTTCTACCACAGATCCCAATAATTCTTTCAGACTCACCTACGCATTAAAATGTTTGCAATTTCCAATTCGCTTTGACATTTTCTATGACCATAATAAATCACAAGGTCAAACAAGGACAATTTGCGGCTTAGATTTAGAAAACCTTTGCTTTATATGTTGCAAGCACTGCCAATTATATGTTGCAAGTCCGAGGTTTGGCAAACAATCGCATTTCTTTGTTTATATCCCTCATGGATGAACCAAAAACATTGTACATTCAATGGCATTACGATAAATTTATTTATTGTGCATTAAAAAAATATACCTGTTATGAAAATATATATATATCTCGAGAGTTTTAAATTTTTTACCATTTAAGTTTCTATTCAGAATATCTTCTACTATATTCAACTTAGTTCATAGTATACACTTACTCACACGCAATCGATAGATCGAATTGTGGTAACTATGCATATGAGGACGTCAGATATTGTAATATTTTTTTTTTTTTATAAAAATTTTCATCCAAACGGTTCAGATTGGTACAACTTATTCAAAAAACTTTGAAATTTTTGGATTTAAGACGTGTGTACAGGACAACGTCTGTCCGGCCCGCTAGTACATATATATCAGGCCTGGAAAGTTTAACTTCAAAATTAAGTGAATAATAAATAAAAATAGAGCGAACTCTTTACTACCGCGTAGGGATTGTAGGATGAATAGGACCATTTAAATGTAAGTACGAGCTCTGACGTAGTTAGAGCATAATCGAGAAGAGACTAGTGACTCCTCGCTGTTATGTTGCTTTTGTTCCATCTGATTGGACGCCAAATGGCACCCATGTTAGAGTAGCTATGCTTGAAGAATAATAAAACACCGATATTTTAAAAATGACGTCTTCCTTCATTTACTAGCAGGCCTGGGGCCTGATATATATATATATATATATATATATATATATATATATATATATATAATCTTCAAATTTTCAATTGCTCATAAAAACTTTTTATTCATTCACTGAAGTTCAGATACATATTTTTAAACTTGTAGGGATGACATTTGATGTCTATGGATGTCTTTCAAATATTTATTCAGTAATTAAATTTTATTTTTATAATTTTAAATTTATTCTTAGTTATTTTTCTGACGAAGTTAGATTTATCTGCAACAGATTGCACCAGTAAGATGTTCAAACGAATTCTTTTATTGGTTTCAAATGAATATTTTTAAACTTGTATTGGATGATACTTGATGTTCATACAGTTTTTTTCAGAAATATATTCATTAATTAAATGTAATCAACTAAATTTTTTTCTTCATTGATCTAAGTAGGAATTGACTTTAATTTATATATATATATATATATATATATATATATATATATATATATATATATATATATACCGTTACCCACCCGCTTCACTGGGTATTTCACGATGTTGCATATATGTATACTTTTTACATATATATTAATTATTAATGTCTAGCATTAAGAATTCGATTGTATTGAAAAATATATTTATAGCTGTTACACTCTTACCCCTTGATATAAAAAGAAGATAAATTATAATATCTAATTTCTATTTATGTCTAAAATCGAAGTAGAAAATTTTTTTTCGCTCACTTAACCTAATAATCAAGTGGATTTCCACCAAAGCAACTTTCAGTGGATCTCTACTCTATAAAAATAAACATGCGAGCTGAATTTCAAGTCTAAATCTAACAGAGCAAAACCGGAATTTTCATCATCAATACCTCGTTGACAGCATTCTTAACGGATTCCAATTCAACAAAAGAGACATGCAAACCAAATTTTATTATTATAGTCTTAGCAGTTCAAAAACGGGAATTTTGTCTATCAATACGCCCCAATAACTTTCCCTACTTCCCCCTGGAGTTGATTTCCGTAAAATCCATTCTTAGTGGAACTCTATTCAACTAAAGAAAAGTGCTCAACAAATTTCAAGTAAGTGAGTTAAATTCAAAAACAGGAATTTTTCTATAACACGCCTTAGTCCCTCGCAAACTCACTCCTTTGGGGGTCCGTTTTCGCAAAAATCTTTGTAAAAGGAACTTTATTATATGAACGGAACATATCTTCTAATTTTCAAGCAGGTGGTTCTATTAGTTGAAACGCAGAAATATTTATCTATTACGCCTCTTAATCACCCTCAGTGACCCTTGGGGATCAATTTTCCCCAAAACTATTTTGTAGCGGATCTCTACACCATGAAAGGAATTAGCTTACCAAATTTTAAGACTGTACGTCTAATAGTTTAAAAATGGAAATAATTATGTATAACGCCCCTTAAGTCCCCGCAACGCCACTTAGGAAACGATTTACACAAAACCCATCTTATGACAGATCACTACTCAGTGAATGGAATCTGCTAACTCAATTTCAAGATTTTACGTCTAATAGTTTAAAAAAGGAGTTAATTGCCTATAACGCCCCTTAATTATCCACAACGCCACTTGGGGTCGATTTTCACAAAACCCATTCTGTAGGGGATCTGTACTTTATGAAAGGGATCCGCTTATCAAATTTCAAGACTGTACGTCTAATAGTTTAAAAATGGAAATAATTATGTATAACGCCCCTTAAACCCTCGTAACGCCCCTTGGGGTTCGAACTTTGCAAAATCCGTTCTTAGCTGACGTCTACATCATGAAGGGTACCTACCTACTAAATATCAAGTTTGTAGGTTTAATAGTTCCGGAGATATCGTGATTAGTCAGTCAGTGAGTGAGTGAGTCGCTTTTCTCCTTTATACACTGCTGGACAATTGCTAAGGACGGATCACAAATTGCTATGTAGCATAACATTAAGCGAGACATGAGGCCTAGTAGGATAAATAATAGTTGCCACAATGTTCAGACATTAGAATAAAGAATATTTATTGTTCTGGAAAGTACAAAAGCTGTGAAACATCTGAAAGAAAAAAAAAATGTTCCTTTGATCTGCGTACGGAGAAATGGAACGATGCATCTAAAAGTCAGCAGGCACCTTAAAGAAAGGTATCAGTACGGGATATGTCCACCGTGGAGTGTGATGCAACATTCCACACGTCGTACCATACTTTGCACAACATTATCCAGCAGCTGTTGAGGCAATTTATCCCATTCCTATGTGAGTGCACGGATGAGGGTGTTCTTGTTTGTCGGAGGATAGTTTCGACCAGCAACTTGCCTCCCCAAAGCATCCCAAACATTTTCAATGGGGTTTAGATCTGGAGAACGCGCTGGCCATACGAGACGTTGAATACCCTCGCTGTCTAGACAATCCTGAACAGCGAGTGTTCGATGACATGTTGCGTTGTCGTCCATAAAAACAAATTTATCGCCGACAGTACCACGGAAAAGACGAACATGAGGAAGTAGAACTTCATCAATGTATCGTTGGCCCGTCATAGTCCCATTCGCAACCACATGTAGGCGCGTGCGGCCATTGATCATGATGCCGGCCCACACCATGATACTGCATGTCGGATATCGGTCCTTTTCCTGGATATTTTCTGGACGATAAGCAGTATCACTGTGGCGCCAGATCAGTTGGCGTCTACAATCCGATGA
Source organism: Trichonephila clavipes (assembly GCA_019973935.1). Classification (NCBI taxonomy): domain Eukaryota; kingdom Metazoa; phylum Arthropoda; class Arachnida; order Araneae; family Nephilidae; genus Trichonephila; species Trichonephila clavipes. The sequence continues at coordinate 1,387,843 of BMAU01000459.1, read as the reverse complement.
CAGACTGAACCTACTCTCATCTGAGAATAGTACGCATGCCCAGTCCTGTTCAGTCCAATTGTGATGCTCACGACACCATTGCAAACGGGCAGTACGTTGCTGTCTGGTCAATGGGACACACACAACAGGTCTGCGCGCGTATAGTCCTCCTCCCCTCAAACGTCTGGCAACAGTTTTTCGGGAGATCTGCTTTCCTGAGGCAGCAAGAAACTGATTTGCCACCTGCTGAGCTGTGGTGCGCATGTTCCTTTTTGCTGATAGGACGATATATCTGTCTTCTGCAGGCGTCGTACTTCTAACACGACCTCCCCCGTGCCGTCTGCTACACATTCCAGTAGTTTTAAATGACTTCCACAGCCGTGAATCAACGCTGTGAGCGATGTCGAACTCCCTGGCAACATCTGTTATTTTTCGCCCTTCTTCGATCTTTCCAATAATTCGGCCACGCATAAAATCATCTATGTGATGTCGGGAAGACATGCCAAAAATTTTAAGTTCGTCTATTAAATATTTCCTGTAAAACTTTGAATTGAAACAACAACTGTCCACGCGCGTCAAAACCTTTAAAGCTCTCGTGAACGCTATCACGTGATGAACAGACGTGGAGAAAAAATTTGCATACTCATACTTCTTCTTACTAATATCCCGCACTTATTCTAATTTTCCACATTTTGCTTCCTTTCATTTTGTGGTTGATATGGATGATAGTGTTATCCGTCCTTAGCAATTGTCCAGCAGTGTATATATATATACATATATAACGTGTTGTCATTGATATTGCATTGAGTTTCTGTTACGAATATTGAGGATGATCTTGTCATTTTGAATACCTTCAGAGCATATTCTTTAGTACGGGATTTAAAAGTGAACTATTCGAAAGATCTTTATTCCAAGAAGTTCACTTTCGGCAGGAAAAAAAAAGACAGCTCTCCCTTGACATACCCTAGCGATGTTCATCTACTTTCGACCATCCTCTGTATTCATAAATATAGGAAACTGTTTTCTTTTCCACGATTAAATCTTCATAACTTGCGCATTATTTGGTCTGTGTATCCAAATGTCTCTAGAAACGTAACAACAATCACACTCAGCCAGTATGGTTGCTTTGACCCTCGGCTTGTAACCAAGTGGGTTCGGGTTCAAACCCCAAATAAGACATGGTTGTATCTTCTTCGTGAAAGAAGTCGGTCTTTTGCATGTAATGGATTCCCTTCTCGAAAGGAAAGCAGCGCACCCCTTCTTGTTACATGCTGGGATCATCATCTGCAATAAAAGTGTATATTCTTATGTTGTATTGTATTGACTGTTCTTTACTTTTACTTCATATGTTCCCAGAATAAAAAATTCACGTCGATAACAACAACAACAAAACAACATACATGCTTATTTCGTATAAATACATGGGTGGGTACATATCCGTTGATATATTTTTGTATTGATTTTGTTGTCTCAGCAACCGAGGGGCAGCGTATCACGCTTCCACCCCCACAGGTCCGTGGTTCAAACCCGGGATGAGCCAGGTCGATTCGGTCTTTTTGTCACTTGAGTGGGTGAATAGAGGATTACCAAGATTGCTTGGGAACTAAACACTGGGGGTTTAGTATCAGACTGCCCACCTAACCGGAATATCTGCTCTCATACACCTTAGTGCTCAAGGATGTGAAAACTGATATGGGCAGAGTGGGCCTTGGTCCGCAATGGACGGTTGCATCACTGAGTTTATTTTTTAGATTATGTCCATACAAACTCTTTGATTTTCAATTCAGATCAAAGAGTTTTTATGCACATAATAACGTCACACCGTAAAGCAACGTGAGGGCTGTTAGTGACGTATCTCTTAATTTCGAACGACGGGTTGATAGATTGATTGTTGATTTTTTTTTTTTTTGGCGCAAGAGCCAAGTTTGGCTATACTGCGCCACACATTCGTTAGTATATTAAAATTTTAAAAAAAATACGTACACAATAAATATATATATACATATATATATATATATATATATATATATATATATATATATATATATATATATAAATATATAAATGTATTTTAAAATGTCAGAAGAAAAATATAAAATTGAGCAAAGTATTTAAAAGTGCATAAATGTAAAATTTTATAGATCTCTCTTTTTTTTTAAAAAAAAAAAAAAGTTCTATTGGTACTATAAAATCCTTAAGAAAATCATGTTTCATGTAAAACATCAATTGAGTGCAAAAATGCAAAAAGGTTTGGATGGGGAGTTTCCCCAACAAAAGATTGGATTTAAAAAAGGTGTTTCTTTTAGATGAATATTTTGGACATTCTATTAAAATGTGTAAAATGGAAAGGTCACATTGACAAAAGTTGCATACTGGGGGGCTCTCTCCTAGCAGCAAATGTCTATGCGTTAGACGGGTGTGTCCGATACGAAGTTGAGTCAAGCGGACATCATGTCTTCGTAGTGGTACTGCTGCCCAATGAGCAGTGGAAGGATGAATGCTATGCAGTTTGTTGAGGATCTGTTGATCCCAAGTCTCTTGCCATATATGAGGGATATAGTGCTGTATGGAAGTTTTTAAATCCTGGAAACAGACAGGCTGTGCGAACGACGGGACATCGACACTTGAGCTGACACTCTTTTCTCCGAACTTCCCCACCTTTCTAACGGATGGAATTTAAACATCCAAAGCACCTCTATATCACATTTCTCCAGGGACAGTAGGTTAAAACCCCTTGACCATGACCTCTTGTCTAACGTTGCCACAATAATGGATTCAACAGCTACAGTTTCAGCACAATGATCTTTAATTAAATTGACATGCAAAATAATCATCTATCTAAAGGACAGGGACGACTTAAGATTTGTTGAGGCTCCTACGTAAAAATATGACCTTGGCTCCTACACAAATGTAGGCCCCACCAATGACCCTTCTAATTAGATTGTACGTAGCAAACGCGCGTTGTCAAGTACTCAAACAAATAGGACCGCGAAACAAACAAATGTGCATGACTTACAATCCTACAATTCGGGTCAACCAATTGGTGCTCTTTGACTTAATGAACTGTTGTTGTTGTTTCTAAAGAAACCTGTCTGACGTAGTCAGTTCGAGGTCTACGAAATTCAACTTGGCAAGGGGATGGATGTACGCCTGTCGTTGGCCTTAGTCTTGAGCACCATGCAGGTGACAGTACGATTTAGCTCGGAGAAATTCCCGAAATGGCGATAGATGGCGACACCAGCGATTTCCACCTACACAATTTAGGCATGGAACTGAAGGGGAAGGAACTATTCTCCAGTATCCTGCACTCGTGATTTAGCCCACAAGACTTTCGGGCCCACTGATTTAACGAGCACGTACTCCGTGTGTACTTGGAGGGTATTTGGTGGCATCGGGCATCAAACCCAGGCCGTCCCGTCTGGAGTCCGATGCTCTAACCCAGGGTGGGCAGACTCTTGCTTGGCATGGTCTACTTTTAATTTTTAATGTGTTGCGGGCCACTTTGTGAAGTGGTGGAATGAGCAAAAAAAAAAAAAAAAAGTTGAACAATTTTTGTATTATAACAATAATAAATACAGAATATGTGTACTTACCTACATAACTACAGTAGAAAAACTTACTCTTTTAAAACTATGTTTTAAGTAAAACGCAAAATACAAACATAATATATAATTATACCCATAAATTTAATAATATCAAATGATTCATTTTCAAGCAATTCACAATACATAAAAAATAAATAATTTTCGCTTAAAATTAAATCTCTTAGTTATAGTCTCAGTACAAGACTTAGTCTTCATATTATCCGCCCCAATCTTGAATACCTCCGTGTATAATTACTAACTGCTAATCTTGCACTGGATTCTAATCAGTTGTCTGTAAAAAGGGAATGATATGTTATCTTAATTATATTCTTCGTTGAAAATTTAAATTTACACAGATAGGTAGTGAAAGAACGACTTTAAATGAATTACAGCTTTTTTTAAAAATTGGGGTACTCTACTTCGTCTATTAGTTTTCAAGTTATTATTTACAAATTACGTCCTTTTGAAGGAGAAAAGATTCGTTTTCCTCGAAAGATAAAAATAACACTTAAGATATTTTTAGTTATATTTTTCACATCAACATTGTCAAATGAGTAACACATGAATGTAACTTTTGATTCTAGTCTAGTAAATTCTTGAAAACGTCTATCAAATTTGTGTTGCAGTTTTATCGATGGTGTCTCTTTTATTCACTTGTGTTCCTAATATCTTGGTAACCACCTGTGCTTCTTTTAGTATGCGCGTCTAATGTTTTATGTGAAGGCGGTCGTACAAAGATGTCTTAATAATCCACCGGTCGATCTCGATCAACTTAATGCCCACCCCGACTTTAACCACTAGGCAACCCTCGGCCTCACTTAATGAGTGGAGATGGTGTATGGTGGAAGGCCTAGGTCTATACTGGGACGACGGTCATCACATAATAATACAGTGCTGCCATTTTTTCCAGTTGGCATGTAGTCCAAAAGTCCCAATTTTTCACAGAGTACAATTAGAAATAACATTTGATCGTTAATATTATTCTAATCATGATCTTACTAAGATATAGTCGAGAACCAGACAAGGCCTCCACTGGCCAGTCCAAGCCAGTGGAAGTAGGCCAGTAGTTAGGCGAGAGCAGGCCTTGGCTCTCTTCAGGAACCTCGGGGTTGAACTCAAAGAAGTCAGAGTTTCCTAAGGCTCTTGGTTTTTGGGTCACGGCAGTATATTTGTCAATGTATGTGGAAATAATGCTCTTTGTGCTCTACTGAGGGTCAAGGGGACTTCCGGTTGAGACGACTCGGCTCCCTGCTTGGCTTTTTGGTCGGTTCTCTCATTGAAGAAGATCCCAACATGGCTTGGGACTCACTGTAAGTCCATAGTCCAGCCATATTACATTAGCTCCGAATTTTTAGTCTGGCATTGAACTGTGATAATGTAGGAAGAAAGAAATTATATTGAACTGTATTCAATGGCACAACATCCCATGAGGGCTAAGGCTTACTGTGCCAATCTCAGCTTACGGGATCTTAGGCGCTGGACTGCATATGCAGATGTTTCGGTCAAAGGGTTAGTCTGACGCGAAATCCCTAATGTTCAGTTCCAAAGCAAGTTGTGGCCTCGGTAGCCGAGTGGTCAAGGTATCGGATCGTGGCTGACTTTGTCACGAGTTCCAGCCCAGCACCAATAAAGACCCGCCATGTAGGGGAGTGATGCACGTTAAATCTGTGCAGAGCTCAAATGTCCTCCCATGGTGTGATGTGGTAGTTAGGAGAGGGGGTGCCCGCTCAGGTGTCGTCCACGTCATTTGCCCATGACTCAAAATTGCATGGTCCGTCGCCAAAAGCCCTTGTGTAATTGAACAGTTCGACGTTAATATTCTCTCACTCCCATGCAAGCTTGGTACTCATTTATTGACTCACTGAAGGAAAGGAAGGCTGAGTCGAACTTGCCTAGCCTGGGATTTGAACCTCAGACTTGTTGAGTAGAAGTGCGATGCGCTACCAGTCGGCCACTAGGCTTCTGGGAAAAAATCATGGTCTGGAAAATAATTTGTCTAGAAACTTTGGGAAAATTTTTACTTATTTATCATTTCTATTTATTTATCCTAATTATAAATAAATAAAAATTTCTTCCAAAGTTTCTAGATAAATTATTTTCTCAGACTATGATTTCTTCCTTTCAACTAATCACCGCCACCATTCAAGCAACAGGTAGAAAACTCTCACAGAAAGAGAGCAAAAGTTGTACATAAGAAAAAACGTAAAAATCTCCGATCGACAATTTAAAGTTGTCAAATGAGGCGAATACGTACTTCATTCTGACACGTCAAATTAAAAACACCGACTCAAAAATCCAACAGGCGACAGAGTGCGAAGAATTAAGAGGTTCTATAATTAACTCTCCAATTCAGGCCGTCTCGCTACTCACTCAGAAGAAAAAAGGAACGCACGCAAAAAAATTTAAGAACTCATTTTTAATTATTCCTCCCAAATCCATCTCCCTTAAAACTAATTTTCGTCTCTCCAAGTGTTCGTGAACGGATCTTTTTATCATCGAACCGTAACTTGAGCACAAGGCTTAACAATCTCAACAATTGATCATTTTTTTTGCATGAAGCCCTATTATATATCCCCGGTTATTTTCTTTCCCTTGCAAAACGTTGTTTGCTTTGAAACAGGGATTTTTCCTTACTGTGCCAGGTATTTAATCCGCTTAAATCCTCTTGTCTCTGTCAGTACACTGTTGCATGCAATTTCTAGTGTTTGTTTCCACACACTTTGTGTTAACTCCCACTCTTCCTAATTTTATAAGGGTTCCAATTTTTTTTTGTTCCTGTTCTTTTAATGAATTCCTTCCGGGTGTAATGTTTGCCGATTATTAAAATTTGATATTATGTGATTATTTTGTAGCGGGCTGTTTTTAACACCGGAGGGCTCTTAAATTAATTTAGATTTTATAGTAAGTGTTGAAGATGTGTCTTTTCTCTTTTGGAATGTACTATGAAAAAGAAGATAAGAGAGACTTTGAGCTTTTCTTTTATAAAAAAGATAGGTTTGTTTTTATTACTAGTTCTTTGATTATAATTAGTGATTCCGTTGGTTTTGAATGGAAGAAAATTACTTAACACTCCTGCCTGTAGTTTTATAATGTTTTCCAAAACTTTTTATACTGCAGTTTTGTAATAAATATTTAAAACAGGTAACAATTATATTGATAGATAAACGATGTCTCTTAATGGAATATGAAAATATATGAAATCTCTCTCTCTCGAATTTAATCAAAAGGAAAACGAAGGTTATATTGTACTCGTATAAAAGTCTTTTAAGATCAATATTAACTGATACATGTGAAACTTGGTTCATGTCTTGAATAGATGAGAACATGATAAGTATCTACGAAAGTAAAATTTAACGAATTATTTTTGGAAAATGGAATTTGGTGAAGAAGATGAAATTTTGAGCTCTATCACTCATTAAAGAATCTGCCATTATTAATTTCATCAAAATACAACGAATTAAATGAGCAGGCCACGTTGTCAGAATGGAGGAAGATCGCATCACTAAAAAGTCTTCAATGCTTAACCAATTGGCACATGGAGAAAATGCAGGCCGAACCTAAGACAGATTGTTGGCTCAGAAAAACATCTACTAGTTTCGATAACTAAAAATTGGAGAACACTAGCAGAAATATGACTGGTTTGGAAAAGGCTTCTTAAGAAGCCCTGTGCCAACCCTAAGCAGTCAAGCCACTGATGAAGGAAGGAATGTTGATAATTTATTTATTTCTACTTAAATAAAATAAATTTAATTTAAATATTATTATCAATTCGGAAAAGAACTTACAGGAAAAGGCAGCAATATAATTTTTGCTATTGTTTCGGGTTCTGATGCTAAATTACAGCATTTAAAATCATTTTAAGCCCAATTAATAAGAATTAGGAAAATTAAAGTAAGTTGAATTCCCGAAATAAGCACATTTAATTTTCATTTGATATACCTAATGTGATAGGCCACGGTAGGCTAATTGTCATGGTCATGGACTCGTAACCGGCTTGTAGAGACGTGTTCGAGCCCTGATGCTACTGAAGCTTCGCCGTGTATATGTCCTAACGCTGAATCTGTCGTGGTTCGAAGTCCTCATATTGGTGTGGAATTCAGGATATAGATAGCTGGTCAATCGTCGTTCACATCATTTAACCGTGATTCAAAATTACATGGTCTGACAACAATAGCCTTAATTTTTATTGCGTAAAGTAAAGACAGTTACTTCTTTTTGTGGTGGCCAAGAGGTCATGATCACGAACTTGTGACCGGCAATATACTGCTGAGTCGTGGTTTCGAGTTCTGATAACTCTAACGACCCACCGTGTAGATTGCTGGATGCTTGTTAAATATCCCAAGACTCAAAATCCCTACGTTTGCATTGTGGGGAAGTTTTGATAGTGGGATCCATGCTTAGTATTGTCTTCGTCGAATCGTATTGTTCTTTGTTCTACAAATCTGCATTCCGACTCTTGATGTTGAAATTATTTTGCTGGAAATTTAATCATTGCTTATTAGATGATTATATTATGCCCAATTTTATTGGGCTTTCTTGGAAGAAATTACTTCCTCCCGACAAGTGTGTATATATTTCTATATAAGGGTTGCCCAAATGAGAGAATAGTGGACATATGCGATTGCGTCAGAATGCCTGCAGCTATGGAGGAGCCACCAAACAGACACGAAGGACGAAACGAAGTTACGATGTTTAACAGTGAAACCTTTTAGTCGTAAGGGATATTAATCGAAAGTAATATCCTGCCATATAACAGGGGTGGTGAACCTTTGTGGATTAACGTGCCAATTTTTTAAAGGAAGTGTTTAATGAGGTATAGACGGGCCGTCATAATTTTACTTGTGATTATTGGGAAAAAAATATAAAACTAGATGCTAGCAACACAAAACTATTTAAAACAAAAAATACCTTTTATTGGTGTAACGACTTCTGTTGTTGCAGATTGGAAGACAAATAGATTATATTTGGATTGTAAGATGTTACTTTTGGTAGAATTCATGCTGAATTGGAGTCATCTACCAAACGGTATCTACACAATTATCTATTTTTGCGGTGGTTCGCTTTTTTGACAATAGGACTTGCGGTTTGTTTCAAAATGCGGTTTTGCAGACTAGGTTCTGCATACCTCTATTCCAGAACATGAAACACACACCACTTTGTTGGCTTAACTGATGATGCCATATTTCTAGATTCACTAAATTTGCACTTTTTGTCCTTTTGTTGAGCTAGCCATGTTAAATAACAGTTCAACAAACAATAATAAATATAACACAAATAAACTTTAAAATACAAGTTGTGTCTATGAAAGTGACTATTTTATGCGTAGATAAACTTTGTATCATAAACAATTGTAGTCCACGACGTAACTAAGGCAAGACAATAACAAACGAGTGTGCTTCCAAGCCGCCTCGTGACCGATCACTGGCGTTTGTTCGTGATACTTCACAGTGAACTTTGTTATTTTGAAATAAATTGCAAACCATTTTGATCACTGGCGTGCCTAAAATATTGTGTCACGTGCCGTTAATGGCACGCCTGCCACTGGATCGGCATCCCTGTTATATAAGAATGCCTGGTCGGAACAACGAGCGGTAGAACGGTTTCTGATTCTAGGAGGCGAGTTTAATGCCGCGAGTGAGTGAGTGAGTGAATATTAACGTAGCACTGTTGAGCTACACGAGGGCTTTTGGCAACGGACCACGTAATTTTGAGCCATGGTCAAGTGACGTGGACGACACCTGAGCTGGCACCCCCCTCTCCTAACTACCACATCACACCATTGGGAGAACGTTTGAGCTTTTTACAGATTTAACGTGCATCGCTGCCCAACACGGCTGAGTATGATGCTAACGTCTATCGACGAATAGTGGCAGTCTATGGCAAGTGCTGCTTATGTCGATCCTCTGGGAGCAGCTGGCGTAAAAGTTTTCGAGAAGGGCAGCAAGTGATAACGAATCTCCATGATAATGTCCATCTACACGTCTGCCATGAAACCAAGGTCACCTTAAAAGAATCCATTGGGAAATGTTAGAACACCCACCCGTACCGTCTAGATTCGTCACCCTGTGATTTATAAGCCTTAAGTCCACTTTAGAGGGATGTTACCATTTGGACAATGAAGTGAAGAAAGCTGGTCAGGACTTTCTGAAGAATCAACCATGTTTATCTAGAGTGAAGACATAGGCTTGCAGACGAAGTGATGAGGCCTGTGTTACAACCTCCAGTGCAACTTTTGATTTCTAATAAAATCATTCTTTTTATTGAGTTAGTCCACTTTTCCTCTGGGCAACCCTTATACATTCGAACCTACATATAACGAACCTCTATATAACGAATTTTTCTATATCGCGAGCCTTTCCCTGGAACCAAGAACATTTCACGATTTTCTACGTTAAAATAACCTCACAATAGTGAAGTACATTTTCTATATAACGAACTTTTTCTCTTGGGATTCAATTTTTTTCTCTCTATTTTTGAAGTATTTCTCGACATTTCGAGTTATTCTCTCTTTTAGCACATTTTATGGAGGTCATAAATCTTGAACTGGTTTTATCCGGTGTCTAACTCACCGAGATCAATATAAGTCTGGGCGTTTAATCCAAGTAGTTCAACCTTTTACCTCTATTGTCCAGTTAACTGGAAATATCTTCGATATCCCCTTTCACCCTCAGTGGAGTCTCGTGTCCTTGAAATAGTATCCGTTCATTTGTAGTATTGATCTGTCGTACTGGTAAATTCTTTTCTTGTAACTCGAAAATGTCAAAACGTAAGTTCTTGAGCATCAAAGAAACTTTCAATTCTTCGTTAAGTGGATAAGGGCGTCAAAAACTTTTCTTGCAGTTTTTCTTTCATTTTTTGGTAAGATATGTAAAATAAATATGTATTAATTTATAAAACTGTGTAAATAATTACTTGTTTTATTGTATAGTGTTTATGAGTTTAAAATTTATTTTATATGGTTTATAAAAAAAATTGAAAGGAGCACATCTATATACGGATCTTTCCATACAACGAACTTTCTTTCTGGATTTAGGGACTTCGTTACATAGAGGTCCGACAGTATTTAATATTTAATGGAAAATTATCATTCTGCTTTTTTCCTCAGTTAACTACTTTTATTGGATTCAAGTATAAATGTATTTGAGTTATTCTTAGAGTATAAAAAAATCATGGTCTAAAGTTGGGTTGAAGAATTAAATTATTCAATTCAAAAACATAGAATTCATAGAACTCATCTAAAGAATTAACATTTACCTTTTTCTTTTAAAAAAGAAGAAAAGTATGTTGCGAAGTTTATCAAAAATTTGTAAACAATTTTCATTCTTACTATCAAATAGTGTACTACCTTTTACTAAGCTCTATCCTCCTTTTTCAAGATTTGTAAAAAAAAATTGGAGTGGATTGTGTGATCTTAGAACTATGAATATATCAAGGTGAATATTATAAACTAAGTGAATAATTTAAGTTGTTTTAATCTATTCTGTGTATAGCAAGATGATAATTTTTTTTATTATTAAAAACACATAAAAGAATAAATTTTTATAAGTAAGGAATTATAGTTTTATTTATGACTGGAAATATTATATAAAATGTCATACTATTAGTTTACACTCTCCCTATATATATATATATATATTAGTTTAAATTTTCATTCATTGATAAAATATTTTAAATTAATCCACTCAAGTTAAAATACATTTTCTTAAGCTTGTAGTGGATGACACTTGATGTTTATTCAGTTTTTTTCAAATATCAATTCATTAATTAAATATTATCTTTTAATTTCAAATTTTTTCTGTGTTATTTTTAACGAAGTTCGAAATAGTTACAACAGATGGCGCCAGTAGGTTTTTTGACGAATTTCTTCTTGGTTTCAAACACATACTTTTTTTATTCATCCACTCAAGTTCAAATAATGTTTTATAATCTTGTAGGGGATGACACTTGATGTGTAAGAATACAGTTTTATCAAATATTAATTCATTAATTAAATTTAATTACCTAAGATAAAAAGCTTCTTTGTTGTTTGAATTGACTTTAAGAAAAAAAATTATGTTTTTCTTTAAGTAACTTGTTTGTTATCGATTTTAAATATTGAATGATCTGAATTTAAAAAAATAAGTAAATGTTTTTTATGGTTACAACAGTTATTAATATCAATAAATAACACGGTAAATAATCAACTCTGCTATAAACATGATATTGTGCTAACAAAACAAAATACTTTTTGGTACAGAAAATATAGCATATCTATTTATACACTCTATAAAATTTTTATTTATTGTTGGTTAAAACCTAATAGGGATAAACATTTATGCAGTAAATTGATTATTGACATGGTTGAAACTTGGGCGATAGAATTAAGAACAATTCTGCTAAAATCATAGACAAATAATTACGTGTTTTAAATCTAATAAGCAACAAATCTGTGTGTTCCTTCGTTTTGTAATTTCGCCCATTCTACTAATTGTCTGAAACTAATTGTGTTGTTTGAAACTCTTTACTTCTGGTCAAATGCTTGAAAAGCTATAAAACGCGAATGCACGGAATGTGTGCTTATTTACCCTTTTAGATACTAATTTTAATTCCCTCTGTTCTTTAATTTTATCCCCGAATGAGACTTTCAAACAACATTGCAAATTTTCTTCTCTAATTAATGCACTCCCGACCACTCCATATCTCTTTCGTTACAATTTAACCTTTTCATACACTCTTATCGTTCTAGCAAAAGCCATCCAAGACTAGGAGAAAAGAGACCACTTGAATTCTCACTTCACTTCAATTCGATATGATCCTACTCTCCAATTTGTCCAAATTTCCTTATTAACATTTGCGTAACTTTTCACACAACTCAATGGGTAAAAGACCCCCCCCCCTTTTCTTGTAGTAACAGGTTTACCATTTTTCCAACATTGTAGCACGGGGGAAGTGAACTCCTTGTTGGAACGATTTAGAGGGGTAGTTTGGGGAGGTGTTGCCATTTCCAGAATCAATTCGGCAGGCGATACTGATTCATTACCAGCCCGAAATAAGGAAGTTGGGATGGAGAGAGGGTTGGCTGATTCAGCTCCTTCGTAGAATTTTAATGCCCCCTTTTTCCTCTCCTTTATCTCCTTAGATGATGAACCCCCGAGTGGGAGCCATTCCGCCGATGTCTTGTTTGGGGTTACCGCATTTGGCGCAGAATCCCCTTTTTTGTCTGATTTGTAACGGAAATTTTCTGAATAGTAAATTTGTTCGACTAAATTTTATACATTTTAATATAAATCAATTAAAATTAAATTTATTATGATCCACATAAAATAAATCGCATTGCACATTCGTATAGATGTCGAGCAAAAATATTGTTTATGTGGTTCATTGCCCAAATTTTTCATACATATAAAAAAGACTAATTGCGAATTAATTATTATTTTTATACATAAGTATTTCACAGAGAATGAACAATACACTCTTGTTTTTATTCTAAATAAGAAACTGCTTATTTTAGTTTTCTATGTGAAACACAAGTAATATAAAAAAAGTCAATTCCTACTTAGGTCAACGAAGAAAATTTTTATTTTAGTTACTTTTTATCAAAATAGTTACAATTAATATAAATATGTATATACATATATGACAAAATCCCAATATTAAGTGACAAAAGAAAAAGTAATTTTTCCATTTTCATTTCTAAATATGGTGTTGGAATATTTTTCTTTGTTGCTATTTATTCATTAACTAAATTTATTTACTCTAATAAAATAGTATAGTAAAAACGAAATTCAATCCCACGACCTGTGAATAGATGTCCAACGCATTATCCATTGCGCTACAGGGACACAATGAATGATTTTCCTTTCTATGTATAATGTTGGACTATTATTTTTGCTTGTTACCATTTATTCATTTTTTAGTTAAGGAATTTGAAAAAACTATTAACATCAAAAGTCATCCACTACAAGTTTAAAAATAAATGTATTTGAACTTGAATATATAGTCTAATTCTCAACAAGCGAGAGATGATCGTCCATCAATCGAAATATATATATAGGGAGAGCGTGAACTTATAGTAGGAATTCAAAAACGAAAGGGGGAGGATGAAAACGAAAAAAAATTGTTAAGGCTATTACTTATAATTAAGGTTTCGTTAAACAATACTTGAAAGGAATCTTAATATTGGTTTAGTGTCGTACATAATGCAATAATATGGGGTGAGTTCAAATGATGGACCCGATTAAAAAAAAATCCTATTAACGAAACTACTTCACATTTTTTAATAAGTGGTACATGAATGTAAATGAAATATACTAATTTTTTTCTGTTACAAATGTTCAATGTGTGGCTCTCTTGTTACACGGATGCTGCACAAATACTTCCTTGTTATCCTCTGTTATTTGTTGTGTCGATCGCAAATGATACGGCTAGAAATTTAATTTTTTGCTGTAAAATTTTTCATACTGTTTTTTGGGACATTTCAAGTTCACAGGCGAAGAATCTTTTATTTTTCAGTGGACTTCGAACAAAAATCTGCCTCACCCTTTCCACTTCATCTTCCGAGACGATCTCCAATAACTCTCGTATTGTTTCTCAGTGTGTCGTTATTTGCAAGAATTGTTTAAAGCAAGAGGAAGATGTTATTGCAAAAAGTTTTGCAAGTTGGTGTTTTATCAGAAGTCATCGACATTCTTAAATTGCTCCCAACTCTCCCTGTTTCAAATAACAATTATCATCACCATTTGGCTACGTTTCAAAATTATGAGACCCGTCACCAACAACTCTCGTAATGTGTTTAAGTGTGTTGTTGTTTAACTACCAATCAGAAACTAAATATAAAATTGTTTAAAACAAGAGTAAGATTTTATTGCAAAATATTTGCAGATAGGTGTTTTATCAGAACTCATCGGCATTCTTAAATTGCTCTTTCCCTCTCTTTGTTTCAAATAATATTTATCATCACCATTTGGCCACGTTTCAAAATTACGAGACCCGTCACCAACAACTCTCGTATTGAGTCTAAGTGTGTCGTTGTTTATCTACTAATCAATCTAAATATAAATTTGTTTGCAGTAAGAGAAAGATTTTGTTTCTAAAGAAAGTAATAAATATTTTGCTTTCAGTCGAAATTTCCTGAAAAATTATCTCCTCAGTTTTACATTAAATGCCGTTTTGTCAGTCTCTCAATTTAAACGTTTTTTTTTTAAATTCTGTTTTAAAATTAAGATTTTTTTATTTAATATTTAATTTATTGCTTAGATTTTTTTTAATTTGTAAAACATTTTCTCTCTTGGAAAATATAATTAAAATTAACGAAGACTGTATATCGATGGAAATACTTATTTATGTAAGTTTATTAATTGCTATTACATCATATTTATATATCAGCTCATTACAAGTAGATAGAAGTAGGGCAGATAATATCATTTTATTAGGTTAGATAATATTTTTTAGATAATATCGTGATAGATTAGATAATATATTAGATAATATTTCTTAGATATATTAACATATTAGATTAGATAGTATATTAAATTGGAATAATATATTTCTTAGATAATATTATATTACATTGGATAATGTTTCTTAGATAAAATCATATTACATTAGATAACATTTCTTAGATAATATCATATTACACTACATAATATTTCTTTGATAATATCATATTAGATGAGGTAATACTTCTTAGATATTATCATATTTTTAGGTTAGAAAATATCAGTGATAATACATTATTAAATTAGAGAATATTTTTAGATATCATTCAAATAAACATATAACTATTTTTAATTAATCAGTTTATATAGTTTTGTTTGCGTGTATAGAACTAAAATTATTTATTTTATCCTTTTATTTTATACTCACTTGAATATTAAAAAAAATCAAATTAGAATACTTCCCCCTCAAAGGGCTTGCTTAAATTCGGATTGTTGTACGAAAAGGTACATGTTGAAAGATACAGCATATCATACCACTACAAAAGTACCACTGTACTTTGGCGACGTAGCTTGGCGAACCTAACTGGCGACTAAGGTTCAGGCAACCCCCTTAAAGAACCTGCATGACCGATCCGTTTCGGCCATCGGACCCTAAGATACGAAGGAGCAGAGGAGGAAAAAAATCTAAGGAAAAAGGAAAGGCAGGAAAAAAATTGCTGATTACCAACCGTTAAGCTGACAATAGACAATCTATCCCATGAATCATTGCGCCAAAGAGCGGAAGATAATACAAAATGGAAGAAGTGGCCTAGATACTTACGATTTTTCTTTTATTTGTTTATTACATACACTTTCCCCCTTTATTTTCGCTTGAATAACGCGTAATATATATCTGATACAACAAATTGTTTATTTTTCCCCCTCTCTTATCACAGAGTTGACTATTTATGTGGCCATTCATGATGAATGGGCAAACATTGAGCGATAATTACTCATGATAAATGGAATCAGTGACCAGTACTAAATGCAGAACTATATATCTTTTCTCACAAATTGAAAAGTCAAATAAAATGTCTGATGGTTAAGTTATGCGAGATGCTCTAAGTCTTAATATAACGTCCCAAATGTCACCCATATTTTGAAGTTTTTGATTCAATAATAAGATATCGTAATACTCAATCATCTTATCTCAAAATAATCCATCAAAAACTAAAATTAGAAGATACCTATGCTTGAGATAGTTGTTGGATCTCACGCAAATTTTTATTGTGAATATTTAATGGTAAAGAACAACCACTTAAGATGTGTAACAATGTATTATTACTTACTATCGAGCATAAATATTTTAGAACTCATATTCAAATGTATTTTCAATTGCTTGTCTGATTTATGCAAATCTTATACAAAAACATTCGTTTTTAAGAAAAATAATTTAAAAAATTAAATGCGTTATTAAGAAATTCAATTACACACACACACTTTGAAATCGTGATTTTGAAAAAGGGTTTAAATGAAATTGGATATTTAGAGTCACCTGAAATGAAATAATCAAATAAAATTATTTTACGAATAATATTAGAATAAAATGTTTTTTAACTGCAAGTTTTTGGCAAAAAACGTAGAAATGATGTATTTTCAAACCATTCTCCTCTTATGAATGCCTCTATTATATTGTGCCTATATACAGTTAAAATTTCTCTACTGAGCTTGAATTAGGTTTTGTGGAAGAATTCCCATTACTTTCAAAGTTACTATCAGTAAAAATGTAAAGGGTGTTTTTTTGAGAGGTATAGAACTTTAAATTGCAATAAAACAACAATGTATTATTCGATTGACATGATTTTTTTTCGAAAGATAATCTTGTGGCATTACATTTTAAATATGATTTCTGGCATAGGACTGCCACGGCTGGCTCGGATGTAGTCCAATCTGGACGTCCAATTTTCAAAGACTTTTTCCAGCATTTGTGGCCGTATATCGGCAATAACACGGCGAATGTTGTCTTCCAAATGATCAAGCGTTTGTGGCTTATCCGCATAGACCAATGACTTTACATAGCCCCACAGAAAATAGTCTAGCGGTGTTAGATCACAAGATCTTGAAGGCCAATTCACAGGTCCAAAACGTGAAATTAGGCGGTCACCAAACGTGTCTTTCAATAAATCGATTGTGGCACGAGCTGTGTGACATGTTGCGCCGTCTTGTTGGAACCACAGCTCCTGGACATCATGATTGTTCAATTCAGGAATGAAAAAGTTAGTAATCATGGCTCTATACCGATCACCATTGACTGTAACTTTGTGGCCTTCATCGTTTTTGAAGAAGGATTCCACCAGCCCATAAAGCGCACCAAACATTCAGTTTTTCTGGATGTAACGGTGTTTCAACATACACTTATGGATTAGCTTCACTCCAAATGCGGCAGTTTTGTTTGTTGACGTAGCCATTCAACCAGAAGTGCGCTTCATCACTAAACAAATTCGCTTATGAAAATCGGGAACAACGGCAATCTCGTTTTGGGCCCATTAGACGAATCTACGCCTTGCTTGATGAACGTTTTGATGAATGGCCAAACCAAACTGAGAATAAATCACTTGACAGATTTTAAATTGGTCGCCATCTTGGAAAGTAATGCCAACTTAAACTTCTATACCTGGAAAAAAACACTCTTTATAACTTGTGGATTTTTTTAAACTATTCTCTACTCTGATGCCTTAAAATATGAATAAATCCACTTCTAAATTATGTATTTAAAAAATCCTAGTCCAAGTTCTAGAGAAATATTAGTTATATTATAAATAAAATTTTACTATAGAAGTTGTGTGTGTGTGTGTTGTATTTTACATAAAAGAAGAATGTTTTGGAAATGTATCAATCTTCATCCCCCCCTCAAAGAAAATTGCATTTAAATACTTTTTATTGTAATGTTATTTTTAATCTAATTTTATACGTATGTTTTAATTCAAGTGAGACTAAATACCAAAGAGAAATACTATTTATTTACATGTTTTTTTAAGCTCCCAGCTACGAACTTAGTGTTGGATACCTTATAGAAATAAGTGCCATAAAAAACTGAGTTTTTAAATGAATTTCACAAATGCATTTACACTAATTTGATCCCCAATAAGTTCAAACAGAAAATACAGCAAAATTGAACTGTTCTAAGTAACCGATAAATATTCCTAGAGAGAGTTTAAATTATTACATCATTATTTATATTGTGATCAATAAATAACAATAATTGAGTCTATTAACTCCTTTATAATTATTGCAGTGTAAATAATATAAATAAACCAAGTGCAAATACAATAAACCTTGCTATATGCAAAACCAAAAGGGAGAATGAGAAAAAGAATATCAAATATAACTAAAATAAAATGATATATTGCTCTAGCATTTTTCGATTGATAATCAATTCGTAATTTCTTACGAGCAACTGTTTTTCCTCAACGCGTATATTTAAAATTAAAATTTGTCAAGGAAAATTAAACTTCTTTTAAGCAATTAAATTTATAGTACTTCTAAAAATAGTTATATAGCACTTAATTTTTTTGTTTTTAAATTGAAACACATTATATTTCTGGTTAAATATGATTTTTTATCCAGCACCAGATCTTTTTAAACTCATTGAATATACCGTATTAACGAGAATTTTGTAAATCACAATTATTATCTAATGTCGTAGAGAAATATTCAGCAATTTAAGAGTTTAAAAACATTTTCAATATGTTTCTGTATAATTTTTTGAAATATATATTCCTCATTTAATTTCAAGTAAAACAACGTAGGAACCATCAGATATTTATTTCTTTTATTGTGAAAATTTTTATCTTCAGCTTTCAATGCTAAATTGTTATGAAACATTTGTCTACACATGAACTGCACGTTGATTAATCATGTAGTTATTCTCTAAAGCTAATTTCAAAAATACGCTTATGGTGTATAAATAATTTTTTAAAGCTTACCTTTTTAATTTAATTTTAAAATTCTAACAATACTTCATCGTAAAATCCCTTCTTTCTTAATTAATGCAGAGATTTATACTTATTAGTTACTTATTTATTGTATACTTGATTTAATTTCATTTATCCAGCCTGATCTTAAGAAAAACAATTTCTCTAATTAAAATATTTTGCATTACTTTTTTAAACCCTATAATATTATTTTTTAATAGAATTCAATTTGTAAAAATTTTAGAACATAGTTTTGACTAAAGTAGTATTTTAGTTCATACTAATATAATTTATTCGATTGGTTTAAATATAAATATTAATAAAAACGCAGCAATTAAAAATATATTTTTATAGAATGATAAAATATTCAATTAATTTTCTCGGTTTCCTATTTTTAAAATGAATATTTTTGGCTTCGAGACACTATTATATATTAAAATCGATATTTTCCCTCATAAACATTTCGATAGTCGTATAATTGTTGCCATCTCCAATTCAAACAAAAGTTTCTATTGAATTAAAGAACAAATTTCAGAATTCTTGAAGTAAAAGAAAATCGTCTGCAAATTCTATAGTTTTAATTAACAGTTCAGAAACTTCGCATTGGAATTCTTAAAAATTTTATTTCTTTACATTTTCTCTAGTTTGTTTAGTTTATTTTGTTTGGTTTGCTTTCCTATTCATTTTCAGTGTGAAAAGAAAGAAAGAAATCTTAACGTCTTCGCACTATTTTAAATTGTAAAGTAAGTGTTAAAGTGAATTCTTTGGATTTAAATCTTTGAGTTTATAATTTTTGTCTTATTTAGTGTTATAAGTTATTTACACTAAAATGTGCAATTATTTTTGTACAGAAACTGCTTTCCTTAAAATTAATTTCTATACAGTTAAAAAACAAATATTTTATTCATATAAAAAAGATTTAAATTATTTTTTTAAATTTTAATTTTAAACTCTCTCTCAGCAATACCTATATTAAAATTACTACATATTTCTTTAAGAATTTAAATCTTAATAAAAATGTATAAATATGATTCATTAAATACTTTTTAATCTTTTAAGAGGTTTTTTAAGAAGAAAAATGCTCTAATTAAGATTTTTGGAATCTTTATTTAAAATGAAAGTGATAGGTACATCAAAAAAAAATTGTATAATAGAACATTTTAATTACTTTCAAAGTTGAAATAATATGTATGTTATGATGATTATCAAAATAAATATAATTTCTACAAACTACTATAATTATAAAAATGTCTAAATAAATGTTTTGCCTTGAACTTTTTCGAAACTATAAATTAAATTAAATAAGATTCCTTACTTAAGAAATACTGTCTTCTAATAAAGCAAATAAAATTAATGGATATTTTAAAATTCGTTATTTTTGTTTTGTTTGAAAAAACAATAATAGTTGATTTTAAGCAGAAAATTTTGGTTCTTTAATATGTATAGAATAATTGTGAACTATCAGTATTGATTAATTAATAAATCTTGAGTATCTAATTCTAAGTAATGAAATTATTTAACATTTTTGCAAATACTTTTATTTCTGGGCATAATATATTATTTTTACATATACCTTTACAATGTACTGTTTACACAATTTAAATTTCCTGACCGTTATTTAGTAATAGAAAAAAAAGATTTTCATTTAACTTAAATAACTTTTTTCAAACATATAATTTTCTCGTATATTTTTGGTAAATTAGCATAAAATATATTTCGGGGTCATAAAATGAAATTATTAAATGATTATTTATGACATTTTTTTTTTATTTTCAAAAACGATGTGCATGTATTTAAAGATATAAGAACATTATGTTTATATACCATGCAGTAATTTTATATAATTTAAGTAATTTATTTTTAATAACAGTTACTGTGAGTAAAATGTGTGAAAATTATTCAATATGTAGATATTTGTGTGCATAAAATAAAATATTGTGAAAAATAAAGAAGTAAAAGTAATAAAATATAGTTGGAGCCCGATTTAACGAAACCCTGTTTAACGAACTTTTCTCTTTCTCCGATTAAAATGAACGCAAAACCTTAGAATTAACGAATTATTTCAACAACTGAATTCTTTATTATTATTATTTTTGTGTTAGAAAATTTTTTTTTTTTCAAATGGCATCTATATATATATTTTGTCCGGAACGGAAAAAAGTTTTGTCTAGTAAAAAGCTAATTTCGACGGGAAGGGTAAAGAGCGTTGTGAGACTTGACAGTTAGAAATAAGTCATGAGTTCAACCTATCGTGTGAGATTTAAATAGGATAGGAAACTTCTTTCTTATCTCAACGCAAGAGATATTTTAAGATTTTAACTATTATGTTACATTTAATGACGAAATGTCTATCTGTTCAACTAAAATTCAGGAAATTGAAGATTTGTTGGAGGTAAGGAATAACTATTCTGATGCAGAAATTTATAATGAATTTCTTGTTAAAACTGTTACATTTTCTAGAGCTTTACATTGCTTGTTTTATACCTTATGCAGTAAGATGTAAATGACGTAGTACTGTCTTCTATGTATTAAGCCGATAAACTAACTCTTTCTATTCAGGAATCGAAAAAGATATTTGAACATATGTTAGTCAAGTATTTTAAAATTTCCAATTAAATTGTGCGTAATAATTCACTAATAAGTATATTTAAATGTTGAATAAAACGTGTGTAATTTCTATCACTGCAAATTTTTGTACATATTTTTTCAAAGCAAAACATTTGTATTTTGTTTGAACCCAGATATAACAAATAATCTTGATTTTACGAAAAAATGTTCGATCCCAACGAATTCATCAAATTGGGGTCTCGACTATATATTCCCCTCAGGGTCTCACCTTCTTTAGGTGAGTACGGGTGTCACAATCCCGAGGTACCCTAGTGATCTTTTCTTTTCCCAAGGGGTTTACTACTTTTGGTAAACATGGGTCTCACGAACCTGGGGTACCCTAGTGATCCTTCTCTATTTTCGACCCTCCTTCTTGTCATTCAATTTATCCTTTCTTTCTTTTCCCGTCTAGATCACAAATTTTCACAAATGTTTGGCGCAGTATAGCCAGATTTGGCTCTTGCGCCATAAAATCTCACACTCACTCACTCACTCGACTATATAATGAAAGAAATATGACATTAAGGTAATATATGGTACGATTTACACAAAATTTTCAATTTAATGATCTTTTAAATTTTTTTGGTTGCATCCTATGTGTATGTATGATGCAAAACAGTTTATTTGCTCAAAACTTCATAAAAAACTATTTAATTTTTAAGGGAAAAACTTGAACCTTATGTAGTGATTTTAAAATGCTACTATCTCTCCTCCTACAAAAATTGACGTACATATATGAAATCTACGTACAGAAAAAGGTATGGGTTTTGAGGTAATATTATTGGTATTCGTACAATACTTCTTTGTATGAATGCTTATAGAAAATTCCTTAAAAAATGTGTAAATTCTAAATTCAGTTATTTTTTTGAGAAATAAGGATTGCTTTGATTGAAAAATTCATACCAACTTTTATTCCATGTACTTACTATTAACTATAAGTGAAAAAAAAATTCCAAATATTATGCACAGTAAAAAAAGCCTTAGCATTTAAAATAAAGACAAAATAGTTATTTTTTTTTATCTTTCAGAGATAAATCAGTTTAAAGTTTGGATCTGCTGTTGGGATGTGAATAAAAAAAATATAAAAGTCATCACAACTCTGCGTTTTGTAAACTTTGAGTTTTCAAATTTTGTGAGTTTGTAGAAAAGTAGTTAAAAAATAATTTAGGCTAAATAATTAAATTTGATTTTTTGACGAATTTTTGTCAATTGGATCGTTCTGTGTCTTAAGAAAAAGTAAACAAAGAAGCAAATATGTCGTAAAATAAGGCGTGAAAAGAAGAAAAATATTACAAAGACGAAAGCATGAGGAAAATTTCTGCGCAATCAATATAAATCATTTTAAGCAGATTTTATTTGCAAACGCATTAATTCGCGAATTAGAATGAAATGTATTTCATATTTATAAATGACATCATTTAAGGATTCTTAGTATCAATTCAGTTCTATTTATTTTGAAAGAAAAGTTAACATTTAGCGAATTATCAAAATATAATTCTGATATCAATATTGTATTTATTAACTTAGGAGAGTCAGACATGATGGAATTTTTTTGTATCATATACGTCTTTATTTCACATACGTAAATTATAAGAAATACAATAATTTACT
Organism: Trichonephila clavipes; assembly: GCA_019973935.1. NCBI lineage: Eukaryota > Metazoa > Arthropoda > Arachnida > Araneae > Nephilidae > Trichonephila > Trichonephila clavipes. Next base: position 1,364,692 of record BMAU01000459.1, on the reverse strand, counting down.
CATAGAAACTGAATTTTCCTGTAAACAGATAAATTCAAAATGAAGACGAATATCTTAAAATTATGAAACACCTTTTTTAGTATACATTTTGGAATTCTACAATTTTTCTCTAACTACTTATCTTTGGATAATTTTTAGAAAGCAACAATTTTAACTTCAGTTTTCTTCAAGTGCAAAATTAGTATTCGAAATATTTCAGGAAGATTCATAAATTAGTTAGTTTTTTTACTCAAATATGTATCATTGTAAAGATAAACTCAAATATGGAAGATATCAAGAAAATATATAAAACATTTCAATCAATTTACCAGTTAATTAGTATGTCGCTGAAGTTCTAAGTACGACAGCGTTTCTTGGGGGGGGCGATCATAGCGAAAAGTAAAAATTAAAGCGATATTTTTTTTAAAAAATATTATTTCTGAAAGGAAGCAAGAAAAAAAACATTTTGACGTAATAAGAAATAAAATACACATTTAAACTGAAATAATATACTTATAAATGTACCAATACTGCACAGTGTACTTAATAATTAACTTACCAATATTTAGTTAAGAACAAGTTTAATAATTACTAGTGACTCCCATGGGCTTTTTCTTTACCAAATTTAATACTTATCTTTATAATTTTTTACGGTTTATACATAAAGTCGCATGTAACTTTGCATCAAAGTACATTATTATTGTATTCAATATACTGCTGTAGGAAGGGGTTTCGATGAAAATTATGATTGAACGTTAAGTCGTAAATAGCGAAAATTTGAAAAGCACTGAAGTGCGATAATAAACATAATTTAAACAGACACCGTCGCGTCTATTCACAAAAAATATAATTTAAATATGCAGTTTATATATAGTTAAGTATAAAATCTTGATGCTTCGTTAAAACATAAATTATCGGAATGTTTTTCAACAGGAATCCACTCTTTATACAAAGTTTTCAATTTCTGTTTACAAACAACTCGCTGAAAAATCAAGAAAAATATCTATTTTCCTAGAGCAGTTTCTACTTTAAATATTCCACAAACCCCCTCTCCTCCACGAGCAATCAAAGGGAAAAAATGGAAAGAATCCTAATTCTACAATTACACCCGTCAACCAATATAGGCCAGAGGCGACTGTATAAAACCGAACTGCAACTAATAACTTACAAAAACGAGACAGCCAAACCTGACATGTTTGGCTCATTTTTTCTCTGCCTAACCCCTTTTGTGAAACTTTCCGGCAGTCTATTGCTTTCCGCAGCGAAGCCTGTTTTACAGTCAAGGGAGGTTTATGCTTCCTTATCGTCTGTAGATTACACCAGATATCCGCTGTTGGGGGTTTAGGGAGGTTTTATTAACTGGGACCGCCAACCATTTATCCAACCGGGGATTGGTGGCGCCTAATTTCCCGATGTCTGTGCGGCGCCAATGTTGGGCCAAACCGATGGATCAGTTGCATTTTACACTCTTGACTTCAGTAATTACGTTGCAACCAGACTTACATAGATGCTATACGTTTTTTCACTGTCTTTCAATTCATTTTCTTCTTTTCTTTCCTTTTTTTATATTTCTTCTTTTTTTTAACTCGGAAATAAAGACGGGGTAGGTTTTGCGATAGATGGATCTATTAAACTGTGGTGTTTCGCTGAAATTGCTATATTTTCCGTCACAATTTTTAATTTGGTTTCTCTGTATTTTTTTTCTGTTTGGGCACAAAATAATAAATTCAATTTGTTTCTTAAAAAAATGTTCGCTTATTTAATTTCTCCCTCTTTTTCTTATTTTTAGTTCGATGTTATGTAATCTCTCTCTCTGTTGTTATGTATAGTTTTGACAAGATTGGTTCTTTACTATTCGGAATTTTTAAGTGAGAACAAAATCATTAATCCTCGATTGTCTAAAGATTTAAATGTATCAAAGTTTTAAATTTCAATATTTTTCTGCTTTCTTCTAAATTTGTTTCAAAATGTTCCTCTTTAGTTTTTATGTTAAGTATTTGTTTTGATGCGATAGAATGAACTGAAATAAAATATTTACTTTGGGATTTCGACATGCTTGCTATCAATGTTAAAATAAGAATTAAATATTACTTTTCTTTGTCGAGTTTCTCCGATATTATATTCGAGATATTCTTTAAATTATATCAAATCTTCCTTAGATATTAAACAAAATATTATGCTAACATAAAATTACTTAAATATTCTGCTATGCAGGATGGTTATAATTAGTCTTCCCCTATAAACAGCATCCTGCAGCTATAACTAGTGTGTGGATTGCCATCAAGTTTAATATAAATGGATTATACACGGAATGCAGTCAAGGAATTTCAAGAGTATAAATTTAGTTCAAAAATCTTCAGCAGATGGCGTTTTTAATGGAAATAAAGGAAAAAAAGAAATTTCGAACACGGAAGAAATTTCTTAAAATATAAAATTAGTCGAAGAAAAAACTCGGAATGCATCGTTAATGATGCAATGAACTTTTCCCCTGCTTTTCAATTTTGCTTGCAAAGAAGATAGTTTTACAGATATCCATTCAATGTATACACAAAACAATCAACTTTGATTTGATATAAACAGAACGTGCCCCGTTTATGTAATTTTTTGTACACTATCACCATTTTTTCCCCATTTTAATAATAATATTTTTTTTCTGTTTTCAATTTTACGATTTTTCCTTAGAATATGCTGAATAAATCTAAAAATCACAAAAAAATCTCTTTTATCTCCATTTTTTCAAAAAAAAAAAGCTGTCGCAAGTAGTCGGACACCTTAAGTTTTTGCATTATTTTTTTTCTAATATTTTTTCCTTATTTCCCATACCATAAAACATCTTTTCCACATAAGTAGGTTCAGATAAATAATCAATTTTTTCTCCATTTAACCGTTATCCAACCAAGTGCATATGTAAAGAATATCAAATATGCATGTTTAAGATTTTTGAGCTGCTGAATACCCAAATGTCACTTTATGTTTATGAAAGAGCAATTGGATAGTAGAGAGATTGCAGTAATATAAAACAGGTCTTTTAAAAGGACCTAGGGGCTAAGTCTCCCAAATATGCTAATACCACAAAATGCAAAACAATTTTTTTATCTGTAGAAAAACTCATTCAAAACAGCAGATTTTATAATAATTTTCATTGCATTTTTTCTTTTTAACAATAAAATGTAACAATTTATTTAAATAAGTCAATAACAACAATGTTTCCGGTTCACTTACGCCTCCTCGACTGAAAGGAAAAAAAATCTCGTGTTTTTTTTATTGCACATTTTTGGCAGCATATTGACATCGTCTCTCATTGAAAAAGAAATTAAATGAGTAGTTTTGCATTCAAGACTCACTTCACTTCACTTCTGAACGACCTCCCGTTCTTTCAATTATCAATATATGTTCCAGTCTCTTCTTTTGACAAAGGAAAACTCAGAGTAACAGCAAGCAACCTCTCGCACAATTCACTCCTATTCCTCAAACCTTAGAAACTAAAGAGTACGTCTATACAAAGCGAAATGTTATTTACATTGAAGCGTGGAACAAAGAGACAGAAATCTATGGCTGTAAAATTAGCGCCATGGAAAATTCCTCGGAATAAGGTGTCGAAATTCGACGATACTTCCCTTGCCTTTTGCATCTCAATCGGTATTGTTCCATCTCTTGTTCAAATACAAGATTTAAAGCTTTGGGGAATACATTCAAAAGCAAATAGACTTTTCTTTTTTTGCTTTTTTTTGTCTACGCTCTTCTCCAGTATCCTTTAGAAATCTCGGTAGTCGAAAAGCAGTCTATTTTTCCATTCTATTGTAGCCATTCATGTGCATTGGATTTGTAAACAAAAGAAGTAAGCTTTGCTTCGCCTGGATTAACGCGTTAACATATCTTTCTCTAGTATCGCTGGTATGGGAATCGTTTCTGCCATAATGAGATTGGGGTTTGGAACGGAGTAGATATTTTTAACATTTATCTCTCTGCGCTTTCAGCGAGTGTTTGCATTCGAATTCGCGACGTTTATTCTAATTCTGCAATTGCCAGATCCACTTCGAGATTCTTTTTCTACTCAGCAGACGATTTGTAAACTCCGCTGGGGGGATTACTGAAATTATGCAGTGGCAAGACTTGAGGCTTAGTCTTCTGTTCGCAGAGATTTTTCACTCAATAGTCCTTTTTGTGTTTGGAGACACAGAAAAAAGTATTTGGATTCAATCGTTGGCAACACGGTGTTAGCGAAGCTCGAGAGAATAGATTGTAGTTTTTTCCTCTTCTAGTTCCAACTGTAGATTTTGTTTCGAATCAGAAAGATAATTCGATATGCAGAGGATTTTTCTAACAAAGCAACAATTATAATGCGAAAGATGAAGTATCAAATACATAATTTTATGTTTTTCTAAATACGCTCCAAGTTTCAAGCTTGTTTCAACTTTGTAAAAATGTAAGCTATGTGACAGTTGGGAATTTAGTGCTTAGTGAGGTAAATATTTTGCGATTAAAGTTTGAATTTTGTTTTTATGTCACATGATATGTTTCAACTTTTGTTACAACTTTAAACAAGTAAATGTTTAGAATATTTATTACGGAAACAAGAGCCGGGAAAAATACATCTAAAGCTTTCATTTACATTGTAAAATTTTGCTTATAATGTTTTAAATGTCAACAAACATATTTGAAAAATATTATGCGTTTTGAAGTTTAGCGCTGCTAATAACTCTTTTCTCAAATTGAGTATTCGTCAATAAATTTGATTTTTTAAAAACTTTTTACGTTTAAATGCGTAAACGATTACGATTTTGCGTTCTAACAATTGTTTTTCAATTGTTATTCTTTTTAATGCACTGTTCAAAAGCAAAAATATTAAGATTTATTTAAAAAAATCATAAAATAAAATATATAAATTCACTACTGTTTTCGAAATTCTATTTTTTAAGGAATTTATTATCCATTAATTTACAGAAAGGCTTCGTAATTCTGAATCTGACATTCGTCGGAATCTATATAAATTCGGCATCATAATGACAAATTCAAAATTCATACATTTAAAGAATGACGATTGCTATAAATGTATTGAATACTCAAAACTGTAAAAGGTCGTCTTTGGCTGCATAAAATCAAAACGTACATCATTCCATCATGACTTTTAATAACCTGGATATCATAATTTGTATTGTCATCAAAATTCATTTCTCCCACATGTAAATTATTATTCATGTCACTATTTCTCCAAATTTTAACTGTATATATGTATATATATATATATATATATATATATATACTATATGTTATTTTCAAAGTTCTCTATATATATATATTGGCTTCATGTATATCCAAAACAATAAAAACAGTCCTCCAATAAACAGTTCGAAAATAACATATATATATATATACCTTTCGGTCATATATATATATATATATATATTACCGCGATATTGCCATTTATTGCCATGGTCGCCATTCATTTTGGCGCCAAAAATTACCTTCTTTGTACTATTTAAATAATGACTTCTGAAATATTACTTCATAGAAAAGTTGATTGATGTTTGGTATTCAAATCCTCAAAAATTACATACAGATTTAGCCATTACCCTTCCGCTTCTTTGGGAACTTCTTGATGTTGAAGGAACATATTTTGCTTTTATTTTAAATTATTGATATCTATCTCATTGTTAAACTTTCGATTGTATTGTATTTCAAAGACTTGAATTTTCAAAGGGGAAGTATATTTGTCTTTTCACACACGTAACTCTTTTCTCAGTGTAGATTTATATAAAACGCGTTTATAGCTGGTCCCTACTCAACAAAAGAAACATGTTTGCCAAATGTTAAGTCTGTTAGAGTTGATTACTTCAAAAAAGGGATTTTTTATGTATGACACTCCTTTGCGAGTCCATTTCCACAAAGCTCATTCTTAGTGGATCTCTGCTTAACAAAAGAAACACGTTTGTCAAAGTTCAAGGCTTCAGATCTAACAATTTCGGAAGTCTCGCGATGAGTGTTTGAGTGAAATGTGTGTCGCTTTTCTCCTATGTACATGTAAAGAAAACTGCATAAATGCATGTACGTACTAACAAATGTTGCACTTGATCATGACTTTAATGTTATTCACACACTAATTTGTGTTGTTTTGAGGAATTTCAAATTCGTCATGTATTTTTATGGTGTGAAAGTTTTAAAATAGAGGAAAATCTCTTGTCGTCGAAATTAATTGAATAATACGGAGTAAGGTTCCTGCAACTTTCTGCACGCACAGGAAACTTTTAACCTCGCTTCTGAATGGTCAAAAAGTTTTAATTTGGATTTTAATCCTGTTAAAACCAGAGTCATGGCTACTAAAAAACGAAACGTTTGCCATGATTCATTTCAGCTACATCTCGATCGAACTCCCTTGACTATGGTAAAACAAATGAAATATCTTGGGGTTCTTCTCGATACTAAATTTTCTTGGAAGCAGCACTAAAGTTGCATATCAGAGAAATGTGACAAATTACAGCGTGGATTAAATCGGATTGCACGCAACACGTTCGGTATAAATTTCAACGTACATTCGCTCATTTATAAGCGAGGACTCAAACCTTTCAATACGCATGGTTCTAGAGTTTGGTATGAGGCACTTAATAGGAAGATGAATTCTAAATATCTGGGACGCAGTCAGTTTATGTTATTTCTGGTTTCCCTCCCAGCAACGTTGATGTTCTTCATAATATTGTTTTTAGGGAAAAACTCTTTGCTTCTTCCATCTCTAATTATGGTTGCATTCTGAATCCATTGTTTCTCCCTCATCCTTCAGAGGAGAATACCATCAATATTATTCAGATTATTGACAAACGAACAGATGATTTCCCTGTTATTTGCTGTACTAATGGCAGAGTTGGTTTTGCTTTTGTTGTGTTAAGGATTGGCGTTGAATCTGAGCATTTTCAGTTTAGAATTCGTAATGAATGCACAGTTTTTGTAGCTGAACTTTTAAGTTTAAACTTCACCATTAAATGGATCATTGAACTAAATATCATCTCAGACAATCTCGTTTGTGCAGACTCTCTTTCCTTCTTGGATTATCTTAACTGTATTTCTTCAGATAACAACATAATCGTCGAGATCCAAAAGCAACTTAAAAGCCTAAACGATAAAAACATCTAAAATATTTTGCATTTGTTCGCGGACACATGGGCGGAAACGAGAGGGCCGATTGGCTTGCAAGGGCTGCAACCAAGCGCAAAATTGACATTGTCGTTAATATTCCTAAATAATTTTATAAGAAGATTATGAAAGAAAGAATGGTGAAGTCTTGGAACCAAGAATATCCCATTTCAAATAAAGGGAGCTTAACAAAGGAATTTTTTCCAGCCATCATTTTTATTCTAATTACAAAATAACCCTATTTCTAACTGGTCATGGCAATTTTAAAGCTATTTTAACAAATTTAATTTATATAGCTCCATTATCTTCCTATGATTGTGATATTGGTGGCGAGGAAAATGTTGAACATGTACTTCTGTGTTCCAAGTTTAAAAGAGAACGAAATATCCTAAGACTGGCTTTCAAGGGACTTAATATAAATTGACCTCCGAATCTTCAACTTATTTCCACTAGAAGTGCTTTTGAAATGTTCTGTGAATTTATTGTAAATATTTAAAATATTTCATTAATTTAATTTTCCTCCCTTTCCTATGTAATATGTGTTTATACTTACTTTTGTAAGATCCGTGGAATACTTTGTGGTGCACGGGGATTTTATAATTGTTTTCAATAAAAAATGGAGTAAAATACGCCTTTCTTATAACACACACACAGCCCAATGTTTATACTTTTAATATTATTATTCTAACTAAATGATACGCTCGTTTTGTGTTAAATCTTTACTATTGATGACATATTTAGGCATAATGTAAAGTGTTATACTGTAGGACAACAAGATCCCTCATAATGGCATCTTCTAGAAAAATTAAGAAGGAATAAACGGGGAGGAGGTGTTAACATGGGTTACATCAGCGCCGTTATCAGCATTATCCTATCTTGGTTTCGTAACGAAGAATTACATACATCCTTGCTTATATTTTCACCCATCTTATCGGCAACATACACAAACTACCCTCGTATAATTAAGCTCCTTATCAAGTGTCATCTCAGTATGTTTAAAATTTCTTAATTCCCCGCACATATTCCCTAATAACCACTCGATCAGATTAAAATTGGGGTGAATTTTTTCCCTCTTAAAAAACAATCCTAAAATAGAATCCCTTTCTCTCTTTTGTGAAGGATGTCCCCCTGTTATGCACTACCCCCAAGCGAATGAGTGAGTGAGTGAGTAGAGGGAGGGTTGGCAGTATAGTTACTTTTTTCCCTCCCTCTATCCTGCAGCGCGGATTTTGTAGGGGTAAATACAACCACGTCCGACACAGATGTTGTTTTCAGAAGTAGTTTTTCGACTGTGCACAAAGTACTCTTTAATCACAGCGGCTTTGGTCTCCAGGGGATTTCAGTCTCCTCCTTGTCAACGGCAGAGGCACTGATTTCGGAAGATCAGCGAGAGTCGCCATCCGCCGAAAATCTCCCGGACACCAGAAGGCAGTGAAAACAAAAATAAAGGCGTCGTCGTCTTCTGAAAATTTTGCTCGGTTGGAAAAACAACCACTTTTTGTCTAATCCCGAGGCTGTAGCTGAACAAAAAAGTACTTAGTGCGACGATGTAGTATAAGCCTGTTTGGGGGTGAGTAGCGAGGGTCTTTTTTCTTCGACATGTTGCTCAGAAATAAGTGAAACCGTCCGATTTAGTTTGCTTAAGGTTTAGATAGCAATGTTATCGAGACAGGATTTTTTTTGTTAGATTTTTAAGTAAATTTGATGAATTAGGTAACTGTAGGGACCTGAGTGGAATGAAAAAGGAATGCAATACAATTTTTATAGTGGTAATGCGTTGAAGATATTCATTATTTAATTGATTGGGATAAATATTTATTTAGCTCTAATTGGGAAAGTTACAATAAAATACTATTATAATATTTTTTGGGGGAGATTATGTAGGCTTAATGATATATTATTATATCAAAACTTTTGCCTTTAGGTTTATTAGTAGTACCAAAATGTATGATAATCAAAATATTCGTACACCCACCCTTGTTGATATTTTGAACACGGGAGGTGTAAATTCCCGTTTTCTGTTTTTCAGTATTGTTCTATTTGATTAATTGTTAGTTATTGTTCTTCTATTCTAATTAATTTTCATATTATTAATTAGATACTATATTATTAATAAAATATATTTACTTTTCTCTGTAAACCTTCTTTAATGTCATCAATGAAATTAATTACTGCAAGCAGTAAAATCTTCCCGAAATACACGCTACAATCAAATTATGCATTCCAATATGCATATGTATTTAGTATTAAAAGCATTTGTATTCTTTATAAATTAGGACAAAATAAGACGTCATTTGAAGTGTCTCCCTCATCACTTGACCGTAATTTAAAACTATGAAGTCCAACACCAATATTCCATGTGTTTCTTCCATTTGGATGTTTGGGATCAATCAATTAAATATGTTTTTGTTGTTGTTGTTTCTCATCCCCGAAATCAGCAGAGTTAGATCAGGTCCATGAGTCCATTCACCCTGAAAAAGTCCAAAACCAATAGGGGATCTTGAACCAAATCCTGCCTGGTAAGCCCCAAACAAGATAAAATGTGGCCAGGGGAGGCCTGAGCAGAAGAACACTTCGTGCAAATTTTGAAATATTTGATGTCATCGACAAAAGTCAATGACATCAGATGACCACTAAGGAATCGAGTAAGCGCAGTTTGATCTCGTCTACTGCTGCCCCGAGCCAAAGAGCCTCCAGGGTATTTGCTCTGATACCATGGGTGCACCGGTGGGATCATCCAAATGGTCTTATTATTTGCTTTATACTTTGAAAATAGTTCCAAATAAGTAAGAGGAGTGGCAGGCGTTGTAGTTTCGCTAGCACCAGCCCTGGCTAAGCTGTCCGAAATTTCGTTCCCAGCAATGTTGACATTAGACGGGATCTACTGTAAGTTGATCTGACGAGAAAGGGAAAGTCTTTTTAGTACCTTGAGGATGTCTGTACCTGTGCGATCCCTCACGTTATGTCAATTGGCCAAGTGCTGGATGGCTCTTCTACTACCTGAAAAAATCCAGATATCGTGTAATGTGTTTTTTAATAATATTTGCTCCGACTTTCTTGTACGGTAGAGATAGCTTTAGATACATCCCCTATAAGTTATTCGGTTTCAATTAATGATATTTTAGAACTGTATAGAAGAACTATGGCTACATTATGCGAGTTCTTATAATAAACAATCAAAATTACGAGGTCTGTCACCAATGGCCCTCATTTCGTTTCACAGCACGACGGAAGTCAAAATGAAATTATATAAAATAAGGTTCAGCATATAATTGTTGAGTACCCCAAAGGTCTGTTGTGTTGGAAGTTGATGTATGCTAATCAGTTGAGCCTTTGTGAAGGGATCAGTTATGAGATTTTTGGGTGCACGTTTAATCGTCGCCACTCATCCATGTTTCAAAGTTATAAGATCCATCAACTTATGACTCTTTATAGCTTCCAATTGCATTGTTTTTTGCCGGAGAAGAAGACCAATATCATTCAGAAAAAGCTTAGAGATATGTTTGCTGGTGTCCTGGGAGGATTTCTCCACTCCAGCACTTCTCCAATTTACCGCAGTGTTTCTCAAACTGTGGAGTGCACCCCCTAGGGGGCATGATAACTCTACTAGGGGGGCACGAGCATATTGAAAAGTCGAAAACAAAGGAAAACAACTATAGACAAGCCAACTATAGAGGGAAAACCTAGAGTGATATAACGATAGCTAAAACCTTTATGGAAATAAGCGCATGAAATCCTAATAACTTAACTTTACTCAAAGTTATCTTAAGAATCCAAGCTTTCTTAATTTATTTTAATGGCTAAAGCCTGTCCTATAATCACACGTCTAAATTCCGATCCTTACCATAACAGCAGTGCTTTCCGCCACTCAGCTGCTTTTCCTTCTACTGACGATTACTGAGCTTCCACTACATATATACTAGATAATCTGCATATCAAGGTTTCTTCTTGAGAGGGATGGCAGTGAAATAACTCAATCGATGGCCCTAAATATTCTCCAAGAGGATTAATATAAAATCACGTAAAGCCCCGTCACAAAGTACACAGTGTGCTCCAGAATTCGACTGACAAATTCAAAAGTGTAAAAGTAGGCAGCATGGGGACCACAAATCACCCTACTTTATGGGGGTGGAAACCACGTTTATAGTAGGAGTAACTCGCAAAAACAGTTATGGAGAACGTGATGTTAAGTGGAATGAAAGGAGTAAAAAGAGGCAAGGAATATATTTATTAAACGTAAATCATGTTTTCAATACGAGCAATGCACCACGGCTAGACGTCAGCAATGCACCACGGCTCGACGTCAGCAATGCACCACGGCTCGACGTCAGCAATGCAACAAGTGATTATCACAGGAATTGTTCGAATTTGTGGCCGCGTACAGCTGGCACCGAGGGCGGAAGGATTTTCAGGCACGTTCAAACAAATCCGGTGTGCTGGGGATGTCAGTGAAGTGACGACTGAAGTGACGACGATCCATGCTGTGAAATCCTGCCCTGTAGCCACCGGCAAAGGATCAAAGCGATTTCAGGGGGCCCCAGAAGAAGAAATGCAAGGAGTTGGAGTCCGTGTAGCCTGGAGGCAAAGCAACACGTTCACCGTGTCCAATCCACTTCCAGAGATATGTAGCTCGGAGATGATTACGCTTCACATTCAAAACAAATGCTGCTGCACCATCGTGCATGAACTTCATGTTCTGGTGCGCAGTGGCCGGTACTCCCTACAACAACTCTGGGAGGATGTGCTATCAGAAAGAAAGGTATTTTGGAATATTGAGGCATTCTGTATGTATGTCCCCTCGTCTGGCTCATCGCCCTCTTGATGGCTACAATTATAGCGATTCTCATCAACTAAACGTGATTTGTGATCCCACATTCTATGGTTGTTTACCATCTCATGCTGCCTACTATCATGCTTCTGAATTTGTCAGTCGAGCTCGGCAACATGCTGTGTTTATACACAGAATCATATATTCCCTTGTGGCGGTGTAGAAACCTGCCGTGTAAAGGAGCTGAAGCGCGTTTTCTCTCTTGAAGCTCAAAGTAAGCACACATGTTGGCGTGGTGTACAAATCATGAGAAATGTTGTCAGCTCAGATGTCATTCTCGTCATTTGACCGTGGTTTTAAATTACGGCGATCATTTCCTATAGTCCTCGTTTCGCTTCAAATGTAGAGGTAAATCAAAATCAATTCGTTTTTACATATTTATTTAGTTTCAAATTGATCCAAATGCCAGTTCAATTCCACATCATATAACTTTAAAAATTTTTATTTATACATGCTTTGTAAGTTGCGGAAATCGGAATAAATTGTGATGAATAAATTAAATCATTACTGGTATGCTGAAAAATTAACCTGTCAGGAAACCGCTGTTATTATGAGATCAATCAAACAACGAGTACGAGTTATGGTTCTCAATAAATCCAAAATAGAGATAAACTTATAGAATGATGGAGAGGGAAGAACTTATCGATATATCAACAGATTCAACGACAAAAACTAAAATTTAGGTTAGAAATTCTTACAAAATACATAGGATTTCTCACATAGCTATACAAATTTTAAAGACATTCAGAACAATGTATTTAAAAATAAAAATATTTCTCAACCTGAGTAACTACAAAAACAAAATATAAAAAAGATGGGCTCAATTCATGTTAAAGAAAAACACGTGTTCTCCAATGAATTCAAAACAGACATTAAACTAATAGTGGTGGCTGTTCTTTTTGTAAAACGGGTAAAATTTCAAATTTTATAACTTGGTAAAAATGTTCCATAATATAAAAAATACATTTCTTCAAAAGATTTCAAAATTTAAAAAAAACCTATTTCATGCATGTATTTTAAAAAAAGATGCATTTATTCTACCTATGTGCATTGTTGTTGACAAATTTGAATTTTTTAAGTGAAAGTTTCTGAAAAGATGAAGTGGCCAAGGTAACTTAGTAGTCAAGGTATCAGAGCGTGGCAGGCATGTCATGAGTTCAAACCCAGTACCACTAAAGACGCACCGTGTAGGGGAGCGATACACGTTATATCTGTGTGGTGTGGTGTGGTAGTAAGGAAAGGGGGAGCCAGCTCAGGTTTCGTCCTTGTCTCTTGACCATGGTTCAAAATTACGACGTCCATCGCCAAAAGCCCTCGTGTAGTTGAGCAGTGTGACGTTAATATTCACTCACTCACTGAACAGATCAAAAGTTGGCAACAATGAAGCACATGAACTAATTAGCTGGAAATATATGATTGCTTTTATCGTGTGACAATGAGGTCACAAGAGATTTCGAACTGATTGGCTAAACACACGTGGCTATCATTATCATGTGACTAAAACGTCACATGAATTGCAGATAATTTCTATACACCTAGACTTCGACAGTTTGTGTAAGAAAACGTATATCCTAGTTACTAAATATAGTGGATGGATAAATGGCACTTGGGTCCCAAATTAATATTATTTATGAATAAATTATATTAAAATCACTTTAAAATTTTTGATACTAAATACAGTCCTTTATTTAGTTTTCTTTACGCGAAGTATCCATAACGTGCTGATCTACTTTAAGGGGAGTTGGAAACCTCTCTCTATATATACTGACAATGTTACATTGGCTGTTTTCGATGTACCTTTTCTCAAAATCTGTTTTATGTACAGGCTTGAAATTTTTCATACTATTAAAGTACACCTCTCTCATTATACTAAAATGAGCTTTTAGCTAATTTTGAATTTTTTAAAAAATTATGAAATATTTTATCAAACATTGCGAAATTTGACCCATTTTTTACTTAAAAAATTTGTAAAAATTTAATTTTTGAGTTTTTTACAAAAAGCTCATTTTAGTATATATTAGACATCATTATAAATAATCCATAAAAAATTTACATACCTGTGAACAGTAGTTTCTCAGAAAAGGTACATCGCACATTAAAATTTACATTTTGAGATAAATTGATTTTAATGTATACAATGAGACTTCTAATCGGCCAGGAAATAAAAAAATAAGAGGCTCAATTTAAAATAAAAGATACATGTTTTGGTTTATATCAGTCATTACAGTTTTAAGCAAAAACAAAGTAATTTGTTTACAATTTTCGCCATTAAAATGGGCGTGGCCCAAATTCAAGGATTATATAAAAATACGTTTTAAGGGCTTCTAAATACCTTAGAGGTTAAAGTAAGGTATTTTTAGAAAGGTTAAAATCTATGCAATTTGAAAACGTAAAAATCTCAAATTGTCAAAAAAATAAGATTTTAGCTTTCCAACACCCCTTAAATAACATTTTGAGATATATTCTTCTAAGTGTGTGTGTGTTGAACGGGTTTCCTGAAAACATGTGGTTCTAAGGGTTCCGTGAGCCAAAAAGTTTGGAAGACCAAGGAAGTGGTTAAAAATTTATTATATTATCTGAAATGTGTTCCTATCACTTTTATAACTTGCTTTGGATTTTTTCCCTGGATATTTTTTTTCCTTATATTTTCAAAATTGCTTTGTAAGGTATGGAAATTATACATATTATTAAAATCCCTTCATTTATTTCGAACAATTTTTTAATCAATGTTTGAAACTAATCATTTGCACGTGTGATAATAGTCATATACACCGTATAAAATTTGGTGACCTATAATAATCAATGAGTTGCATTGATCGTGAGTGTATTGAATGTATTTACAGTACTCGTAGACATTTGCAAATCATGCTGAATGAAGGCATGTTTAAGAATCTAATAACACTATTTCGTGAAATCATTTTAATCTCCCAATAAATAGTGGAAAGTGAGGTATTTTTTTATGCAAATTGACTTTTGGTAGTGACCGATTTGAAAGGAAGTTTAGAAAAAGATTTTCGAAAACTAGATACGTATTAGTGCTCTATAAACATTGACTCTTGATATACAAAACACGAACAAAATTACACATTAATGGTTGTTGCGACCTTGCGGTCGCTGATGAAGTTTGGGACACCAAATGATTAGTCATTGTTATAAAAATATTTAAGTTCGTCAATTTATTAATTTACTATCAAGCAATGTTGCAAACAGGGGGAGCAGTCAAATTTAATAGCTATCCTTCCTAAGACAAGTAATTATGCGCTTAACTGCATGAGATCCGATATAACTGCACTCTTCAAGTCTCGCGAAGGTCAACTGCATATCCCGAACTAAAGGTTCTTTTCAAGAACTCCAAAGACATTCGAAAGTCACCTCGTTAATCACACTTTCATAGCAGCCTAATGACTATCTCTAACACTCACTTTTCTAGAATTTAAACAGTGCTTAAATTAGCAAGAAAATTAAGTTCTCTCTGCGTGGAAGGTGGTTCTTGAAATGTGGTTAAAGAAGTATTTTTCTGTAATTGAATTAAAAAAAGGGCATGAATAGGACCCGTCACATGTAATTGTTTTCGTATTCATGTACAGTAGCTTGATTCTCTTTGATGTTCTAAAGGCAATGAATTAAAATAGGTATGGATTTATCACCATTGTAATAAAATAAATTTTGGAGACATATTAGATTGGAGTATAAGTTATGTTACTATTAATACTATCGTTTTCAATCAGTATAAGCCAAGAGAAAAATTCATATTGATAAAAAAAATACTAAAAAAGAAGCCAGAAAGATTACTGTACCGTAAAAATCAAAATTTAATTATTTTCTGGCTCACCGTTAGTTCATATACCTTCTTCATAAACATTTACACATTCTTAAGTAAAAAAAGACAAATCCTTAGAATGTTATTGAAGAATACTCAATACATATATACCAAAATAAACAAATATTACCCTTCAAAGGTTTTCTTCATTTAAGATAGTATGGGGTTGGAGACTGGAGAGATCTTTCCTCCCTCCCATCCATTGAGTATATTATGTTTGACAAAAATGATTGACGTGCCCCTGGGATCCCCACAAACGATCCTTCGCTTCTTTCGAGCTTTTTCAAATATTCTTTTCGCCTCCATCTTATATTTGAATTGCAGTCATAAAATTGTAACGATTATTCAAATAATACATATAATAGACTGAATTCATGACGGCCACGTGATAAATGAATTCACGTGTTCTTCATTGAGTTCAAAACTGCTATTAGACTTGTACTTGTTGTTCTCCTAAAAGTTCAATACAATTTTCGAATTTGATATTTAGGTAAAGATATTTAAATATTAAGAGTCTTCAAAAAAACTTTTCAAAATTAAAAAAAATTCTAAAAAGAATGTATATTTTTTAAATCAAGATCATCTTTACATATATACGTTGTTATTGTCAACAAATTTGAACTTTTTAAAAGAAGTTTCTGCAAAAAGCGTAAGTTGGCAACGGCGAAGTGCATGATCTTATTAGCGAGAAACACATGATTGTGTTTGCCATGTGATTATGACGTCACATGAATTTAGCTTATTGCTAGCAAATTAACAAGTGTTTTGCTGAAGTTGACCAAATAAAAGGGCCTCATTTACGTGCGATATATTTTTTTTCAAAAACTGTAACAGCATGGGCTTTTGTTACATAACGACCTCACTATAATAAAAAGGAAATTGTTACATAAGTTATGAGTGAATCGCTTTTATATTCGCTTATTTTACTCTATTTTAACACTAACATTAAGTTTTTCCTATTAACACGTTTTTATAAGTTTCACTTGCATGTAATGGAATTTTTGAACTCGATTTGTACCCACTTTAAAAAGTCCAATGAATTCGAAATTTTGCACACTTGTCAAGGACCGATGACAATACAATAATTTCATAATTTTGTTCCATTGTCTTGATCAGGATCCTCATAAAAAAGGATTTTGAGATTTGGCGACTAATTCATTATATCGTTTCCATATTAGGCGATTAACTGCATAAACCATATATATATATATATATACTTTTCAGTTCGATTCACTATAAAAGCATGTTTTTATGTTTTTTTAAAACTATAATTTATTTTTAGAACATTTAAAAAAATTTCTGAAGTGTGTGCTACAGTGAAGCAGCCAATTTTTATTTAGTTGATTCTATGAAAAAATATTTATGAATTCCTTGATTTGTTGACAGTTTAGTAATTTGAACTATTAACGCCTTTTATCGTTATAAAATAAACAAATATCATTTATTCTTGTAACATTCGTATTTTAGCGACGTTCTTACACTGATATAAAAGATATTTCTGTATTTTTAAGGGGAAATTGCCAATGTGTTCCAATTATAGCATGACATTAAATCATATACCAATCCCCAATTTCGTAACAAAAAAAACTGTATAACTTGTGGAACTTTAATCAGGCATTCCTTAATAAGAAAAAAAGGCTGAAAAACGCGACCATTTTCTCCTCCAATACTTCAGCATTAAAAAGTTTTCGAAAATTCTTCCAACTCGAGTTCACTGTCTGCTGCCACTTTCAAAATCCAATCTCGGGGTCGAAATCGCATGCAACAAAATAATTGCCACCGGAACATCGTAAAAGGAAAAACGAATTGAGTCGGTTTTGTTCCTTCAGAAGTTAGTGGACTTTTCTATTTCATTAGACAGCGGTAATTACTTTTCCAACGCCCGAACGAGAAAAACACGGACTGACAACTATCCGGTCCTGATGGAACCGGACTCCGGCAAGGGTAGGAGGGGGGATGAACCCAATTCTGATTACTGAATGGTGTTTCGGTTTTCTTATTGAGTCAACCAACCCGAAATGTCTACTTGTTAAGGCCTGAAATGTCTCATTGCTTTGACTGTAAGTGAACACCATGGAATGTGTGTGCCGCAAAGTTTGCCATAAATAAAATTTTCATTGGAGACAAAATTAATTTGCTAATTTCATTCTAAAATTTCGGCTTAGACGAGGGAATTCTTACTTAATTTCATGTTCAGTTCCCTAAGTAAAATTAAATATTTAAACAGGAGTTTTATAGTTTTGTATCGGCATTTTTATATCTAAATACTTGAACTGTTAATTATAGTTCAATATCACAAGTATTAAATTACTTAAATATCGAGATATTTTTTATTTGAAAATGTAAGCAAATTAGAAACATTGTAATAACTCTCAATCACATTTATATTGTTAGATTATAATAGTTATGCCATCAGTACATAGAAAAAGAATTATATTGTTATTAAAATATTTCATTTTTATATAAACTTATAATGCTTTTTTTACTCTAATTTAAAAAAGAATTTGCAATGATTAGCCACACGCATAAACACACACATATATATTATTTAGATGCTTGGGAAATTAAAATAATTTATTCTATTGCTTTTTAAATTTAAATTATTTCACAATTCAGGTCCGTTTATCATTGTACATAAAAAGTTTAGTGGTAAAATAATTTATTATACATGTGGTCAGTGTTCTCTTGACCAGGATGAAATCTAACCATGCTTTGAAATGCAGCATTTTGATTAATTTCGCTTGTCAACTGCATGCTTTGACGTTAAGCTGCAAAAGACATTAATCAACTAAGCCTCACCTCAACAATACAACTTAGAGAACCAGATTATAATACAGGAAACTGAGGCTTAGAAGTTTATGGTAGTGCGGTCTGTCGCAAAACTCTGTAATTCTATTGAAATATTAAGTTACTGTTGTAGAAACAGGAATTTTATCAATAAACATATGCTTATAAATCTTTTTTAATACAATTGTCATATTTTATAAATAAATAAACCCTCTTAACTTATACAGATTCTATATTATTGTAAATTGCTTGTTTTTTAAACATAACAGTCTTGTCTCGAACACGAATTTAGTATTTATTAAGAGTCATTGCTGAAATTCAGTTGCTTCAAATATTCGGTACTTACATACAATCGCAACAATCGCCAATTCTTCTAATAACTCGCCAAGTTGGCAACCCCAATTTCCTATGTATCGTACGCGCTGAATTGGCATCAATGTGCTTCGTTTCATATAATGTCGCCAAATGGCTGCGACAATACGTAAGTACAAAATATTCTTTAAAGATTCTAGTATGAAGCTAATGCTTGTTTATGTAAACGTTGATTCATTAATTATTATATTGTCTTAATTTTACATTGCTGGATTATTCATAATTATTTCCTGGGTTTTGAAAAAAAAACTTTGATGTATAAAGAGCACAAAAGAATATTTGAAACAATACAGAAACAATTCAAGTTTTATTTACATCATTTACAGGTGCTCTATGTGTAAAGCAGTGTTCCTCAAACTACGTGGCGCGCCATCTAGGAGGACGTGATAATTTCACGAGGGGGGCGTGAGTATATTGAAAAGCCGAAAACAAAAGATTATATAAAATAAAATAATTTATTGAAAGTAAACAAACAAAATGCATTCTGACATAATAAAAAAACGAAATGCTCATTTACACTATTATAATACGCTCATAAATGTATCAGTACCACACAATGTATTTTATAATAATTTTAACACTACCGTAAGTTAAGAACAATTTTAATAACTATCAGTGACCCCATGGGCTTGTCATATATAAAGTTATATACAAAAGTTACACTTACCTTGATAATTTGTACGGTTTATAATTAATCCCTCTACTGCAGATTAAAAGTTACGCGATTCGCTCCACGATGCTACTGTTTTTCTCGTAGGCGTACGCATGTGATGTATAGGGGAGGAGAAAGGGAATAAATGAGGAAATTTTCTTAAGTAAGTATATACTTCGTAAACACTGTCAAGGTTTTTTTATTGCATTGCAAAGGTCTTCGAAATAACTTTATGGATAACAGTCAACACAAAAGATCTTACTTTGGAAAGGCGTATATATACGTCCGAGGCAAATAATTCTTTGGCTGAGTGAGACGTTTATATTCGCTGATTGCACTTAAGAGGTTAAAGTCGTATTGTAGCTTCAATGTCAAAGTATAGTATATTGAGTTCAGTGCATTTGTTATTATATGGAGGGGAGGGGGCGCATTGTAAATTAAGATTGAATATTGGGTCGCAAGTATTAAAAGCTTGAAAACTGAAAACCACTGTGCTACGTATATAATTAAAATTTTTACTCATAGGATAGGCAATTATTAATAATAAATACTTATATAATATTGTTTGATAATAAATATTTTTATACATTGTAATGGGAAAATTGTAATTGAATTTTGGGTCGCAAATATTAAGAGTTTGAGAAAAACTGGCGTAAAACTTTAGTTACACGGCGTTCATCAATGTGGTAGTCCAGTTCCTGCCACACTCATCATGGTACTATCAATGCTATTTACAGCACGTGCTATTCTTTCACGCACTCCTGCTACACCACGTAACAAAGCGGGCACGAAAACTTGGTCTTCTGTTGAAGACACATGCTGTTTATAACATTAATAGTAACATGTTAAATAGAGTGTAGTAGAAACTGAACTATTGCAATGATGTATGCCATGTAACCAAGGTTTCACATATAGGACACCTGTGACATAAAAATAAAACATGAGTTTTTTCTGCATACTTTCGAATGGGCTTTTCTGCTGAGTTCGTTTTACTTCTTTTACTATAGTGCTTCGAAACTGGGAGGAAATAATGAATAACCCTGTATCTAAATTATTCAGAAAAAAATCAAGGTACTTACGTATTATCGCAACCTATTGGTGACATTATATGAAACGAAGTACCTGGTTTTTAATTCAGTGTGTACGACACGTAGGAAATCGGGGTTGCCCACTTGGCGAATTATTAATAAAATTAGCGATTGTTGCGATAATACGTAAGTATCAAAATAAATTTTTATTATTTGTTTTTGATTATTGAGTATTATTCTTCTAGCTGAATCTAACTGTAGAAAAGGCCGTGAGCTTATAAGCTGGATCTTAGGCGCCCAATATATGCCAGGTGTAGTAAACAGCTAGATTTGTATTGTATTTCATATTATTCTATAAAGCAAAATTTACTTCAGAAATAAACAGGTTAATTGTTTTAATGCTTGGAGGACAAACTTTTTTTGTCGCCCAGCCAGTAAGGTGGCTATGGTATGTAACCGAGTGGGTTCGGGTCCGAATCCCGAGTAAGACATGGTTGTATCTTCTTCAGGAAAGAAATCGGCCTTTCGCCTGTAATGAATTCCCGTCTCGAATGGAAAAGCAGCGCACCTCTTCTTGTTATATGCTGGGATCATTATCTGTAATAAATGTGTGTGTTCTTCTTCACTTCTATTTCATATGTTCCCAGGATAAAAAAAACGCGTCAACAACAACAAACTTTTGCTTTTCAAGATATTAGATCTCATTTTATAATGAGAAATTTTTTAAAAAATAATCTGTTTATTTTAATTTTATTTAAATTTCATCTTAATATAATGTTCTAAACTCTAATGTCGTAAAGTGAAAACTTAATTATGAATAAACAAATAAACATTCTGAATAACGAAACAATTGCATATTTTTCTTTAAAAATACTCGTTTAAATTAATGCAAAATATGAATACTTTATCAGCATGTAGTATATGATAAGATACAAGATAAAACGTGTTACATCACCGTGTAGATAATCCTATGACATCTGACATTACACGACAAGTGATCAAAGTTCATACCATACCATGTTACATTATCCATACCGCTGAAAGGCGATTGGGGAACTAAAAAAAGTTAAAACAGAAGGGGGTGTGAAAAGATACCCTTCAAAACCATGCACGATCCAATCTGCTTCAAGAGTAATTAATCTCTAACCAGAGAGAAAGAAAAAGACAAATTAATTTTCCTTAATATTTCCCCTTCTATTCGAAGAAACATCTGTAGCGAAGTTTGGATTTAATGTGTGGCAACACCCAAGATGAGATCAAAATCAGCCGGCTTCTGTTCAAATTCATAATGAGGAAAGAAGGAAAGATGATTTCACTTCACTTTTTTTTCACTTCATCCGTTTCGCATGTCGAACATATTGATGTACACTAATAAAAGATGCTTACCGCAAACCTATGATTGTTGCTTTACATCCACCCTGTAAGTTTAACATCCCAGAAAATTAAAATAAGAACAGGATCATCATTGAACTCTAGGGTTACTCATCAGAACAAGATGTATGACAAAATTATGAAAACTCGTTGGATGAAAGGAGAGATGGAAATGGGGGGTGGGGAAAAAAAGGAAAATTCTGGATGTGATGAAAAGAGGATTCTGCAGAGAGGGAGGTGTAGGGGGTGTCAGGCGCCGAAGTCTTCGTCTACCCTACCCTCCCCCTCCAGGATCTACCTTTGTCTCCCTACGCTGACAGAGCAGAGAAATATCGACGGCAAGGAAGCGAAAGAACGGATAGATTGGGATGACAACATTTGGCGATTTATCTCTCACGATTGACATGACAAGAAAGTTGTAAAAACGTTCTTTTTTTATTTGCCATGCTCAATATTTTTGTTATTTATGACATTAATTATGTAAGAGAATCTTTGATGTTTACCGAAGTTTATAAAGGAGTGAAAAGACCGTGATAAATATATTTCGACGAGGATTTTTTTCCCTAGCATGATATTCAAATTAAATAACACAAAGAAATTTCTTTTCATTATTACAATATTCAAAGGAATAAGGTATAAAAGGAGCAATGAAAAAAATAATGAATGTTTACAAACTTTTAATAAAATAACATGCAAAAGCTACATAAATATATAATGTATTTGATATTCTTTCAAAATAGGAAAAATATTTTCCAAACTGCTATTTTTTAATATTTTAAATCGTATCAGCATTCAGTTTTAATCATTCAATTCTTACAATACACTACACAGATTTTAGTAATTATTTACAAATGATTTTTTTAGAAAATCCATGCTGTTACAGACATATTTGTTCCATTATAAAACATAATTTGGTATTTAATTTTTTATCAGTAAGCTATACGAGATAAAATATTGAATCAAGTTTAAATGA
This sequence comes from Trichonephila clavipes, assembly GCA_019973935.1. Lineage (NCBI taxonomy): Eukaryota > Metazoa > Arthropoda > Arachnida > Araneae > Nephilidae > Trichonephila > Trichonephila clavipes. Next base: position 1,341,757 of record BMAU01000459.1, on the reverse strand, counting down.
AAGGGTGAACGCCCAAAATAGTCATCTTTCTATTTCTACAACTCATTTCTAAAATGATTCAAGGTCAATTCCATTTAACATGCATTTTTCCTGATGAGAATTGGTACTCGTGATTTGAATTGAATATACTGGTAGGAAAATTTTGATCTAGGAATTTAGAGAACGTGTGAAATGCCAGCTCTGTTGTCATTCCCGTCACTTAATGGTGGTTAAAAATTATGAAGTCCTTCTCCAATAAACTTCACGCATCAAAGTGGGTGACTTGAATAAAAATACCAAATAAATCCTCCCTCTTTTTCACTCTATTTTAATCCATGTCTCTTCTCTCTTATCCTCACTGTACTGTATATTTTACTCTTCAAATGTTTTTCTTTCTGTCTTTATATCTCTTACTATTTCCTTCATCGTCCTTTATCTTTATGTCCTCTCCCCCAATCTTACTCTCTCTCTACCTAATCTCTATCTCTCTCTAAGCTTCCTCTCTGTCTCCCTCTCTCCTCTCTCACTCGTCTATTTTCTCTCCTTCTTAACCCAATCTCTCTCCTCTACACTCAATTTCCCTCATCTCAACTCACTCTCTCTTTCTCTCATCTCACATTCTTCTATATATATAATCTCACTATTTTTCCATCTTCCTTCTCACTTTCCATCATATTAATTTCTTTAATCTCTCTCTTCCATCCTCTCATCTCACTCTCTATCTAATTTCTGTAATATCATCCTCTCTCTCTCTCTTCTATCCCCTCATCACTCTATCTCCCTAATATCTCCTCTCTCTTCCCGTCTCTCACCTCTCCCTCATTTCTCTGTCTCTTTCTCTTATCTCACTCTCTCTCTCCCTAATTTCACTATCTTCCTCTCTCCAATCTCACTCTCACTTGTCTAATCTCAATTATTTTTCTAATTTCACTCTCTTATCCCTCTCTTTTTTCTCATCTCTTTCTCCCCTTCCCTCTCTCTTATCTCACTCTCTCTCTCCCTAATTTCACTATCTTCCTCTCTCCAATCTCACTCTCACTGTCTAATCTCAATTCTTTTCTAATTTCACTCTTATCCCTCTCTTTTCCTCATCTCTTTCTCCCTCATCCCTCTGTTTGATCTCCCTCTCTCACCTCACTCTGTTTCTATCTTTCACTATCTCTCCCTCATTTCTCCCTGTCTTTATATCTTACACTCTCCCGTATCACACTCTTTTTCTCTCGCTCTGTGTGTATGTCTATTTATTTAATTATCCATCTTATATACATGTTCTTTCAGCAGTTGATGAATGATATGCCTTAATTATTCAATTAGATATGACAATTTTATCACAATTGATGATTTAGAAATCATATTCTTATTTACAAAAAAGCAATTTTTGGAGAATTTGTACCAGATTCCCTCGTATGATTATTTTAAATATAATTATTATAAAATTAAAAAATCATTTTTGTGACACTCTTGAAGAATTATTGGTAAAAGAATAATTTCATTCTTATGTTGTGACGTCTTACGCGTCTTTTCTTTAACAAGTCCTTTGGGTTCTTTGGAACCAGAATTAATGGCAACTCTTTTCCAACCAAATCCAAGAAACGAGAAGTGAAGAGATGCAAATAATATAGGATAAATATAGGATCTTAGAGTAAGCGTGATGGCAATTTAAAGGAATGTTAGACAATTGACGTGCGTTGTGGTAGTTGATGATTATTGAAGTTCGTGGTTCAAGATTTAAGTTCTACGTGTCGTGGATAAACATATTGGTGTTCGTCTAGAAGTTAAACGTCAAGCTGCATACCATTGTAGATAAAGACAAGTTTATTACAGAATAATATAAGGTAGGATTGATTACTTATTAGTATATTTGAAGATTAGGCGGTTCGATTATTGAGATTGGTCTGAATTATATTGTGTGTTGCGTATTGCGTCATCGTAGATTCTCTCATATTAATTGCTGTTATTAAATTTGTTAAAGGTTTAAGTTGAATATCCTAATAAAGTCATATTAAGATAATGTTTGATCCGAGTTCTTTCGTTAACCCTACACCTCTAGCTCATGCTGATGCTTCGAGGGATGTACTTCCAAAGGGTGGTACATGACAATGTAATCAAGAGTCCACATAATTTGTTAATCTATATCTCTTATTGACCATTCCGTATGTACTGTGTCGGCTACTTTCATTCAAACAGTTATCATTTCTCATAAAGAACTGATTTTTTATAATTGTCTTATTGGAATATATATAAATCAATTATTTTATTTTAAAACCCTACCAAATTTAAATTTAGTATTTAAGGTACTAGTAAATATCTATGCATATCTATATTTCATGAAGAATTTTTTCTAAAAAAATAGCAATAAATTGTTTGAAATAATATGTACGCCTTCTCGATTAAAGGTCAGCCACACTTACGACCACATTTTTATACGTATGTATTACGTACAGAAGTTGTTGTTACTCATTATTCTATTACGTAATTTCTGCTGGAATCTATTAACACTTTGTGTAATGGAGTTCGATTTAAAACTAAAACTTCAGGAATTTATTCTCAAAATGAAAAATTGATCGAACAATTTTTCCGCACTTGTTTTAATTTAAAAGAAACCAATTAAATTTAGATCCTTTTTTACAACAAATCCGAAGGCTTTCGAATACAAAAAAAAAATAATCTTGACAAAGCTTGTGAGAAGAAATTACTTGTTACAGAGAAAAATTTTCTTATTTAAGCCTTTTCTCTCCTCCCCCATACATTGTATACTCGTGCCTATGGAAAAAACGATGGCAATGCGGAGCGAATAACGTAACTTTTAATCGGCAGTTAAGGGTTAATATTTGTGTTCAGAATGATTCAATGTATTAGATCAGTGTTTCTCAAACTTTCAATATTTGCAATCGAATTTTCAATCATAATTTCCATCCCTCCTCCCTTCAAGTGATAAAAATGCATTGAAACCCATTATAATATACTTCAACGCTAAACCTACAATGGATTTTAATTATAAACCGTATAAATTATCAAGATAAGTATTACATTTTGTACATAATTTTATATATGACAAGCCTATGGGGTCACTGGTGATTATTAATTTTGATTTTAATTTAGCACTGTTAAATTAATTATCAAATACACTGTACAGTACTGAGGTATTTATACGTGTATTATATCAGTGTGTCATAATGTATTTTGCTCCGCTTCCTTTCAGTAAATTAATAAATTTTTTAAATAAACTTTTGTTTTCGGATTTTTGATATGCTCGCGCTCATACATAGGGTCATCATGCTCCCCTTGGGAAATGCGCCCCACATCTTGAGAAACGCATTATTAGATTCTTTCTGATTACATTTCAAAATCAAATATCTTACATATGCTACTAATTTACTATTAATGTATTATTACAGCTATCTTATTTTTAGCTTTTTCTTTTGTCTACTTATACTTCTATTTTTGTTTTGTTTCTCTAGATTTATAACTTCCTATTGTATATATAAAACTATTATATATATATATATATATATATATATATATATATATATATATATATATATATATATATATATATATATATATATATATATATATATATATATATATATTTAAATATATAAAAACAATCACAATTATCAATTTAAAAATTGAAATATATGAATCCCAAAATACCAAAACACTTCAGAATATCAATGGCAAATATAAAAGATAATGTTCCATCATTTTCAAACAAAATTAAAAAAAAATATAAAAATAAAATAAAAATTTATAAAATATCCAAGTGCAATCTCGGACTTAGGACCGATAAGTGGGGTTAAACTAGTTTGATGGCGCCAACCTTCCCCCTATTGCAACTTGGTAAGTTAATTGGAAAATTTTCAAATTTCAGAAGGAAAAAAAAATTAAAAATTAAAAGTTAAAATTAAATCATTATACTTTAAATTAAAAAGTTAAAATTAAATCATTATACTTGAAAATAAAACTATTCGCCATCACATTCCGAAAAGATATTGCAATATTAAAATTTAAAAACAATTTAGTACATAATATAAGTGAACCTTCAAACTCCCAAGATGATGCACCCATCTTTAAAATAGTTGTAAAGGTAGAAAAAATAAATTCCTGATCCGAAAGTTCAAATCAAAAATATTTGAGATCCGAAAGTTCAAATAAAAAATTATCTAAAATCAAAAGTTCAAATTAAAAAAACGAAAGTTCAAGTTAAAAAATCTGAAAGTTCAATCTAAAAAATTCGAAAGTTCAAGTTAAAAAATCCGAAAGTTCAAACTAAAAATTTCTAAAAACCGAATGTTCACATTAAAAACACAGTATATTCACAAATGAATAGAGTAAATCATTAAAAATACAGTATATTCACAAATGAATAGAGTAAATCATTAAAGACTCACCAAACAGTATCCCATCAAGAATATGATCCATTTCTTATAGCACGACTTTTCATTTTTAATATATCAATTACACATCATATTTTGCTCATAATATCTAACCATGTCAATCCAATCGATTCTTGATCCAACACTAGAGTATGACTACTTGGCACCAGATGCAAACCATATCACATGTAAAAGACTTGCTTGATTGATTGGTCATAAATGTCTGTTTGGACATAAATGTTTAACTGGTAATAAATAATTTTAAAGTGTATATATAGTCGTGTAAATATTGTTTTAAGTGTGTGAGTATTAAAATGTATATTAAAATGTAACCTGTGTGTGGAATACACAAATTCTTCACAGCTGGACCACTAACAAGCTGACTTTGTGGACCTAATGTTGTGTGGTGGATTTGTGCATTTACGAGTTTAAAAAATATTTTTTTAAGAAATATTTCTGATCTATATTTTTCTCAGGAAATTGATGGGATAATCATTTTGTATGCACAATAATATAAATTTCTGGATATTTTGAATCTATCAATACTGTGCGTAGTTAAATTATTATTTCTCAACAAAAATTTAAAAAATTATATTTCTAAATACAGATATATGAAGACAACTATTGAAGTTTGGTATCTTTATGACATTGAATTTAAATGCTTCCCTTTTATCATATATATTGCTATATATGACATGGCTATATAATTTGTCATAATTACATCATGGCTATATAATTTGTTGTCAATATAATAGTTAAATCCAAATCCAAAAAAATTCAACTTTGTTTGAGTTAAAATTCGTCTGTATTAATTTTAGGTATTCCGGATAAAATTAATGTTAGGTTTAAATTCTCTATCATGACCTATAACAATTAAATCATCTATGTATCTTAACAAGAAGCAAGAGGGTTCCTTTCTTCGAACTATTTCATAATGGTGTAAATACAGGTTAGCGGGACTATTACTAGCCGGGCCACCCTGAGGCAATCCTTTGATTTGTTTATAAAGTTTGTTCTCAAAATAATGAAGTTCTCCTGTATAACAAACGAATAAGAGTATTGAACTTTTCAAAACTAATGTAATTATTCAAATCATATTTTATATACACATCCTGAAAGTACCTGAATTATATCTTCTATTTTAATGGAGTTAAATAAATCTTCAGAAATCGAACCCATTCACAGAAAATACCTCTTGTTGATCAACTTTCTTTATTACGTAATGGCGGCATTTTTTTATAATAGAAGTATCCTTAAATTTGTCTATTGTATCTTGTAATAAGGTCTTTAAAATTCTTCCCGATTTTGATATATAAGTATTGAACCCATTTGTTACACTGCGGAATTTGATTGGATTCTTATGAAATTTAGGAGTCAGAAATATATGGGATATATAATTTTATTGTTAAATATTTAATTGTTTACAAATGCCAATAATCTGTTGTTAATTTCTTTCATACTAAATTTACTTACATCATATGCATTATTATTTTGTATATGATCATTTATTAATTTACTATAGTAATATTTACATATAACTTTGACCATAATTTCACCAATTGCTTTATCTACATAAACAATCACCAAAGTGTTTTTGCTAAAGTTTCTATTGGTCCCATCACCTTTTTCTATAACAATCTTCATTTTTTTGTTCTAAAATTAAAAAATTCATTTAAGTCCTGAGGACATGAAAACCATATTCTTTAAAAGCCTGAGAAAATTATATTTAATTGCAACATTTAGAATAAATTTATTAATATCATCTGATAGTTGTTTTCTCACATTTAAATTGCTGTTTGAAATAGTCAATCGATAACCAGTACCTTTGCTCATAATTTCTCTTAATTTCTGTGTGTGTGTGTGTGTGTGTGATCCTGTACAATTTCTAAGTTGCCAGTTATTACGTGCCCAATGGTATTCGTCTACGTAATTCTTGTATTCATTGCAACAACATTCTTTTTTATCCACCATTCCTTAATACTATTATAGTTAAAAAATGATCTACTAATTTTTTATTATACTTAAACGCTCGTTTTATTAACACATTTCATCGGAAATAAATCCATGTGTTCCCAAATATTTCAGAAAATTGTATCCCATTATATGATTTATTCATGTATAGCAAAGTACAATATTCTATATTATAAACTTCCTTAGAGTCTATTTTTTATTTTTAATCTATTTGTAATATATTTTGCATAAATCCATTATCAAGTGTGATCCATGATTATCTTTTAATCTAATACTTTTTAATAAATTTAAAAACTATTATTATTTCCTTTTATTAAGTCCAAATAAAAATACTTTATTTTTCCAACACTAAAACTATTCTCAAAGTCTTGTAATAAATTATTTACTTCTTTTTAACTGTATCTATATCTCTATTTTCTCTCTTTTTTGCGTCCACACCTTACCAACTCTTTTTCTCTTATTACTATTATTTCTACTATTATAAATAGATTCTTTATCATTTTGTTTCACTGCCTGTATATATATATATATATATATATATATATATATATATATATATATATATATATATATATATATATATATAAAATGTATATAATGTATATATCAGTGATTTCCAAAGTAGTTTATATAGACCCCCAGGGGTCTATGACAAACCATAAGGGGTCCATGACAGCAAAGATGTAATTTGGTGGTCCTTGAGGTGTAAATGGGGAGCTACGAAAATAGTTTTTATTTAACCAGATCGTGACTTTAACTTTAAAAAAAAAAAGAAGAAAAACCAGATTTTACCAATTTAACATATTTATTTACTAAATTGAATGTGATTAATATGCAGTTATAAGGCGGCGGCATAAGTTTTACTAAAACAAGGACCATAATTTCAGTGTTTCTTGCCAAAATTATGGTAAAAGACATTGGACGTTGAGAATTTTCCTAGTTTCTCAAGTGGCCACAGACAATCTGCCAGAAAAATGACGTTTTCAAATCCCACGCTTCAACTTTAAATTCCCTTTTATTCACATCAGATTTTGAAAATTAGGTTTGAGAATGCATTTACATGGTAATTATCACAGAAGGCAATGAATTCATAGAGTCGCATTGGAAAAAAATACCATATTACAAGAGGAACTGATAGGAATGGATAGTAATGAATGTCAGCAAGTTTGGCTTTAAAAAGGAATACCTGTTATTTATCTCTAATTATGGAGTAATGTGAGAAAGTTTTTAATTGCTTTTCTTAGTGAGAAGGAGCTTCGGTGCGGTTTTTTGGCTGGATACTACTAACCAAGGAAATTAAGGGTTAAACCTGACAAGATTAATGACAAATGTTAAAAATTTGTTATTGATCCCTGTCATTATAAACATTTATTTGTTTCTCAGTTAATGAAATTAATTTAATTAATTAAATTAATTAATTAATTTAATGTTAATTAATTTAAATTTTAAATTAATTAACATGCGTGTGTCTTAAACTGTACTTCACTACAATTAGAAATTTAAATTCTTTAAAGAAAGTAGCTTTGTAGCACCTACCATAAAACACATTTAGGTTGCAAAATTTGGGAAAACCTCAATATTACGTAAGCAGGGTCTACCCTAAACCGAAAACATGGCAAGGGGCTCCATGAGGCAAAAAATTGGGAACCTCTTGGTATATATTATCATTGATTACATATATACTGATAAAAGGGCACTATATGATAAAAAAATCGGTTGTTTATCTTCAAAAGGCTAGCCCGCATAAGAAGAGAAGTTTTTTTTAGTATAACTTGTTAAGAATATTTCAAATGGTTTATGACAAATAAAATTTATGTTGATTTTTTTTTCCATTTTTTGCACTAACTTACTTATTTTATTTCTAGGCTCCATATTTGGAAAACACTCTGCTGGCGGAAACTGCTCAAGGAACTCTTTAAGAACTATTAAATTGTATCTAATCGACCTGAATTGATTTTGTTCTACGAGAATATTAAGAAATCAAATACCTCCAAAACAACAAGAACTGTTTCTTCCGCTATAAAATCGAAGCTGTGCATCTCCATTGTATAATTTTAATTAAGAAAAGAGAGCTTTTCGACTGATGCCTTCATTCTATGTGGAATATGATTATTCAAGTAAAATAGCAAAAAATATTCCATCTTTCTTTAATGAATCCATTATAATGAGTTTCAACAGAGGAGGAAATTACTCCAACAATGTGCCATATCGAGAATTTAATGAACTGCCTCTGTTTCCCTTCTTGAAACAAATGTACTCTGCTAAGTGAAAAGAAATTTGCATTTAATTGAAGTTTTTGGATTATTGGATGTTCGTGTGTGTGCGCGTGTGTGTGATCTCTACCTGAAGGTGATTTTTCAAAGTTTGATATTTTTTTCAAGAATAATATTGTGTTTCTTCAAATTTATATATATATATATATATATACAAGAGTGTCTGCAAAGAAAATGGATTACTTATAAAGGTATGTAAATAATTTTGTTATTTATACTACTCCGCATTTACAGCGGTACACAGCGGAATATATATCTATATATAAGCCTACTTTTACGATAATGTTTACAAAACTTTTTGGTTGATTCTCGTATTAATGGGATTCAAATAAACGCATTCAAAGTTCTTTTGAAATAAAATAATTTTAGTGTATATTCGATGTAGAGGTACTTTAAAATTCGAATAGCATACTGCTCTCGATGATATGGCTTCAAGAGTTTTAGACTCTTACTCTAATTTAGCTCTCCAGCTCCGTAATTTTCTTTAATGGCATACATACGTTTTTCTTATGAACGTTTTACCCTATTGCTGCTTAGACATTCCTATTTGTATATATTTTTTTTGTTTTTGTTAATACGTATTAAGTTATAGAAAGAATTTTTGAAATTTTCCAGGTCATTAAATATTTTACATTTCATACTTCAGTTAGTTTTATTTAACTGTGCATTTTTTTTATCTAAATCACCAAATTCTTGATCTGAATCCAGCTTACACTGTTAACAGTGGTTATTCTGAAGTTTGTTCCTTTGCTAGTTTGGGGGATATTTTCAATACAATTGTCCTTTTTACATAAAAAGGGCAATTAATTCGAGGTGGAATGTTTTCCAAATGAACCAGTGCAGTGATTGTTTTGTAATGAACGTAAATAAAACTTCCGTATTTGTACCAGTAAACTTCATAAAAGAATCAATACAAAATTAAAGACATTTTTAGTAATAAGTATTTTAACAGTAAATAGTTTAAAAATGAAAGGAAGCTATTTCTCGTATAATTTATTATTTGTTGGGAGTTACAGAAAAACTTGTTTTTTTCTGTACTACTGAATGTTGTAGAAAATAAAAATAGATTGTCTATTTATAAAGCTATTTTTACATTAAAAATTAATAAATCTTTTTTTGAGATACGATTGAATAAATGAAATGCAAAACTACTTTTTACTCGATTTTTTAAATATATTATACCTTTATTTACAAGTGTTCGAAATAAAGTTGTATCGGAACTGAATAGCATTGACAATTTTATAAAATATAAAATTTATTTGGCAATTCAAGAATATTTTATGAAGTTAGCATTTTGTATAGGCATAAGAGTCTTTTCCTGTAACATCATTTTAGTTTAAGCGTTCTCTCATTTGTTATCCCATGTTAAAATATTGCTTAACTAATTTCTTTTATATGCAGAATGTGTTGCATCCCAATATTTGCCAATATTTAGATAATATTATGCTCTAAGATTATTTAATCGTGAACTACATCGAGCTACTTATTTCAAATTTATTAACTAAATGATTATTTAGTGAATATTGGATAATCTTTTAAACAATTTTTTTATTTCACAATAGGGAAAAAAAGTTTGAATTTCATACTAATTCAAAAAAAAAAAATATTTTAATATTCAAAAACACAGTTATATAAAAATATTATTCCTCCTAGAAAAAGATTACACTGAATATTAATATTTGTACGTAAAATTGTTTTACTTTTCAAGAAGATAATATGATATTCTGCAAATTGAAATAAATATTATGGTATGAAATATGATGATACAAATTTGTATAAATTTGAAGACATATTTTTATAATATATTTGAGAAGGGGATGGTAATATCAGAATCATATAAAATGTTGAAGTTTTAAGTATGGAAGTTATGGGTATTCTAAACAAATGATTGGATCTTTTTGGTTATCTCATGTACTATTTGCAAAATTTTGCATTTAATTAATTGAATTGATACCGTAAGCTTGAATATTCTGTGCTTTTGAGGATTATTTTTTTATTATTATTTGTGTTTTATTTTAACCGTGATGTATTCTTAGAAAAAATGTTGTATTAAAACACATAACATAGTATAATGATACGCAGAAAATGTTGAGTTGAATATTAAAGTTGAAGAAAATTTACCTAAATCCCTTTTTTTTCGAATTTTATTACGGTTTTCAGAAATTCTTTAATAAAATTCAGTACGTTTTGCTTCCCCATTTATACCTTTCCAGTAAAGGAAGTGACTTAATTTTTTCAAGCTTCCCATTATCTTATGTTGTAATACCTTAAACATACTAATGTAAAAAAAAAACTAACGAATTTGTACATGGTTATAATTTTAAACTTTTCACACGTTTAAAAATGATTATTGTTTAACAGAAACAAATTATGTATAATTTTACTTAATTTACATATATGTTCAAAACGTTATCTTTTTACTCTTCTGATAAATTAGAATTTGTTTCAGTATATTTTCATAATATAAGTAAACTATATGTTTTATCTTTAAACGTTTATTTATACATGCTGTCATTCGCAATAATTTTACATTTTTTCGAATGAAACATTAAAAATATTATTTAAATATTAAACATTGACGGAAAAAAGTTTTGATACATTTATTAATAATTATGCAGTATTCAATTTTTTGCTAGAATGTATAAGTTACGTAACATATACATGCCAATGAAAAAGCATTAAAATGCACAAAATGTGTCAGAAGTTACTTATAAAGGGTGTTTTTTTAGAGGTATAGAACTTTAAATTGCAATAAAGCAACGATGTATTATTCGAATGACATGAATTTTTTTTTATTCGAAAGATAATCTTGTGGCATTACATGTTAAATATGATTTCTGGCATATGATTGCCATGGCTGGCTCGGATGCAGTCCAATCTGGACGTCCAATTTTCGATGACTTTTTCCAACATTTGTGGCCGTATATCGCCAATAACACGGCGAATGTTATCTTCTAAATGGTCAAGAGTTTGTGGCTTATCCGCATAGACCAATGGCTTTACATAGCCCCACAGAAAATAGTCTAGCGGTGTTAAATCGTAAGATCTTGGAGGCCAATTCGCAGGTCCAAAACTTGAAATTAGGCGGTCACCAAACGTGTCTTTCAATGAATCGATTGTGGCACGAGCTGTGTGACATGTTGCGCCGTCTTGTTGGAACCACAGCTCCTGGACATCATGATTGTTCAATTCAGGAATGAAAATGTTAGTAATCATGGCTCTATACCGATCACCATTGACTGTAACGTTGTGGCCTTCATCGTTTAAGAAGAAGGATTCCACCAGCCCATAAAGCGCACCAAGCAGTCAGTTTTTCTGGATGTAACGGTGTTTCGACATACACTTGTGGATTAGCTTTACTCCAAATGCGGCAGTTTTGTTTGTTGACGTAGTCATTCAACCAGAAGTGCGCTTCATCGCTAAACAAAATTCGTTTATGAAAATCGGGAACAACGGCAATCTCGTTTTGGGCCCATTCGATGAATCTACGCCTTACTTGATGATCGTTTTAATGAATTGCCAAACCAAACTGCGAATAAATCACTTGACAGCTGTTAAATCGGTCGCCATCTTGGAAAGTAATGCCTTAAACTTCTATACCTGAAAAAAAAGCACTCTTTAGAAAGAAAATTTCAAATTTTTTACAAATATATTTTATCAAACAATTTTTAAAATGGAAAAGGGTTCAAAAACTCATTTTATTTTTAATTCACTTAAGGGCTTCCTTATATTTTTATCCTTTATTTCATGCATATATTATAACTCTCAATCTAATTTAAGTCTATTATTCACACTATATGTTAATCTATGAATTTATATTTTGTATAGCTTGTTCTCCAAAGTGATACATTCGTATATTCAAACAAATAATACAATGTTTGAAATGTGGTTTCATTGTTAACTTCAGAAATTTTAGAGAAATTAGATACTTGCTTAAGTCTTACATTCCTAAAGTCTGTTTAAAACTCGTCTCCGATAAAATCGTTATAATTCTTTGAAGAAATTTTTACAAAATGAATACATATATTCACTTTCGTGGCAGACCTCCTTTATATATTTTAAAAAGTTAAATGCGATTATATTTCTTGAATACTTATTTTGAAGCAACGTAAAGAGCTGCATTTTACTTTGTTACTTTAGCTATACTTCCTCGTATTAAATTACATGTTATCTAATTCACATCTAACGTCAATGAAGTATAACGTCATTTTTATTTCAAAGGATTTTTTTTTAAATTTCTAATGAAAGATTATGAACAATACTTCATAATATTTCCAGAAATGTAAAAATTGCGCTATTTAAAAACAAGATTAATTATTGCAAATGTTTCTTAACTCCATTATATAACTTTTATTGATAGTAATTTGAAGTTATATATTTGTTCTCTTAACGTATATGTATATATATGTACGTTTAGTCTCTTAACATATTTAAAACTTTAATGTCTGAGCCTTGGGTACTTATATATTATTTATTAAGTTTATTTATTTAAAATATGCATATGGATATGTAAATTGCTGTGGTAAGTAGTTTTGATTATTTGGTATTAAAAAATTCTAGTTAGGCTTCTATAATTATATTTTGCCTATATATAGTTAGGACTTCTATACTGGGAATGAACCAGGAGTTTTTTGAAAATCTCTTATAACATGGGTGTTTTTTGTTGTTAATTTCCCTCCTCTGATAAAATAAAATAGAATAAATCCATTTCTAAATAACGTGTTTCGAAAATCTTTAGTTCAACTCAAATTTAGAAGTTCTGGCTATATATAGGCAAAATATTATTATTATAAAAGCCTTTTTTCATAAGAGAATGTTTTAAAAATATATGGCATTACCTCTTCCTTTTTTGCCAAAAAATTGCATTTAAATAATTTTTCTTGTAATAACATTCCTAAAACAAATTTATATGTGTATTCCAACCCAATTGACACAAAACATTAAAATCACACTTATTCGAAACAAAGGTTCCGAATGTCCTGAACTTGAAGAGTAAATAGCAAAAGCAATCGTTTTTACAGGCCCAGTGGTCGAGTGGTAGTGTATCGCGCTACAACACCACAGGTCCGCGTTCTATTTCCGAGCTGGGGAATGTCAACTCAGCCTTTCATCCGTAATAAATGAGTACCAAGCTTGCTTGGGAACTTAAACCCTGGGATCTCACTTCAGACTGACCGCCTGATCGTGACATATCCTCATGCACCTCAGCGCCCAATGTACTGAGATGGGTACAGTATGTCCTGCTCCTCATGGGCTGTTGCACCACTGAGTTTGAGTTGGAATCGTTATTATGAGTAATATTAGAATGGGTTAAAATAATTTTATGTGTGGTGCGATTTATTATATTATAATATATCTTAAAGCGAATTCCTTGATTTTTCTCTATTTGCCATAAATTGTAAATTTTATTGATTACACTTTGTTTTTACTAAAATTAAATGTTGTTACTATATTCCTGGGATTAATATAATAACTTAAACTTAGACCCAACCTAATTTAACCCAGCAGTACTTGCGCAGGGTGTGTCATACCTACCGTCTAACTTTTTTTCAAAGCTCCTTCTAGCCTTTTTTTGTGGATAATTTCTCATATAGCTGACTTTAAGGTCAGATCCTTAAATATTCCTTATGCTCCGTCGTATTATTGTAGTTATAATGAAAAAATGCGATATTTAAGTAATTTAATAGATACATTTTTAATAGGTAGATTTAATAGATCTATTTTCGGATGAAGAAATTCTCTTCGCAGTTACGATAAGGAAGAATCAAGGTATGAAATGTATAACAGCAAGTATGATTCCTCCACTGAGATCTATCTCGATTAAGAAGAGGGAGACACTGTTGAAAAAATCGTTTTATATGTAGAGACACAAAAATATTTGGGAAGAACGTGTAATTTTAAAGGAGACACCTGGTACACATCTCATCTACTTTCAGATGAACTTTTGGAGAGAAAAAAACTATTGCTGGGAACAATAAGAAAAAATACCAAAGAAATTCCAAAATTTTTGAATTTAAAAAATAGATAAGTTTGATCCTACATGTTTAATTTTAATAAGGTACAGATTTAAAAAAAAATAATTAAGATCCAGTGAAAACATCGCACTCACAATCCTTTAGTCCCGTCATGAGTAAAGGGTGTTTTTTTAGAGGTATAGAACATTAGATTGCAATAAAACAACGATGTATTATTCGATTGACATGAATTTTTTTTATTCGAAAGATAATCTTGTGGCATTAAATTTTAAATATGATCAAGCAAGGCGTAGATTCGTCGAATGGGCCCAAAACGAGATTGCCGTTGTTCCCGATTTTCATAAGCGAATTTTGTTTAGCGATGAAGCGCACTTCTGGTTGAATGGCTTCGTCAACAAACAAAACTGCCGCATTTGGAGTGAATCTAATCCACAAGTTTATGTCGAAACACCGTTACATCCAGAAAACTGACTGTTTGGTGCGCTTTATGGGCTGGTGGAATACTTCTTCAAAAACGATGAAGGCCACAACGTTACAGTCAATGGTGATCGGTATAGATCCATGATTACTAACTTTTTTATTCCTGAATTGAACAATCATGATGTCCAGGGGCTGTGGTTCCAACAAGACGGCGCAACATGTCACACAGCTCGTGCCACCATCGATTTATTGAAAAACACGTTTGGTGACCGCCTAATTTCACGTTTTGGACCTGTGAATTGGCCTCCAAGATCTTGTGATTTAACACCGCTAGACTATTTTCTGTGGATCTATGTAAAGTCATTGGTCTATGCGGATAAGCCACAAACGCTTGACCATTTGAAAGACAACATTCGCCGTGTTATTGCCGATATACGGCCACAAATGTTGGAAAAAGTCATCGAAAATTGGACGTCCAGATGGGACTACATCCGAGCCAGCCGTGGCAGTCCTATGCCAGAAATGATATTTAAAATGTAATGCTACAAGATTATCTTTCGAATAAAAAAACATTTAAGTCAATCGAATAATACATCGTTGTTTTATTGCAATTTAAAGTTCTATACCTCTAAAAAAACACCCTTTATAAGCAATGCACTAAATGCCCTCATTATAAAAGAACATAAAAAATAAATTTACGTGTCAAAAATGTAATAAAAATATTGTGTATTTCCTACTTTTCTTCCTTTTTAGCTTTTGCATACACACTTTACGGTAAAAACAGAATGTAAAAACCCTTAGATGTGAGATATACTGCGCGAGATCTTAATGTCCTTTTTTTCGTGCGAGTGACGCCGGGTTAAACCAGGGATTCTGTAACAAAATATTTCCGAATGGGAGACGTAGCTAATCTATGACTGGTGTTGCTTCTGACGAGTCGTAGATTTGTATCCCAGTTCCACTAAATGACACATGCCACAAAGTTTTACATGAGCATGGTATAAAAATTCAAGGAAGAGGTGCAGTCTCGTGTACCTTGATCGTCACTTAATCGTGGCTCAGAATTGGTCGGTCCATTGCCAATAGACATTGCATAGTTTCTGGAGCGAATCTAACCAACCTTAAATCTGTCGTGACTCAAAGTCTTCACCCTGTGTGAAGAGGGTGTTCCAACTCAGGGGTTTTACTCGTCAATTGACCATGGCTCAAAATTACGACGTCTGTCACCAATCTGGTTCCAATCTATTGTTAGAAATTTTTCCATTCACTCTAAACTAAAATCATGTATTAAAATTGGATCTAGAATCCGGGATTAAATTCCTGAGGTGAGATTGGATCGGTACTCATAAGTGGTCACAGGTGGGTGGGTGGGGAGCTCTCCATTTCTTTTTCTTTCTCCTTTCCCTAATGTTTCCTGCTTTCTTCTTCTTTTTGTACGGTGCATTTGTATTTTATATTTATATTATTTTTGAGTATCTGCAAGAATGCTGGAAAAATATATATTATTTTTCCTTCTATTACCCTTTATGTTTTTTTATTATTATTTTCAGCTTTGTATGTGTGTACCTTGCAATAACATTCCTTTCGTTTCATTTACCTTTAATTTGTAATATGTAAATTAAATGTGTGCTACCGTATAAAATGTATACAATGATTTTGCTCAATAAAGATTGAACGCGGGGGTAGTAGTTTCTCAGGGAATCAGTATTGTAGCTCTAAACCTCTTCGGGTGAGTTGGGTTCCCTTGTACATTCCACCTATGTCACCCCCCTGTTGCTTTACAGTACGGCGTTAATAAGATATTTTCACCCGACGCTATCAAATAAATTAATCAATCAATCTGAATTAGAATAAGAAAGAAATGATCTGATTATGACATTAAATCTTTTATTAAATCTCAAGTGTTTGTGCTAGATTTTGGGTACACAATTATTTTCGATTTAGATTATCACATCAAGATATGTTTATCATCAATTGTGTTATAATGATTATTTAAATTCTTTATTTTTAAGGGAACAAACGTATTTTAACCTCTTAACCGCCGATTAAAAGGAACGTTATTCCCTCCCCAATGTCACCGTTTTTCAATAGGCGAACGTATGCGGTCTATTGGGGGAGAAAAAAGCAAGCAAATTCTTCTCTGAAATAAGTAAAACCTTTTCAAACACAGTCCGGGATGTTTTATTACATTCTAAAGCCTTCGGTATAGTTTGACTTATTACCGCACAAGAAAAATAATCGTATTTCGGAAGGACGGATATATACGTCGAAGGAATATAACGTACCGGTTGAGTGAAACGGATATATACGACTGCAATATTTAAGGGTTTAAAGAATTAACACCTCGAATTTTTTTACCACCTAAAATTAAACCTTGAGTTTTGATAAGATAAATTAAAAAAATTGTAGAAAATTATATGTCATGTTTTAATGAATTATATGGTAAGCATGCATTTTTATCAGTTTTTAAATGTTATCAAATGAAAATAAATTACTATCAATTTCCGTTACTAAGAAACAATTAATTGTTAGCATTTATTTGATAAAAAATAAGACAAATTGAACTGTAAATACTCTTTTATTACTTAACTGAAGAATCAATTTATTTTTCAAGAAAGAACTGTTTTTTCATTCATTTTACCGTTGTAAAATATAAAAAAAAGAGAGCAGTGACCCATTACATATTTATTTTTATGTCAGACATTTTACTTTAATCTACATTTAAAAATCACGTATTCTTTTCTATACATGAATCCATATAAAAAAATATTTATAATTATTGAAGTATGTATAAATATACAACTGTATGAATAGTTTAAGCGTTTATGAATATTGAATTAAAAATGTCTGAGATATCCCTCCGAGAGAATCATTATTAATATAGGAAATCCCCGTTGTAAATAAACAACAATGTTTTAAAAAGCAGTTAATCTTAGATTAAAACCTTTAAGAAAACAAATGAAGAATTTTTCGGGGGGAGGGGAGCTCTTTTTATATATATATATACTTTTAAACTACCAATCAAAATCTTTAAACATAGCTAAAAGATTCTTAGAATATCCCACTCTTCACCTACAAAACTTTCGAAACTCTATCGCAGTTCCTGTAAAGGGTCAATTTCACATTCCAGAAATTCGTTTTACAACCTAAAACGGGAAAACTTCCAGGTGATTCTAAGCCCAGAAATTTCCGGAAAATCCTATCGATGGATAATTGTAGATTTACCCGCTTCCATACATTATTCACTGTTGCCATTCCAAAACTCTGGAATGTTCAGAAACTTCTTACTTATTTACGGGGTTTCGGAATATTTAAGTCTATCTTTAAGGTGTTATGAATATGGCAAAACGTGTTTCATTGATCCCAGAGCGTAGGTTCTTTGTTTTAGAGGAGCGAAAAGACCTTATTAGGACTTGCTGAATTCTGAATGTTGCTGCTGTTCAACTTTGTATGCATTCTGCTGAAAAATGTATGCCGAAGAACTTTGCTGTTGCACATCGATTATATAATTAGTTCAGTCGTTTCGAGGTTTAAAACTATGAATTCCTTAAATTTAAACGAAGTTTCAATCCTTTCATGTTTTCAGTGTCCCATAAGGAGTTATTTCGAGACATGTTGTTAGGTAGCATAGATTTTAAGAAGCAGATACTCTAAACTTCAAAAGTATTTAAACTAGCATTAAACAACTGAAAGCTTAATAGAGGAAGAAGCCTTTCGACTTAATTGAATAATTTACTTTAAAAAATTACATAAATTGAACATTTTTGTCACTTCATTTTTTTTGTAGATAAAAAACAAGATACATTTTACTCACAAGATTATTGGTACTATTTTCTGCTACGTACGAGTACTATAAATTAAATAGTGGCAACATAACCTAAAAACTCGCAGAACAGCGGGCATGTGTAAATAGGATATGGGAGCGGTGAAGTGACGATGTTTTTGATGTGCAAGGTGCAAAAGCAATCCATCTTGTTAGAAGGGTAATTGTTGTGTGGTGTTTAAGTAAAGAGTTTTGTTTCCAACGCTCTAAGGCATATTTTTTTAAAGTGATCAGACACAGTGACTTAAAATCACATTTGTTGGAGGCAAAAATGTAGCAGAATGTTATCAAGAATTACTGGGACTGTGGCAAAAATGTTTTGACGTGTAGGATGGTTGAACGATGGGTTAAAGCGTTATATAGGGTTCGGAATGAGGCTGGATTAAATCGTCAATCAAATAAATGGCGTCACTGAGGTTCGCGACGTCCACATAAATTTCAATAAGAACCTAATCGGTGCAGGTTATACTGATTGCGGTATACTATTGGGAGTGTGTGATTCTCACGCATACTGTGCTTGCATGACAAACTGTCTACGCATATTACTACTGTCGATCTCTGCAGCATCATCTGCGACCGGTTATGTGGCCCTAACGTTCCCGTTAATTGCAAAACGATCTCCCTATCGTCTTGCATGACAACGCTTGTTGTCATGTTACTAAACAATGTCACCCTTCTATTGCAACAGTGGCAGTAAGAAATATTGAAACACCCTCCCTACTCACCTGGCATGAATCCTTGTGACTTCAATCTGTTTCCGAAGTTGAGGAAACCTCACCGACGCCATCGATTTCATAACGTTTTATCTGTACGCTGCACAATAGGGTGGTCGGTCGCTGACATCAACAATCAACACCTCCTCATTGGTCTCCCACAATTTCCAGGCATTCAACAAAAGGTTTTTAGCTTTGCTGATGATGATATAGAAGGAATGTAATGCAACTGTTCTTGTAAGTTTATTGAAAAATCATTTATACCTGCGTTGCTATTATTTAATTTACAGCCCTCCTATATTTCTAAAAATTGTATTCATATGATAGTCGATTATTTGTAATAAATACTTATTGTTTGATAATAAATATATTTATGTACAGCGTAAGTCTATCCATTTGTTTTACATGCCATTTTTTAAAATTTATCGTGTATTTAACGAATGAGTTTAACTCAGGGAGCAATTAAGAACCAGAAGTGCAGAAGGGCTGATTTAGCTTAAATCTGTTGATGCTTCAAAATCTCCAACAGGCGTCTTGTAGAAATGGGAGAATAGGGTGCTAGGTGAAATGTCCTTGTTTCTTAGCCGTGGTTCAAAAGTAATAAAATTCGTCATCAATGGCTCTCGCGTAACTTCGGAATGCGACAGCACTAAACAATAAATCAATCAATTAATATAAAAATCAATGTCAATTATTTCCCAATAACACTTCAAAAATACTTATTTTACCCTTGTAAAATTAAAAAAAAATTGATAGAGAGAGTTTTATTTACCGTGCTTATTTAAACACAAAAAGTTAAATTAGATCGTTATAAATTTTAAAGTATACCAGAAGGAAAATTAAAATGTTGCATAAAATAATAAAATTTTCGTGTAATCTGAAACCAACATGTTATTTCTGAGTTTAATTGGCTGAAAAAAGGATTTTTTAAAAAAATTAAACATAAACAAAGATTACCAAAAGTTTGAAAAATATGTATTCGGCATACTAAAGTATTTTCTGGGAGCCGTGGGTAGCCTAGTGGTTAGAGCATCGGACTCCAGACCGGAGGGCCTGGGTTCGATGCCCGATGCCACCAAATACCCTCCGAGTACACACGGAGTACGTGCTTGCTAAATCAGTGGGTCCGACAGTCTTGTGGGCAGTAGCAGCAGAAACTACGGGTGCAGGGGGCTGGAGAATATTTCCCTCCCCTCTAGTTCCATGTCTAAATTGCGGAGGGGGAGATAAGTGGTGTTGCCATCTATCGTGTAGAAGTCCAACCTGTCTCAGGCTCTGGCAGCTTTTTATTCCTTCTCTTCGAGAAGGACACGCTGACAACAAAGTACTTTCTTCTGAATGTATAAGTTAATGGAGTGAAATTTACATTATATTTTCTTCAGAATGAAAAATAACTAAAAATAATTTCTATAATTTAAAACATTTATTGTAATTTCTCTCGTTACGTATTTTGCAAATGTCAGATAAAATCTGGTAGGAACCCTTATTAATATAAATTGTTTAAATTCAGATGAATCAGTAAAAAGGGATATATTTTATAATCAATATGTTATTTGCCTCAATCTGTCTCATTTATTTAAAAATTTTTATCCATTTCTAATTAATTTCTTCATTTGACAAAATGAAAAATTATTGAGCTAATTGAGATATTTAACTGCTTTTTGAAAAACCAACAATATTAGTGTTAAATTAAAATGCTTAAGCCTTAATGCCACTAATAAAATATTTTCCAATTTATTTATTATTTAAGATTGTGAATGGAGGAGGGTATATTGCTAACATCATGCGATGTGTTATAAATCTAATTAAAATATTGAATAGTAATTTCAAAAGTATATCATGCATTAATAGATACGTATCAAGAATCAGAAAGTTAGCAAAAAAAAACGTTTTCAATTATAAAGATTCCAAATAAAATTATCAAGACATTAGAGTTTTAGAAAAATAAGCTTATTTTTCCTGTATTATTGTAAAAAATAATTATAACCAAAACAATCTTGACTCAAAATTTATTTTATTCGCAAAATTTTGAAAAAAAAGCAGGAATGTTTTTTAAATTTTTAATTTGAAAATTCCTCCCGTTTATATAAATAAAATGATTATTCTGAAGATTGTGTGTGTGTGTATTTGTAAGCACAATTTTACATTAACTTAATAAGTGATGCCGAAATCTCATTAAATTATTCTTTATTTAGATGAAAAAGAGAACATAATTATTATTTTATATTTTTCCCACATGCGATGGAACAAGTTCCTTTTTGATAATTAAAATGATAGATATCTTTTCCATCAAGAGATATTAGTGATATAGCTGTTTTTATGTATATTCTAATTCCAGTGTTATTAAATATCAAAAAAATTATTCACTTGTAAGCTTTTGAAAAATCACTGTCCCGGTCGTTGTTGCTTTTAAATATTAAGATTTGAAGATTTGTTGGGAATGTAGTACATAGTAGATAAAGTTAATATAAATGATGGGAAAATTTGATTAAATTGGAATATTTCAAATTTCTTCTCTATGAGTTGATTTGTTAATCTTTTATGTTTCGTTATATATAGATAAATTTCTTTAAAAAATTCTACTTGCTTCAATAATCTCTGTGAGAAATTTAAGGTTTTCTTTTAATGTAATGCTTGCAATAAAAATATTGTTACGTAGATTGGGGCTCAAGGATTTTATGCAAATGAGTCGCAAAGAGCAAACGCGTTCTTCAGGAGTGCGATGGAAGTGTATTGTCGAAAAACAATCCTTGGCATGCAGGATATAGTACTCAAATTTGCTGAGTAAATCTCAGAAGGACTTTACACCTTCTACTGAACTCAGACACAACTATCATTGCTTAAAATATAAGTTTGTTAAAAGATTATTCGAAAGCACTTGCTCGTCCCATTCAACAGCCGAAGTAATCACTAATCGCACGTTGACTCTTCACGGTCAAATCAATACCAACTAAGTGTTGTCAAAACAATACTAACTCAGTTTCGGTGTGCGACTCCCTATTTATTGTCTGCATGGATTTTTCTTGAAAAGTCCGCTTGCGTCGATCGCATGATATTAGTAGATTTCTCCACTAATTTCCAGAAGAATCTATAGGATCACCTACTTGTTAAAAGCTGTCACCAATATGGTTGCCAGCTTGGCTTCTATCGCTAAAATTTCGCAAAGTTTCCTTTTGAAATACATGATAATGTAAGGAACGGCATTACTTACGAATATTACAACTTTAACGTATAATAAATGCAACAGAAAGTAAAATATGCAAAAGTTAATGAATAATAATAAAATTCATAACAATGCACTAAACACAGTTTCTCACAAGATAAAAAAAAATCGAAGAAAGAGAAAGTTATATGCCCCTCGTTAACCTATAAATTCGTATTCTAAAGGCACTTGAATTTTGCAAAGCTAAATATCTTCACTCATTATCCTAGCTTAAATAAAGGATTCTTAGAGAAAAAAAAAGTAAACACTACACGCATTTATACTCAAATCATATTTATATATTAATATTTCCCATTTTAATGTTGTTCAAGCCATTAGATCAACTAAAAATAAGTTCAAAAAACGAAAATATTTGTTGATAAAAGCTTACTGAATTAAATTATGAGTTTTATATATTAATATACGTAATGGTCATTATTAAATACCTATGTCTCTTTCATTACGGGCCTTTTATGGGGGGTAAATATTCATTAGCGAAGTATTTTAGTTCGTTGACCCGCGTGGATGCGGGTGGCGTGTTAATAATATTTTGTCTTTGTGCGGGTCATAAATTAACTAAAATGCATGCTATTTCTATGTACCTGGGAAATATCCTTTTTTGCTTTCAAGACAAAATATGGATGTTTGCTTTGAGAGGACTTTATGAATACTGGATAGTTTTAATGAAACTATCCAGTCACAGGGGTGTTAAATTTCTCTGGAGGTCTGAAAATATAAACAATTTTCAAACAGGTATAATTTCTTTAAATTTAAGTTAAATAATTCGAATCTTTTACACATTACTTATAAAGGAATGGGGCTTCAGAAAAGTATAAGATGTTTAAAATATAATCATAATTTTAAAAGTGATAAGCATATGAAAATAAGAAATTTTTCTATAAGAAATATTTATTAAGTTTTACGTCGTGCATGTTATTTTCTAAAAGAGTAGGTTTAATTACTAGCTATATATATATAAGTTGATTTATAACGACAAATGTATCCTTAATACTTTGTAGCTACTTTTATATAAATATAATAATAACTTACATATTTTAATAAATAAAAATATGGATTTTTAAAAAATATTTAAAAAATTGCAGTACTTTACAAATATTTTGAAATACAAAAGATATATAATACTAAAATTAGTTAGGGTTTAAAGAGTATGATGCATTGTGTGTGTGTGTGTGTGTGTGTGTGTGTGTGTGTGTGTGTGTGTGTGTGTGTGTGTGTGTGTGTGTGTGTGTGTGTGTGTGTGTGTGTGTGTGTGTAATTCTATAAAGTTTTATACATCAGAGGCTAATATTTTAGAAAATAGTGTGCGCAAAGCAATAAAAACTTAATATTTATTATAGAATTTTCATATGCTTATCACTTTTAAAATTATTATTTTATTTTAAACATTTTATACTTTTATGAAGCCCCATTCTATTTTAAATAATACGTAAAAGATTCTAATCATTTAATTTAAATTTAAAAGAATTATACGCATTTGAAAATCGTTTATATTTTTAGACCTCTAGAGAAATTTAACACCCCTGAGACCCCTTTATGCTTATAAGATAATTTATATTTATTTTGAAAAAAAAAAATTTTTTGAAACTCTTAGTAAAGGCTCCTCGTGTGCTGACAAAAGTATAACTCAAGGATTACAAACGTAAGTCAATATTCAATCAAAAGTGGTAGGAAATTTCAAGTAGAAGAATAAAAGCACAAATGGGAATCAAAAGGGAAAAGAAACAAGAATAGTTACAAGTACAATAAATACGTAACAGGTTACAAAATTGCTCCCATGCACTGAGCAATTAAAATGATAAAATGGGGAAGATTAAGAAACATAATCATTATAAGGTTTTCAAAATACAAATACATAAAGCATACGTACACACATTACACACACACATATATGTATATACCTACACATACACATATACAAACAAATATATTTACATACACGTGTAGTAAATGTTAGCAAACACACAAAATTTACAATCTGAATAATACGGGGAAAAGTTTATTTATGTATGCACTAAACCATGTAAAAGATTATTTCCTCTGAACAAAGGCATAAAAAGTAGAAGGCTACGCTATATTGTTTTTTTTTGTAGACAGTTCATGAGTGTATATCTTTCAGAAGTGAAGTATCAGATGCTTATATAACAACCTGGACTGTACCACTGGAGCAAGAACACTGGTCAGCAGGCAACAAATTGAAGCGTTTCAAATAGGCTTTAAAGTTTCCATGGCCGGTTACAAACTGGATAAGCTCAAAATTAGGTTGAAAGGAGTTAGCCATTAAATGTCTCTGAATAGAATGAAGAAATTCCTTGGTGAATTGCGTTCTCTTCGATATTTGATATGGGCTGCAGTAGCCCAGTGGTTAAGGTGTCGAATCAGGGCAGGCATGTCATGAGTTCGAGCCCAGTACCACTAAAGACCCGCCGTGTAGGGCAGCGATGCACGTTAAATCTGTCGAGAGCTGAAACGTCCTCCCGTTGGTGTGGTAGTTAGGAGAGGGGGTGCCAGCTCACAGATGTCGTCTACGTCACTTGACCGTGGTTCAGAATTACGTGGTCCGTCGCCAAAAGCCCTAGTGTAGCTGAACAGTGCGACGTTAATATTCACTCACTCACTCACTCGATATTTGATATAAGTTATTCCACTCAGATATATTTTTTCTTAAATCATTCTTATACGATTTAGGAATGCTCATAGGAATTAAATTGCTTAATTTTGTCGCTTCTTTTGCAAGCTAGTCAGCATGAGGAACTTGAAAATCCTTATGGATCTATAACAAAAATATTTGTCAACAGCAAATTTTCTTAAGAAATTAATTATTATTGATGAAATTGTAATAAAATACGAAGGATTCGTATCATATATTAATGAATAGAAACATATAATTTTTTTATAAGTTCATCTAATTAATTTGATTAATTTTTTCTTTTCAAAATGAATGCATCTTTAAATAATTATATTGAGCTTTTTTCGATAAGAAAAGAAATTTTAATTTAAAATATAAAATTAAATCAATAAAATAAAACATGCTCGTTGTATTATATTTCTCAGCCATTGAGAAGAAAAAGTTTCTCTATTCTAAAAGTAAACTCAAAATTATTTTTCGCTTAAGTCCTAAGATTTTTTCATAAAATCTTACTTGTTTCATTATTTCAAAAAAAGCATTCGAAATGTTATCGTTGGATCTTTCACCACCTATAATTTTAATTCATTTATTCCTTTTTTTTAAAAAAAATTAAATAATAAACCTTGTCTTATAGAAAGCTAATCCAAAAAAAAAAAAATTCATGTAAAGGAATAATCATTTTTCTGATATTTCTAATTTTTTTGTAATCTACTAATTCCTTACTTTATCACATTATCTTTCCTCTAGAATAAGAAATACATTCCTTATTATTAAATATACAAAAATCACAAATCTTACTTTATCTTAATTTTCCTTTTTTTTCATTTCAGTTCTTTTAATCCATATTACACATGTATTAAATAAGATTCTTCAGCGTATTTAGTTACTTTAAGGAATTTTTAATACTGTTGGTAATTTGTATGCTTTCTTAAATTTTAGCGAAGGTAAAATAAAAGATGAACAAGTAATATAAAAAAATTAAGTCAATTCCTACGTAGTTCAACAAAGACAAATTTTATTTTAGTTGCTTTTCATTAAATAGTTACAATTAATATAAATATGCATATACATATGACAGAATCAGAATATGACAAAATAGATAGCGATTTTCCTTGTATAATTTTCCATTTTTCTTCCTATAAGAGTGTTGGAAAATATTTGTTTGTTACTATTTATTCATTTTTCAATTTAATGAATGAAGTAATATTTGAGAAAAACTTTATTAACATGAAGTGTCATCCACTACATGTTTAATAATATATATACATCATATATATACTGCTCAAAACAATTAGGGGAGCACATGATTTTAACAAAAGTAAGCAAATTTGTATACCAATAAGTAACATAAAATGAATCATCTATAATGTAAAGCCTACCAGGAAACGGAAGAAGAAAACTTTATATGCAAATCAAAGTTCATGACGTCAAAAACCAGAAAAAGGAGACAAAGGCAGAAATCGGGATGTTGCAGAAACGTCTGTTTTATTGCCGTAACTGTGAAATTCGATTGCGCAGTATTTTTTTTTGAGACAAGGTTACTTGAGAATGTCTCAACAACGGGATTTACCGGAATCCATGGCATGACATGTTATAGGCAGACTGGAATCCGGGCAAACACAACGTAGTGTCGCGGACGCTGTTGGAGTAGCCAGAAGTGTTGTTGCAAGGCTGTTTAATCGATTCCAAGAAACTGGAAATGTTAGACGTTGACTAGGGGTAGGTCAACCATCCGCCACTACATCAACTGATGACCGGTATATACAGTTAATAGCCAGTCGAAACAGAACATAGAATGCTACGCAGATGCAAAGACAGTTGCTCTTGGCAACAGGACGAAGGGTGTCCAGCCAAACAGTACGTAATCGGCTTCATGAGGGAGGGCTTTATGCACGTAGGCCAATGGTCTGCATTCCGTTGACCCCACGCCACCATGCGGCGCGAAGAAGATGGTATGCTGAGCTTTGAGATTGGGAGCAACATGATTGAAGCCAAGAGCTGTTTACAAACGAGTCCCGATTCAGTCTAGAGTGTGACATCCGACGTGTTCTTGTATGGAGGGACAGGGGCACTCGAAAAAACCCCGCATTCATTCGTGAAAGGTCACAATACAGAAGAGCTGGTTGGATGGTATGGGGTGGAATCAGCATAGGCGGACGTACGGACCTGCATATCATTCGGAATGTCACTTTGACGGGCTGAAAGTATGCAGACGAGATACTTCGACCTCATGTCATCCCTTACGCTGGAGCCATTGGAGATTCCTTTGTTTTCCAGGATGATAATGCCCGACCGCATAGAGCTCGTCTGGTGGAGAACATGCTTGAAGCTGAAACAATACCGCGTATGGAATAGCCAGCGTGCTCTCCTGACCTGAATCCAATCCAGCATGTTTGGGAAATGCTCGGACGACGCATTGCAGCGCGACCAAGGCCACCTGCTACTGTCCGAAACTTGGAGATTGCACTTCTTGAGGAGTGGAACAGTATTCCCCAAAGTCTGATCGATAACCTCATCGCATCCATGGCAAACAGGTGTACAGCAGTCTTAGCTGTTCGAGGAGACCACACGCCCTAATAAAACTCATGCATCATGTCTAAATAGTACCTTATTTTTATCGTTTACATGTAACCAAATTGTTGCCCTGAATCATCCTTTCATGTTTTTTCCATATTTTCAAAGAATTAAAACTTAATTTCAAATTTTTTTACGCCTTTTTTCTGTATTGCGCATTGATACGCGTGTACTATGCATTGTATGCCAATACGTGGCTGTCTCACACGGTTTTCTTCACTTTTTTGCTTGCTCCCCTAATTGTTTTGAGCAGTGTATATATATATATATATATATATATATATATATATATATATATATATATATATATATATTGAATATATGGGGGTGGGTGGTCTATGGATTTTTAAATGCATCTTTAAACATGCAGTCTTTTTATTAATTAGGGATTAAGATCAAGGCTATTCCTTAGAATTTAACCACTATACATGTTATAGGATTTCGGTAGGTATTGTAAAACTAAAGGCCGAAATTTGGCTAGACGCCCAAAACTGTTTGAACTTTACATTTGTAAAACTTTTTTCGTTCTGCAACGCTTATAGAACTGTAGAATCCATCACTTTATCTTTTCCAATATCTCAAATATATGTTTCAATTTTTAGTGTTCAAATCATTTTCTGTCGCTCATACATAAGTAAAGTTTATTAAAAATTACATATATATATATGCGTGGGTGTGTAGGTGTGTTCGGGCTTGCATATATATACTGTTTTTATTCTATAATTTATTCTCCGATTATGTTGAAGACTTATAAAACTTAGAAATATATCTTTGAATTATAGTATTCATGCATTAAAAATTGAATTTGGGAGGTCTGAAAAAATGTCGTAAAAGTAATAACTTTTTTTAAGTTATATAAATTTTGATAACTAAATCCAACATCGTATTCCATTCTTCTTAAAATAACGTTTTTTACAGAATACTTTTAAGATAGATAAATATATTATTCGAATTTTTAAAATACAATTTTAAAAAGCTGAATTTTTTAAATTTATTTTACTTTGATTTATTCTCAAAAAATTCCTAACGATAAGTTTATAAATATTGTTATATCTCAAAGTATATCCAACCACTAGACTAATTAAACATATATTCTTTAATTTAAGGCATAGAAACATTTTAAATAAAGGTGTAGAGACTGTTATAAAAGGTTCAAAAATAAAAAGTAAACTGTTTTTTTAACCTTGAAATCTAAGTTAAAATTTTTAATTAAACTTTTTTGAAAAAATATGTTCTTTACTGATATGGATATAATAAGTACGGGTATGCTCTTTCTTAATATCAAAAAATATTTGTTCAAGGATATGAGAAACAATGTGTGTGTCTGGTTTACAATTTAAGCTAACAAAATTTTGTTTATATTGTTACGGCTTTCTAAATAATACATAGGATCATACTTTTAATTAAAAAATATTTAAACAATACTTTCATCTTATAAGTACTTAACAGCATAGATTAATAAAATCTTCAGGAATAATATTTACAAAGGAGGCTTGCAGTAGTTTACTTAAAATTTCTCCGTTAAAAATAGTAAGTCAAAACACTATTATTCCTTTTTTTAAAAAAAGTTTCAATATTTATTTTTGTGAAAACTATTCAATGCATGTTTAGTTTCGTTTACAATTTTAAATTTACGTTTAACAGATTTCAATTTGTTCAAATATTGTAGATAATTTCATTTTTATTTGTTTAATTTGTAGAAAAAATTGAAAATAGAATAAAATATTAATTTAATAATACAAATTGAAATCTCGAATCGATATATTTTACATGAATTACACCCTTTAAAGTTTTTATATAAAAAAGCAAATACTTCAGTGATGATATCGAACTATACTATATTCTAAATTCTGAATTATGATTTGACACACATATTAACGAATTTTATGAATTAAAAATATTTATCAAGAGTAAACTATAATAAAAACGAGAATTTTTAAGTTTGCTTTTTAGAAGTAAAATGAGCAAATAAGATTTTTTCTTTATTAATTAATTTAATAAGTGCATATAGATGCGTGTGATTTATAATTTATGGCATATGATCCTCAGGGAAATTTGTATCTAAGGTGTCACTAGTTTTATTACATAACAATTATAACAATTGTTATTTTGTAGTATCCTAAAATGAGAAAATACAAAGTCAAGTCATTTTATAATGTACACCTCTTATCTCAGATGTTAATATTGTACATTCAATAAGACGCGGCAATGATGATAATCGGAGTAGTGAATACAAACTTTAATATACTTGACTACCACGAAACTTATATTTATTTGTTATGATGGGTAAAACGCGTAATTTTCTGAGTTGAAAATTCAAATGATTATTTCCTTTCACGCCAAGGGTGGCAAAATTTTTCAGAATTCACAGTTTGTAAGCCATTTAAGTATTGATTTGACTGCAGTAAAGTCACCAATGAAAATAGATAATGTCAGTTGCGATGGCATCTTAAGATTGATCAACATATTACCATTAAAAACTTAGGTCAAACTGACCAGAGGACTGCGAGAAATATACCTGTTGTTTCAAATCCCCTTAAAACAGAAGAGTCTACTTACTCCAAGTCAATTTGACCTTTCCGCAAAAGAATGTCACAAGCCAGATCCGGCTCATCAAACAACTGTCCCAGGGATATGCCTAGGGTTGCCAGATGTGTTCGAGAAAAAAACCGGACAACTTTTCAATTTTTTTATTATCTCATAAATATTGCTGAAAATGACAAAGAAGCTTACAATCTACTTCTTTGTATATTTGGCATTTCATGACACTGCTTTTAACAAAGATTTATTGGTCGAAATGGCATCTTTGAATTCATTGCAACTAGAGCTTATATTGAAAAAAATGCACAATTAACTTTTTACTGTACTTACAGCGAAACTATTTCTTTCGTCAGTCCATACGTTTCCCATGACGCTGAAGATACGTTCCACAAAAGCGTTGGATACAGGAACACTGCACACAAACTGCACAATTTTCAGCAGATTCGGTGCTTCTTATTTTTGGAAAAATTTGCACCACATTTCAATTGAGTTACCTTCGAGTTTGAGTGAAGGAAAAACACTCTTAAGTGCAGCCAGTTCATCGTAAATCTGTTCAGGGGGAGTTTGCTGCTTCCATGGAGATATTGACCGTAGTTCGAGCAGTTGATCCAGCGTGGGCAATCTTCAGCATTCGAGATTCAAACAACTGAACGTTTTATAATTTTGGTTTTCGAATGGATACCACTTCTCTATGTAAGCTAGAGCTCGGTGATACGCATTTGTAGCATTTATAGTAAATTTTTCAACTTCATGGTCTGGAAGATGGCCTTTTTTTAATGCCACATGGACTTTAATTCCGAAATATTTGTCATTTATTTCTTTGAAATTGTGTCGTGAAATTTCAACATTATGTTATGTAAATTAAATGCTGCTGTGGTATGTTTCTCTACCAACAGAATAATTTCTTGAAAAGAAGCCATAAAGTTATGAGTGAAATACAAATATAGTTCATTATAAGCAGGATTAGCTTCATCTGAAATTTCGTTTTCTTGGTCTGGTAAGATAGCCCAGAGAGCCGCAGGGCAATTATTAGAACCTCGTTCTTTGAAGTACCTTTTCAATAGCCCCCATGATGAAAGCGTCCTATCAAGAGCTTTAAATAAACTAAGCCACCTTGTAGGAACGTGACAAATGACTTCTCTGTATTCGCTTTCGAAAAAATCAAAGCACTCCTTCAAATCTTCTCGTTTCTTAGCGGAACAAGAGAACTCTGAAAATACTTTCATCACTATATTTTCGACATCAACAGGCATTACTTTTAATGCATTTTTAGCGCAGTTATGAAATATGGGGTCATTACAGTGAGCAGCAATTATGTCGTTGTTTTCTTCAGACTTCAATTTTTGAAAAACGGAATTATTGACTCCAAAATTAACAGACGCGTTGTCTGCTCCATATGCTGTTACTCTGCTCCATGGGAGTCGTGATTTATCCATGACTTCACGTAAACGTTCCTTAATAGATGTTGAATCTTCAAATGAGTCTTCGTAAAAATCCAATATTTTATGACAGATGCTGCTTTTTGGTGAGAAATATTGAATAGCAACTGGAAAAAAATTTCTATTACCTTTATTTGATGCATCAGTCGCTACCGAAAAGGGAACATCATTCTTTAAATCTTCCTGCACAAGTTCCATTGAATACGGAAACAAAACTTGGTTTACCAAAGCTGTACATTTAGTGCATCCTCCTGTCATTTGCTTTACGATATCTGAATCGTTTATCACTTGTTTTAATACTTTCAAGGAGCAATCTTGAGCAACATAAGAAATGTGGTGCTTGATACTATGGTAAACCTCAGTTAATTCGGCAATACCAGCTTTTTCACTTTGGGCGCTGCCTTTTGGTGTAAAGAAAGACTTCATTCGGTGAGACATGGCTGCAGCACACTTTCCCACTCTTTGTGCTTCTTTGCCTCAGCGTGGTGGGTAACTGCTTTTAAGCCGTCATAAGCTACAGTGAACGAATTTTTGCACAATTTGCAATAGCCTTTTGTGTTGTCTTCATCGCATTTATTTAACCAAAAAAAACGCGATTCCCAATCAACATTATAATGACAAACTCTTCTTGCTTTCTTAGTCGGAGTTCCCTTGCTGTTAGATGCTTCCTTGTCTTCCATTTTGGCACACACATACACGACCACGACAGCGACACAAATAATAGGAATCGGATATACCCACAACAATAACAATTATGGACCGACAGCGACTTCCCGCTACCGGCCCCTTCCCCTCCCCGTCGGGCTTGGAGGGGAAGAGCGAAAGAGGAAGGTCGAGAGTCCGAATCGAATCGAACCGAAGGTGGCTCTGGCTGCGCAATCCTATCCACATATACATGCGTGTCCAACCATGTAGATATACACCTAGGTACCTACAATCCTACTCGTTGTGTTGGTTGTCTGTCCAAAGCACCAGATATTACGCAAAATGTATTTAAAACCGGACATTCTTTTGTCCGGTTTACCCAGATTCTCTTGACCGGACTAACATGAAGAAAACTAGACTGTCCGGTCGAAAACCGGACATCTGGCAACCCTAGATATGCCCCAGCAGTCCAGAAGATAAACAAGAGAATTAGGGAGAGAGCAAGGACAGGAACAGAAAGACTTTACCCCCGAAGCAAAGGTCATACCTCGCAGGTGGCCGCTTCTAAAACGCGCCAAGGCCGTCTGAAGAGCAGCGCTGTAGAAATAAGTATAGCTGCGTAGAGCAGGAGGCTTTTGCCAAGTTATGTTCATTTTAACTGTAGAGCACATGAATTTCAGAATGGCTCAAGACAAAGAAACTGGGGTCTAGGAGATCTCAACCCCTACCAGAGCCAGCTAATGAGTGAACTCGTTCCCAGGCACACTCACATGTGATTGTATCCGCTGAAGTGACACTTGTTTTTTCTGACTAAGCCTAGCTAATATGGAAATAATATTCAAGCCAGTACTGTCCATAATCTTTGGCCAACTCTTCAGTTATTGGATGGAGCTCCTACTGTCTGTCAAGATCCAGATAATGTCCTCATTAGAGAGGAGAGAATGATCTAGCACACCACTGACATCAGTAAGTTATTATCTAAAGATGTGGAACAGCGGTCAGAATTTCTGATGCTAATTTTAACTTCTAGGAGTGTTGCTGAATATAGCACTCCCTGCTCTACCCTCAACCGAACGGCTCTCGTCAGTATAAATTACCAAGGCCTGATCAGGTATATCATTTATGATTTCAAGTGCTAGCTGTCTGAGTAATTCTGGATGGCTGATATGCTTGGAAGTACTAGAAGTATGCCTAAAATCACATTACAAAGAAGCTTATCACGTATGGAGCTCCAAAACAGACGATGATCACTAGACCTAAATAACAAATTTCACCATCAAAATGACTTAAATTTGTGCGTTAGTACTAGAACTGGACTGCTACTGATTAGCAAAGGCCAATCAGTAGCTGTTCAGCCACGATACCATTCATTTAGGTTCCCCACTCCATTTTTGGTGCTCAATGCCAAACCCAAAACGTTCTAGAACAAAAAATCTGCACTCACTGCAGAAAGAACACAATATGGTGATGGTTGTGTTATGGTTAGGGAATGTCTGAATGGAGCGGGGAGGGGGCATCTCACAAGTTCTCTCGTACCAGCAGAAAGTACTCTTAATGGATCGGACTATGTATCGGCTGTTAAAGATCAGATAGACGCCCGTACATATTGTTTGTGTTTTCTCAGAAGGATCGTTCACTAGGACAGTACCATGTACCATATTTATAGAATATTCCGGTATTGGTCGAAGGAGCACGACAAAGACGTCTAAGGGCTCTGCTGTCCCCTGGACTCCTCAAGTTTAATCCCAACAGGAAATGAGATTTTTCGATCAGGAGGGTTCTGTGTATAGATATACCACCATGCTAACCGCTGCTATTTTAAAACGTACTGCAATCCATATACTTGTATCCAACCATGTACAGTCTTATTGACTCACTTCTGTGCCCCTAGTTGTTGTCCTTGGTGCAAAAGACGATTTTCTGGATGTCATCAGGAGGTTGTGAAGATCCCCTTGGATCTCACTTTGAGAACGAGAATGATTTTGAGTCAAAGAAGAACCAGTAGCCCTTTTAATGAGTAACTTTCTTTATTTGGTTATCTTTTCCAAATAGAATCAAAGACTTTTAATAACAAATAATTTAAAATAGATATATGAGGTTTAAAAGGGGCTTTCCTTTGTATTAACTTAAATATTTAATGATCCAGTTAATTAACAATTAGAATATCGATCACGCAGAGATTACCGCAATAAGAGATCCCAGAATTATATTCAATAATATTCCTATTGAACATTTAACTTTAATCTCACTCTTAATATAAAGCTTTAATGAGACTTTAATTATAAATCAATATTTACCACACTGCAGCTCAGCTCTTCCTGAGATTAATTTATCCACCTAGAAATCTTCAGTAATAAATCTCTAACTTCACTATTATACCTTCCTGCTTCAATCTCTCTCTCCTATTGCTTTTTACTTTACTATTCCGTTTGACTTAAATACTTTATTTAATCTGCATAATAAGGAATCCCTGTCCTCTTTTTGGAGCTGATTGGAAATAGGTAGGGGAATTAAATTTTTCCCTAAAAAAGACGTCTCAGAAGGTTAGTGACAAAGTTCCGTATAGATTTGTCACAAGGTTACTATAATAAGACTGGATCATTTATAAGCACATTTTTTTTGTTGTAATTTATTTCCATGTTAAATTGTTTTTACTGTTTCATTTGGATAAATTTTCGAGTTTATATTTTGTTTTTTGTTTTTTAAATTTTGTAAAGTATTAAAACTTTGCACTTTCACTGCTACCAGTTTTTCAATTTTGTCTAAATTAGTAGAATTTTAACTTTGTGGATTAATTAATAAATGTGTAAGGATTTTCTTTCTTTTTTTTACTGCTATTACAGTTCTTCAATTTTTTTCTAAATTTGTAGAATTTTAAATTTGTGGATTAATTAACAAATGTGTAAAGATTTTCTCTTTTTTTTGTTATCCCTTTCTAATCTCACATGAGTTTGCTCAAAATGGCAAAGCATATTACTTAAGCCCTGTTCTTTAATTTTAGTAGGTTCTTTAACAAAATCAAAGTTAAAATTGAGTGTACGTTAATTACCGTCGCAGTATGATAAGAGGAAGAAAGAGCGAAGGAAATACACTTTTCTGCAACTTATTTTATTGCATAAAGTTAGGTCTATTAAAATGACATAGTATTTCTAAAAATGGCACTTATATATACTTTCTAATTCTATATGATGCTGAATTACGATCTTAAATGATTATAAAAAGATAAATGGTTATCTGGAAATATAATAAATGTTTATTTTTAATACCTCTAATTACTTTTTTAGTCACTATATTTAAAACAACTATAAAATTATACTTTTAAAATAATGGAAAGTTAAACAATTTTAAAATCATGTACGGTAAATTATTTGATCTTACTAGTTTTTTTTTAATCTTTTGGACGTAAAAATATTTAATAAAGATTAACATATTTTCAAAGATGGAGAAGGAGTAATTATATACATGAATTTTTAAACACTTTTGTTTGAAAGAATTATTCTCCAGAATTTGTCCTTTTAACGCATTATTTAGAAATATTATTAATAATATAATTAGGGTTTTGGAACACGATAATGCAAACCCAGCATATAGATTTTTGGCAAGGTCTATTCATATTGCATCATTTTTATCTCTGGTTAGTGAAGTTAATTGATTCACAAAATTATGAAATAAGAGATTGAGTATAATGGATTTATATGAAAAAATAAGAAAGATAAGGAAAAATAAGTAGAAAAGAAAAAGTAATTTACTTTTTTAAAATGACAAAAAAAAATAAAGGATTAACTTTTATATGTGTTCTTAAAACTTGTTAGTTTCTTACATGAGAATTTAACTCTAACTATATACACTGCTGGACAATTGCTAAGGACGGATAACACTATCATCCATAGCAACCACAAAATGAAAGGAAGAAAAATGTGGAAAATTAGAATAAGTGCGGGATATTAGTAAGAAGTATGAGTATGCAAATTTTTTTCCACGTCTGTTCATCACGTGATAGCGTTCATAAGAGCTTTAAAGGTTTTGACGCGTGTGGACAGTTGCTGTTTCAAGTCAAAGTTTTACAGGAAAGATTTAATAGGCGAACTTAAAATTTTTGGCATGTCTTTCCGACATCACATAGATGATTTTATGCGTGGCCGAATTATTGGAAAGATCGAAGAAGGGCGAAAAATAACAGATGTTGCCAGGGAGTTCGACATCGCTCATAGCGTTGATTCACGGCTGTGGAAGTCATTTAAAACTACTGGAATGTGTAGCAGACGGCACGGGGGAGGTCATGTTAGAAGTACGAGACGCCTGCAGAAGACAGATATATCGTCCTATCAGCAAAAAGGAACAGGCGCACCACAGCTCAGCAGGTGCAAATCAGTTTCGTGCTGCCTCAGGAAAGCAGATCTCCCGAAAAACTGTTGCCAGACGTTTGAGGGGAGGAGGACTATACGCACGCAGACCTGTTGTGTGTGTCCCATTGACCAGACAGCACCGTACTGCCCGTTTGCAATGGTGTCGTGAGCATCACAATTGGACTGAACAGGACTGGGCATGCGTACTATTCTCAGATGAGAGTAGGTTCAGTCTGCCATCAGATTGTAGACGCCAACTGATCTGGCGCGAGAGTGGTACTGCTTATCGTCCAGAAAATATCCAGGAAAAGGACCGATATCCGACATGCAGTATCATGGTGTAGGCCGGCATCATGATCAATGGCCGCACGCACCTTCATGTGGTTGCGAATGGGACTATGACGGGTCAACGATACATTGATGAAGTTCTACTTCCTCATGTTCGTCTTTTCCGTGGTGCTGTCGGTGATAAATTTGTTTTTATGGACGACAACGCAACATGTCATCGAACACTCGCTGTTCAGGATTGTCTACAAAGTGAGGGTATTCAACGTCTCGTAT
The DNA here is from genome assembly GCA_019973935.1 of Trichonephila clavipes. Lineage (NCBI taxonomy): Eukaryota > Metazoa > Arthropoda > Arachnida > Araneae > Nephilidae > Trichonephila > Trichonephila clavipes. The sequence goes on along the minus strand of BMAU01000459.1, from coordinate 1,304,269 downwards.
GGCCAGCGCGTTCTCCAGATCTAAACCCCATTGAAAATGTGTGGGATGCTTTGGGGAGGCAAGTTGCTGGTCGAAATTATCCTCCGACAAACAAGAACACCCTCATCCGTACACTCACAGAGGAATGGGATAAATTGCCTCAACAGCTGCTGGATAATGTTGTGCAAAGTATCGTACGACGTGTGGAATGTTGCATCACACTCCACGGTGGACATATCCCGTACTGATACCTTTCTTTAAGGTGCCTGCTGACTTTTAGATGCATTGTTCTATTTCTCCGTACGCAGATCAAAGGAACATTTTTTTCTTTCAGATGTTTCACAGCTTTTGTACTTTCCAGAACAATAAATATTCTTTATTCTAATGTCTGAACAGTGTGGCAACTATATTTTATCCTACTAGGCCTCATGTCTCGCTTAATGTTATGCTACATAGCAATTTGTGATCCGTCCTTAGCAATTGTCCAGCAGTGTATATATATATATATATATATATATATATATATATATATATATATATATATATATATATATATATTAAATTATCGTTACATATTACAATCAGAATTGTTTTAATTTTACAATCATGCATTCAAAATTTCTCGTAAAGTATTTTAAATCAAATAATGTCGCCCAGCCAGTCTGGTGGCTATGACCTTCGACTTGTAACCAAGTGGGTTCGGGTTCGAATCCCGAGTAAAACATGGTTGTATCTTCTTCGGGAAAGAAGTCGGTCTTTCACCTGTAATTGATTTCCGTCTCGAAAGGAAAGAAGCAACCCCTTGTTATATGCTGGGATTATCATCTGTCATAAATGTGTATATTCTTCTGTTGTATTGTATACTTTCTGTTCTTCACTTGTACTTCATATGTTCCCAGGATAAAAAAACACACTTCAACAACAACAACAATTAAATAATTTGAATATCCCACTATTTTATTGCTGTAATTTTTAATGAATTACAATAGTAAAACAATAGTACAATTAAAGAACATTGTATTTTATGCTTAGTTCGAGTATGAAAAGAAATTTTATTTTTCAAAAGAGAATTAAAAAAAACGCATGATTACGTAATCCTGTCTGTATATTCCAATAAATCCATGGATCATAGTTCCAAAACTGTAGATTTAAGAAGACACAGGAGAAAAACCAAATTTACTGATAAATGATTTATAATTAAAAAACTATGAATTAATAATAATTTGCAATGGATATTATTCAAATTGAGAAATCTTTTAAACATAAAATATTGTTACGAATTTTATGTAAATAGTGTAAATAATTTGTATTTGAGTGTTTAATGCATTTATATTACTCTGTGTTATATTTATTTCATGTTAAAATTACACTATTCACAAGCAGTGCCGCCCCTTACGTTATAATGGCGATTCAATGAGAACATGGCGAAATCTTGGCGGTAGAGCCAAGTTGGCATCATTGGCGAGTTCGGAACACTCTGGCATCTTCTAGAAAGTAATAGATCTCACCACTAGTGTCACGTTCAATGACACGAGGGGTTATATTTCTAGAAGTTTCTGTCGCGCATATATAAAAAGGATGCTCGCCGGTACGGCGAGGAGTCTTGATTAAGCCAGCGAGTAGTGAGGATTGTTTTGACTAGCGATTATCTCGGCTGTGCTTGTGAATAACCTTTACTTAAGTGTATTTTTAAACAGTGTTTATTGTGTTTGATTGTTGTTGAAGGTGTGAAGATCTTCGGGGATTTACCCTGTGAATATTGCCGATGAATCCTGTATTGAAAGAATTTGATTTTCGATAATAAATTCGCATCGTTCTTAAAGAACTGATTATTCTTTCATTGTGATTGTTTTTGCATAAAATCCTCGCACCCTCGGATCTACGTAACAATATCATTTTCATCTTAAGTGGCTTTGTATTTTTCTACTGTTCTTTGCATTGATAGCATTCGTTATAAAAATAAAACTTGCGTTTGAAATGAAGTTTTCGCCTTAAATCTTGTTTAAAAACCAAAATATTTTCAACGGGTACTCTTTTTTTTTAGTTAAAATGTCGCTGATGATGTTTTGAGCATTTTGATAATTCATTTAAAAATTTCACGGCAAAAAGTGCTTAGAGTACTTTTTCAGAAAAGAAGAATTTCATTACAAAACTCAAAATATTTCTTCATATCTATTAAAGATTCAATCAAAACCTATGATTAAAATTTTTTTGTTAAATATAAATTGAATTTTTGTGAATGCATTATTTTAAATATTAAATAAAAACGAAGAGCCTAAATATAAGCGAAAGATAGTGGACAATTTAAACTAAATCAAAAATTTATAAGCAATTTATTTATTTTTATAAATACGTATCTCAATTTTTTAAACTTAATTTCTTAAAAATTACAAAATATAGTGATTTTAGCATTCATAGAGTCACGTGGCTTAAAAACTAGGATAATATTTCTTCAATTTAGTTCAATCATGTGACTACCTATTTACTATGACTACCAAGTGTATGTGTTAACCGTTTTAAATAGCCAATTTTACTATAAAGAAAAATAGACGGACTTAATAAATGACGTAGAGTTATATTCTTAAAACATATCCTATGATTATACTTAGTCAATATGTTTCTTTTTATAATAATATTAATTGTTATTATCAATCTGTACTGCATGTTGATATTTAGTAAAATATTTATTTGAGAAATCCTTTAAAAAAAACAACTTACTTTGGATTATGGAAGGTATATGGAAAAATATATTGCTATATACGACTTTTAATTGAAAAAAGGTTTGGGTAAACATTAAAATAATAGACAAGCATAAAAATTATATTTTTATTTAAAAAAGGAAAATATAAGAATCAATAAATATATGAAGTCTCATATATCTACATAAAATAAAACTTCTCGTTTCCATTTCCTGATAACAATCATCCCGCGAGATGAGAAAGTTCTTTTTAAAGTATTAAGTGCACAAAATACACTCTCGTGCCATTCAAATGTACTTAGACAATTATCTGAGATTGTAGCGGCTTTTTTTTTGTCAGGAGATTTATATCTGAACACACGTTACCAGCGCTATTTTTAATGACTATCCGGTGCTAATACTTACTTTCTCATCCTCTTTCAATCTACCCCAGGAAAAAGCACCACCCACCCCTCTTCTTTCAAGTCTTTTTTATGGGGGGGGAGAGATCTCTTATTCTTTTTTTTTAAATTTAAGATGCGTCTTCCCCTTAACCATAGAAATCCTGACTCAGTATCTTTTAATTAATCCATTCACTCTTTTTGACTTTTTTTTTAATTCTAATTTTTTTTGCCCTTCCCCTCTCAAATTAGTAAAATGTTCCCTTTTTTTCATAGCTTTAATTAGCCTTTTTTTAGCTCCACTTTAAAGCTGGGGAAAACTTGGGGAAAAAATGTCACTTTTTTCCCCTTTACCTTTGATTTTAGCCTCTTAGATGTAACGTTATACTTTGAGTTTATAGTATGTACTCTTTAATTTATACTTGGTCTTAGAGTATCTTGGTGGATTTTTTTTATTCTACATTCAGATGTATTTACTCTTTTATGAGGAAAGGGATTATCTAAAGGCCCACTTTGTGCAGGTATTATTACGTTAGAATCGTTGGCTTCTACTTAATACTGGTGAAAAAAGTAAAATGTTAAATTAAAAAAGTTTGGAATAGTTTTTAGTTTGGATTTTTTATTATTATTATTATCTTTATATTCCATTCACGTATAAAAAATACATTTTTGTCTTTCAAGCTGGAACTTAAGTATAAAAAAACAATATCCCAAAAAATGAAGAAGTAAGAAAAAAAAACCAACCAAAATTATAATATAGCTTCTTTATTTAAAATGGTGTTATCTTCGTTTTTAACAAAATTTATTTTTTTTTAATTTTAAAAATAGCAATATTAACAAAGAAAAAAACCAAATGAGTGCTTTAAATTTTAATCTGTTTTTAATTAAAGTAACATGATCTTTCTTTTTCAAAAAATGTTATTTTTCTTTTAATCAAAAGGCACCAAAAATCTCTCCGAATATTGGGCTTAACTAATTCGGGAACTATGAATACATTTAATTTATCTCGCTTATAAATATGATATGCCTGAGAGAATATACTTAATTTTCTATTACCTAGGTGATGAAACTATTTTTTAAATGTCTTATGCACACGAATTTACTGTTTTAAATATTGCATTTGACTATGTTATTATTTAAGAAATAATAGTTAGTTGCGTAAATCAAGAGGAGACAAACAATATTTGTATAATAAATCAAGAAAGATCGCGACTTTATCAACCGAATGTCAATTGATCATGTTTATTAACTTCCTAGGCATGCACGCACCATATAGAGGGGTTGATGAACATTGAACTTTTGCTTGGGTGGTGTGAAAGTTTGGAGAGTGAGATGCCAAATCAAATGTCGCACTCGCCACTTGACATTGGTTCAAAATTACAATTTTCATACCCAAAAGCATCTTTACGGGTCCTCAGTTTGATACTAATAAACAATCAAACAAAAGCTATATTTTAAAAGAATAGATAAATTTGATTGTAGGGTTAAGGAATATTTTTCAATTCCTATACTATTAGCTCACAATCTCTATTTATTTATTTATTTATCTTGGTGGAATTTTTAATCGTTAATAAAACACATTTTTAAGCGCTCAATTGAGCTGAAATTTTATATATATGATTATTTTGGATGACAATATAGTAATTTAATTATAATTAATAAAAATTAATTGATTAAAACTAATTATTTAAAGAAATACAAATACAGCTACGTTGGCATCATTTATGGAGATTTGCGTCAAAACTTGAAAAGGTTTTTTTCTCACGTTTTAAAGCATTCAGTTGAACTGAAATTTTATATACACGATTCTTTTGGATGACAAAATGCCATTCTTTAATGATAATTAATAAAAATTAAAGACCATTTAATGTTAATTATAAACCGTGCAAATTATCAAGATAAGTGTAAATTTTTGTATATAAGTTTATAAATGATAAACCTATGGGGTCATTGGTAATTATTAAATTTGATCTTAACTTAGTATGGTTAAATTATATCAGAATGTATTTTGTTTATTTTCCTTCAGCAAAATAATAATTTTTAAATATAATTAATCGCTTGGTTTTGCCTTTTCTCTCTCTCTCTCTCACTATGCTCGTGTACCCGTCGTACTATGATCACCCCCTCCCTCTAAGGGGATGCACCCCACATGTTTTATCGATAAAATTTTAGAAGCTTAAATTTCAAAAAAAATTTTCATTTGCACAAAATCTGAATTTTTCTACAAATGCAAATAAGATTGATTGAATTATTTATTTCCTTCATTTAAGAATATTTAAATGCTATTTTTTATGAAATATTAATATTATAAGAGGTTTATTTAAATATTTTTTTAAGTTAAGGTTTTTAGTATGATTTGTTGAGGGATAAAAATTCACAAATCAGGATTCATTAGTTATAAATAATACTTTTTTGTTGTTATTCTGCTAATCATATAGTGTTATTTGAATGGATAGTAAGTAATTTTATAATTTCTATTGTGACTTCACATGATATGAATCATTTACTGAGAGTACTAATACATCATTCACGAATTTTAAAAATTGCAACCAAAGTCATTTTAAAGCATTAAAATCTGTAAAATTACTGAACAAAAAATATTTTCACATCAATCACTAATAAACTATGGTATTTAAGATTATTTAATAGCGAAAATGAAAAAAAAACATTTTAAAAGATCAATAAATTATTGAGACTTAGCCAATGTTGTTTAGGTTTTATATCATAAGTTAGAGAATGATAGTCATGTAACATTCTGTTATTTAGATAAAGTAAGAATTCAATATCGGATCATTCATCAGAAAAAGTCGTTAAATTATCGTATGTATTAAATTGTGATTTTATATTTTCTTATAAATCGCTTGGTATTTAAGATTAATATTTTTATAATATATTTGCTTAAATAAATCGTTTGCTATTACTGTTTAACTGAGAACTTTTTCTACAGTTGATTTGTGAGATAAAATTTCCGGAATATAATAATTCAAGAAGGTTTATCTTTGAGTTTGTTGGATAAACTTGATGTTCTGATTTTTATTTGTAAAATTGTTCGTTGAATATTAAAAAAAATAATAGATAGTAAAAAATATACTCTTGAAGAACGTGAACAATCGAAGGAAATGGGTCGATTTAAAATGCAATTAAATTTGAAAGAAATATACAGCTGTAGGTAAAGTTCACATGTGGAGTTTATTATTACTATTTTATTAATAGTTTCTATTAGTTAACAATGCGCGTTATTATTATTTATTAAATATTTTCCCTTTGAAATAATCGCTAAAACTGTTTTTCACAAAGCTTTGCATTGAATGTTTTTCTTTAATTATTGTGATTTCTATACCGTTAATGCAGCTGTTTTATTTTTTTATCCGTTCACTTCTTTAAATGAACTTCGCCATCAAAATTTTACAAAAATGAATGGAAAATATTAAAAAAAGGGCTATATATATAATTAAGAATGATTTGGAAAAAACGTAAATATACTGCTTTTCATTAAAATGGATTTTCAAAAGTAATTGCTTTTATATTTAATTTAATAATGGAATTTCTTGAAAACAATTTTAATCTACGATATGGGATAAGAATTTCTCCTATGGAATATAATTATCATAGTGAAATTCGGCGTACCTTATGACATCAGCTTTTAAAGTTTATGTGCATTCATTGTCGTCGTTAATATAAATTCCAACTATATCAAACATTTTTTTGTCAACCTAATTAGCTTCACCATATCTGATCGTTAAACTAATAATTACCAGTTAAAAACATTTCAAACTGGATTTTAACCACATTCATTTATCAAATAAAATATTAAGGCAACGCCAGTAAGTTATTACCTTTCTGATAGTTAAGAATAAAATCTTTTAAACCCGAGTTTTTTTTATTAGCAGCGACTCATCACATGTCCAATAAGAAGAGTAGATATCTCTTTCAAGTTTTATTTATTATTTTTAAGTATGATATATTCATATAAACACTGATTTAATTGGTGAAAAAAAGTACTCGGTAAAGAAAATGCACTTTTTTAAAAATAATCTACTCTTAAGTTTTATATGACATTAAAATCTATTTTATTTTATGGAATGGTCGTGTGAATGCTTATTATTTGTGATAAATAAAAATATATTGATGTATGCCTTCAAAAAATTATTTATAACTATTTTATTCATAATTATTTTAAAATACTTTTATTTTTAAAAATATGTAAATATGTTTCCTGTAAAAAATATCCTTCCAAAAAAGCATATTTTTCTATTTTTTTTCAAGTCCTACTATTAGTTTACTCTTCCTATATATATATATATATATATCTTGTTCGGATTTTCAATCGTTGATAAAATGCTTTCTATTCATTCATTCAACTTCAAATACATTTTTTTAAACTTGTAGTGGATGACACTTGATGTTAATACAGTTTTTTCAAATATTAATTCATTAATTAAGTTAAAAAATTAATAAATAGTAAGAAACAAAATAAGAGTTCGAAAGCACATTAGAAAGGAAAATAGTTCGTTGTGTCCCTGTAACACAATGGATAGCGCGTTGGACTTCTAATCCATAGGTCGTGGGTTTGAATTCCACCTGGGATAGTCTAATTTCTGAGAATGGGATTTCTTTTTTACTACACTATTTTATTAGAATAATTAAATTTAATTAATGAGTAAATAGTAACAAAAAATAGTCTGACACCCTACATAGAAAAAGGAAAATTGCAAGTAAAATCCCTTTCTGTTTTGCCACTTAATATTGTGATTCCGTCAAATGTATATACATATTTATAGTAATTGTAATTATTTAATAAAAAGTAACTAAAATAAAATTTTTGCTTGTTGACCAAGTATAAGAATTGGCTTAATTTTTTTTATATTAATTGTTTAAATCTAACATTTCTAGAAATTTGTCTAGTTAATTTATTAAGTATTATTTAATTAATATTTTACTATAGCTATATAAGGAGCTACTAGAAATGTAAGTAATTTCCGAATGACGAAATTTTTAAAAAAAATGCTCTGATGCCTTAGATTTCAAACTTAGTCTTCATTCCATTAGAAAAACGTCACTTAGAAAGGTTCATGTGCGTTAAATTTGGAACGGTTCAAAATTCCCACTCTAGCTTGGTGAGAAAGTTTGTGGAGATGTAGGTACCAGCACAAGTTCATTTCTTGCCCCGATCCGTCACCAATAATTATACAACTTCTTCATGCGAATTAACGACTTATCAATTCAAACTTCCATATTACACCAATTAAGTTACTGAGTAATAAATTATTGAGTAATATTTCCAACTAAATGAGTATCAAGCAACTGAACACTGGGGGTTTCGCGTCAGGCTGACCGAAAAATCTGCACATGCACCCCAGCGTCTAAGGTCATGTAAACTGAGACAGGTACAGTAGACCTTGGCCCTCATGGACTGTTGCCACACTCAGTTCAGTTCAGTATGTCCAATTATTAAAATACGACAGTGCATGCTGTAATCTCTATTTTAGTCTGTGATCCACCTCAAATGTAGTTAGCAACGGCTGCTGAGTGGTAATGGGCACGAACTCATGATCAGGAATGTCTAACCGCGGATTCGAAACTTGGTGCTTTTGGAGAACTGCCATGTATAAGGGATGATGCACATTTAATCTGTCAAAGCTCACGTTTCACCCGTTCTCATGGTGTGGAAGTTCATTTGGGAAGGGGCTCAGTTCACAGGTGTCGTCACTTGACTATGGTTCAATATTACGAGGCTCGTTTTCAATAACCTACTTACTGCTTTACAGGTCATAAATTAAAATCTCTTTTAATATAACATGACTTCCATCAGGTTGTTGCAAATTTATTATTCGTGATTTGTCTGTAAAATTCCTCTCCTATTTTATTGATGAATCAAATATAAGAATTTTTTTTTTGAATATTGCAACACAAAGAAACTTCGCAAAACATATTCCGTAAATCGCTTCAAATTTCATGCATTTAAAATAACGTCAGTATTATTTGTATTATTCAAAAACAATTCAATTCATAAGCGAAAATTTGGAAAACAAGTTTCCAAATTGGTGTACGAATTTTTTTTGTATGAAAAGAAATTTCAAGCTAATTTAAATTTACGTGGAATTCTTCAGAAATTTTTCATAACTTACAAAAAAATTCTAAGAACTAAGTATTTTTATTTGAGGCACAGAATCAACCGAAACAGGTCTTTTTCTTTTCTCTATGCTGAGAAATTTGCGTAATCTTATCAAGAATTTGTTCCGAGTCTTTTGTAAGTTGTTTTGAGAGAACTGTTTGTTTTTTATCCTTTTAATCTTTTCATGGAGTTTGTAAAAAAAAAAAGGGGACAGAGTAAGTTTTGAAATGTTGTTTAAACGTTAAATGAAAAGAACATAGTCCAATTGGAGAAACTCGGAAAATATTTTTATATTCTTTTTCTATAAAAAAAGATAGGGAAATGTTCTTTAGGTAAACAATTTTTAAAATATGCATTATGAAATTGAAAGTTCTATGAAAATGAAAAAAAAGTAAAAGAAATGTTAGGTATAAACTGTTTACGTAGATATAAATTTCGGTGCATCAAACAATTTATTTCCTCATATATGCAAGTAAAATTTGATTGTCATTTTCTCTGTTCGTTAGACTATATTGTTATGTAGAACAGGGTTCTACGATTTTATGTAATCTGTCTCAAAGAGCAAGATGGTTCTTCAGGAGCAAAGAAAATTTTTCGCAGAAAAACAACCCTTGAAATACAGGATAAAGCAATAAAATTTGCCTAATAAATCCCAAAAAGTCTTGACACCTTCTGCAGCTCTTTGACAGTTTCTAAAAATACAAATGCATAACGTTTACGATTATTTACAATCACTCGGTCGATAGTTGCAACTAATCGCTAGAAGACTCTTCAATGGTCAAAACAGTACTAAACCATCTTCAGTTAGTTACTTCTATTGATAGCCAACATGAATTTTCTCGAAATATCCACATGTTATAGTCAAAAATAGTCGCCAACATCATCACCAAGTCGCCAAAACAATTACCAAAACTTATGCCAAATGGGCTCTATCGCAAACATTTCTCCAAGTGTTTTTATTGAATCGCCATTGTATAACAAGGAAAAGCGATGCATGCGAATATTACAATTTTAGCATAAAATCAATGAACACAGAAAGTAATGTTAACGTATTACACATCCAGTTATAAATTACTTACACTATTTTAATTATTTATTACACAAATACGTAACAATGTTTTTTTTTTACTTTAATTTATTTCATTATCAATGCTTTAGGAATATACGAGAGAAAATTAATGAGAGAGATAAATCACGATTTTTTAAAATGTAACGTTACACGAATTAGATATTACACGAAAGAATAGGACTGTAATAAAATAATATTTATATTTATTTTTTGAAATGAAACATACTGTTATGTAGATCCGGAGTTTAAAGCTTTTATGCAGACCAGTCACAAAGAACAGGGCAGTTCTTTAAGAGCGATGAGATTTTATTATAGAAAATTCAATCCTTTAAATACAGGATTTAGCAGCAGTATTCACAAAATAAATCTCAGAAGGTCTTCACACCTTCAACACAACTCAGACACAACTATCGGTGTCTAAAATACACGAATATAAGAGATTATTCACAAGCAATGACTCGTTCAACAGCCGAAGTAATCACTAATCCCTTCAACAGTCAAAGCAATACTAACTGATAGCTAGTGAAAACCAGACTGACTGACTTTCGGCGAGCATCTCTCATTTATATCCCTCGCGGATAATTCGAGAAAGACCCGCTTGTGTCATAGATCTTGAAATTATTGTATTTCTCTACTAAATCCTAGAGGAATCCAGAAGGTCCAGAACTCGTCAAAAATGGTCGCCAACATAATCACCAAGTCACCACAATTGTCGCCAACATAATTATCAAGTCGCCAACATAATCACCAAGTCGCCAACGTAATTAACATCGCCAAAATTGTCACCCAAATGGTCGCCAAAGTCACCAAATTGTTCGCAAACTTGGTCGCCAAAATTTTTCCGTTCCCATTGAATCCCCATTATAACGTAAGGGACGGCGTTTGCTTGTGAATAATACTTTAACTTAAATTAAATCTAATTTAGATAAGATAAAGGCATTACACATCCAAATACAAATTATTTACACTATTTTACACAAAATTCGTAACAACATCTAAAAAGTGTTTTTTCTCCAGATATAGAAGTTTAAGTTGGCATTACTATCCAAGATGGCGACCGATTTAACAGCTGTCAAGTGATTTATTCTCAGTTTGGTTTGGCAATTCATCAAAACTATCATCAAGCAAGGCGTAGATTCGTCGAATGGGCCCAAAACGAGATTGCCGTTGTTCCCGATTTTCATAAGCGAATTTGTTTAGCGATGAAGCGCACTTCTGGTTGAATAGCTACGTCAACAAACAAAACTGCCGCATTTGGAGTGAAGCTAATCCACAAGTGTATGTCGAAACACCGTTACATCCAGAAAAACTGACTGTTTGGTGCGCTTTATGGGCTGGTGGAATCATTGGTCCGTACTTCAAAAACGATGAAGGCCACAACGTTGCAGTCAATGGTGATCGGTATAGAGCCATGAATACTAACTTTTTCATTCCTGAATTGAACAATCATGGTGTCCAGGAGCTGTGGTTCCAACAAGACGTCGCAACATGTCCCACAGCTCGTGCCACAATCGATTTATTGAAAGACACGTTTGGTGACTGCCTAATTTCCCATTTTGGACCTGTGAATTGGCCTTCAAGATCTTGTGATTTAACACCGCTAGACTATTTTCTGTGGGGCTATGTAAAGTCATTGATCTATGCGGATAAGCAACAAACGCTTGACCATTTGACAGACAACATTCGCCGTGTTATTGCCGATATACGGCCACAAATGTTGGAAAAAGTCATCGAAAATTGGACGTCCAGATTGGACTACATCCGAGACAGCCGTGGCAGTCATATGCCAGAAATCATATTTAAAATGTAATGCCACAAGATTATCTTTCGAATAAAAAAAATTCATGTCAATCGAATAATACATCGTTGTTTTATTGCAATTTAAAGTTCTATACCTCTAAAAAACACCCTTTATTTTTTTTATTTTTTAACTAAAAAGTTTTATCAAAGTTAAAAACAATCCCTCTTAAAATATTTCTATATAAACTGTTTTATTTATAAAATTCTTAAATCATTAATCATGGAATGCATTGATGATTTTAATAACTTAATAAGGATATTAGGATAAACTAAATAAACTTCTATTTTTTAAACTACAAATTCCCTGCTGACAACTATATTTATACATGTTTTCAAAAACATGATATTGATGAAATTTCAGCATTCTATACCATTAATTTACGCTATGAATATAATACAAGGGATATTTTTATTTTTAATTTATAAATAAATATGAAATATTAAATTTGTGCACTTTGCTTTCATATTTGAAAGTTATTCCGTTTAATGTGTACACATATTGCCTCTAATCAAGAAAATTTGTTTATAATAACCAAACTGTTTAAACTTTTATATTCAGTTTACGTGGTTTTCTAAAAAATACGTTACGCAATTCTAGATATACGTTGGGTGGTATTATAAAGACAAACTTAAGCTGATGAAAATTATTCAAGATATAAACATTCGCAGTAAATCAAGAAAGGATTTGGACACATTAAATGAGCTTAAAGTGCAGTAATTGAATTTTATTTTTAGAATTACGTGGTTTAATAGTCAGAGGACATCAAGCTACTAAAACTACTACAGCTAAAATAATTGGGCAAATCATAGATTACTACAAAGACTTTAATTTAAATGGGTCTGGAAATTTTTCTTTTAGCGTGGTGTGGAGGTTAATTTAGATATTTCAGTAGTTAGTCTTGTCATTTAATCATGGTCAAATGACCGTTGTAGCCTAATGGTAATGGTCACGACTTGTGGCTGGCGTGTCATGAGCTCGAGCCTAGTACCACTTCAAACCTGCGGTGTAGAGAGAGCCGAGCACGTTAACTATGACGTGGTTCAAACGTCCTTCCGTTGGTGTGGTAGGAGATGGTGGTGCCATGTGTTCTCATGTGTTGTATTGGTCACTTGATCATGGTTCGAAATTACGAGGTCCGTTGCCAATAGCCGTAGTGCAGCTTTATATTGCGACGTAAAATATCACCTCCCACTCTCTCTCACTCAATCAGAATCACAATTTAAGTGATATTTCACTAACATTTGATTTTAGTTCTAAACGTACAGAATACTATTATTCCTTATCATCATCTTTAGTACAAGCTGGGACAGAAATTCTAGCTCATTTCATCACAATTTTTCTTTTCGTAGTTGTGCATTTATACATAATTGGAAATAAAACAAACTAAAAATGAGCAGTTTAAGATTTCGACGAATTCTGATGACAGTGGGTTTAGAATTACTTCTTACTTCTGTAGATTTATAACTAAAAATAAATAGTGTTCAAATTAAAAAATTAAATGCAGTAACTTTCATAATCTCTCGATAGATTCCCTTTTCCTTGTTTTGTTTTATGTCCTGTCTATTTTTAACTCGTAGCGAAGCATTAAGAACTGCAAGGGAAAATTTAGCTCATATGATTCTGTAGCTGCACTGTGGTTCTTAAATTTCTGTTAATCATTCCTAAAGATATGTTAATAAATTATAGTTATCTTAGAAGAATTTTAGATGTCTCTTTTTTCAAATCCTACTATTAGCTCTCTCTCTCGCGCTCTCTCTCTCTCTCTCTCTATATATATATATCTTGCTCAAATTTTTTCAGTCGTTGATAAAATACTTTCTATTCATCCAATCAAGTTTAAATGTTTTTTTTTAAACTTGTAGCGGATGTGACACTTGATGTTAATACAGTTTTTTCAAGTATTAATTAATTGTTTAAATTTAAAGAAATTATTTACCGGTTTTTGACGCCAACTTAGATTCGTCTCTATTGTTGTAACTATGCAACTGTTAAAACTGTGACAAAAGTTGGCGACAAAAACCGGTTTTTCAGCCAAATTAGCCAAACCGTGTGTGCATTAATACAACAAAGACAAATCATGCTCTTTTTTCAATTCCTACTATTAATTCAATCTCTCCCTATATATATATATGTATATATATATATATATATATATATATATATATATATATATATATATATGTGTGTGTGTGTGTGTGTGTGTGTGGGAGTGTGAATAAATCTTCGAATAAAAATCAGACTCTTCAGAAGGCGGGATTTTAGATTGGCGAGGTGGTTTGTCTAGGGGTAAGTATTTAAGGGTGAGTGAGGAATTATTAATTGAATCTAAGTCATTTAAACACAAATACTTCAAAGTAAAAGAGAATTTATTTAAAGTTAAAGGGAAATATTTACAAAAGGGGATAATTACAAAGAAAAAGACATGCAGGAATTAGGTTAATTAAAAGTTGAGTTATACCTTTAGAAGACGGGGAAATAAACCTTTTCTCATTCTTGGATGTTAGGACTGGTGGTGCGCGCAAGGCGCGGAAATGCGGTAAAGACGCGACGTGTTGAACTAGCAGTGGTTAGTTGGCCTCTGCCGAAAAATTATTCAAGCCGGAACTACGAAAGCTCACTAGATGGCGCTGCTTCGGAATGCAGTAATAAATAAAATTGAGATTTATGGTCCTCTGAAAAGGATATGACTCCACCTTTTAACAAATATTTCAAAGGGAAAATCCTACATATATATATATATATATATATATATATATCGCTAAAATTTTCTATCGTTAATAAAACACTTTCTATTTATCCATTCAAAGTAGGAATTGACTTAAAAAATTTTTTATATTACTTGTTTTAGAGTAAGTAGATTCATGATAGATGAAATAAAAGAATTCCATCATGAATTGAATAACTTTATTTCGGACCAAAATGAAATGCATCACTGATACATTCATTTCAAATTCATTAATTTCTATTAAAATTATTTGAAAAATTCTGTGACAAATGCCTTTGTATACTTTTTTACACTTTTGTATACAGTATAAAGGTGATTCTGTAGCCCAGTGGTAGAATGGTAGCGTATCATGCTTCCACGACCCATATCCGGGGTTTCATACATTCAGTTAGTCAATAAAAGGAACCCCAAGCTTGCTTGGGAACTAAACAATAGGGGTTTCGTGTGAAGCTGACCATTTGACTGGAACATCTGGGCATGCACCTCAGTGCCTAAGCTAACGAAATCTGAGATAGCCACAATAGGCCTTGAGCCTTCCTGCGCTGTTGCTACACTGAGTTTAGTTTATGAAGTTGATTCTAATGTTTCTTCTGAAATAAACTTCGAAACTGAGGTCGAGTACAACTAGTGGCTAGCATCATTTCTCACGAGTCTTGATCCCAGTGAATGCCCATCCTGTGAAGGGGATTCCTAGATCCTTTAATCTGTGGAGCTCAAAGTCTTCACATTGATACAGTGTGGAAATTTGCTGAGTGGTAGTCAGCTAAGATGATGTCCTCAGTACATAAATGGTCCTCATACCATAAATGACATGTCCTCATACCATAAATGACAAGATGCAAAAGAACAAAATTTGTTGCTAGCAGTCCTCATGTAGCTTTGAAATATGAAGCTAATAAATAATTGATCAATCAATCAATCAGAAATAAGCATTAAATATAATTACATATTTACAAAAATAAGTTGATTGTATAATGAGTGTAATAATGTACTAGAAAGTAAGTGAACACTAAAGAATAAACATAGTAAAAAATAATCTAAATAAACGACAAGTTAAATGTGACCATGTTATCTTCGAAATAGTTTATTGAATCACACAAGGTTATTATAATTATTGTAATTGTTTATCTTTTTAACAGTGATACATGCACATTTTTTCACTATGCAAGTTTATCCCTGTACTGAAAGTTATCCATCCCTGTAGTTTGTTCTGTTCATACAGCAGGAAAGGGAAACATGCTGTGAAAGTTCTCAAATCAATCAGCATACAGAACTATTTAGTAATTTTTCGGTGTACATTGATTTTGTTGCATGAGCAATTTAAATACTTTAAAAAAATGCATGTGGATCGTGGCTACGACACGCATGAATTGTTTCCATGCATGTTCAACGAATCTTTTTTTTTGTACAGTACACCAACTCTATAGTACAATATACTTCTATATTACCCGGGCTTTTGTAAAAATATGTTTCCAGCTTGTGTGCAATGTGTGAGAAACAAGAATAAGCTTTCTATTATGGTATTTTTTATAGAACAGTTTTGTAAACTTTTTTCGGTTTATCAGACTTAATAGATATGACATTGGAAGCTAAATTCTTTCATTATATAATGGCTTTCTTCACTTATTTATCTTTAAAATTTCTTCACCTAGCTGCTGCATTTTTTTCTAAATATGAATGTTTTGCGTTGATAAAATTTAAAATACCATAAATAAGATTTAAAACAACAGAGTTTGTGAATTCCTAATCCATCTGATGACCTTATTTTCGGAATTTAAGTGCAAATTAAACTTCCCAGTTAATAGTGACACAATAGCACAACACATATCGTGGCTCTCAAAAATAGAATTCCATTAATACTTAGACATTACATAAATGAAATAAATCTCATAAAATCCCAAAGACGTGTCTGTTAGCACAATTAAAAATCCCTCTCAGACATAAAAATCCCCGTTCGCTGTCTCCTTTCTCTTTTTGTACATAAATTTTAAAGCAACTCTTCTTATTGCTCTAAAATAAACAGCCACAACATAATACGAGGAACAAGCCGGTAAAATACCTTCTTTGATAAACTCTTCTGCCAAGTTTGAATTTTGTACATCAAATAACCTAAACAAGACTATTTTTTCTTTGCATGAGGTCATGTTTTCTTACTAGATACTTTCTTCTCTTTCCTCTTTTATCTTCTTTTTTCTTCTTTTCTTTTTTCCCTTCTATATCAGCATGGTTTTTATTCCGCTTTCGGCGGCATATTTACATAATTGACTTTTTTTTCCCTCTCTGCACAGCTCGCCGCTAGAGAGTATTTTGAAGATTTTGTTGTTGTTGTTGTTTTCTTCTCTGATTTTTTTACTACACATTTATACACATCTCCCGACATAGATACTCTTTTCCCCCCATTCTCTATCGCTCTTTAGAGAGATTGAAGAAGGAAATATTTGCATTTGCGACTACCCTTCTTATATTAATTGTGAATCATATATTCAATCGATTTGTTATTCTGCTCAATCACCAACGTGGTTTCTATTTTGGGTTCTTGCTTCGTTTTGCAGTTCTCGGAATCGATTCTTTGAGAAAAAAAATGGATTTTGTATTATCGTAATCATTTTCGTGATGCACGAGACTACCATTAATTTATCTCATTTAAAGGATCATCGATAACTTTACGTTATAATCGATTTTTTATTGCATTGTAATTATCAATGTTTGCATAGGTAGTAAAATCCTAATGCAAAGAATTTTTCTGAATAATAGCATTCAATATGATAATTTAATGATGTAAACATAAAAAATTGCTTAATTTTTTAAAAAAAGAACATAGATTATATATTTTGCAAGATTCTCCCCTAGTAAAAGAACTTGTAATGTTTTTTTTTCATTCTAAATTTGGTTTCTAATATTTTAAGACAATGGGTTAAATTTATAACGACCACACGATAAATACAATCACTCGTTCATCATTGAACTTAAATTTGATCTTTGACTTGTGCTTGTTGTTCTATTTGTAAAATTTAGATTCAATTTCAGATTTTTGAGTTAAGATGTTTAACTTTTAAAATTATTTAAAAAGTTTTTCAAAATGAAAAAATAATAATTTTATTATACGTGCACTTTTAAATTAGAAGAATTTTATTTACCTATGTAACTTATTATCGTTCACAGGAAAAAAAATATTTTTAAAAAGAATCTGCAAAAAGCAAAAGGTGGCAACAATGAAGAGCATAAACTGATTGGCAAGAAACACCTATATGTAGTTATTATGTGACTATGACGTCACATGAATTTATCCCATTACTAGTACCTTATATAAAATTTTCGAAAGTAATGCATTCACAACTAATAAATAATGTATTTTTATTATATGAAATCTCATAAAAGTATGTACCTTTATATAATAATTTCCAATACTCTAAAAGTATTTAAAAAATATGTTGGTATCTATTTTTATATGCAGGGTGTTCTTTTATTATTTAAGAAGATTTTATTATTAAATTTTATATTCATAAAATGCAACTATTAGTTTTGTTTTTATTTAAGTTAAACTGTTGGATTAAATATAAATAGATTTATGTTTTGACGTTGTCTATTATTAAGAGAAAAACTGATTCCTATTTTGATTAATAAAAAAAGTATATATATATATATGTGTGTGTGTGTGTGTGTGTGTGTGTGTGTGTGTGTGTGTGTGTGTGTGTGTGTGTGTGTGTGTGTGTGTGTGTGTGTGTGTGTGTGTGTGTGTGTGTGTGTTTCAAAATTCTCCAATTTCTAAGAAAAATATAATTTTTTTGGAAGTTAAAGAAATTTAGAAAATGATACTGTAATTAGTAAATAGTTGGCTGTTGATAAGTAGAAGTCAGAAAAGCGACTAACGACCCTCATTTGTTAGTGTGTAAAGAAAATCTAAAATGTACTGTAAAGTAATCTAAACATTATTAGAGATTCATAAGTTTATTTTATTACATGTTCTCAAGAAAGTCTTAATTCCTCTCTGAATTACAATTTTTTGTTTGTTTTCATTTTGGTTGACCTATTTCGCCTAAATGTGTGCGTGTGTGATCAGCTCCTTTCATTTTACGTTTAATAAATCAACCTTCATTTCTTGTAATTGCTTAAGCCAATATGCCCAAAATTTGGGAGAGAATTGCTCTTTTCTAGTTGATTCGTAATGTCGTAGTTAGACATAGTCAAATAAAAAACTTTTTTAACCATGAAAAATTTAAATTTTGTGCTAAATTTTAAATAATTTCAATTTGTAAGAAGATTAAGTTCATGAATCTGACAACCATATATATAAATTGTGGTGAATATTTTTTATTTTGAAAAACAGTACAAAAAAAGTATTGAAACCTAATTACATTAAAAATGCTGAAAATTTAACTATTCATTTTCGTTTTTCTTTCCTTTCACTTTTGTGTTGCATTTTAAAAGAATTTTTTTCTAGATAACTGCTTAATCTTACTTTAATTTAACAAAGGAATACAATATATTTTTTTTAAAACTCAATGAATTTATTTTTTGAAGTTAAAATTTTTTATTTTAAAGATAATGAAATAATTCATAGGATTACAAGCCATATAATATACTACGAAGGTAATATAAGTAAAACCCACATACATATTTATAACGTTTGCACATATATAATAATATTTTTTTTCTTGATGCAATATTGTCGTGGTAGACAAGGGGTTATGTTCGCGAACTTCTGGCCGGTGTTGTCAAGCTGTGAGCTCGGAACATAGTGTCATTGAGGAACCACCGAATACAGGGGTTTATGCTCGTTAGATGTGTTTCAGCTCAAAGTTCTCTCATTGGTGTGGAAGCTATTGGAGAAGGAGGTGCCGGCTCAAATGTAATCTTCATCACTTTGGGAGAGGTCTTCATCTCTCTCTTGAGCCCTTAGATATGTAGGAGATAGGAAAGAAACACTTGCCATGATCCAATCAATCTATCTGACGACACAAATTCACTTTAAATATTTCTCCGAATAAGTATTGTTTCACAATAATTTAGTAATTATACCTGTCAGAAACAATCTCACCTGATTTCTGGTTTGTATCCACTCCTACTCTTTTCTAGCTAAAAAACTTCGACTATATTTGTAAACTTAATTTGCATATCACGATTTCTTCTTCCGAAGGGTTGTTTGTAAATAACGCGAATTGATAGCCCAAATATTTCCCAAGAGGATTAGAGGAAGGATCGCGATAGGTCCCTCACAACTTGAACGGGGTTCACAATTACATAGTCCTTCACCAGTATCGCTTGTGATGCCTAGAGAGCAACGTAAATTACAATCAAATATTGCCCTAATATTTATAAACAACGTTTTTGGTTATTCAAATATATTTTAATCGATGATAGACCGATATTTATTCCTTATTTAGAAACATATTTCCATAGATGCAAAGATTTTTCATTATCTGTTACACCTAAACAAGACTAAAGAAGAAAAATGACTGCTTGCCTTTTATGTTGTTCGTGAGCTTACTTATAAAACACGGCCTTTTTTTCGCCCTAATCGATTTTCGGATAATAATTAATTCTGTATTTCCATAATCAGTTTCTTGATACACGCAAGACTAGTTAATTTGTTTTCATTTGAAGGATCATAGATATTTTTACTCCCCAAGTGCCTTATTGATTTGCATTTATTTTCAACAGAGATTAATGGATGCGTCATGAGTTTGTGTTTATCGACAGAACTTCTCATTCTCATTGATTTGTTCGAAATTACTTTCCATGAAGTTGACGTTGTGTTTCGGCCAATGAACTTTCATATATCGTCCATAAAATAACGTGATGTCATCAAACAACCACAGTAAGTAAATATATAAAAAGAAATTTCGTGTCATCATAAATCTCACGTCTCTCCACAGCAACAAATTAGTATTCTAGTATTAACATATGCGAGCTGTAAAGAAATTGTTATTCTCTTTATGAAATGGAGACATTGAATTTAGCGTTTGAATCATGGTAATATAGCCCCTACTGGCACAAAGATTTATGATACAAGATATTTCGTCTGAAGGAAATAAAAAAAAAGTTAAGAATGTGTGTGTATAGATTCAAAATTTAAAATTTTATAAAAAGTGCTAAGCAATGTGTCCCATATGTCAAAAAATTGAATTTATTTTTCTTGTTTTGATACACGTGTCGATTTTATGAGTTTATAATTTTGATGAAAGAAACTATATTAGTGACTCAGCAACAAATTTTTATCAAGCTCGCTGTTTTATACAAAAATTTTAAGAGCAAAAATGATTTGATTCAAAAATATACTAAGAAGAAAGCCACATGTTATGTAAAAACAGTTTTCGAGATAAATACGACCATCTCGGAACTATTGTAAAATTCTTGATAATTTGATTCTATTTCTGTTCCTTCTTGAACTCTTTATTAAACATAAATGAAATAATCGGACGATTGCTACAAAAATTATTAATACTCTTTCATTTCGAAGGTGCGAATCTCACCAAGTTGGTGTTATTGGCGACAACACACAATATTCACATAAATATTAATAAATATTAGTTATCACTAGTTTTTTTATCCACTTTTGAAATATTATGAAAAGGATGTTATTGTAATAAGAAAAGACTACAGCTTGTTTTGAAAGGTGATGGTAAAAGGTTACCTGCGGGAATGTTTCCTTTGGCGTCGGTTGTATTATTTTTGGCGAATTTGTTGCTTGCGTCGGTCAAACGGAAAGGTACCAAATTATTTTTGTATGAGTTTCTCTTTAAAACTTTATGGATAATAAGATAAATTTAACACTATTATAATATTTTGTGTGCATTAAGTTCATTATT
Source organism: Trichonephila clavipes (assembly GCA_019973935.1). Classification (NCBI taxonomy): domain Eukaryota; kingdom Metazoa; phylum Arthropoda; class Arachnida; order Araneae; family Nephilidae; genus Trichonephila; species Trichonephila clavipes. The sequence goes on along the minus strand of BMAU01000459.1, from coordinate 1,282,693 downwards.
GACAAAAGGATGTCATTGAAAAGTGTGCAGGTGTAGTTTATAAGTAGCTAAAATAATGGTGGCTCAAACTCAGTGGCGCAACTGTCCATGAGGACAAAGATCTGCTGCGCCCATCTCAATGCACGTGAACATTGAGCTCTGAGGTGCATGAGCAGATGTCCCGACCAGGTGGTCAGTCTGAATCGAGACCCCCAGTGTTTATGTCCCCAAGCAAGCTTGGTACTCATTTATCAACACACTGCAGGAGGGATGAAAGGCTGAGTCGATCTTGCTTAACTCGAGGATAGAACATCGAACCTTTGGTGTGGAAGTGCGATACGCTACCACTTGACCACTGGACCTTCAATAATGGTGGCTAAGAAGAGCAAATATAACGACCTTAATATGATATTTGATAGAGCGTAAATAGTGGGAGGAGTCGATCTCAAATTTAGTATGGCAGCGATATCATAAGAGACACATTTCTCTCAACAAATAATAGATTTATTAGATAGATAATTGTATGAAAATAATGAATTGTTTACAAGCATTCAAAATTATAATAAAATTATTTAAAGTATATTGCATTTCTTCTAGGCTTAAGAAAAATTTCCCACAATCAAATATCTCCCGAATGAATACTCATCCATAGTTTTTCCAACTTTAAACCAATTTTAACTTTTGTCTAAAAACAGTTTCTTGCTTATCAATACATATTTATTTTTCTCCCAGTTTTTACTTCTTCAACAAAAAATATAGCATGATGTTCTTATATTGTTGTTCACTAGATCTATTTAAACACTTCTTTATGGTCTAAGCATTGATTAAAATTTTGTCAAAAAATGAAGCTTAATTTTCCTGATTAACTAATATATTTGCTGCTTTGGATACAGAACTATGTAATTCTCTGGAATTAAGATATTCTTTTTACAGTTCGCTTTTATTAGTTCTATAGTACTACATTCTTGACCCTATCGCTTTACCAATATCTACTAGAAATCTAACCCCAAGAAATCCAACCATTCCTTATAAATCGACCAAACCTTCCCAATTCCAAGGAAAAGGAATCAATACTAAGTCTAGAACCTTTCTCACCAAACGAATCATGACGTGTTCTAACCTGTTGCTGAAGATGTTTGGCTTCATCATCGCCTGGAATCTGGGGTAGGTCCTGGCCATCCAGGCTGCTGCCACTAAAAGGAAAGTTATTTGGATAGGGATTGCCAAAGAGGGGAGATGTAACAAAGCGAAGAAACCACATAAGTGCTTCCTGACAAAGAAAGGAAAGTGTGAAATAGGGAAAAAGTCCTTTTGGTAGTCGTCAGAAAAAGTTCTTTTCTTTATTGAAGGATAGTGAAAAAAAAAGACCTTTTAAAAAAGTAGAATGGTTATCTTGTCGAGTTTTTATTGTGGAAGAATAGGTAAAAGAGAGGTAATTAAAAGTTATAAAAGTATTTTGTATGGAATAGTTTGTGCTTTGGGGTTGTTTTCTTATGTCGGTTTTGATAAGGTTTCGTGAGTAGTTAATTGAAAACTTATTGGGTTTCCTTGACTTTGATTAGATAAAAAAAGCCAAATCTTAATTTTTGTATGAATTTTTTATTTATATTTAATTACAGTATAATGAAACGAAAAAAATCACTCTCAAGATATTACATTTCAATACTGCACTAAAATTTTAGCTGAACTTTATGGACTTCGATTGGGAGGAGGCGTTAAATTTATATGATGTCTTTATTCTTATTTTTATCTAACTAAAAAAGTATTATCAACCGAAGAAAAATGCCTCAGTATATTGCATCTCAAAACTGCTCTAAAACTGCATTAGAAAAGTCGTAAAAATTGATTTTTAATCATTTAACAATTAAACATTAACCTCTACAGCACCACCTTGAAAGGTAAAATAAGGTATATTTTTTATAATTTGGAATATTTTTAAGAAAAAAGAAATTGAAATGTGAGGTATAAGAAGAAAAAAACCTTTTAAGAGTATTTTTCCCTTCTTTTGCACTTTTCTCTCTTTTTTAATTATTTTTATATTCACTGTTTTGCAGAAAAATAACTATTAAAAGGCTTTTTTGATTGTAGATTACAAAAGTTTTGACATTTTGCTCAGTTCCTTTACATAGATATTGATCAAATTTCAGTAATTATCAATTAAAGTTACATCATTTTGTCTAATTTAAAGTTGTGTATTTCTAAAACTTTTTTATTTATAAATAATTCTGATTTATGCAGAACATAATTTTGTTTTAGTTTCATAAAACTGTTACTTAAGAAACGCGAGTCATTATCAGCATTGTAAGAAAATAAATTCCTCTCTAATGCTTTAATAAAAATATTTATAAATACAGTGGGTGATCGGTTCACCATAGACTTCTATGTGAAATCTATTAATTCGTTCTGGAGACCCTAAAAATTAAATTTTTAAAAATGTATAATTTCTTAGTAATTTTTTTAAAAAATAATACATGCATATAGTCTTGCATATTAATCAGTCCTTTTCATTTTTTGCTTATGGGGCGTTGAAGAACATGTACAATATCGATTGCATTTCTCCGTTTTTCAGGATTTTCCAGAAGTAATTAATAGCATTGTTGTTGTAAAGATCCCCAACCCTACTGACATCAGCTTGGTTTGGGTGTCATTCTAAGACCATTGCTCTGACATCCGTCCACTTTTTCAAAAGATCTTTAATGGCAGATGTCGGCATTGGTCCTCTTTCGTCTTCCTCTTGTTCAGAAGGAGACACATTTCGCTGTGTTTCTTGGTGTTCTTCATTCAAAATTTCTTGGAGTTCTTCTTTCGTCAATTCATCTTCATGTCCCATTATGAGCTCTTCTATGTCATCCTCGTTCACCTCCAATTCCAGATCTCAGCAGTTCTCAAAATTTCATCCATAATTTCAGGGGTGTATCCCTGATCACCTCCGAGTATGTGTTCGTTGTCTAAACACAAAAATTCTTTCTTGAAAGTGTTCGTTATCTGAATATGTGTCCGTTATCCGAATACAAAAAATCTTTCGTGAAAGTGTTCTTTAACCGATTTGTTCGTTAACCGATCACCCACTGTATCTTAAACAGAAAAACACTATTTTTAAATATATTATAATTTTGATCATGAGTAATTTGTTAAGAAACCCGATTATAAAATTATTCATTTTTACTTGTATTTATTAAAATTTAAGTATGGCATAGTTAAGAAATTAGAAATGATATAATTTCAATACACATACACTGAATTCATTTCAAAATTATCCGCAAAGAAGAATTCATTTACTGGTTAAAATTTAAGCATGGAAAGATTTTGTGTAAAAAAATCATGTCTTCAGACATTTTAACAAAAATTACAAAAATCAATTTTTATGTTTTTTTTAGAAATTAAACTGTAAAAGAATCTTATTAATAAAACTCAGTCTTAAATAAAATAAAATCGTAATACTACTATTCAGTTTTAAGTAAAATAAAATCTTTATAATAAATACTCAAACCGGCACAATACAAAAATATTTTAAGCAGAAAATAAAGTTATAAGTAAATAAAATGATGTGAAAATAATGTACTCAATTTCAAAGTCCTTTCAATCACTTTTTTTTCTTTATTACTGCAAATTAATTTTTACGTTACATAACGTAAGAGCCCTTCATCACTACAGCAGTTGGTGGATAAATGAGTACCAAGCTTGCTTGGGGACTTAAACATTGGGGTCTCGCTTCAGAATGACCACCTGATCGGGTCATCTGCTCATGCACCACAGCGCCCAATGGTCACGTACACTGGAATGGGCACAGTAGGCCCTAGCCCTCATGGGCTGTTGCGCCACTGAGTTTGAGTATAAACGTAAGAAAAATAGTAAAATTATGAAAAATAGTCTAAGATGTATAATTGGTATTAATAAAAAGGTACTAATAAAAAAATATAAAACAATGTGGAAAAAAGCAGTTTTTTAAATGAATACTGAAACTTTTTCAAGTAACCAACACATTTACATTCAAACAAGTATTTTATACGCATTGAATTTTTTTATGATTAGTTTTATTCTTAAGCCTAATTTAATTTTATTACCTTTTTCGTAACCACCAATTTATAATGCACAAATAACATATGAATCATAAAAAGAACTCGACGAAGTTTGATTGAAAATAAACGGAATAGTTGAAAAAGGAATGTTGAATCTTTGTTATAGATTTTAAAAACATTTAATACCAAAACTATATTCTATATTTTTGATAAATCTTTTAAAAATGTTCCATAAGAGCTTCTGAAGTTCTTCAAGATATTCGCTAAACAATTTAAACTTCCTCCCCCCCCACACACACATTTATGTAAGATGCTACTCTACTAAGTGGAAATTCTGTTTCGTCAAATGCTATTAATAATCCTACCATAAACGTGTTCTTGCATAAAGCGTATGTTCATTATGCCAAAACTGTTGTATTACGGTAACTTCTTACACGATTCTCATGTTATCATTCACTGTCCATTAAGGCAGAATTTCTTGGATGGATATATTTGGTGCAAGTCTTGATATAATTTTAATGAGCATTTTCCCCTTTGAGAAAGTGATTAATTAATAAAGATACTAAAATATCGTGAAGTAGATGAATGAATTGAATTCTAAAATTTTTAAAAAGTATCTACATGAAAAGGATTTTAAATTAATTTGTTGCAACCAGATATACATATATATATATGCTTGTAGAGAGTTAGACTATATATATATATATATATATATATATATATATATATATATATTTGTTTTTATAGTAAATGCATGTACGCGTTCAATGTATTAAGCATTTCAAAAGTTCTTTGAAATTAATTTTATTAATATATTTTCAAATGAAATAAGATGTTCAAAATACGCTTGTAAGATTTTAGCAACTAAGAATTTCGAAAAAGTTTCTAAAATTTTATACCAATTTATAAAATTTAAGAATTGATGAAATTCAGACCAACTCACACGTTTAGCCCGTCATAATGATATATTAACAAAATTAATTAAAACTTGGTATAAACATAGTTACTCAGAAATATTAAAATAAAAAGTTTTACTGTATGGTAAGTTTAAGTAAAACACACATTTATATTGGTAGAACAGTTAAAATTTCATAAAATATAGCAAATATTTATAGTTTAATAACTGAATCGAGATTAAACTACAAGAGTCGAGAATTTTTAGATATTAAAAGGTTCGAACAGGCTTTAGGTAATTTGAAGTTTATTCACATATATTCTCCGAAATAAAAATCCAAAAGTGAAAAAATTATTAAACATTCAAAAAAGGAAAAGAATTTACTTTATATATTCGAAAATTTTTAAGAAAATAAGTTTAAAAAAATTTATTTACACACGGTTCATATTCTCAGCAAACTGAATTTAGTTTAACTTACTGAATTTACTTTACTGAATTTAGTTTAGAAAAATTAACGAGGAAATCCTACCATTTGTTTTTTTAACTTTAAGCTGTTCATTTTACTGTGATGTTATCTCGCGTGTAAGTTATCGGTAAGGGAAAAACTAACTCCCACATATTTTTCATGGTTTATTTTTAAATAAATTTGTGCAAGTGTTGCTCTCTGTGGATTAAATCTTGCTTTTTCTTAATGGATAAATATCTTCGAATCAACAATATATCTCCTCTTTAGTAAATGCACTTTTTTGTGTTAATAATTGTGTTATTAACAGTTAGAAATCATACTTTGAATCGAGTGTCATATTACTTTAAAGAAATTTTTTGATTGAAATGCATAAACTTAGTATAAGGTGCAGGTTGGCGATTTTGGCATTTTTTCGTGATCAAACTAATCACCAAACAATCTTAAAGGTTTTGACAGGAGGTTTGCCAAGTTAAAATAATTTTCGACCCCAAAACTCGCCAAATTTGGTTTAAATTTTATGTTTCATATTCAACATTGAATAGTCAATAAAATTATTCAGCATGAAATTAATTTAAATTGCAACAACTAAACCAATATTTTACATAATGGGCACGATTAATTTTTTTAAGTTAGACTCTATCGCCAAGAAGGGAAATTATTGTGATATTGAACTAAAGTTCAAAGCAGAATCTTCTCCGTTGGCTAAAGGTGTGCATTAAAATAGGGTTTTACCCTTTATTTAATGCAGCGATATGCTTAATTATTTTATTATGACTTAGAAACATTTTTACTTCGCTTATAATTGTAATTATTTTCCATTAGTTTAATTCTCCGTCTTAAAATGTATTTGGAAAAGAATTTGTATATAAAACCAAAACCTCTAATAACTTTTTATGGCATAAATTCAACTAAAAAGCTTTTAAGTACAGACAAAAAGCCTTTACAAAAATGCTCTAGTTCACACACTCAATAGGGTTTTTTATCTCAGTTTTCTTTCATCTTTTAGTGCATTAAATAATAAGGTTTATAACACTTTTTTCCAATATATTATACAGTAATTTAACCCACTAAAATATAAATTTAAATGGAACATAGAACGAAAGTTCAGACGAATTTTGTAACTTTTTTGGGACATTTATAATAGATGATTGTGTTTTATCTTAAGTATTACCAAGAAACAAACATCATAATGTTAAACAAAATATTTTGCCAGAAATGAACATTTATCAAACTAAAATATTAACAAAATTAACTTGCGTAATATACTATATTTTAACCAAATATACACAATTACAATTCCTGTAAATAATAAGTTCGGATGTAAAAATATAAATGTAAAAAATGAAAACTCTACAGTTTGTGAAACTATTTGTTCACATTTAATCAAACTGAAAAAAAAAAGATTAAAAGCAAACTTTCATTCGTTTTAAATACGTTGAAATAAAAGACTGTAGTTGAACCTTTGATTGCATCAAAGAATCACTAAAATCAAATAATTATTTTTCAAACTTCTTTACTTTCCAAAGATTTGTTTAAAAATAAAATCTTTTCATTTACTATCATTTATTTTTATTTTTTTTTCAATTCATTAGATTACTTGTATTAAAATCAGAAATTCCAGAAGCATGATTAATTGCTCTTGGACATTTTAACTTGTCTGTAACAATTTCTTTTCTGCATGATAATTAATGATGATTAAATGATAATTAAAAACTATTAATAGTAAATAATGGTATTTTTAATAAAAAGAAATACTTATATTATTATTTAAATCGTATCTATTAATAAATTTTAAATGGCTGAGTTGAATAGAGATTCAGGATCAAATCGGATACTTACGAAACACTGCTGAAGACAGCTAGATGTATTAATTTGATTAATATATTAAGTAGTATTTCTATCTTTCAAGTTTAAATTGATTTTCTATGTAATTTTTTTTAATATTTCAAACACTGTTACTTTTATCCAATATTTCCTTCTCACAACTTCGTATAACAACAGATACTTCACTATCGACACAAATAACTATAGCATAAATGAGACTTGTACAGAGAGTCTTTATACTGAATGTTATCATAATAAGCTTCATTAGAATATTCTGAAAGGTGTGGTTCTTTAATTTGACGTTTAGCTGGGATCTCACACTTTTTGAATTTCATGGAATCCTACTTTACAAAAATGTATATTGTATCATTTTTAGCTTTTAAAAGAAGACAAAAAAATATAGATAATTTATATAAATAAATAACAACTTGCATCAGTTATAAAGTAGTTTAATACGTCTATTATTCAGTACTTTACTTTTAGATACTCTTTTGAGATACACTATTTGTTTCCAAAATCTACATTCTTAGAATATTACTCTTCCAATTAATAATAAATTCTCATCACTAATTATTTAATATTTCCTATACCTTATCAATTACTATCAATATCTTATGTTACCTAAGCCATGAATCTAATTAATCACTTATACCCCTGTATTGTCAGTATCTTTTCTTTCACAGCCAGAATTTTAATCTGAACAACACGATTATGTACTTTAAGTTGATAAGTGTATCTTCAAAGATAAGGAGATAGAATTATAGTAAATAATATTGGATCTTATACATTTTGTTTATTGTAATTGCTCGTTAGAAGATAATGTAGTGATTTTTACATCATGATACTACTTTAAAAGGAAAAGAGAAAGTTATCTACAACATATCTACCTTCAGACTATATTGGAACGTTAGAAACTAAGTAGTACTTCGTCCTTACTCTCCTTCTCGATATATACTTCTACTGGGAAACTATTTACAGTTTATTTTCTACTGCATGCAATTTATCTTTGCAACCATGTCTCAAACTACCAAACTAGGCCATTAACTCAGCATACAACAACCGTATCATTATCAAAACTCGGCTATCTAAGATTTCGCTTTTAACTAACAATCAGAATCGTCTACCCACTGTTAATTATACCATCTCGCATGACTAATTACAACCATACTTCAAACAACTACCGCCAGCCAACAATAAACCAACGCAACCTATTTCCAAAACCTCTGACAATTGTTGCACTGAGTCGACCTGTTGGACCCTTTGGCGACAATTCCCTTTCCTTCCTTGGCGACTGAAATCCATCACCGACGTAGCAACCCTGGGATACGAGTGCACACACACACACTTGCACGCAGATCAAGAGCTCTGTCGTGCTCCGAGGAAAAGTGAATCGGAGAGCCAAGGGAGGGTTGGAAGCAACAGGCTGCGCGCGCCGCCACCCATCGCCCCTCCCCCTTCCCCAGCCCACCCCTCTCCACCCTCTGACAAGCGATAGCAACAGGCTTTCTACGTGTTGTTGGAGGGGAGGACACCTCAGTTCTCTGACTATGGTACTTCCTCGTGTACATGCCGTCTTGTAGCTCTTCAGAGGTGAGGTGCTCTGAGTAGCGTGGAACTGGTGAGAACTTGCCAAAAAGTATGTTCCTCCTCCTACATTTTTTTCCCTCCTCCTCCCAGATTTTTTCCCTTTGTTTTAATTTTTTTCTGTATGAAAGGCACCGTATGAGTTGGAAAGTTTGTGCGCTGATTGGTAAGAGAGAATGATAATATACGAGAGATCTGGACTTAGGTTTTCGAATCAGATACCATGTGTGTTGATCCGTTAAGTTTGGCTGCGCTGCCTGACAGTTAGAGTTTTTTTGGGTTTTAATTACTTCGCAGTTAAATAAAAATACGTTATTTCCGTAGAGATTTATTTTCAATTTTTATTATTCGATTTTTTAAATTTGCTTTTTCTGTTCTGTGAAAAGTAGAAATGGTTAGCTGGAAGACTTCGAGTTCAAACAACGCTGAATCTAATGAAAAACATTGAACTTACCAGAACGTATGTTTCCCTATGTTTATAAAATCGAATTCACTAGATGTCTATAAAATAAAGTATGTTTTCGTTAAAATAATTTAGTTGAAACTTATTGGTCTAACTTTTTTCTCAGAACTACATACATTATTTGACAACATTTTAGTTAATGTTAAAAATAAATCTTTGCTTGAAAAATCTATTGAATATATATATTTTTTTCATTTTTATTGTAACTTTACAAATAGCATTGGCTACTTTCAAGTCTATTGAAATGTTCATTGGGGAAACTCTTTTCAACTTTTCAATCTCAATTCAACTTTTGAAAGATTATCTTAAAAATTCAATGCGGAAAAAAACGATATCCTTTGAACACTGTTTTGATAATATTTGAAGTCAGATCAGTAAATAAATATAAGTTTTCATTCAAAAAAATCCTAGCTGATCAGAAATTTTAAAACAACTTTTAATGCAGTCGATTGAAATTATTCTGCTTATACATAGGCTTACGAAAACTTTTTGGACACATCTGATTTTTTTCAGTTCATAAGTATAGAATTTGAACAAAAATAAAAGGATTTATTTTATTTTGAAAAAAGTTATACTGCTAATAACAAAAGAAGCTGTAAGCTCTATTTCTTTTTCTTAAAGTAAAAGTCGAACAAACTATATGTTATTTTCTTTCATACGAGCTCTGAACAAAGAACAAGTACATTTTAAGATTTAACTATGTACAGATTTATAAAGTAAAAGCTAAGATCGATTAACATAAATAAAAGTAAGAAATCAGCTTGATCAGAAAACATACAAAGTAGAAAAAATAGCATAATTTTGAATTTTAAGTAAACAATTCTGAATATATATATGCATGTATATAGCGTTTCTCAAGAAAGAATTTAAGAACATTAAATTTATAATTGTTTGCAAATAGTATTTTTATCCTAATTCAATTTAATCTTTCGAATTAAAGTACGACATTGAAAAGTAGAAATACTCAGAGTTCTGTTGTATATATTTTGGTATCGTAGATAAAAGAGTACTGAGTGTTTCTAAGAAGTTTGAAACTTTCATTAGCTTTAATTAGATTAGAAATATCTTATAATTTAATAAATTTAAAAATGCTTACATAAAATTGTGGAATGAGCCCATTTTGATAAAAAGAAATTTTTATCAAAATATTAGTTTTAACTTAGGATTTAGTTATAGATTACTTCCAGCTCCCAAAGTTTACGACAAAAAAAATTATTTCGAAATGCAATGTTTTTCTAAATTTTTCTCCATCAAATACTTAAACTTTCTAAAACTTTCGATCAAACTGCGAGATTTTTAAATAATTTCTATTTTAAATTCCTTAAAAATAATGACTTAATCCCCAAAGTTTTACTATTTCGTTCTGACCTGACTATGGATAAAGTCTTGTTTTCTGAACAATAAGGAAATTATTGTAAAATTAAGTTATAAATCAGATCATAATTTACTTTCATTTTTAATCAATGAATAATTTACTTCCAGTTGCAACTATAAATTTATTATACAAAAATGAGTTGAAAATTTCATAACAGTAGAATTTAAGACCATATTAAGTGTTCAAAGACTTCAGAACTCTTTTCTGCTCACAAAATATGAAATATTTGGCGTTATAAGTGGACAGGAATTTTAGAACTGACTTTGTTATTAATTGGTATTCAAAATTGTTAAAAAAATGTTCTTTGTATTAAAGCAGTTACGTAAAAATGGAAAATTAGATTATTAAATTTGTAAGACTGATATTAATTTAAAGCATCTTAAATGTACGGAAGCGGTATGTTAATCTATTTTAATGTTAATGATTGTATTCAGGTGTATTTAAGCCTAGTTCTTCTCTTATACATTAGATTTTTTTAAAAAAATTCATTATGCTGAACTGCTTCAAGTTTATCGCTGAATTTTAATACGTTATTTTCATAATAGATTATTGCACTAGATATACAAAAACAAAAAAAATTGCAATAAAATTATTTTTTTTAATTAAATGTCCAATGCAATACTTTAGTAATGTGTTTCTGAAATTTGATTGTATTAAAATGGAAATATATTCAGTTGAAAAGACGAACATTTAACTTTAATATATAAATACATTTTATTTTAAACCAAACAGTTTAGTTGTATGAATACAGATTTATGCGACCAAAACAGCATTTATTTTACAAATTCACATTTTTGTTCAGATACTTCTTAAAACTCCCATAATATCGTCAAATTGGGTAAAAATCTTGCTTAATTAATGTTTTAACTATTCAAATTATCTCAATAACAATTATTAGTAGAAATAGTTATTGGCTGTTGAGAATTTTATGTTTAATATTTCTGTTAGAAAATGTGATATTTTGCAAAATTTGCTTAAGAATTTTGAAATTTTTGGTTTTTAGTTTATCAGCTAATGTTATTTCATCTGAAACGGTGCAGGATTTTTTAAAGTTCTTCTATTTCTATGAAGACTTCTCATTAATTAGTTTATTTAATGCAAGTGTACACTCTCAAATGTTTGGTTAGTGTATATTCCATATGTATCAGTAATGTACTCCATATTTCTATTAAATATATCAGGTTTCTTACATTCACATTTGAGCACTTAAATATTCAGATTAATTTGCAGAATATAAAAAATTATTTATCAAAGTAGTTGAATAACTTGGAATATATAAATTACTAATAAATGAGAGTATTCAAACTGAATAATTCGAATATTTTCTTGGTTGATATAATGAATGATTATGCATTCCTGTGAGAATCAAATGTAAATAACAGCATTATACTATGTCACAAGTTGTGCTTTAATTTGAATAATTTGAAGAAAATCTTAAAATGTAATCGCTTGATATGAAGTATACAGTACTGTGATATGGATGTAAATTACGAATCATTCTGTATAAAGATGTATTGCTTAATGATGATGTGAAATTTATATAAAATTTACGTATATTTCGGCATTACTAGCGATTTATTTATAATGTATTAAATTTTTTCTAAGAAATGAGACATTTTTTTCAATTTTTCGAAAGACAGGAATTTATTCTTATGAAGGGACTAATTTTCATTTTAGTTCGTAATTTTACATAACATTTGCATTGATTACTTTTAACAACTTTAAACTTAATTTATTGAATTATTTCTACTCTTATTTATTATATAAATCTTAAATATTATACTTTTATCTTGTATGTTGTTTAAACACAGCTAGCATTTTAAAAAAATATTTCTTTACAACATATATATGTTTTAAAACATAATTTTTATATATTTTGAAAAATCTCTCTAATCCATACGTTTTCCAAAAACAGTAATTATAATAATCAACCTCCAACCATTCAACTTTATTTATAATTATGTAGCATAAACTGCTAATAAATATATACATATATATATATATATAAATATATATATATATATATATATATATGCTTAGTATACCTTAAAAGGTTATATAATCTCTGTCACTATAATAATTACAACCTCTGCAGCTTATAAATGTTCGCACAACAAGCCAATATTGTAATTAAAATATTATTAAAACCTGGCGAGTAATAATACATAGCTGTCTTATATATAAATATGTATTGCACTTTTTTTTACTATGTTGGGATCTTAATTCAGAAATATGTAATATTTTCTCCCATTTGTTTCATGTTCTTAAAAAGTTTTTGCAATATTTATAATGATTTACTGCTTTTTATATCTATGAGAAAAATAAAATTAGCTTAAAATTTTTATAATAAAACGTTCGAAACAGATTAGTTAGAGTTCTTAAATATTGTACAAATTACAAAATTTATGCCTCATTTATTAGTTTTTTATTTGTTTTAAGTAATCAAAGAAGAAAATTGTCTTATTAATATGAAACTTATTTCATTTGGTTTTATTCAGTGCTGTTTACATTTTAAAACTATTATTAATTTCTTTATTCGTATATTCAATGATAGCTTACAAACTCAAACATCTATAATGCTGTGATATGTATGTGCAACCAGTATATTGTGGTTCTAGCAGCATATATAGTAATAATATTATTCAATACTTATTTCTGAAATTATGTATTTTCATTCATATTTGTAGAAAGAATGATAGTTGAATTATTTAAAAAATACGTATTATGTGTAAATAGACAACATTTACTTAAACTTTCAATAATTTTTCTTTCAAAATTGGAACACACATGTTACTTATATAACAATATTCCATTTATATTTAAAATCAAAATACATATTCAAGCTCAGTTATGGGTCTTTTTCATATCTGACTTTAGAATAATATTATTTTACAATTTTAAAAGGTATGGAAAGTTAGGCAAAATTTGAAATGTATCTTCTCTCTTTCGACTATTTCTATTTGATGTAATTCATGTAACATTTGAACTCTCTGTAAATACTATATATATTTTTCAGTTTAAGTGTAATAATGTAATAAACTTTAAATGAATGTTGAACCTTTTTTTTTATTATAAAATTTGGCTTCGAAATTACTGTTAAGATAATTGTTCATGAGGGTAAAACTTTAAAGCTATTTTGAAGGAGAAATGTGGATATGGATTGTTCAACTATAGTAAATAGATTCTCCATAATTTATAGATTTCTTGTAAATTTTATTGAGTAACTTAAACTTGTACCCATTACATTGTAGTTTCTTCATGATTCATTTAAAGCAGCAGTTTAAAATCAGAATGAAACTCCATTAATCTCTGATACGTGAATAAAACTTTTATGCAATAATCGCATACCTGTATAGAAAAACAATATTGCTTTTCATTGAAATATCAAATATTTGAGTTTTTGTATGTATGGAAGTAACGCATACTATCTTATTTTAAAACAGAAATGAATATTTTATACTTTGAAGAATGGTTCATACAACAATAAATTAGTTATTAAATAGTAATATTCCTTTCGTTTAATCTATATTAATAAAAATCAATTTTCTGTAAAATAATATGTTTAGTTGATTTCAAAATAATCGAGTTTTTCAGTTATACATCAGTTTTTTGAGACACGTATAAGCATTAAATCAGAAGATGGCAACCTTGGTGCTTTGATGTTCCAAACCAATCTGTCAGTATGGTTCAGCGAGCCACACAATAGGAAATATTTGAAACAATTTGATTCCTTTGACTATACGTTCAGGATTAGAAAATAGAAGTTGTTAAGAACATAAATTTATAGTCTTATAATATATTAATTATGCAACATTTAAAGATATATATTAACATATATCGGAATATATGACCTTTACATATTCGCCATCCGAGAAAAATTTGCAAAAGCAGCTACACAACAAACCATTACGAAACAACGTTCGTCACTTTAGATTAGGTCCCGATCGTTTAACAAAAGGTGTTTTTTATATACAGTACCAGCTTTTTTTATAGCCGTATTTCTTATTGGCATTACTAAATGTGGGGTGATATTTACTTTGAAAATGTATTTGTACGCTTGACGCGTAACATAACACAAGTACAGCACAATCTTATTGTATGAATTCATATTCATTAATCTAAAAGACTTGAAAACCGCGAACATCAAGCTTTCCTCTTAAAAGTTCATTTGAATTAAATGTGTAGGTGTGAATATCGTCACAATAATTAATCAAATAACATGAAAGTTTTCACATTAAAACTAAGAAGATGTCGTAAAATTAAAAGTAACTTATAACGCACGATGTGCGTCAAATAAAACTCTACCCTCGGTTGAATTCATACACGATGCTTGTATATCGGTGCTATGAGTCAATAGAAAGTAAATAAAATGCTTGAGGCGCCAAACGGACAGACAAGGCGATTTGACTTTATGTAATAACTTTGCTGAGTGGCATACAGTGCCATTGAGAATTGCACTGCGTGTCACATTTGACACGCGTACCCATAGGCTGTTGACCCCTGCATTGTATCATATATTCCTATATCCTAATAGATTTTTTCTTGTCATTTACAATGTTCAATCTAATGCGAATGTATCATGTCTTATTTTTGAAATACTCATCGTAATTAAAGGTATATGGGTGCAAAAGTGCATGAAAAGCAAATAGAATCATGCTGTAATATTATTTAAACATCCATGATTTTGTTTCAATTCTAAGCAATTAAAATTTTTCATAGATTAGTAAGAGTTACTTATTTGTAAGATTTAAGATTTACAGACTTTGGAAAATATTTTGCATATTTAACACGCATCTGCCCATTAAGAGTTTTAGTAAACTCAAACGGTTCATGAAACTAAAAATGTTTTAGAAGAAAATCTAACAAACATGGTTCGATAACTCGCTTAAAAATTATTATTTAAGAGAGAATGATTTATTTACAAAAAGAGGTAACCACAATACTAATAAAAAACTATATCATTTCTGTGACTAAAAATTATAAATTGGTTGATTTTATCTAAACGGAAAGTCTTTGTAGATCATTTTAATTCTTTTGTAAGTCAGTAACAATAATCTTGAAGAAATCCAATTATAGTTCTAAATCAAATTCTTAAGAGGATATGAAAGAAGTGAAAAATGAAATACGAATTGTGCAATCCAATTGCATAAAGCCGTTAATTAATGAAGAACATTAACGCTACGAATCAGGTGAATCAGGTACGCAGCTTCTCCACAAAACCTTTAGCTTTTTATGTGAATACATTTATTCCACGATATTTCACTTACATTAAGAAATCAATCGGTTGAATAAACTTTGTAGGGTATTTTATTTACTTTTATTCATTATTTAAATGAGAAAAAATTGCATACATCCATTTTTTTGTTTCAATTAGTAGCCGAAATAAAATATATTCTTACATTTATAAAGTTTCATATATATTCCTTATTAATACGCAAATAGTAATTAGTGTGTAGTTATTTATTTAAAATTAAATTCTTAAATTATTCAAAACACTTTTCAAAAATTTTAGAAAAATCTTACCCTTTTTGATATGTTTTTTAATGGTTTCGTGTTAGAAAAACTTCTTTATCTACACGAGTATTACGAAGAAAATTACGAAGTTAAATGGTGTAGTATATGATACATTTATATTTAATACTATAATCCTCCAGATAAAATATTGTTCATAAGTACTTTCCGAAATTAGAAGATTTAACGAAGAAATCTTTCCAAGAAGCATGTTATGACCTTTAAAATGGTAAGTGAAAAAGCAATTGGGAAAAACTTAAGAATAAGCTTTATACTGAAAACAAAGTATTTTTATGTGATTTATGTTTAGCAAATGAGTTAATAATCGTGTTATCTCTATGGTGTAAATTTGTAATTACACTAGTGAAGATGAAAATAATACACATCTTAAGGATAGCTTTTAATTTGGTGTAATGTCATAAAATGAAAGGGCTGGAAATATTTGTAATAAAAACAGTATACTTTATATTATTAGTGAGGTATTGATTATTTCACTTGCAATTGATATTATCAGATTATTTTTTTATTAGAAAGCTTTTCATTTAAAAAACACGTAGTCGAGAGAAGAAGCATCCAGCTGTAATCTTCATACTACACGTTTAAAATCTCTTGGTATGTGGGATAGGTTTTAATACCAAATACCGCCCTTCTATGCGCTACTGTTCACTGCGCATTATAAGAGAAAATCAATTACTAGTTTGAGAAATTGATTGATTGAGCAGGTGAAATATCGCAAATTGTTTTAAATAATGAATGTCGCAAAACTACATTTTAATTTTTCAAGTAAGTTTGATCCATTCAATCGTAATTTGCGACGTAAAAAATCAATGACATTTTAGATGATTAGAAATTCTTTTGACACTTTAAGAAATAACATGAAATTTTTTTTTGATAAGTTGTTGAAAAATTATTACCTTGTATTTCTTTTTCTTTCACACATCTAAGTATTATATAAAAATGGCATTGCCTATCCGGTATAGTGGTTAGCGACGCTGACTGCTTTGCCGTAGAGTCTTGATTTCGAATACTGGGTAAGTGAGTGAATATTAACGTCGTAATGTTCAGCTCCACGAGGGCTTTTGGCGACGTACCACGTCACTTGACCATGGTTCAAAATTACGCGGTCCGTCGCTAAAAGCCCTCGTGGAGCTGAATAGGGTGACGTTAATATTCACTCACTCACTCACCGGAGAAAACATGGATGTTTGTTTATGTGTAGTGCCTTTCCAGCTTGGGTGTACTCTAAATAGCCGTCGAGCCGCAAGTCCTCTTGTGAGGTAGGTGGAAGACCCTGACCCTCCCCCAGGGAATTCTTCCTCAAAATTGGGATGGAACCGATCTAAATCGTACTGTTACATGTAGGGTTCTCAAGGCTACGGCTAACGACAGACGTACATCTAGATCCTTGCCATGATGAATTCCGTGGACCTAGATCTGACGCTGTCGAGATCAGGTGGCATAGAAAACAAAATATAAAAATGGTTTATTGCTGTTGTGTGAAAAAAATTGAGTATGGAAAATGCGTTGTTTAAAGTTGGTGTGTATAAATTATAGGACTTTGGAAGGTGAACATGGTCAATGTCTATATAATCCTATTGCCCAGTGCCAGAGTCACATTTCAACAAAGATTATCACATAAGTGTTCCCTTTTGTTATGTGTTTTGAATTTCGTAAGGAAGTCAACAGATATTCGTGTAATTTTTATATGAGTGTAAACTTGGTAATAATGCAGCACGCTATATAAACCAAGCATTTGGGGAGAATACTTTTATCGATCAAAAAGTGCAGCCAATTGTTTTCAAAAGTTTGGTCTGGTGATTTTTCCCTACAAAATGAACCACGTGGAAGACCCAAAACGTGTACGAGAAATAATGCTCTGAAGGCATTGGTGGAAACGAATCCAACTGTATCTCTTATTCTGCTAGTAACTGATGAGATACATGAAACATTAAAAATTACTCACCAATTACTCTTAATCGGCATGTCCCATTACTTCTCCACGATCACGCTCGGCCGTGCGTTCGTCGTAACAAAACAATTACGAAATTAAATTTATTTAAATATGAAATCTTGCAACAGCCTTAACTTATTCAACGGATCTTTCGTCAGCCGACTTTCATTTTTTCAAAATATTTAGAAAAGTCTGTAAGGGCTAAACAGTACGAATATGAAGGCAGTTTGAAAAATTTCATATCAGAGTTTATCGATTCTAAGGATCTGAATTTCTTTAACACATGCATCTATGCATTGCATTCTCGTTGTTAAAAGTATAATGAGGTAAACGTAGAATAGTTTTAATAAATAAACAACTTTTGAAACATATATGCTATTTTATATATACACCTAAAAGTCCAACATTTCACTCGCACCAACCAAATAGTAGTATAAGGTTTATAATAGTAGTAGTTTAGTTTTTATAATATTTTCTGTAAGTTATTACATATAAGTATAGAGGTATTAAAAGATATAGCTTACTGTAAAAGCTACCTTGATTCAAATGCTCATCCAGAAAGAAAACATTATTGAAGTGATCGTAAATGCGGTATTAAAATGACCTCACTGTACAAAACAAGCACAAAATTCATTAAAATAAGTGTTTTAAAATAATCTTTAACACAAATAATGACGTACGCATCAGATCAAAGATATCAAAAGTTTTATCATTGAAAACATTTATACAATGAACACTAAAAAGATGTTAGCTCTATGGAAGGGGAGCTAAATACCCCCCATTTTAATTCTTACATATCGTACAATCTCTCTTTCTCATTTAATTAGTGTACAGAAATCCTATTAGAATATCTGCCGTACAACTTTTTAGAGTATAATGTGCATACTCTGTAAGCCCAATAGCCAATGCTGAAAAAACAGGTATGTCTATCGTGTAGTAAAAGTGAAATTTGCTAATATTGAATTCTAATTTAAAGAATTTCAACTTCGAACGAACCAAAACCAAGTCACAGTCCTAATATCTTAAGAACCCCCAAAACTTCTCAACCTTAACTCAGGAGAACCTTTCACAGATAGATTATCCCAAGAGCTTAAATCTTTCAAACTAATTTTGTAAATTAAAGTGAGCAACTGGAATCCTAAGGCAGATGAAAGAGAATGTAAATGTGCATCAAGTGTATCTCCAGTCTCCGGGAATTGAATTCTCATAGCTAATTTTGCTGAACTATATTCCAGGCACTGTCCTGTCGTCTACTTAGCGTAAGTGACATCAGACTTGCACAAGGGTTGATGAAATTGAATTACCACTTTCTGATTGATGTCTTCTGATCAGTTCCTGGTTTCAATCAAATTGAGTCTATGTTTACTAAGATCTAATGTGATTAATGGTACTTACAGTAACACACCTAAGGGTTAGGTGATTTGTGATTCCTTGTAATCTGAGTAATACTGAAAATGAGCTATTCATGAGTAACGAAAAGTAGTACTGTGGGCAATCGTTGATGGTCGTGTACCTTAAGACTCTCATACTGAGTAGATTAGATTACCAAACGTAAGGGTTAAAAGATCTTTGGGTATCTTCCATTGAGTGATTTGCAATTCCTTTGAAATCTTAAGTAAATTGTACTTGATGATCAGGAGTAACGTGATTTGGATTGAATGTCACAGATATGATTACTTTTGGAACGTTCTTAAGAGCAACTGTACTACACTAGCTCTCTTTAATGATAGGTACTTTGTCAATCTTTCAAATGCATATCTAACATGCTTTAATAAGGTATGTGTTTGCATGTGGGGTGTTTGATTTGATCAAAGATGAACTGAAGGTGACCTTTAGACAGTTAAAGATGATTCTGGAGCATCAAAAATGATAAGAATTATGATTGCTATTGATAAAAAATGTATATTTTCAGTCAGTGGTGAAAGTGGCCTTCATTAAAGAAGTTAAGATAATATTAATTGTTAAAATTGATTCAATTCTATTGAATATTATATTTCAGATTTGTTTGTAATTTTTTTTTCAATTTTACAGTAGAAGAGAACATGGGTTGCATTTTGCTGTTTTTAACTTTCATATTAACTTGTCTTTTGTATGGAACATTTAGGAATTGTTAGCTTAAATGTATTTATTGAAGAAAAAGTAAAAGAAAAATCATCTAAATATTTTAAGATCTGATTAAAATGCAGCCACATTAATTAATTTAATTTTTAAAGTATTATCTCTTACATATTAATATTTAAAAGAAGTTAATTTTTGAAGAAGAAATGCAATTGAAATTATAGTATTTTATTCTTAGATTATTTAAGAAGCACTGTAATTGAATAATATATGTGTTATGGGAATGTTATAAAAAATAAATGTTTGCCACAAATATTGTTTTATAAGCACTTTTAGAAATAGAAATTTATGGTACTATTGAGAAATATTACAAAAAGTATAGCTAATTAATATTGTTTCACTTAACACTCTACTTAGATTTTATAAAATAGTTATTTTTAAAACAAGATTTTATTTTTAAAAAAACAGGATCATTCCGATTCTCAAATGATAATATAAATTGTAAAAAAAAGGGAAAAAAACACTTCTCTTTGTAAAAATTATTTGTTAAGTTGTAAATAATTAAATATAATATAGCGTAAGTGTTTTTATTTCAAAAGCATATCTAAACAGTTATACAAAATCAAGGAAGTGGTTTTTTTTAAGAAAAAGTAGCTTAAAATTATAATGTTTTGAAAATGATTTTTTTTACTGAGCTGTAGCAAAAAAGACTTTTACATTATAAAAACGTTCTTAGGTATCGATTGTTATTTTAAATAAAAGCAACGTAAGGGGTTGTTTTTTAAAAAAAAAGAATTTATGTAACAAAAAGCATAATTTAAGTTTTATTTCATCATGATGATTGATGAGTACTGAGAAATGTTGTACACAATTATTTCAATAAAGAAATAGTATTATTAAAAATTTTTAAAAAATGAGTAAATGTTTTTAGAGTGCATTGTGTAAAAATTATTATACTTTGAATCTCGATAGTAATTCTTCAAAGAATAATTATTCTTATATTACAACGAAAGTAAAGCACTTAAAAGAGATGCGCATTTTAGCAAGAACATTCTTCCTTCAATTATTTTTAAAAAATATCATATACTTTTCAAATACTTAATAATCTTTAATTTTCAAGAAATTTCTTCTATGCAGCACATATTACTATTTCTATTAATAAATTACATTACAGACTCAATAATGAATTGTAAGCGATGAAATGCATTTACAAATCCTTTTAGAAGTCTTTTAAAAGGGATTTTCTATGTTCAAGATAAAATATCGAAATACAGCTTACAGGTCTAATAAAAATTTATTTCAATTAGACAAACAGTAGACACAAATGCGATTATCTGGTCTACGTAATGAAATGAGGCTTAGCTATTTTTATCTCTCTCTCGGAAGTTATAAAAATAAAATATATATCCATAGACACGTTGCATTAGACTAAATGTTCGAATTTTCAAGTAATGGAATTTATATCAAGCGAGATTTAAATAGATTTTAAGGCCAGTTGGAAACCTCTATACTGAGACAATGTTAAATTGGCTGTTTTCGATGTACCTTTTCTCAAATTCTCTTATATGTACATGCTTAAAATTTTTCATACAATTCAAGTACACCTTTCTCATTATATTAAAATGAGCTTTAGCTAATTTTGAATTTTTCATAATTTATAAAATATTTTATCAAACTTTGCGAAATTTTCCCCCATTTCACATAAAAAAATTTGTAAAAAGTGAATTTTTGAGTTTTTTTTACAAAAGCTCATTTCATTATATGTTAGCCATCCTTATAAATATATCATAAAAATTTACATACCTGTGAACAGTAGTTTCTCAGAAAAGGTACATCGAACATCAAAATTTATATTTTGAGATAAATTGATTTTGGTGTATATAGTGAGGATTCTAATCGGTTACTAAATAAAAAAAAATAAAAGGCTTAATTTACAGTAAATAAAAGACAAATGTTTTGGCTTATATTAGACGTTCAACTTTTAAGCCAAAACGAAGTGCTTTGTGTTTACATTTTTCGTCGTTCAAATGGGAGTGATCCAGTTTCAATGATTATTTAAAAATAGTTTTTAGGGGCTTCTAACTACCCTAGAGGTTAAAGTAAGGTATTTTTAGAAAGGTTAAAATCTCTGAACAATTTGAACATGCAAAACTCTCAAATTGTCAAGAAAAAAATTAGCTTTCTGACAGCACTTAAACAGATTATGATGAATAAGACTCGTGCAAAATATTTATTTGTACTAACTATAAATTTCCATGAATAATAATGAAAATTAATGTATTAATTTACATATGACTTTAATTACATTTCTTTAGTGCAAATTACATTTTCTGATTTATGGCAAATCGCAAGTGAAAGACTGAACTATTCAGAGAACTCATGATAAAATACAGTGTTCTCTAGGAATTATGTTCAATGGGTTATTAATCTTAAAATTATGATCTTCTAAGCAAAATGATAAGAAAATCTAAAAAATTATGTATATGATTTTTACAATCCAGTATATTTTCGTGTGTCTTATTCCTATTGTATAAACTCGAGGCCAAAGTTTGCATTTGAGCAGATGTTTTTAAAGAAATATATTAGTAGTAGAAAAATTAATATCTTTGTTTTCTACAGTTTTCAAAAAAATTACACCTTTTTTCTAGCGATTACAGTAAACTAACCTATAATTTAGAAGAGAAGTAAATTTTCTCACTGATTGAAAAATGTCAATAAACATATTCTATTTATCGCGTTTTTGAAAAACAGTGTCAAAAAATTTTAATTCCTAAAACACACACACAAATAAAATAGGAAAAATCATAGATATTCTTAATTCAACACAGATAGATTAAGCAACGAATTCTATAATTTCATAGGGTATACAATTACCTTTTATTTAAGAAGTAATATTTATTTCAAATCATGTTAATATGTGAAAGTTGCATTTGTTATTTCTTATAAACATCACCTATAATTATATATTATATTAACAACAAAGATGAGGCTCTTGTGCCATTAAAACATTACGCTCACTCACTCGACAACAGTGAGGGTATTGGTGTCAAATATTTAATCTACTTAAGTCTACTGTTTTCTGTAGACTCTTGAAAAATGGCATTTTTTTCAAATAAGTCGATTTCAGGATTAAAATTTTCACATTTCAAAATCTGCGAATAATTATGACCCGCGTTAATAGCTTCTAAAGTTTTAATTAGCGTCTTATTTCGAAATAAAGTGAACTTAAAACTTGTAAAATTGACTTTGTTAATGATCATTGAAAATGACGCCAGCTTTCGGTTTTGTTTCTGGTTAACATTAAGAAAGTTTTAAAGATCTTAAGAACCACAAAGCTGATTTATCAACTCATTATTATCACAGCAATTTATTTTATTCCAAAAGAAAATAATCGTGGTTATATTTTGCTTGGGTAAAGTACATTCTTCAATCAAATCAAAATTCTCTAGAGTTTCCTTATGCTTAAAATTTGAAAATGATGATTATTATTAACAGGTAATTTTGCAAATTAATATTCACTTTACTTCTGAAAGAGATACAGTAGATGATACTAATTTTTTTAGCAGAAAACTTTCACATAGTCCCATTTATCCCTTTTAAATAATTATTTGAAGTACTTCAATTTAATTTTCGCATGTTGCTAGAAATCATTATTAAATCTACATAATACTTACTGTATTGAGGAAAAGAATTAAATAAAAATAATTAACTTCGTTTATATAAAATAGCAAACAATATTTTTATTCGTTATCGAAATAGTTCCTCCAGTTTTTAAATAACAAATACATAAAAGTAACAAATACATTCGAATTATTTATATAAAAAACGTGGATTTATGTAAGAATACAGAATCTTTCTCAAGGACATACAAAAATATTCAAATAAAATGAGTTTTTTTGTTTTATTTTTACGTTTAATCTCTCAAAATTCTTACAAATCAATTTTCTAAATTTTATAAAAATAATTTATCTCAAGAATGTAACATACTATTGAAACATGTCCTTCATTATTAATTTTTAAATAAAATTACACGAACAATAGTTTACAGCAGAGATCAGTACCTTATCGCATGCGAGCTACATGTGGCACGAGGTACTATTTTCAGTGGCACTATGCACTACTCTACAAGTTTGTCAATTCTTGAGTTATCGGAAGTTGATAAATTCGTAATGGACCTTACTTGACAAATATCTTCATAATTATAGACATTTAAGGAATTACCAAAAAAATCTGAAAGATAAATAACTCTAAGGATAACAGCTATTTTGTAAATTATTGAATGTCATTGCTGGAGAGATATAATTGTTTGAAGAGAAAAAATTGCATGTACTCTGAAAACCACTTTTGGTTCTACACATCTACGTTAAAAAGTTTTCTTCATATGAAAAATATTTCGAGTTCACAATGAAATTGTTTAACAACTGAATGCCGAAAATCTTGTCAAACTGAAATGTACAAATTATACCCCCGATTTTGCGATATAAAAGTAGAGCACTAGATTCGCAATGTAATTTTTATTTATCTTTTTATTTAACTATAATGAAAGGGAATAATTATATTTTATGTTGTATATTTCTTATTTTGATAAGTATACCTAAAATACATAATATGTGTACAATTTTTTTAAAAAAAAATTGCTGAAGACAGTTATATTTTATGCTGTTTATTTTAATGTTAAAAAATACCTTTAAATGATTCCGAATTAATGTATCATAAAATTATAAACCTATATTATTGGCCTCTATTCCATAACTATGCATGTAAATGGTGTTTTCTTACAGGTATAGAACTTTAAATTGCAATAAAACAACGATGTATTATTCGAATGACATGAATTTTTTTTATTCGAAAGATAATCTTGTGGCATTACATTGTAAATATGACTTCTGGCATAGGACTGCCACGGCTGGCTCGGATGTAGTCCAATCTGGACGTCCAATTTTCGATGACTTTTTCCAACATTTGTGGCCGTATATCGGCAATAACACGGCGAATGTTGTCTTCCAAATGGTCAAGCGTTTGTGGCTTATCCGTATAGACCAATGATTTTACATAGCCCCACAGAAAATAGTCTAGCGGTGTTAAATCACAAGATCTTGGAGGCCAATTCACAGGTCCAAAACGTGAAATTAGGCGGTCACCAAACGTGTCTTTCAATAAATCGATTGTGGCACGAGCTGTGTGACAGGTTGCGCCGTCTTGTTGGAACCCCAGCTCCTGGACATCATGATTGTTCAATTCAGGAATGAAACGTTAGTAATGATGGCTCTATACCGATCACCATTGACTGTAACGTTGTGGCCTTCATCGTTTTTGAAGAAGTTCGGACCAATGATTCCACTAGCCCATAAAGCGCACCAAACAGTCAGTTTTTCTGGATGTAACGGTGTTTCGACACACACTTGTGGATTAGCTTCACTCCAAATGTGGCAGTTTTGTTTGTTGACGTAGCCATTCAACCAGAAGTGCGCCTCATCACTAAACAAAATTCGCTTATTAAAATCGGGAACAACCACAATTTCGTTTTGGGTCCATTCCGCGAATCTGCGCCTTGCTTGATCATATTTAAAATGTAATGCCACAAGATTATCTTTCGAATAAAAAAATTCATGTCAATCGAATAATACATCGTTGTTTGATTGTAATTTAAAGTTCTTTACCTCTGAAAAAAACACCCTTTATTATCGCGAGAATCAAATTGTTTCAAAAATATCCTGCTGCGTGGCGCGTAGAATGATATTGGCAGACTGGCTTGGCACGCCACATCTAAAAGGTAGCCGAACCCTTGCTTAGAGCTTCACACAAATGAAAAATGATACTATGCTTATTATTTCTGAAGTCGTTTTAAAAGACACATACGATGGTGTGTTTTCACTTAAAAAGCTAAAAACAAACCTATTCTTCTTAGTGTTTTGTAACTGATATTAAATTTTTACATTAGTTTACCAAATATTATACTTATTTTGTAATTTTTCCAAAGTTATCAATAAAATGTAATGAGTGTTTGAACTTACATAAGCAAACTCATGGTGAAGAAATGTATATATATATATATATTCACATTTAGGAAAAAAATAGCAGAAATTTTCAAAAATAAATTTTCAGATTTTTAATGTAGAAGATAATTATTAGTGCTATAAATATTAAAAAATAAGAAAAGTATTACTTATATAGCTATTCTATTTTTAAATTGTTGCCTTTTATGTTAAGCACAAGATTTAATTGTTTAATAATAAAACTCCGACATTATATACTTTATTTTTCCCTTTCATCAATTGTTTCAGTTTTTAGAAAATATATCACAAGTTTTGAGCACTTAGAAAAAAAACATTATACCTCAAATACAATTTAATAAACTTTTGTTGTTCAAAATTATTTTATTCATTTTGTTTGTGATTCATAATAAAATCATTATCACATTAACATCAATTACTTTTTAAATAAAGAAAATGAGTTAATAATGCACGTAATAGAAACATAAGTATAGTTTTTTTTCCAAATTCAATATCATGGAATAATATTTCAAAAAGAATTTCGTCGTGTTCCCTCATGCAAAAAGTTAATTTTCGTATCGGTTTTAATTCTTCTATCACTCTAAAAGTCATTATGAGATTATAAAATGTATTTTTGTTAAAATGAAGAAAAAGATAAAAACACTTTGTTCTTCTGAATTGCATAATTTTCTCTCCGATAATAAGGATTTAGTTGATTCTTTACTCATGGGAATGTTAAGAGATTGTGTGAAATGCTATCTAAAATATTTCATTTGAAATAAATTATTCTTAACGTTATTAATTCGTCAAACATTTTGTTAAGTTTGTTATTCCATCTTGCCAGTGTTTTAAGAACCAAAGAAGTTAAATAAATTTGTGGATCCAAAACTATTAAAAGTTAAGTATATATATAAAAAAAATGATTAAGGTATCCGACTACGTTCGGAAACGTGATTTTAAAAAGGCGCATAAATGGATAATTTTCATGATATTTAGAGTCACTTAGATTAGAATACATGTATAAAATTGTTTTAAGGACATTTTGACAAAACAATTTATTTAAATACAATTTTTCGGCAAAAAATTAACTTAGAATAATCTTTTTCAAAATGTTCTCCTTTTGTGAAAAATGCTTCTATTATAATAATATTTTGCCTGTATATAGCTTAGACCTTTGCACAGAGGCTCAAATATGATTTTTGAAAAATTCACATTATTTTCAGAGTTACAGCCATTTAAAATAATTATTAGCGTTTTTTTCTAAAAATTTCTCTCCTCTGTTGTCGTAAAACATGGATAAACCCACTTCTAAGTTATATATTTCAAAAATTCTAGTTAAGCCTCTGTACAAAGGTCTGAGCTATATACAGGCAAAATATTTTTTATAATAGAAGCATTTTTCGCGCAAAAGGATAATATTTTGAAAATTGGTCATTTTATGTTCATTTTTTGTCAAAACGCATTGTATTTAAATAATTTTCTTATTGTAATACTATTCTTAAAACAATTTTATACCCGTTTTCTAATCTAAGTAACACTAAATATCATAAATATTATCCATTTATACGCTTTTGCGAAATTACGGTTCCGAACGTAGTCGGATACCGTAGCAAAATAAATGTATAGTGAATGAAAATTTTTAATTATGCTTTACCTAAGCAAAAATTTTAAAAAAATTATCTTCACTAAAAATTGTTAAATAACATGAGGGAAAATGTCTTAAAGCTCTAAAAAATCATTTTGTCATGTCCTATTTTGCTCATAATTTTTTTCGGATATGGTTTTAATTTGCTTTTCTTTGTACCTAATTAAAAACAGTGATATACGTTAAAGGCTAAAACGTGGAAGACGAAATATCGGTTAACACGAAATAATACAACGCTCCCGACAAATTACTATGTATTTTCCACGCATATTTTCTCTTAACGCGAAACGAAAATCACTTAAAATGAAAAGATTTCCATTCTGGGAATGAACAAAATACATAAACAATCACCGAAATTTGAGAAAGTTTCTGTATTATTGGACTGATCTAGGGTATTATTGGAAGAATTCGTTGCAGTTGATGGTGATAATCTGTGTGCAGACCTAATTTGGGCAAAGACATTTCGGAATTTGTTCAAAGCTAAAAAAATATCATTGATACAGATTCCTATGAAGAAAATTAAATGAAAATGCAGCTCCTGTTCCCATGCTTTTCGAAGTGCAGAATATCATGAAAAATATGTGCAGTTATTTAGACACGCATTCCCTTGGTGAAATGAATAACAAAATGGGCGACGTCGAACAATTTGTTGAAAACTTTATGCTGAAAACGACAATACAAAGAAGAATATTTTCCAAAAACTCAGTAAATTATTCGTTTTTTTAAAAAAAACTTGAAAATTTTGTATCAAATTTTATTAAGTTCTTGTGAATGTTTTGGTTTAATTTATTTTTGTTAAATGCATGTACATATATATATCTTTGTGAATAAAATGTACTCTAGTAAACTTTATTTTGTTGAATAAATGTTTATTTCTTGCAATATCCTTTAACAAGAAATTCTTTTAACATGAAGAAATATTTCAGACTCCTCAGTTTCGTGTTCAGTGATTTTCACTGTATTTTAAGTATTAAATTAAAAAAAAATACGTCACACGAATTTCTCTATTCTGATAACATTTGATTATAATAATTATCGCAACAGAATAAAAGTGATAACTATACATAAATGAGAGAGAGATAATTTATTCTTTTTTAATATAAAAACAATACATAAAGACCACGTATTTTTATTTCAGAGT
This sequence comes from Trichonephila clavipes, assembly GCA_019973935.1. Lineage (NCBI taxonomy): Eukaryota > Metazoa > Arthropoda > Arachnida > Araneae > Nephilidae > Trichonephila > Trichonephila clavipes. The sequence goes on along the minus strand of BMAU01000459.1, from coordinate 1,253,789 downwards.
TACATTTATTTTCGACCAATTTTGCTTCATGAATGTTACACGTTCACAATGCTAATTCATTATTACTTGCGTAGTCACAAAAAACTTTTTCAAAAGTACCGAACGAAAAAAGTAATAGCATTTATACTTTAAAAAATCTTACTAAAATAAGTTACATAATTGATTTTACTAAATTATTCGAATGGGGAAAATGAAGTAATTTAAAAAATTGAATAAAATTTTGATCTACGAGGCACAAATTGATAAATATAATTCACCTGAACTTCCAATATACTTGAATTTTAGATATCAATGCCAAGCAGGTTCAAAATTATGAAATAAAAGTATTTAAATTAAAGAAAGAATTAACTTAGAAATATATTGGATTATTAGTACATGTGTTAAGTTTTATTACAAGTAGATGAACTTCAAAATATTGAAGTTCTGTTTCAAATGATTTATTTAGTATAAGATATAAGGATAAGTTGTCAGTTTTTTAATACAGTTTCAAATTAAGTGATAATTACATTGAACAATTTTTACATGCGTTCTTGAAATAAAACTCACAACTTTTTAATTTCGTTTTCAGAAGAAACTTCTGCAACACATAAACATATTTCTGCTAATATTTCCATTCGCATCTTATGAATAACTGAAAGTCAATTCAAATCTCAGTATTAGCAGTTAAGTCAATTTATTTTATGCAGAAAATATTTCATATTTATTTTATTTTAGGCTAATAATTGTGAAAAAGTTTAATATACATTAATCGTGCCAATCATAAATGTCATTTATCCTACAAAGGTATATTCTTTAACTGTGAAATAAACTTACTTTAATTAAACGTTTATTGGAAATACGTTTATAAATAAATGTAAAATTTTACACCTTATGTCTGGATTATGTAAACTGATGTTTCTACATAACATCTAACTTATAAGAATAAATGCGTTTGGAGTAAATTATTCTAAACTTTATACGTTCATTTAAAGTAAAACAGGAAAGACTGAGAAAAATTTCTTTGATTTTATAGCAGATGTTACTTAAGAAATTCCTCAATAGTTCATTTTATTTTTACTATACAGCAAGTTTAATTTAAAATCAAGTTTTTCCCTTCGATAGAATAAGGTTTTAAGTAACATATAAATTAACTGAAATTTTAACCTAAATAACTAATTTAAAATATACTCCATATCATATGAAAGATGTTGCAAAAATTATTTAATTCCAAACTGCTATAAGGTATAAAAACTCTTTATAAAAGTACACACATCAATTAAATTCATTCTACTTCATTCAAGAATTGATAATGTCATTTAATTCAACTGTCATCGTACAAAATAATGCTGTTTATAATCAGCAAGAATTTCAAACTATCCCTGTGTATAAAAGAGATAAAGATTCACACACACACACACACATTTACCATTGGATAATTTTTTTGTATCAAATCTGATAAAATAATGACTAGATCTTGCTTTATCTTTGAATGTCTGAAAAAACTCTAAACTTATTTTTTTGCTAAACATTTTATGGACTTTTCGATCAAAAATATTTTGTTCCAAAGACAATTATTGTTTTCCTTATGATATGTTGTTACTTTGTAGTTTTTTAAAGGATATAGGGAATATTCCGTTGATTAAGTTATATATGTGTTTTAAAAAACTATTTACGCATTATGAATCTTTGATTACTGAAGTAAAGAAAATAGTGCTTCTTTTTCCCATTGAAGTCATAGAAAATAGTCTAGAAAATAGTCAAGAAAATAATCCCATTTTTGTATTTCTTTTCCCGTAACAATTATTCTGTTGAATTAACATTCAATTGTGCAAGAATTTCAATTCGATAAGGGTATAAATAAATATAAAAATCTACATCACTTTTGCACAAACGATAATTAGTTAATCTCCTATACAATTTGAGATATATTTGTTGCCCACAGTTTTGTATATCAACAGATAGAATGCTTTGATGCAGAAAATATGTATTACAGATACATTACTGAATCAGCTTTTAAATATTTAACAATTGTTTGTATTATGAAGGTTAGAAATGTAAAAAAACTTTAAATGATTTTACAGAACGATTTATGAGTCAAGCACATCTTAGCATAGGTTAGAACTTTTGAACCTTTTCACAACCAAAAAATTAATGTATTATTTTCAAATCGAATGAATATTTTATCCATGAATTATTTTTTCCCCTGACATTATTGAGATTATTTATTTCTCAAATTTATTCCTTCGGCATTTGATGCATTTTTATGTCCTTTAAAACTACTTTTAATAACTACCGTTAACAATTCCAATCGCCAGTATATTATTTTACAATATACTTATCTTTCTAAACACATGTGTAGCAATATTACTTCAGACATTTCAAATAAATAGGAAATAAGATTTAAGACAATGCGTCAGAAAAGAAGCAAAAAAACACAAATCTTCGGCAAAAACGCCTTTTGAACACTTAAATTTGCAATTCTAGAAGAAGCAGGCTTTCTAGTAGCAATTAAATTTATTTCCAGCATTCAACATTACAAAAAAAAACCCAATTAACCCAAACAATTCTTGATCATAAATTTGCCATTATGCCCCATAAACTGTTACTAACTTTCGCAATTAAGTCCACCAACACACTGTAACATTGTCCACTTTCATTATTTCCCATTAACATAAGTAATATAAAGCACAATGAGAGGCAATATGGAATCCTCTTTTACATCATTATTCGTCTAACTAATGATGGAAACTAAATACTTGATAATACCACACCAAGCGATTCTAAGCGACAATTCGAATAATTTCTGGTCGCGTAATAATCAAGCGCATTGCCTTCCCCAGATCAATGTGAAACATGATAAAGGTAATATTATCTTTCGTACAGAGAAACTCGATCAAATCCTTCTGCACCGGTCTGGGCTTTGACATTCTCATATGTTGCATTGATTGTAATAGCACAGGGATAGAAAATGTCGTTAGATATCTAGAAAGTATTCCATTCCTTGCTGCTTAGAAATTTAAGTGCCAGAAAAGCCATTTTTGACGAGGATTCATGTGTTTTTGTTTCAATAATGTTTTAAAATTTCATTCTTATTTATTAGAAATATTCATTGTGAAGTTGTTACAAAGAGTACATACATTACTTTTAAAATGTTCTAATAGTGGTAAAGGTACTAGTTACATTTAAAATATTTTTTGAATTGTAAAAGTTATAGGAAGTATTTAATAATATTATATTATCAAACAAGAGAAATATATAACATGTAAAAGGATTTTACAAACTTATATAGATGTATTAAATTGAGCAAAATTATTTTTAGATGTTTTTTTTTAAATCTGAGTTACTAAATATTTTTATAATAGATGCTTTCAAACAGAGTTGAAAAAAATAAATTTTCTAACAGGCAAAATATTTTTAAAAAGTAGACTTTGATTAAAATAATTTAATAATATAAAATATGTGCTCAGAAGCAATAACTTAATCGGGAAATGTTCTGCAGATTATAATTGTTTTTTCGTGGTTTTGATTGATTGATTGAATATTAACGTCGCACTGTTCAGCTACACGAGGGCTTTGGGCGACGGACCACGTAATTTTGAACCATGGTCAAGTGACGTGGACGACACCTGAGCTGGCACCCCCTCTCCTAACTACCAGACCACACCAACGGGAGGACGTTTCAGCTCTCGACAGATTTAACGTGCATCGTTGCCCTACACGGCGGGTCTTTAGTGGTACTGGGCTCGAACTCATGACATACCTGCCATGGTCCGATACTCTAACCACTGGGCTAACGCAGCCCCCTGTTTTTTCCTGGATTTTTCCCCTTGATTGAGTGTAGTAAAATTTGGCAAAATATCAAATTTAAAAAATTATTTTTAATATTAGTTTGTATTAATCTCCTTATTTACTATATGAGTTCTTCAATAATTATCAAATGCCACGAAAATTGATAACTGAAACCCAAGATTATATTTAAAAATTTTTGCCTTAATATATCATTTGATTGACTTAACATGCAATATAAAAATATTTTGAATGATTTTTACAAAATTCTGCTTTTTTTCTGAACTACTTATTTTACGAATCATACGCTTATTATTATTATATTTGGATTTTTGTCCATTTATCTTATTATTAACTCTTATGTTTTTATAATCTTGTTATTATAAAAATATCGCTATTATAAAAACAATTACATAGTTTCTTTGCAAAATTAAATAAAAAAAATGCTTTTCAGTTTAATTGAAAATGCATTTTTTTACAATAACCAACTTTTCCTCATTAATCGTTAAAGACTAAAATAATTAATTATACAGATATTCAACCTACAATAGAGTCTTATTCTGTTACATCTAAATTTTTTCTTTGTGTAATAAAGCTTTGTACGTATAATTAATTTATCAGGAAACTATTTTACTGAATAATTGTCTTCATCAAATATTCATAAGAAAAGATTCTATGCTGAAAAACTATCATTTTGAGATATAATCTGACATTTAGTTTTCGTTGTACTGGAATTCCATGCCTAAACTACAATGTGAATATTTTACAATTAGCTCACTTTCTTTCAAAACATTAAAACTTATGAAACGAATCAAATATCTTTAAGATTAATTTTTATTCATAAAGAGCTAACTTTTTTTTGCATAAAGCTTTTTCCTTAGTATTTGATCTAAATCATCTAAATAACAGCAGTTTTAAAGACTTTATTGAAAAATTACAAGGTAATAAACGTCTGCACGTTTTTATATATCATTTTTTAAAGTATACTTATGGTATTTTTTATAGAAAACATGATGTCTTCTCCTGTCATTGGTACATTTAATAAATGTAAATCAGTTTACGTATCAGTAATAAGCTCAATATTACCAAATATAACAGTCACTTAAGCATCTAAATTTCAAGACATATTTTCAGAACATTAACATTTATTTATCAGTTTAATTCAATAACTTTGGATGGTCCCATTTATTGAAAATTTATTCCAATTACATATTTCTAATATTTTCTTAGCCATTGTAACGAATAATTACCTTGGAGGTGTGTAGTAATTATATTTTTAATCATTATCAACAGATTCATCAAAATTCCGCTTTAGAATAAATAAACTCGAACGTCAAATGTATTATTTTTCTTTTTGTAGTTTGTCTTAAATTTTTGCTTAAGTTAAGATATGTAAATAAAATATTATAAGTCAACAAATTATTATTGTAGTTTTAGAAGCATATCTTATCAAATATTTTTCCTATTTTACGCTAAAATAATTAGTGCTAATTTTAGAAATTATTACTATTCGCTAGCATTTCCGTCTTTTTCTTGATTGAAATTCCAATGGATTGCATAGAATTGAATTTCGAATAGTATTTTTATTCTTGAAGAGGATATTTTAAATTTATGCTATTTATTTTCTCCCTGAAAAAGATATTTGCGCTTGGATCATGCTCTTTTATATTTAAGAAATCTTTTTGGTTTGTTACATTTTAAAAGGAACTCTTATGGAAACACATAAGCATGATCAACTCGTTCTACGTAAATTATTTTACTGGTATGATGAAAGCATTCTACTATGTATAGCGTCTTGTCCTATTGCCTAATATTTAACGTAGAAATATTAGTTAAAAATTCATCCTTTCAATTATTTGACAGGAGATTTAAAGGAAAGTCGCGTTTAACATGCACGAACATTGCATTCACAAATCTGCTTATAAAAACCTCAAATCCTAATTTTTCTCCTCTATTCAAAGAATAATAGTATAAAAATATTTCAGTTAAAACATCTTGATATTTCAATTGCTTTCAGTTTAAAATGCATACTTCATCAATATTTGGCATGAGAAAACATGCAACACTTTGTACGCGTAATGCGCTGGGAACCAATTAGTGCATAAATGCATGTTCATTTTGTGAGTAATCTAAATAATTTCATTTCTTAGTTAATTTATCTTTTTACAGATGAATCTTGTTAGTCGCTTTGAATTACTTCTACATCAAAAAATAAAAGCTAATTTATTTAATCTGTAGAAAATGCAACAAAAGTCTTCTATCTCAGAAATTCAGCCATTTTAAACGATAATTTTAATATTAAATTTCCTAATTCACTAAATTCCCTATTTAAATTTAAATTATTGATAGTATAATAAATTAATTTTAACTTCGATACCTTTTTATATTTATTTAATAGAAATACCCAGAAATTGAGAAAATATGTATATTTCATTACTAAGGAGATATTAGCATTATAAATTATAACAACTCTCTCTTATCTGAAAAAAAATAGTACAAATTAATACTAACAGTTCTATTGAAAATTACCGTGAATTCCTTTTTTAATTGACATCAATATCTTTCATGGCATTATTTTGTCAAATATATAATATTCTTTGAAAACTAAACTAATTGTAAATGCTACGGAAAATAGTTTTTATACCTCGCTCTCTTATTTTGATAAATATTCCACATTGTTCTAAGCAATTACAACATCGTATCATCATACTTACACTTTTATAAAAAAGTTCCCAAAGAATTGGTTAAAATACGAAAATTCCCTGTGTTGCGAAATTCATATTTTATCATACAACTTACAGAAATTAATAAATATATCGGTTCCAAGTATGACAAAACACATTAATTTCAATTTATCGTCATTTCTTGAAAAATTATCTCGTCGTATCGCTCAAACTTGAATTATCTCTTGAAACGTTATATAAAACAATTTAAATTCCTTCAGCATACTAATGAATCCAAATTAAACCCAGCTCTCCGCACCAGAAGGAGAAGACCTGTTTAACTATCAGATGGATTAAATTAAATAAAAGCATCGAAGCGAAGGCAAACGTAGTTAAGGACAAACTATTTCAAATTTTTCTCTGTTACACACAGTTTCAGTTACCTGTGCAAACATACCCCCTAGCATTAGAAAAAAAATGCAGGTCCAGCACTGAACCCCTTTCCGATCGACACCGTAATAAATCCGAAGCAGGCCTGTGCAAGAATGTGAAGAAGCCCGTTTCCCGAATTCTTCATGGCGGAGTAATTGCATTATGAATCCGGCTAATGTATGTTTCCCGTCCGTCGCCGGCTGAACGATCTCATCTCGATAGAAACCTTCCTCCTCGCGCTCTCATCCATTCTTTACACTCTCTTTCTCGTCATATTGCAAACATTGGGAGAGGATAGGTCGGGCAAGCGTGAACTATCATGCATTTACGTTTATTAGGATGTCTTGGTAGAAGTGTTGGGATATGCAGATGCGTCCACAGAGAGGTGTTGGAATTGAGGAAGGTAGAAAGGTTTGCTTTGAGACAAAAAGGGATTTTTTTTGAGTAAATTATTGGTTTTATTTGATTTATGTTGTGTTTAGTGTTGTAAGAGTAAATTTCCTATTCTTGGCATAGTATATGATTTGATACGTTGCACTTTCCATAAACCTACAGAGGTTTTTAAGGTATCCGACTACCCTAAAATTATGACTTTTTTTTTCAAAAATTGACAATTTTTTGTGATTTTATTTTATAGGCCATCTTATCCACATTATAAAAATATCAAGCTTATTGCTTTCCATTCACTAGAACAAAAACTACAAGTGTTTTAGTAAAAGCAGATGCCATAACTTTACATAAGATGTCAAACTTTAAAATACGTTTTTCTCGAAATGTGTTATTTTCGAAAACTTCAAACGGGGACAGCGATTGCTCAAAATATTTTCTAAATAATTTGCTGAAATTTTTTGTGTATGTTCTGTGTGTAACAGTAGAAGTGTTTTGATCTTCAGATTTATCAATTACTGTTTTATTTCAAAATTTACAGTCTTTTATGTGAATATAATCACTGCTTTTTAAGCAATTTCATGTAATCACTAAGATAAAGGGCTTTTGTTTTTGTAAAAATTAAAATATCTCTTATCCTGATGGTCATTTCAAACATGAATAACAAAGTAACACATCAAAATTTAAAAGTTGAGACTTTGTTCATAAAATTTTTGTACAGAATGTGCCCCGTTTATACAATTTTTTGTACATATTCACCAGTTTTTTCCCATTTTAATAATAATAAAAAAATTATGTTTTGAATTTTAGGATTTTTTCCTTAAAATATATACTAAATATCACAAAAAATCTAAAAATCACAAAAAAAAACTTCATTTCTCCATTTTCTTAAAAAAAAAGTTGTCGCAAGTAGTCAGATACCTTAAACGTTTATTCCAAAAATGACCAACCTTTTTGTGGGAAGAGTGCCACTGTTTGATAAAAAAAAATATGCGTGCCACACTTCAACTTTTCCAGCAAACAAATATGGAAAAGTGAAAAATTGTTACATAAGCTTATGATAGAATTTGTATGCCAATAGCACATTTTAATGCAAGTATATATAGTCGAAATTCAAAAATAGTAAATCAAATTTAGTAAATAAGATGAAAGAGCAAACTTGGTTTTTATTGTTGATTAACTTTTTTAAAAGCTCAATCAATCAGGTGAGGTATAAAATAAAAGTGAGTAACTTGAATCATCTACTTCAAAATAATTATTAAATGCTCAGTATTTACTTAATGCGTCTTTTGAATTACTATTTTTTTACTAAGTCGTCTACATTAGGATTAGCTCTTACAGATGCTAACAAAATTAGGTTATTATAGGTGCACATTAGCTAGTTTTGAGTGATATTTATTTTATTATGCTTATAGAAGAAAACATTTATTCACAAAGATATTTTGATCCAAATCTTGAGGTTTTTTGTCCGAAAAAAACCCCACTTCAATAAAATTGTAAGAAATGGTTTTTTATTATCTTTTGAAAAATTTTAAAATTATTTTTTGTGTGTCCCCTCGTACCACTGCTACAACTCCTTCTTCGTGCCACACTGGCATGTGTACCGCGGGTTGGCCACCCCAGGTTTATTCAATACTTATTCAGTACATATCTCATCGTATTTTCATACGGTATAATAGGCTCAGAAATATTATCAAGATTCTACCAAAAAATAATTTTTAGTTACTAGAAATACGAAAAAAGTTGAAGAATCGTAGACTATAACTATCATTTCAGGAAAAAAATCTTACCAAGTATAGGGCTAATGTTTGGAGTATGCAGAAAAAAATAGATACATTATGATGATGATTAATAAAACAATAGTGTAAAATTATTAATAATTTGAAAGTTTCGAATAACTTTATGGATTTATATAAATAATCTTTGAATTAGCGTTGTTCACAAATTTTTTGGTTTTCTTCTATGTATATACACTTTTTTCAAATGTTTCTGAGAGTTCAAAACACCAAATAAAGCTAACTGTTAAATTTTTGAAAGAAAACTTTAAAAAAATTAATGTGAAGTGATTTTAAAATGCTATTCTACACATAAAATGTGATTAAGTTAATAATTTGAAAGTTTTAATTAACTTTATGGATTTAAGAGAAAATGATACGATTTATGAAAACAATATTTGATTTAACGGTTGGTTTCCACAATTTGTTTGGTTTCCCCTGTGTATATGTATTTTTATAAAGCTTTTGTATCCTCAAAATATAACATAAGACTAATTGTGTAATTTCGTTAAGATATGATGATTTTAAATTGCTACTTTTCTCGCAATAATTAATGTATACACATAAAATTTGATTTTAAAAATTCTTCGAAGTATACATAACAAAAGTTGGTAAAAGTTTTATCATAACATGATTGATATTTGTAAAATACTTTATGAATGGTTTTTAATAATTCATTAAAAAACGTATAAATTCTAAATTTCGCGATTTAAAAAAAAGTTATTGCTTTTGCCACATGTATTGGTAGCAATAGTTATAAAAAATTTCAAAGCGTTTGACACAGTAGAAAAAAGAACCTTAGTACTTTAAATGAAAATATAACTGATTTATCTTTGAGGTAAATCAGTTTAAAGTTTTTATTTGCCATTAGGATGGGAATTAAAACAAACATAAAAGTTATCATAATTCTGAGATGGGTTTTTTTTACTTAGCGCTTCTCTCCAAATTTTGAACTAAAAATTTGGCTAAAAAATTTTAATTTAACTTTTTGTCTGATTTTTCTCAAATGAATTTTATTTTATCCATTTAAATGAATACATAAAATGTATGAATGTGTCAATACCATGATAAAATTCAAAATTCGAACTAAATTCTATTTAAATTTCATGGTAATTATTGTCTATTAATGAAGATAAAACATATAGGAATGTTAATTATTTGTTTTCAATATATATTTGTGAATTTACTCATATTTTCAATTGTTAATTTACTAAGGAACATATATCAAAAATATGCAACTTATGTGAACTATCAACAATACATATTAATACAGAGAGTTGTTTTATTTTCGAATTCACAGAAACGTACCGGCGTCTAAATTTATTCCCTCATATCATCATCTAAGTTTTAATTTTTGATGTCTTAAAATCCTTACAATTTATAAATATTTTGATTGAAAAATATTTTAATATTTTAAATGTACCAAATGATTTTCTTATATGAATATTGCATATTACGAAACAATAAAAACAATTCATAAGAAAAACAAGAAATTAATCCTTTAATTAACTAATAAACCGTTAATTAATACCTATAAAAAATAAGCAAACCTTTCACAGTTTCATTTTAAAGACGATTATTTTTTTGTTTTCTTTTTTCACGAGGCTTTTAATTTCTTTACATCTTTTGCATTTCTTCAATTAAACATTTCTTGAATGAATTTAATAGCAGATTATTTAATTACTTTCGATTTTGGAAATCTGTTTTATCAATAAATTGTATAGAAGATTTTTGAATGAATGTGAGCTTTATATAAAGTTTATATACACATTATATCAATGCGTTGAAAATTATGAGAAACAAATTGAGTACGGATATGTTTCCCAAAAAATAAATCTGACATCATTTCAATAAATAAAGTTTTGAATGATGATTTTAAATTTGGAAAATATTTCCGTATCATTTAATACTTTTAGAGCCATGTGGAGTGAAATAATGAATATTTCAATTCCAGGTGAACAAAATTTTAGAAAAACTATTTTGAAAATATTGTATGCTTCCACCATATTTTTAATGAATTAAATAAAATTAAAGTTAATCACATTTAAAGTTTTTAAAATACCTCTTTAAACAAATATTTTTTTATCAACAGTTGAAAAAAATAAGTTAAAATGATCTAATACAAATTGACATTATTATCAACATGTTCAGTGATTAAATCATTACAACTTAAGGTATCCGACTACTTGCGACAACATTTTTTTGAAAAAAAGGAGATATGGAGATCTTTTTGAGATTTTTATATTTATTTAGTATATTTTAAGGAAAAAATCCTAAAATTGGTAAAAGGAAAAAAATTTATTATTATTAAAATGGGAAAAAACTAGTAAAAATGTACAAAAAATTACATAAACGGGGCCCGCTCTCTACAAAGATTTTATGAACAAATTCTCAATTTTTCAATTTTGATGTGTTACGTTGTTATTCCTGTTTGAAGTGATCTTCATGATAAGAGATATTTTAATTTTTACAAAAACTAGAGCACTTTATCTAAGTCATTATACGAAATTGCTTAAAAAACATTGACTTTATTCACATAAAGAACTGCAAATTTTGAAATAAAACAGTTATTGATAAATCTGAATATCAAAACACTTCTACTGTTATGCAGAACATAAACAAAAAATTTCAGCTAATTATTTTCAAAACTTTTTGAGCAATCGCGGTCCCCGTTTGAGTTTTTCGAAAAAAACACATTTCGAGTAAAACGCATTTTAAAGTTTGACATCTTGTGTAAAATTATGGTATTTGCTTTTACTAAAACGCTTGTAGTTTTTGTTCTAGTGGAGGGAAAATGAAGTACTTGGTATTGTTATTAAGTTAATAAAATGGTCTATAACATAAAGTCATAAAAAAAAATTGCCAATTTTTGAAAAAAATCTTGGTTTTAGGGTAGTCGAATACCTTAATATAAAATAAATTTTCAATTGCTAAACAGTTATTTCTCCTAATTATAAGAGTACTATAAGAGTTATAAATAGTTCAAAATTTTGATTCTATCCTTAAATAAAAACAATTGCTTCTTCTCAGTGAAAAAAAAAATTCTTACAAAAATAATTCATTTAACTTTTCAAAATAAAGGATTACAAATTAATATTTTTTAATCAAAAAACAGAAATTTAATTTAAAAAAACGGATTGAAGAGCAGAAAAGAAAATGAATATTAAAAAATTTTAAAAATGAACTTATCCTTTTTTGCTCACAAGTTTTTCAAAGCAATTTTTTTTAACAGAAATAAATATAAAAAATCGAAAAAGTGGAAAAAATTTTCCACTTTCCTTTCTGTACATGTAAAAAGTTATAACTAGAATCATTATCTGTTGCTTGTGTTTTCGTAAGAAATTTTTATTTTTTTATTTTTCCATAATTTTATCAAATCATATCTATATGGTTACACATAACTATTGAAAAATTTGCAAACACTTTTGCAATCATAAGTCACTATCTCATGATTCAATACTTCATTTCGTAAATATTTTTTTTGTCTAAGAATAACTTTTCCTAATGAGAAAGAATTAAATATTAATTGAGAACACTCTTTTATGCAGAGAAATATAATCATATGTTCATATAATATCTTCTGATTAAAAGCAAGTGTTAAATAGTATTACTGCATATTAATTTCTTTTTGAATTAATCAATTTCTTCAACGCAATGAGTTCCTCATATCATTTCGATATTTAGGTATTATCGCAACAATAGCCAACGTCCACGACAATTCGCCAAGTTGGCAACCCCAACTATACACGTGTTGTATCTTCCGAATTACCAATCATGTGCTTTGTTTTAGTATAATTTCGCCAATAGGTTGTGATAATACGTAAGTGAAATAACTTCTTGTACTCATGCGCACTTCATTCCCATTTTTGTTTAAAATATGAAAAATTAGGCACTTGCGTATTGTATCGTTGATCAATTTCTCCGAAAAAACTGATGTTGCCAATTCAGAAGATGTCGCCAAATGCATGATAAACAATGTGTGTTTTTGAAAATGGTTTCCCATTGTTGGCTGCATACGCGGCATTTGGTGACTATTGACTTGAAGAAGTTGATAGACGTTATAATACGTAAGTACCAAATATTTTGCGCGTTTAACTCTCGATTAAATTGGAAAACGAAATAATCTGGAATACTATTGTCAAAACTGTGTGTGTGTGTGAAAAATTTACCAAAATTCCTCCATCTTCAAATTAACTATCAAACTGAAATGAATCAACGAGCTTGTGTTTTCAAAAATGTAATTTTTCTGGAAATAACAATCGTGATGTTGGTTAATTATCTCACGTTTGTTCAAAGTTAAGTTCATCTTTAGTCGTTGGGCTTAAATCCTAGTATAAGAAAACTAATGAATATATTGAAATCTTAATAATATTTTGCATGATAAAATCGGTAAGTTCAAGTGGCATCATAGTTACGTGAGAACTGTAATCACGTGTTTCCAGCCAATCAATTCATACGCTTCGTTGTTGCCAACTTTTACTTTTTACGGAAGCTTTCTTTTAAAAAGTACATATTTGTCATCAATAATAAAGCACAAAAGTAATCAAAATACACTTGATTTAATAGTATATGAATAAAAGTGTTTTGGTACTTACGTATTATCGCAACAATCACCAACGTTCAAGATAACTCGCCAAGTTGGCAATCCCATTTTTGCGTGGGTCGTATGCGTTAAATTGGCAATCACGTGCTTTGTTTTATATAATTTCGCCAACAGGATTAAGTATCGTTTCTTTAAAAGCTGTTCGAATAGCAACCAAATAAATTTAGAAGAGAATAGTGATGACGCTCAAGAACTGCTGGATTCCCACAATCGGGAGTTGACAACTGATGAGCTCATATAAATGCATAAGCAAAAGCAAGACATTCGAAGAAATCTGAGACTTTAGACCTAGTTCTATCAGAAGATCGAATGATGGTTTGGAATTTGACAAAAGGCCTCAGTTTAATCGAAAACAAACTTACAAATTTTAGAAAACTTAGACTCGGAACTATGAGTATATTTTTTAAACAAAACAAGGAATAAAAATATTAATAGCATACTACGAAGAAGTTTTGCGAGAGAAAAAAAAATTCTGAGCCGGCAGATACTTTACTAGATTTTGTGAAACCGTCTACATTAAAATAACTTCAGCGTACGATTTTCTATGTATTATATCTAAGATTTATTTTATATTTTCTTTCTAAACTACGATTTTATTTCATTTCCCGCCTCAAATAAACTAATTTATGTATTTAATTACCGCATAACGCACACTTTTAACACAAAAACTAAAATGGAAATTTAAGGATGCACGTTATATACACGCCGGGTATAAAAAGGAAACCTGTAAAAATAACAAAAGATAAAGGTATAAAAATGCTTTTACTTCTACACACATTGGAATACTATTTGTTTAAAAGAAATGACATACCTTATGAACTAAAAGAGTTGTAGTTCTAGAAGTGTACTTTTTTTTCGAAAGTTTTGGATAATACCTTAAATAAATGACTTCAAAACTTGAGAGCATTGTAAAGAGTGTTTTTTTAGAGGTATAGAACCTCAAATTGCAATAAAACAACGATGTACTATTCGATTGACATGAATTTTTTTTATTCGAACGATAATCTTGTGGCATTACATTTTAAATATGATTTCTGGCATATGACAGCCACGGCTGGCTCGGATGTAGTCCAATCTGGACGTCCAATTTTCGATGACTTTTTCCAACATTTGTGGCCGTATATCGGCAATAACACGGCGAATGTTGTCATCCAAATGGTCAAGCGTTTGCGACTTATCCGCATAGACCAATGACTGTACATAGCCCTACAGAAAATAGTCTAGCGGTGTTAAATCACAAGATCTTGGAGGCCAATTCACAGGTCCAAAACGGGAAATTAGGCGGTCACCCAACGTGTCTTTCAATAAATCGATTGTGGCACGAGCTGTGTGACATGTTGCGCCGTCTTGTTGGAACCCCAGCTCCTGGACATCATGATTGTTCAATTCAGAAATGAAAAAGTTAGTAATCATGGCTCTATACCGATCGCCGTTGACTAACGTTGTGGCCTTCATCGTTTTTGAAGAAGGATTCCACCAGCCCATAAAGCGCACCAAACAGTCAGTTTTTCTGGATGTAAAGGTGTTTGGACATACACTTGTGGATTGGCTTCACTCCAAATGCAGCAGTTTTGTTTGTTGACGTAGCCATTCAACCAGAAGTGCGCTTCATCGCTAAACAAAATTCGCTTATGAAAATCGGGAACAACGGCCATCTCGCTTTGGGCCCATTCGACGAATCTACGCCTTGCTTGATGATCGTTTGGATGAATTGCCGAACCAAACTGAGAATAAATCACTTGACAGCTGTTAAATCGGTCGCCATCTTGGAAAGTAATGCCAACTTAAACTTCTATACCTGAAAAAAAACACTCTTTACATTAGCATTTCAGATTCCTTCGTAAAATAGGGGGTGTGCGTTATACGGCGAATGTACTTAAAAATTTAATAAATCCAGCTTGAAAGTATAGGTGCGCGTTATACACCGGTGTGCGTTATGCGCCGGATTTTACAGTATATGTGAAGCTATACTCCAACTTACACGGTTATCACTCAGTCACACCTCTCACTTAAGTTTGGGGGTATTACTGCACTTGAGTATCCTTACCCAATTATCAAATATGAAACTGAATCTAAATTTTACTACTAGAACTACTAATGCAAGTCTATCGTCAGTTTTGAATTAAATGGATACCACGTGATTTCATTAATCACTTGACCGTCACGAGTTTAGCCCATTATATTTCTCAGCTTTAAACTTTTGTTAACCTTTATATAAACACATCAAATCTTCACCTACTTTTAGGTTCCAATTCGTGCAAAACCCGCTTTCAGGAGGCTTTAAAAGCACCATCATGATTACCAACTACTACCAAGGACGCTACATGGTCCAAGAAAAGAAAACTGTAATCTCGTTGAAAACCCTTTAATGAGGCAATTAATTCTAAAAAAAATATAAATGCATAAAATGAGCTACATAGGAATATTTAACTCTTACGTAATTACCGATATCCTCGAAAATAATGAAGTAAAAGGAATTTTTGGAGGAGTTTAGCATCATTATTGACTTCGAATAAGCTTAAAAGGAATTCTTTTTTTCGGAGGGACATTAATTCCTGACATATTGTTCGTTAATTAAAAGAAATACTCTTCAAAATGGCTAATAGATGGTTTTTAAATTGCACGTCTGTGAAAAAAACTGTCATGTATGTTATGTAACTTTTTGGTTCCGTGTGTTAAAAATATCTTGTATCAGAAACTATGTTAACAAATAAATAGTTTGTTGTGATTTTGGCAATGTTTTCCTTGTCCAATAAAAAAAAATTAAGGGAAATTTAAGAGGCCATAAGATTGTTTATAACTTATATTACTTGATATATTTTAAGATTTTGTTTGCTAACGATTTCCTTAACTTGCTTTCTTTTTAAAGATTTTTTTATGATTTTCTATTTATTTCACATTTAATTTTGTTTAAATTACCAAGCTGAAGTAGCTTTATCTTTTCTTACTAAAAATTTGGGTATTTTTTTAAAGAGATCTAGTATAGCATTATTTCAATTCATAAAAAAGGGAATATTAAAACCTCATCTGTAATTTCTTTGCAGTGAAATAAGAAACATCACAAACATACTATGAGTATTTTATTAGAAAACATTTTACATTTGATTTTTGGTAAAATCCTACTTCAAAACGCATCTTTGGTAAAGAAGTAATTATGCCACAAATTGCACCAGCAGTTTATTTTTCTATATTGGACTTCTAAGCAATATTTGGATAATAATTCGCCAAATTGGCTATGAATAAAAGAGTGAGCTAAAACTAGATACCGCTAGATTTCTTTTTTAACTAAGAGATTTACATATAACATGAATTATTGTTATTATTAAAATGAGAATAATTTTAAAAAAGTTTAAAATATTTTACACATAAATATGAAAGTACAGGGTGTTTTTTAGAGGTATAGAACTTTAAATTGCAATAAAACAACGATGTATTATTCGATTGACATGATTTTTTGTTTATTCGAAAGATAATCTTGTGGCATTACATTTTAAATATGATTCCTGGCATATGACTTCCACGGCGGGCTCGGATGTAGTCCAATCTGGACATCCGATTTTCGATGACTTTTTCCAACATTTGTGGCCGTATATCGGCAATAACACGGCGAATGTTGTCTTCCAAATGGTCAAGCGTTTGTGGCTTATCCGCATAGACCAATGACTTTACATAGCCCCACAGAAAATAGTCTAGCGGTGTTAAATCACAAGATCTTGGAGGCCAATTCACAGGTCCAAAACGGGAAATTAGGCGGTCACTAAACCTGTCTTTCAATAAATCGATTGTGGCACGAGCTGTGTGACATGTTGCGCCGTCTTGTTGGAACCACAGCTCCTGGACATCATGATTGTTCAATTCAGGAATGAAAAAGTTAGTAATCATGGCTCTTTACCGATCACCATTGACTGTAACGTTGTGGCCTTCATCGTTTTTGAAGAAGGATTCCACCAGCCCATAAAGCGCACCAAACAGTCAGTTTTTCTGGATGTAACGGTGTTTGGACATACACTTGTAGATTAGCTTCACTCCAAATGCAGCAGTTTTGTTTGTTGACGTAGCCATTCAACCAGAAGTGCGCTTCATCGCTAAACAAAATTCGCTTATGAAAATCGGGAGCAACGGCAATCTCGTTTTGGGCCCATTCGACGAATCTACGCCTTGTTTGATGATCGTTTTGATGAATTGCCAAACCAAACTGAGAATAAATCACTTGACAGCTGTTAAATCGGTCGCCATCTTGGAAAGTAATGCCAACTTAAACTTCTATACCTGGAAAAAAAACACTCTCTATTTCATTACTCGGATACTATGCAGAAATAAAAAAAATACATTTTCATTAAAAAATAAGTATAGTACGACAAAAAGTTTAGTAAAACGATAATCTATTTCTATTATAATTACCTTTCTTTTTACATATTTAACACCTCAAAACAGTGCAGATGAAAATTTCAGCAAAAAAAAAAATCAAAGTTCATTTTAGAAAGCCATTGAATTAAAAAAAAATCACACTTTAGTATTTAGTAAGCTATCGAACTTTTTTTATAATTAAATAAATCATTCTAATTCGAAATAAAACACTTTTCTGTTTAGGATTTGCGCTGACTTTCAAAAGTACCCTTGCAAATTCAAAATTTAAATCAATGTCAACGACATTTGAATTTATAGTTTCCTTAAGTCCATTTTAATCGTAAAAAGAACCAGTTTCTTGGGCAATCAACTCGTGTAATTAAACTATGCAGAACAATTAAACAGCCTTAATCAAAGTGAATTGTATTCGTTCTTTTTCACATACAATCACTGCTATCCGCTGCTATTAAATCCAATTAAGTGCATAGTACGAGTATTCTATTAGATAAATAAGTGAATGACTTAATTTAGACTATTCTAAACAGAAAATTCTACCTTCTATATATTCTTCTCTGCGTAATAGTGTTAGCAATTCTATTCTCCGGTTAGGATTAATTGCCTTCGAAACGTTTTACTCAGTAAGAATTTTGATGAATGCCATTTCAAAAAGTATTTTACTGAACATATCGTAGAATTCCAACTGGTTTAATTGTTTTGTTTGTCTATATGTGCTAAAAAAGTCATGATTGTGTATAATAGAAAAGGAATTTGGAACTAACTGTTTTTTGACATTAAAATGCTATTATAATTTTAATTGACAAACGTAATGTGAGAAAAAAAAAGTAATTTTTACAGTCGTTTTCTAAATAAATTACTTTTAAAGGTCTTTTTATAGATCACTTGCTATAAATATTGTTATAAGCCAAATTGGCAATTGTAAATTTTAGTTTAACGCATCGAGAAGAAGTTACCTTTTTTTTAATTAAGAAATATTTTCGTATGATAACAGATTTGTGTGAGAGTAACACTGGTTCAAAATTAAAACTATTTATTCAACAGTACAGAGAACAAAATTTATGAGTTAAATTTCTGACTGAATTACTTAATTCAAGATGCACATGCTTTTACTCTATTAAAACTACTTAAAAAAAAGGTTCATTAAATTAATTATTACATGTTTAGGTACATCATAAGATTTAATAATGTGTATAAATTAACTTGTTATAGGTCACATAGCCTTACATAATAACAATTTTTCATTAATGTTAATTAAATTCAACAATTATTTTCTACTATAGTAATTACTTATATAGTATGATGCTATCATAAATTCTGTCCATCAAATTTTGAGTAAAAGCTGTTTTATATTTTTTAATGTGTTCTTACTTTTTTACTAGTGCAAAAATTTATTTAAAGATAATTCAGATCTTTCAATCTTTCTTTTAATCCAATATCTGAATATATCTTAAAAGGGGAGGGCATACCTAAAGAAATTCATTTGGAAACGAGACTTTGTGTAACAGTAGTACTGCTATAGGGTATTAAATCCCCAATGTAATTTCGCCAAATGGCCAGTCAATTCCGAGAAAACAGCGTTTGAAATTCTTACTAAGCATACATACAAGTTATTTTCTCTCTGATGCAACGTCACCGTGGCATGATCGTCAGCGTATCAGAGTACTATCCAATAGACCGGGGTTCAATTCACTCGAGCGCCAACTTCGTTTTTATTTTTTTTCCCTCCAATTTATTTTAATTTTTATTTTTAGAATTAAATAATTTTATTTTTTAAAAAAGATTAATTGATTTTTAAGTAATATTCTATATAATTATGGTAACTATTTTATTTTTTAAAGCACAAAAACAACTAAATGTATGGTATAACTACAATTACTCCTGTCATTAATTAAATGTATTTTTAAAATTCTAATTAATTGTATTTTTAAAATTATTCCTTATACCTAAATGGCCATAAAATTTTACTTCCGTTTTTAACAAGCCGATTTTGATCAAGAGAAAGGCAACTGTTTTTAAAGAGCAGGTATTATTCTTTTAAGAACAAAGTATTTTTTTAAAAACAAAGAATGCTCCAAAAAATGAGAAATCAATAGGATAACGGATTTTGAATCCTACACTATTGCTTAAAAGTTTTTGCCATTTTTACCCCTGTTTTTACAATATAACCTTATAACTTAAAAAACATTGTTCTTGCGATAATTCTTCTTTTATTAACTGTGCTAGATGTCAAAAAATAAATTGTTTTGAATGTTTTTATGATAATTATCACTCAAGTTCTTGAAAGTAATAAAAAATTATGTAAGACAAAGTTAACTTTTTACTTATATTTATTTAATTTTATTTATTAGAATTTAATTTATTTTTACTTTTTTATAAGTATTATTATCATAACTTTTAGTTGTTTTGTGTTTTAAAAAAGTAAAATAGTTACTATAATTATATAAAATATCATTAAAAAACCATTGAATCTTTTTTAAAAAAAATAAAATAATTTAATTCTTAAAATAAATAATAAAATAAATTGGAGAAAAAAAACGAAGTTGGCGCTCGCGCGAATCGAACCCCGGTCCATTGGATAGCATTTCGATACGCTGACGATCATGCCACGGCGACGTTGTGTCAGGGAGAAAATAACTTGTATATAAGTTTAGTATGAATTTCGAACGCTGTTTTCTCGAAATTGACTGACCATTCGGCGGAATTACATTGGGGTTTGAATACCCTATAGCAGTACTACTGTTACACAAAGTCTCGTCCCGAAATGAATTTCCTTAGTCGTGCCCTCTCCTTGTTAGTAAATTATATCTGGTACATGCACGTTATTTTTAATCTAATAAATTCGTGTTATCATAGCATAACATTATAAAAATCAAATTTCAGAAAGGAAACTTTAAACAGAATTGTTTTGTTGCTTCTATATCGATACATATATTGAGGTGTAAAAATTAACAAAGGCTATAAATCACTTGAATATGTAGAATTGAATTTAAATGTTGTGTGATAGCAATTTTAACATTTCCTCTTAAAGTTTCTCAAAAGAATCCAGCTATTAGACTACACAATAACGATCTTCTTGTCTACTGTGACAAATTTCTGCAAACGATTACGATGTTACTCTGTCCAACCTTCTTCAATTGAAAATGGAGACCACCACAAATGGTTATCCCTCTCTCAACACCCCCTCCTTCTATTGTATGACAATCAATAAACGTTCCCTTTCCACCCCTATGTTTTACAACCCCCCTTTTACGTCCCCCATCTTCCAGCTCACCTGATCAATCATCCATCATCCTCCTGACAACTCAACCCCGTATTTTTTGTGCTCTAAGCACCTTATTTTCTTTCTTTTTTTATTACTTTCACCCTCCCCCCTCTTTTTTTTCTCTTTGGCAGACGATTATGGTTCACGCGGGTAGCATCTATCCATCTTTTTTCTTACGAAAGAGGTGGGGTGGAGGCCTATATGTTTTTATATTACCCTCTCTCTTTACTATCGTTTGGCTTTTTTGGGGTGGACGCTTGTTTGGAAGATGTCATCCACGTGTTTCTTTAGTGGGATGGACGTCCGCTTTAAGCGAAGAAAATTCATTTCTTAAATAATGCAATTCCATTAAGGCATAGTGTGTCCACGAAAAAACGAAATTACTCTCAAGGGTACAACAGGAAATGTCTATCTTATGAAGTAAAAATTTTAAATGGCCGAAATGGACTGTTCCCCTTTTTTATTTTCTTATTTTCCCTCGAGCTTGTGACATTAATGTTTGAGTTAAGTTGAGTTGTAGTCAGGGAGAGGGAAATGTGTATTTATTAAAGGCTAGCATGTAGAGGTCATTAAAACGGTACGGTAATGATAGAACCTACAAGTGGATTTGGCTTTCAGACGATTTTTCTTCTTTTTGGAATAAAAAAAACGTTCTAAATTTAACCGAAAAGACGTATAACGGGTCGTAATTTAAGGACGTGGAAAAAAGACGTGTAATCATCGGTGTAATAAAAAGATACCTTTATTTTTTAAAGTGCGCATTAAAATAACTTTAAAATATTACAAATATTAAACTCCTCGCGCTTTTGAGGCCTTATATGAAATTAATTAATTTATTATATATACAAATACACAACATTTTTCCTAACGCAAGGAAAGGATGAATGAAAGGTATAAAAACTGGTTTAAAGAGCACAGATACCATTGCTAGGAAAAAAATATAAAAAAAGAATTATTTATTTATTTTGTAAATTTAAAATATGAAGAAAAAAGCTCTTATTTTAGTTTTAAGAATTAATGTAAAAAGTGCTAAGAATACGAAACAAATTTTCAAGTTTCTTAATTTATTTACTATTTGTGTATTTTATTAAATTATGCAAAAATTGCACAAAAAATTTAATATTTTCATATATATAATGACACTCTTTACTTTAAATATTATTCAATTTGTTATAATGCTTAGAAATTTATTATTTCATTAAACATTTCGTTAAAAGTTTAATAATTTTCTGAATCAGAAGGAAATAGTTCTAAAAATTCCTTCTCGAATAAAAAATGACAAATTTATAAGAGATTTTTAATATTTAAAAAAGGTAGAAAAAAATTATGAGTAGTATTTTTATTGAAAATAAATCATAAAAATGCCAACATACCTGAAGTTTGTTTCTAGTGAATTTTTGATTTTTAATTATGGTATTTGGAAAAGGGATTCGAGTAATAGTTAAAAAAGTCGAACAACGCTCCCTTTTCTTTTATTCTTTTAACTGGCACATAAATGTATAAAATAGAATACAAAGAATTATTTATTTATTTTGTAAATTTAAAATATGAAGAAAAAAACTCTTATTTTAGTTTTAAGAATTAATGTAAAAAGTGCTAAGAATACGAAACAAATTTTCAAGTTTCTTAATTTATTTACTATTTGTGTATTTTATTAAATTATGCAAAAATTGCACAAAAAATTTAATATTTTCATATATATAATGACACTCTTTACTTTAAATATTATTCAATTTGTTATAATGCTTAGAAATTTATTATTTCATTAAACATTTCGTTAAAAGTTTAATAATTTTCTGAATCAGAAGGAAATAGTTCTAAAAATTCCTTCTCGAATAAAAAATGACAAATTTATAAGAGATTTTTAATATTTAAAAGGTAGGAAAAAATTATGAGTAGTATTTTTATTGAAAATAAATCATAAAAATGCCAACATACCTGAAGTTTGTTTCTAGTGAATTTTTGATTTTTAATTATGGTATTTGGAAAAGGGATTCGAGTAATAGTTAAAAAAGTCGAACAACGCTCCCTTTTCTTTTATTCTTTTAACTGGCACATAAATGTATAAAATAGAATACACTTACCTACTCATCAGTTTGTTCCACTTTTAATTTCTTATTTAAAGGAGCATGTGCGATTTATAAAAAAAAAAATATTTCATTTGATGGTTTTTATAATCTTGCTTATAACCTATGTATAGGCATTACGTATTGTGCTTGAAAATACTACAAAAGCTAAACGTTTAATTTTTCAAAGAAAAACTTTAAAATTTAATAAAGGATTTTGAAATGTTACTCTTTCAAAAATTATTTGACATACGCTCATAAAATTCGATTTACAAGAAAGTTGAACTATGAATAAAAAAAGTTGCTATGTGTTTTTAGCAAACATGATAAATATTCATAAAATACTTTTTTTATGAATGTTTATTGATAAACCCTTGAAATATGCATAAATTCTAAACTCAACTTTTTTTAAAGAAATAAGTATTGGTTTGATTCAAAAATGCATACCAAATTTAGTTACATGAACTAATAGCAACAGTTATAAAAAATATCAAAACTTTTGGAACAATAGAAAAAGAACCTAAGAATTTGAAATGAAGATAAACCTGCTATTTTTTCTCTGTGAGATAAATCAGTTTAAAGTTTTAATTTGGCATGAGGATGTGAATAAAAGCAAATATAAAGGTTATCATAAATCTGGATTCTTTTTAACTTAGAACTTTCAAATTTTGTGAGTTTATAGAAAATTATATAAAAAATAATTTCAGTTAAAAATATTTTACCTGAATTTTTTATCGATTTTCGATCATTGAATCGTACGGCGTTTCTTTGGGCTTTTAATATATACCAGAAGCACATTTAAAACTCTTGCAAGATTAAAATTGTTCTTTAACTTTAGAACATCCGCTGGTGCCAAATGGACACCGGAACCTGTTTACTTTGTTCTCCTTTCCACATTTCAGCAGGGAATTTGTAATTTTTTTTAAAATTTTAATCATTTACCCTAGTAAATACACAGAAAATGTTTCTGGTTCTAGGATAATTACGAGGGATTTCACTACTAAATATACCTAGATCGTCCGCTGGTGTCATTTCGACACCAAGGAAATTTATCATTATAAAAAGATGTCGTTCATCAAAATATAGTTCTCTAAGTAGATACAATTAGTAAAACAAACTTCCCAAAGTTAATAATGTTAAAAGACCTTAAGGTATCCGACTATGTTTGGAACTGTGATTTTAAAAAAGCGCATAAATAGATAATTTTCATGATATTTAGTGTCACTCAGATTAGAATACATGCATAAAATTATTTTAAGGACATTTTGACAAAAAAAATTATTTAAATATAATATTTAGGCAAAAAATTAACTTAGAATAATCTATTTTCAAAATGTTCTCATTTTGTGAAAAATGGTTCTATTAGAATAATATTTTGCCTGTATATAACTCAGACCTCTCTACAGAGGCTCAACTAGAAGTTTTGAAAAATTCACATTATTTTCAGAGTTACCACCAACTGAAATAATTATTCGCGTTTTTTTCTTAAAATTGCTCCCCTCTGTTGTCGTAAAATATGAATAAACCCACTTCTAAGTTATATATTTCAAAAATTCTAGTTGGGCCTCTGAAAAGAGGTCTGAGCTATATACGGGCAACATATTATTCTAATAGAAGCATTTTTCACAAAAGGAGAACAATTGGAAAAAATATTCTAAGTTAATTGTTTGCCAAAATGTTGTATTTAAATAAATTTTTCTTTGTCAAAATGTCCTTAAAACAATTTTATGCATATATTCTAATCTAAATGACACTAAATATCATGAAAATTATCCACTTTTGCGCTTTTGAAAATCACGGTTCCGAACGTAGTCGGATACCTTAAAAATAAACCCTACTGAGCAGTAGTTCTGCATTTATTTAGTTAAAAATATTACTTTATGTATTTTACATCACGGTGTCGAAACGACACTGGTGGACGTTTAAGAGTAATCAAAATCCTGGACATTCTAGTGTTAATCCGTGATGGCGATTGCATCACAATTTTAAAAACAAATGTTCGAAATAAACAAACCGAAACGTAAAATCTTTCCTTATCACCTGCTTCTTTGAACATTTCAGCAAGTGAAAGAAGAACCCCCGAACTCTCCCGGAAAACTATTTCCCTTCTTTTCGAGCCACCCCTCATCTCCAGCAGACATTAAACACCGGAGATGATACGACAGTTGAAAAATGACCCCCGCTCTCCTTTTTATCTCCAGCAACTAGAAGAACGACGCATGTTGAGATAAGATTCTCCGTATTCGTCATAAATAAGTAATAATCCTCACCGCAGTTTGATGCTGTGCCCACAGCGCATTCTACACTTTTAAACATTGCGTCTAATGATCTTTGGGACCATCTGCGTTAGGGAAAGGTTAAGTTGAAGAATATACAATTTATTTCTCTGAATAATGTAGTTATTTTTTTCGGTGTTATTTATTCAGGAACTCAATGTAATAAAGCGTAGATTTTTTTAAGCAGGAACTTATTTTTCGAATTTTGTTCTGTGTTTTTAAAGGGAACTGGGGTTATATTCTAAAAGTGCGTCGTTATAGTTATTGCAGAGATAGAATTGATTTACTTTTTCAAATCGGTTATTATACTTTCATATTTATAAGATAGATTTAAATACCATGGTATGCCTGTGTGTCTTTGAATGCATGATTGTATGAAAGTTTTTTTTATTTGCCCATTAATAAAATTGTTATTTTTTGTTGACTTTTATTTTTTCTAGATATATAGTACCAAATAGATAGAATTTTCATCATAGATATTATCGATCTACTTTTATTATGATATAAAGTATCTATTATTTTAAATCATTCTGCTAATAACGTATTTAAATGTATAATTATGAACTGAAACGTATTTCTTATTTTTATATTCACAGTACTACTTATCATAAAAATAAATTATTAAGCATCTTTATTTTAGTTACTTAACATCTAGATATATATATATTTATACTTTTTTTCAGAAAAATGTATTACAGATTATTTCCTTATTTTCCAAAGAAAATTAGGAGATTATTATTTCAAATTTCTGTTTGAGTAAATTTCGGTAAGAATCAGAAGAAACTTGCTTCAAGGCAGAGAGAAATTTTTGAAAAGCTCTTTGAAAATTATTGTGAAAAATCTTAATTTAATGTTTAATGTTGAGGAAAGTGTAAAAAAGACCATTTTCATACATTTCGAAATAAAATGCTTAAATAATCAAAATTCAAAAGAAATTATTCACTTTTATCAGATTTATTTCTGTCTCTAATTTTACCTTTAACTAAACAATAAAGTTCATAATTCATAAAATTATTCTATTGTTTGAGTGCAAGAGATCTACTCGTTTTTATATCATATACAGAAGAGAAAATAAACGCAAAATGAGAATTACCTAAGATTGTTCATAACCCCCATTGATATCTATGACCTCTTGCAATCTTTCTCGTAAGAGATGAATCCCACGATGGTAAAATTCCGGTCGTTTCGAGTAAAAAAAGTCTAGGGTAGCAGATTTCTCAGCATCAAGATCATCAAAAATTTTCTGCTTGAAGGAATTGTTCAACGCACGAAATAGAAGATAGTCAGTTGGCACCATGTCAGTAGAATAGAAGGGATGTGGTAAATAGAAGGGATGGGCCTCCCAACTAATGCTTTTGGAGAGTGATGACAGCACCACGTAGCCTGGTGTTACCGTGATGAAGGATAACACCGCGAGGATTGATAAGACCTGGATGCTTTGCTACCTTTGCAAGCTTGTCTAACTATAGACAGTAGAAGGCAGCATTGATGGTTTGGTTGAGTGGCAGAACCTCTCAGGGAATTACTCCCTGCAGATCCTAACACCCTCTTGAGATGAAGTTAAGCTTTCGAAGTCAACGTAGGTGTATCAGAAGGACGACAAACAATCCTAGGACTTTTTACGTTAAGGTACATAACCCACTTCTCATCTCCTGTAACAATTCATGACAAGAAATGGTGATTTTTGTACCGGAAAAGCAAGGAAATACAGGTGACGATTCAGTCATCCCGTTGATTAGCTGTAAGATTATGTGGAACCCAAAGGTCCAACTTTCTCGTAAAACCCAAGCTAACCTCCTGTCACAATTCGTGACAATAAATTGTCATTTTTGTACCGGGAAAGTAAGGAAATACAAATGGCGATTCTGTCATCCCGTTGATTAACTGTATGATCATGTGGAACCCAAAGATCTAACTTTCTTGTAAAACCTAGAACCTCATGTCACAATTCGTGACAAGAAATTTTCCTTTTTGTACCGGGAAAGCAAGGAAATACAGGTGGCGGTTCAGTCATCCCGTTGATTAGCTGTAAGATTATGTGGAACCCAAAGATCTAATTTTCTCGTAAAACCCAAGCTAACCTCCTGTCACAATTCGTGACAAGAAATTGTCATTTTTGTACCGGGAAAGCAAGAAAATAAAGGTGGCGATTCAGTCATCCCGTTGATTAGCTGTACGATTATGTGGAACCCAAAGGTCCAACTTTCTCGTAAAACCAAAGCTAACCTCCTGTTACAAATCGTGACAAGAAATTGTCATTTTTGTTCCGGGAAAGTAAGGAAATACAGGTGGTGATTCAGTCAACCTGTTGATTAGCTGTAAGATTATGTGGAAACCCAACGATCCATTTTTTTCGGAAAACCCAAACTAAACAGACGTATCTCGCCCGTTGTCTGGTGTACATAGAAGGTTTCGGCTAACTCTTGCATGGGTGGATTCGAGTTGTTCCTTATGGCTTGGTCAATATCATCTTATCCAACATGTAAGGGTCATCCATTCCTTGTCCAATCTTGGCAGCTTCTGTCTCCTTTCCTAACTTTACTAAATCATCAAAGATATGTGCTATCGCCCCCGCCCATTGCATCCTCCTCATAAACCTGACAAACATTGCGACACATGCTGCGGCTGCCGTACTCTTTTTATTGAACACGTATAACAAACAATGCCTCAAATGCTCCTCCTCACTTTCCTTACTAAACCCTCTGAGATATTTCCTTGAGATGATTAGCTGCGTAAGAAACTATGTTTATTTATCTGTTAATTACCCACACGTTTGATTGTCTGACGATTTCGACCATAACATCCTCATGTGGGACGTCAGTTCTCCTTTAGATTTGCATATCCAAAAACGGGTAGAATTTTCGCACTCATCCTATGTATAAAATTTAAAGATAATTTAATAATTATACAACAATATATGATATGAGAAGCTGAAAAATTTCAAATATCGACTGTGATTAAAAATATTCAATTTCCAAATAAGAACGTTTAATTATTAATTACTAAATAAAAAAATATCCTGCTATGAAGTTAAATCTAAACTTCTAAATATGTATATAAAGAGAGAGGGAGATTACAATTTTATAAGCCATTTATTTTTGACTAATTATAATTAATCAACAAAATTATTAAACCCTTACCTAAAAAATAAACTAAGAAAATAAAATATTTCAGATTAAATTATTAAATTGATTGCTCCAATTAATTATCATCTATTGTTCCAAATATCAGTCTAGAAATTGTTTTAAAGTTGAAGTATTCTGATACATTTGTTCCTGTGCGACTTTTAAGCATTTATGCTTTGAAAAATAATTATCACTAAAGGTGCTTTTTAAATAGATTACTGAAAAAAAATTATTAAAAAATATATTTGAGGAAAAAAGTTATTGCAAGAAATATTGTATTTTCTTGTAATAAACTGATATTTTTTTAAAAAATATATTATATTTTATTATACTACTATAGATAATTTCTGAAAAATCTATAATTTTTAATATAATAAAAATATTAATTACATTCTTATTGTGTCGAAATAGTATGTATGTATTTAAATCGAATTATAAGTTAGCATTATATTTTATATTACAATAATTAACAAAAAAAAACATTTGTTTAGCTTATATCATCTATATATTGCCACAATACCTATTATTATTTTAAATTTAATTATTGGTTTTCTAATTGACTTTTTAAAGATGTTTAAACCATTATTAAGTTAATATTTTTTTAATTCTGAGATATTTATTATAGAAACAAATAGGTTATATACACTGGTGTGCAAAAATTAAGGACGAAGTCGAAAAATTAGCATATCAGCTGAACGAAGAGGCAGAGCGGACAGAAAGACCAATCAGGAGATTAAGTAAGGTAATCTACGGTAGCACATGCGCAGATATGCAGGTAGACGTAATGGGGGAGTGTCTGAGTAGTATAAAGCATGTTGTCGGTGTAAGATCAGTATTTCTGGCAAAGAGATTGCACGCCGTATAGCAGTTAAAATCACACCGAGTTGCTGCCTCAGCGAGAAATGGCGAATAATCAATCTGTTAGACGACATCTGGATGCTTTTACCCGAGGTCGAATCATTGGGAAGTTGGAGGAAGGCCGCAGTGTGACAAGTGTGGCTGCAGAGTTCGGAATTGCTCACAGCATCGTTTCACGACATTGGAGACAATTTCAAACTACAGGAACAGCTATCCGGGGGTTCAGTAGTGGTCGTCCACGAGGAACCACACCCGCAGATGACCGGTACATTGTCTTACAGGCCAGAAGAAACAGGCGGCAGACAGCGGGAGAAATCGCTTGACACACGACACAGGCGACTGGACGACCGATATCGCGTTTTACCGTGGCCAGAAGACTGCACGGTGGTGGTCTGTTTGCACGACGCCCTGTACGGTGTGTACCTTTAACGCCTGCCCATCGGAGAAGGCGTTCTCTGTGGTGCCGGGAACACCGGAATTGGAGAGACAATGAATGGGGACGAGTACTCTTTACAGATGAGAGCAGATTCAGTTTGAGTAGCGATTCTCATCGCATACTCATCTGGAGAGAGCGGGGAAGCCACAATCATCCCTCGAACATCATTGAAAGGGACAGGTATGGAGGTCGCAGTGTTCTCGTTTGGGGAGGCATCATGCTTGGTAGTCATACAGACCTTCACATCTTCGACGCAGGTTCAGTCAACGGGACCCGTTATTGTAACGAGATTCTTCTTCCATATGTGCGTCTTTTTAGAGGCGCTATGGGTCTGCAGTTCCTTTTCATGGACGACAATGCACCATGTCATCGCACAGTAGCTGCCGAACAGCTCTTAGAGAGTGAGGATATTGAACGTATGGATTGGCCGGCACGATCTCCGGATCTCAATCCCATCGAGCATGTATGGGATTTTCTAGGCAGACGCTTGGAAGCTCGTACCTTACCACCAGTAACGATTCGGGAGCTTCGATTGGCGCTGCAAGACGAACGGGCAGCAATGCCTCAAGAACTCATTGACACCCTCATTCTCAGCATGGGCAGACGCTGTGAAACCTGCCTAGCAGTCAGGGGAGATCATATCCCCTACTAAAGACCGGATGTTTCTTGCTGGACACCCATCACAGGGATGTTTCGGCCTTCAGTCGCATTGCGCTCCATGCTACTTTTTCAATCAAGCTTCTTTTTATCCCTCTGATTTCTCTTTTAGTAAGTGTTGCTTACATATTACACATGTCCTTACGTATTGGGGATCTTACGGTATTAAATGTGTTGATTTAGAAAGCTTTTGTACAAAGTTATATTGAAAAAACCGTCTCGTCCTTAATTTTTGCACACCAGTGTAGATATTTATATTAAGGACTTTACTTTAGCACTTTGTGTACCATACTACATACATTTATGATTTTATTTAATCATGATTAAATTGTATTTTTATTTCATTATTATATTTTTTTTTGAAAAATACAATCTATATCATTTTGCTTATTTAAAAATACCTTTAACCTCATCATTTTAGTTTTATAATTTAAAGGGAGTAAAGATGATTCTACAGTAAATAACATAACATATAGATTGTCTTTTTCAATACATACACATAATGCACATCATTTTAAGGAAAATTCTGAAAATAATGTTTAGTTATTAAAATTCCACATTAAACTGCACTATTTTAATTACACATCTAGATAGGTAGTGGTTAATAGATAGACAAAATTAATATTCAAATTTAGTGCATAATTAATTGAACCAAACATTCAGAAACTAACACATATGACTCCTTTTATAGAATTCTACTCTTTGAGGTCTAGACTTATGTTCTATGCAAGCATTCGGATGCCATCAAAAAGATCCTCTGAAGGGATTCCAAAATTTAGACCAAGAGAAGAACTTTGATATGAGATGCAAGATAACTTGATTGTCACGTGTATTCCTGAGTGAATAACACATGATTATTAAATCCTGTTATTGCTTGAGAATACACGTGATTGTCACGTGTCACAGCATTTCGGCTCCGGGAAAATTTTTAGAAGCAGGCACAAGTTAATTCGAAATTGTATTTGTTGTTTTCCTTAAATGCATTTGTAGTAGTATAGAAAAAAAATTTTGATGAAAAAGATAAATGAAATTTAAAGTAAGTTGGGTAGATATTAGCCATTAGATAGCGGAAAGTAATGTAATAAGCGTGCAGGTATATAAATATTAAGATATCTGACCATACGTTTCGCATATTTATTTAAATTGCAGGGTCACTTTTTAAGTATCGGTGAATATATTTAAAAGGGATTATTTTTCAAATTTTAGAGAAATGAAAAAACGCGAATTTTTTTGCTTACAATGAAGTTAAGGTATCCGATTACGTTAAGAACCGTGATTTTCAAAAGCGCATAAATGGATAATTTTCATGATATTTAGTGTCACTTATATTAGAATGTATGCATAATATTGTTTTAAAGACATTTTGACAAAAAAAATTTAAATACACCATTTTGGCAAAAAACTAACTTAGAATAATCTTTTTTCCAAATGTTCTCCGTTTGTGAAAAATGCTTCTATTAGAATAATATTTTGCCTGTATATAGCTCAGACCTCTCTACAGAGGCTCAACTAGAATTTTTGAAATATATAACTTAGACGTGGGTTTATTCATATTTTACGACAACAGAGGGAAGAAATTTTAAGAAAAAAACGTTAAAAATTATTTTAATTGGTGGTAACTCTGAAAATAATGTGAATTTTTCAAAAAATTTAGTTGAACCTTTGTAGAGAAGTCTGAGCTATATACAGGCAAAATATTATTCTAATAGAACCATTTTTCACAAAATGAGAACATTTTGAAAATAGATTATTCTAAGTTAATGTTTTGCCAAAATATTAAATTTAAATAAAATATTTTGTCAAAATGTCCTTAAAACAATTTTATGCATGTATTCTAATCTGAGTGACACTAAATATCATGAAAATTATCCATATATGCGCTTTTTTAAAATCACGGTTCCGAACGTAGTCAGATACCTTAAAATTCTTGATATTGCGCTAAATTAAACGTCTTTTTAAAAATAAAAAAATATGTTGCTAGCATGCATTATCATACAGTAAACTTTTGCCTGAAATATCTCATAAGCCCTCTCGAAAATGCAAATTTCAACAAAGAAATAATAAATTTTGAGCAAAAAAAAGCTGTTTGATTTACAGCTTTGTTTACTATGAACACATATTATATATATTTTAATGAGGGATTTTCTCGATAAGTTATTCTAAAACTTAAAGGCAAAATTAAAATTTGCATGAATTTCTTCGTTTTGAATCTTTTAGCGCGTTAATATCTTTATGAATGTTTGAAAAAAATAATCAAAATGCTCTTATTAAAATGATACGACAAAAAATGCACACAAAAAAATGATATACTGTGCGATAAGTCATTTTTATTTTTAAAAAATGGCACTATGGCTATTTTTTTAAACATTAAAAAACGGGAAATTTTATTTTGCAACATATTTTAAATTTTTATCTCAAGAAGCAAAAACCAATAAAATTCACTTTTAATATTTTCCTAATAAATTATATACTTTTAAAAGAAAATAATACGCTCTTTCAAAAGTAATTTAAATATCATGAGCAAAAACTATTCGATAAAAAGTAAATAAATTTTACCAACAAGTAATGAAGTGTATTAGAATATCACTTTTTAAACTTAAATAATGATTCATTTTTTATTATTATTTCAAAAAACTGAAATAAGTTTAAAAAAATTTAATGGATATTTAATATTTACTTAATGTAGTTGCTATGTATCCTATATCCGCGTTAGTTGTGTATAGCCGTTGGACTTTTTTTTGTAAACTTTTCTGACAGAAAAAAAAATTAATTTTCAAAATCGGAATCACACACAATAGGTGTTAATATCTTCGAAAAATCTTAATATTTAAATTCAGAAGACAAATTCATTTTTTGTCTCAATTTCAAGTTGAAGAGAGGAAACTCTATTTTTATATTATGAAATGATTATAGAAAGTTTTACTGCTCTCTATTGACAAGTTAAATAGAATATATTCTGTTTTTACAAAATATTGCCTTTCCAGAGAGTGTCTTCAAGTGTTAGAACTTTATAAGATAATTATAAAAGAAAAGCACGTATATACACACTGTTTTCGATAAATCTTTTTTTTAAAAAAATTGAGTCAGATATCTTAATTATTCTTGGTAGTGTTTGTACGACATGTTAAAGTTTGTGATATTTCATCTTAAGTTATATTTCTATGTAGTGTTGTTTATTTTAGCGATGGGTTTACAACAGATTGAAACTATGGCGCCCTGATTATTCATTTGTCAAAAATTGTATGTTTGATTAAATTCTAGTGCTTAAGCATGTTATATTACCTCAGACATAATTATCTATGTATTTAATATTTATAATAAATGAAGATTATTTTTCATAAATCATTATGCATTGATTATTCGAACTTTTTCTGTTTTCCTTTTTCCCACCAAATTTTGTTTTGGCACTTCAAATCAGTAAAAATTTAATCTTATACTTGGAATATTTTATCAGCAAATTCATCACTACATTTGAAATTGACAAAAATTTTTGGTTGTTATAATAAATAAAAAAAGATGAAGAAGGATCTATCAAAAAATCTTTATAACTCAAGAACAAATTGAAAAGACTAGATAGAAACTGTATTGAATTTAGGAATATTCACAGGCAAAACTGATACATATATAACTCTATGTACAATTTATGAAATTCAAGTAAAGCTTCATTCACATTATTTCGTAATTTAATTAACTTGATTTTGTAATTGTCCTTTACTTTGTGTTTATAACTTAATTGTTTTCCTTATGTTACTTCACTCTCTTTGTTTTGTTACTCAAGAAGACTTGGTACCCCCAAAATCACAAACCTATCGTTTTTTTTTATTTTCATTTAATCTTATTCTTTGCATTATTATATTTCGATTATATATCACTTGTGCATATCGGAAAGTTAGATATTGAATAAAACTTCATTTGAAAACAAATAAGCAATTCAGCCACGCCCCCTTTTTAGAAAAAAAAGCTAAAAAAAGCGTTTTGATAAAAAAAATCTAATTGATAAAGAGAAATAATAACAATAAAAAAGAATGTGCAAAAGATAAAGCAGAATATTTCCGAGGCAATACATACAATCATTTTTTTTCTTTGTGAAATGTGTGCATGTAAAATTTTTAAATTAATGCATTTTATATTAAAAATTTTATAATTTCAGTTCTTCTTCCTGATATATTTTTCATACAAATGAAATACTTTAATATTATAAGAAGAGAAACAGCTAAAATTTCTGTCGTGACAGAAAAAATTTTTTTAACGTTTTTCTTGAATTTTCTTGTGCAATTAGTACTCTCTAAAAGTTGATCATTTATAAAAATGTGTGGATTGAAAAAATAGGAAAATGCAATTATTTTAAAGAAAAATGTATAACTAATATCTTAAAGTGGTATTTTAAGTTTAATTAAGCTTATAATAATTATTTTTTCAGAATTATAAACTTTAAACTGTTTTTTCTCAGTTTGTATTTTTCGAAACCTTAGTGCATTCAAAATGCTACTCCTTCGACAATTATTTACCAATCACTTCCATTTTTTCCCTGCGTGTTAGAAATAAAGCATGTAATAAAATTAG
Organism: Trichonephila clavipes; assembly: GCA_019973935.1. Lineage (NCBI taxonomy): Eukaryota > Metazoa > Arthropoda > Arachnida > Araneae > Nephilidae > Trichonephila > Trichonephila clavipes. The sequence goes on along the minus strand of BMAU01000459.1, from coordinate 1,218,556 downwards.
GGATCCGTTTGCTATCAACTGAAAACCTTTTTTTTTTAAAAAAAAAAATAAAATGTAAGACATGTTGGCTTTTTGTTGATTTTTAGACTGTATATCAACAATTTATTTTTTTTCTCGAAAACGAATGAAGTTATTTTAAAATTGATCCCTAACGTTGCTTAGAACACCCATAAGAATATTATAAAAAAAATTTCAGGTCAAAAAATTAATTTTTACAAAAGGAGTAGGATTTTAAAATTTTCCCAATTTTCTTCAAAAAATTTTAATTTTTAACATTGTATGAATAATATATGAAAACTTTCATCTGGTATCATTTTCTTGAATAGAAACATTTTATAAAATGCTAAAATATAATTTTTAAATACGTAAATAAAGAAATTTGCTCAAAGGGTACCAAGTCCTCTTAATGGTATAATTCCATGGCAGTCAAATGGTAAACACAAACATTTGTTTTCCATTGAATTCAAAACTGACGCTAGATTTTTACTTTTTCATGTATTAGTAAACTTTAGGTGAAATTTCAAGATTGATAATTGGGTAAAGATCTTCAAATATTAAAATTCTTTAAAAATGTTTTCAAAAATTTAAATAATACTTTTAATATGCATATACTTTAAAATCAAGTGCATTTTAATTTACCTATATGCATTATTATTTTTCGCAAATATATGCTTTTTAAAAGAATCAGCAAAAAGCAAATGTTGACAACAGCGAAGCGCGTGAATTGATTTAGCAGGAACACATAATTAAATTTATCATGTAAAGGGTGTTTTTTTAGAGGCATAGAACTTTAAATTGCAATAAAACAACGATGTATTATTCGATTGACATGAATTTTTTTATTCGAAAGATAATCTTGTGGCATTAGCTTTTAAATATGATTTCTGGCACATAACTGTCACGGCTGGCTCGGATGTAGTCCAATCTGGACGTCAAATTTTCGATGACTTTTTCCAACATTTGTGGCCGTATATCGGTAATAACACGGCGAATGTTGTCTTCCAAATGGTCAAGCGTTTGTGGCTTATCCGCATAGACCAATGACTTTACATAGCTTCACAGAAAATAGTCTAGCGGTGTTAAATCACAAGATCTTGGAAGCCAATTCACAGGTCCAAAACGTGAAATGAGGCGGTCACCAAACGTGTCTTTCCATAAATCGATTGTGGCACAAGCTGTGTGACATGTTGTGCCGTCTTGTTGGAACCACAGCTCCTGGACATCATGATTGTTCAATTCAGGAATGAAAAAGTTAGTAATCATGGATCTATACCAATCACCATTGACTGTAACGTTGTGGCCTTCAACGTTTTTGAAGAAGGATTCCACCAGCCCATAAAGCGCACCAAACAGTCAGTTTTTCTGGATGTAACGGTGTTTCGACATACACTTGTGGATTAGCTTCACTCCAAATGCGGCAGTTTTGTTTGCTGACGTAGCCATTCAACCAGAAGTGCGCTTCATCGCTAAACAAAATTCGCTAATGAAAATCGTGAACAACGGCAATCTCGTTTTGGGCCCATTCGACGAATCTACGCCTTGCTTGATGATCGTTTGGATGAATTGCCAAACCAAACTGAGAATAAATCACTTGACAGCTGTTAAATCGGTCGCCATCTTGGAAAGTAATGCCAACTTAAACTTCTATACCTGGAAAAAAAACACTCTTTATGCATGACGTGACATGAATTTATGAACTGATTGGCTGGAAACAAGTGTTTGTAGTTATCATGTGACTATGACGGCTCATGAATTTGGCCAATTGTTTAGTTTTGCAATGTATTTGTTTATATTTGTAAATTATTCCTTTGTTTTCGTTAATTCATTTGTTTTGTAATTTATCCTTTTTCTTTTTTTTCGGTTTTGTTTTACTTACTTCGATAAGCCTCGAATGATGTTTGTAGTACACTGGAGTTATTTCAACTGTCTTCACTAAAAAAATCTATTAAATGATTAAAATTCTTAAACAATGAAAATAACTAACCAAATGTAAGTAAGAGAAACATAATTGTAAACTAGTTTCAAAATCTTGCAATCACCATTCTTTTTACACGCAGTACTGTCCTTTATAAAGCAGTATTTTGACTCTATTTAAATAATTAATAATTATTGAGAAAATTCCATTTTACAGCACCATTTTTCATATTGAACTAAAAACAAACATTTAAAAACACAGACTTTAAGGGGAAAAAATATTATTAATTACACTAAAAGGAATAAATCATATCCCTTACGCCACCGATACGATCAAATTCATAGCTTAAAACGATAATTAACCACTTAAGAGTTATCTAAAACTCCACCAGGCTTTCACGTTGCAAATTGAAAAGATAATAGCGGGTAAATTAATATCTTCGTCCTTTTTTTTTAAACCTCCGTCCTCTAATTTGTGGTTCCAGGCACTTATTGAACGAAAGAGCCTTCTACATTGTGTCGAGTAAAGACCACAATTGGCAAGAATTTGAAACCACTGGAACATGGAAGACAAGAGAAAAAAAAATGGCTCCCAATTTCATATCATACTTTTAAGAACGATGGTGAAAATCTAAGAGCTTGCAAAGTTTCCTTCTTTTCGCTAATTAACTAATTAATCAACTAATTAAAGTCAAAACTGTGCGCCTACCTTTAGGCAAACTGTTGTATCGATCAAGAAACAGTACAAAAATGTTTATGTTGTGCAATTCTTCTTCTTGGAGAGTTATTGAGCACTTTCAGCGATTTCTGATTTGCTATTTGTTTTGCTGCATAAGTTTTTAACTTACCATTTTTCTTCCGTTCTTCGTATTGATTCTTCTTTTGTTGTTGTTGTTGGTGTGCTTTTTAAAAAAGAGTCAGTCTGAAAAGGATATATTACAACGCTTTGATTAATTCTTTAGCACGTAACGTACTAATGGGATGTGAAAATTGTAAGGATTCAATTTCTAAGAGTGCTTGTTTTTCTTTTTTTGTCCATGGAAAGCAGCAGAAATCTGAAAAACTGAAAGTAAAAGGGATGTCTAGCCTATGTTTATGGAATTGTTACTTTCACTTTTTTTCACGTCGCTGTTTTTGGAGATTTTTAAATTCAGTATAATCGCTGGAGAATCCAAATTTTTTTTAAGGTATATTAATTGAAAACTCTTGAATTTCAATTTAAACAACTTAACAAAAATGATTAAAAAATGACTTAATTATTGTTGTTGTTTATTTAGAAATTAATTAATTTCTGGAAACTTTTATAAAGATTTATTTTATTATAAGACAATGCTTTATTTATGAGAAAAGTTTTCTTTTTATGTGCATGCGTGTCAAAAACCCTGAAAAATAAATATATAGACCTGCTAATGCCAAGATAAAGGATGTTTTTATCTAAACCGAGCTGGCATACCTGATAGCACGTGGAAGGTATACGTTTTGAATAAAAATTTGTTCTGTGATTAAAAATGAATTCTAAAAATTCTGTTTTATTTCGTAATCAAATAAATATATTTTAAGTAAAAATAATTTTTCTTCTTCTAACGTGTAAATAAACCTCATTATATTTAATTAAATTTAAGATGGAACTTATTCAGTGATAAAAAATGTTTCTTAAATATTTTTACAAAAAAGACTAATATGAAACATGTTAAACTCTACCTCAGATTTACTTATTTAGCACATTTGTTTGCTGGTATTAGATTTCTGACATTCATTTGTTAAAATATATGCAAACAAAAAGCTTGACTTACATTTTTTATATTATTAGAATAAAAAATATATATCCGAATCATTTTTCAAAATTGAAATAATTGATTCTGATGATGTAGGAAATAAATACACAGAAACAATTAGTATTTAATTGATTATCCTTTGATTGAATTGCTTTTCTAGCGGTTTGGCATAGATTCAACCAATGTTTCCCTTCTATCACAAAATTTATTCTCAGATGCAATTTTAAAGACATAAGAAATTGTCTTGTTCCTTTTTGCAACTAATTCAGTATTTAATCTATAGTATTTACGTCCAAGGAATATTAAAATATTTTTAAATAACATTTTGTCAAGTATAGAACAATATAAAACAACTACAAACGCGATCATAAAGGTGCTATTTTAAGACAATTGCCTTAACATAGTACCTCAATTCGTTTAAAAAAGTCGGAGCTTCAGTCATGCGTTTAGAATATTTATTAATGGTTTCGAACCCCAAACTTTTGATGAAAGTTAACCCATGACTTGAAAATATTCCAAAACCATTACAGCTCAAAAATGTATTGATTAAAAATTCTTCTTTAGATTCGGTTTTCTTCTTGCAATAATTAGTCTTTTAAATCCAAATATACAGTCTGACTTCTATATAGCGAAGTCGCTAAATGCCGGAAAAAAGTTCGTTATATGGAAAATTCGTAACATAGAGGTTCATCTTTTAATATACTTTATAAACCACATAAAACAAATTTTAAATTCATAAGCTCTCTGTATTAAAAAAAGTAATTATTCACACCTTTTTAAAATTAATATATGTTTATTTTATATATCTTTCCCATAAAAAAAGAAAAAGAAAAACTGCAAGGAAAACAAGAAAAAAGAATGTCGAACACACTGTATTTTAAATATTAAGAAAATAATTTTATTTTAAAATTTGTGAACTTTAAGAACACTTTCTAATTTAAAACGTACTACTAATATTAAACATACATTATTTTACAACTAGAACACGGGAAACACGGGACAATTCCACTGAGGTTGAAAGGGGATATCAAAAATGTTTCTATAAAACATCTAGTGAACTGGACAATGGAGGTTAAAGGGTACACTTCTTGGATGAAACGTCCAGAACTCTATTGCTCTCGGCAAATTAGGATTTTATAAAATCAGTACACGATTTATGACCACCAAAAAAGGTGTAAAAAGGGAGAATAACTTGAAATGTCGAGAAATACTTTAAAAATAGGGAGAAAAAAAATTGAATCACAAAAGAAAAAGTCCGTTGTATAGAAAATGCACTTCGCTATAGAGAGGCTATTTTACGAAGAAAATCATGAAGTGTTCAAGGTTCAAGGAAGAAGTTCACTATATAAAGAAATTCGCAATATAGAGGTTCGTTATATAGAGGTTTGACTGTATATAAAATCTTCACTTATTCATTATCACACCATCTTGATATTATAAATCTGCATTAAAGGATTTTGATGACATTGTGCGTTATTGCATCAATTTCTTGTTATAATTAATAACAACTACAAAACACACATAATTTTACTTTTGTTGCCCTGCTCATTGGATCTACATGATTTGGGGAATTTATTTTAAATTTTTCTGCTCTAATAATATATACTCACATAACTTGAGATTAAGCATATCTATTTAGCTCAAAGGTGAATGAACCTGATGCTTTTAAAGCATATCCCGGTAAAACAGTCTATAATAAATATCTCTCCTTAATAAGCTCATTTCATGACAGTCACATTCTGAAGACAAGCACGTGTGATCCATTAAATTCAAAACACACATTAAATTAACTTGTACTTGTTGCTGTGTTGTAAAACTCATAGAGATGAAATTTTCAAAGTTCATAATTGGGTAACGGTGTACAAATGATGTGAAAAGAAGTAATATAAAAAAAAAGTTTTTAAGTCAATTCCTACATAGATCAACAAAGAAAATATTTATTTTATCCTATTTTTATTAAATAGTTACAATTAATATAAATATGTATACACATATGACAGAATCCCAGCATTAAGTGGTAATTCATTTCTATTAATTATCATTAAAGTATCATTAATCTAAAACAATCGTGTCTATAAAATTTTAATTCAACTGAATGCTTTAAAACGCGAGAAAAACACATTTTCAAGTTTTGACACAAGTCACCAAAAGGGTCGATAAGTCGCCAAAAATTATGCCAACGTGGCTGTATTTGTAATTCTTTAAATAATTAGTTTTAAACAATTATTTTTTAGGAACTGTAATTAAATTACTGTATTGTCATCCAAAATAATCAAGTTTTATTTTTAATTTCAGCTCAATTGAGCGCTTTAAAATGTATTTTATGAACGATTGAAAATTCCACCAAGATAAATAAATAAATAGTGTGATCTAATAGTAGAGTTGAAAAAATTTCTCCTAAAAAATTTTAAAATTTTAAAAAAATCTTATTTTATGCATTTATTTTTAAATCAAATGCATTATGTATACGTATATGTGCGTTATTATTCTTGACAAATATGTACTCTTTAAGAGAAAAGAGCAAGAGTTAGCAACAACAAAGAGTATGAATTGATTAGCTGGTAACACATGATTTCTTTTATTTTGCGACTATAACGTCAAATGAGTTTTTGGACTGATTGGCTAGATTCACGTGGTTATCATTATCATATGATTATGACGTCACATGAAATTAACCCATTATAAGCACTTAGTACAGGGATCATCTTCATTTCATAAACTGGGTTTATTCAGTAACAATAAAAATTTTTACTGGTTGTAAAATGCATTTAAAAAACATACATATCTATAAACGATCAATTCATGTATACATGCTTTCTATTACTTTTGAGTTCTGGATTATTTCATTCAAACATCTTAATTCTATATTATTCATTTTTACTTAGTTTTACTTAAAAGTAAATTGTTCCAAAAATTGCATTTTTAAAGAATCGTTTGTTCACCATGCATTCTAAAGCAACATAAAAGTTATGGGTGTGGACGGCATACTTTTGAAACACGGTCAAGTGACGAGGATGACACCTGAGTTAAGAATGCCTTTTTCCAAATTTTCACTCTACACCAGCTTGAAAACTTTGAGCCTCGACAGAGTTAACTTACATCAGTTAATTCATACGGCATAAATATCATTACGTATGAATTTAATTTCAGCAATGAGGAAAATAATCTATAACTTATTGAACTCACTTTCCGTCAAAAGCTCAAAACTATCATGAATTATACTATTCACAAATATTTCGAAATATTGAAATCAGATTTCTTCAACAAGCATTTAAAATTACTTAAATATTCAATTTTTCATTTATCCAGGGCATTTTTGAAGTCTTGATGTGATAGAGCAAGACATCTTGCAACCGCATTTCTTCTTCAAAATAACTTAATTTTTTTTTTAATAATTTTTATCTTATCAGGAGGGTTTTTTGAAAATTTAGACAAAATGTGAAAAATATTCCTTGCTACATAACTGGAAATCTTGTATTTGACCCTTTTTGATATTTCATAACAGATTTTCATATTTGAAAAAATATTGAGGAGATTTCAAAGATTCATACTTAAAGTGTTGTCTTTTATATCTAAACATAAACAGAAGATGTACGTTTTATTTATACTACGAATTTCATCTTCAATACATAAGGGAAAAAGAGAAGTGAAAGCTAAGTTAATCCTGAAGTTAAAAATATTTATGTAAATTATTGAGTAAGTATATTAGGTATGTATGTTATAAAAATATGTTAAATATTTTATATTCTTTATTATATTTGTTTTTCCTTAATAATTCTAAAAAATTAATACATTTTGTATAAGGTTCTCATTTGTTTCATCAATAGTCTCCATTGAAGAATTTCACTTATCAATTAAATGTTTATTTTTAAAAATGCTGATTTTTCATTTGACAAATAAAATTTTATATCAATGCGTTAATGTCATGTTAAAGTTTATTTAATCTTTCATAATAGAATAAACCTCCAAGCGTCCTAAATATTACGCAAAAACATTTATTTTCATAATTTTCTACAGAACTTTTCTATAAATCCCACTTCTATTTTAAACACGCAAGGAGAAAAAAGAATTTCCTTTGTTATAGCATATCCTTTCATTGAAAGAGGTTTCCAAAAAAGAAAGAGAAGAAAAAAGCTACTTGTCCTTTACAATCGCAAATATATCTTGGACATTTTTCAACCCATTTTTGTGTCTGCGATTCAAAAAGAAACTTTTCAAAAACACTTCTTCCAGCGTACGTTTGAATGAAATCCCCTGAGGAAACATCCACAAGCTCGTCACTTTCAGGTGTTTCTATTTTCTCATTTGAGCATCTTCATTTGTGCTGCTGATAATAGGAAAATTACAGGGGGAAGTCGGTGAACTTTTCAACAATTTTTTTAATGTTGATAAAATCTATTGCTTCGTTTGTTAGTTTGATATTTTATGTTTTTTATTTGTTGATTTAAATTATCTTCACATTAAAAATGATAGTTTCCTTTCTTTTCTTCAGTGGATCGACATCCCAAGTTGGGCCTTGGCCTTCTTTAGAAGCCTTTTTAGGCCAGTCTTCTTCCTTCTGCTGTTCTCAAGTTTTTAGTTATCAAAACTAGAACATCTTTTTTACGCCATCAGTCCATCTAAGACTTATCCTGCCTCTTCTCTGTGTGTCAATTGGTTCGTCATTGAAGACTTTTTAGTCGTGCGGTCGTCGTCCATTCAGACAACGTGACCTGCCCATTTAATCCGTTGTAATTAGATGAAGTTAATGATGTCAGATTCTTTGTGTGAGGGATAGAGCTCGAAATTTGATCTTCTTCACCACGTTCCTTTTCTCTGAATTCCTCCAAAAATAAATCTAAAAATCTTCCTTTCATAGATACTTATCATGTTCTCATCTGTTCGAGACATTGACCAAGTTTCACATGCACAAGTTATTACTGATCTTAAAAAAAATTTCTTACAATAGAACCTTTATTTTTCTTTTGATTAAATTCGACTTCATATATTTTCGTATTTCATTAAGACATCTATTAGCCATAGTAATTCTCTTTTTGATTTCAGTATTACTATCGTTCCTATTTTTAATTTCAGAACCTAAATAAATGAAACTGTCAACAACTTCGAAATTATACTCTTCAATTTTAAAGTGAATTGTTAAAATATGATTTTGTTCAAGGCATGTACTTGGTCTTTTACTCATTTTTTCAGTCCCTTCCTGAAGGCCTATTTCTTTATAGATAAGAAGGCTTGTCTTAGTGCGGAGGGTGTTCGAGTAATATTAAGAAAAGTGGGTGTCAATGTCATCAGCAAAAGCCAACAATTATATTGATTTATTAAAGAAACTCCCCCTCTGTTATTGGTGTTGGAATCTCTCGGCACTTTTTCCTAATGCTAAATTAAACAGTGCTTCTCTCTTTTCAACACTGTTTTTTTATTTCTGAAAGATCATTCTGTATTTTGACCATGATCTTTGTTCCGCTTAATGTCAGGCTTAAAATGATAGTTAATCGCTTCTTAAATTGTTTTCTTTATGTTTATTTTATAATCTATAATGATTTTGTCTTGCAACTTGTTTTCTACTTGTGTTTTATGTACTGAATACACTCAATAGACCCTTTCTTGCCCAAAGAAATTTAGAATCCGATCTCCAAGAAAGAACTCTAATCCAAAAGGCTCAGTAAATTTGTTAACTTGTCACTGAGCTACCGTCATTCGTGTCATGCTCCGTAGCCATTAAAACAGGGGCCTACCGAAATGAACTTGCGGGGCCATTGCGGAAAAACATTATAATACCGCGGACATCATATAAGAATATATATCTTTAGATCACAGATTAGGACCCAGTACAAATATTTATTGGAGAGAAAATTCAAAAAAGAATGAACTATTATTATTGTTTTCATTATTTGCCGTGTATGCAGACATAGATAATATAAAAATTATAATGAAATTATCAAATAATGTTTAATTTATTTAAAAAATGAAATAGTTGTTTCTCTCAATTCTTTCACTTAGTTTTTGTAAATCGATCTCAACGCGTGTATTTGCACATCGAAATTGATGTTACAAGTTCGAGCGCGATTTATGTGTGATAAATTTCGTTTTCGAAAAGAACCACTCGCAGTTGCAAGTTGAAAAAAAAATTATGGGAATCAAGCGTGATGCTGCGGGGTATCGCTGAAATGCAATGCTGACAAATTCTAAGTATAAGTATCTATAAAAAAAGAAGCAACATGATAAAATAGAAAAAGTTATAGGATATTTTTTTTGTTACAAAACACTACACTAAACACAAAAATATTGTACAAACAAATTCTTATTTTGTAAAGTTGTAAAGAATCTCGCGGGCCTCAACATTATTCAAGGTGGACCACGGGTTGGATACCCCTGTCACTAAACCCTCAAGACTCAAACACCTAATTCTTATTTAATGACAGGATAATTGTGACAAAGGGGAGATGGAGAGTTTGGTGCACGTATCAGGATGATCCTTATAAGCATATACATGCGTCCTTCCTGCTCGATGAAGGTGTCAGTTGCTGTTAGACCACCGAAGAATAATGAAATGTAAATGAATGTCATCGAATTTGCTTGTTCATCTTCGGCAAAATGACAAAAACTTGAACTAAGATGCAGTGATAAATTTTTATTGAGTTCAATGCTTCTATGTACCAGAAAGACTAAAATCAACCAGAAAATAAAATTGAAAAAAAAAACAAATTTCAATTTACATTAGATATCACGTAGAATGAATCGCGTGGGCAGTTCGAATGCCATTTCAAAAGACAAGTTCTAACGCTGGTTACAATAGTGACAAAATAGCTCAAGGAAATGATGGAAGCCTACACAGGCTGTTTTGAAGATTACCGTAAGACTGTTGTTTCTAAAAACAAATATTTTTTATAAATAAAAATATATTTTTTAACACACCTCGTGTTATTGGATTGACCAAAACATTACGGCACCATTACGCCCCAATTAAAACAAATTAAAAAGCTGTATATTTATATAAACCACGGTATAAACTAAACTAAATTCAATGGTGCAACAGACCATAGAAGGCCAAGGCTTACTATGCCCATCTCAGTTTTCATGATCTTGGGCACTGAGGTTCATGAGTGGTTCCGGTCAGGTGGGGAATTGTCGTGAAACTCCCAGTGTGAAGTTCCCAGGAAAACTTGGTACTCATTTACCGACCCTCAAACTACGATATCCATTTATAAAATTCTAAACTGTAACGGTTTCTTACGTCATTACTGGGTAAACCAAAGTAATTGACAAAAATTCGGGGTAATTAAAATATTTTAATGACATAAAATAACACAGTTACAATGGACAGACACTTAGAAACAATACAGGGTAAACATTTAGGGGAAATAAGTGACAAATTAAGTAAGTTACACAGTCCAGGATTTGACAGCGAGACGGTTCACGCTCACTCATTCAACTCCAAACTCTCTCTGACGGTAATACAGTGTTTCGTTCGGTAATACCTTCCGTTACAAGTACCGCCATCTACATTTCGGTTTTACAATTAAACCGTGCGTTACACAAAACCATTTTTTTTGTTCCAATATTTTATTAATTTATACAAAACTTAAATTTCCATCTTTCTATAAGTTCTGAGAATTACCGAAGCGAAAAACTTTTCAATGTGTGTGTTTTTGTAGACGAGAGATTTTTTGCCATTAAAAGAGCTCTCTCAAAGTCCTAAATAAATATTACTTTAAAGGTTCAATATCTGATGAATACGAAAGAAGGGGTGTTGAAGAGTCTTAGGCAAACTCAGACGACATTTTTCAAGTAATCACTCCTGAGTCGGATGCATTAATGTAATGAAATCTGACGCTAGTGTCATTTACTAGTTCTAGAAATATTTGTTCAGTCTAGAACTATCTTTTATTCGAATACTGAATTCAGTGCCAGAGTATTTCATAAAAACTCGTGATACAGAATCCCTTCAAACTCAGACATAAATTGCGTGTGTATATGTATGTATGAAGGGAAAACATAAAATAGGTCTAAAAACAAAAAAAGTATAATTAATAAAAACAAAATGGAAAATTCACAAAACAACACCGTAACAAATATCATGTTTATTCAAATAATCTAAGCCACCTTATTTTTCCACTGATAATGCTGCGGAAAACAGGGTGCGTCTTAGAATCGAAGGCAAAACATTTGTTGATCGGTGAAAATAGAGTTTCCATCCCTTTCAAAAGGAAAACTGTCACCGTTCTGGTCACTTTCATCGATGACTTATTTCATTCCGCAATTTATCTCCAATATTCAGTCAATCTAAAACAGGGGTGTTCAACCCAAATGCCCTTGCGGGGGCACTTCCGAAAAACATTATAATCTCGCGGGCCGCACATAAAAATGTGTACCTTTATATGAGATTTGGAAACAAAAAAACACTTATTGAGTGAAAATTTAAAGCAGAATGAATTATTATTATTGTTTTCATTATTTTTCATGTATACAGACATAGATAATATAATAATGTTTACATAATACAATAATGGAATGATCAAATAATGTTTAAAATATTAGAGTGTTGCCATTTTCTTGAAAATTGTGGTGTTCCTTTTGAATTGATCTTTCGTTACTCATTGTTGAAATTTGATAGTGCTATCATTTGCAAACGATTAAGTATACATTGTCCTTTACCTTAACCGTCCTGAATAATTTTTTTTAATTTTAAAAAACATCTTTGACTGCCTCTTGCTTTTTGAGCACTCCAAACAGAAGAGTAGGAGAAGAAATGAAAGTCGCACACACAGAGAATCATGCACCATCCATAGTAAAGGATATGCATAATGCAATTCGGAATTTATTAAAAAAGTAATTTATTATAGAAAAATCAAATGTAACTGTTTGATAAAATATATATTTTAATCTAAAGGACATTTCTATTATCAAAAAGGATTTATTTTAAAACAAGAACAGGTAACAGGCAAATACATTGTAGATTTACATATATATATATATATAAATTTATCCTCAAATTTCAAAATGAAAAAAATTTAAAAACTTGATATTTAAATTTTTTTAAAAGAGTCGGTGAGCCGCAACTTTTTTTGTATATACGTACCGGTGGGCCATGTGTTGGGCACCCCTGATCTAAAACATCGTTGTCTGCTCGTATTTAAGAATTTGTTTTTTGTATATGCTTTATTTTAAGCAGCTAAACATCGAATATATGGTTAATAGCATCAATTTGAGTTCACTATGACGCAAGTATGAAAAAGCAGGCAATTTGATATGCAAAAAAACTGAAACATTGACACGGATGAAACAAATATACGTCGATGGCGTAAGCAAAACAAATATCACTCTTGTTTGTAAAGGTTCAACATTCTTTAATAATTTCTTTACTTTCATTCTTCTATAATACATTCTTTTCAAAAAATGCCACGTAACAAATGCATTAGAGGACACAGAAGAAGACACCTTGTGGGGGAAAATGGTAACACCGCCGGCACCGATTCCGAAGTTGCAATGAGAGTGACGAATCATTTTCAAAGCATGACACTGATGGTTAGAGTAATTATAATAGGTTAATGTATATATCTGAAACTTTAAATACTAGTGAAGTTAGTTTTAATTATTAACTTCTTATTATTTCTTATTAAAAGTTTTAAAAAAAAATTCTTAAGTATCGGATACTGATGAATCGTTTACACAATTTTTATTTTTTCTCCAAAACGTGTTGAGAATTCGGGTTGTCGTTTAGAATCAATTAAATACGATATTTAAAACGTAGAAACATGATACAATCAAATAAAATTGAAAAAGTAACCCATCCAGTTAAAAAGACATTTTGGATTTAGGACCGAATAATTGGAATTAAACTAGTCCATAGTATATAACATTATATCTAAAGGAAAAATTATCAGACTTGGCCTGAAAGCAATTTCTTATTAAGATCTTATTTCTAAGGATTGTCGTTGCACAGTCGAGGAGGAAACATCTTGTAAATTAGTAAACCATTTTATTTAGGTGTAAGAAACACACATGAAACAAGCAGTACACATAAAGTAGGACATTAACACGTATGGAGTACAGAAGAGGTCATAAGAAAATATCGCTGCTCCCCAGGAAAATATGGTTTTCTTGGTAATGACCCCCAGAAAATTTGGTAAAAATGAATACCCTTTTCTTAGTGAACATCGATGAAAATTTTGATTCAATTCTCCACAACTTATGTGAAAAGACCTTTACATCTGTCACCGCCATCTAAACACGGTACCGATCCCAGCTTGAAATGAATGTCTTGAATTAACAACATTGGATCCAAATATCCGTAATCTTATTTCAAGTAAGCAGGAACATCCATCACACTAACAATGTATAACGCTAAAAGTTTGATATGAAACCATTTTTTTTGTAATTATTTTGTTTTCTACAGTTTTTGTTTATTTTGTTATGGTTTATTAATAAAGCTTTCAGAATTTGGTTACAATTAATAGTTTCATTTTATTACCTAGGTACATTTTATGTGTTCTTAAATCACAATTTTTTTTTATAAATATATTTAAATCCTATTAGTGGTCCGTGGAATTTAAATTATGAATCTACTGGTCCGTGATTTCAAAAAGCTTGGCAACCGTTGGTGTACAGTACATTCACAAAACAATCATTTTCTACTCAAAAAAGTCTAAACATTTTACAATGTTGGCCAATCGGAAGCTGTTGGAATCATTTAATGTCCAATAAAAACATTTGTATTTGGTCCGAATTCGTGGGTGATGCAAGATTTCATCAATCCTGCTTTAGAAACGCTGAAGTTTCAGCTTTTGAGAGATAAAGTTGTGATTAACTCCAGTTAGGCCTGTAAAATAAAAATTAATTACCATGCGAAGTCTTGGAAGGTTCAAGACCATTTTGAGTTAAATTCCCTCGAGAGATTTGAGTGAATTATTACACACATGTACATACCAAATTTACTCGAATCTAAGCCACATTATTTTCCAATGTTAGTGCTACTATAAATCAGGTGCGGTTTAGAATCGAAGACAAAAAATTTGTTTTAGGGAGAGGGAAATGTAGCTGTCCCTTTCAAAGGGAAAAAACGTAACAGTCCATTCTGGCCCCTTACATCGATGACTTATTCAATTCTGCAGTTTATCTGCAGTATTCAGGTTATCCTAAACATCGTTGTTTGCTCGTATTTAGGAAATTTTTTAAACGCTCTTTCTTTTAATCACCTACACATCAAAGATAATGGAAATAACATCAAGACGAGCACACTAAGACGCAAGTATGAAAAGGGAGGTAATTTTATATGCAGGAAAGAGCCGAAACAGAGCCACTAAAAATTTAAGACTGATGAAACTCTAATATACGTCAATGGCGTTAATAAAATGATATAATTTTTGGTACTAAATGTTTCAGCAGTCTTTAATATAAATATTTTTCATTCTTTTATAATACATACATTCTTTTAAAAAATGTTGTGTAACAAATGCATTGGATGGCACGGAAGACGATACCGTGTGGAAAAATGGAGACACCGACACGAATTCCGAAGTCAGCTATGACATTGGGATTGACGAATCGTTTTCGAAACATAGTACTGAAGGTTAGGGCTATTATAGGCTCTTGTATGCTTTTGAAAGTTTTTAATACTGGAAAAATAAATCAATTATTCGCTTCTTATTATTTCACCTCAAAACTTTTTAAAAAAACCGTTTAAATAACGTGTGACGACTTACGCATCTTTTCTTTAACAAGTTCTTTGGGTTCTTTGGGCCAGAATTAATGGCAACTCTCTTCCAACCAAATCCAAGAAACGAGAAGTGAAGAGATGTAAATAATATAGGATAAATATAGGATCTTAGAGTAAATGTAATGGCAATAAGGGCAATGATAGCAATGCAATGGTAGTGTAAAGGAATGTTCGACAATTAAAGTGCGTTGTGGTATTGGCTGAGTACTAAAGTTCGTTATTCAAAATTTAAGTTCTACGTGTCGTGGATAAACTTATTAGTGTTCGACTAGAAGTTAGTCGTCAAGCTGCATACCATTGCAGATAAAGACAAGTAGCATTACAGAATAATATAAGGTAGGATTGATTACTTACTATAATTCTATTTGAAGATTAGGCGGTTCAATTATTGATATAGGTCTGTATTATATTGTGTGTTGCGCATTGTGTCATAGTAGATTCTCCCATTAAGTAGTTATATTATATTTGTTCAAAGTTTAAGTTGAATATCTTAATAAAGTCATATTAAGATAATGTTTGATTCTAGTTCTTACGATGACCCTACACCTCTAGCTCACGCTGATACTTCGAGGGATGTACTTCCAAAGGGAGGTACATCACAAACCGTTATGGAGGATCCCTTAACACATTTTTCTTATCAAATTCGTGTATCAAATTAAGGGCGCGTTTTACAATCGAGCAAATAAGGTTATGTTAAGTATAAACTTGAAAAATTCATATGACTGTTTAATACTTAACTTTCAACGTTATATTTAAAATCCTTAAAAAGTGATAAATTGTTTTTGCATCTACAGCTTGAAATTCTGAACTCAGTAAGGATGTATTTGCTTAAAAGCGTTATAAGAATGAAATAGTTTAATTATGAATGTAGGCTGGCTATGCAGAAAAGAATTTCCTGGGAACTCCTCTTCAATAAATACGTTAATGTCATAATGAGATACATAAAACGCCCTTTTATGGCTGCCTAACGCGAAATCTGTTATCTTGTGATTTGACACTCATGTCCTTGAGTATTTGTTCAAAACAGCGATAATGTTGTTTTCTAGTAACTGCAATTTTTAAGTGGGGAAAACTATGCCTTATTACTGAATGTGAAAATCTTTTTCTTAAACATTATTCAAAATTTGGCAAAAGGAAATATATTGCATTTCGATGATACATTTAGCACTGAAAGTTACACGAATAAGGCGGGATCAGTGACTCGTATACGTGGTGTTACGATGGTAATTTCTTTACTAGGTATAGCATAATTGATATTTTACAAACTTCTAACTTCAAAAAGGATGCAATACAGCGTTTCTCGAATTGTGGGGTGCGCCCACGTGATAACCCTTCCAGGAGGGCACGAGCACATCGAAAAATTGAAAATAAAAGAGATTATTTAGAAAAGTTATTAATTTACCGAAAGGAAGCAAAGCAAAATACATTCTGACATAATAAAAAATAAAACACATATTTGCACTGATATAGTATACTACTAAATGTATCAATACTGCACGATGTATTTGATTATTATTTCATCAATACTAAGTTAACAACAATTTTAATAATTACTAGTGACCACACACACACACCTCATGGGCTTATCATATACAAAATCTAATACGTATCTTGATCATTTGTACGGTTTATAATTAAAGTCATATTGTATCTTTAACGTCAAAGTACATTATTATAGAAATCAATGCATTGTTATTGTAAGGAGGGAGGGCCCAATGAAAATTATGATTAAAAATTGGGTCACAAGTATAAAAATTTGTGGTAAAATCCTAGCTGGGCACACTGCTGTTTTTGGCGCCATTTCTTTTCGCCATTAATTTAAGGTAATATTACTACATTCGTATATTTAAGAATAAAAATGCACGTTGAATCAACGTGATATGGTGTTTGGTTGTAGACCTCGCGTTTCTCTGAGCCAACGTGAAAAGACGAAGACGATATATGAGATTCTACTTTATTCTTTCAATATCTAAACTATTTTTGTGGACCCTTTTCATTTAACTAGTGCCAATCTTGATATGATATTCTCTCACAATAATATATGGTGGAATGAGAATTCCCATGTGCGACTCGAGAGGCTGGTCACGAAATTGGCAATCTTGATTAGTAATCACAATATTTTATAAATAAGACATGCAAAAGTTACATGAAGTATTTCAGTTTATTACTTCTTTATTTATCCAACACCCGTGTTCGGCTTCTTGACCATTTGACGCAGAGCCTCCCAATACCAACTGACGACGACATCAGTCACGTATTTATCGAGTCCAGTACATTGGAACAGGTGGTCACCATCCATTCCGGTATGGCCACAGCGCGGGAAGGCATTGTCAGCAACCAGGCCAAGTCAGTGGAAGTATACTCCCAAAAAGTTATGTCCAGTGGTTAGGCAAAAAAAAAACGGCGTAGGTTCTCCCCAGATGCCTCAGGATAGGAACCACAGAGGCCAAGGTTTCCTGTGTCTTTCCAAGGTTCTAGGTGTCTAGGGTCATGGCAGTACACATTTGTCAATGTATGTGGAAATATTGCTCTTTTTGCTCTTTTGAGGGTCAAGGGGACTTCCGGTTGAGATGACTCGGCTCCCTGCTTGGCTTTCTGGTCAGCTTTCTCATTTCCGGGATTCCAAGATGACTCACTGTAAGGGCACAGTCCAGCCATATAAAATGACCTCCGCAATTTTAGTTAGGCACTGAATTGCTTTAAGGCAGCTTATTATTGCTTATTAAGGTATGTTCATTATAGCGGGTAGAAATTCTTAAAGAATGCTCTAAAAATAAAACTAGAGAAGAGAAACATACTCCAACATCATGAGCGTTACTACATTTTCACTGTCAATCCCTAAGGTTTTTTGTCACTTTATTGGTCTGATATTAACATCACATCTGAATCAGAACTACACTCCGAAGAGCTGACATCTTCTGAATCACTATCAAAAGTCATTTGGGCAGTCAGATAAATCAACCACACAAAACTCACTTAGAAAACCATGCTTCATTCAAAAATTCGCGATGTGCCAATTTTTTTTTCTAATTTAACGGTAATGATCAATGAGCTAAATTTATGTGACATCATAGTCACATGATAACGACACTCGTGTGTTTCAACCAATCGGTTCATGAACTCACATGACGTCATTTTCACGTGAAAAATGCAATCACGTTTTGCCAACCAGTCCACGCACTTTGATTTACCGACACTTTATTTTTGCAGAAACTTTCTTTTAAAAATATAAACAACAATAATAACTATAGTAACGCATATAGGGAAGTAAAACGCAATTTTTTTAAGTACACGTATAGTAGAATTTCTTTTTTTTAATTTTGAAAAATCTTAATGCTGGAACATCCTGACTCAATTATCAAATTTAAAATTTTATCAAGTCTAATGTCAGTTTTGAATTAAATGAAGAACACATGATTTCCTTTAGAATGTGGCCGTCACGAATTTGGCCCCAAATAACGTTGTAAGTGAAAATATTTCAGATAATTTGAAGTGTATGTACGAAAACCATAATCAAATTATATAATAGCTATTCAATTTTATGAAGACGTCTCTAGTCAACAATGTATGAAAGTATTAAACTATACATCATATGACGTCTCCGGTCAATATGTTAACTTAGTTATGGTGTAAACACAATTTTTAAAAAAGTAGTTTTAATATTTTTTGTTAACTTAAGAAGACATCAAGATAGCAACTAATTTGTCATTTTGATTTTACTAGAGTTTTAAAGGCTCAAAGGTATGCTGATTAATTTAAATATTTAAAACTGTGATCCTCATGCTTCAAGTTTTCCTTAAACCATAAAGTTGAACACGATATCTACTCAAAAGTATTCAAATTACGAGATTCCTTATAAAGCTTCCATTCCCTACATTTAAAAATCTTACCTAAACAACGCTGCCCACCACTATATCTCTTCTCTACTTCACAATTTTTCATTAATATTTAATGCTAATTTAAGAAAGCAGGTATCAAGACAGCAACTAATTTGTCCTGAAACACAGAACATAAAACTAGTCATTTTGAGTATACTACAGTTTCAAAGGTTGAAAGTTAAGATGGTAAATATAAATATTTAAAACTACTCCTCATATTATAAAGTTTCCTTAGACCATAAAGTTGGACAAGAACAAGATATCTATTCAAAAGTGTTCAAATTACAAGATTCCTTATAAAGCTTCCATCCCAAACACTTAAAAGTCTTCCCTAAGCGACGTTGTCCATCATAATATCTCTTCTACTACACTTACCTCAGAAGAAATTTAAAACTTAAGCCTAAAGCCTCGTTCAAATATTAATTCCCTCGC
This sequence comes from Trichonephila clavipes, assembly GCA_019973935.1. Taxonomy (NCBI): domain Eukaryota; kingdom Metazoa; phylum Arthropoda; class Arachnida; order Araneae; family Nephilidae; genus Trichonephila; species Trichonephila clavipes. The sequence continues at coordinate 1,198,844 of BMAU01000459.1, read as the reverse complement.
CAAAATCTGATATGAGGACAATTCTCTCGCCAGGGAACACTGAAACCGATACCCAATACCAGGAAAACACTAGTCTGATTGCTTAAAATTAGTCCGAAGTCTCAGTCCAAGAAGGACGGTAAAACGATCTGCAGAAGAGGTCGGTACCTAACTCAAGAAGGGGGGAGGGAATGTTTTCCACCCCCTTCCTAATCATGTAGGTGAAGCATAGAGTTTCCAATTAAATGGAACACTAAATCATTTCTACGTTTTTCTCTGGAAGACTCTTCGCCATCTCAGGTACTATGATGTCTTTATTGGATAAGGGAGAACTGGCTGCCTGTACGAGAGAGATTCAGCGCGCCCATTATCTAGGAAATGTCCCGTATAATAGCTTCTCCATTTACATAAAAGTAAGGAAGGATAGAGGAGAGTTTGGGAAAGGCTCCTGGAAATTATGTTTGAAAGGGATGGCTCGGGTATGTTTTAAGTAAGTGAGTAAATGGTGATGATGTAGAAGTATTTTTGGTGTGTATGTTATTGTAGTGATCCGGGTAATTAAAATGGCCTTGAAGTTTGTTTCTACAAGAAAATTGTAAAACAATAGTTCATTTTGTTTGTTTAGTACCATTCTTCCTTTTTGAATTGCAGTAAAATCTGTTTTAGTGCGGTAGGTAGGACCGCATAAAAAGAAACAGCACAAAAATGCATGCGAGAATATATATATTTCATAAATACCATAAATAGGCTTGTACCTCTCTCTTGGGCATCCATAAGTGTGGAGGGAAGGGAAGAAACACTCGACATTATCCAACTTATCTATTTATTTACTACACAAAGAACAGACACAATTTCAACTAATAATAGAAAGAGAACATCTCAATGTTAACCGTGAAAGTGGAACAACTACGGTAAAACGCGAATGATTAGGAGACTATTAAACTTTATCCTTACTTTAATATAGGATCAAACTTATCATCCAGTTTAATGTAATATCAAATCAATCCTAGTGATCAATCGTCACTTTTTGGGATCATTGTTTGTAATAAAATCTGTATTCTTCTGTGGTTGTGTTATATTTTTCTGTTCATCTATCTCACGTCTTTCGTATGTATTCCAGTAATAAACACACGACAACTACAACAATCGTCACTTTAAAGTTTCCTCTAATAAGAATCAAATCACTCTAATTCTAATATTATACCTTCAGTAGCAATCTCACCTTACTCGAGTATATCTTCTCTCTTTCAGGCTAGGAAACCTCACCTATTTATAGTAAGTTAATTTAAATATCACGATAATCTTCTTCTGGAGGGTTGGTTGTGAATAACGTGAATTGATAGCCCAAAGATTTCCCAAGAGGAATAATTGAAAAAACGCGTATAGGTTCGTCACAAATACTTACATACAACAGCTTTGTCTACATACTACACATTTTTTTATGCGATGGAGAGAGACTGAATATAAAAGGTCGCACTTAAAAATATGTCAATTATTTACAAAATTTATGAGGAAATATTTCCAAGCAAAATCAATAATTCGATTCCACATAGAAAGATTTTTAAAACATTTAACTTATCATTACATACTTGGAGAAATTTTCAAAACGCACATTCATAATTCTCTGTTATTCATCGTACACCAAAGCGCACATCTTCCTGTAATGAATTAGTTTAAAATCACTTTCGTCATTTGAAGATACAATTACAATTGATTTATTTTTTGACAACATAAAGTGATAAGTTTTTGTGACTGTGTGGTTGGTTGGTCAGTTGCTTGTAAACATCACTTTAACCAGATACACGTGACAGGAGTTATATTTGGAATTTCATACTTCTTTTTTGGAATTGGTATCTATTTTAAGAAATTAAATTAGATTTAATTTTGGTATTTATTTTAAGAAAATGTTTTTCCAATTTGTTGGAAAGCTAGATCCCTGTATATATTTTATCCATTCTCGAAGAATCCGGTTCTTCTTGTAAGTCTGCATAATCTATCAAATTATTTATAATGGCACTGACATTGAAAGCTTCGTCTTCTATCAAATGTAGTTGCTAGTGAGTTGAGAGAAAGCAATTGAACGTGCATTGTCGGTAGACTTTTTATAACCAATGAACAAAGCGTCTTGAAGTGTACATATGTACATTGATAGAAAACATTGCAGGGGCTCCAAAGCCGTTGAAATTCATATACCGCATAAAAAAATATCACTCAAAAACAACTGTACAAAAAAAATCGCACAAATCAAATAGAACAAAAATAAAATTGCATAAAAAAGGACCGCACAAAAACAGGTTCTACCATATTGTGTTCCAGGGTTAACTTACGTGATTGGAAAGAAACTTGGGATTACGCACAAAAATTAAAAAAGTTTTTGAATATTACCTTTAAGAGGAGACAAATTTGCACTTGAACTTAACTGAGCTTAAACTATTATTCCTTGATTTTAGATAAATTGGATTTCAAAACAGAAAAGAGAAAAAGGAAAAATTTCTCAATGTTAATATAGTTTCAAGTATGTTTACGTACATGTTTCTTATACTGGATGTTCTAAATCACTGGCGTAGCCGCGGTAGCCGAGTGGTATAGGTATCGGATCGTGGCTTGCCTTGTCGCGAGTTCGAGCCCAGTACCACTAAAGACCCGCCGTGTAGGGCAGCGATGCACGTTAAATCTGTCGAGAGCTGAAACGTCCTCCCATTGGTATGGTGTGGTAGTTAGGAGAGGGGGATGCCAGCTCAGGTGTCGTCCACGTCACTTGACCATGGTTCAAAATTACGTGGTCCGTCGCCAAAAGCCCTCGTGTAGCTGAACAGTGCGACTTTAATATTCAATCAATCAATCTAAATCACTGGCATAACTAATTCTGAGTGGGGTTCTGTATCAAAATTTGTTGGGATTCTTTTCTGGGGCATCTTAATATTTCACTATTTTTTGCTTTTGTATGTTGGGGGCCCTGAAACGTGGAGGCCCCGTATCATTGATACGATGGTAGTTACACCTCTGTTATAAATTTCAAGCATTTGATTAGCTCTTAAAAGATCATAAGGTTGGTAAGATTAAATATTAGTATGTAACTTTTTATTTTAGTTTGTTTTGACATAAAATAAAAAAAAATCATTTGAAAAATGTGGCTCAATGTGTGTAGTTTTATCAGCCGTTTGTTTTCATTTGTTCAATTATACTTTATTATTGTACGATATTACACTTATCGAATAATATAAATAACGTGAAAAAACAGCATAATATGACACAATAAACACACAATGACACACGTCACACATGACACGTTACATGACACAATAAACTGAAATAAGTAATAATAACAAGAATAGAGCCATGATTTCTTTATCACTGGTACCAATTGACTCGACAGTTCATTCTTCTTCTAAACTTTACTCTTTAAGTAATTGCGTTCGGTTTTAGTTCTATTTTGGCATTCTGTAAAAAATAATTTAGGTAAGGTTATAATCAAATATGGCAATAATCAATTTTAAAATAAAGATAAGTATTTCTCTTAGTCGTGATAAGTCCACTAAGATGTTTTTGCTTTACATAATATAAAAGACATTTGGTGTAAAAATATAAAAAGAAATAGGGTACACATTATAGATCAAATAAAAGTTTAAATCAAAAGTAAATGAGTACGTTGTACTATACCTAGGTTCTTAACTTCTTGCACTATATTACACTGAGGTTCTTTAACTTCCAATCACCTCGGCATCCCTTTATGTATCGGCTTGACAGCGTGGCTCCCAAAAGAGTTTGAACATTTCTCCCTGACTTCCAACACTTGGCTGAAGGGTTAGTTACGGGTTCCTCTATAATTCTAAGACTGCCTCTTCTACTTAACGGATTTTTTAACACTTTTTTATACTTAAAGGTCTCCGACTACGTTCGGAACCGTGATTTTTCAAAAGCGTATAAATAGATAATATTTATTACATTTAGCATCACTTCTTAAATTAGAAAATGTATATAAAATTGTATTAAGAATAGTATTACAATAAAAAATCATTTAAGCACAATATATTTTGACAAAAAATGACCCTAGAATGATCCATTTTCAAAATATTCTCCTTTAGTGAAAAATGCTTCTATAATAATAATAAAATTTTGCCTGTATATAGCTCAGATCTCTGTACAGAGGCTCAACTAGAATTTTTGAAATGTATAACTTAGAAGTGGGTTTATCCACATGTTTTACGACGACAGAGGTGAGAAATTTTAAGAATAAAAAACGCCGATAATTATTTCAATGGGTTGTAACTCTGAAAATAATACGAATTTTTCAAAGATCATAATTGAGCCTCTGTACAGAGGCCTGAGCTATATACAGGCAAAATATTATTATAATATAACCATTTTTCACAAAAGGAGAACATTTTGAAAAAAAGTTATTCTAAGTTATTTTTTTGCCGATATATTGTATTTAAATAATTTTTTTGTCAAAATATCCCTAAAACAATTTTATGCATGCCTTATAATCTTAAGTGACACTTAATATCATGAAAATTATCCATTTATGTGTCTTTTTTAAAATCACGTTTCCAAACGTAGTCGGATACCTTAAGAAAACAATAAACATCAAATTAAAAATTTTACAAAATACTAATTCACATGTTTCTACTATATGTTTTGGCGAAATATTACGTAGTACGAACAATAAAGGAATGAATTAATATGCTTGGTCTAAATACATGTTCTAGTACAGTTTTTTCAATGGGAGCAATTTAGGGATCTATCTAGGATGACACGTCTTTGAATTTTTCCACGAGGCATTTCAATCCGTAAGATTGGACAACAGTTTAAGAGAACCGCTGCCTTAGTGTATTACTTACCCAACTATGTGACAGCTAAGTAAAGAACAATATTAAGACCAAATCACTTTTCTTATTTAGAATTGCATATTTGTATTTCGCTTCTTTTGTTTATCAATATCGAAAGAAAAATTTAACTTCATTGTAGCTGCACATAATGATGTTATGGATGGACCCAGTAATTCTGCATCGCAATCAAATGAAGAAGTCAAAACTTAAGCTGACGTTCTAAAAGTAATATGGTATCAACTGAAATGAACTGATCCCCTTTCAATCCATGTTTTAAAAGTCGTTGAATGTATATGTTTCGTTAATATTTAACGATTGAAAAAAATAATCCGAACGTGTTCGTGAATAGTTGGAAAGTGTCTCAAAAGTATGATTCCGTGTTTAAGAAAAAAATACCACTCTCTACGATTACAAAAATGAGATGGTCTAATATTTTGGAGGGCGGGGAGGGAGGTTCAAATAAAAAAGGCTTTTAAGTGAAAGAGTCGTAAAAATAATTTGCTCAAAGTAGTTATCCAACTGCAAACAATGCAAAAATACATCTTTTTTAAAAAAATATTTCTTTAAAAGCTTTTTAGTTGATTAATAATCCATCTTATTTGTATTAAAATAGTTTTATTAACGGATAAAACTATATTAACGGATTTTTTTAATTTTTCATCGTATTTAAATAAGATTATTTTTATCCTCCACATACCTCAATTTTGATAAGTTAATTATAATCGAAGAAAACAGTTTAAAACCATGTTATATAAAGTCAAAGCACAGCAACTACTATTGAATTCCTATCTATCAACTACTATCCATGTATTGAATCTTTCGTTGAATGAAGAGTTCAAAACATACAATAATTAGGATATTAAACAGAAATTAATGTGGCAATATTAAACATAAAATAAATTTTGCGGGACAAGAGAATTTTTGCAAAAAGCGTCTAAAATTATTTCCTTCAATAGAGTAAAATAAAGTTTTCCATTATTTGAAAAATACTACATTCATTTTTTACACTGGGAGCTATTATTTAACAATAATTTTATAAAATTAGAGCTAAAAGAACTTGTAATCACACCTCAAATGCCTTCTTACTTCATTTTTGTTCTTAATCATTTTAGGAGCATCACAATTAAATTAATAAAATTCTAGCTTTGTAATAAAAAATTGCAAATGCATACACCTTCGAAATTTATGGTCAGAAATCTGGTGTAACTACTTCTAGTTAATTAAAATAAACACCACTAGAGCAAGTTACGGAAATTTAAAAAATCAACTGTCAGCTCAAATGCCACACTGGATTTTGACCATGATACCAAGCTCTCTGACACTCTCATCTCTTACGAGATGAATGAGTCTCAGTTATTTGTGAGACGTTAACTAAAATGTAGTTCATTTGCGAAATCAAAGAGTTAAATTGAATTTCTATAATATCATCAATAATATCGATTGAGTCAATATTCGCCTATTATTATAAAGGGTGTTTTCTTAGAGGTATAGAACTTTAAATTGCAATAAAACAACGATGTATTATTCGATTGACATGAATTTTTTTTATTCGAAAGATAATCTTGTGGCATTACATTTTAAATATGTTTTCTGGCATAGGACTGCCACAGCTGACTCGGATGTAGTCCAATCTGGACGTCCAATTTTCGATGACTTTTTCCAACATTTGTGGCCGTATATCGGCAATAACACGGCGAATGTTGTCTTCCAAATGGTAAAGCGTTTGTGGCTTATCCGCATAGACCAATGACTTTACATAGCTCCACAGAAAATAGTCTAGCGGTGTTAAATCACAAGATCTTGGAGGCCAATTAACAGGTCCAAAACGTGAAATTAGGCGGTCACCAATTCAAGAAATCGATTGCGGCACGAGCTGTGTGACATGTTGCGCCGTCTTGTTGGAACCACAGCTCCTGGACATCATGATTGTTTAATTCAGGAATGAAAAAGTTAGTAATCATGGCTCTATACCGATCACCATTGACTGTAACGTTGTGGCCTTCATCGTTTTTGAAGAAGGATTCCACCAGCCCATAAAGCGCACCAAACAGTCAGTTTTTCTGGATGTAACGGTGTTTCGACATACCCTTGTGGATTAGCTTCACTCCAAATGCGGCAGTTTTGTTTGTTGATGTAGCCATTCAACCAGAAGTGCGCTTCATCGCTAAACAAAATTCGCTTATGAAAATCCGGAACAACGGCAATCTCGTTTTGGGCCCACTCGACGAATCTACGCCTTGCTTGATGATCGTTGGGATGAATTGCCAAACCAAACTGAGAATAAATCCCTTGACAGCTGTTAAATCGGTCGCCATCTTGGAAAGTAATGCCAACTTAAACTTCTATACCTGAAAAAAAACACTCTTTAGAAGGGATATAAAGTTATAAATACTTTTTAGATCAAAAATAAAAGTTCATATCAACAGAAATGTGTCAAATAACGAAGTCTTGCTTGTGGTGTGTGAAATTGTTAAACTTCCTGGATAGGTAATGATACACACACTCACCCCAGACCGACTAAAAACTAAATTATTTTTATATAGCTATAATTTATTTTTAAGTTCCCAACCTAAGAAGATATAAAATATAATTCTCAATTAAGATGAATGAAAAAAACAATTAAGGTATCCAACTACTTGCGATAAACTTCTTTTTAAAAAATGGAGATATGGAACTTTTTTTGTGTGGTTTTTAGGTTAATTTAATACATTTTAAGAAAAAAATGCTAAAATTAAGAATAGAAAATTATTACTATTAGAATGGGAAAAATTTACAAAAAATTACATAAACGGGCCTCTTGTATATAAAAAGCTTATGAACAAACTATCAATTTTTCAATTTTGATGTGTTGCTTTGTGTTATTAGGTTTGAAATGACTTCAGGTTAAGAAATATTTTAATTCTTACAAAAACTAGAGCACTTTTTCTTAGTTATTACATGAAATTGCTTAAAAAAACAGTGATTATATTCACATAAGGGACTGTAAACTATTTAATAAAAAAGCGTTGATAAATCTGATCGTTAAAACACTTCTACTATCACACAGACAATACACAAAGAATTTCAGTTAATTATTTTCAAAACTTTTTCCGTAATTGTTGTCCCCGTTTGAGTTTTTTGAAAAAAACACATTTTGAGTAAAACGCATTTTAAGGTTTGAAATTCTGTTTAAAGTTATGGCATCTGCTTTTACTAAAACACTTGTAGTTTTTGTTCTAGTGAATGGAAATTAAAAAAATTGGGCATTTTTATAAAGCTAATAAAATGGTCTATTAAATAAAATCTTAAAAATATTTGCCAGTTTTTGAAAAAATTAGCGATTTTAGGGTAGTCGAATACGTTAAACAGACAACAGAATAAAAAGCCAACTGCAGTGAAATTGATTTACGAGCATAAAAATAACGCCAAATTTATGTTCTTCGAGTTACTTCTGTATTAGTTGCTGTAATAACTGGCGATATTTATCCAAAAGAAAAAAATTCAATACAGAACATTAATCTTTCAAAAACATAATTATTTTTTCGACTTTGTCAACAACAACCATTACATTCTTGAATAAAAAATGCTATTCTTTGTTTTTAATACACTTACGTAAACCAACTTCGTTAAATGGGCGTGGATATCGATATAATCAATATAATCGATACAATAGAATAAATTATTCTAAGTGAAGGAACTAAAAAGAGAATCTCCCTAAGTTATCAAAAATAAAGTCCATAGCTTAAGTCATTTTAAAAAATTAGAAATCTGAAGAAATTAATTAAATTTTTATTTTAACTTGCAAAATTGTAAAAGATCTTGAATTACAATAAATATTAAACATGAAGCATCTTCTTTATAAGAAAAAGATAATTTATTTATAGAGAATCATTAGAAGGTATTAAATTAACGTCAATATTTTCGGCAAATTATACAGAAATTGTTTGAAATACGATTTTCTTTGCAATGATGAATTTATAATGGGGTTTAACATCTCAGAGTTTTTCTATTTTTAAAAAGGTGTTCTTATAATTCGGAAAGAGAGAGTATTCCTGGAAATACATCTGACTCTCTATATATATTATGTTATTTATTTCAACTAGATTTTCTAATAACAGTATCGATAGATGCTGATTGAATATCGATCATTACTTCTTTGCAAATGAACTCCTTATTTTTAAAAAGAATATATATATTAAACACATCAACTCTTCCTATCTTCCTAATTACTCAACATCCCTATCAATGTGATCTCTTTCAAGATGAACATGAAGGGAATGAAAATAAAATTAAAAAAATAAAGATCGAACACTTATAATGCTCAGCATAACAATGGTATCCAAACTGGGTTTGAAATTGCGGTTTTTAAAGACGTATAAATGAATATACTTTTTTAAGTATGTAGTTCCACCTGAATTCGGATATACAGTAGTGGCAAAAAGTCCTGAACACTCATTTTTTTGCGTAATTTTTGTGTTTTACTTCATTTTTCGTTATGAAATTATCACACTATTTTAATTATTGTTATCGATTTTAATGTATTTTTTCATGCTGATTTCAAATCTGTTTGTAGATTTCATCTAAAGTAAACAGTTTCATTGATATGTTGAAAAACTCTTGACAAGAAAGCACAAGGTCACTGTAAGAATGAGTGAGTGTGTTTTCCACCAATGAAATGCTCCGTTATTTCAACCAATCAGAGAACAGTAGCGATAAAGGGTTGAATGAAAAAGGTAAAACATGATTTATTGTATTGAATGCAGTTGTGTGCTTGTGGAAAATAGTGTATTGAAAGCAATTTGAAGTGCGTTTGTGGAAAATATTGGAATTATGTCTAAATTTTCATATCTTCCTGAGAATAAAAGGTACAAAATAATACATTTGAAGGAAGAAGGTTATTCTATGCGCCAAATTGCTGTTAAAGTACCATGTGGCATTTCTACTGTTGTGAGAACTTTGAAAAGATTTTCTGAAACAAATTTTATTGCGGACAGGGGGCGATCAGGACGACCAAGAAAAACATCTTTACGTGAAGATAGGTTATGGCCCAGAATTTCACTTTCAAACAGAAAGCTTAATTCCTCGCAAATTTTGAAGCAATGGACATTGACATCAAATGTGAGTGTATGCCCAAGAACTGTTAGAGGAAGACTGCTGGAAATTGGGTTACGAGGCTGTAAAGCGCGCCCAAAACCATTACTAACTGAATTTCAACGCAAGAGGTGATTGACGTGGTCAAGGGAACATTCATTATGGTCTATTAAAGACTGGGAAAAGGTAATATTTAGTGACGAGAGTCAGTTTTGTATTTCTGGCAACCAAAGTAGTGCCTATGTAAGACGACGCCCTCATGAGGAATTCAGCCTTCAGTGTCTGAAGCCCACAGTAAAGTACCCGACAAAAGTGATGGTATGGGGTTGCATGTCTGCTCATGGTGTTGAAAGATTTCACATCGTTAGCGGAACAGTGAAAGCCATGGATTACATTGAAATACTACAAAATAAATTGCTACCAACTGCGAGAGATCTTTTTGGGAATCAGTCATGAATTTTTCAGGATGATAACGCCCCTTGTCATCGTGCAAAGGTAGTGCAGAAATGGTTGAAAGACCATACTGTGAATAGAATGAACTGGCCAGGACAGTCTCTCGACCTTAATCCGATAGAGAACTTATGGTTTAAAATTGGTTATGAAATTTCAAAGAAAAAAACCTTCAAACAAACGTGAATTAATTGAAGCTTTAATATTTTCCTTCAACTATATTGTCACGAAAGAGATCTTCTTTTGAAATTGGTGCATTCCATGCCAAAAAGATGTAGAGCCGTAATTACAGCAAACGGCTGGCCCATAAAATATTGATTTTCTAACATGTGACAACAATGTAATTTTCAAAATGCTTATATATATATATATATATATATATATATATATATATATTAAATATTCCGTATTTGTCAATTTTCGTGTTATTTTTCTTTGCATATTATGTTATTCTTTATTGTTTTATTCTGCACATGTTTCACATTATTGTGTTCAGGCAGCTTTACTACAAAAAATATTTTAGTCATTAAGATACAAGTAGTAGATTTGAAATCAGCATAAAAAATACATTAAAATCAATAACAATATTTAAGATAGTGCGATAAAATTTCCCAACGAAAAATGAAGTCAAACACAAAAATTACGCTAAAAAACGAGTGTGTTCAGGACTTTTTGCCACCACTGTACATATAAAACTGTTTAAGGAATACTATAACAATAAATAATTATTTAGTTTTAATTTTTTGGCAAAAAAATAAAGAATGAATTATATATTTCCATAACATGTCCTTTTATGGAAAATGCTTTTATATTAATATTTTGCCTAAATATAGCTAAAACGTTTGTATAGAGCCTGAAATAAAATTTTGAAAAACATTATTTTCAAGATTTTTTATTAATTGATAATAAACGACGTTTTCGTTACAGTTCCTCTACTCCGATGTATTAAAATATAAATAAATTCATTTCAAAATTTATTTTTTCAAAATACAAGTTCAGATTATGTACAGTCTCATAGCTACATACTGGAAAAATATTATTATTATTATTACGGAAACATTTTCCACTAAAGAAGAAGATTTTGAAAATAAGTCATTTTTTTCTTCATTTAATTGCCAAAAAATTCGTTTAAATATCTTTTCATTGAAATAAAATTCTTAAAACAATGTTATACGCATATTCCAATTCAAGTGATTCTAAATGTCAAAATATATTTAGTTATACTCTCTTCTAAAATCACGGTACCGAACGCAGTCGGATAACTTGAGTAAATAATTTTAAAATATACTGAGAATATACATTGAAGTACTCGAACAAAATATTTTAAAAGTCAATGAAGTCAATTGCTATGATCGTGTCATTTACCTCCCTATAGTACTTGCCAATAAAGCACAGAAATGTTCAGACTAAGCCTGGAAAGTTCGGTTCTAAGATATATTAAAAAAGGCTTGTTTAAGCAAAGAGTGGTTTACAGACTTTCAGGCAAGAATGGCACCTCTGTTGTGCTCCTGTTTATTAATAAATTAAAGAGGAGAGATGGGTTAACCTGGATCGAAAGGGAATACCCAAGCTTTTACGTAAATTACTTCTAATGAAAGCGTCTTAATGGGATAAATAGTTGATATACATCACGTATATATAATGACGCACTAGTGCACTCTGATGAATAAGTAATAACAAAAGAGTTTGTAGGGTTAAAGTTTAATTTATTTTTACAAGTTTATTACATATTAGCTTTCATGTAAGGTATCCGACTACCCTAAAACCATGATTTTTTTCAAGAATTGACAATTTTTTTTATGATTTTATTTTATAGGCTATCTTATTAGCTTAATAAAAATAGCAAGCTTTTTATTTTCCATTCACTAGAACAAACATTGCTAGTGTTTTAATAAAAGAAGATGCCGAAACTTTACACAAGATGTCAAACTTTAAAAATGCGTTTTACTCGAAACGTGTTTTTTTTTTTTTCGAAAAACTCAAACGGGGACAGTGATTGCTCAAAAAGTTTTGAAAATAATTTGCTGAAATATTTTGTGAATGTTTTGTATAACAGTAGAAATGTTTTGATCTTCAGATTTATCAATCACTGTTTTATTTCAAAATTTACAGTCCTTTATGTGAATATAATCACTGTTTTTTTAAACAATTTTATATAGTCACTAAGATAGACTGCTCTAGTTTTTGTAAAAATTAAAATATCTATTATCCTGAAGGACATTTTAAACATGAATAACAAAGTAACACATTAAAATTGAAAAATTGAGAATTTGTTCAAAATATTTTCGTACAGAGTGGGGGCTTCGTTTATGTAATTTTTCGTACATTTTCACCAGTTTTTTCCCCTTTTAATAATAATATAAAAAATTTCTGTCTTCAATTTTACGATTTTTGCCTTAAAATATGCTAAATACATCTAAAGATCATAAAAAAAATCCCCATATCTCCATTTTTTTCAAAAAAAAACGTTGTCGCAAGTAGTCGGATACCTTAACATCGATAAGCTAAAAAATAAAGTTAAAATAGGCAAAAAAATTTAAGCTGTGAAATAAGTAATGGTAATGAAGTATTTCTCTTGCGTTTTGATACTAATTTTTACTAAAATGTATTAAAACTAAACTGTAAAATTTTTTAGAAACTTGCAATGTTTGTTGGTATAGTTGATATCCTAAATAATTCATATTTTATCATCAAGTTTTCTTAACTTTTGTTCCAATGCATCACATACTGTGATTGTGATCACTGTGTAATTTTTAATACACACTCACTCATTCACTAACGTATGCATTGTTTAATAATACAGATTATATTATGTATATATTAACAGTTCAATGATAAAACAGTACACATCAGTTCTTAATTTATATCGTTGAAAATTAATTAAACTATTTCTATGCTGATATTTTTAAACCGGAATAACTACAAAACTTAATTTTATCGATTATTTATTTTAAGTATCTAAAAAATACTTTTTTTTATCAAAATAGATAAAAGTCTATTATGATACATGCTGTAATTTTTTTCTGCATTAAAATATTTTTTATTTTCTCCAAAAAAAATTTTTTTTTAATTTTTCCAAAAAAAATTTTTGCCCTCAATTTAAAAAAAAATTATTTTCTCTTAAATTAACGGCAAATAAGTTTAAACGTTTAAAGAAAAATTTATTCTAAAATAATTTTTTAAGAAAAATTTCGCTATGTTAATTTAGTATAGATATAAAAACTAAAAATTAACCGGTATTAAAAATCATATGTGCTATATCTTCAAGAGAAAACTATAAATTATTATCTACATAGTACTTTATTACAAGAAATAAGTGGATCAATATTTTAACAGATAACATTAAATGAAATAATTCATCAAATACCACTCCTAAAGGGAAAAGTAATATTTCGAGTTTATTTTACAATAATTCTAGGCTTATTATTCAACGTATTTTAATATGAATGCGGTCAAATGAAAAGTGCAACAATATTCAGAAGTTGTTTAAATTCATTTTCGTAGACATTAGACTCATATAATAAAAGAAAGCTACGTTTCTTCAATAATGAAAATTATATAGATTCTAACCATAAAACCCTTTAGAATATTCTGGACCTTTTTTATCTTTCATGCTAACAATGAAATATTCACAAAATAGTTATAAAGACTTGTTGAAAGCTGAGTGCTTTTCAATATAGGAAATTATTTTTTATTATAAATTGTACTTACTGGGGGAGGATGCATTATCAATATTAATTATTTAATGGTTGCAATATTGCAGGCGTGTCTTCTTCGAATACGTTAAGCCTTTTTCCCATTATAAATATGGTTTCACTGTGAAGTTTGTAACTGTTGCCTACAGATGAATGTCCCATATTATGCAGTGTTTATTTTTATAAAAGTATTTATTGTTCATTTCTATAACAAAATGGAGGTATGAAAATTAATAGTATGTTATTAAATGCAGACTTTTTCCACTTGCATACTATTTTATCTTGCCGGTTCAGATCAATTGAATAAAAGTAATATTCTGATATTTAAAGTAATTTTAAAAAACTATTTGTCATCTAGGAAATGTTTTTTGCGGGTTTTTATCTAATACATTAACTGTAGAAAACCTGAATACGAAAATGGAATGGATTTAATTTTATTCTAATTTATGTATATAATCAAGATAATGAAAACCAACTCTAACCTTTTTGGAATTTTACCACACAAAGAATACACAGAAAATTTCACAGTAGAACAGATTTCTCCGTTCGTGGTTTTATTCTACGTATTGCATTGTAGAATCAAAATAGAAAATCTCTTGTTTTTTAAATGTAAAAAATATTGAATTAAAAAAATGCTAATAATTATTTTATTTCCGAATAATAATACAAATAATTCGTTAGAACAAGAAGTTAACAAAGTATTCGAATAAAAACTATAAAAACGTCATGTCGTTTTCCGTTTAAACCTTACAAGTTTATCTGAAACATTATGAATCACAACATCTAAACTAAATAACAACTAAAATGTACAATTATTTGGAGATACTAATTAAGTTATAAACTAGGCATTAATAATAGAGGGATTTTTAAAAGCTAAAATAATAATTTTTAAAATAATTTACATCTTACTTACTGTAAATCATTCCAAAAAAAGGGATTTTTTAGCTTTAAAAATTTTGATTAATGCAGTCAATAAATTGTGTCTTTTTCGGTCTCCTACACTGCAGTAGAAACAATATATATCTAATTTCTAAAAGTTGTAAACATGTTATTCATTGTCCTGAAGAATCTGTTTTGACGCTGTTAAAAATAAAAGAATGTAATTACCTTTTCGTTCCAAAATATATATTTCTTTTAATAGAAAGGCCAACTTGAGTACCTTATTAATTTATTTATGGTGCATCAAATTTGTAATATTGCATGTGATAATGGATGTACTAAGTCTGAAAATAACAATGTGAAACAAACATATAGGTAGCGAAACTTGAGAGTGAGCTAAATCTGATAGTGTGCTTTACGTCGAATTTCTTTCCGTGATAAAGTATTAGAACGAAACCTGAATATTTAGTTTTTTAAAGCATCCACTAAAGTAAATTTTCAGTGTTCAGGGAATAATATTCGAGAGAATAATTCGGAAACAGTTTACTTAAATTACCATTATTAAAAGCAATCGCCTGCCATGTTTTATATTTAAAAGCTGTGTTTGACTTCTTGCCTTCTTTCCGATCTATTTGTTATCAATATCAAAGCTATAGGTTTGTTTGTAATAAAAAATATCTCTTAATTAAGTTTACCATAGAAAACAGGATGGAAATAGACACACGTTCTCGAAAGATATTTTTGAAGATGAACGTCTTCTTTTCATTACTGCTACACTGAGGGAAATAGCATATCTTAAGTTCTCCTTTTGACGGTAAGGGAAATAAATATATAGACATGCTTTAAATTTTGAATTAAAGTGAAGAGAAGAACAGTTTTACAAAATTTACTCTCAAAGGGTAACGGCAAATTTTGTTTTACCAACAATAAAGTGATTCCATTTGCTATTCAAGGAATTAATTACGATACAAATATAGCTCGGTGACTTTGAAGTAGCATGCCCGTCTCGAAAGCCTAATGTTTCGGGTTCGATCCTGGTTAGAGTCGATAGATTTTCTGGATGCAAAAATCGTAGGCACGTATGACATATGATTATGCGCCATGTAAGAGACCCTTTGAGTATCAATTTGGTTCTTGTACTCTCAGCAAAATTAAATCCTGGCAATATATTTAGCATTATAATAGAGCTTGAGTTAAAAAATGCAAGCATCAAAATTTGGTAGCGGAAGCCGCCACTAGATACTGCCCTCAATGAAACTGCTCCCATACTTGGGGACTTGTTGCGTCTGCAAAGGCTAATTTGAAAAAATGGAGCCCACTTGAAAGAAAAAAAAATTACGATCCAAATAAATTTATGTGATTTCAAAATATATTATAACACTAGACAAATATAAATTAATGGGTACTTACGCATTAATCGACCAATTTTGCCAAACCGCGCGAAAAGCGTTGCCAAATGAGTGATACGAAGCCAGTACTGGAACTACATTCCCATGTCTGTTCAAATGCAAGAATTTTATTGGCTCGTACTTGAAAATAATAACATCGTTCATTTTTTGTAAATTTTTCAGCCTTATTTTGTGGTGAAAAATGTTTAAAATTTTTAATCGATCATCTATGTAAAAGAACGCAGAGGAGTATTTCCGAAATTGCTGTCTGATATGTAAATACCCGAAAGACTCAGAGATTTAGCAAAATGATACAATAAGAAACATAGTGGAACTGCCCAACCACATTTAAGCTCTTACTTATGCGAATTTATATGGTGGCGTTTTAGTATAAAACGTCATTTCTGAAATTTTGAATGAAATAACGGCGTTTTGATTACCCAATATTGTAGTTTTTTACTGGATCTTTTGTTTATTTCAAGTGTGCTTGTGTTTTTTTTTATATAAAATACTGTATTCAATTCTTCTAAATCATTGTGAGTTTATTAGTCGAAGGACTAACATAGAAAAAGCATACGCGGGAATTTGTTTTCGTGCATGTTTAAAACAATGACAGCATTTGGCAATGTCTTTTGGCTTAGCCCAATTGGTCGAAGGTATAATGCATAAGCTGCTATCACTGTGTATGTTTAGTTCAATAATTAGTTTATACATAACAAATTTACTATAACTGCTTTTGCAATGAATTTTTGGAGGAGTATTTTGGATTCCAAATAAATATGTACTAATTACTTATTAATTACAAACTAAATTCATTTTGTATTGAATAAAGCGAAATCATCCGCAACTAATCCTCGTATGAACTATAAGATAAATCAATCCAGCTAGGCAAATAAAAATAAAAAAAATATGATAACTACATCTTGGTTATTTCTTGGTAATATACATATTAACAATATACTAAATAACTAACAACATATGTAGACGTATAGAAGTCAAAACAGTCAAAAGAAATAAGAGCTGTACGGAGCTCTTTCTTTCAGTATTTATTTAAAGCATATTAAAAATGTATTGTTTATAAAATACGAATTCCATTCATGTAAAATGAATTATAAAATGAGTACAAGTCTTAAATTAATTAAAAAAATCTGGATACAGCATATACTCAAATATATATAAAAAAAAAACATGCTAATTCTACTACTTGTTGAAACTGATGCTTTCTCATGGCGTTTTCTAATTAGAAAGTATTTAATTGTGCAATAATTTTAGTAACGAATGAGAAAGTAATAATAGAAATGAAAACTCTTTAAGTGTTGTATCCGACCGAGTTCAGAACCGTGTTTTTTAACAGTGTATAAATTGTCATTTTTTTTAATTCCTACTATTAGCTCACACTCTCTATATATTTATCTTGGTGGGAATTTTCAATCGTCAATAAAATACATTTTAAAGCGCTCAACTGAGCTGAAATTTTATATACATGATTATTTTGGATGACAATACAGTAATTTAGTTATAATTAATAAAAATTAATTGATTAAAACTAATTATTTAAATAATTACAAATACAACTACGTTGGCATCCTTTTTGGTGACTTGTGTCGAAACTTGAAAAGGTTGTTTTTTTCCTCACATTTTAAAGCGCTCCTTTGAGCTGAGATTTTCTATACACTATTGTTTTGGATAAAAATACGATAATTTAATTATAATTGATTACAATTAATTGAATAAAACTAATTATTTAAAGAATTACAGATACAGCCGCGTTGGTTTCATTTTTAGCGACTTTGGTCAAAACTTTAAAAGATTTTTTTTGTCACGTTTTAAAGCATTCAGTTGAGCTGAACTTTTATATATACGATTGTTTTGGATGACAATACGATACTTTAATGATAATTAATAAAAATTAATTACCACTTAATGATGTGATTCTGTCATATGTACATAAAAATTTGTATTTTCTGTCATATGTATATTACTTATATTAAAATTTACACAGTTATGGGATTTATTTGTTAAAAAAACGCTAAAAACAAAAATAATACACAAAAATAGTCATATTTTGTAAAGTTTAAATGAATCTCGTGGGCTGCAAAATTGTTCAAGGAGAGACACAGGCCACGCATTGGTCACTCAAGCTTCAGAATGCGACGTTAATAAACACTATCATTCCTAAACAAATTTGATACATGAAATACTGTCAAGTTTGTCAAAGAAAACTAGAAATCAGTTCGAATAATGCTTCTTTATTTGCATATCGCAATGCATTGCAAAACACGCAATTAACAATAAACTAAGAATCCTTATATGTTACCTTCCACAACTTCAATTATCACTTAACAAGCTGCTACTATCATTCATCATTAAAGATTCCATAAATGTGTGCGCAATAGTCTTTCCATATGTCTGCATCCAGCCTCCCGGCTTGTCTTTCCCATTCCGGACAAAGTATTTCACCCAACGATTGTTAATTCAGAGGCGAGTTGTTGCAATGCTTCTCGGGTCTAGTTGATTTAGTCATGAGGTCAGCCTCGGACGTCTGGTCCTCTAATCAGAAGTAATAGCTGAGTCGTGCGAGATGAGGCCAAATCCAGTGTCTTAATTTCTCAAGGAAGCGAGTCGCTTAATCAAGTTGCGGAACGGATCCGGCTCTTTTATGGCCGGCAATTTGGGTCGAGGTTATAAGTTTAAAAGCTAGTTCCCTCGAGGATTAAGGTAGGGGAAGGGTTTGGAATGTTGAATTTTCTCTCTGGTTGTGGTGGGGGGTTGCGGGTAATTTTGTTGCATTGTGGTCTTAAATTTGACTTCCGTAGTTGTCTGTGCTTGGGTTGGAATTTTGTTTGTATCGTCTGTTTGGAATGAAAATTATTCTGAAATAATGATTTTGTTCTGTAGGTTTTGTTTTGATTGGTTTCGTATCGTCTATCAAAAATTATTTTATGTAAAATGGTTCTAAAAATGGGGGGCTTTTTTTGGAAGGAAAAATACTCTAAAATAATGATTTATAAAAAGGATATATATTTTGTAGCAGTTTTTTTTATTTACTACATTCGGAACCGAGGTTTTGGAAAAGCGTACAAATGAATAATTTATTTACTGTCAGTTGAGTTAGAATATACATATGAAATTGTTTTACCTATAGTATTACAGTAAAAAAAATTATTTAAATGCCCTTTTTTTGGCAAAAATAAAGAGGAAAAATGACATTTTCAAAGCGTTCTCCTTTCCTGAAAAATGTTTTTAGCAATAATGTATTGCCTATATGTAAGGTGACCAGTTTTTTTGCAGTGAAAAGGAGGACGCGCGCGAAAAATTTAAGAAAAAGTTACATCGTAAATATTTGAAACATTTTTTAATTCAAATAAAAATACGCTTGCATTCCTTTTAATTATTTAATTAAAAGAGTATTTTCCCACTGAATATTTTTATGTCAACATATCATTTTCTAATACTTTGGAAATCTCGGAACAAAAAATATTCTTTATATTGAGCTTTACAGTAAGTGCTACAGCTAAAGTATCAACATTCAATCTTGATTTGTCGCTTGTCCAAAAATCATTACCAACTGAAAAAACTCTTTCAATTTCTGCATTAGTTCCTGGTTAGCACAACGAAAATTCAACAAGAATAATTAAATTATTCTATGGATAGTGTTAATTTTTGAAATGGTTAAGTATTTCCACCCATCTTTTATCAATCTTAACATGTTAATTTACCAATTTTTCCAATTTATTAGAATTTAAATATGCATTCAATCAATCTTCTAATTTATTCAAAGAGACCATTATCATGGGTTTTAGTATCGGGTATTTCTTTCGAAAAAAACTCAACACATTTTTCTATATCTGCCCAATTTACTTGCGATGAAGTCAAAAAACACCATTGAAAACTACTCGTATTATTTCCTGTGATATTTGTTTTAGACCATTCTTCGACATCTTGGAAACATGTTTGGTTCATCTCTGAATAGAGATTTACAGATCAGTTTTAAAATATTAAAAAGGAGTACAAGTAGGAGGGCACTTTTCGAGGAAGGACAGAACCTATAAAAGGGGGGAGGACTGTCCTCCCTAAGGGATGACCGTTGGTCACCTTAATTTATGTAGCTAGGATTTCTATATAGGGTTTGAACTAAGATTTTTGAAAAATTTGCTTTATTTTCAGAGTTACGATCCATCGAAATAATAGCCGGTGTTTTATGTTAAAACGTCCTCTCTCTGAAAGAAAATTATAAATAAATCTACTATTTTATTTATTTCAAAAATTCCAGCTAAGCCCTGGAATAGAAGACTTAGCTATATATTAACAAATTATCATGGAGCTATATATTAACAAATTATCATGGAGCTATATATTAACAAATTATCATGGAGCTATATATTAACAAATTATCATGGAGCTATATATTAATAAATTATCATGAAGCTATATACTAACAAATTATCATGGAGCTATATATTAACAAATTATCAAAATATCATAACAAATTATTTCCTTAAAAGGAGAATGTTTTGAAAACAAGACATTTTATTTCTTCATTTTTTGCCTAAAAATTGCATTTAAATAATTTTTTGTTCTTTTGTTGTTTTTGTTAAATAATTGTTTGTTGTTTTGTTTATATGTATCCTAATTCAACTGACTTTGAATGTCAAAAAAAGTTCTTTAAAAGGTATTTTTTTCAAAATCACGGCTCCGAACCTAGAAAGCCTCCTTAAATTTTGCTCCAGTAATTAGCTATTTCTGAATTGGGATTTTCTGTGTCTTTCAATAAATTGATTGTGGCACAAGCTGTGTGACATGTTGCGCCGTCTTGTTGGTACCACAGCTCCTGGACATCATTATTGTTCAATTCAGGAATGAAAAAGTTAGTAATCATGGCTCTATACCGATCACCATTGACTGTAACGTTGTGACCTTCATCGTTTTTGAAGAAGTACGGACCAATGATTCCACCAGCTCATAAAGCGCACCAAACCGTCAGTTTTTCTGGATGTAACGGTGTTTCGACATACACTTGTGGATTAGCTTCACTCCAAATGCAGCAGTTTTGTTTGTTGACGTAGCCATTCAACCAGAAGTGCGCTTCATCGCTAAACAAAATTCGCTTATGAAAATCGGGAACAACGGCAATCTCGATTTGGGCCCATTCAACGAATCTATTCAGGCGTGAGTCTATTCATGATGAATTGCCAAACCAAACTGAGAATAAATCTCTTGACAGCTGTTCAATCGGTCGCCATCTTGGAAAGTAATGCCAACTTAAACTTCTATACCTGGAAAAAAAACACTCTTT
Source organism: Trichonephila clavipes (assembly GCA_019973935.1). Taxonomy (NCBI): domain Eukaryota; kingdom Metazoa; phylum Arthropoda; class Arachnida; order Araneae; family Nephilidae; genus Trichonephila; species Trichonephila clavipes. The sequence continues at coordinate 1,177,258 of BMAU01000459.1, read as the reverse complement.
ACCTTTATATCAGATTTGGAAACAAAAAAACATTTATTGCAGTTTAAATTTAAAACAGAATGAATTATTATTATTGTTTCAATTATTTTTCATGCATATAGACATAGATAATATAATAATGTTTATATAATATAATAGTGCAATGATCAAATAATGTTTAAAATGTTACAGTCGTCATTTTCTTCAAAAATATGGTGTTCCTATTAAATTGATCTTTCGTTACTCATTGTTAAAACTTCATAGTTATGTCATTCGCAAACGATTAAGTATACATTGTTCTTTATCTTAACCACCCAGAATATTTTTTTAAACTTTAAAAAACATCTCTGACTGCCTCTTGATTTTTGGGGGTACTCCAAACAGAAAAAGAGGTGGAGAAACGAAAGTCGCACGCAGAGAGAATCATGTACCATCCATCGCAAAGGATATGCGTAATGCAATTCGAAATTTATTTAAAAAGTAATTCACTATAGTAAAATCAAATGTAAATGTTTGATAAAATATAAATCTATTTTAATCTAAAAGACATTTCTACTATCAAAAAGGATTTATTTTAAAACAAGAACAGGTAACAGAGACAAATACATTGTAGATATAGATATAAGTATCCCCTCAAATAAATTTCAAAATGAAAAAACTTTAAAAACCTGATATTTAAAAATTTTTTAAAAAGATCGGTGGGCCACAACTTACGTACTGGCGGTTTGGACACCCCTGTTCTAGATCGTCATTAAACTAAACCTGACCTGATTAATGGGACATGTAATGCTTGGATCTCGTAATTGCCTTACAACCTCATCTTAGCCAGCATCTTGAGGTATAGAGTTAGCCTCGATTCTATTCATGCCCTACGAGGTATTCCATTCCCCTTATACAAGGGCTCTTCGAATTTCGACATTAATTAAGAGGTTATAAATTCGGTTACTTTAACAAATTGTTCCATTCATTATGCATTTACACTAGCATGATCATATCATTAAAAAATGACAATGCTTGGTAGTCATTAGTTTTAATCTATAACATAATTCAGTAAAATATACAGAGATCCTGTAAATCAGGACAGATTTATAAATATTTCTAACATTGTCCGAACCATGCAATGCATTTCATTACAATGTCTTTAAACTTTGTTAACTCACGGAACCCTTAAAACTATAATACCCAAGCCTTAGAAGAATATATCTTAAAATAAAATTTAAAGTAGATCAACATGTTATGGGTACTTAAGTAAAGACAATTAAAGAATGCTGTATTTTTTACTAAAAATCTTTAATATGAAATATATTAATGTAACTTATTATTTCATGCTCCAGTTCTCATCTACCATTGCATTATGTTCAAGAAAAGGGATGTTTTTATAGTTTTTTTTTTTACCTAAACTGCTGAAAAAAAAGTCTGAGTATATTGAAGCTCTCGCCAGTTTTTTTCATATTCTGCGTTAATTTGCTCCTATATTTTGTTTTTGTTGCCCCTTACGTCAGTGCTTCACAAATGTTCAATATTGGTGACTCAATTTTCAGTCATAATTTTCATTGCTCCCGCTTCTTGCAGTAACAATGAAATGAATGCAATAATAATGCATTTTGACGGTAAAGCTACAATGCCACTTTAATTTTTAACGGTACAAATTATCAAGACTTGAATTCTGCATGTAATTTTGTTTATGACAAACCCAAGGGAGTTACTAGTGATTACTTAGCTTGTTTTTAATTGAGTATTGATAAATTAACTATCAAATATTTTGTGCATTACTGATAAATTTATAAGTATATTATATCAGTGGGAATATGTATTTTTTATCAAGTCAGAATGTATTATGTTTTCCTTCCTTTCAGTAAATTGACACTTATTTTAAATATCTTATTTTCTATTATTCGATATGCTCACGCTCCCTAAGGGGGATTATCCCGCCACCCTAAAAGGGGGGGTCACCCAACAGTTTGTGAAACGCTGCTATACGTTAAGAAATATTTGTAACTTAAGTGCATTCTTCATAATGGTATTTAAATGTTTATAACTGCGTGTGAGACTTTTGTGTATTCTGTAAGTTTGATACCTAAAATTTAGGAGCTCTTCCCGATTAAATTCGAATCGGTTAATAGGTTAATCAGATTATCCTTCTCATTGACAAGCCTTCCAGTTTATCCATTCATACAAGACGCGTGATTTTTACAAAATTTAAGATTTCATTTTTTCCCCATGAAATATTTATTTCCATTTATTTTTTGAATCCAATATTCAAAAAAAATTTAAATTTTACTAAAACGTTGGTCTTTTATAATAACTACTTATGAAATCCCTGTTACAGTTACATGGTACCCTAGGGTTCTGCGGAACCCAGGTTGAAAACCTCTGTAATACATATTTAAAATAATCAAAACGAATTAATTCATCAAACAAATCATCTTTGTCAACTTTAACATCGGAAGAATTTTCTTTCTTAAAAAATATTATGAAGGATTAAAACAGAAATCATACCTAAATACTATCTTATATTGCTTCCTCAGTCACATTTTTTTAAAAATAGTGCGTGTGTTTACGTTCATAATTTCCCGATTGGAGACTATAGAAGCTTTGAAGCGAGTCCACAAGAACAAAAAAAAATTGCATCTCGGGGGTTTATTATATAAACTGAAAGAAAAATTGATAGAATACTTTAAAAATAATAAGCTGTTATAGAAATTACCAAATATTCCCCGTTAAATAAAAGTTGTATTTTATATGCAACATTCTTTCTGTGAAGAAATAAAAAGCTGTGTTGATAAAAATTACCGATGAAAAAACACGTTATTTTAACATCAACTAGTCTATAGAAAGAGTCAAATAAAGGCAGATGTTTCACTACATGAAAGTAATCGGTACAACTGGGTGCATTTGTCTTAATGTAAGTTTTTGTAAACTTTTTAAGTGCCACCGGCGTATATATCATATATATCTGTCTCTCTCAACCAGTGTGTGCCTCGGACGTATATATCCGTCCTTCCGAACTATGATTCATTTATTAGCATGGCTATCAGTAAAGGCATTGGAATTCCGAATTGGAATGGGTATCAGTAAAAGCCATTCTGAAGGCGTTGGAATGTAATAAGATGACCTTGACAGTGTTTACAAAGGATTTACTTATTTCAGAGAATAATTTTCTTATTTATGTATGTCTTCTCTTTTTCCCCCAATACACCGAATAAGCTTTGCCTACGTGAAAAACGGTGGTTCTAGGGAGCGAATCGTGTAACTTTTAATCGGCAGTTTGGGGGTAAATGAATGACATTGCTTTTGTGAACTAAATTAAATAAGAATCGGTGGATGATCTTGGAGTGAACAGTGTGGCAGTTGAAATCCGCCCGAAAACTAACTATTAATCCTCAATCCATTTTTTAAAAAAACTTATATATTTTTGGATAGTTAACGTTGGAGATATTTGATCTAGTATTAGGTACATATATATATATATATATATATATATATATATATATTACATGTACGTATATGGAAGAGCGAGACTCATGTATTTATAGTTAAGATATTCGCAAGCAAAAACAGAGAATAAAGCTGGGAAACTTGGATCAGTAGCTTTAATTTTCATGGACGTCATCATTTCTGTCAAATTCTGGAGCAACTAATGAACGTCCTTGTAGAGGGATAGATGCATGTTAAATTTATCAGGCTTAAAAACCTCACGTCAGCGCATCGTAGAAGTTGGAAGAGTGGGATGTCAACTCGGGTATCGTCCTCGTTACATGACTGAGATTCATATTTACGAACTGAGATTGAGAGTTACCTAAAATATCTTTAAAATGAGACAGTTAATTAATAATCATTATAAAATGATTTAGTTTTGAAGAAAACTATAAAAAATAGAGTTAGAATAAAGTTACTAAAATTCATTTTGTATTTCCACATTTATCATGAAATGTATATATATATTGTAATTGTTTATTTAATACTCATATTTTCCTTATTTAAAATAAAACGTCGAAAACTGAAAAAAAAAAGAGAAATTATATTAATTTTTAAATTATTCGAATGCAATATTTTAGCGCTGCAAAATATTTCAGAAAAGAAAACTAAAATTTCTTTTATTTTTTTGTACTCTTCAGTAAACTTAGATATTAAAAAAGTATGTATATTCTTGAATTCTTATGTGCTTTATTTCAACTTGCAATCTAAAATGGATTATTAACTACGTATTAGCAATACAAAAAATGTGAAAGAATTTAAAAAGACATAAACAAATCAAGCATAAACGAATCAAAATAAAAATGGATTAGTATGGATCTTAAGAGAGCCTGGACATCATACACAATCAAAACATCAATTTTTCATTTTTAGTATTATAAAATAGTGCATATTTTTCTGAATTTAAAAATAAATAACACACATTTAAATATTCGTTGATGAAATAACCTTAAAATATGAAAAAGTCATTGACAAAAATGAAATTTAGTTTTTCACTTTTTCTCCAAAGCATAATTGTTTGCTTTTTGGAGCATTTTTGAAAAAAACTACTGTATTATAGGATTTCAAATTTTTTATACTTCTATACAGGATACCTGTGCATATAATGAATCTTTTTATTTTTAGTCGAAATTGTACATATTCTTTAAAAAATAGCTATAAAAAATAAAAAATTTCAAAATTGCAAAGCTTTTGTAACTTTTTAAAGGTACTATCTTAATATGTTGCTAAAAATAGGTTCACTGTATTTTGTGTATTGTTTTATGCATGTGCAAAAATGAATTTACATATTTAAGAGATACTTTTTAAAGTATATAAGCATGTATTATGAGATCTAAAATTATGTCCAAATTAAATTAAATAGAAAAAAAATTTTAGCTGAAACATTTTTGTCTTTCCACAGAATGATTAAAATATCTTTATTAAGATCACAAAAAAAAATATAAGCTCTATTGAACATTTTTAAAGATATATGTCCCATAAACAAAAAGTCTTATTTTTGGCATTTTACTCTTTCGAGCATATCTCTGGTATCCGCAATGTATTAGTCGCGTTACATCATTTAAGATTAGATAAATTGTGTAAAATTTTAATTCATCATGTAATTACATCTGTATTTGATTGTGTAATATCAGTATTTCGCATGATATATTGCTGATAAAAAGAGCTTAGAAATATAAAATATTTTCACACAAAAAAAGGCATTATCTAATATTTAATATTTCTAAGTATATCATCGAAACACAGACAATTAAGAATGAAAATAGATTCATAAAGCCGTTTTTGTATGAATACGTTTGTATCAGAGATAAAAATAAACTAAAAGAATTTCTTTTTGTCTTTTATTTTTGCCTTGTTTTAAAGATTCAGTGATTAATTTATCTTGACTTAGATGTAAAATAACCTGAAAAATTAGAGAGCTCTCTCAAATTTGATTAGAAACAATTATACTATCTTTTTTTTCTTTTCTTTTAACTTAAGATTCAATTATAATAATAAAACTTCTTAAAAAATTCAATAAAAATACATTTATTCAAAATTAGAATTTTTGTATTATATCCATAATTACTTTCATATATTGTTTTGTAAAATGAAGCAATTCAAGTTGTGTATATCAAAAACTCTTGCTTAATGCAAGCAGAAATATGCAACTCATGATCATTTCGATTACAATTGAATAAAGAATATTTTTCAATTAAAAAAGCGGCACTGAAGGAGAGAGAGAGAGACAAATACGTTTTTGGGAATTAACGTCCAAAAAAATTAATTTTATAATCGTAGTTTACTTGGATAAAAACGTAGTTTTGTTTGTATCAAATATTCATATGTATTAAAATTTAAGAAAATGAATTTTATTTGTCTTCAGAAAACATTCAGTATTAATAATAAAAAAATAAAATACACATTTACACTGATGTAATACACTTATAAATGTATCAGTACTGTGCACTGTATTTTATTATTAGTTTAACAGTACTAAATTAAGAACAAATTTGATAATTACCAGGGGCCTCATGGGCTTGCATTAACACATATCTTGATCATTTGTATGGTTTACAATTAATCTCTTAACTACCGACTAAAGGTTATAATTTCTGCTCCTCAATACCACCATTCTCTACGTAGAAACACGAATGTGATACTGTTTTTTTGGGGAGGGAGCAAATCCTATGGAAAAAGTAAAGTTCTAGCAAACATTCTCAGTGTTCTTTTATTGTATTTCAAAGCCTTCGGAATAATTTTAAGGATTGCATTGCACAGAGCAGATTGTACTTCGGGAAGACGTATATATACGTCCAGAAAATTAATCATATGACTGAGCGAGACGCTTATATACGTGGGTGTCACTTAAGAGTTTAAAGCAGCGCTTCTCAAACTGTGGGACGCCCCCCCTAGAGGACCGTGATAATCCTACGAGGGGGACGAGAGCATATCGAGTAATCAACAATAAAATATTTTAAAAAAATTAATTTACTGAAAGAAATCAAAACAAAAAAAATACACTCTGAGATAATAATGAAAAGCATTTACAATGATATAATACTTATAAATGAATTATAAATACATAATGTACGCATATATGTATCAGAATACTGCACAATGTATTTGGTCATTAATTCATCAATACTAAGTTATGAACAAGTTTAATATTTACTACTGCCCCCATGAGCTTGTCATATACAAAATTATATGCAAAATTTAATACTTATCTTGATAATCTGTGCAGCTTATAATTTAAGTCGTATTGTAGCTTTAGCGTCAAAGTATTACTGAATTCAATACACTATTATATTGTATGGAGGGAGGGCATGTGTGTGTGTGTGTGTGTGTGTGTGTGTGTGTGTGTGTGTGTGTGTGTGTGTGTGTGTGTGTGTGTGTGTGTGTGTGTGTGTGTGTGTGTGTGTGTGTGTGTGTGTGTGTGTGTGTGTGTGTGTGTGTGTGTGTGTGTGTGTGTGTGTGTGTGTGTGTGTGTGTGTGTGTGTGTGTGTGTGTGTGTGTGAAAATTGGGTCGCAAAGATTGAAAGTTTGAGAACCACTGGGTTGAAACTCTACTGTAACTTTAGAGTCCAAGAATTGTATTATTGAATTCAATACACTATTATATTGTATGTAGGGGGTATGTGTGTGTGAAACTTTTGATTGAAAATTGGGTGGTATGGATTGAAAGTGTGAGACCACTGGGTTTAAGTCTTATTGTAACTTTAGCATCCAAGAATTGTATTATTGAATTCAATACATTGTTATTGTGTGGAGGAGGGCGCGAGGAAGATTACGAATGAATATTGAAAGTTTGAGAAGCAGTGGTGTATGGAGATGTGATAACAAGAACAAAAAAGGGTTCAGAGTAGATTGAATCCTTTCTTATCACCCCTGCATCTCACAAAAACAAACAAAACTAACCAGCTTCATCTTGGGTGTCTTTTTTTTCCCTCCCAACCATGTCCCAGCACTTAATCTTATTCCGTCTATAAAGTCACCAGGCGAACTAGATTGTTTTCACCAAGAACTTCCCCCTCTCTCTCTTCCAAATAGCCATCGACCGGCTGCTTCCTTGGCGCCTTGGAGTCGCGGGAAAGGCCCCACATAAAAGCGGTGAGAGATAGATACTTTTGCGGCCGAAAATCTTATGTCCATACCCACGACCAACTCTCTTTTGCTAGTTGCTTATGTCCCTAATTTCAAGTGGCATTGGAAACTTAGCTTTCCACCTTTCCATTAAAACTCTTTATCGAATTCAACCACTAGTTCTAAGGTTTCTTCGTCTTTTATTACAAGGTGCACCCTGTGGCAGGTTGTTCCGCATGCAGGTTTCAGATAACACTCGGGTGGAATTTTAGGGTGTACGAGTAAATATTTGCTTTGTGGGGTCGGTTTCCTTCAGTGTTGGTTTCAGAGAGGAAAAGTCGATGTTTTCCGACGTTAATCACTGTCCGACTTCCGATTTGCTGAGAAGGTGGTCGGTTGGTTGGAAAAGGCTGGGTGACAATAGGGCGAATCGAAAATTTTTTTCAGAATTTCAAACAACTTATGCAGAAAAAAATGTTTTGTCGTATATAGATAAAGGGGGAAATAAAATAAGAATTAATTTTTATGTTAAGTACTGCCACACACACAAAGAAAATAAAAGTTTAAGTATTTGAACCTTTCTTAATCCCTTAAGTTTCGCCATATGTACGAGAGCGGGAATTTGACGCGGAGCACATTTTCAGACAGAAAGCCTCAATTTTTATAAAAAAATTTTGACGTAGTAACTCATGCATTTGTTTATAATATAGTGTTTTTAAAATTTCAAAATATTTCATAAATAATTATTTTTTTTTCTTTTTAACATGCGAAGGGATAGCTCATTTAGCATTACCGTGCAGGGAAAAAAATGCAAAACACAATTTATAAAAGAAAAATGTGTCAACTCGGATAAAAATGAGTAGTATGATAAAATAAATGATTCTCGACAGGATAGTGTAGCCAGAATATAATATTAATGTTTGAGTACTTTAATATCTGAAAAAATATTCTGAATTCTCGGATTCTATTCTTTAACATTAACCGAAGATAGCCTTAAGTGCGCAATTGAATCAATTCGATCGCGCTAAACAGACCAAACTGTGCACAATCGAGATAATTTGAGTGGACTCGTGTTTTACGCTGCTGTAATTTTCACACTGGATATAAGCAATCACATTTTCACCCGCGATACTAAGGTTTGCAATCCTGTGCTGCTGTTTTTTCGATTTCGGGATTACCACACAACCAAATCCCGGGATTAGGATTGGACTACTTGGTAAAAAACAGGAATAATCAATGAAATTATTCAACAAATAAAATATCAAAGTAATGAAATAAGTAGGAGTAAAAAATCAAATTTCAGCAAAATAAAAAAATTCAAGACAAAGAAATGGAAGAAAGCTCATAATATTACAAATAAGAAATGTTAAAAGAAATAACTTCGATTCATCATTGCAATTTTTTTAACAATAATAAACCAAGAATTAAAAGCTAGTTTTAAACGAATACAATACTAATAAAAGCATTCCAAATAAGAAAAGGAACATTTTATTAACACAAGTAGCGTATCTCAAATATTATTCCATCATTTTAGGATGCACAAGCGAAAAAATTAATATAAATACTTTCATAAATCAAAAGCAATTGAAACAAATAAAGGAATTCTAATTAGAGCAATACGTTAATTGTTTTTTACGAAGAATAATTCGAAACATTGTTCTTCCTCATTATTAAATTTATCTATCGAATACAATAGATGCTGATAAAATTTCATTGTTTTGTTTCTTCATTAATTTATTTCAACGAGTACGTTTCGTTGAAGGTTTTGTTTTTAAATTTCTTCCGCATACAATGAATTTTCATGCGTAGGAACATTTCTTGTTATTTTAATAATCGTAGTTTAGATGTGTTTCAAGTCGGCACACTGCATAGACGATAGCACGAAAGTCAAAAAAGAATATTTTGATTTATACAGAAATTTTACATTCGAAAACTATCTTTTCGTTCTGATTGTAAGGAAATTTTCGTTGGAAAATGGCAAAATATTGTATTCTACATTTGAATGCATTGTTTGTTAATTATTTGGAACCAAATTAGGAAAAAAGGTTATTTGTGTCGCATACTAGAAGACATTCATAATATAATTCTGTTTCTTCTTAGTGAACAAAAAGAATTATTAATTTAGTAGGATATTTTTCAAATTAACTTCTTTCGCGTTTCTCATCAGTGCTGAAATTTGAATTTTTGTTAATTTTTCAAAATACAGCAATGTCTTTTCCAATTTAAATTTTTAAAGATAATTAATTTAGAATGTTTATAAACAATAGACGAGATGTATAGCAAAATGTTTACCCTTTGTTCATGAATTATATCAAAATGTCAGAGGAAAACTATTTAAGATTGTCATAAAATCCCAATTATGCTCTTCCTTCGTCATATAATTTTAATTATCAATGTGAAAACTATTAATAATATCATTTTAATTAAAATTTTGTTCTATCAATAACATCTTTTTTAAAAATTTATAATGTTCTTTTTAGATAAATTATATTTATAATTGTTCGAACGTATTACAAAATGCTCAGGTGTTTATTGTAAATAATTTGTGACATAACAGAGATATTATATAATGTAGAATGACAACATTTCAATTAATTTGTTTAAATAATTAAACGATGAAGAAAATTTCCTGTAGGAAAAGCGTACGTGAGTGGAGTTAGTGTAGAATTCAATTATTGAAAAATTTATTTCTCATTTAAAAGCTATATTTTTTACAAAAATTTTTATGTGTACGAAAGTATATGAAGTAACTCCATTTTCTAATAATTTATCTTGAAATATCTGCACACCCTCTTGTATTTAAATAGTATTACCTAATGTTATAACACGATAAATTAAAATAAATATCCCAGAACTATTTGCAACAACAGTTCTAAATTTTCCATCTATTTTTCCTCTGAGTTATCTTGTAGATATACCAATTCAAAACCTTGTTTCATAATATTCGTGAATTTCTTCTTGCTGTATTATTTTGAGAAGTTAGTGTTAAAATTTATGAAAAGGAAGTTTAAAATATTAATAATTAATTAATAGTGATGCCTTATAAATATTGCCTGAAATAATTGACGTGGATTGAACTTTTAAGATAACTGTAAGTTTTCAGCACTAGTAATGTTTCCCACAAATGATTTTTTGGCTACAATTCCATTTCAGCAGAAAAGCAAATGGAATCTAAAATTTCTGTAACAATATATCGAAGAGATTACAAATGTGTACAGTGAAAATAATTTAACACGAAACTGAACGTATAAGGTGACTGAAATATTATTTCGTGTTAAAGGATATTACAAAAAAAACACATATTAAACAAAATTAAGTTTACATGTACATTACATTTACATAAATACATTTTATTTACATAAATATGTATATATGCATGCATTTCATAGAAATCAATGATACTAGAACATTCACAAAAATGCAATTTAATACAAAATTTTCGGTTTTTTGTGAAAAACAAAGCATTTATTAAGTTTTTGGAAAATAATCCAATATATTTTTATTTCCATTGCCTTTTTCAATTCCTACTATTAGCTCAGACTCTATATATATATATTTATTTATTTATCTTGGTGGAATTTTCCATCGCTATAAAATTCATTTTAAAACGCTCCATTGAGCTGAAATTTTATATACATGATTATTTTGGATGTCAATACAAGAATTTAATTATAATTAATAATTATTTAAAGAATTACAAATACAGCTACGTTGGCATTATTTTTGGCGATTTAGCGACGCTTTTGGCGAGTTGTGTCAAAACTTGAAAGGGTTTTTTTCTCACGTTTTAAGGTATCCGACTACGTTCGGAACCGTGATTTTAAAAAGTGCATAAATGGATAATTTTCATGATATTTAGTGTCACTTAGATTAGAATACATGTATAAAACTATTTTAATGACATTTTGACAGAAAAAAATTATTTAAATACACTATTTCGGCAAAAAATTAACTTAGATTAACCTTTTTTCAAAATGTTCTCCTTTTGTGAAAAATGCTTCTATTATAATAATATTTTGCCTGTATATAGCTCTGACCTCTTTACAGAGGCTCAACTATGATTTTTAAAAAATTCACATTATTTTTAGAGTTACAACCCATTGAAATAATTATCGGCGTTTTTTTCTTAAAATTTCTCCCCTCTGTCGTAAAATAAGGGTAAACCCACTTCTATGTTGTATATTTCAAAAATTCTAGTTGAGCCTCTGTACAGAGATCTGAACGATATACAGACAAAATATTACCATAATAAAAGCATTTTTTACAAAAGGAGAACATTTTGAAATTGGGTCATTCTATGTTAACTTTTTGTCAAAATATTGTACTTAAATAATTTTTCATTGTTATACTATTCTTAAAACAATTTTATATTTATTTTATAATCTAAGTGACACTAAATATCATAAATATTATCCATTTATACGCTTTTGCAAAATCACTGTTCCGAACGTAGTCGGATACCTTAAAGCATTGAGTCGAACTGAAATTTTATACATACGATTGTTTCGGATGACAATACGATACTTCAATGATAATTAATAAAAATTAATTACAATTTAATGTTGTGATTCTGTCATATGTTTATACACATTTATATTAATTGTAACTATTTATTAAAAACTAGCTAAAATAAAATTATTCTATGTTGATCTAAGTAGGAATTTACTTGAAAAAAAATTATACTACTGGTTTAGCATTAAATTGTCAACAAATTGTTTCGTTATTCATTTTACCAAGGGAATGTTTGTCTAAATAACTGCGCATACTTTTCTTGATGTTCCTCATTTCGAATGACGAGGGAACAGAGAGAGAAGCATCATTATTCAATTCATTTTCGTCATCCAAATCTGCACCAACGATATTATTTTACCTTTAAACAAACTCCAAAATATCTTTGTCTGCCTTAATTGAGGCTATATACGCATTATCATCATCTAATGCAACGAATCCTTCCAATGATACAGTAGGATGGTCCGATAATGAGAAGAAATTTTCTCTAACATCCCTTTTAAATCTTGCCTGCGTGGCTGATGCTTTCAGTATTTTGTTCATTCACAAAAGGGAAATCTTTCTGTGTTAAAAGTAAAAAATGCTTAAAAATAAATAGTTTGTTGGGACCGTTGTATATATTAGTTCTTGAAAACCGATATTTCGTCTTAAATATTTTCGTGTTAAGCGTATTTAACTGTATTTTAAAATAGTTAACAGTGTCAGATTTTAATAAAAAAGGAAATCAAAATTAATCATAAAAACATAAATAAATATTTATCTTTTTTTTCAGTACTTTAAGCAAAAAATTTGCAAATTTAAAATATTAAAGTTCATGGAAATTTTTTTTTATCTTTCTAATAGGAAGAAACAGAAAAATTATTTAGAAAATATATGAAATTTGTCTGTAAACAACGCTTTGAGTTTTCTCCAGAGAAGATTTAACCCAGGAGGAAGTTCGCATTCGACACTATCGTTAGTGGTCACGTTGAGTGATTGAGTCACCCCAATAATTTTTTTTATTGTACGCGATAAAAATCGTAATTCCAGTGAATGATTTAACCAAGAGAAAATATACTTACTTTTAAGGACTTTTCAATCTCTCTCTGATAATTTGAGAAAAAATCTAATCAAACAAAAAACTCAAATATTTCATAAATACGTGACTTTAATAAAGGACAAACCACAGACACTTTTCGCTAACATTGCAGGAATGATATTGGTAGGCAAAACTGTCGTATTTTGTTCAAGCTATTGTAGTTTTACCGTCCTTTGATGATAAAAAAATAGCATATTGAATTTTTTCTTGTGCTTTGACAAGGTGGATTGTGTCTTGTTTTAGGATTGTGGTGGATTGTGTCTTGTGTTTTTGGTAGCATTTGGAAATTTTCCTTTCAACTCAAACGCTTCATGTTCATCGCTTTTCTCACTTTCGCTATTATAATTAATATCCATTATTTCATCAAGATCTTCCCTTGCTTGATCATTTCAATTTCATCCAGTGGATTCCAAATAGCCATTTCCTTTATTTATATTCTGTTTATTTACATTTATAAGCCATAACGAGTCATACAATCCAGCAATCAAAACCACTAAGTCGATCATAAGGGGGAAATATAGCTTGTTCACAAAAAATATTTTGGAAAAAAAGCGGTCACGTGGGAAACTTAGACACCCCAAGTACCTTAAGATTGAAAATAAATGTTTGACACTACCAAAAAAGGAGATAAGTGACAAATACATTTTAGTTTCCATGTAGGCCCTCATATAGGAGGATACTGACAAGGTCATTGGTAACAAATGAACAGTTTTCACAGAATTAAAGATTTCGTGAGCCTGGGGTGACTGTGTACCCCACGTGACCACTCCCAGATTATTGTTTATACTCGGAGAATTTTAACTTTTAAAAAAAATTCAGATTTGAAACTGTAAATTAGATAAAGTTATATTTGTTCGAATTTTTGTGTACAAATTACAGGACATTCATAAAAAGAATTACGTCATTAAAAGGTATAAACTTCGTTTAGAACTAACTTGAATATGCACTATCATCTCAAGAAAAACTGAACTGTAACATAAAACTCTTCATTGGTTGTATTTCTTGAATTTCATATTTGAAGGAAACGCAAAAAGATCAAAACATGTTTTAAAATTGTATGAATAAACATTTTTTTTGAAAATGGTAAAGATCACTTCTAAAAAAATACTTGTTCCATAAAACGTTAACCAATTGTAGTTTGTTCCATAAATTATATAGTGCTAAAAATTTTCAAAAATGCACTCTACATTGCAAAATATGTCACATCAGTTTATTGATAAATGTGAAACTTTATAGGTAATAATAGTTTTTAAAAATGCCGACATAAAAACATTTTGAAAGAATTTTGTTTGCTTGAACTGAGTCATGTATAAGCATTTCAAGCAGTTTTTCACATTTTTTTATCATTTTTATTTTTACTTTCTGAACAAGAGGCAAAAATTGGCCAATTAAACTGTCCGTTGATGCATTTTTAATTTTTCATTTCCTTTTGAAGGTGATATATTACCTAAAAAAGGAGGTTTCTCTTTTGCATTTTTTAGCAGGTTAATACTGTATACTTCTCAGTTAATGTTGTATCTTAAACATCGTCATTTTCATGTTTATACATATACTGCAGTGTTTCTCAAAATGTGGGGCGCGCCTCCCTGAGGGGCGTGGTAACCCTGCGAAGGGGGCGCGAGCATATTGAAAATAAAAGGTTTAAAACAATAATTTTTTGGAATGAAGAAAAACAAAATGCTTTCTGACATAATAAAAAATACACATTTACACTGATATAATTTATTTTTATCATCTGGTGATCATCAAAAGTAAAAGATTCCACTTCAAACGCTCATTAGCCATCTTTGATCCTATAACCAAATTAAAAAATATATTTTGTTTGCATTGCTGTAATCCCACGATGAGAGATTTTTTATTACGTTTCTTTTAACCTAAAATATTACTTTAGCTGACATTCGAACTTACTGGTATAGTTATCTCCATCCTTTTTTTTAGGGAAGTTGTAAATATATATAATATATTTCTGTTTCATCTTTTTCTATGTGAAAGAGTTTTATGGGATATGTATAAGCAGATTGAGCTCTTTAAAGAATTATTTGGCCAAGATTTATTTTTATGAGTATTCTGAAACATATAATGCACAATGAAAAACGTTTTACACAATTATTTTTTAGAACATGCTACACTTTCCCCATGAACAATTTTGTGGTTTTGATTGCTGTGTTGTACGACTTATTATGGTTTATAAATGTAAATGAGCAGAATATATTTAAAAAAGGGGCATCTGTGATCTCTATTGATGGAAGTTGAAACTCATCAAGTAATTGAAGAACCTACTGAAATAATGCATATTAATCAAGATAGCGAAAGTAAATATCAGAAAAGCGTTAGACATGAAACGTTTGAGTTGATTTGAAATTTTCAAATGCTGCCTAAAAATCTCTATGAAGAAAACTATGAAGACATAGTGTTGCACGTCGCCTTGTGAAAAAGACACAAGGAACTAAAAAGTTCAAAATGCTATTTGTAGATCATCAAACAACAGCAAAACTACAAAAACGTTAACAAAATATGACAGTTTTTCTGGAAAATAACGTTCCTGTGTTAGCGAAAAGTGTCTGTGCTTTATGTCCTTTATTAAGGACACGCACATTTGGAACATTTTCTTTAGTTTTATTGGAATTTTTCTCAAATTTTCTAAGAAAAATTGAAAAGTCCTTGAAAGTAGGTAAGTATATTTTCTATTAATTAAATTATTCACTGGAATTGTGATTTTTATCGTGTATAGTAAAAATAACTATAAAATAAATTATAGTTTTAAAACAAACTAAAAAATACGCTTTTATAGTGAATCGAACTAAACAGTAATATATTTATATATATATATATATATATATATATATATATATATATATATATATATATATATATATATATATATATATATATATGTATATATATATATATATATATATATATATATATATTAAAAGTAACATATACAAAATTTAATACTTATCTTGTTAATTTGTACGGTTTATAATTATGATCGTATTGTAGCTTTAGTGCCAAAGTACATTATTATTGCATTCAATACATTATTATTTTTAGGGGGGCGCGATAAAAATTATGATTGAAAATTGGGTCACCAGTAGTGAAAGTTTGAGAACCACTGATATACTGTATAGTTATTTTTGTATAAAAATTCAATAAGTCCGTAAAAGACTCATTTATATCTTTTAATCCTTCTCAGAAAAATTTCTATTAATACTTAAATTTTTTCAGAAAAGCTTTAAATATTAGCTAAACTGGAAACAACGAAAAATTACAAATTTTCTACCCCCCCCAGTAAAAGGAGAGTAAAAATATGCAAAACTGTTGATAGACTAATAACTATAGTATTTTGTAAAATATATTTCCCCAAAAACTTGACCTTTTTTGTAAAATGTATATCAGTAATTTAAATCAAAATTTATTAGCCTTCTTAAGGTTCCATCTGTTAAAATAATCAAGAAAAAATTAAATTAAACTTTAAACTCTACTAACGAATCTCCAAATGGATTTTGATAATCTCCAAAATGAGCTTAAGGCTTGCTTTGTTGTACAATAAAATTAATTAACACTAAAACAATTACCACGTAGCGTTAAGCTGCGCAGTTCGAAATTGAAAATAATATTTTTGTTTTATACTTTATTAGGCATTACTTTGACTTTTTCAATCTTTGTAAAGGTTGTGGAAATATGTAAACCGTATTTTCAGAGAATACTTCTAAATGTCTGAAATTATAATTTTCGAATTTTACAATTTAATTCATACAATCAACCACAAAATGGAAAATAGGACATACAAATAAACTTCGATCCCTTACTTTATTTAAAGAGCTCTGATACTGTTATGAATTTTGTTTAGTGAATATTTAAAGTAGAGTAAATAGTTTATATCTGGACAATTAATACGTTAATATTACGCATTGTTGTATTTATTTTATTATGAAGATTGTAATATTCGCAAGCAACACCATCACTTATATTTTAAAGGCGTTTCAGTGGAAACTTAGCGAAATATTGGCAATACAGCCAAGTTAGCATTAATTTTGGCGACCACATGGATGATTCTGAGAATTACTGAACAGAAATTATTTTCCTAAATAAACCTTATGACGCTCAAAAATGTATTCTTTGCTGACGATTTTGAGCTGGAACCTCATATGAAATCCAAATACAAGTTTCGAAAAACCATTCGTATCATTTCCAGGTGTTGTACTACAGTCGTTTGTACACAGTGGAATTTATCAGCTAGCTCACTACTTGTTATACTGGTTCTGACTCTACCTATACTTTTAAAGAGCTTCATTATTGAACAGCATTGAGTAAATATTTCTCCATTTTCTTCAAGACTAAAATGCTCTTCTCGGAACTTATACAACCTACGTTTAATTCTCACTAATAAAAATCCAGCATATACCAAACTAATCTTTTAAGTTCCTTCTGCAACATTTCAATGCAATCTAAATTCATGATAAGACGAAGATTTTTTTTAATTACGCCCACCAACATCCTCTCGGACATAAGGCGTCTTGCAGTCCAATATAAAGCAGATGTCGCTATAGTAGGAAGGAGAACTCCACAGTTGTCTTGTGAGAGAACATGAAGTAAAGCGGGGCTATCGGATAGATGCTCCCCAGTCATTGGCACGGATTTACAGAGAGGGCAGAGCGGTGAATCAGCCAAGCCAATCTTAAACAGATAGACTTGCAGGTAATCATGTCCGGTGATGATTCTGAAACATGCCACACCCTCCACAGTAGGTAGGGAAGAAAGCTAAGCACATCTTTGGCCATCGAGCAGACAAGACCAGGATTTGCCAACAGCCAGGTCTGTAAGAGTGGAAATTCTCTTCTGTCACAAATTCTGCTGTTTTCTCATTCATGGAAATGAATAAGCCGACAAGCTGGCCAAAGAGGCTTCGACACTGCATCCACCTTGCCTTCCGATGCCTCTTCGAAACGCCAAGCGACTTTTCAGGGATAAGACGAATATGTGTCATACTTCAATTATTTTTTTCCAGATACCACCATTTATTTCTGTCGCCAAATTAGGCGATTTTTTCACATGAATGACCAAATTTGTAGCCAAAAGCGCTTCTATTATTGAAAATTATCCTTACAAACGATCTTTCCAACTACAATACCGTTTCGGTGGAGAAGCAAACGGTGCACGAAATTTCCGCAACAATACCAGTATTCCAATTTTCTCTCCGGCAATATTTTTTAATTCATTAGTAAATATTGCGAAGTTCGGGTTCTAATTTCAATACGATTGAAAGGAATAACGAAAGTTGTGATACTTTAAATAGAAATGAGCTTTAATTTCCTCAAGAAGCGAGGAGTGGAAGTTAGGAAAGCAAGGCTTTAGCATAGGTACCGAACTTGACTCTGATTGTGGTTCAGAATTAGGAAGTTGTTCTCCATATGTTTTCCTGTTAGCTCCAAAAAGACATTAAATATTTTTCTACTACACTATTTAGCTAGGGAAAAAAATTTCTGGAAAATTCAGAATTGAAGAAAATGGCTCCTGGTTAAATTTTAATTTAAATTCATTAATATTTTTCCTTGAAGATTTCCTTCTTTTAAACCATTGATTTGAAATAGCATGACAAGAATTTCCGTAATATTGGATTTTTCCTCTAGTTAAACCATTTTCTAATTGAAAAATTCGACATGAATTTTAAAGTATACATGATTATATTTTTTTAAAAAAAGAAATAGCATGTCTGAGTTATTGTTTTACATTTTGCTTAAATGAAAGTCAATTCTGAAGAAAAAAAATCTTACGCGCACAAGTACTTAAAAAAAATTGATAAATTTTAATCGTCTTTCTCAAATGCTTTTTTTTTCTTGAAATTTCACCAAAATTTTGAATAATTTTGTCAGTTAATTAAAAAAAATGTTACAGCAACAACTCGTTTGTTTTATATCTCATTTGTGCTTTTAAAATATCAAAGCATTAAGAATACATTTTATTTAAAGTTTATTTTTAAAGAAATTCTCCCAGCCTTCGTGTGAATCTGATACAGAAAAATGTATCAAAAAAAAATCCTCAACCAAAATTATTGCAGAAAAAGAGATGTATGCAGGCAATTACTGATTATTGATGTATGCTTGCAATAATGTGCGTGATTGAAATAAATTAAGCGAAATTCCAATATCGATTTTTCATTCGCTATAATCTTAATTGACAATCGTTTATCTTCATCCTAAGCAAATCGTTTTGAACATGTGTAATCGATGTAACATAGACAAATGGGCATCTATCTTGTCCATTTACTACTAAGTTGTAAGCATTAGTTTTCATTTTGAAGCCATTTCAATTTCCTGCCCGAGAGCCAGTGGGAGATCTTTTAACTTCGAATTTCTTTTTCTATGTAATGTATCAAAAAGAGACTGCATTTAGTGGGTATATATCTCTAACATTTATGTCAATTACACGAAGTAACATTTAAAGGAATAGTTTACTGGTAATCATTTTTAGTCCACCATATATTTCAATTGAGCATTCTAAGTTAAATATAAGTTCAAATGTTTCATCTTACAATACCACTTTTTGAAACTAAGTTCAAAGCAGTAATACTTTAAATTCCTATTGCGATTATATATATTTTCCATGTAAAAGTGCTAATGCAAGTTAAATCTGTGATAGTTCAAATTCGTTAATGTGGTGTGGAAGTTTGGATGGAGGTCCAACTCAGATGCTGTCCAAGCCACTTGACCATGGTTTAAAATTACGACGTGCTTGACCAATTTCTCACAAGTCGCTTTTAAGAGTGATGATAATAGAAAAAAAACAACAAATATGTGCATTTTAAATGTATGCAGTAAAAAAAGAAACGAGTCTTACAGTAGTTGCATATGATGTTTAACATCTGACATCGTGGTAAATACGCAATATTAACTTTTTTCCTGAAAAAAATATGAATCGAGTATGATTGGAAATAATTTTCTATCGAGTAATTATATCTTGAATGAAAACTGTATTTAATTATATATATATAACAAAAGGAGTAAAAAAATGCAATATTTTATCAAAAATAATTATTCTTGTTCAATTTGGGGAAGAGCGGAGATAATAGACTTATGATAACTAAAATATGACACATATACTTGTGATTTCAAAGTATTTAAAAACCGTTGAAAAACAGCGTCAATAACAGTAGCACTGTTAGCAGTCGAAACATTTTGATTTGCGTTCATTTCGAGCTTGAGTTCATCATTCATAAAAGCTATGAATGGCTCAGCTTTTAGCAAACTGAAGTTAAAGTTAAAATCCCCACTCAAAATCAGGGGAAGCGAGTGATAATTTTTTTTAAAACAGCAGAACCACCTTCGTTATATAGTAAAAGTACAAAATGCAGGAAATCTAATTTTTTAACCGTTTGATTCGAAGAAATTTATACGACCTCCGAAATCATTGTTTGTCCATTTTCAAATAAGCATTCTGCCGCACTTATGTCCCCCAATATCGTGACAAAAGGATCTCGAGTCAAGCACTCGAGTGCTTGATGACTACTAGTGTTGGACCCCCATGCAAAGGTAGCGAAAAGACACAGCCACGCACTCTCATTGGTCAAATCAAGTAGCGCACGCTTAGGTCACATCCTGTTACACACATCCGTCCCTTTTCACGAAGTCACTCCCACAAATATCCAGCAACCGAGAGGAAAGATGTTACACATGAAAAATTGGATATCTTACACTCTGTTCCAGGCTCATTGTCCTCCTGTCGGTATGGTGTGGTTGTTTGGAGAGGGAGAAGTAGTTACCCGGCGTCGTCCTCGTCACTTGACCATGGTTCAAAATTACGTAGTCCTTCGCCAATAGTTCTCATGTTGCTTTACAGTGCTAAGTTCATACAACTCACCATCTTTCACTCAAACTTGTTTGTATCAAAATAATTCCAACTGACTCCATTCAACATAAATTAGAATTGTACGTTATATAAGTCTTTATAAATTAATACCCACTTCGTAATTCTATAGAGCTGTTATACTCTATACATAAATATCCATTCTATTTATAATTTGTATTGCTTTTATTCTGAAAAATATTATCTTATCAGAACTATACTGTGATTAAGGACCTTGTAATTCTAAGCAGTCATTAAGTAATCAAAACCTGTGTTCTCTCTCTCTCCTATAACTATCTAATTTTCTTCCACGCCCCGCTAGAGTCATAAGACTCAGTATAAGACATTTAATAGTTCTATTAATATAAATCAACAAAATGCCTTTTGACGGGGTTGGATTTGAGTGCTACGACTTAACCATTTATATACCGCATTATGTTTTACTGCAGTTTTTTTCATGGAATAATTTTTTTTTGAAACACTACATTGAAACTTAAGGAATATACATAAACAAAATACTCAACTTTGGAAACTCAATCCGTTAGAGCTAATTAATTAAAGATATTCAACTGTAAAATTAATTATTTACACTGTTCGTTTAAAATAAATAGTCAAATCATTTTCTAAGGTCATCATTAACATACGAAAAAAAAAGACACTTAAATTTTGACAAAAACTACTTTTTCGGGACAAAAATGATAATCTTCGCAATCCACAGAAAACGCAATTTCTGCTATAAAACTTTTCGCCTTCCCCGCTAAAATACTCATCATAGAACTCGTGCTGTCAAATATGTTGGAAGAATGAATTTCAAAGAATATTCCAGCTAAGTATCGTCAGAATGTTCGTAAAAATGTTTATTCTATGTAATTTTAAAGTGAGTGGTACTTATAAGTACCGTCGGTACATAAAGATTAAAATATAAATCCTCATTACCCAAACTCACAATTTTAACTGTTAGATTAAGCACCTCACCCCCGTTGTAAGCAGAATTTGATGCATGTTAAAACTGAGGACTCTCAAAGTCCTCACGTTGGCGTGTTATGAAAGTCTGAAGAGAGCGAGTTATCAGCTCATTTAGGTGTACTCCTGGTCACGTGAATGTGTTTCATACTTTCGAGGTCCACCGCTAATAGAATATAAACAGTTACTCACACACTGATTTTATTTATAAATTTTCTTCTAAAAGCAAGTGGTCATGGTCAGGAACTCGGGGCTCGCGTTGTCGAGTCACGCGTTCGATTCTTCTTATCTTTGAAGACCTGTCTGGTAGAGAGGTTAATCCACGTTATATCAGTCGAAGCTGAAATTTGTTTCATTAGCGGGGTGTTGAAATTAGAAGAAGGGGTTACTACTCCAGGTGTAATCCTCGTCGTTTTACCATGTTTCAAAATTATTTGGTCCTGGCCAATAACCCTCGTATTGCTATACAGTGCAAAGTTCGACATAAGCACTATCCTCCTAAAAACAGTCAGAAGGAGAGACGAAGAGAAATCTAGGATAGTTTAATTTATACCGTATGCTTAATATATGTGTATATTAAATTATATGTGTAAACTATATATGTGTATATTAATAAATACAGAGTGTTTTTTTTTTTCAGGTATAGAAGTTTAAGTTGGCATTACTTTCCAAGATGGCGACCGATTTAACAGCTGTTAAGTGATTTATTTTCAGTTTGGTTTGGCAATTCATCATGAATAAACTCACGCCTGAACAACGCTTTCAAATTGTGAAATTTTATTTCGAAAATAATGGTCACAACACACACACAATTTTCATAAGCGAATTTTGTTTAGCGATGAAGCGCACTTCTGGTTGAATGGCTACGTCAACAAACAAAACTGCCGCATTTGGAGTGAAACTAATCCACAAGTGTATGTCAAAACACCGTTATATCCAGAAAAACTGACTGTTTGGTGCACTTTATGGGCTGGTGGAATCCTTCTTCAAAAACGATGAAGGCTACAACGTTACAGTCAATGGTGATCGGTATAGAGCCATGATTACTAACTTTTTCATTCCTGAATTGAACAATCATGATGTCCAGGAGCTGTGGTTCCAACAAGACGGCGCAACATGTCACACAGCTCGTGCCACAATCGATTTATTGAAAGACACGTTTGGTGACCGCCTAATTTCACGTTTTGGACCTGTGAATTGGCCTCCAAGATCTTGTGATTTAACACCGCTAGACTATTTTCTGTGAGGCTATGTAAAGTCATTGTTCTATGCGGATAAGCCAGAAACGCTTGACCATTTGGAAGACAACATTCACCGTGTTATTGCCGATATACGGCCACGAATGTTGGAAAAAGTCATCGAAAATTGGACGTCCAGATTGGACTACATCCGAGCCAGCCGTGGCAGTCCTATGCCAAAAATCATATTTAAAATGTAATGCCACAAGATTATCTTTCGAATAAAAAAAAATTCATGTCAATCGAATAATACATCGTTGTTTTATTGCAATTTAAAGTTCTATACCTCTCAAAAAACACCCTTTATATGTGTGTATATTAATCATATATATTGTTACGTAGCTCCGGAATGCAGAACAATCACAAAAAATAAACAGTTCTTTAAGAGCGATGCGAATTTATTATCAAAAATCCAATCCTTTAAATACTGGATTCAGCAGCAATAGTCACAGGGTAAGTATCCGAAGATCTTCACACCTCCAACACGGCAATCAAACACAATTATCCGTGTTTGACATACACGCATGTAAAAGAATGTTCACTCTTCGCTGGCTGAAATCAGACTGACTGGTTGCGGCTGGCACTCCTATTTATAGGCGCGGCAGAAACTTTCAGAAGTATAACCGCTCATATCATCGAGCGTGACGTTAATGGAGAGATCCACTACTTTCTAGAAGAATCCAGAGGGTTCCGAACTCGCCAACACCGATGACGCCTAAATGGTCGCCAAAAATTATGCCTTGGCTCTAACGCCAAGATTTCGCTAAGTTCTCATTGAATCACCATTATAACGTAAGGGGTGGCATTACTTGTGAATTGTTCAATTTTAACTTAAATTAAATTCTAATTTAGAGTAATATAAATGTATTAAACACCCAAATACAAATATTATTTACATTATTTACACAAAATTTGTAACAATATTATGAGGGGCGGTTCTCAACTGACCCAGGATATAATTGCCCTTATTAATAGAGTAGTTTTAGCCCAAAGAACTTGCAGTTTGCGATGGATACCGGTCCACGTAGACATCTTCGGCAATGAGCAGCCTGGAAACCTTGCCAAAGAGGCCCGAAATTCCCCTCAACTTTCCAATAGCCTTAACCTTACTGATTCTGATGCAATAGCCAGACGTAAACTCACCTCCTATCCAGTTAAGAAGCACTTAATTCCAGTTTTTAATTGTAATCGCGTAATTTAAACCCTCATAGCCAGACTACGTACAAGATACTTTAAAAGAAGGAACATGTCCCCTGATGGCCAAATAAGTCATAATACTTGTTCTAACTGCCCTGACATTCAACTTTCTCTTAACCATATTTTGAATTGCCATTCTATAATGGCTACACTCCACAAAATAGACCTAAACCCGATGGACCATCAACTTCTTTATTTACCAAAGGTCTTCGGCATAGCAATGGCCGTTTTGGATGCCTTCTGCACCATTTGATTTCACTGCATGGACAAGACAACAACAGCAACATTCAATCTCATTTATTATAGCATTATACATATAGAAGGTGTCCCATGATTATTGGGGCAAACTTTAAGGGGAGGTAGAGGATATCACAAGGATCCAGATTTGCATAGTATCCCATGGCCGGAAACGTCATGGGACAGGTAAGCGAAACGAAGAGACACAAGACTGAGATAAACTTAAATATTTATTGGTCAAAGTTGGGACACGTCACTTGTGTCCTGCTCTATGTCTATTATCTCGTAATGATCCATTTTTATATAAATTGCGATGCAAAATAGTAAAACTCTGGTAGCCCGGTGTATCACTTTCTGGATATCTTTCTTGATACAATCTTTTTGCTGCTCGCACATATTCTTCTGCCAATCCGTAAATCAGGCACATACCTGCCAGATCGGAGTTCGTAAATCATTCCATTCTCCCTTGCGGGTGATGACGGCTGAAGTTACTGCGGTAATGCAGGTCTGTTTCTTGCTGTGCTCTTGTGAACAACGACACTCAGCGCCGAACGAAAAAGTTTCCAACCAGGAGTTGCTATGCAAATCTGAATCCTTTTTATACCTCCTACTTCCCTATAAAGTTTGTCCTAATAACCGTGGGATTCCCTGCATATGCTTGATATTTTGCTACCTTAAGCTCTTTTTAGCACCCTTTTATAAACTTCACTTGTACGTAACGGAATCTTTGAACTGGATTTTACCCACTTTAAATGTCAGATTAATTCGAAATTTTGCTCACTTGTCCAGGACCGATGACAATACAATAATTTAATAATTTTGTTCCATTGTCCTGATCAGGATTAACGATTTCCCATTTTCAGATCCCATCCCACATTTGGCGACTAATTTCAGATCTTATTTCTAGATTTGGCGACTAAAAGATTAAGTTACAATTTAGTTCGATTAAAGGCTATAAAAGGGTGATTTTTAGTTTTTTTTAATTGTTATTCTTTGTTATCAAATAGTGTTTTTAAACAGATATATTGATCTATTCTTTATATGCAAATTTAAAAACAAGTCTATAGATGTTAACATTTTGCACAATCTCGTGTTTGATTCCTGGACATGGTCTACATTAAGCTTTTAATTTTAAGAATATTTTTATGCTGAGAAATAAAACAATTTAAAACAATGTATTTTGTAAACGTAAAATTTTTTTAGAAATAATATTTGTTAATCATCACAGCATTTTAATGTCCATTTCTGTAAGAAAAGTTATTAAATTTAAAGAATAGTTTTGTGTGTGTGTGCGCGCGCGCGCATGCAAAAGATTTTGATTATTTGAGGAGAAAAGAATGATGAACAACAAATTCAGAAGCAAACATTATTTTGGAAGGCAACAATAACAGTGCAATAAAAAACAGTCTACGGATATAATTACGAATTTCTTTGGACATTTTTTAATTATTTTCGTCAATACTTTTTGCTCTCATTTCCATAGAAAAATTATTCCTGCTTCATAGAATTTCTGAATTATAATAAGAATAATAATAAAAAATTAGATAAAGTATTTGTTTTCCTTCTAAGAACATCTAATAAATAAATTTAATTTGAATTCCATTTATGCTTTTTTTTTCACTTTCGAAAAATGTATGTTATTTCAACAATTTTGTAAACACAATTATTTTAAAAAACACAATATAATATTTCTTGCTAGTGTTTACAAGAGAAATAAACTGAAATGAATTGAAAAACATTTAGATTAAAAGTAATAAAAATACTCAATTGAAATTTAAGATCAAATTAAATTGAATTATGTTTGGATTAAAAAATAGAAATCTTACCTGAAATGAAACGTGCATTTGAGTATAAACCAGTAAAATAACGATACAATTTTTTGATAAAACTCTTGAACAGAATACAATCGAAAATTTCCATTATTTTTACTCCTCTTATCTTGTAGACATTTTTGAACTCAAAAATAAGCGAGCATATCCATTTCTTTATTCTCATTGTTATTCAGGCTGTTTTTCCGAAAACCCCGATTAGAATTAATTTAAAAACAAACTCAAAATTAATCTTTGAAACATAAAACATTTATGCCCGTCACAGTGTTATATGTTGATGTCAGGGATCAAAGAATAGAGTTTTTTTTTAACCCTCACCCCTTATGCTTACACTTTTCCTTAAAACAAAAGAGACATATGCTTCGAATTACCTCTCCCTCCCCCCTCCTAAATTAATTAAATTCTCCTTGTATCGATAAATATTTATCCATAAACCCCCTTAGAATTGAAATATTATATTCCTTTTTTTTCTTACCGAATTACCCGCAATTCAGATTGAAAACCCCACTTTAAGAGTACGAAAAACACATTGAGGGGGTCGTTCATTCCCCCCCCTAAAAATAAAATCACTTTCATTTCCAGAAATTTCTAATGATATTCGCACACACACCCTTAGCGTTCGTTGGTAAAATTATAGCTCTCCAAAACCCCTGTTTTTCATCCCCCCTCATTCCACCCTCGAAGCAGTCATTTCAATTTAGAATTCAGATTTCAATTATTTTCTTCAATTACGGACCCGGTGAAATCTCTTTTGCATCTAATACACACGAACGTCTCGTCCTCAGTATAGACACCCACCCACTCGAGTTTTACTTACTCAATTAATTTCGAATTCGTTCTTCACCTTCTTCGACAACCCCCCTCCATCCCCGATTCTTTTTCAATGGCCCTCGGGCTAAGAAAAAGCGAGATGTACAGCGAATATAATTGGCTTATTTATGGCATAGCCCTAGTGCTTGTTACGGAAAGAGGTGGGGAGGGGGGTAAATGTAACGATGCAATCTTATTGGTGGATTCGAATTGTTGTAATTGAGTGATATTCTCTTTTTATGACCTTTTTATTGTCTTCAGAAGTAAGAAATAAATCTTCGACATTTTTTTTTGTGGTAGCTAAATTTGCTGTAAAAATTGAATCCTTTCTAAAAGAGATTTCAAAGTGAGCAAGAAAAATTGAGAAATATAAAACAAAAATTATGCACATACTCTGTTTTAGATAAACTTGCCACTCTAAATTATTTTGTTTCTGTACTTTTTAGGATAAAGCGATATTCTTAGTATATCCATTGCCAAAATTTTTGTAAAAAAAAAAGTTCCCGATATTCCAGTCCAGCGTTTCTCAAACCGTGGGGTGCAGCCCCCGAGGTAGCAAGACAACTCAAAGAAAAAAAAAGATTATTAAAAAAATTTATTAATTTACTAAACGTGTAAACAGACAGAAACACATTCTGACGTAATAAAATATAAAATACACATTTACAATGATATAATACACTTATAAATGTATCAGTACTGCACAATGTATATTACAGCTAATGTAACAATACTAATTTAAGACAAATTTAATAATTGCCAGCGACCCCATGTGCTTGTCATATTATGAAATTATGTACAAAAACTAACACTTATCTTGATAATTTGTACGGTTTATAATTAATCTGTTAACTGTCGATTAAAAAGTATGCGATTCACTCCCCAACCCACCATTTCCTACGTAGACGCGCCCATGTGATGTATTGGGGCGGAGGGGTGAAAAGGAATAAATAAGTAAAACCTTCTTTGAAATAATAAATCCTTCGCAAACGCTTTCAAAATACTTTTATTGTATTCAAAAGCCTTCGGAATAATTTTATGGATACTAGCGCACAGAGAAGATCATACTTCGGAAAGACGTATATATACGTCAGGGGCAATTAACACTTTGGCTGAGTGAGACGCTTATATACGTCGGTGGCACTTAAGAGGTTAAAGTCGTATTGTAGCTTTAGCGTTAAAAATTATAGCATTATGGAATCCAATAAATTGTTATTGTAGGAAGAGGGGGAGAAGGTGCGATGAAAATTATGATTGAATATTGGATCTTAAATATTGAAAGTTTGAGATGCACTGCCGTAGTATTATCCGCAACATTAACCTAGAATGAAGGTATTAAAATCGCTCTAATAAGAGTTTCATCTATGAAGTTCCCTCTTAACAGAATTCGATTGTAAAATGTTGTTTTTTTTATTTCCAATGGGCTGCGGATTGGTGTTTTACCATTGCAGACCTAGTACATTCCCCGGAAACTGGTATTTCTTTTTTGTGTGTGTGTGGCACCATATAGGCGGATGCCAATAAGTGCAGGTAATTTTGACGCCTAGTTTCTTTAATAGAGGGAAGCACCTGAGCTCTGGCGATGCGAACTTGTACTAGGATTTAATTTTGCTGAAAGCACCTAAGCCAAACAGACACCCTAGGGATCTGTTACATGCCGTATAATCATACGACGTGGCAGTTGTCGATTTTCTGCAACATGAAAATCCACCGACTTGGGCCGGGGTTGAATCCGCAACTTTGGGTGCTAAAGGTCAGCGACATACCAACCATGCCACTCAGCCGGCATACGTATAAAATGTTATGATCTTTAATTTATGCTTAACGTACTGTATAAGAAAAAGAATTATTATACAATTGTAATTTAAGCTGATTTCCATGGTAGTGCAAAGAGCACGCTGTTCCAAGAGCGAACTACGATAAAGACTGAAGAACGGATACACAAATGCTTTGGCGAGAATTTTCAGCAAAAAAATATCGCATTTTGGTGACAATATCCTTTATAGACTAAAAAATACTTACAAAGGACTTAAATAGCAATGAGTTCTTAGAGAGAGTTACTTCTCATGAGCTGGTATACTTTGCTAGCATTTTATATTCAACAATTTTGGCAAAATATTGTAATTGGTAGTAGTACGTAGTACGGAATTTATGTTCAGTTAACAACCCTCCCCCCCCCCTCCGATGCCCTAAAAATGTTTATCTAATAGCCAGCCTCTCCTGATGCTCTTGTAACCGCATTGGACGGATTTTCATGGTTATGAGCGAATGATTTGTGAGTTCCAAATCCAGGCACTATTAAAGACCTGAAGTGGGGCATATCCGGTGGACAAAGCCCGTGACCTATGTATCCAAAGCCACGTTGGTTCCGTTACATAATTGAAGAATTATTTAACCTTGTAAATATATTCAAGAAACAAAAACTCTCGTATAATAAAAAAAGAAAAGAAATATTAATAAATGCTCTTAGTAAGAAGTCCTGACATCATGCGTCCTCATCCTCCATCAAGACATATTTGCAATCGTAAAAAATAAATTTTTCTGTACACAATCTATCTATCAATGGTCACAGTTACATTCTTTTTTTTTTTTGCTCATACCCTTGAGCTGTAGCAATCCAGTGGTCACGGTCACGAATCCGTGGCCATTTTTTTGTCTAGTCTCTGGTTCAAGTTCCTGGTGCCACTGAAGATCCGTCGTGTAGAGAGGCTAATGCACTTAGAATCTATCATGACTCAAAGTTCTCACATTGGCTTTGTGGGGTTATTTGGAAAGGGGGTGCCTGCTCAAATATCGTCCTCGTAAATTGAAAGCATTTTAAAATTACGAGGTCCGTCACTAATAGCCCTCATGTTACTTTATAGTGTGGTGTTAATAAACAGTCCCCCTGCATACCCCCGAGATAACTTCACATATCCTGAGGGGAAGGGGTACACGTACCACGGCATGAAAATGCAAAGTTAGGAGACTACAAAAGCAATGCTAAATGGAGTATTTGATCTCTTGTGTATATAAAGAATTATATGGTAATAAATCTTTCATAATTTTTATATAAAACACAATAAAGTAACACTGTTAACGTGACACATTAGCAAATTAATTTTAACTTATTATAGGTGATAGAAAAGGAACTGAAAATAAAAATGTAAGAAATGCCATACACATAAATATACTAAAATGCTTTTTATTTATATGTTTACCAAATGCATATGAAGCAATAAACAATAAATTCCTTTCCATCCTTTATAAACTTTTTTCAAAACAACACTTTGAAAACTTAAACAACTCAAAACGATATTCATAAAGCAAAAATGAAACCAAAAAAAAAGAAAAAAAAGAAAGAAACTGTGAACATTCTTTCCATTCGTCATTTTTGATACAAATCGAATATAAAAAGGGCGCGAAATATTTGAAACATTAACGCATCTGTAACGATACCATGAAATATCAAGTCAAAATTTCCTTTCAATAAGTCCACATCATCCTTACTCTTTTTTTATTATTATTTCGTGAACAATTTTAAAAAAATACATAAAAAAATAATAATCTTTCTTAACGAAATCAACCGTTTCTTCAATCTCTTCCCCCCCTCCTCTACCTCAACTCGGTAGTGGAAGTAGAAGTGAGTGAAATTTTATCTTCTCTTTTCTTCGCAATTTGCAAAAGATAAAGACAAGAACAAAAGGAAAGAATAAAAAACATGAGATTCGGCAAATCAAATGGGGAGAGCAAGAGAGGATGGGAGAAAAAAAATCAGAAACTAAAGACAAAGAATAAAAAACCGTAAATGGAAAAAAGATCATGTTACAGGCTCCAATAACGTTTCTTTTTTATTTCGTACTTTTTTGTGTGTTCTTTCTTTTTATTTTTAAAATCAATAGAGCTGAAAGCAGAAGTCAAAGTGAAAAACGTGACAGACGATTTTTGAGCAAAATCGATGATGCACCTGTCTCTCATTTTGAATATCGATATCTACAATGATGAAGCTTAAAATAAAGCAGTAATTTATTTAATGTCCTTTTTTTTAATTTTTTAAACATTAATTTTTAGTTAAAATCAACTTAATAAGAAATAGAAATAAAATGTTATACTTAATTGCTTTGGGGCTTGTGTTACAATAATACAACTGTTTAAAGATCGATAAATCGTATATCAACAAATCATAGAACTATTTTTAATGTTATATGAATAAGCCATTTGGTTGCTGAACTATTTTATATGTTTAAAAATCATCGTATGTCTTTCTACGCTGAGAGCTTTGTTTACATAATATTCCCTTTAAAAAATAGCTGTCACAATTAATTTTATTTTACTAGTATATATTTCTAATAATTCCAGTTGGTGTGAAAATTTGAAATTGGAGAGCCAACTCAGCTGACCTCTACATTTGAGCGAGATTCTTTTTTTAGACATCGTTTCTAATAGACCTTGTGTAACTTTAGAATGTGATGTGTGACGGATCTATACGCGATTTTTTAATCAATCCTCTTGGGAAATCTTTGGACTATCAATTCGCGTTATTCACAACCAACCCTTTGGAATAAGAGAATGGTGATATGTAAATTAACTTTCTTTAAATAGGCGAGGTTTTCTAGCTAGAAGGAGAGAAGAAATACTCGATACAGGTGAGATTGATACTGAAGGTATAATATTAGAATCAAAGTGATTTGATTCTTATTAGAAGAAAACCTTAAAATGACGATTGTTCACTAGGATTTAATGAAGGTTAGATTAATTCGGATAATTGGTTAGATCCTAAATTAAAGAAAGGAATAAGTTTGTTAGTCACCTAATCGCTCATGTTTTGCTGTCGTTGTTCCACTTTCACGCTTTTCATTGAGACATTCTCTAAATATTATTAGTTGAAATCGTGTCTGTTCTTAGTGTGGAAATAAATAGATTAGTTGAATCATGTCGAGTGTTTCTTCCCTTCCTCCCCCTCATCTAGATACCCGCGAGAGAGGCACGAGCCTCATACAGATGTTAATAAACAAGTCAATCAGTATCAATAGTTATTTCAAAGTTATCGTAAAATGTATATACATAATTCCCCTCAAAAATAGATGAACATAAAATATTTAGTTTAGAGGGATTAATGCCAGTTTAATCGGTTAAAGTTCAAAGTCCTCACGTTCATTTGGTGTAGATGCTTCTAGAGTGGGAATACCAGCTCACATAAGTGCCGTCCTTGTTATTTGACTGAGGTCCAAATTTTCGAAGTCCACTGTTAGTAGTCCACTCGCAGCTTCAAATTAATACATTAATTAAAAATCACGGAAATCCGAACCATACATGAA
The DNA here is from genome assembly GCA_019973935.1 of Trichonephila clavipes. NCBI lineage: Eukaryota > Metazoa > Arthropoda > Arachnida > Araneae > Nephilidae > Trichonephila > Trichonephila clavipes. Next base: position 1,144,734 of record BMAU01000459.1, on the reverse strand, counting down.
GCATACATTTTAATATGCATAAAAATGAATTAAATTAAATATATATTAATATACTTGTGGATTTATCGCACTAACATTTTACTTTAAATCTTCAAATATTCAAATAGTTTATTCTTTTTTGGTCAATTTATCAGCAAACAAAAATTTTGGCTAACATTCTATTTTTTATACAGGGTGATAATAATTAAATTCCCACCTTCAAAATGCTGTGAAAAAAGAACAATTGTTCAGAATGACTTGAAATTTTTTGTGTCATACCGTTGCTCCCTTCTTCAGTTATATTCATTTCAAATTTGAAGCCTTTGTGAGCAGCGATTCGTTTTTCTATAGCATTTTGAATGTGGAACTTAAATTATAATCACTCTGTATGTGTATTTGTTCTAATTTGAGAATCAATAGAATTTTATAATTTACCTGATAAAAATTCGTTTGGAAATTTATAGAATTTCTAATAAAAACCGGTCTTTATTTTATGAATAACTCAACTCCAAACATCGATTTTGTCAATTAAGTTATACATTTGTAAGGATCTCGGATCCACACCTAGAGATGTGAGAGAAAAGGAAGGAAGACTAGCCATTTTAAGGTCCAGTCAGTTAATTTATTTATTAATAAAATCGGTTAATTTATTTGTAAAGCAATCAACAACACAAGTTCGATCAATCAAAACTAAGAGATGCACCCAATTAAAGCTATATGGAGACAATTAACGAGGTACGCGAAGTATGAGACTTTAAATACCAGTACGCTTACTTCAGATTTGAATACACTGTCTTTCTAGCAATTTAATCTCTATTCAATCTCTAGTGACAAATCGTCATCTTAATTACTACAATTATCAAATAGCAAATATCTGCGTTTTACTATAAATTTGATTAATCACTGTTCCGCTAGTAATCTATCATATCTCTCTCTCTCTAGCTTGAAAGCCTAAACCAGTGTTTCTAAAACTGTGGGGCGCGCCCCCTTTGGGGGGCCTGATCACTCTACGAGGGGGGCGCGAGCGTATTGAAAAGTCGAAAACAATAAATTATTAATTTATTGAAAGTAAACTAACAAAACACTTTCTGATATAATAAAACATAAAATACACATTTACACTGATATAATACACTTATAAATGTATCAGTACTGTACAATGTATTTTATTATTAATTTAACAATACTACACTGGTGTGCAAAAATTAAGTACGAGACGGTTTTTTCAATATAACTTTGTACAGAAGCTTTCCAAATCAACACATTTAATACCGTAAGATCCCCAATACGTAAGGACATGAGTAATGTAAGCAACACTTACTAAAAGAGAAATCAGAGGGATAAAAAGAAGCTTGATTGAAAAAGTAGCATGGAGCGCAATGCGACTGAAGACCAAAACATCCCTGTGATGGGTGTCCAGCAAGAAACATCCGGTCTTTAGTAGGGGATATGATCTCCCCTGACTGCTAGGCAGGTTTCACAGCGTCTGCCCATGCTGAGAATGAGGGTGTCAATGAGTTGTTGAGGCATTGCTGCCCGTTCGTCTTGCAGCGCCAATCGAAGCTCCCGAATCGTTACTGGTGGTAAGGTACGAGCTTCCAAGCGTCTGCCTAGAAAATCCCATACATGCTCGATGGGATTGAGATCCGGAGATCATGCCGGCCAATCCATACGTTCAATATCCTCATTCTCTAAGAGCTGTTCGGTAGCTACTGTGCGATGACATGGTGCATTGTCGTCTATGAAAAGCAACTGCAGACCCATAGCGCCTCTAAAAAGACGCACATATGGAAGAAGAATCTCGTTACAATAACGGGTCCCGTTGACTGAACCTGCGTCGAAGATGTGAAGGTCTGTACGACTACCAAGCATGATGCCTCCAAAAAGAGAACACTGCGACCTCCATACCTGTCCCTTTCAATGATGTTCGAGGGATGATTGCGGCTTCCCCGCTCTCTCCAGATGAGAATCGCTACTCAAACTGAATCTGCTCTCATCTGTAAAGAGTACTCGTCCCCATTCATTGTCTCTCCAATTCCGGTGTTTCCGGCACCACAGAGAACGCCTTCTCCGATGGGCAGGCGTTAAAGGTACACACCGTACAGGGCGTCGTGCAAACAGACCACCACCGTGCAGTCTTCTGGCCACGGTAAAACGCGATATCGGTCGTCCAGTCACCTGTGTCATGTGTCTAGCGATTTCTCCCGCTGTTTGCCGCCTGTTTCTTCTGGCCTGTAAGACAATGTACCGGTCATCTGCGGGTGTGGTTCCTCGTGGACGACCACTACTGAACCCCCGGATAGCTGTTCCTGTAGTTTGAAATTGTCTCCAATGTCGTGAAACGATGCTGTGAGCAATTCCGAACTCTGCAGCCACACTTGTCACACTGCGGCCTTCCTCCAACTTCCCAATGATTCGACCTCGGGTAAAAGCATCCAGATGTCGTCTAACAGATTGATTATTCGCCATTTCTCGCTGAGGCAGCAACTCGGTGTGATTTTAACTGCTATACGGCGTGCAATCTCTTTGCCAGAAATACTGATCTTACACCGACAACATGCTTTATACTACTCAGACACTCCCCCATTACGTCTACCTGCATATCTGTGCATGTGCTACCGTACATCACCTTACTTAATCTCCTGATTGGTCCTTCTGTCCGCTCTGCCTCTTCGTTCAGCTGATATGCTAATTTTTTGACTTCGTCCTTAATTTTTGCACTCCAGTGTAAGTTTTAAGAATAAGTTTCAAAATTATCAGTCACCACATGGGCTTGTATTGCCACTTATCTTGACAATCTGTGCGGTTTGTAATTAATTCTTTAACTGCCGATTAAAAGTTACGCGATTCGCTCCCCTATGCCACTGTTTTCGACGTAGACGAGCGTAATTTGGTGTTTTTTAGGGGGGGGGAGGAGGAGTAAATAAATCAAATCCTCTGAAATAAGTAAATCCTTTGCAAACACTGTCAAGGTCCTCTTATTACATTCTAAAGCCTTTGGTATAATTTTATGGATAGCACTGCACAGAAAAGATCTAACTTCGGAAAAAACGTATATATACGTCCCGAAAATCAATACTTTGTAAGAGCGAGACGTTTATAAACGTCGGTGTCACATAAGAGGTTAAAGTCGTATTGTATCTTAAGTGTCAAAGTATAGTATTATTGAACTCAATACATTGTTATTGTATGGAGGGGGCGCGATGAAAATGATGATTGAATAGTGGGTCGCGTGTATTGAAAGTTTGAGAAGCACTGGTCTAACTCAGGGATACTCGACTTTTTTTTCTGCTGGGCCGCATGCATATGTTGGGCATTTCACGTGGGCCGTTCATTTCCACATTTTAAATTTCCAATGCTATCTTTAAGACCAAGATAGCATTGGAAATTTAAAATATGTAAAAAAAAAGGATCAAAATATTATAACTCCTGATTTGCTTTTTTTTTCAATTATTATTTTATTATATTTTATCATTTTTGTCACTAACACAAAATTATAAGCATTTAAGATACGCTCCTTCACAACTTTTGCATCAGTGAACAGTTTCAAATGATTACCAATAATATAACAAACTTCATAGGATCTCTTTGTTACTGCTGTGACATTAACACTGATAAAACACTTTAATATATAGTTGCAAGAACATTCAATATGAAGCCTCTTTACATCTTCTGAAAGAGATCTTGGAGGAAAAGTATCATTGAATGATTCCTGTTTACTGATGTTTTTTTTTTAAATACAGCACTTTCGTGAATAACAAGTACAGATTCATGTTTGCTTTTCACTACAAAACAGTCAACCTCTAAATCGTTCGAATGTTTTTCGCTTGCAAGGTATGAAATATTGTTCAAATTTAGCTCCACCCATAAAATTGTCGCTACTCTACTGCTGTCTGTTATCACTAACCGAAACCGTTACAAATAAAAAAAATATCAATTAGCAGCCGTACATCGACAGAAAAAAAGCAAAATTGATATGTTTGATTTCTTGTCAAAGAATTTCCTATATAATTTTTAATACACTCTTCTTAAATAGGTGAATTTGTCAGAGCAATGTATCTTGACTGGGCCACTTAAACAGCCCGCAGGCCACACGTTGAGTATCACTGGCCCTGAGTATAGTAGAACTAATTTTCATGTTCATGTTCTCTTCTTCAGAGGGTGCGTTCAAATAAAATAGTTTTTAAGGACCAAAGCCAAAGATTCCCCAAGATTATTTGTTAATAAGAAGGACGCGGATAGAGCCGTAGAATATCTAATAAAATATTCAAATAAATATAAACAATAAAGAAATATGTTGTTAATTCTGCAAGAAATCCTACCAGATAACGCATATTAAAATCCGTTTCATATTTTTCCCAAGTCCAATGTCAATATCTGATTATTCTCATTCGAATACACTTCTCATGATCACTAAAAACGTTCCAAGAAAATATTTATCCGATATGTAATTCGAACTAAAAAGCATATTACACTTCTTTTCTCATTTCCTAAATTGGCAGTACTCATTTCCTTCACTTGAAAAACCAGGGGACCGGGGCAGAAATTCATTCCATTTCAAGATGTCTATTTCATTTTCTGGAATCCTCAATAGAAAAGAGGAGCATATTAGAAGATGCGTAATTCACTTTTCATTCAGTTTCTTGCTGGAATGGTTTGGATAATAGCATGGAATCCATTTCTCTTTTTTTTTCATGGAGGCGAGGTTTTTATTCGAGTAGAATTCCATCTGTGAGTGGATTTAAGAGCGAGCAGAACGGCTTTTAACTGTAGAATGAGAACCTTTCTTCGCGTTCTCGGGGAAAAACCTTTCATCGTCTTTTTCGAGATGGTTGTTTTCCCCTCCATTCTCTTACATAAGCTGTGAATTCTCTGCTAGCAGGAATCCGTGTTATCATCGCTAGTTTATTGAAATTATATTTGATGAGGGGAAAAAAGGATATTAAAGTTTTAAATCATAGATAAGTTATATTTTTGCTTGTTGTTGTCGTGTGTTTATTACTGTGATACATACGAAAGACGTGAGATAGATGAACAGAAGTATATAACACAATCACTGAAGAATACAGATTTTATTACAAACGATAATCCCAGCATATAACAAGAAGAGGTGCGTTGCTTTTCCTTTCGAGACAGGAATCCATTTCAGGCGAAAGACCAACTTCTTTCCCGAAGAAGATACAACCAAGTCTTACTCGGGATTCGAACCCGAACCCACTCAGTTACAAGCTGAGGGTCATAGCCACCAAAATGGCTGGGCGACATATTTTTGCTTATTTGTGATAAGTGTTTAAATCATTATGATGTTGATGTTTTTTCTTAACCCAGATGGTGTAGCCTTTCTACGCCATCTACATCAAATCAAAATTCATTAAAAAATCGAAAAGTAAAACAGGATTTCTTAAAACCTCGTCAATAGTAAAATTCAAGCAATTTGTTCAGTGACTTATATATATATATATATATATATATATATATATATATATATATATATATATATATATATATATACCGCTGAGGTTGCTTCCTCACCGTCTTGCCTACCTAATGGTGTAGGAGGAATAAAAGCAGAACCAGAAACTTCCATAATAACAATTATTTATTTACTCAAACACACTAACCAACAACACTTTAATCTCTAAATGAATTTCATAGGAGTAACAGGGAGAAAGAAATGAATATTAAGCAAATATGCGCAGGTAACTTATTGAATTCAATCTAATATATTGTTGATTCCTAACTCCCAATCCACTACTCCAATACAGTAGCAAACTTCACTTGTAAGGTATCCGTTTAAGTTCGGAACCGTGATTTTAAAAAAGCACATAAATGGATAATTTTCATGATATTCAGCGTCACTTAGATTAGAATACAAGTATAAAATTGTTTTAAGGAGACATTTTGACAAAAAAATTATTTAAATACAATATTTTGGTAAAAAATTAACTTAGAATAATCTTTTTTCCAAATCTCCTTTTGTGAAAAATGCTTCTAAAGTAATAATATTCCGCTTATATAAAGTAAAGACTTCTCCAGAGAGTCTGAACTAGGATTTTTGAAAAATTCACGTTATTTTTAGTTAACACCAATTGAAATAATTATCAGCATTTTTTTTCTTAAAATTGCTCCCCTCTGTTGTCGTAAAATATGGATAAACCCACTTCTAAGTTATATATTTCAAAAATTCTAGCTGAACCTCTGTAGCCATATACAGGCAAAATATTATTATAATAGAAGGACTTTTCATAAAAGGAGAACATTTTGAAAATGGGCCATCCTATGTTAATTTTTTGTCAAAATAATGTACTTAAATAATTTTTTGTTGTAATAATATTCTTAAAACAATTTTAATTACATTTTTTAATCTAAGTGACACCATAAATGTTATCATTTATACGCTTTTGCAAAATCACAGTTCCGAACGTAGTCGGATACCTTAATCACAAGATGCGAAAATCAACTTTACTCAATCTCACCTGCGTAGCGAATGTAACAGCTTCTTACTTCCTTCTACTACAATTACAAAACTTTGATTTTATAAAGTCGAACTAATCTAAATATCAAGGTTTCTTCTTAGGAGGGATGGCTGTGAATTAAACGCGAATGCTAGCTCGAAGATTCCCCAAGAGGATTAGTTAGAGGTCGCGTATAGATTCGTCAGAAATTAAGAATACAACTGAGGAAGGCCTGAACAGTTTCGCACCTATGACACTGCGAAAAGACTTTACGGCCGCGTTGTAAAGTAAGAGATTTGATGTGGCCTCTAAAAAAGCGTAACAGAGCCACCTGCTGATTTCTAGGAATATTAAGTTAGTTACACCAACGAGGGTTTGCACGAAAATACCAAGGGTGATATGAGAGTTTTCTCTAAAGTGCATTTAATTATATCCTTTTAATGAAGGAGAGCAACACTTAGACAAGTGTTACCCCGCAAGGTGTCATGAATGGTAAACTTGGCCAAACTATTGGCGATCTCGTTACCATTCAATCTAATATAGAAGGGGATCCATTGATAGCGTTTAGAAGAAAGTCGAACTACAAGATTCAGAATATTTAAGGTATCCGACTACGTTCGGAACCGTGATTTTAAAAAAGCATATAAATGGATAATATTTATGATATTTAGTGTCACTTAGATTATAAATGTACATAAAATTGTTTTAAGAATAGTATTACAACAAAAATTTATTTAAGTACAATATTTTGACCAAAAATGAGCATAGAATGACCCATTTTAAAAATATTCCCCTTTTGTGAAAAATGCTTCTATTATAATAATATTTTGCCTGTATATAGCTCAGACCTCTGTACAGAGGCTCAACTAAAATTTTTGAAATATATAACTTAGAAGTGGGTTTATCCACATGTTTTACGACGACAGAGGTGAGAAATTTTAAGAATAAAAAACGCCGATAATTATTTCAATGGGTTGTAACTCAGAACGTAATGTGAATTTTTCAAACATCATAGTTGAGCCTCTGTGCAGAGCTCAGAGCTATACACAGGCAAAATATTATTATAACAGAAGCATTTTTCACAAAAGGAAAACATTTTGAAAAAAGATTATTCTAAGTGAGTTTTTTGCCGAAATATTGTTTTTAAATCATTTTTTTTGTCAAAATGTCCTTAAAACAATTTTATGCATGTATTCTAATCTGAGTAACACTAAATATCATAAAAATTATTCATTTATGCGCTTTTTTAAAATCACGGTTTCGAACGTAGCCGGATACCTTAAGCTTGTCATATCACCAACAGTTGTCCAACGTGAAAGGTTCTGTATAGAAGTTCGACAGTTAGTTAAAATCCAAATGTCCCTAAAGACTAGGGATGTGTTAAATAATTGCAATAAGTTCAGACGTAACAAGAGAACAGCATTTTTATTATTCCTAATCTTAATTTCAAATGTACCGTCAGGCGTCTTAATGTACAGGCCGCATCCATAAATACCACGACCATCCATGCTGCCATCAGTATAGATTTTTAATGCCGGAAGAGGGATGCCATGAATTGTCTCTAGAGCAATCTGTCTAGTAAATTCTGGTATATCTGACTTTTTACCCAACCTGGTCAGTACTCAGTTTGGAAATGGTTTGGATCAGAGTCGAACTTCAAAAGGGAAAAGGATGCTTTAAAGAGTGAGGTTCAACATTACCAAAAAACAGGCACCTTTCACCATCCAAAAAAGACCTATGCTTCTTTAATTGAAATATAGCCAGCCATAGCCTCATATTCATCGCGTTGAATATTTGATGAGAAAAATGTTGCGAATTTTAGGTAACTAGGGCTTACATTTATCTTAAAAGAACGTAGTAATTTAAATCTGCATACTTAAAAAGTTAATATTACTTTTTGCAGCATTTATTTATGATAAAAACTGTAATATTCGCAAGTAACACCGTCCTTTACATTATAATTGCGTTTCAAAGGGGTGAAAAATTAAGGATACAGCCAAATTGGCATCATTTTTGTCACCAAGTACTCGGGCCCTTTTTTATGTACGGGTATGGGGTCATTTATATTGAAAATTCTTACAGGGTAGCTCCACAAAATTTCTGGAGAAGGCCATGACAGGCTCGATTTCCGTAACACACCTTGTAGCGCACTCTCAAATGCGGGTGGCACAGTGAACTTATTAGTAATTATTCAATTTTTCTTGAGGTATTACTTACATTGCATATATTTGATTAATTTTATTGATGTTATTTTAAAACTTTGTGGCTTTTATAAACTCTGAAATTCTAAAACTACACTTAAAATAGTTAGTAAACTTTTTGATAATCGAACAAAAAAATTTTAAGATTTATAGGAAGTCAAAGATTTGTTGACATACATTTATTAACTTATTACTTACGATAATACGTAATATGTTAAAAAGTTAAGAATCAGAAAACTATTTAAGATCTTGTAAAAATATTAAACTCATAGTAGAATTTCCAATTACTTTCGTCTCGTTCAAAGTTTAAAATTGATTATTTTTCTTCTTCGAACTTTCAACGCTTAAATCAAAGCTTCATCAGTGCTCTAAAATTCCAAAATTAAATTCTCGAAAAGTTCAGAAACAAAAAAAAAATAAAGAAAGAAATAAAAATAAAAATTTTCTGTATTCATCAAAAGACTTCTTTCTTTAAAATAATGTGCATTAGACAACATTTTTTATCATTCCTCTGCGTTAAGAAATCTTTATTTTGACTTAAATTAGAACATAGCGGTGTTCGGATTGAATACGATAGAAGAAAAAAAGTAAAAGAAAACAACAAAAAAAAAAAGGAATCTTGATGCGCGTCATATTTTCTTTATTTCCTTCCATTTTTTTAATGTTTTCTTTTATTTTCATTTTCTATTTCTCCCCTCCCCCTCCTCATGTTCTATCTAGGTTCATGTCTAGGTCGATTTCACATAGTGTAAGAACATAAGTAATCACTGCTTTTTGGGGTTTACGGAATCTAATTTGCCGAGTTGCGCCAGGATATTTTTTGGCATTCAACGAAAAAAAAATTGTAACAGAGAAATAGTTCTACAACGAAGGTAGGCATGTAAATGAAATGAGATTTTCCATTTCGTTGTATTATGCGCAGGCTCTTTTACAAAAAAGGGAATTTTGTTAGAGGGAGAAAGGGAAAAGTTCTAAGATCTTTATTTCGCTCCCTCGCTCTCTCTTTACTCGTACTCTTTTCTTTTTCATTTATTTTTTATTTAATTTTCCTTTGAATTGCCAATTTTCTTATACATTTGAAGCTTCTTTATTATGCCCGTTCAAGTGGGATTTGTCACTGAAACCATAAGATAATCCACATGTGAATTTTTTTTCGAAAAAGGGAGATTTTTAGAATATAAGTTCTTTAAGTTAATCTATGTACTTCCGATTTGGAGATATTTCACCCTGGAAATAGTAGTGCTATATTTTGTGTAGCTATTACATTTTAATGACGTAAAAGTTAAACCCTTACCTGAGGAACATATTCAAGAAAAACATGCCAAAAATGGAGGGAATCTCTTTAATTTTGTTCATTATATCCTTGAAATGTTAGAAATAGAATATTTTATTAAAAAAACAACAAACTTTTAAACCAGTGTTTCTCAAACTGTGGGGAGTGCCCCCTTCAGGGGTGTGATAAATCTACGAGGGGGGTACGAGCATATTGAAAAGTCGAAAGCAAAAGGTTATTTAAAAAATTTTTAATTTTCTGAAAGTAAACGAACAAAATACTTTCTGATATAATAAAATATAGAACACACATTTACACTGATATAATACACTTATAAATAAATCAGTACTTATCAATGTGTATTTTATTATTAATTAAACAATACTAAGTTATAAAGAAGTTTGATATTTATCATTGGCCCCCCATGGGCTTGTATTAACACTTATCTTGATAATTTGTACGGTTTACAATTACTTTCTCAACTGCTGATTAAAAGTTAAGCGATTTGCTCGCCAACACCACCATTTACCACGTAGACGAGCGTATTTTGATGTTTTTGGAGGGGGAGGAGAAAAGAAAAAAGTAAGCAAATCCTCTGAAATAAGTAAATCCTTCACAAACACTGTCAGGGTCGTTTTATTGCATTCCAAAGCCTTCGGAATAAATTTAGGTGGCCGCGGTAGCCGAGTGGTATAGGTATCGGAACGTGGCTTGCTTTGTCACGGGTTCGAATCCTGTACCACTAAAGACCCGCCGTGTAGGGCAGCGATGCACGTTAAATCTGTCGAGAGCTGAAACGTCCTCCCGTTGGTGTGGTGTGGTAGTTAGGAGAGGGGGGTGCCAGCTCAGGTGTCGTCCACGTCACTTGACCATGGTTCAAAATTACGTGGTCCGTCGCCAAAAGCCCTCGTGTAGCTGAACAGTGCGACGTTAATATTCAATCAATCGGAATAAATTTATGGATAGCACTGCAAAGAAGAAATCGTACTTCGGAAAGACGTATATATACGGCCAGAAAATTAATGCTTTGGCTGAGGAAGACGTTTATGTACGTTAGTGGCACATAAGAGGTTAAAGCGTATTGTAGCTTTAGTGTCAAAGTATAGTATTATTGAATTCAACGCATTGTTTTTGTATGGAGGCGATGAAAATGATGATTGAATATTGGGTCACGTGTATTGAAAGTCTGAGAAGCACTGTTTTAAACAAAATAATTACTGTATTTAATATTTTTACAAACATGGGGAATGTCAATTGATTACAGTAATTTTTTCTCAAATTATAGCAAAGTGAATCAAATGACATAATTTTCAAGATAAATGTAACAAGCAAATACCCAACAATAATATTATTTATATGAGCTGTCATGAATTCTATGACTTCTTTTAAGTTCCCTCAGTCCTTCTCACAGGATGGTACATACAAACTGCAAAACTACAAAAATCCAACAAATGGCGCTAAACTGCCAAACATTTCTCAGGAAAGTATCGCCAACTATTAGGAAAAGGGTAATTTACAAGTTATGCGTTGGACGAACTGAATTCGGACTTCACGGATTTGAAAAATCAATTTTTCTCATGTTCAAACTCAGGTCGGACATTCCAAAATTAAAGCATTTGTATTGCCCGAACTGAATTCAGCCGTCCCAGGCAAGGGTTTAATCTAGAATTTCATAAAACAAGCAGCTGTACAACATTTTATTGCGTTTACTCTCGAGTTAAGTCTTTTCCTCGTAATGATAAATCAAAGCAAATCCAATAGGGTTTTTGATCACTTAATTTTTGGTGATAAATGTTGATTTTCTCAAGGTATTTTACAAGTTTTTTTCCTAGTATTTCCTTTTCCCATGTGTTGCATTTACTTCTGAGTTAGCTTTTCCCTCATAATGTTCAATCAAAGCGCCAATCCTACAGGGTTTTTAATTGTTTTCTTATTTTGTGTTGATAAATAATCATTTTCTAAATGTTCTTTTCATGTTACTTCTCAATATTTCGTTGCTTCTTATGTTATACTTTGATTCATTTGTATAAAAACAATCACCCAAATCGACTTTTTTAAAATTATAATTCTACAATTTAATGCAAACTTTAGAATATTTGACTGTGCTAAACTAATAAAGACCATGATAGCCGAGTAGTAATGGTCACAAACTCGTGGCCAGCGTGTCATGCGTTCAAGTCCTGATGTTACTGAAGGTCTGCGGTGTAGATGAAAGGTATATGTCAGCTCAGTTTTAATATTCTCCTTCTCCCAGAAAGGAAATCTTTTCGTGTGAAGCGATTTTCGCTTTGCGTTAAGAGAAAAAAATGCATGAAAATACCGGATGTTTCAAAAGTTACGCACAACAATCTTTGTGGTTGAGTTTTAAAGACAGAAGAATTATGTTAACAATCAGAAGAAAGGACAAATAAAGGATGAACGGTTATCTTTATTGTCAGGTGTCAGACATGGTAAAATAATAGTAAATGTTCAAAAGTATGTCCTTTTTCCTGGACACACAATTGAACTCTTTTTACCAGATTGATTAACACTTTACGAAGAGCGTGAGAATTAATGTCCGAAGGATGTTACTCTTTACTTCATTAAACGTATGGGAATTATTCCTGAAGTTGACATTTTTCAGATATCCCCAAAGAAAAAAGTCCTGAATTGACAAGTCCGGTAAACGAGTTGGTAAAAGTCCTTTGGAAATGACACGATCATCGAAAAATTCAGTTAAAACTTCCATACTGTCCCGTAATATGTGAAAATTGCGCCGTCTTGCTGCAACCGAGCGTACCTTTTATCACTTTTGGCAAGGATATAAATTTTGTAATGATGTTTATGTCGACGGACGGTCTTTTCAATTGACTTCTTTGTGAAGCGGTCTCCAAAACTCCAACTTTCGTCTTCATTATGAACGCTCTACCCGATCGCTTCATGTCTGCAGCCGATCCTGTGTCACGTAAGCGTTGCACGTAAGCGTATAAGCATTTGGTGCTGTTTCACCTGTATATTCACCTGAAATGCATTTATCACATGGTAATGAGATTTTATAGCGAAATAAAATTACACGATGGCTATTTGCACTTGGGAAAATATAATGCACTTCCCGTTGTGCACAGCTGACTACAACTGATACGTATTTTGAGACTGATGCCTAATACGTTAAAAATTTCTTATGATGGAGTCGCTGTTGCCATCTAGAAAAAGAAATCTAAACCAACTCTTTTGGTTTTTAAGCAGCAAGGATTACCATGTTGATGTGCGTGACTTTTGAAACACTCGATACATAGCAGTTTTTCAGGACCGTTGTATTATTCTGTGTTAATAGATATTTCATCTTAAGCGTTTTCGCGTTAAGAGGACATGGTACGATTTACACAAATATTTTTCATTTAATGATTTTCATAATTTTTTTGGTTGCCACCTATGTGTATGTATGATGTAAAACAGATTTTGTGCTCAAAAGTTCATAAAAAGGTAACCATTTATTGTTTAACGGTGAAACTTGAATATTATGAACTGATTTTAAAATGCTGCTACTCTTACAAATATTAACATACATATATGAAATTTGATTTACAAATACGTCAAACTATGTATAACAAAAGTTAGTATGGGTTTTGTGATAACATGATTGGTATTTGTACAATACTTCTTTTTATGAATGCTTATTGAAATTCCTTAAAAATGAGTAAGTTCAAAATTCAATTATTTTTTTTAAAAAATAAGTATTGCTTTGATTGAGAAATGCATACCAACATTCATTTCATGTACTATTAGCAACAAGTGAAAAAATTTCCAAATATTAGGCACAATAGAAAATGTGAATAAAAAAAAACAAACGTAAAAGTTATCACAACTCTGCGTTTTTTAAACTTAGAGCTTTCAAATTTTGTGAGTTTGTAGAAACGTATATAAAAAATAATTTAGGCTAAAAAAATTAGATTAGATTTTTTAACTGATTTTTGTCAATTTAATCGTACTGTATCCCCTTAAACGTATTTCACTGAATTTAAATTTTATCATTGGGACTAATTGTTCCTAAAAATGTTTCATTTCGAAGCTACACGAAGGCTATTGACACGAACCTTGTAATTTTAAACCATGGTCAAATAATAAGAGCAACACCTGAACTGGTACTTACTCTACATATTTATACATTACACCAACATGAAGACTTAGAACTTCGACAGATTTAACATGAATCAGCTTCTCTAAAAATGGTATAAACCTTGTCAGAAAGATTTTAAAGAAATACTTTATTTAATTTCTAGTTTCAAAAAAATTGACAGTAGACAGCACGGTCTTAAATCAAGAATATAAGAAGTAATTATTATAAAATAAAGATCTATAAATTTACCGTCTTTGTCAAAACACTTAAAATTTACTTGACGGGAGGTGATTAGGACAGTTTTAATAATGGAAAGCTTTCTCATTATTCCAACATGAAATGTAAGAAAAAAATTAATGATGTTTATTCCATCACCTGATCTCTTTCTTGGAATTTGGGGAAATGGTTCTATGATCTGCAGTTGTATTTGAGGAAGAAGGCACGTGTTGAATAAAGTTGATGTTATCGATTTTGTTCGAATGAAATGCAATGTTTTGGTTTTAATTTTGTGGGAATACTCCCTTGAAACCAGCACTCTTTTTCAAAAAGGATTTTGAACAAATAACATATCTTTTATACGTAATATTCATCATCAATTTATGTCTGAAATTTTGAACATGGTGTTTAACTCACAGAAATATGTTTTTTACATAAGACGTAACTAAAAGCAGCAAAAACGAAATTCAAAATCCTTCTTTAAAAAACTATGCATCAAGAATTTTGCTTATTCACTATCATTCTCATCTACGAAATATAGACAAAACAGTTCGATCCTTCTTTTTTTGCCACACCTTTAATTACCGCCAACTTGGCGAACTTTTATCCTCATATTGTATCCAATATAGAAAAGTTTACTGCTGGTACAATTTGCTATTTTTTTTATCTTAATGAGTGAGTGACTGACTGAACATTAATGTCGCATTGTTTAGTTACTCTAGGGCTTTTGGCGACGGACCTCTTAATTTTGAACCGTAAAATGCGAGGACGATATCTGAGCTGGCACCCCCCTCTTCTAACTACCACACCACACCAACAGAAGGAAGTTTGAGCTCTCGACAGATGTAACGTTCATCGACCCCTACACGGCGGGTCTTCAGTGGTACTAGGCTCGAACTTATGATACGCCAGCCGCGAGTCCATTACCTAGGCTACCGCGGCCAATTTCTCTTTGCCAAATGTGTGGGCTAAAACAGTATTTTACTGGTAAAACTCAGATTTAAGTACCATGCATTAGCAAAGTGTTGTATTATTAAACCAAGTTATTCTTATGAATCCATTCAATAATTGATCATCTTCTTTCAATTTGAAGTTCAATGTAAATATCATTGTTCCTAATTTTTTAAGAAATTTTATTAATCTCTAACAGATAAAAAGGAACTACTTATGTCAGCTTTTTATGTAAAGCTATCATTAAAAGTCTGTTCTATATGGAAGCCATTAAAATAAAAAGTTATAAAATGCACGTAACTACAAAAATAAACAATGTACACATATTACACAAATCAGTCTCCAAAAAAATTCTAGTCTTTTTTAATAGATCAATTAGAAGCTTAATTTTGTTTTAATTTTATAAAACTAATTTTAAGTACAATTTTATATTATCTATTCATTCTAAGAAGAATCGAATTTTTTTTTTCAGAATTTTATGACCTATTTATGCGAAAAAGATGTTCCCTAGTATATAAATAAAGTTAAAAATAAAATAAAATAATTAATTTTTCTGTTAAGTACTGCCACAAAGGAAATAAAATTTAGGTATTTGAGCTTTTTTTATGGTCAAAGTAATTTTCAATAAAGAAAATTGGGGGTATTTTAGCACTTTTTAACATTTACTGCGATGAGAGAACACGTACTTAGTTACAAGAAAACACATCCGGCACATTTTGCAGTTTCTTCAGTATTAATTTTTTTAAAAAAAAAAACCTACTATCGAAGTTACAATAAAGCGGTAAACAGTAAAAAAAATTGAATTGGACTGATTCAACGGTGCGAGGAAAAAGATCTACTGGTTTTATGAAATGTTGCAATCGACATGGTACTACTCACTTATTTATATCGTAGAAAAATTATCTTATTTTAAGTCTAATCAACTAGCCAAAATTAAGACATTTCCTTTGTATGAAACTTCAACACCTTTTTTTGTGTCAATTTTAAATTTTTAAATCATTTTTCTCCTAATCCCCATGCCATAAAACATCATTTCCTCATAAGTAGCTATCGGTTAACCCCGTAACTGCCGATTATGTTTTACTCGATTTTCTCCCCAATGCCACCGTTTTTCATATAAACATGTGTATGCGGTGTAAAACAAATGATTATCTGAAATAAGTAAATCCTTCTCAAATATTGTTGGGTTGCGTGGATGACTTGAGTACCCAGCTCTTTCGAGCTAAAGGGTGTTTTTTTAGAGGTAAAGAACTTTAAATTGCAATAAAACAACGATGTAGTATTCGATTGACATGATTTTTTTATTCGAAAGATAATCTTGTGGCATTACATTTCAAATATGATTTCTGGCATACGACTGCCACGGCTGGCTCGGATGTACTCCAATCTGGACGTCCCATTTTCGATGACTTTTTCTAACATTTGTGGCCGTATATCGGCAGTAACACGGCGAATGTTGTCTTCCAAATGGTCAAGCGTTTGTGGTTTATCTGCATAGACCAATGACTTTACATAGCCCCACAGAAAATAGTCTAGCGGTGTTAAATCACAAGATCTTGGAGGCCAATTCACAGGTCCAAAACGTGAAATTAGGCGGTCACCCAACGTGTCTTTCAATAAATCGATTGTGGCACGAGCTGTGTGGCATGTTGCGCCATCTTGTTGGAACAACAGCTCCTGGACATCATGATTGCTTGATTCAGGAATGAAAAGGTTAGTAATCATGGCTCTATACCGATCACCATTGACTGTAACGTTGTGGCCTTCATCGTTTTTGAAGGATTCCACCAGCCCATAAAGCGCACCAAACAGTCAGTTCTTCTGGATGTAACGGTGTTTTGACATACACTTGTGGATTAGCTTCACTCCAAATGCGGCAGTTTTGTTTGTTGACGTAGCCATTCAACCAGAAGTGCGCTTCATCGCTAAACAAAATTCGCGTATGAAAATCGGGAGCAACGGCAATCTAGTTTTGGGCCCATTCGACGAATCTACGCCTTGCTTGATGATCGTTTTGATGAATTGTCAAACCAAACTCTGAGAATAAATCCCTTGACAGCTGTTAAATCGGTCGCCATCTTGGAAAGTAATGCCAACTTAAACTTCTATACCTGGAAAAAAAACACTCTTTACAACCTCATATCAGTAGGTATTTGAGTGACTGTAATTGATTGACTTTTGCCCTTTGTTAAGATTAAATGCTTTAAAGATGTAATAAAAATACTGGAGATTTAGGTCCTTCTCAAATACTGTCAGGGTCATTTTAGTACTTTCCAAACCCTTCGGAATAGTTTTGCTGAAAGCAGTGCAAATAAAAGAATCGTATTTCGGAAAGACGTTTATATACGTCTGGAGCACTCAATTCATTGGTTAAGCGAGACGGATATATACGCCGGTGGCAGTTACGGGGTTAATTAGGATTTTTTTCTTTATATATCGCGATCCATACCCAAATGCAATACGAAAAAATAATATTTTTACAGTATTGAATCTAAAAATTTTACATTCCAGAAGAATATTTTAATTCAAACTTAAGAGCGAATGGCCATTTTGAAGGACTGTACTTTAATCAGATGTTATTATATATTCTACATATATTGGGGGTTTTAAATGCAAAATACAAAAATTATACGGCTTCAGAATAATTTGGAGGCATGAATGAACTTTTAAAGAAGCTTTTCGTAAAAAAAATCATTTTAAGAGGTTTCTAAATATATAAATCACTAAAACATCAACGCGTTGTTGTAATATTAATTCAGCGCAAGCAAAACACATTAAAAATAAAAAACGATTTTAAAAAATACTAAGAAATAAAAGTAATTTAAAATGTATAAATGAACAACTTGACTCTTATCGTCGCAATTTACAATTGATCTTTACAAAAAGCTAATAAATAAAATGTAAAAAGAAGAAAAAATTACAAAGAAGGTAAAAGATTTAAAAAATGCTTAAGAAGTTAAATAATTAGATTTTAAATCTTTCGCCTTAAAAATTTATATTCAAGGAAAAAGTAAAATCATTCGTATTGTTTTTTCCGAGGAGAGCATTTTCGCAAATTTCTTTCAATTCAAAACGATCGTCACTTAAAAAAAATAATTGTAAACATGGAAAGAATTCCTTGGGCATTATTTATCTCACTCGCTTTCACTATTAACAATGTATAAATGTTTTATTTATATAGGTGTTACTATAACTGATATTTAACAAATAGATCTCAAGGATTATACATTCACTGCCGTCTTCGCTGGGCTTTTTATTACATTATATGAATATATATTATTTTTATAGAAGTAGGCCTATTATTATGCTTTTAATATATTGAAAAATATTCCTGTAGATTTCGACTCTTGTTTTAAGAAGGACAGGGCTTGAAAATATAAAATGAAAACATATTTATCTTTTGCGCTTTCGCAACCCCCTTTTGGAGTCAGTTTTCCACAATTTTCCACAAACTCCCATTTGTAGTAGATCTCAAATCAATAAAAGAAATATGCTTCCCAAATTTAAAGTCTGTTGGTCTAATTCAGAGATTCCCACATTTTTGTCTCATAGACCCTTGCCATGTTTTTCGGTTTGGGGTAGACCCCTGCTTACCTATTGTTGAATTTTTACAAATTTATCAACTTTAGTGTCTTTTTGACAGCTTGTGTGGAATTACTTTCTTTAAAATTAAATTTATAACTCTAGTGAAGTATAGTGTTTTTAAATTTTAAAAAGCACATTCTAATTAATACACAAAATAACTGAACAACAAACAAATGCTTTTAATGGGAGGGATGAATCTGGTATTTCAATAACGAATTTTCAGCATTTGGTATCAGTCTTGCCGGGTTTCACCCTAAATCTTCTTTGTTATTAGTGACCATTTTTCCCATTATTTCTTTCTTCTGCTTTGGAGTCTAGTAAAAACTTTGAAATTTCTCACTAGGAAAAGCAATTAAAAATTTTCTCACTATATTTCATAATTTGGGATAAATGACAGGTATGTCTCTTTAAAGCCAAATTTGCTTATAACAGTTTCTAAACTTTACTTTAAGATCTTCGTTACTGCCTATTACGATCAGTTCCTATAGTATCCTATTATGAAATTTTAATTTTCAATGTGACCATATGATGAGATTGCCCACTGTGGTATTACCATAGTCAAAACATTCTCCAACCTAGTTTCAAAATCTGAATAAAGGGCATTTAAATGTTGAACGTAGTTTAAAACATCCTGACAGATTGTGTGTGACAAATTGAGAAAATTCGCAACCTCCAATATTATATTACTTTGACTTAATTTTGGAAAGAAACACTGAATTGGTCCTTGATTTAAAAAGATTTATGTTGTCACCTTATAACTTAAAATTCATCTCATTAAATTTAGTAAATAAATCTGTTAAATAGGGAAAATCTGATTTCCACTTGATTTAATTTCCTTTTAAAATTAATGTCACGATCTGGTTTAATGAGAGCCATTATCATAGACCCCCATTTACAACTCATGCACCCCCAAATTATTTTTTCGCTTATGTGGATCCCTCGCAAGCCGACCCCTGGGGGTCGATATAGACCACTTTGGGAATTACTGCTCTAGATACTAAAACACATGATTATTTTTTCTATATAGCCAAGCGATATTCAACCTGCGGTCCACTGAGCCTTTTTAAGTGACTCGGTGATGGCCAATCGCTCTGAGAAATTTACTTATTTAAGAACATTGTATTAAAAATTTGATGGGAAGTTTTTGGCAAGAATTTAAATATATCAATTTTGCTTTTTGCTGCCGGGGTCGTACGAGTACAAATAGATATTCTTTTTCTATTTTAAATGGTTACGGTTAGTGATAACATACAACAATGGAGTAGTGAGAATTCTATGGATGGGACTAATTTTTAACTATCTTTCATGTCTTACAAGCGAAAAGATTTCGAAGAAAATATATCGTTTCAAGACAATTGGAATGTTGACAATTTTGTAGAGAAAAACAAACATGGGATCAGTAATTGTTTGATTTGTCACGAAAGTGCTGTATTTAAAAAATACCAATAAAGAGGAATCATTCAATGACACTTTTCCTCGAAGATCTCTTTCAAGAGGTGATAAATAGGCCTTCTTGAATAATCTTTGCAACAAAGTGTACCGATAAATGGGTTTTATTGGTTCCATTTTATAATGTAAAATATTTTTATCTTGAGTGAGAGATAATGGGAATAAAATTTTATTATTAGCATCTAATTTTCAAAAAACATCTCGCATTGCCAAGATTTGAAACAAGTGGGGACCCGAAAATGATGAGATGAGACTTTCGTGACAAGTAGACCAGACGAAATTCAAGCCCAAAAGTAGAGTCATTATAACTATCTAGTTTGGACTTGAGTTTCGTTTGGTCAGAGAGCGCACAAGATTTTGGAATGCTTAAATATTTTCGTAATTTAGAAGTGATCAACTTTGCTTCAACAAGTGTCGAGAGATTATCGATTTCTTTTGAATGAATAAAGTATACTCTGTTGGTAAGTCAGAATATTGTTTCAATTCTTTGAATCTTTTTTTTATTCAATCCCTCTCCATAACCATTAATTCGATAGACTACCCTACATTACAGGGACCAGTGGGATTCTCTACATTTTTTAAATTACATTCATGTTTTAGATAACGGTTGAAGTACAATATCTTGATTCCAAATTTAACCTACTGCAATTTGAACTTTATTTTAAGGTATCCGAATACTTGCGACAACTTTTTTTTGAAAAAATGGAGGTATGGGGATTTTTTGTGATTTTTAGATTTATTTAGTTTATTAAAAAATCCTAAAATATTGAGAACAGAAAAAAAAAGTTTATTATTAATAAAATAGGAAAAAACTGGTGAAAATGTACAAAACATTCCATAAACGGTACTCTGTACATCCACTCTGTACATAGATTTTATGAACAAATTCTCAATTTTTTCAATTTGGTATGTTACTTTGTTATTCCTGTTTGAAATGACCTTCAGGATAAGAGATATTTTAATTTTTGAAAAAAACTAGAGCACACTTCAACTTGGTGATTATATGAAATTGCTTAAAAAAAACAGTGATTTTATTCACATGAAGGAATATAAATTTTGAAATAAAACAGTGATTGATAAATCTGAAGGCCAAAACACATCTACTGTTATACAAAACACGCACAAAAAAAACTCAGCAAATTATTTAAAAAACTTTTTGAGCAATCGCTGCCCCCGTTTGAGCTTTTCGAAAAAAAAAACACATTTGGAGTAAAACGCATTTTCAAGTTTGACATATTGTGTTAAGTTATGGCATATGCTTTTACTAAAACACTTGTAGTTTTTGTTCTAGTGAATGGAAAATAAAACACTTGGCATTTTTATTAAACTAATAAGATGGCCTATAAAATAAAGTCATAAAAAATTGTCAATTTCTGAAAAAGATCATGTTTTTAGGTTAGTCGGATACCTTAATTTTGATGTCTGAGTTTCTAAACTACACGTACTTTTTAAGAAACCCCTTAACCACACACACATTGTCAACGTTTTTCCCATAGGTGAGCGTATGCTGTCTATTTGGGGAGGGGGGGAGAAAAATCATAAATAGGCACATCCTTCTCTGAAATAAGTAAATTCTTCCCAAACACTGTCAAAGTCATTTTATTTCATTCCAAAGCTTTCGGAATAGTTTTACTGATAGCAACGCAAAGAAAAGGATCGTATTTCGCAAAGACGTATATATACGCCAGGGGCAGTTAAAAAGATACGTACGGACAATTAAAGTCTAATTGTATTATATATCTTAATATTATCAACAATATAGGTATGTCATATAAAAGGACTAGTAATTTCAAGGGGCATTTCAGAATTTATTTTAAGTTTTTTTTTAAATACAGTACTATTGACTCATATTTACTTTATTTTTGCTATCTGTTTTTGTTTATTGTTGTTATTTATTTGATTAATTTCAATTTTTTAATTAATATATATATGAATTTATCTTGAAAATCTTAGTTATATATTTAAATATATTTCCTATGCGTTTCATAAACATTGCTTAATTGTTGCATATTAAACCTAGTCTGAAAAAGATAACACATACTCGATTACTTATTTGATGTTATAAACTTATAATAATAACTTTTTTTTCTTTTTTGCACTGGAAGAATTAATTTCGAGAAGTACTCCATATTGTGATTCCTTCTTTTATAGTCTGTGAATACGTAGGGAAGAAATAATATTAATCTTGAATATTAAAGTATACTCCTGAATTTTTTAACGGAGTAACTTTAATTTACTTCTCAAACTTCTATATTTAGAACGAAAAAAATGATGCTACCGAACTCATTAATATTATTTTTAATAACTTTAAAACATAACTTTTCTATGATCAACTAAGACGTTCAATAAATTTTTTAGAGATATATAATTCTAAGAGTGTCCATACTATGACCTGGATCTTATTTGAGAAGTATACTCCAAATTATTCTCTAAAATTCATTATACATCTGTAAGTATGGTAATCTAGTGTCAATTGTATTTTATAATTCCGGTATAATGTACTTGCTACACATTCTGTCGTGTTTTGTAAACAATATAAAAGTGAAATTAATCAAACTTTTCTGCATTTATTAAGACATAACATTTTTGTAACAGTTTTTTTTTCGAACAATGGTTCCTCCTGTCTTACGTAATTTAAATATTGATGTTAAGTTTGTTATTTGTGTTATATTGTTTGCGATATAGTTAATATATAAATGTTTGCCAATGGTTCTCACTACGTTTTCCGTAATTGACCTCTGGGGCTACTTTAAGGCTTTATTTAATTTAAGTATGTTACTTTGTGAAGGAACCGTGAGATATGAAATTAGGCCTTACTATTTAAATACAACTGTAATGAATAGCTTTGAGAGTATTTGAGGAAGATAAAGGTTTTGAAGTTATTAATAGTCTGATAGCGAGATTAGCTAAATACGTCTTGAACAAACTTACTATAAGATAACAGTGCATATTCAAGCTTAACTACGATGAGACTTCATTTTAAGAAAAGTAATAATTTCGTTAAGATTCGGCCCAGGATACCGCTCCACGCGCATAAGTATTTTTGATACTTTTATCAAGAATAATAAACTACACATTAAACTTCTTTCATGTGTCTGCTTGATCTGAATCCAACGTTGTCTGTGGAACTTCAGTTAATCTGTCTAAAATATAATTATAACCTTTAGTTTTGAATAGTTACCATGTCTTTTAACTCCTTATTATATTATTTAATTAGCAACTTCATATCCTGTATGTTTTCTTTACAGGCTTACGTTGGTGTGGTGTAATTTGCTGTAAAAGCACTCATTCAGTTTCATATGTTAGTACTTATGTATTATACCATCGAACAAACATCGTCAAGTCAAACAACATCACCAAATACCACGATATGCAACCAACAGTGAATACCTAAGCATGTTCAGGCAAAATAATAATGCTGACACCAATTGGCGACATCTTTTGATTTGGCAAAATGGGTCGACGTAATAATTGGTATAATACGTAAGTACCGACATATTGAGACAAGACTATTAGATTTTTTGAAAATATCATATTTTGAGGCCTTGTTTAGCAACAGACAGTGCATGTACTTCAACCCGTGACGGATCTATTCACGTACCTTCTTCTAATCCTCTTGGGAAATCTTTGGGCTATCATTCGCGTGTATTCACAACCAACCCTTTTGAAGAAGAAACCGTGATATTTTGTTCAAATTAAATCTACTTTATATAGTCAAGGTTTACTAGCTAGAGAGAGGAGAAGGAGAGAGAACGTAATAAGATAAAATTCCTTGCTACTGTGATCAGGTACCACTCAAGTTTTTAAATTAATTCAAATATTCAGTTGGTGAAAGAATTAAAGTGACGATTGGGGTCACTAAAGTTAATCAATTGATATAGTAAGATTAATCGTAAAATAAGGCGGTTGATATTTGTAGTCTCCTTATAATTCGTGTATTCCGTTGTTGTTCCTCGTATATTGCTTGCATTGAAACATTTTCTTCTTGTTGAAATTAATTGAATCAGTGTTGCTAATTTGTGAGATCAATTAATAGATTGTTTTTGATTATAGCTTGTGTTTCTTCTTTTCCTTCAACATTTCTAGGCGACCAAGGGAGAGGAACGATTCCCTCACAACCCTATAAATAAAAATGTGGAAGTACCTGAAGATTTTAGGATAAAATTTTTCACGCTCTTAAGTTTAACACGAAGATTTGTTATTTCGTATCTAATATTCGTTATTATAAATAATTCATGTTCAAAAACATGCAAATAATTTTTTCCTTGTAATTTTCAATTCATCTCTTTATCTTCTCTTCTATCAAGAATCGTTCTTTTCTCTTACATATAAATACAAACAGGCATGAAAATAAAAAAATCTCATGGATCTACAACCTGCTCAAGGAGGTGCCCAAAATCTTCGAACGCAATATAATATAATCGAATGTATATTCACTTATCAAAATTCGAATGTTAAAAATTCCAGAACGGTTTTGAATACCCTACACACTTTCCACAGTGTCCTTTTTTCCAGCATCCTTCTTCGGGAACATAAAACGAATATCATTTTCCTCTTTCAATACTAGGAGATTCAGAAAGAAGTTTCTATAAAAGAGATTCACATAAAGCACTTTTTTTCCCTTCACTGTCTTCCAGGACGAGAAAGAGGGAAAATATTTGAAAGAGCCTTATGGAGACTGCTCAATTTGAAATTCAAAGTTGGTGTTCCATCATCTGAGAGGAGCAAGAAACGCATTCCTGGACCGGTACGGTTTTGGTCTTACTCTTAAGCTGACAATTTCTCAAACAATCCTCTAACGGAAAACTGCGAAATGGCAGGTTCTAGGTGTTGGTGTGATATCTGCATCTGGGTATTAGAATGACCGTTGTTATTTTCCGTGGATTTACGCTACGATTTGTAGCACAAATTGGGGAAAATAAAATGAATTACTTATTTTGGAAATGTTTCAATACCACCACATATACGGTTTGGAAATAGGATTCTGTAAAACTCACGTTGAATTCTAATGCACAGAAAATAAAAAAATTCAAGAAGGGGACATGGTACGATTTAATCAAAAAATTTTAATTTGGGGATTTTTAAAATTTTTTGGTTGCCTCCTATGTGTGTATACTATGTTAAACAGATTTTGTGCTCAAATTTTTATAAAAAGCTAACCATGTAATTTTTAAGGAAAAACTTAAAATTTGTTAAGTGGTTTTAAAATGCTACTCCTCCTACAAATATTTACGTACATGCATGAAATTTGATTTACACGTACGTCACACTATGTATAAGAAAAGTTGATATGGATTTTGCGTTAACATGATTGGTATTCATGCAATACTTCTTTTTATGAATGTTTATTGAAAATTCCTTAAAAAATGTATAAACTCTGAGTTCAATTATTTTTTTAAAAAAAAATATTGCTTTGATTAAAAAATGCATACCAACTGTTGTTACATGTACTATTAGCAATAGGTAAAAAAAATTTCAAAACGTTAGCGCAATAAAAAAAAAGCCTTAGCATTTTAAATGAAGAGAAACTAGTTATTTTATTTTTCTGAGAGAAGTCAGTTTAAAGTTTTGATTTGCCATAGAAATGTGAATAAAAACGAACGTCAAAGCTATCATAATTCTGCGTTTTTTAAGTTTAGAGCTTTCAAATTTTATGAGGTTATAGAAAAGTATATATGGAATAATTAAGGCCAAAAAAATTAAATTTGATTTTTTGACCGATTTTTGTCAATTGAGTCGTACTGTGTTCCCTTAAAGCAAAAGCATTTTGTATTTCATATTATATTTCGGTTTTGTTCTAACCCAGGGAATATTATTTAAATCCATAAGCTTCTATGTGATGTCGTTATTTTCATAAAAGCTCTCTCGTGACAAAATACTTAAAGTGCCTGGCGATATTTCTTTTCAAAAACCGCCAGAAAGGAAGCCAAATTGCTTGAAAGTTTTCTCTTTGTTGCGAAAATAGCAGTTTCGAAGTTATTTTAAAATAGGATTTAATTTTAAAACAATTTTTTTCCCAATGCACTGTTTGAATTGTACGGTAACGGGTTTCTCATTCGAAAGTTGCATTTGAATATTAGTTGTTTGTGAGAAGGTTGTGTTAGGCCTCACAGAAGGAGAAATGGTTACCACAGTACATGTCGGAATTCGTAGCGGCAGGATTGCGTGTGGTTCATGAAGAGTGTAGTTTTATTGGTCTGCCGTATTGCTACTTGGTTTGGTAAGATTACAAAAACTGTAATGCAAATATGGAGACTGGGTGCGTAAAAGGTAATTTTACTTCAATTTTAGAAATCATTATTCAAGAGATGAAAGTTATAGCAATGTTTTTCAATATAATCTCATGTGTCTTATGTCAATAACTTATATGTATTTGCATATAAAAACAGAATGTATTCATATAACATTATGAAATACCCAGTAAAACTGGTGGGTAACGGCTAGTTTAAAATATTACCTTAAAACCCAAAGAAAATATTGACATTACATGCAAGTACTACGGAGAAGCTGTATAAATAAAAATATATAATTTCATTATCAATACTCTCTTCAATAATCTAATATTTCACATATTTCACTTTATAATCCTTAGCAATATATAATACATTAGTATAGAAATATTTCACATTCTAAAAGATTAAGTAAGCCAGTTAACCATTAGCTTTTATTTTTAAAAAGAAATTGTTTTAAGGTATCCGACTACGTTCAGAACCGTGATTTTTAAAAGGCGCATAAATGGATAATTTTCACGATATTTAGTGTCACTTAGATTAGAATACATGTATAAAATTGTTTTAAGGACATTTTGGCAAAAAAAAATTAAAATACAATATTTCGGCAAAAAATTAGCTTCCAATAATAACCTTTTTTCCAAATGTTCTTCTTTTGTAAAAAATGCTTCTATTTTAATTATATTTTGCCTGTATTTAGCTCAGATCTCTTTACTGAGGCTCAACTATGATTTTTGAAAAATTCACATTGTTTTCATAATTACAACCATTATAAATAATTATCGGCGTTTTTTTCTTAAAATTTCTCCCCTCTGTTGTAGTAAAACATAGATAAATCCACTTCTAAGTCATATATTTCAAAACTTTTAGTTGAGCCACTGTAGAGAGGTCTGAGCTATATACAGGCAAAATATTATTATAATAGTAGTTTTTTTCACAAAGGGAGAATATTTTGAAGATGGGTAGTTCTGTGTTCATTTTTTGACAAAATATTGTACTTAAAAATTTTTATTGTAATAATATTCTTAAAACAATTTTATATAAGTTTTCTAATCTAAGTGATACTAAATATCATAAATATTATTCATTTATAAGCTTTTGCAAAATCACTGTTCCGAACGTAGTCGGATACAATAATATACAAGTACGAATTTAATAGCCGAATGGGGGGACATTTGACAACTACGTCAAACTGGGACGAATAAATATAATATATTTTCTGCTACGATACCAAAATAATATTATCTTTTAAGTACTCTTTATAAAGAAAGATACGTTAGCTAATTCCCATACCTTTCTACAGAATCTATCTCTATCAATCCCCTTCACTTCCAAAACAAAAATTTACAAGTGGCAATTACCTGTGTAAAAAGGTAAAGCGATAATTATATCACTTCGACCTTCTCTTGAACAATATTAATCTCATCTAAACTCAAGAGAGGAAGAAATATAAAAAAAAACAAAAAAAACCTCATCCTGCCTTTAAAAATCTATTTAGAATACATTCTTTCTCTTTTTCCTTTTCGTGCCAAAAAGAGAGCCGCCATTTTGTACCCCACTTCAAGAGTTTCGATAATTATTTCGATCTCGGAACCTGGCAACACTCGAAAAGCCGGCTCTTCAGTAATTTTATAACGATTTGTTTCGACATAAATGAGGTGTAAAAGGTACATATTAATTGTGAGTCTTCTGAAACAGAGAAAGAAAATTGTGAGTTATAATAAAGAGGAGAACTTTTACCGAAAAGTAAAGAGGAAGCTTCAAAAAAGAATTTCAGGGAAAAAAAAGAACAAAAAGAGGGTATTTGGGTAAAAATGTTTCCAAAAAGGTAAGTAGCAATAAAAATAATAAATGAAAAAAAAAGTAAATGGCAGGTAAAAGTAAAAGTTGAATGCTTTCATCTCTATCCGAAATTCAATTAAATCTTTTCTGTTAACAATGTTTCGAGCATGACGAAAATATTAAGTGCCTCTCTTCTCTGTGAATCCTTTACTAGAAATTTTGCTTCGATGTTTTTCTTATTATTATTTATTATTTCTTTTTTAGAGAGAAAGAGGGCTTTTTATAGAGGGGTGAGTTAAAAATTTATTATCTCCTTCCATAAACAAAAGATCAAATGCTTCCGATTTTTTTTGCAGAATAAATTTTTAAATGGTGTAGATTTGATACACAAAGTATCAATTTGTTCTTTGCTTGCTTTTTATACTTCTTTTCTTGTTTGCTTTTGATCATGAAAATGCTGTTTTTAGTAACCAGAATTAGAATAAATTCTTAGATAACGAATTAATTTTTAATTTAGTTTTCTGTTGAAATTTTTATTATTTCAAAGCTAGAAATATTTGTAGTTATAAAAAGGAGAGAGAGAGAGATTCCTATCTTACATATTTACTTTTAAAAAAATTGTTTTCTTCCATTTTTTCTTGCCCCATTTATAAATTTTTGCTATTATGCAAGGTTATAAGATCTTGTAAAGAAAGATTTTAACACTACTTCATTGCTCCAAGTCATTTCCAACTTTAGAAAACCTAATAGTATTCCATTTGGGTCAATTAGTTTTCTTTATATATGTATTAGTTTGTTGTTCTCGGTTTCAGAATTTCTCCCTTCACTGTTATGTAGGATATTTCTTATCGATTTTATATTTATTTCGTTACTAAGAAACGTCTTTCATATGATACATAGGGAGTAGATCTTATAAATTATAACTTATAATTTATCCCATCATTTGTACACTAATTTATTTTTACTTACTAATTTTTCCTTTCTTTTATGGTTTTACTTTTTGTTATCTCCTACTTAATTTTTTTACCAATTTTTAATTAGAAAAGTATAAACTCCACAAACTCAAAAAATTTACTTTGATTGTTACCTCACATTTGCAATTTCTTTAATTTCTTCCTACGATATTTTCATAGTAATTTTTCTTTCTCTCAATTGAGTAGTTTTTTTAAAAAGAAATCATTATATTTCATATATCATATATCATATCTACGTTTGCTTCTATTTTTTAATTGTTCTTTTTCAATCCCTACTATTAGTTTATTCTCTCCCTATATATTTTTTTATTTATGTATATTTTTCATATTTTCCAATCGTTAATAAAATACTTTCTATTCATTCATTCTTCAAATACGTTTTTAAACTTGTAGTGGATGACACGTTACGTTTATTCTGTTTTTTCAAATATTAATTCATTAATTAAATAAAAAAATGAATAAATAGTAACGAACAAAAATAATAGTCCAACAATATGTACAGAAAGTAGAATTTTTCGTTGTATCCCCGTATTGTAATGGATAGCGCGTTGGACTTCTTGTCCAAAGATCGTGGTTTTAAATCCCCCCTGGGATAGCCTAACTTCTGAGAATGTAATTTCTTTTTCGCTATTCTATTTTATTAGAATAATTAAATTTAACTAATACATAAATAGTAACAAACAAACAAAATTATCCAACACTATATATAGAAAGGAAAATGGAAAATTGGTTTCTGTTTTGCCACTTAATATTATTATTCTGTCATATGTATATACATATTTATGTTAATTTTAACTATTTAATAAAAAGTAACTAAAATAAAAATTTTCTTTGTTGACCTAAGTAGTAATTGACTTAATTTTTTTCATATTACTCGTTTAAATTATGATTACTCAATCGTACAATATATTATAAAAAAAGTGCCTTGTAATAAGCTATAAATACAAAAATTTATATTTTACTGTGATTTTACAATAGACTAGCAATTATATAAACGTCCAGAAAATATGTGATCAAACTATTCTTTTGGTGAGCTTGTTACATACACGCGTTGTGAAAGAACCTGAGAACACGAAAATTTAATTTAAATCTGCACATAATTAAAAAATTACTAGCATATTTGAAACTTTGCAAAATAAAAGTAATTATTTGATATCAGTAATCTTGCAATTTCACGTAAAAGAGAAAGGGCATTATTGTTAAATGTATATAGAAATATATTACGTGTCATTCTTATTTACTTAAATTTTGCAATCGAAGAATTTTCACATAACTATTAATTATACTTAATGGTGTTCAGATAAAATATAAATTAAATGCTTTAATTAGCCAGATTTCATTTTATATTTTCTTTTTGTGTTTTAATAACTGTAATTTTTAAGCCCCATTTAATTGCGCAAATTAAAACTTTCATCTAACAAGAAAGTTTCTTTGAAGTAAATATATTTTAATATACACATAAAATTAATTTCTGAATAAAGTTTTGATAGAATACAGTTAATAAAGTAGTAATTAATTATCTTGAATGTGTAACCTCCGGTATGTAAACAATTATTTAATTGTTCTAACATGAAAATTTAATGACTTCCATTTCAATACTTATTTAAACTTGTCGTTGTAATTTGAAAGTTTTAGAAAAATATACATAATTTTAAATTATTTGATGTGACCTCACAAACGTGAATACGATTATTCTCGAAACACTATATAAAATTTTCAATGAATTATTCAGTGCTTCCATGCACTTCATAAATAAAAAAAGACATTTGATTTAATTTATTAAGTGTCAAATGATTGTATTTAATAATTTTACTTCAGAACTTTGTCTTAGATTGATGGCGATGCAATGAGTAACGAACTAAATGTTCATACTACCTTTTTTACATTTGACAAAGTTTTGATGAAAATACATAAACACAGTGTGGTGGAAACTATTTTCAGGAATTTTTTAAATTTTTAAACGTGCGTTTAAAATTAGTTAATACATAGTTGATTCCTTTTATACATATTTTAACTAAATTTAGTTTTTATTGTATCTACGAGTATAATAAAATTATTTTTAAAAAAAAAAACTTATTCACATAACTTTTTTAAAATATTAATAATTTTTGAAAGAATGTGTATTATGAATGTGATTTTTTCAACTTAAAACAAATTTTTTTTGTTCTTTTGAATTTTGACAAATTTTATTCATTGTGAGAGGAAAAAAAATCTAAAATCAATCCAGATTTTTGTTTCCTCTTTCTAGTTGGTTGAATATATTTTAAGGAAACTTTAATTTGCTGCTCTATTTTTAAACATAAGCAAACAATATAAAAATATTTTTTTAAGTCAATTCCTACTTAGGTCAACAAAGAAAATTTTATTTTAGTTAATTAAATTTAATTTTAATGAATTAATATTTGAAAAGCTGTATTAATATCAAGTGTCACCCACCTCAAGTTTAAAAAAATAAAATGTATTTGAACTGAAGTGGATGATATGTATTTTTTAATGATTGAAAATTTGAACAAGATATATATTTAATATATATATATAGGGAAAGTGTGAACTATAATAGTAGGAATTGAAAAACCAAATGTCAAAATAAATTGAAATTTTTTGGTCTCTAAGTAAAGGATTAAAAAAATGTTGGTTGATTTGTGGATAAATTTGCTCCTTTACTAGACGCCTATTGACAAAGGGCTTCATGGTTTTAAATTTCTGGAAAATAATGAGGATTTTGAATGAACTGGTGTCAAACTTTTATTTTCGCACTATTCCAAAGAAGAAACCTGAAACACAATTGAATTTACTCCGCAGCAACTTTTAATCATCTCATCTGGACAAGAACTCAAAAAGTATGGGTCATGAAGTTTTCCAAAACTATTCACAGGACTACGAGGCTCTGAAATAGAAGAAATTTAAAAAGTCATATTATTTGGAACAAAATCATTCCCCACACTTTTTGCTCGCTGTTAAGTTGCACTCACATAACAGTTAATCACTAGCAAAAAATGTTCCATAAATGATATAATTTTTATGTAAAAGGTCATAAAATAAAAAGAACTACTTCACAGATTTAAAAAGCTATTTTTCTTAATATATAACAGCTTTATAAGTAATTCATTAAAAATAACACATCAAATTATTTAATAATATTAATAAACCTCATCGATTTATTTTTTTAAAAAAAAATTGTGTTATTAAGAAATAAATAAATATTCGTACATAACATTGTATCTTCTTTTGCTTTGGAAACCAATAAACATTGGAACACAGATTTAATTTAACTGCTATTATACTAATTTAATGCACGTCTTTCTGAGATTTTATTTTAACCATTCCTGTAATCTCATATAATACTCGTAAATTAGTTTATGCCTTGTCTTTTTCATTTCATTAATGATTTTATTTTTTGGTCTATTTTATTTCTTCCCCTAGACCCTACGTTTATTTCTTAAAAATTTTTGCACACATTTTTAAGAATTGAAATGAAGTAAACTTTCCTTTCCTAGCTTCAAACTAGAGCAAAGTTTAGTTTTGTGAATTACACTGGCTCCCGGATAATGCGAATTCAACTTTAAATACATCAGTTAAGATTAAAAACTGCCTTTAATTTCACAATGTGTTTATTTACGACTTTTACTTAATTCTGTTAAATTATTCTGTTTATATCATTTAGATTCATGTGAAACTGATTACATAAGAATGCAGAAACTGCAACTATTTTACTAATCAATATAAGACCTCTTTGCCACGGTAAACAATATCGTCTTTCAATAATAACTGTGTAATACATTGTTCTTTCAGTCAGATTATTTTAGAAAACATTCTTAAAATGATTCGTAATTGAAACGTATTGAAACACGCTACGCATGCTATTTTTCCGCAGTAATATTCTCCTTGTAGAAAAATTGAATTTTACAGGTGAAGTTCGTTCCCCAATGTGGACTTGAAAAATAAAAAATGTCAGCCTCACAAGATATAACCAGGGTTTCCAGATTGATGACTTTATCGTCCTTGGCAACAAATTTGGCAAAAAATATGATATCGCCAAGGAATCATTGAGAAGGCTGTAGGATTGATTCTTCTAAAAATAAAAGTTAAGTCAATTCCCACAAATGAGAGCTCAGTCGAGATCAAAAGCTGCTTGTGCGTTGACTACGATAACAGAGTCTTCATCAGTCTTTTCTGTTAGTGCATCTGTTCTAGAAAGTCCTTTCTGAAACGTTGTAATGCTTGCTTATAACAAGTGCGTTTTGTATTGTTGTGAATAATCGGTTGTATTATTTTGTGTGTGTGTGTACGTCGATTTGTCTTTGTGTAGTCATCTATTAATCCTTCTCCATTAATAAATCTGCGACAATTCAAATAAATGGAGTCATCGGCTGCTTGTCCCACACTGTTTTATCACTCTTAAACAATAAGTATCTATACTGAAATCAGTGGTTCATATAATTGAATCAAATATAATACGAGGGTTGATCAGAAAAAAAAGGTTACAAGTCAAATAAGGAAATATTTATTAATAATGGACAGAAAATACAAAAAGGAATTAAGAGGCATACGTGCCTATCACATTTCAGAATAATCACTAAGTCTATTTAGGCATTTATCAGAACGCAGAACCAACTTATTTAACCCGTCTTGGTAGAAATCATGTCCGTTGAGCTAAGTCTCGGTGGATGATTTCACAGTACTCTCTTGGAATATCGCAGCACATCAGAAACAATATGCTGCACGTTACTATAGCTTTGACGAGAAATTTCACGCAGAGTTACACGTCGATCATTTTTAATCATTTCTCCAATTCGTCCAGTGGTGATTTCTGTCGTTGAAGAGCTTGGCCGGCCACTCCCTGTCATATTGCAGCTTTCGACATCCTGTCTGCCTGATTGAAAAGAGTGACGCAATTTCGCTACATGATGTCTGCTCATTGCAGATGCGGACGCATTCTTTGCCCATAAAAATCGAATCATGGCTCGCACTTCCAAACGAGAACTATTTGCCAAGAGTCTTGCCATTTAAATCGTCCTGAATCATCTGGGAACTTCCACCACATACCCGCAAACTAGCTGTATTACAAGTAGAGCTATTTGTCTCCATTCTGGGGAAACAAAATTTCTCCACAATATATAGTTTTCAAATGCTGAGGCTTGTAACCTTTTTTTCTATCACCCTTCGTGGATAAACGACAGCCAATATAAATTAATAAAAACTGTACAAAACTAGTTATTTCCATAAACAAATCCTTTGATTCAAAACTGCCCATTATATTGTGTTGTATCCGAAAAAGAATTATCTTATGTCTTCATTTTTCAGATATTTACGTTTGATTTTTGTCGATTAATATTTAAAGCATGTAAACTTAAAATATATTACGTTTCCACTAGTTCATATACTGCATGTTCTTGCTCAAAGCTTAACATTCAAAAAATAAATATTCCACATCAATTAAGATTCCCTACCTCCTGACGGTTTTTCTCTTCCTTCCACTTATACTCAATCTCGAATTGTTCCCTTTATTATGCAGAAGAAAGAACTAATTTTCCAATGATTAATTCGAACAGAAGTCTTTCAAAAAGAACATTCATTCCTTTTTTATCCCAGGTATGTGTTAATGATAAAATAAATTGAAACCAGTGTGAATTTCATCCAAAGTGCGAATCACAATTAACGCTACATTTGAAATTAAATGCGTTAAAAATCACTTGATTCTTCAGCCATTTCTTCAGTAATTTAAGTAACTGACACGGGAGGGAAAAAATGGGCTGCAAGTTGAAGCAATTACCGAGAAAAAATTTCAAGAAAGACATCTGAAAATTGAATTAAAAAGCTATCTTAGAAATACCAGAGCTCTGCTTTAACAAACCTACTGAGTAATTTATCTTTTTTTTCCTCCTCCTGTTGATCATTTCCCTTTTCAGATGTTAATTTGAAACGGTGAATTCGTATCTCGGCTTTTTTTAAACAGAAAATTAAAAAGAAATTTGATTTAAGGCTAAATTTCTCAAGCGATAAGAGGGCGTCATACATAGCGCCGATTTTTTTCTCTTTCCTTCTTTTTTTAAGAAAAAAAAAGTTCGTTCATAATTTTTTGAAGTTCTCTTTTCATTTATTTCTTTTATTCTCGTTTAGATTAGCTCTTTGGATTCTTTATATTATTATGTCTTAATTCATTTTCGCATGGAATAAGAGAAAATAGTTTTATTTTTTTTAATTCCTCTTTTATTTGAATTTTTGAAAGATAATGGCTGTAATAGTTCGATTACACCACCCATCCGGTGTAGTGGTTAGAAACGCTGATTGCTGTACCGTAGAGCTTGGGTTCGACTCCCGGAGAAGGCATGGATGTTTGTAAATGTAAAGAGTGTTTTTTTTTCAGGTATAGAAGTTTAAGTTGGCATTACTTTCCAAGATGACGACCTATATAACAGCTGTCAAGTTATTTATTCTCAGTTTGGTTTGGCCATTCATCAAAACGATCATCAAGCAAGGCGTAGATTCGTCGAATGGGTCCAAAACGAGATTGCCGTTGTTCCCGATTTTCATAAGCGAATTTTGTTTAGCGATGAAGCGCACTTCTGGTTGAATGGCTACGTCAACAAAAAAACTGCCGCATTTGGAGTGAAGCTAATCCACAAGTATATGTCGAAACACCGTTACATTAAGAAAAACTGACTGTTTGGTGCGCTTTATGGGCTGGTGGAATCCTTCTTCTTAAACGATGAAGGCCACAACTTTACAGTCAATTGTGATCGGTATAGAGCCATGATTACTAACGTTTTCATTCCTGAATTGAACAATCATGATGTCCAGGAGCTGTGGTTCCAAGAAGACGGCGCAACATGTCACACAGCTCGTGCCA
The DNA here is from genome assembly GCA_019973935.1 of Trichonephila clavipes. Lineage (NCBI taxonomy): Eukaryota > Metazoa > Arthropoda > Arachnida > Araneae > Nephilidae > Trichonephila > Trichonephila clavipes. The sequence goes on along the minus strand of BMAU01000459.1, from coordinate 1,108,693 downwards.
CAATCGATTTATTGAAAGACACGTTGGGTGACCGCCTAATTTCACGTTTTGGACCTGTGAATTGACCTCCAAGATCTTGTGATTTAACACCGCTAGACTATTTTCTGTGGGGCTATATAGTGTCATTGGTCTATGCGGATAAGCCACAAACGCTTGACCATTTGGAAGACAACCTTCGCCGTGTTATTGCCGATATACGGCCACAAATGTTGGAAAAAGTCATCGAAAATTGGACGTTCAGATTGGACTACATCCGAGCCAGCCGTGGCAGTCCTATGCCAGAAATCATATTTAAGGGGAGTTGGAAACCTCTCTGTTTCTCTATACTGACAATGTTAAATTGGCTGTATTCGATGTACCTTTTCTCAAAATCTGTTTTATGTACATGCTTGAAATTTTTCAAACTAATAAAGTACACCTCTCTCATTATACTAAAATGAGCTTTTAGCTAATTTTGAATTTTTTAATAAATTATGAAATATTTTATCAAACATTGCGAAATGTGACCCATTTTTTACTTTAAAAATTTGTAAAAATTTAATTTTTGAGTGTTTTACAAAAAAGCTCATTTTAGTACACATTAGACATCATTATAAATAATTCATAAAAAATTTACATACCTGTGAACAGTAGTTTCTCAGAAAAGGTACATCGCGCATTAAAATTTACATTTTGAGATAAATTGATTTTAATGTATACAGTGAGACTTCTAATCGACTAGGAAATAAAAAAATAAAAGGCTCAATTTAAAATAAAAGATACATGTTTTGGTTTATATCAGTCGTTACACTTTTAAGCAAAAACAAAGTAATTTGTTTACAATTTTCGCCATTAAAATGGGCGTGGCCCAAATTCAATGATTATTTAAAAATACGTTTTAAGGGCTTCTAAATACCCTAGACATTAAAGTAATGTGTTTTTAGAAAGGGTAAAATCTATATACAGTTTGAAAATGTAAAAATCTCAAATTGTCAAAAAAATAAGATTTTAGCTTTCCAACACCCCTTAAAATATAATGCCACAAGATTATCTTTCGAATAAAAAAAATTCATGTCAATCGAATAATGCATCGTTGTTGTATTGCAATTTAAAGTTCTATACCTCTAAAAAAACACCCTTTATAATGCCTATGTAGCATTAGGGTACTCTAAATAATCGTCGAGTCGCAAGTCCTCTCGTGAAGTTGGTGGAAGGGAAGGTGAGGTGGGGGCCCCTAACCACCTCCAGGGGGTTCTCCTTCAAAATTGGGTCGGAACCAATACAAATCGTACTGTCACCTTTACGGTGCTCAAAGCTACAGATAACGACAGACTTACAACTAGCCCCTTCCCTCGATAACTTTCGTGGGCCTTGATGTTAGTGTCGATCAGGTGGCTTAAGTAACAACAACATAGTTTGATTACAAATAATTTTGTTTTCAAAACTTGCCATTTCTTTGGGAAATGTCTGCTAGATACAAATAATAATGACCACATAGAAATTTTTCTTACGTAATTCAACCCAAAAATGGTGTCCGTAATAGCCTGGGGGTTACGTGGTCAAGAGCTCGTGGCCGATGAGTCATGTGTTTGAGACCTAATTCCCCTAAAAATCCACGTGTAGAGAGGATCTGATACACGTTAAATATGCCATGGTCTTAAATCCTCCCATGGCATGGTGTAGTAGTTTGGATATGAGAGAACTAGCTCATGTTCCATACTCGTCACTTGAACGTGGTTCAAAATTACAAGGTCCACCCCAATTGCTCTCCTGTTGCTTTATTGTGAAATGAAGCAAATGGAGACTCCCTCTTTCAATGCAAAAATGAACCATTTCAGTATTTACGTAATTTTGTAGCGGGAAAAAACCCTATAGAATTTCAGTAATTCTCATTTATCTTGTTCAAAAATTTCTGAAAACCAATATAATTTAATTAGCTTAGATTATTTAGTAATCCTTTTAAAAATTATCTATAATATCCAAAAGTCGTTGCATATTTCCAATATCAACAGGAAGTTAGAAAGCATAAAATAATCTCTAAGTGAGTATGTCTTAGATACAAAAATAAGTTTTACTATATCTTAAGGGCTACAAAAAAATACAATATTTAAAAAAAATTAATATTTTTTCAACATGTATAGCTAGTTTAGAAAATGTAGGATTGTGTTTAGCAAAACAAGTAAATATCAATAATGTTGTTTCTAATCCCTAGTTGGGCTATCTAAGATTTAACCTACTCCATCTCAGTCCGTATACTTCCAAAAAAATCCAAAAATGAAAGATTTTAGGAACTCCTTGTCCACGTCAAAACAAAAGCACTGTAAAAGGTGTTCAAATGATGATGTTTGAGCAACAATACACTTCATACAGATCTTAAAAACTTTTAGCCTCTGTTCAAAGGTAAGAGATTTCAAGTGTCCACTAGCAAATCGAATATGCAAGTCTGTTGGCCTCTATAACTTTCAAAGAGTAGGGCACCACCAGTGCGCTTTCGTTGGGTACCAAACATGTTCCGGAGGAACTCTCTAGAGATCTCTTTGCTTTTTCTTACTTCGCTGAACACTTCGCTGAAATTCTAAGGCATATCATGCCGGAGAGTGTCCAAAGAGACAGCCTTTGCCAGTGAGTCTACTATCCCGTTGCCAATAATTTCGACATAGGACGGAATCCATTGAATATGGAATTCAAAGTTAGCAGATAATTTGTCAAACGAAATTAAGATATATATTCCAACCTTGTCACCAATTTTCATCAAGTTACTTAAATGTTGGATAGAGGAACGGCTATCATACAGTCAATATCCAAATGCTTTTAAAACTATATTCAGTAAGAATGTCAACATAATTAAGACCCTTTTCAATAGCAAGCCGTTCTGATCTGAAAACAGAACAAGAGTTTAAATTTATGTACTTGAGACTGAGAGCAGAGAGAGAGAGAGAAGCAGATGTCGTAAAGTAGACACCACTGTTAATAAATCTCAATGAATTACTTAAAATCGAATTAAGAAGGCTTCGGAAGAATTGAAACAAGCTTCACACCAAAAAAGGATAAGGATATCTGACTGGATTTATTTCAAAATTTCTTTTAGGAAGAAGTAATAGCAGGTTAAAATAATATAAAACGTAAACTCTATAGAACTGAACACAGGGGTGCAACAGAACCCATGAGGGCCAAGGCCTACTGTGCCTCTCTCAGTTTACGTGACTTTAGGCTCTAAGATACATGTGCAGATGTTTCGGTGGAGTGGTCCGTCTTATGCTAATTCCCCCAGTGTTCAGTTCCCAAGGTGAGTGGACTTTGCCCGGGCGGGATTTAAAACCAGGACCCGTGGCGTAGAAGCGAAACTCTATAACTATATATTTATAAATAACACATATAGAATCTATTTGTGTCAACTTCAATTTCAAAAGCGTCAAAGTAAATGTTTTATATTATAGCATAAATTAAGATATTCCTTTATTTTTAAGTTAAAAATGGTCGAAATGTAGCAATAAAAATTATATGAATCAATGTGTAATGTTTCTATTGTTCAAATGGCTACAATTGTCGAACTAAAGACCAAAGGCTATAATCTATATTTAATTTAGCTTCTATTAACCACTTCAAAAATCGCACTAAACAATAATTGTAAGTCAGATCAAGTGTTGATATTTTTAACACATGTTATGTATTCCAAGAACTTCAAAACTAAAATAATTGAAAACCATCTGTAAGCAAACTGCATCAAACTAGGTTCACCTTCATCGAATCCGTACTGACATTCTTAGAAAGTGTCATCCCCACCAAAAGACCACTACTTGATTCCTCCTTATTCGAGGAACCTTCCCCCACTCACTATTAACTTCCACAGACCATCTGCATTAGCAATTATTTAAAGTGCCGAGATGCTATTAGCACTAATACGTCTGCCGTAATCAGGTACATTTTGAGAACCAAACAAAAAAAAATATATGCGATAATTTTTAATGGAAAGACATAACTTACTTATTTAATAGAACATCAACCCCTCTTAAAACTGAAATGGAAGGACACCCATGGGTTCGAGAGTGCAGTTGATGATCACAAATGCGAGGCAATGAAATCATTATTTCGATCACTTGGTTCGAGGCTAGTTGTAACGCATGACGGGAAGGTGAATATTAACCAAATGGTTTCAGCAGATGCTTTAGAGTGCAAATGGATTATATATTTATTTTGATTTTTCTTTTTTTCCTCCTCTTTCTAACACCTGCGCGATCATGACTTTACGCCGAAAGTAGGGTTTTTAAGCGTACAATTCAGTAATTATTTAATCCAGCTCTTTTTGAAATGTTGGGATTTGTTTTGTAAGAGATACTGGCTTTATATGCAGACAGGTGGTAATCTACAATGTTTACAGAGAATTAAAGGATTTTATGAAAGAATATTAGAATTATTTGAATTGATTCTAACTGTATTTCTACCTAATATATAGACAGAACTTTTCGAAATGCTCACCAAATAATCCTGCAATTAAGAACAGTGGATTTTTTGTTGTAATTCAGTTAATATATATATTGAATGTGAAAAATTAAAATAGTTTTGAGAAACCGTTTATGGTATGTATAAAAATTCCTTCTGATTGTTACATCTCAAATTATCTGAGAAAGTTTTCGTTTTAATTTAAAAGGAAATTGAATTTTCATCCATTCTCAAGTGCAGTGGGTGCCCAAATTATGAAGTTCCTTATATACCGAACCGTTTTTAAATCCTATTGTGAGATACCAACCAGAACAATTGTCAACATTTAAAAAAAATTTACAATTGTTTATTGCCTACAAACTTACACTTCTAGTAAATATGAAACCAGTTTTAATTAAGCTGCATATAACAAAAAGAAACTGAAAATGAATTGCACAAAAGAAAGAAATTTAGTGTAGTTAGGGATGAATAACGAATGTAATAACAGATATTTATTAACTTTTTTGTCATCAAGTTTCTTAGTGTCGAAAAAATAGATAGTGGCTGCCATTCGAATACAGTTGTCTAAGGGTTCATCAGCGAATCTATTTCTGTATTTATATTTTTAATAAATTTCAAACTAAAAAAGAAATCTCACATAGATATGTAGAGCTGAACATTGACTTCACACACTCTGATACAAACCTGGACCAAAATTGGTGAGGGGGGGTTCAGTAACAAGAGTTTTTAGGACTTAAGAAAGCGATTTTACAGATAAATCATTTTGAAAACTAATCAGAACCAATTCATCTATTAAATCAAAATGTTCCATGGCACAAGCAGAGAACTCTTCAGAATCAGTCTCTGTAAAAGGCCAACAGAAGCATTAATAGGATTTATCGAAAATGTCCTCGCGAGCTACAAGTACCTCACAATCGACAGTTTGGCAATCACTTCTCTAGTATATAAAGTGAAAATTTTAAACGCATTTGCGCCATTTTTCATGCTTACATTCTTAAATGTTTTCAAAAATATATCATAACAATGAAAAAGTATTCTTAATGAGTTGGAAGGGAAATTCGCATAAAAATGAAGAATTATTTTTCACATTGATTAAATGTGTTATATTTACTTATATATGATCAGAAATCCTCGCAGAAATTATTGCTAAAAACAAGATGAAATTCGATATCTTAGCTCACGATTTCCCGTCTTAAGCCCTTCAATTTTTTTCTTTCCTGGTATGTTTAGGTTCCCAGTGATTTTGTATCGCACACAGTAAATTCTCACATTATATATTTCATTTATTTCTTTAATTATTTCTTGTATTTCATAGAAATTCTTCACATAGTTTTAAATCTGTTGTGGTATTAAAATAAATCAAAGGACTATTATATTAATTCGTTATATTAAATTTTCTACTAGGTTACATAATTATGTATCACATATAGCATTTTTATAATTGATAATACAATATTTCCGTTTTATTGAATGCATCGTTATTTGAATTTATAAGTTTAATTACGATATACTCATTTTTACGTCATCTTAATCAATCTCAAATACTTTGTAGCAAATTGAGAACTAGCGATAAAATTTGATAAAGCGCAGACTTCAAATGAATCCCCTGTCAGTGTAGGAAATATTCTAGAGAAAATTTGCAATGTTCTCAATTCATTCGACGTCATAGTCACATGATAATGACAACCACTTGTTTTAGCTAATGAGTTCAAACTCTCATATGACTTCATAGTCACGCGATAAAAGCAATCATGTGTTTCAGCTAATCAGTACATGCGTTTCGTTGTTGCCACATTTTGATCTTTTCAGAAACTTTCTCTTAAAAAATACAAAATTGTCAGCAACAATAATATACATAGGTAGACAAAACGCATTTCATTGAAAAATACATGCGTAAAATAAGATTTTTTTAAATTTTAAAATCTTTTGAACAAATTTATCTTTTATAACGTTTGAACAATTTTACCCAATTATAAAATTTGAAATTTTACCCTAGTTTTACAAATAGAACAACAAGTACAATTAGTTAAAAATGGAGAACACGTGTTTGTCTTTATCATGTGACTGTCTTGAATTGAGCCCATTGCGTTGGAACTGGTTTTTCGTGTCATTATTTGAAACCCCTATTCACGAGTTTAAATAATAGTTTCATTAAAATTCTCCAATTCAATCTATTAAGAAAAATAAGAAAGTATTTTAGTTTTTGAAACTATTTTATTTCCAAAAAACTTAAAGGTTTTTACACACCTGCAGAATTTTGTCTTAGATTTAAATTTTTATATTAAATATAAACCACAAATGCGCCCATTGCTTTGTATTCTGAATATGAAAAACTAAGGGAACTAAATTATTCTATTTGATAAACTGTAACTAAGACTGTTGCCACGGTAGCTTAGTAGTCATGGTCACACACACACAGACTTCTGTATAAAGTTGTCGAGTAATGATGCTAATGAAGACCTACCGTGTAGAGGGAGTAAAACACACTAAATCTCTCATGGCTCAGACTTCTCACTTCGGTGAGGTATGGAAATTTTGGGAGGGGATGCCGGTTCAGGTGTCGTCATCGTCACTTGACCGTAGCTCAAATTTACGAGGCCTGACGTCAATAGCCCTTGTGATGCAACGTTAATTCGTCCTCACTTACTCAATTGTGACTAAGACTTTTACTTAACTTTTTCGCTTCCTTGTTAGATTTGCTCTTAATATTGATTTCTATACTAAAGTTTCCTTTAGTATAGAAATAATTTATCGTAGAGTTTTGCTTAGGATTAAATAATAAACCTTTTTAATAATACTAAGTCTGCCACATTCAGTTTTTATTAATTTTCAGATAGATCTATAATAACACTATCTATAATAACATACTTTAAAAAAAGTAAGTTCTTAAAATGTTCAGTCAAAATTGGAGAGATGATCGCTTCCCCAGAAATTTTAAAAAGGCGAAACTTGTGAGCTTTATTTTCCGAAAAACCACTTGTGTAAGTTATCTTCGATGAAAAGCACAAAAGAGACAATTATTACTGACAAGTAAAAAGAAGTTTTGATATAATTTCAGAAACATTCTTAAACTGAAGATTATTCCCAAAAGTCTTTCAAAATAAGTCAGCATCATCATAGAGTCTAAACCGATTATGCCCCCACACCGAATAAGTTATGAGGTGAAAGTTTTCACAAAGAATTTTTTAATATTTTCCAGCCTGAAGATTTTCCAACTCTGGCGTGTTCCGTCGAAGAAATTTAATGTTGCATGAAAACCAGGCCGATGTCGCTTTTGTCTTCCTAATTATTGCTGAAGCAGCAAATTTTCAAAAACCTTTTGTTCGGGGGATCAAAAGATATTAACTGGTTCAGTTCGACGATCAATTAAGAAAGTTCGTGCATTTGATGCCATAATAAAAAACACATGCAGTTATACTTAGAAGAAATACGAATAAAAAAATACAATGATTATGACCTAAATTTTATTCAAGGTATTGAAAGCTACATTTTATTTTTGCATTTCGGAAAGATGCAGTTCTGAAAATGATTATCATACCTCATTAAATTATGTCATAAAAGCAGATGTAATAGGGACCAATCTGGAATATTATTATTACCTTTGACCAAATTTTCGTTCTTGTTTTAGTGGTTCAGTGTTCGAAATATAGTACAAATATTCAATACGAAATAGAATAAACTTTTTTAATTAAAACTAGGACGTAACAAACAGGAACACATATTCACACGCAAGAACATTGAAAAAAATATTTGCAGTCGGAAAATCTAATGAGAAATTAATTAGTAAAAACAACGGCATTTTCTAATTCGTGTCAAAAAATACATATCAATTCAAATTCTAACAGTCAACTGAAAACTTCTCATATCCAGATTCCTGAAAAAGGAGATGCCAACTTTTGCAACAAAACTTATAATATCAAACGATTATCAGTAAATAAAATAAATAATGCGAAAAAGTAGAGTTTTATAAATTATTAAATAAAGGCAGACGCGATAATAGTAAGGGGGAAAAAAGGAATAATTTCCAACATTAATACATATATTAAAAATAATTTAAAAGAACATGTTTTCCATTTACATAGTATATTTTTATTTATATTCAAATCTAAATCAATAGCGTAGTTTTTTGTATGTTTATAACAACTTCCTCGAGTCCAGGTGGAAGGTAAAAAGACATAGAGTATGTTGTCAAATAGTGAGAGTTTTTGCTGTTTCCAATTACTTCGTCCACAACCTGTTAAGAAATGTGTGATTAAAAATCAATGATTCTTTTATAAGAGCTAAATTCCTGACGGTCACATGATAAATGCAGTCACGTGTTCGCCATTGAATTTAAAATGACATTAGACTAGTACTTTTTCTTCTATTCGTAAAATTTTTGCAAAACTTCAAATTTTATAATTGAGTAAAGATGTTCAAGCATTAAGCTTCAAAAATTGTTTCAAAACATAAAAAAAATTTTATAATATACGTGATATTTTTAATTAAGGGGATTTTATTTTCCTGTGTACATTATTATTGTTAAAAATATGTATTTTTCAAAAGTTTCTTAAATTGAAAAAGTTGGCAACAGCGAAGATCATGGGCTTGAAATACGTAATTGCGTTTATCATGTGACTATGACATATGAATTGATTCATAAGAAACACGTTACAGCAGTTGTCATGTGATTATGACGTTGCATGATTTAGTTGATTAATTTGAGAAAAAAATTATCTAAGTAAATATTAGTTAAATTTTTGCATAATAAGTAATTTTTCATTTCTAAAACTAAAATTAAAATGTTATCAACTATATTTGCTATCATTTTAAAAATATTTATCCAGTTATTAGTAATTATATTACGATTTAATGCTCTTCATTTTACATTTTCATTAATTTATACAATCTTAAACAACTTTATAAATATAATTATCATTATTTTAATAGTAATTTAAATGTCATTTATTCGTAAATTCTATTTCAATGACGTTTTGGGCAATTTTAAGAATATACCTGATAAAAAAAAATGTTCAACATAAAAGATCTGTACCAACTCTCGATAATGTTTGGCATTAATTAATGTTCAGCGTAAAATCGAATAATTCCCTGCTATAGAAAAATTAATATTAAAATATATACACATGAATGCCAATACAAGTACATTAGATAGCAAAATGAGCTTAGAGAAAGAAAACACGAAAGCATAATTTTCAAATTTTCTTTTTACTCAGTGGCAAATATATTATCGCAGAACATTATGATTGCAATAACAGCACATGTTTCAAGAATCTTTTATCACATATTTTTTTATTTTATCATACTAGGTTCCAAATTTAATTTTTTCCTATTTTTGCTTTAGAAGTAGTTTTTTCTTTAAACACAACATGATTTAAAAGCTGCTAATGAGCGACTAAAAATTAACAATATAATATCTTCGTATACAGAAAGTTTCAATGCCTTTTCAGCTTTAGTTTTTAAATCCAAAAAAAATCCTGATTCAGAAAAATCTATATAATTTTTTTATGCTGGACATAAATTTCATTAGCTTAACTTTCTTTGTTTTAATGTTTATGTGATGCTCTCAAATATATGCAGTTGGTGCAAAAAGTGTTGATAGATATTATAACAACTTGATCTTATTTTGTATAAGTTATCTATTGTTAGCTCAAAAATATACTTTATAAAAATATTTAACGTAATATATATATATTAAGTATATATATCTACAAAACATGCATTATTAATAAATCCATAAAAAATTTAAGGAAAAAATGTAACTTGATAGCTATATATAAATTTTGCTTTATAATTATTTAATTATATCTAAAAGTTTTCTGAACATTTCTGGGGAAAATGTTACTAGTATTAAATAAAACATCAATTTAAAACATAATTAGAAATTTTTAATAAATAAATTATGACAAAGTGTCGAGAAATGAGCTAAATTAAAAGGACAGCAGTATATAGTTTAATTTTTATAACATGTGAAATTGGCTTTTGTTAGAAGTATCACTCACTTTCTTTAATCCATGATCATAATGCATAAATATCACTACACCTTTTTCTCTTTTCCAAGAAGAAGGTTGCCACCCGTAAGATTTACATTTCAATTCCCTTTCAAAACCTGATACTCTAACAAAGCGTTCATAACCATGAAAAAGCGTGCACGCATTAAATGCAAGTGTTTAAAAATATATTAAACCGTCCAAACTTTCCAACCACAAGGCTCACAACTCCTCTTCCCAGAGGCAAAACGGGGCCGTTAAACAATAAGAAAGTCAAAAGAAAAACGAGAAGTGAATTGACACATAAAAAAACTCAAAAAAAAGTAGTTGATATCATCCTGAGGGCATCTTTGAAAAACACTTACTGGAAAACTAAAAAAAAAAACACATTCTATGAAGGAAATCCCTACAAAAGTGTTACATAAAACATAAAGTGGGTTTTAGTGCTGCAGAAATTACTTTTCATGCCAGTAACATTTTGACACGTAGCTTTAAGACTGGTTTAAGTCTCTGGATAATTTTTTAGGGATGAGACGCTAAGTAGTGGTGACTGTCTTTTTCTTTGACATTCCCACAAAAGGTGTTCGGATAGATGTTCAATAAAAAAAAAGTTTTGCGGGAAATTTTAAAGGATTGAAGGACAGCGACAATTTTTTTGCGTGTATAGGTGTAATTTTACACTTTTCTTTGTCGCTTAAGGGTTGATTTGAAAATGGGGAAAGTTCCTTAAAATAAGCTATGAGTTTAATGTGTCGCCCACGAAAAAAGTGCTCCGGCTATCAAACTGTAAAAAATTAATTTGTAATACTTTGTGTTTGGTTCTTGATGTATATTCAACACTTTCCTCTTGGAAATTACAATGTGCTTAGAAAATGTTCTATAAAAAACATCACAAGAAGGGTAGAAAGCGCATTTTAGTATAAATATAATGTACATATTAATATGTAATGTAAAAATATGTCATATTATAAGACTTATTTAGCCTAAGGGACTAATTTATAGTCAGTATTTGTGTCATAATAAACATTTTTATCAATAAAAAATCAGCTTTCAAACATCGATATATGAATATTTATGCATGTAAATAAATTTAATATAGATGATAATAATCAATTAAGAATCAAAAAATAATTCAGGAAAAAGTTTTAATATTAGAAAAATTAAGTAATTTCAAAAGCTTAGAGATTATATATATATATAATAAATTGCAAGTAAAACTCATACACATCTGTGCATTCATTATTCATTATTAGGGTTAGAAGATAGGTTAAAGCATTAATTTCTTTAGGCGTAACTCTTTTTCTTGTTGTTGTTAAATAATTGATGTAGAAATTAGAATACTCTTTATAAGTTGATAAAAAATAACATAAAATTAATTCTGTATTATATCTTGTTTATTAAGACTCGTTAGTAATTTAATGCACCCAGGATGGCTGTGCATAAACAATTCCTTTTTCAGTATAGTAAAATAATTCTGAACTGCAAATGAATGTGAAAATAATGTAGCATTTACTGCATTACTATGAAAAATATTTTTAATTAATTATTAATAGTAATTCTTTTATTAACTGGAAGTGTAAATACTGATGAAATTTTTAATAGAATTATAAGATATAAAAACTGTATATCACATAGCTTATTATTATTGCTTAAATATAATACAAATACGAGGCAGTTATTGAAATTTTTATTTTTGATGCCTTTTTGTACAAGTTCTATTAATATATTCAAATTAATCTCCTATTATTCAAAACAGATACAAAATTTTTGATTAGTTGTAGTTTTACAACTATTTAGCTCATTGTATGTATTTTTACTTGGTTTATAGGAGCACATTCTTTACAATCGAACCTCTATATTGCGAATGTTTCTATATAGCGAACTTTTTCCTGGAACCTTGAACATTTCACGATTTTCTTCGCAAAATAACCTCTTTATATCGAAGTGCATTTTCTATACAACGAACTTTTTTTTTATGATTCAATTTTTGTTCTCCCTTCTTTTAAAGTATTTCTGAAAAAATTTCAAGTTATTCTCTTTCTTTAACACATTTTATAGTGGTCATAAATCTTGAACTGGTGTTATTAGATCCTAAATAGCCGAGAGCAATAGAGTTCTGGACGTTTCATCCAAAAGGTGCAACCTTTAGCTCCCATTCCCTAGTTCATTAGAAGCATCTTCAGTATCCTCTTTCACCCTCAGTAGAGTTGTCCCGTGTCCCCGTGTTCTAATTATAAAATAATGTAAGTTTAATATTACTGGTATGATTTAAATTACAAAATGTCCTTAAAATTCATTAATTTTAGTGTAAAGTTATTTTCTTAATATTGAAAATAAAGTGAATTCTTCGACATTCTTTTTTTTCCTTGGAGTTTTTCTTTCTTTTTTGATGGGTAAGATATATAAAATAAACATATATATTATTTTTAAAAAAGGTGTGAATAATTACTATTTCATTATATAATATTTATGAATTTAAAATTTGTTTTATGTGGTTTATAAAGTATATTAAAAGATTAACCTCTATTTAAGAAATTTTCCATATAACGAACTTTTTTCTGGGATTTAGCGACTTCGTTATATAGAGGTCCGACTGTATTTACTTCCATATTTGTTTCTGTACAAGTGCATCTCGATATATTTTCTAATACTGTAAGCCAATGATAATCAACCTGCATCCCGCGGGCCATATGTAGCCCGCCGGTCTTTTTTGAGAGACCCAGTCATGGCCCATTGCACTAAAAAATTCAATTATTTAAGAACAATGTGTTACATATTTAAGGAAAATTCTATCAATCAAACAATCGATTATTTCTATTTTGCCATAAATTTGCTGGTTTTGATAGTAGAATGTAAAGAAGAGAGCCTAGTTCATGGTTAAAAGGATATTTTTTAAACTACCACATAACACAGTAAAAATGCATATATGTAAATATTTTGTGTGTGTGTGTGTGTGTGTGTCAATAATAATTAGTTTTAATATTTTAATCAACTTTGCTTTGTTCAGTGTTGCTTTGGTCTTATAATGTCCCCCCCCATTATTTTCATGTTGTGGCCCCCGCTTGAAATACCTGACATTTTTATGTGTCCAAGAGGGAGAAATGGTTGAGTTCATCTACTTCAAACAACATCCCGTGTAGGTACGCAGGGACGTCTTAAAGCTTGTGCAAACAGGCCCAGTTTATTAGTCTTGGTGGGGGCTTTGTCTCGTTCTTGACTCAGCTTCAAAAAGATCGTGATCCGAATATTTTTAATCACCAAGTACAATCCCCGGACATATTCTCCGAAACACTGGAGTTTCCCAAATGTATACCAACTGGCAACAGTGACAAAATGGCATTATTACAGCGTTTCTCAAACTGTGGGGCTCTCCCCCTAGATGGGCGTGATAACATTACAAGGGGGCGAGCATATTGAAAACCTGAAAACAAAAGATTATTTAACAAATTATTTACTTACTGAAAGTAAACAAAGAAAATATATTCTGGCATAATAAAAATTAAATACATATTTATTCTAATATAATATACTAATCAATGTACTGTACATCGTATTTTATAATTAATTTAACATTACTAAGTTAGGAACAAGTTTATTAATTATCAGTGACCCCATGGGCTTGTCGTATACAAAATTAAATACAAAAATTAAAACGTATCTTGATAATTTGAACGGCTTATATTTAAACCCTCAACTGCCAATTAAAAGTTACGCTATTTTCTCCCCAATGCCACCGTTTTCCACGTAGGTGCTCGTATGGGATGTATTGGGGGAGGAGAAGAAAGAGAACGAACAAATCCTCTGAAATAAGTGAACCTTTTGCAAGCACTGTCAAGGTCCTTTTATTGCATTCCAAATCCCTTGGAATAATTTTATGGATAGCAGTTCTCAATAAAGATCATACTTCGGAAAGACGTATATATATATGTCTGGGGCAATTAACGCTTTGGATGAGTTAAGAAGACGTTTATATACAGCGGTGGTAGAAGTCGTATTGTAGCTTTAGCGTCAAAGTACAGTATTTTTAATTCAATATATTGCTTTAGTATGGGAGGGGCGCGATGAAAACTATGATTGAATATTGGGTCGAAACTATTGAAAGTTTGAGAAACACTGCATTATTATATAACATCATTGTTTAAGCTTACGCCTACCATCATACACCATCCTTACGCGAAAGGCGGTGGTCAGCTGAGCCAGGTTTTGCCTAGGTATCTGAGATTCTGTGTCGTGCACATTTAAGTATTACGGATTACCGTTTGTATGAGTATTTGACAACGTATGCTGTATACTATCTACTTTTGGAGGTCACAGTTGGAACCTACTTTTCATAGGGGCCCAGGGCCTCAAGAAGTCTTAAAGGTGAATAAAAGGTTTTAAATTGCTACACACTGGTTTTCGTCACAACATTTGGTTGGAGGAGTTCGATCGAGGTTTGCCCGCCCAATGCTTAGGCAATGTTAGCTGTCTGTTAGCGTCACATGTCGTATTCCTCCAAAAACTGCACTTTCTGGTTCTCGGAGAGTAGGTTCCGTGGTGAAAAAGAATTGTCTTAATATCTTTTCAAATAAACTCAAATATAAACTAATATCATCATCTTTAGGATGAAAAATCTGAATTAACTTCTGCATCTCTTGTTCAGGTATAAATCAGCATCAACATTAGCTAAACCAGATTAATTTTCAACGGCACTCCTCGGAGATATATAGTTTCCAATTTAAACATTCTTAATCAAAACAACCTCACATGTTCGCTTTCCTCTTGAATTCTTATTCTTTATTTTTTTGTCAGCAATTCTATTCCTTCATCTGATCTTATCTTTTATAGCGGTACTGGTAAACAATTTCATCGTAAATAACGTATCCATCGTATTCTATATTTTTATAATAGCATCCTTAAATTCTATAACTTTGTAATTATCATCAATATCGATACATAGTTCTACATCTGATACATAGGCCATTTTGCCCTCAGCAAGATATAAAAAATCTAAACTTAGTGGAGCAACAGCCTATGTAAGCCAAGCCTACTGTGCTCATCTCAGTGTTCATGTTCTTGCGCATAGAGGTGCATGAGCAGATGTTCCAGGTGGTCTTAGTCAGGTGGTCAGTCTAACGCAAAACTCCCAACGTTTGTTTCTAAGCAAGCTTGGTACTCACTTATGAAAGGCTGAATCGACCTTGCCTGGATCAAGGTTTGAACACCTGACCTGTGATGTGGAAGTGCGATACACTAACACTCTACCACCGGGCTTCATCAGCAGGATATATTATAAAATGCATTTATAGAACATATCCTTAAACAGAAATACACACTCCAGAATTAGAAAAATTTATTTTTTCAAATGATAACTGTGCACCAGCTAATCATTATCATTATATGCACTCTGGTTAATTAACAATTACTTCAATTATTTTAAATTTAAATAACAAATACGAAAAATATAAATTGGGGGGTTTATATATGGTATTTCTTCAATAACAAATTTTATATATATATATATATATATATATATATATATATATATATCTTTGAGAACTCTGAACTTAATGCAATCATAGTGATGAGGACTGAGTAATTTCTTTATTTTATCTTAATGTATATGGGACTATTTTTAATAATAAATTATATCTTCAAGAGCTCTGCATATAATCATAGTGGTCAGGGATGACCTGAATTTAAAGGCAAGAGCTATTTTATCTCAATCATGATTAAGGGTATGGATCTACACTGGTGTGCAAAAATTAAGGACGAAGTTGAAAAATTAGCATATCAGCTGAACGAAGAGGCAGAGCGGACAGAAAGATCAATCAGGAGATTAAGTAAGGTGATGTACGGTAGCACATGCGCAGATATGCAGGTAGACGTAATGGGGGAGAGTCTGAGTAGTATAAAGCATGTTGTCGGTGTAAGATCAGTATTTCAGGCAAAGAGATTGCACGCCGTATAGCAGTTAAAATCACACCGAGTTGCTGCCTCAGCGAGAAATGGCGAATAATCAATCTGTTAGACGACATCTGGATGCTTTTACCCGAGGTCGAATCATTGGGAAGTTGGAGGAAGGCCGCAGTGTGACAAGTGTGGCTGCAGAGTCCGGAATTGCTCACAGCATCGTTTCACGACTTTGGAGACAATTTCAAACAACAGGAACAGCTATCCAGGGGTTCAGTAGTGGTCGCCCACGAGGAACCACATCCGCAGATGACCGGTACATTGTCTTACAGGCCAGAAGAAACAGGCGGCAGACAGCGGGAGAAATCGCTAGACACACGACACAGGCGACTGGACGACCGATATCGCGTTTTACCGTGGCCAGAAGAATGCACGGTGGCGGTCTGTTTGCACGACGCCCTGTACGGTGTGTACCTTTAACGCCTGCCCATCGGAGAAGGCGTTCTCTATGGTGCTGAGGAAAACCGGAATTGGAGAGACAATGAATGGGGACGAGTACCTCTTTACAGATGAGAGCAGATTCAGTTTGAGTAGCGATTCTCATCGCATACTCATCTGGAGAGAGCGGGGAAGCCGCAATCATCCCTCGAACATCATTGAAAGGGACAGGTATGGAGTTCGCGGTGTTCTCGTTTGGGGAGGTATCATGCTTGGTAGTCATACAGACCTTCACATCTTCGACGCAGGTTCAGTCAACGGGACCCGTTATTGTAACGAGATTCTTCTTCCATATGTGCGTCTTTTTAGAGGCGCTATGGGTCTGCAGTTGCTTTTCATAGACGACAATGCACCATGTCATCGCACAGTAGCTGCCGAACAGCTCTTAGAGAGTGAGGTTATTGAACGTATGGATTGACCGGCACAATCTCCGGATCTCAATCCCATCGAGCATGTATGGGATTTTCTAGGCAGACGCTTGGCAGCTCGTACCTTACCATCAGTAACGATTCGGGAGCTTCGATTGGCGCTGCAAGATGAATGGGCAGCAATGCCTCAACAACTCATTGACACCCTCATTCTCAGCATGGGCAGACGCTGTGAAACCTGCCTAGAAGTCAGGGGAGATCATATCCCCTACTAAAGACCGGATGTTTCTTGCTGGACACCCATCACAGGGATGTTTCGGCCTTCAGTCGCATTGCGCTCCATGCTACTTTTTCAATCAAGCTTCTTTTTATCCCTCTGATTTCTCTTTTAGTAAGTGTTGCTTACATTACACATGTCCTTACGTATTGGGGATCTTACGGTATTAAATGTGTTGATTTGGAAAGCTTTTGTACAAAGTTATATTGAAAAAACCGTCTCGTCCTTAATTTTTGCACACCAGTGTATATGCCTTATTCTTATTATTTATTTCATTTTATTTTGTACAGTTTAACAATATATTAGTGTGTCTCCTAACACATGTTTTATGTTATTATTTAAATATAATTCTGTGCAAATAATAGAGTATGTATGACAAATGGAAAGAAACGCCTGATAAAACTACACATGGATCCACAGGAGTATTTTTTATGGTTTTTATTTATTTTGATTCCAAACTAGAATAAACAATTACATTCTAGTATTTACTTTTATACTGTAAGGCAGTGCTTCTCAAACTTTCTATACTTGCGACCTAATATTCAATCCAGTGGCGTAACGGAGAACATTTGGGCCCTCCCTGCAAAGTCAGGTTTTGGGCCCCCACGTTGAATTTTACAAATGGCTTGCGTCAGTCAGGCTTTGGGTCCCTTAGAACCCTGCCCCCCGCGATGGGGGGTTGTGGAGGTGTACGTTACGCCACTGATTCAATCACAATTTTCATCACACACCCCTCCGTACAATAACGATGTATTGAATTCGATAATACGTTACTTTGACGCTAAAGCTAGAATACGACTTTAACCTCTTCGCCCCCGGCGTATATAAACGTCTCGCTCAGTCAGTGCGTTAATTGCGCCGAACGTATATATACGTCTCTCCTAAATATGCTCACTGCTATCCATAAAATTATTTCGAAGACTTTGCAATGCAATAAAATGACCTTCACATTGTTTGAGAAGGATTTACTTATTTCACATGCAACACACACGGATTATTTTTTTTTATTTTCCCTTTCTCCCTCCCCCCAAATGCACCACGTATACGTGAAAAATGGTGGCATTGAGGAGTGAATTGAGTAACTTTTAATCTGCAATTAAGGGATTCATTATAAACCTTAAAAATATCCCAGTTAAGTGATAATTTTTGCGTATAATTTTACATATGATCAACCGGTGCGGTCACTGGTATTTATTAAACTTGTTCTTAACTTAATATTGTTAAGAGAATCATAAAGTTCATTTTGCAGTACTGATACATTTATAAGTATATTATATCAGTGTAAATGTATTTTTTCATTATGATAGAATGTATTTTGTTTGTTTTACTTTCAAAAAATTAATAATTTTTTGTAATAATCTTTTGTTTTTGACTTTTCAATATGCTGGTGCCCCCCTTCTAGGGTTATCACGCCCCCCAGAAGGGCACGCCCCACAGTTTGAGAAGCACTGCTGTAAGGTAAGGGTTGGCAATTGTTTTGCTTCGAGGACCCCATTGTGGAAGCGGTGAATATCAGAGGGCCGCACCTTTTTAAAATTATTGCACTCATCAATTTGCATCTCATTATAGCATAAAAATAAATATATGCAGGTCAAATAAAATAATTGATGCTTTATTCAATTTACTAATTGTGATAATTTCAAATCTATAGCTGCAAGCACATTTAATTTAAGAATCAGTTTAATGGGGCAAATGTTCCCTTCACACTTTTACTACATTTTTGGTTCTAATTTGGAGTGAGATAGTTTTTTTGAAATTTTCATCACACCCTGCAAGTGAATATCACAGCCAACTCGTGTATATTTACTCTTGTTAATTATCATGAAAGAAAAACTTTGATCACACAATTATATGCTGAAATTTTCTGCCTCTTTGGATTTCTGACTTTCTAGACAGGCTGAAAAAGCTCTTTGTGGGCTGCTATTTTCCACCCCTGCTTTTAAGGGTTAAACAAAAAGTGAGGCCATTAATAAAAAAATCTGAAAAAAACGAAAGAATGTGTATTTTTTAAACAATAAATACAAAAAAATGTTACAGATATTGCAAAAACTAATTATAAATTTTGACACAAATTTTTTTAAAAAATTATTTTTTTTTCTGATATTTGGTAGAAGTAAAGTTTCAACCATACCATTGTCAGCTAACTTGTTTATGTTTGAATACCAACAGAGAATAAAATGACAGTTGAAGGTTGGAAAAAAAATTGTGCTGACATTGGTAGAAGTCAAGTTTCATCCATACTATTGTCAGCTAACTTGTTTATGTTTGAATACCAACAGAAAATAAAATGACAGTTGAAGGTTGGAAAAAAAATTGTGCTGACATTGGTAGAAGTCAAGTTTCATCCATACTATTGTCAGCTAAATACACTGTTATTTAAGGTTGAATACCAACATAAACTAAGAACACAATTAAAGATTAAACAAAAAAATCCTACCAACGAGCTGCATGTAAAACAAAATACGACATCAATTATTTTATGTTTCTTAACTTATAGATCTCATTATCTTCAATTTTATCTAAAGTTTCGTACCATTGACAAAACACTGTTTCTGCATATGCAACGGTAATTAAATTTAAAGTCATACTCAAATTCCAAAACGAGAGCATTGTTGAAAACCCAAATAATAAAAAAGATATCTTGCAAAAAGACATCATGTGGAAAACAAGATATGACATTACCCACTTGGCACCCTCATAAACGCGCATAACAAACACCCCTTGAACCACTTTATTCGTCGCCCCCAGCACATAACTCCAATCCCTCTGAATACAAATACAGAATTCCATTCACTTTTCGAAATGGAAAACAACTCAGGGAACCCACTTCCCACCTCTAGTCACGTACGCTTTACAACGGGTCAAAAATCTCTCTGACATCAATTTGTGCCGTAAACGCATGATATTTTTACGGGTGCAGTAAAATGTGGTTCTTTTTTAACAGGGTTTGGGAAGAGGCACTATTCCAGAAAACGTATACACTGGTCGATAGACACCGAAAATCTTACATACACATCCGGCCGCAGTCAGGATTTTCCTTAATGGACGCAGACGTGACAGCAGAGTGTTGTTTTTCCCACGTAGATTGGGTAATAAGAGATAGGTCTCTCTCTCTCTCTCTCTCTCTTCCTTTCTTTCTTCTTTTCCCCCTTTTGCTGTCTTCTTCTTTAGTTTGTCGGCAAAGGTTTAAGTTTCGTGGATTTTTCGGCGGCTTGTCAGTAGGGTTCTATTCCTGCGATGGAAGAGTTTGTATTTCTATTCGAAGGAAAAGGAAGGAACGTAATTTCGGGAAAATTTATTTCGAAGAAGGTAGGGGTAGTATTTGAGCGAATAGAAGAAAAAAAGAATACTGAGAATCAATGGTGATTATTTCTTAAGAATATGTGAGCTGGCCCATTGTTACAAAGATCAGTTGTTAACTGTAAAAATAAGTTTGGGGTAAATAAGAAAGTATGAAATTTAATGTTAATTGGTTTGCACTCTAATATGTTATAAATTTCTCGAGATTTTGAATCAGAAAGAAGTGATGAGGGTACCACGAACTCTAACCTGCTAAACTTTGAGGGTTCACCAAAAGATGAAACATTTTCTTAAAATATGCACTTTATTGTGACTATTTAATCCCTATATAAATTCGACCTAAGCTATAAGTTCGTATCAGCTTAAATAGTAATCTCACTACACAGAATATAAATGTACTTATCACAAGCGAAAGATCCTCAACAATAATTCTAGTTCTCGAATAGCCTATTGGATCCTTTCAAATTGAGCCTTGGTAATTTCCAATTTTGTACTCAAACTTCTCCGGTTTTCGCGTGACAACAATCACCATCCTCCAACTTCACACTTCACTGGACTTTAAATAGTAACCTTCATTAACGTAAATCACGGTTCCTTTACAAAAAGAGGTTTATAATCATATAACGTCATAGAAAGTATTTTCTCTAAAGAATCAGTAAGAATTGCGAAAAGAACCAGTTACAAGGGTAATGCCCTAAGCAAATTCTCCTTTCGAGGAACTTCTGGGGTCGTGGTCATGGTCATAGATTCCAGGACGGCATGTCATGAGTTTGTGTGTGAGCCCTAGGACCACTGAAAAGAAATTGTAGTAGAATACTGTAGAGAAATCGATGCATGTTTAAAAGGTCAAGATTCACAGTCCTTCCATTTACGTTGAGTAGAAATTAGGAGAGAAAGAGCCAGTTCAGAGGTCGTCCTCGTCACTTGACCATGGTTCATAATTACGTGGTTCATCGTCAATAGCCCTTTTGTTGCTTTATAGTGCCACGGTAGTGTAAGATCGTTCATAACATCTGAATAAAAGCTTTAAGAACCCAATTTCACTTACCATTACTGTATTTTCCCTCTCTGTAAGATCTATACTCGAGCTTAAGACCTGATGAAAGATTAAATTAATATTTTGTATACTGCACGTCTACTCTATAAACTTTGGAACATTTATCCAAATTTTTTTCAAACATTTAGATTAATTTCAATCAAACATCAATTTAATTCTGTTCAATATATGTCAATTTTTTTCTTCACATATTTATATTCTAAATCATTACCGCACAAACTGGCTGACAATAAGGGTTCTACAATTTTCGTAATGGTCAGACCTTCCCACCTTAAATTGAAATGATTTCCGATATTTTAAAAATTTGATACAGCTTTCTGTTGCTGAAAAAGTTAAGGAAAACGTTGATTACAATCAAATCTACACCAATCACTTGAGGCAATTAAAAGAAGATATCAATTCTTATAAATATAATGGACATTTTAAATGAATATTTGGAAGGTAAAATCAATATTCACAAAGTGGTTACGCCAAATTTTAGAATTGTCAAAATACTCGCAGAAAAATTCGTTAAATTAACCTATGCCATGGAATTATTATCTTTAGCATTTCCTAGTTCTTATTGGTTGTCACAGGATTTTGATAGTTTATTAAGAAAAACTAGAAATCGATTGAAACTTATGAAACACAAAGATTGCCTTTATTAGTACCTATTTTTACAACTAAAATAAAAAATCACAGAAAAATCAAACACAACTATCGTATTCAATTCTGTAAAAATTGAACTATAGTTACATATAAATCAGTAAAATTTAAAAATTTCTTGATAAAATATTTATTTTTTTATATGTTATTCACAGTAATTATACTATTACCAAATTATTTGAAATCTTATTAGTATTTGTAAATCTTAAAGTGAAAATAGTATAATAATAAACCACTTTTTTCCTAATCTTCTGGGGACCACGATAGCCGAGTGGTCAAGGTATCGGGGCTGGCCTTGTCACTTCGAGCCCAGTACCACTAAAGACCCGCTGTGTAGGGGAGCGATGTACGTTAAATCTGTCTAGAGCTCAGATATCCTCCCGTTGGTGTGGTGTGGTAGTTAGGACAGAGAGTGCCAGCTCAGGTGCCGTCCACGTCACTTGACCATGGTTTACAATTACGTGGTCCGTCTCCAAAAGCCCTCGTGTAGCTGAACAGTGTGACGTTAATATTCACTCACTCATTCCTAATTCTCTGTTTCTTTTTCCGGCTAAGCAATATTATACATCGATTGTTATCTTAACATTTTTTGTGTGCGCGCAGTTATTAGTATTATGATTATATTGTACATTAGAGAAAAATATAATAAGGTCTGTACGAAGAAATTTGTTCTTTTAAAAGAGATCATTGTTAGAAAAGGTTGAAAACCCTTGATTTAGGTCATAATACAATGCAAAAACTATGCTATTTGAAGAGATAAATATATATATTTATCTCTTCAAATAGCAAATAGCATATATATATATATATATATATATATATATATATATATATATATATATATTTATCTCTTCAAATTATGTTATTTTATTAGAATTTGATATCAAATAGCTGATAAAGTAGATTTTTAAAATTTTTGACTTATACCACTTTCAAAATCAAGGGCTCATATGCATTGAAATACATCACGTATGTTATTTTCCCTGTAGTAACACTTTCCTTGGAGTAAAGTGAGTTTTACAGGGAAAGTTAGCTTCCTAGCATGAACCTTAATAAGATTCTGGTAAAAACTATAGAAGTTATGAGCAGGATTATCTGATTGGCGAATTCATAGCCTTTGGCAACAAACTTGGTGATAAATTATATTGCCAAGAAACTTTCAAGAAGTCACTGGAATTGACCCTTCCAGAAATTTCCATGGGGTTGTATGAAGTTTAGTTGAGTTCAACAGTCAGATATCGGAATTTGCTTGCGCGTTGTCTATGATAAGAGACACTTTATCTGTATAGAGTTATTGCTGGTAGAAGCGCTCTAGAGAGCCGTTTCTGAAGCGATGTAAAGCTTGTTCATAACGAGTGGGGTTTTTATTACTGCGAATAAATTGTTTTAATGTTTATTTATCTGTAATAAGTCAGGTTGTGCATGCAGTTTTTTATTCGTCCTTTTCCATTATTATTAAATCATTTGGAATCATGGGATGCTTTTTCCAATATTTACGTAGTATCGCAACCTATTGGCTGTATTATGTGAAACGAATCACGATTGCCAATTCACTGCATTCGAGAAAGGCGAAATTGGAGTTGCCAACTTAGTGAGTTATCTTGAGCATTGGTGATTGTTGCTATAATACATAAGTACACTTTTTTCAGCACAAATTTGCAACAGTACTTTTAGATTTACATACCGTACACTGCTTAAAAGAAATATAATTTAATGCTTAAAAATTTTATTAAGCCAAAATTACACTTTTTTAAATAAGGTTTAAGATTCTACACTATTTTTGTACCCTTAAAAATCATCACGAATTTCAAACTATCATAAATGAAAGGGTTTCACTTTGCTTAGTATTTATGATGAAATATATTTTTCATAGATGCATGCATGTATATTTTAGCATCAGGCTTACGAATTCAAATGCACTATGTTCAAATATTCATAACTAATCATTTTATTAAGAGAGATCATGTATTTTTACAGATTTAATTAATATTAAAATACTACGCTGCTGAGATGGATGGTAACGTATGATTTTAAGAAACGCTTAAACTTTTTATTTCACGTTTATCATTTTTTTTCACAAATGTGTGTGGTTGGTTCTCTTTGATATCATCTTTTATTACTTACTAAAAGCTTGAAGATGTTATCTTAAAGTTAAAGTAGAAGTTTATTTTATTTCTTAGAATACAGCCCTGAAAATTGTTCACGATCTTAAAAATAATTATAAAAATATTTTTCATTTTAAAGTATTCCCTTTAAGGTTTTGAAATTTCCTACTATAAAAATTCGAATATAATTTTCTATCTTGTGTGAAAGTTCTATTCCATTCTTTTTTTTACCTCTAGAATTAATACTTATCAAGAATTTGTTATTGTACACAACGCAAAATATCATTTGGTATTCTATCTATTCGATATTTCAATGCAAAATTCAATTTAAAAAGTTTCCCTATGTTACTTGATTCATTTCGATTATTGAAAACTGCAAAAATAACTATTCAGTTTCAAATATAATTAAAATTTTAATTTGTAAAGCAAATTTTCTATTTGATACTATTTTCTGAGATAATTCTTTAGAAGAATTCTTTGGCAACACACGAGAAATCGAAACCCTTGCAGTTAAAAAGCATTTCATTTAATATCTTGACAAATAGAAATATCTGAGATGAGATAAATGTGTGGATTTAGATTATTTTTTATTTTCGCATTCAAGAAAAACATGTTTACTAAATCATGTAATGAGAAAAAAAATAGTTTTACTTAATTTTATTATTTTCCAACTATGCGTGGCTTTTATATCAGCAATATTTATAAAAGAATATTAAACATTTTAATTAAAATTGATTTTTGGTTAGAACATGATAAACATATAAAATTTCAGTAGTAAAATGATTAATTTATAATGAATTATATGTTCTTCAATGAGACATTCCATTATAATCAAAATTAATTTTTTATGATCTTAAAATTTTACTAAATTGAAATACATTTTATATTTTTCTTTTTAAATTAAATTAAATTTTTTTTTCAAAGATGGTTAATATGCTTCTTTTTTACATCAGAAGATCACGTTTGATATTAAACGTTTTAAGTATTTCGCATGTTATCATACACAATTTAGTCATGTTTATAAAGGGTGTTTTTTTAGAAGTATAGAAATTTATATTGCAATAAAACAACGATGTATTATTCGATTGACATTAATTGTTTTTTATTCGAAAGATAATCTTGTGGCATTACATTTTAAACACAATTTCTGGCATATGACTGCCACGGCTGGCTCGGATGTAGTCCAATCTGGACGTCCAATTTTCGATGACTTTTTCCAACATTTGTGGCCGTATATCGGCAATAACAGGGTGAATGTTGTCTTCCAAATGGTCAAGCGTTTGTGGCTTATCCGCATAGACCAATGACTTTACATAGCCCCACAGAAAATAGTCTAGCGGTGTTAAATCACAAGATCTTGGAGGCCAATTAACAGGTCCAAAACGTGAAATTAGGCGGTCACCAAACGTGTCTTTCAATCAATCGATTGTGGCACGAGCTGTGTGACATGTTGCGCCGTCTTGTTGGAACCACAGCTCCTGGACATCATGATTGTTCAATTCAGGAATGAAAAAGTTAATAATCATGGCTCTATACCGATCACTATTGACTGTACCGTTGTGGCCTTCATCGTTTTTGAAGAAGGATTCCACCAGCCCATAAAGCGCACCTAACAGTCAGTTTTTCTCGATGTAACGGTGTTTCGACATACACTTGTGGATTAGCTTCACTCCAAATGCGGCAGTTTTGTTTGTTGACGTAGCCATTCAACCAGAAGTGCGCTTCATCTCTAAACAAAATTCGCTTATGAAAATCGACCATTATTTTCGAAATAAAATTGCACAATTTGAAAGCGTTGTTCAGGCGTGAGTCTATTGATGATGAATTGCCAAACCAAACTGAGAATAAATCACTTGACAGCTGTTAAATCGGTCACCATCTTGAAAAGTAATGCCAACTTAAACTTCTATACCTGGAAAAAAAACCACGATGTATATATTTAACTATAAGCAATCATTTTTCATTTAATTATGTTACTGGTAACACAATTAATCATGAATTCCTGGTCGACATTACTCTGTTGAGTTTTGGGTTCAAATCCTGATTCCTCTAAAGCCTAAAAAGTATTACGCATCTTAAATGTGTTCAAGTTCAAGTCTTTAAAGTGGCGTGTTTGGTTTGTGGAGTGATTTGTTTGTGTGTGGAAAGCGGGATGTTAACTTATGTGTCGCCCCTGTAACACGATCTTGGTTCAGAATTACGAAGTCCTTTGCCAATAGTCTGTGTGTAGCTCCGAAATGCGCCATTAAAAAGCAATCAATAAATTCATATAATAATAACCATTTATAAATAATCATCGATTATTTTTTGTAAATGTATTGTTCAGTTTTCTTGAATTAACTGTGATTTTGGAAAAATATATCAAAATCATTACGATATGTATTTCTATTATGTTTCGTGCATGATCCAACAGTATTACATGTAGTGATCTTGTACAACATTCTATATGCCAGTGTTTTTCAAACTGTGGGGTGCGCCCCCTAGGGGGCGTGATAAGCCTGCAAAGGGGGGCATGAGCATTTTAAAAAGTCGAATACTAAAGATTTGTTTAAAAAAATTATTAATTTAATGAAAGTAAACAAACAAAATACATTCTGACATAATAAAAAAAACTAAAAGATACACATTTATATTGATATAATACTCTAATAAATATGACAGTACTGCGAAATGAATTTTATAATTATTTTAACAATACTAAGTTAAGAATAAGTTTAATAATTAAAAGTGACCCCATGGGCTTATTATATATAAAATTAAAGGCAAAAATTAACACTCTTGATAATTTGTATGGTTTATAATTAATCCCTTAAATGTCGATTAAAAATGATGCGATTATCTCCCCAATGCTACGGTTTAACACGTAAGCGAGCGTATGTGATGTATTGGGGGAGAAAAAGGAATAAGTAAGCCAATCCTCAGAAATAAGTAAATCCTTCGTAAACACTGTCGATGTCCTTTTATTGCATTCCAAAGCCTTCGGAACAATTTATGGATGGCAAAGCTCAGAAAAGATCGTGCTTCGGAAAGACGTAAATATACGTTCGGGGCAATTAATGCTTTGGCTGAGCGAGATGTTTATATACGCCGGCCACCCTTAAGATGTTTAAGTCGTATTGTAGGTTTAACGTTAAAATATAGTATTTTGAATTCATTACATTGTTGTCGTATGGAAGGGGACGCGATGAAAATGGCGACTGAATATTGGGTCGCCAATATAGAAAGTTTGAAAAGCACTGCTGTATGCAGAAAAAATACCCATGTAGATATCTTTGGAAAAATAAGCGTGTCTGTTCCCCTTAAATATTGTTGCTGTCGTGCGTTTCATAATGGGATACGTATGAAAAACAGATGAACAAAAACGTACAATACAATCACAGACGAGTATATTTATTACAAACGATGATGCCAACAAAACACAGAAGCGGTGCACTGCTGTCCATTCGGGACTGCAATCCATTTCAGGCGAAAGTCCAACTTCTTTTCCCTTATTCGGGATTCGAACCCGAGCCCACTTGATAACAAGCCGGATATCAAAACCACCATGCTGGCTTGGCGAACCTTAAAAATTGCATTCGCACTCAATGCAATATAATTTAAATGCAGAATGTTGAATATTTAATCTGATTTTTATCCATTAAAATTATTCGAATTTAGATACAACAATCTTCCGGCAGTATCCTTCAAAATGGTTCGTTTGTGTGCTACAGCATACCTTTCTCAATAACACTATTAATATTGGATGCAGTGTATACTTTTTGAGAGGGTGTGGAGTTGGTCGCCTTTTTATATCTTCTCTTCATCGAAATTTGATCTCTTTTTTTTTCGTGTGGCTTTCTGGTTTTTCTGATCGTTCAGAATTGCCAAGTTTAACATAAAATTTAGTGTAATCTCATTGTTCAAATTTCTTGCTATTTTTTTTCAAAAATTAAACTCTTACTGTGTTTATTAACATTCTGACTCATTGGCGGTCTATCAGCAACTGACAGCTTCTACAGGCAAGACAAACTTTAACAATGTGCTTTAAAAGTGCTTAAATATACAACGTGTCATATGCCTCACTTCACAAACTTTTTTGTGTACATGCAAAATAATTATAAACAGATATTTTTTTAAAGATTTTTCGTATGTATTAAAGTATCTTTATTTCATTCCTTATGATGATCACTAATGCATATTACTCAGAATTATTTGCGTATAAAGCCACTGTAATAGTTTTCAAAATCGTGTTCATGATACTAGCATCAAATAAATCTACAAAAATGAATAAAAACGAGCTTGGTATAATTCCTACCACCACACTAAGGAACCAAAATTTCGAATTTTAGGTTTTGGGTTTGCCCAAAGTGAAAAATTGAAGCGTCTTCGAGTCCGCCCATTGCTAAGTACTGGGAAATATCTGACGCCATCGCCAACCCCTACGATTTATGAGTCTTTAACGCTGTTTCTGTTTAAGTATGTATCTAACCGGAAAGGGGGGGAGATAGCTGAAGAGGGTGGAATAATAACAATTCATGAGTCTCTTATCCAGAAGGAAGAACGGGAATGTGGGGAGGGAATAGAACAGACAATTCATCACCCATCTATTCTTAACTTAGACTTTTCCTCCGAAAAACTTGGCAACGTCTGAGGGGAAATTCATATCTTTGGAAAGTCTTTGGTAAGAGAGTTAGGCGAAATTGTAAATTTTTAAATATCTGTGTTCTAATTTATAAAGCTATTTATTTTTAAATAAGAGAATTTGTGAAACCATTTATTAGAGGAAAAATTCAACATTAGGGAGTTCATTTTATTATAATTAGGGTAAATGTTTTAATCATTTACAAACTTATGAGAGAAAGCTGCTGAACAAATGCTTTTTCTTTTTCATAAAAAAGATTCAAATAATGAGAAGTCAACGAATTCGAAATTTAATGAGGAAATAGATGTTAATGGCAGAGTAATAATGATCAATGGACTAGAAAATTTCTTAGGAAAGTAACTTTATAAAAAAATTATCATGTTTCAGTTTTATGTGTTTTAAAAAAGTATTTGCCTAAAGAGATTGTAGTATTAACAAGTAATATAAAAAAAAGTTTAACTCAATTCCTTCTTATATCTGCAAAGAAAAATTTTATTTTAGCTACTTTTTATTAAATAGTTACAATTAATATAAATATGTATATACATATGACAGAATCACAATATTAAGTGGCAATTCATTTTTATTTATCATCATTAAATATCGTATTTTCATCCAAAACAATAGTGTTTATAAAATTTCAGTTCAACTGAATGCTTTAAAACGTGAGAAAAAAAACATTTTCAAGTTTTGACACAAGTCGTCGAAAGGGTCGCTAAGTCACCAAAAATGATGTCAACAGGGCTGTAGTTGTAATTTTTTAAATAATTAGTTTTAATCAATTAGTTTTTATTAATTAAATCATTGTATTGTCAGCTCAATTAAACGCTTTAAAATGTATTTTTTTAACAATTGAGAATTCCACCAAGATAAATAAATAAATATATAGAGATTGTGTGAGCTAATAGTAGGAATTAAAAAAACAAAAAAAACGTTTATACATGAGTGTTTCTGATACTTAACTAAGGCTTAAGTTTTAAATATATCATTTCATCAGTTCAACTTGTACTTGGTTATTATATTTTTTTAAAAAATACTTACTAGATGACATTGAAAATGTAACACATCAACAGAGAACGGTCAGAAACTTCAGTAAACAGAGCAAGATAGCAAAGAACAATGGGTAATATTTATTTTGAAATTATATTCGTAACACAGAGCGAAAAAACGTCTACTACAAAGGCTGTAGGACCACAGCAAACTGCTATACACGAAGCAACACACCTAAGCACAAACTGAATAAGAGTATGAACGGCATCCTGAACGATGGGTCTCCATTTCTATCAACCACAGTTTCTCACCAAGATTGCAAGACATACAAGCAACATCCAGTCACATCCCAGACGTGTTCTATTTTTTAAAGTTCATGGGATAATGGTGCTCAGGGAAGCACTTGTATATTTTGCAGATCACGTTCGCTGAAGCGTTCAGTGGGTGGTCGGGCATTGCCCTACTACAGTGCTTCTCAAACTTTCAATATTTGCGACCCAATATTCAATCATGATTTTCCTCGCGCCCCCTCCATGCAATAACAATGTATTTAATTCAAGAAGACTATACTCTGACTCTGAAGCTACAATACGACTTTAACCTCTTAAGTGCCACCGGCGTATATAAACGTCTCACTCAGACAAAGCGTTAACTGTCCCGGGAGTATATATACGTCTATGCGGAGTACTATCTTTTCTGCGTTTTGCTGTCCATAAAATTATTCTGAAGGCTTTGGAATGCAATAAAAAGACCGAGACAGTGTTTTCGAAGGATTTACTTACTTTAGAGGATTTTTTCATTTATTCTTTTCCTTCGCTCCGCAACCCTTCTCACCATCGATGCATCACATACGCGCATTTAAGTGGAAAACGGTGGCATTAATGAGCGAGTTGCATAACTTTTAATCGGTCGTTAAGGGATTAATTATAACCTGTACAAATTATCAAGATGTTTTATAAATCTTGTATTTAATTTTATATACATGACAAACCCATGGGGTCACTGGTAAATATTAAACTTGTTCTTAAATTAATCATCAAACACTTTGCGCAGTACTGATTCATTTAGAAGTGTGTTTTATCAGTGTAAATGCGTATTTTATTTTTTATTAGCTAAGAATGATTTTGTTTGTTTACTTTCAGTAATTTAATAATTTTTTTAAATAATCATTTGTTTTTGACTTTTCAATATGCTCGCGCTCCCCTCGTGGAGTTATCACGCCCCACAGTTTGAGAAACGCTGCCCTACTAATAAAGGGTATACAGGGACTTTTATCGAAGTGTAAAAGGGAAAGTTTCCGACCACAGTACATCACCTGCAAATCGTTGGGTGGTCATAGCATCCTGAATAAGAACTAGAGATGACCTACCATAGTACGTGATGGCTCTCCAAACCATGATGTTGTGTTTTCGCAAAGTGAAGCATTTTACACCATTTTGATTACTCGATGAGTTGTGACTATCCTCAAATTTTCATAATTTTCTGATCACTCTATCTTGATGTTATATTATCAATACAAAAATCAATACAAAAATTGCCGTTTGGTAAGCAGGAAAAATTATTATAATCTCTTTTCTCATTACAGTGACGGTAAGTCATATGTTCGAATATCTCTTTTATCAAAAACCAATCGTTTTTAATATTAGACGTTGTAGGTCACTAAACTGTAAGTGTCCGTAAAATTATTTCATGAAATGATGTGGAAGTTAAAAAATGTTTGAGGAGGGAATGAAGTTTAAGACAGTTGGGATCAATCAATATAAGAATAGAATTGCGCAATTAAAAATATTATTTATTACATTGTCTCTATTCTGCAAAAGTAAATGTTAAAACCATTTCTTATCTAAAAAATTCAGTGAAACCATTTATAGTAATCGAAAACATTTGGAAAGTAAAGGTTTGTCTTAAAATCATAAATTTGTTTTGTAAAGAGTAATTTCTTCTTTTTCTTTTTTTTGGTGTACATTGTAACAATATGAAAATTATTTATTATACTTCTACTCTGTAAAATGCTTTAAACTGCCTTTTTTCTTTTTTCTGAATAAATCAAGATTAAATTTGAATCACGAAAAATACTCATAATTGCAAAAGAATAGAGTGTTCTTAACGTTATTCTTATATTAAAACAATCTATAAATTGACGCTTTTCTCATACAAATTCCATGCGACTGATGTAGCCTATTGTCATGGTCACGAACCTATGATCAATGTCATTGAGTCATTAGTCCGAGATTTGGTGCCACTAAAGACTTTCGATCTAGAGAATGGTGAATGTTAAATTCATCGTGGTTCAAAGTACTCATGTTGGGGTGGCGGGAATTTTAGGAGATTAAGAATGTCAGCTAAGAGTTTCTCTCTCTCGCTCGCTCTCTCTCTCTCTCTCTTTCTCTCTTTCTCTCTCTTTCTTTTTCTTTCTCTTTCTCTCTCTCTCTCTTTCTCTCTCTCTCTCTTTCTCTCTCTCTCTCTCTCTCTCTCTCGATACTTGACTGTGGTTTAAAATTACAAAATTTCTTGCTCTCACAAATATAGAACTACAACGTTAATAACAATCAATCAATTCGAAGTCCACGTCACAGTTTTAAAATCTAAGATATGATTTGCAATATCTTGGCAACTTCTAAGAAGATTAATCAACAAAATTGTAATTTTTGCACAAACCCCAAACTTGGCCCGAACATTATGATGGAAATATATTCAAATAAGTGAACTGAATATAAGAAACTAAACTAAGTATCACATTTAACAAAACTCATATATTTAGGTTCTGTAATGGAAGATAAAATGTCAATAAGAAGTTCAAATATTTAATTAAAGTTTGGAACGCATTACTATAATGTGAAATATTCCCATTAGAATTTGCGCACCAAGTATATTATTTATTGATTTATAAATTCTGATTTATTATTTTATTTTATTAATCTATTCGGAAATGTATTTAAGGTTGAGCAATTGGTACGTTAAATAAAAGGTGAGAAATAAAGATAAATAGTGAAATTCATTTATTTAAATTTTGAAAATGATTTATTTGCAACTGGTAAAATGCTACAGTCTACGAGAGTGTTGAGTAAACAACGACAATGGCTAATTTAAATTTTATATGACGATTGAGATGTATATGCAAACTGATTGCTTTGCCAGAGAATAGTATGTTTAAATAAATTGACGGAATTTAAATACATCTATAGCATTTGAACACACAAACACATCTTCTGTATAAACTCAGTAATTATTCTGTTATTAGATACATTTTAGCACTAAGAACAAGAACGCACAGTTAATGTTTCAGTTTAAATAAAACTTTGAGATTTCATATTTGATAAACGTAGTTAATTAAATATTTAATTGAATGTGTTAAGCAATAGTATTTAGCTTTGAAACTAATTGCGGAATTTATTGTTGATTTAATTAAAAGTTATGTAAATAACATTAATTTTTTTTAAAAATTTAATTAATATCTCTTTAGAACTTTCATCTTTGGTTTGTAATTAAATGATATGAATGACATTTGAATTGACTCTTCACTTTTTTTGATGGATACTTAAGTTATAGTTAAATATTTAAGATAAAATGTGTTTCATTTGTGAAATTTATTGCATGGATTGGAGCCCAAATTTCATCAAACGCCATCTTTAACTATAAAATTTTAATCAGCCTCTAAAACCTCATATGAGGTAGTGAATATGTGTAGGAGAATAAGGAATCAATTCAGTTTCCTTCTACAAAACCGTTATTCATTATTGTAAGGTATACCATCAATATCAACGGGTAAGCTTTAAAATAGGGGTTGCCAAAATTTTCCAACATCCACCTCTTTCAAAAATAATAATAATAATTTTATATATAGATCTCCCTCCCACCCTTATTACAATTATCTGTGAAATATACAGATTACAATATAATAATTGAGCAAAATCGTATGAATAACAAACTATAGGTTTATGTTTTATACTTTAATATTATGACATTCCTTACAGCTCCGTAGATCACACCTTCCTATGCAAAAGTATATTATATTTATGAATATTAAAATGGATACTATTATCCAATAATTACAATCCTTAAAAATTAAATAAAACTCTAAAACAGAAGAATTGTCATCGACCCCCTATAAGGAATACACAATACACCTTTTATTGAACTTCAACTGACCACCTGGACACCGCGCGTTGGTAATGCATTAGAAAAAGTCTGTGTAACCTGGATTTTATGTAATACAGGATACACGTAGTACATTATTTTAAAACGAAATAGGCAATTTTAAGTATAGATCATAAAAACTAGAAGCGCAAGTTTACTTTTGAACGAGTTCTTTAAAAACAGTGTTGATGAAATCGATATGTATTAAAGTAATAGATTTAATGATCAATATAGCTGTTTGTTATTAAAAGTTATGTAAATTTTAAAATTATTTAAATTGAGCTATAACTTTTTTATTAAAAATTTTCTTTCCAATCATGCCGAAAAAAACTGGTTTAATCCCATTATTCAGTCCTGAGCCTAAATTTGTTTGCACTACAATTATATTCATTTCGGGTCTCAAATTAGATGTGTTTTCTCTAAAGAGAGGTTAACACACAGAGAACAATTAATAAAATTCATTAAGCAATTGTGAGGAAGAAAATGTACTGAATTAAATAAACCAAGTGAGAGATTAACTTTTTTTAGATTTTAAGTCATTGATAATCTATTAATAATTAACGAGTTAATTATTATCGTCATTACACCCTATTATCTATTTCATATTTCTTGTATCAATCATTTCCTCGTAACTTTTTCAGCATTAAAAGACATTCAGCAAAAATATGTAAAGGCCATGTATAATGAAATTGTCTTAGATGCATAGCAGTTTTTATTATGTGTTTCACAATCTCATTCTTCATACAATTATTATTACATTCTTCATGTATAAAAAATAGTATGGCCTACGTTGCAATATTAACATTCCTTACATATTGAATGCCTAAGGAATGTTGTTTTGGCATGATTTAATATCTCTCCTACTAGCTTTTTCTTCTACAAAATGATAAATAACATTGCATTTGTGCGTCTCTGCTTATGTATGGTCACTGTGCAATTTTTCAATAATTTTAAGAATCTGAACGCGGAAGTTACTAGAATTATATCCCAAAGAATATTTCTTCGAAATTCTTCTATCCACTTTATTATTTTCAAAATTTAAAATATTTTTTAGAGTATGAAGTTTACTTTTACTGTTATATATATATTCAGCATCTCTGCTGTAGTACTTTTATCTTATTACATTTCTTCTTGTCGCTTTCGAACAATCATATTGAATTAAATACATTTTGTGGTCAGATTTCTATTGAATAATATATTTCTGTGTTTTTCTACTTTCCTGATAATTATGTGACATTCGGTGTTGTATTTTTTTTTTGTTTCTTATTCGTTTACGCATTCATACTTTTTCTTTTCGTTTTATGAAGATATCTTTTAAAAAACAAGTTTAATGCCACTATTCAATCCTAAGCCTAAATTTTCCAACTGAAATTGAAATGAATATTTCTTATGGATTTGCTAAGACTATATATAAAGAGAGATTTTTCAGAATCTGGAATATTTTTTATTCTAATTTACTTATTTCATTACGATAGGAGTTTCCACTGAGTAAGTTCACTTTCATTACATAATTACATAAAAAACTTAATTTTTCCTTACTTGTGTTTAACGTTTGGCAACGGTACAAATTCAAATCAATTTCAATGAAAATCACGCATATAAATTAAATGTAAATTTATATAATTTCCACAACATTTTTACTGATTAAATAATCTTATTTGAAATTTTAACTCAGTTTTAGCTATATATATATATATATAAAACTTCAATGAAATTTACTAAAATAATTTTAGCATTTCGATTGTATGAAAACGTTTCTTTTGCTAAGTTTTTTTAGTGTGAAAATTACTTTAAAAAATTCGAAGAACATGTTTATCTTTGTTAGGCTTAGCTGCGCTAACATCAAAACGTTGCAATTGGCTCAATTCATGAAGTCATATTATAAAAACAAACTCCTGTTTTCAATTGAATTCAAAACAAACATTAAACTAATTGCACTTGTTGTTCTATATGTAAAGCTCAGATAAAATTCCAAAACTTCATATTTGGGTAAAGATGTTTAAATTTTAGGAAAAAAAATTTTTTTTTAATTTTTTAAATTAAAAAAAGTTATATTTTTTATGTTTATACTTTTAAATAAAATGCATTTTGTATACAACAAAAGTGTTCGTACACTTGCAATTTCTTATAAAATTTAATGTTTTCGACTAATAAAAATTAATATATTGTAATTGTAATTTTTTCATGATATCTGCAACTTGTTCTTAATGGAATGACACATAATAAGTTTTTTAAAAATAGTATAAATATTTTTTAAAAATTAATTATCAAAAAGGTACAAAAAAATTACGCCACAAAAGTCTTCATACACTTAACAAAAATCTCAACTTAGCTTTAAATATTGTATTTCTTTCTTAATTTAGTACTTAGTAGGATATCCTTTAGGGTTCATAACAATTTTTAAGCGTCTTGGTATAGATTTAATCAGTTTTTTGTAATTTCTCCATCGATTTTTCACCATTCTTCTGTGATTATTGTTTTTACTTCACATTATGCGTTTATATGTCGTGTTTTCTTTTTTTTACTTCAGAATCTCTCCAAATATGTTCTACTGGGCTAAATAAAGTGATAGAGGAGGAGTTTTTATAATTTGGGAGCAGTTACAGAAACACCAGTGGCGTACATTGAGAGCAGTGCGCTTGGCGTCATTATCCTGTTAAAAAATGAAGTCGTTTCCATTATCCAAATTATGGAAGGATGATTTTAAATTTCTCTTTAAAATATTTAAATAGAGCTCATAATTCACAATATCATCAAAAAATACCAAATTACCTAATTCTATGGCCGATTTACACCCCCACGCAAGAACACTTCTACCTCCATGTTTTATTGATCAAACTACGTTCTTAGAATTAAGTTTCAGAAAATTCAAAATTGACAGCAAATTGATTGGATGGCAGACAATTCAATATTTTGGGTTCCGATGGGCCTATAATAGCTTGTAAATGAAAAAATAAGGAGTTTAATCCCATGAATTTATGTGGAACAAGAACTCCTTCACTTCCATGCTTCAGCGTGGAAGTGAAGGTATTTTGGCTTGGGGTGTAAATTGGCCTCAGAATTAGGTAATTTGGTTTTTTTTTCATGATATTATGAATCATAAGCACTATTTAGTTATTTTAAAGAGAAGTTTTAAATTATCCACCCGAAATTTGGATATTGGAGACTACTTAATTTTTTTAACAGGGTAATGGCGCCAAGTGCACCGCTCTCATTGTACGCCACTGGTGTCTCTATAACTGCCCCAAATTCTGAAACACTTCTTCGATCCCTTTATTTAGCCCAGTAGAACATATTTGGTGAGATTCTGAAGTAAAAAAAAGAAAACAAGACATATAAACGCATAATGTGAAGTAAAAACAATAATCACAGAAGAATGGTGAAAAATCGATGGAGAAATTACAAAAAACCGATTAAATCTATACCAAGACGCTTAAAAGTTATTGTGGACACTAAAAGATATGCTACTAAATACTAAATTAAGAAAGAAATACAATATTTAAAGCTAAGTTGAGATTTTTGTTAAGTGTGCGAAGACTTTTGTGGCGTAATTTTTAATAGCTTTTTGATAATTAATTTTTAACAAAAATATTTATACTATTTTTAAAAAATTATGTTATTCAATTAAAAATAAGTTGCAGATAACATTAAAAAATTACAATTACAGTATATTAATTTTTATTAGTCGAAAATGTTAAATTTTATAAGAAATTGAAAGTGTATGAACACTTTTGTGGCCCACTGTATGTACATTTTAAGAGAAAATTTCTGCAAAGAGCAATAGTTAGCAACACCGGAACGCGTGAACTGATTAGCTGGAAACACTAGATAATTTTTATCGTGTGACTATGACGTCGCATGAGTTTTTAAATTGATTGGCTAGAATCATGTGGGCTTCACTATCATGTAACTATGACGTCATATGAATTGAGCCCACTAGTCTGATGCTAAAATATGAACTGTTGCCAATGCGGTAAACTGAAGAAGGTAATAAAGAAAGTGCTTCCAGATTTACAAGTATAAATATAAATACAGTTAGTTTACGTAAAATACAAAATATAGTAAATTACAAATGCCTAAATTTAAAATTATGAAGTTCATCTAAAAATTAGTTATTTTTAAAACATAATGTTCCATAATTTTATTACATTTTTGTTTATTAACTCACTCGGCTCGTGCAGCCATTAGTTTGCAACGAATTGAAAAGTTGTTTTCCCAACACATATTTACCCGTCTGCAGCAACTCTAAGCCTAACGAGTTGTTGATATGACAAGTTCGAATACTAAAAAGGGTATCTGGGTTTTACCAAATTCTTAAATAATAATTTTTTAAAAAAAACTAAATATTTTTATTTTACATAATAAAATAAAAACAAGTAAAACTATAAATAATAAAAATTAGTTACTCTTTTTCTTTATTGACAATTATTTATTAATAAAAATTTATTATTTTTCACATAATATTTTTCAGCTAAGCTCTCCATATTCCCGTCAGCGTATTCCGTTTTTGAATTAGTGCGGTTTTCCTTCTAATGTCACCTATATCATTGCTATAATACATAAGTACCGCCAACGTCTCCAGTATGGTTGCGATAGTACGCAGGTACTGAAATTATTTCAGGAGAGTATTACTAAGGGAATTCTTTATAATTTAATAAAAATGGGGCAATGATCAAAATGAATAATTTTTTGTGTATCCATTGATTCAAAACTAATCAAGACAAACCAAATCAAAATTTTCATTTCGAAACTTCACTCTTATCTTTCAACAAATTCATTTTTATTCCTTCATTTCCACTCACCCTTAAAAAATCGATAGCAAATTTTAATCCATTAAAATAGAAAGGCATAAAAATTTGTTAAGAGGGAAAAAATGGCTCATTTTTTAAAACTTCAAAAAATTAAATATTGTTTCCTCCTTCAAACAGATCCCAATTCACTATTTCCAAATTGAACATCTCTGAAAATTATGAAAGAATAAATGGCAACTAGTAAAAACCCTAACGATTTGGCAAATTTGCGTATTAAAAGACAGGGGAGGAGGTGGAGGAAGAAATGAAGTGAAAAACCAAAATTACCGGTACATACAACTCAATTTGACTTTGCCAAACTTTAATCCTTTGCGATAAAAGTAGGCTTTCAGAAAATAACTTTCCGTTTTTTTTTTTTTTTTTTTTTTTTTTTTTTTTTGTTCTTCGACGAACAAAAAAAAAGTAAAGAGGATTATGTGAACCAGTTAATGTTCAAAAATCATTTTCTTTTCGAAAGACAAAGCCTAGGTAATTATTTTATTAGAAGAATGCACCAGGGGAATTTTTTAATTTACTGTATTTTTTTTAAGTTTGAAAAGCAGATGCAAAATTGAATATTTTTTTCCCTGCCCTTTCCATTAATTTTGATCCCATTTTTGTCATTTTTTTTTCTTTCCGTATTTTCTGACGTGTCTTTCTAAAAACCCCTTGTCCTTTCAAATACGTTTTTTTAATTACGGGACTGTTTATATTAGGTATTAGAACATTTTGGGGGGCTTCTTTTTTTTTTAAATTAAAAGATTAGAAACATCCGGTGCATTAGAATTGCAAAGCCGTCTTATTTTCTTCTAAATTGAAAAGTAATAATGATTTTTAATATATCCCAGACAAGAAAAATTGGTTTTGAATATTAAAGTAAACAGTTATTTCAATATTCAGTAATTATTCCCAACATTTTTATTTGTTCTGAGTATAATTTAACATTTGAACATTGACAATCTGTAGAGAATTCCGAATGTTGTCTGAAAGATTCAGTATACTTAGTTACAGAAAACCTATACCATAAGTTCTGATATAATAATAAAAGACAAAAGTTTAAAAAATTGTAATCAAATTAATAAAACTAAATCTTGAAGTTTTATTTTTTACCTTTAAATTTAACATATTACACCTTTTATTCACTTAGATCTTCTTTTTATTTCATTCTTGTTTTAAGACTCTGGCCAATTATCTAACGAGGCACCTGCTACCCCCATGGGAGGGGCCACGGTAGCCTAATTGTCAAGGTCACGGACTCTTGTCTGGTGTGTCATTAATTCGAGCCTTGTACCACTAAAGACCCACCGTGTAGAGGAGTCGATGCACGCTAAACATGCCGTGGCTCTAACGTCCTCCCTTTGGTTGAAGTTAGGGCTGCGGTAGCCCAGTGGTTAAGGTATCCAACCATGGCAGGCATGTCATGAGTTCGATCCCAGTACCACTAAAGACCCGCCGTGTAGGGCAGCGATGCACGTTAAATCTATCGAGAGCTGAAACGTCCTCTCGTGGTGTGGTGTGGTAGTTAGGAGAGGGGGGTGCCAGCTCAGGTGTCGTCCACGTCACTTGACCATGGTTCAAAATTACATGGTCCGTCGCCAAAAGCCCTCGTGTAGCTGAACAGTTCGACGTTTATATTCACTCACTCACTTGGTGGAAGTTAACCCGTTCAGGACCATGATCACACATGTGATCAAGCGTTTCCTCCTCCAGGGTCCCCGGTATCATATATGTGATTGCGCTTACCCTGCTCCGAGGCTCATGATCACACCGGTGTGACCTGAGTTTGGAATGTCTTTATACTATTTTTTACAGACACTAGATGGCAGTTTAAGTCCTTTTCTTTTTCGAATTATGCTTAACAGAACTTTGAATTTTAATATGTGTTTTCGGCTGCGAGTTTTTTTTTATTAAATCCAAAATATAATGATTAATTAAAAATACAAAACGATATATTAGCTGTTATTTGAAAGATTTATATCAGTGGAAGCCACAACAAATTTGTGTGAGAGTAAATTTATCGCTTGGCATTTGAAAAGTAGTATTTTGTAAGTTTTGAATCTTTTTTATTTAAATCATCATGGCAAAAAAAAAACTTTTTTTTAATTAAAATAAAAACATTCTTTAAAATTCGTAATTTTTTTAAATATAACGAAAATTTTTCTTTTGTTTATTTTCAGATATTGTCAATGATAGTAAATTGCAAATTGTAGAGTACTTGATTGCATTAAAGATTTTATTCGAATTTTCAATTGAAATTAGGATTAGCGGGGAAATTCATCCGGTCCCATGCGTGAGTATACTTTCGAAACGTGTGGCCCTGGGGAACCACATCTTTCTCTTTCCGCCGGTTTTGAAGGGATTAAAAGAGAGGGTTGCCACATGTCAAGTGACGTCTTCGTCACTTGACCATGCTTTAAAATTATGACGTCCTTTGCTAATAGCCCTCATGTAGCTGTGTAGTGCGATGTTAATATCACTCTCCCTCTCCCCCTTCCTCCCATGGGAACTTCCAGTGGCGTAACGTACACCCCCGCACTGCGGGGGGGGAGGGCAAAGCTAGATTGACGCCATTAACGTAGAATTTTCCAAAATTAGCTTTACATTTTTTTTAATCCAATTTTTAAGCGATTTTCAAATTGGCAATCTAACACCATTCAAAATCAAAACTTTGATAGCTTATTAGATATCTTAGATCCAATAACCAAATCAAAAAACATTTTAATTTGCTGTAATCCCCGCGACGAAAGAGATACTTTTCTTTAGTGGGTTTTCTTTCCAAACCTAAATTACTAACAGATAAAAAGAAAGTCAGACAGAAAATTGGATAAAATGCTAGAAAGATAAAAAAAATTCATCACTGTTTTTTTTAGTATACTTCATGTTAGCGGTAGGGAGAAAAAAGACATGTTACTCTCTCTCTCTTTTTACTGAAGTAGCAAAGTAACTTATTGGCGTCTTTATCTCCCCCCCACATGTATTTCATTTTCATTTAGCGAACTCGTAAATAACGTACATCTGTTATGCTTTTTTCATGAAAAATAGCATTGCGATACTTGAAAACGCATAGAGAGCATTTTAAATGATTACATGGTCTAGATTTATGATTTAGAAACCCATATGCCCACAGAAATTTCCTTAGATTTATGAGTATTCAATCAAATAAAGCATAATGAGAAATGATTCACAAAATTGTTTTTAGAACATATATATTTTTATATTCAATGCACTTCAATATAGGGAGTGTTCCTTTGCTGTTAAAACATTTTGATCTCACTTTTCTCTCTTGTAATATTAGAACTGTTTTTTGTAAACGGAATTAATTATTCTGGTTCTTATATTGTTAATAAGACAAGAAGAAACGCGGCCCTAAAATGAGTGGAGTTAAAAAAAACTGAGTGGTTCTCAAAAACGAAAAATTCTAAAGGAAAAGGAGTATAATATTAATAACAAATATGCAAAATTGGATAACGTTTTAATATCCGCGAGTTCATCATTTTGTGTAAGTGCTAGTAGTAGTAATGTCAGGGAACTTGATGAACAAGGTCAAGCTCATCCCGGGATTCATAAACGAAGAATTTGGTAAGTGATACCTTTTTTCTATCATAAGGATCTGAAATCGAAAATATTATTTCACAGTGTTTGTGTTTTTCTTAATGTATCGTTTTTATTTAAGTTACCAGGTTATCAGTCGACTGTTGTTAGATTTTTCATTTTTTAAGTACTATAAATACTCTCTAATGTTAAGCGTTATTTACTTTGCTTACTGAGACCCAGGTTGATTTTATATTCAGTTATAAGTTTAATATTTAAATATTTTTACGTGATGTGTAAAGGTACATTGTGTTATGGTTTTGCAATTCTTTGTATATATACCCGGCTTGGGGCCCAATATCTGACTTTGCGGGGGAGCCCAATTATTTTCCGTTACGCCACTGGGAACTGCTCTAATTGGGATGCCGTGTTTGCCCCGCTTTTGCCTCTAATACCGACTCTAATTTAGAGTCAAGGGTATTTGAACCCCAACAGCTGGAAGGCCAATGCTTGTGCTCTCAGAAAATCTGCACATTTTCTGTCAACCAACCTGGGTTGTTTTCACCTTACGAACGGGAGCATAGTCCTGTTGAAAAGACCAACCAAAGGTTAACGTTCAAAGATTTCCCTATTCCTTCTAGGACAGTGTCTTGATAAAAGTGTTGCCGTGATGTTTTCCCCTTTTTTCACAAAACCGAATCTCCGAGACATCTTCAAGGCTGACACTACACCAAATCATTACGGGAACCGGGTGATGAGGCAG
Source organism: Trichonephila clavipes (assembly GCA_019973935.1). Lineage (NCBI taxonomy): Eukaryota > Metazoa > Arthropoda > Arachnida > Araneae > Nephilidae > Trichonephila > Trichonephila clavipes. Next base: position 1,065,313 of record BMAU01000459.1, on the reverse strand, counting down.
GTATTTTTTCTTCTCTTGAGCTTCTCGAGTACACTTTGAGTAAACACAGTCATTCTGGTGATTAAAAAATTCTTCAAATTTTCTCCCATCAATTAGCAGAATTTGCTTATGACCATTATGAGCATGCCGCCCTAACAGTGCGTATGCTTTAAGGGGACTTGGCACCCTAAAAATCACAAACCTATCGTTTTTTTTATTTTCATTTAATCTTATTCTTTGCATTATTATATTTCGATTGATATATCACTTGTGCATGTAGGAAAGTTAGAAGTTGACTAAAACTTCATTTGAAAACAAATTAGGCAATTCAGCCACACCCCCTTTTTAGAAAAAAAGCTAAAAAATGCTTTATGATTAAAAAAATCTATTTTAACAATAGAAATAATAACTATAAAAAAAGAATGTGTAGTATTAAAAGCAGAATATTTCCGAGGCAATACAATAATGTAATTTTCTTCCTTGTGAAATGCGTGCATGTACAATTTTTAAATTAAGGCATTTTATATTAATAATTTTATAATTTCAGTTCTTCTTCCTGATATATTTTTCATACAAATGTAATACTTTAATATTATAAGAAGAAAAACAGCTAAAATTTCTGTCGTGACAAAAAAAAAAAAAAATTTTTAACATTTTTCTTGAATTTTCATGTGCAATTAGTACTCTCTAAAAGTTGATCATTTATAAAAATGTGTGGGTTGAAAAAATATGAAAATGCAATCATTTTAAAGAAAACGTATAACTAATATCTTAAAGTGGTATTTTAAGTTTAATTAAGCTTATAATAATTATTTTTCAGAATTATAAACTTTAAACCTGTTTTTCTCAGTTTGTGTTTTTCGAAACCTTAGTGCATTCAAAATGCTACTCCTTCGACAATTATTTACCAATAACTTCCATTTTTCTCCTGCGTGTTGAAAATAAAGCATGTAATAAAATTAGGGATCCATTTTGCTATAAACTGAATACTTTTTTTAAAAAAAAAATGTAAGACATGTTGGCTTTTTCGTTGATTTTTAGCCTATATATCAATATTTTATTTTTTTTTCTCGAAAACGAATGAAGTTATTCTAAAATCGATCCCTAAAGTTGTTAAGAACATCCATAAGAATATTATAAAAAATTTCAGGTCAAAAATTAATTTTACAAAGGAGTAGGATTTTAAAATTTTCCCAATTTTCTTCGAAAATTTAAATTTTTAAAATTGTGTGAATAATATTTGAAAATTTTCATCTGGTATCATTTTCTTGAATAGAAACATTGTATAAAATGCTAAAACATAATTTTTAAATACGTAAATAAAAAAGTTTGCTCAAAGGGTACCAAGTCCCCTTAAGACACCTTTGGCGCTTAAATTATTTTGTAAGAAAATTACCAATTATTCTTCGATACCCTCTTAGTCTAAGGTCTTCGTTTGCTATGTGGCTCATTTTTCTTTTAGACATGTACATCTGTTTATCAAAAGTCTTCTTTAAAGGAGAACAAAGATTTCGAACAATTCTCTCCCTGACTGCGTTGATGAAAGTTGTTTTGCGTGGATAACCACTTCAAGTAGGGTGTGCAGTGATGTTGGTCTCGGGAATTATCTTAATTGTTCCATAAATGAATATATATAACCGTTTGATGTAAAATTATTTAAGAACTTTAAAAATCTCCAACGGTCTCGTCTTTTATTTTTTATTTATTTGAAGGAGAAATAACTACTACACGCTTCTGTGCGATATTTATTCATTCTTCTGTGTTAATATTCTGACTGATTTAGAGTAGCGAGCGGGAAAGACTACAGCTTTTGGAAAAATATTGCAATTGAATGGAGCATTATGAAATGTATTAAGGATATTTTTGAACACAGATTTATAACCTTATTGCGCAAGTACAATAAAATTATGTGACTAAGTATATAATGCAGACTAATTCCAATTAACACAGTTCATAGAGCGAGTACAAAGTAAAAACGGGCAACAAATTCTATTAATTTTTTATGCAAATGTATTATCTGAATGAAAATTTAACCCGTAAACGTAATGCTGAAAGTAGTTTCAGGAAGATGAATCACGCATTTTTGATAATATTTTTTTCGATAAAATAATTGGGTTAGATACTAAAAAAAGAAATAGGGTATGAAATACTATATGAATAGTTTACATTTACTCAATCTGAAGCCGTTTGGCGTCTTTTCATCAAAGATTTTAAAATAATAAATCTATCGCAAATAATTATTTCAGATTTGAAAATAAAAATGAAAGTATTTACAGAAAAATAAATTAGAAACATTGTATTCAGACTTCTCCTTGTAATTTCTTGGAATACAAACTGTGTTATTTTGTACATACTTGTGTTCCTCGTTTAAAATGCTTGAATATTTATGAACTTTAGAACACAAACAATCTTTAGAATACAAATAAATAATACTGTCTTTAGAATACAAATAAACAATAGCTATATTCAGAGAGACTCTCCCCGTTACATATCAAAATATGCGTCTGACGATAATGGGCCTGTTGAGATATTAGGAGCATTACAATATAATATAAAGCACATTTACAAACATAGAAATACACAGTAAGCAACTTTCACTTATGATACCCACTGTATTAACGTTATATTACAACTGAGCAAAAGACGTCTTGTTGTATTGATGTTCATTGCTCAAAAGACATTAATCGTTAATCCTCTATCCACCGTTTATAGAAACTAAGAATTATTAAATCTGTCGATGCTCAAAGTCCTCACGTTTCCGTGATATAGAAGTTTGAACATTGAAATGCCATCTGGGGTGTTCGCCACCAATCAAGCAAGCAAACCCATAAATCTTGAGTCAACAGAAAAGTTCAGGTTCACACATTTCACCAAACGGACTATCTAAAAATAAAATGAGAAGTGCAACATATTAAATTCAGCTAGTATTTTAAGTCTGCACTTGATTCAGAGTGGAAGTTTAGAGATTGAAATACGCAGTTTCACTCTTAACTACTTGACTGCAGTAATAAAGTCCATTGTTAATATTACTCGTGTTTGTGTAAAATTATGCTAATTGAAATCAAATTAGTTCCCCACAGCATCTCTTGAAGATTAAGACCTAGTAATGGTTTGCTTCATACCAAAATGGGGGTACAAACGTACGATCCACTGAACACATATCTCGAGATTCTACTTCTAAACTAACATTTACCTTTATCATAAATAAAAAACTAGTAACCCTTTACAAATAAATGTCCGTGACTCACAATCTCACATACCTAGGCACAAACCGACTCGGCCGACAACCGTTTTTCGACAAAATGAATAATGAAGGTGTATGATGGTTAGGTCTAGGCCAAGACGACGGGCATGAAATAATAAGACCGTATTTCACTGATACCAATTCGCACACAGTTCGAAATTCGGTGAATATGTTGAGGAATAACACTTGACGATTATGATCTTTTTGAGGGTTATGAGAACGAAACAAAGCCCCCCTGAGGCCGAGGCTCTAGGCCCAATTGACCCTTGCCTTCAGTGGTGTATCGTACACCCTCGCATTACGAGGGGCCCCAGGGTTTTAGGGAGGCACCAAAGCCTGACTGCCGCCAAGTACCTACTCTTTGTAAAATCCAACTTAGGGGCACAAAACCTGACTTTGCAGGAGGGCCCAAATGTTCTCCATTACGTCACTGCTTGCCTTAAAACGTACCTGGTTGTGAGAGAGACTAATGCATGTTAATTCTGCCAAGACTCAAAGTAATCACATTAATAATGTTGGTGTATGGGGACAGGCCTGAACCTAGACATGGATCACGGTCATAACATAATAATGCAGTCTTGTCATTGTACCAGTTAGCATATAATTCGAAATTCCCCGTTTTCGGAAATGCAGAGGGCCCAAATGTTCTCCATCACGACACTGCTTGCCTCAAAACGTACCTGGTTGTGAGAGAGACTAATGCATGTTAATTCTGCCAGGACTCAAAGTAATCATTAATAATGTTGGTGTATGGGGACAGGCCTGAGCCTAGACACGGATGACGGTCATAACATAATAATGCAGTCTTGTCATTGGTTCAATTAGTATATAATTCGAAATTCCCCGTTTTAGGAAATGCAGGAGGGCCCAAATGTTCTCCATCACGACACTGCTTGCTTCAAAACATACCTGGTTGTGAGAGAGACTAATGCATGTTAATTCTGCCAGGACTCAAAGTAATCACATTAATAATGTTGGTGTATGGGGACAGGCCTGAATCTAGACATGGATCACGGTCATAACATAATAATGCAGTCTTGTCACTGTGCCAGTTAGCATATAGTTCGAAATTCCCCGTTTTCGGAAATGCAGGGGGCCCAAATGTTCTCCATCACGCCACTGCTTGCCTCAAAACGTACTTGGTTGTTAGAGAGAACGATGCATGTTAATTCTGCCAGGACTCAAAATACTCACAATAATAATGTTGATGTATGGGGACAGGCCTGAGCCTAGACATGGATGACGGTCGTAACATAATAATGCAGTCTTGTCATTGTGCCAGTTAGCATATAATTCGAAATCTCCAGTTCTTGGGAATGCTGCCTTCCGCAATGTCTGGGAATAACATCTGACAATGAAATCTTTTTGGATCATGATCTTATTAACGTTGAGAGTCAAAACCGAGATGAGATCTCACTGGAGGCTGAGACCCTGGGCCCGGGATCAGTTGGATTATGTTTTAAAACGTTTGAGTACTTTGGTGGTACCAGGAATTAAGATCATTTTGACATTTCTACTTTCAGATTTTTTTTAAAAAGGTATTCACAATTTTTAAAAAAAATCTGAAACATTTTATGTACCTCTAAGCATACATGTAATCCCAGCATCTAAGACTATAGTATCAATGGCACCCTAAATTTTTCTTCCAGAGTCTTTCCACCGAATTCGTTGTATTATTAACCAACCCTTGCTCCAAAGCAATAAGAAAAGCGCTTGAAGGAAAAGGAAATAGGGCTATCCAAGTTCAATATTTAATCACTTCTCTTAGCCAAAGAGAGGCATATATTGCAGATGCAGAAAGATTGAAATCAGCACTGCCAATCACTTCGGTGAAGCATGTTGATTTTGAACCTGTCACAGAAGCCACCCCTCTACCTCTACCCTCGATTAAAGTGGGATGCTGCTGCGTTTCTTCCCTCGGGTTTTCTGAAATTGTTTCAAATATGTTCGCGGGGGAGTGGAGGAAATTTGATCTTTCGACGACTCTACGGAGGGTGTAGTTTTTAGGATGGCGGTGAAAATGGCTGTCAGCTATAAAAGAAATTTCAGTTGGATCGTATTTTAGTCCTCCCTCACCCCCTCTTACTTATCGCCAACTGGACGAATTAAATTTTTGTTATAATATTTGAAAGAAATTTTTCATTATTAGTGCTCTTAACGTGATAGAAAATCTAGAAATGTTTCAGAAAACTGCGCTGTTGGCGCAGTTTAGCGCCTTTTCCCCTCGTCGCCAAAGACAACAAGTTTTAAAAAACACGCATACAATTTCCAGCATTTTGTATTGTGTATCTAAAATAGCTTTACACAAAAATAAACTAGCCAAAAATAATCCAAAAGAATAACTTTAAAAGGTACTTAAGTATTATACCATCGACCATTTTCGTCAAATCAAAAGAAGTTGCAGAATGCCGTGAAATACAGCAATAAAGGAAACCATTCCACCAGAAGAAAAATTACTAATGTATTTTTACATCATGTATAAGTGTAATAAAGTTCTCCTTTAATGTTTGAAACGTATGTTTTTTTTTAATTTTTTTCTCTTTGCCAAAAAACCAACATGCAGTCATAATAATCCTAATTGTTGGTTTTTCGACAAAAATTAATTTTTTGTATTTCAAGGTATAAAAATTTACCCAAATTTCAAAATAAATACATATATTGAGCATACACTTAGTTTTGTATAATTTTCTTGAATAAAAGGGGTACTTCTGTATTATCGCAACAATCGCTAACTTTATTGATAACTCGCCAAGTTGGTAACCCTGATTTCATATGTGTCGTACGAGCTGATTTGGCAACCAGGAGTTTAGTTTCATATAATCGTAATAATTCCATTGCATTGTTACAAGAAGAAAATCACTAACATACGTGAACTTAAAACTTTTTCTTCTGTAAAACCCATCAATATTTTTCCTTGGTATTTTTAATAACATTTGAAACATAAAGCTTAAAGTTATTTTAATAAATTTTAAATAATATTTAACTTTGAAATTAAATTGCCTTTGTGTTCTATTTTTTTCTGCATAATCTTGTCTTCAGTTTTTGAAGCATTAAATAAATTTGATACTTTTAAAATGTTTTTATCCTTTATTATACTACGCGACTTAGACTTACCGATTGCATTGGAACCACGTGTAATAGCAATACAATTGCTATTCATAAAGACTGAGGGCTTCAAGTTTCAATTTCGCCAAATTCAACAATGTGTAGAATAATGGAAAATTGTCTTTAAAGTTCTCCCACAGTGTGATGCGGAAATTAGAGAGTACAGAGAGTGAAATGCATCTGCTAAAATGTTATCTCCATCTCTTAATCGTAGTTCAAAATTACGAAATTTGTTGCCAATAACCCTGATGTATTTCTACACTCCTGAGAACAATATTGATTCAAAATCGATCCAAATGAAATTCCCATTCAATCTTCAAAAAAGAATATTTTTCAAATTTTCACTTTAAGAAATGTTCGTGTGCATATGTTAGATATTTCACAATTTTTTGCTAAAATGAAGTTAAAACAAGTAATATAAAAAAATTAAGTCAATTCCTACTTACATCAACAAAGTAAAATTTTATTTTAACTACTTTTTATTAAATAGGTACAATTAATATAAATATGTATAAACATATGATAGAATCACAGCATTAAGTGGTAATTAATTTTTATTAATTATCATTAAAGTATTTTCTTGTCATCCAAAACAATCGTGTCTATAAAATTTCAGTTGAACTGAATACTTTAAAAGGTGAGAAAAAAAACCTTTTTCAAGTTTTGGCACAAGTCGCCAAAAGGGTCGCTAAGTCGCCAAAAATGATGCCAACGTGGCTATATTTGTAATTCTTTAAATAATTAGTTTTAATCAATTAATTTTTATTAATTATAATTAAATTACTATATTGTCATCCAAAATAATCATGTATATAAAATTTCAGCTCAATTGAGCGCCTTACAATTTAACGATTAACGATTGAAAATTCCACCAAGATAAATAAATATATAGAGAGTGTGAGCTAATAGTAGGAATTGAAAAAAATGATACTTATGTATTATCTCATCAATCGCCAACTCTATTAATACCTCGTCAAGCTGGCAACCCCGATCTCCTTTGTATTGTACGTGCTTAACTGGCAACCAGGTGCTTCGTTTCATATAATGTCGCCAATAGGTTGCGTTAATACCTAAGTACCAAAAAAAATTAACTATGCATAGTAATTACCAAAATAAATAACATTTTTTATTATTTATAATCTCAATGTTTTACTAAAATACTACTTTTGACTAAAAACATTAACTATATTAATGTCACAATTATTATACATTTCAGTCTAATAAACGTCGCAATTATTACAAAGGAAAAGAAAGAAATAGAGTTGGAAAAATATTTTACCTTCACATCAAGCTCTAAATGCACACATATGGCATGTTATTTTATAATCATATAAGAATTTTCGTATTGAAATTTTTTATTATTTGATACTTGTCACGATTCATTTTAACTTACTGTCTTTCATGTTTCTTGACTACATTCTGAGTAAAAATATTGAAATAACTGGAAAAAATTTAACAAACCAAGGCAATTTATTTTGAAAAAATTGCAAAAAAATAATAATAATGTATTCTTGTATCAAATTTGTTAAAGAGTAATATCTCTAAATAATTCTTGATATTGTTGCTATTAATCTTTATCAAATGAAAGTGAAATTAAAATTAAAGCTAACACAACGTAATAAGTAATTATAAGGAAATTAGACACATTAAATATATTTATGTTATAATATTTTTATTAAATCATGCAATTTATTATTTTATTACCTTCTCTGTCAGTCCAAAACGAAAAATATTTATTTAATCATTAAAAAATAGCCTTAATAATTCTATTACATGAAAATATTTTATGAACTTTATAAAAATAGCAAAAAACATTGAAAAATTTAATTTATTAAATTTTCATTCGCAGAATTTGTATAAAACATAAAATTTCCATTTTTAAGAATAGGAATGCATAAAGTGTCATAACATTAACATAATGAACTATAACTATTTTGCTATTAAACTAATTATGTATGATTTGATAAAAAAAAATAAAAGTAGCAAAGGCATTAAACAGGCATTAAAAATGCTGTTGGAGTAAATAAGAGAAACTAGCATTATTTACAGCATTTAATGGTTTTGACATATCCTCTAACCAAAGGAAATAATTGACAGGATTATCCAGAATTACCCAGTTTAGGTTCCGTTTAATAGATGCCCGGGTTGGCTTAGTGGCTATGGTTAAGAACTCTTAGTTGGTGTGTCATGAGTTCGAGCCCGTCACAGAGAATCCACCATGAAGAGAGATTAATGCACGTCAAATCGGTCGGTGCTCAAAGTCCTTCCGTGACGTGGTGGGGAAATTCGGAGACGAGGGTGCCATCTCAGGTGTCATCCTCGTCACTTAACAAAATTACACCCTCGTTACTTTCAAAATTTCGAGGTTCATCGCCAATGGCCCTGGGATTGCTTTAAGTGTGACGTTAATAGACACTCAGTTGAATAACATGTTCATATATGCATCTATTGTACACAAAATTTGTAACAAAATACAGTCGAACCTCCATATTACAAACCTCTATATAGCGAATATTTTTATATACCGAACTTTTTCCTGGAACCTAGAACATTTCACGATTTCCTTCGTAAAATAACATCCCAATAGCGAAGTGCATTTTCTATATAACGAACTTTTTCTCTTGTGATTCAATTTTTTTCTCCCTATTTTTGAAGTATTTCTGGACATTTTAAGTTGTTCTGTCTTTTATAACATTTTATGGGGGTCATAAATCTTGAACTGGTTTTGTTAGTTACTTAACTCGCCGAGAGCACAAGAATTCTGGGCGTTTGGACCAAGAAGGGCAACCTATAACCCCCGTTATCCAGTTCACTGGAAACATTTTCGATATCCCCTTTTACCCTTAGTGAAGTTATCTCGTGTCCCCGTGTCTTTAAACTAGTCTCCATTAATTTGTAACGTTGTTCCGTCGTACTGATAACTTCGTTTCTTGCAACTAGAAGATGTCAAAACGTAAGAGCTTGAGCATCAAAGTAAAAAATTCGTTAAGAAACTTTTATTGCAGTTTTCTTCTTTCCTTTCTTTTTTTTGACAGGTGAGATATATAATATATATATAGAGAGAGAGAGAGAGATTTAATAAAAGATGTGAATAATTACTTTTTTTATTATATGGTGTTTAGGAATTTAAAATGTGTTGTTTTATGTGGCTTATAAAGATAATTGAAAGGTAACCTCTACATAACGAATTTTCCATATAACGAACTTTTTTTCGGGATTTAGCTACATCGTTACATAGAGGTCCGACTGCATATGCTTAAAATTCTTTACTTCGAAATAATATCATTTAGTTCATTATTAATTGATAGATGCGTATGTTATCCAAGTTACACACACAGTGTAAAATCTATTTACCTTATGTTACGAACCAAAGTAACAATTAGAAATATAGATAATTTATTCACCGCTTTAGTAAGGAAAGAGTATTAATTTAATTGATCACCCTCATTCAATCAATCAATCAATCAATCAAGCGGCCCATCACCTGAATGAAGTGTTCACTTATAACCTTCCCCTAAACCCAAATGAGATAAAGACCTCCTTAGATATATGATTTGAAGAAAATAAAAATTTCTTTATTTAGCATTTGTTAACGCGCTGCTAGCTTATTAACAACCGAAATATTATAGTGCAATTAAAATGGAAATGCCACTAAATACAGTTAAGTCAAGTATCTGATATGATCATTATAGAATTAATTATACAATTTATTGTTATTAACTTCGCACTTTTCAGTCATAATCAAGCTATATGTTCCACATCAGAACCCAGTATCTCTTTATTTAAAATTCTCCAGCACCTTAGTATTCTAATCAATGAGATCGTGAACTTCGTGATCGATAATATGCAAAACGAATCCTTATTCCGCCTTATTATCTTATTAACATATTAAATAACATAAGGAAAACCAAGTGATTGTTAACAAGTAATGTAAAAAAAAATTAAGTCAATTCCTTCTTTGAATGGATTAATATAAAGTATTTTGTTAACGATTGAAAATTTGAACAAGATATATATAAAAGGAGAGAGTGAACTAATAGTAAGAATTGAAAAAAGAGCATGATTTGTGTGTATTGTTGTAACAATGCACTCCCGATTTGGCTAGTTTGGCTGAAAAACCGGTTTTCGACGCCAACTTTTGTCATCGTTCTAACAGTTACATTGTTACCACAATGGAGACGAATCTAAGTTGACGTCAAAAACCGGTAATTATTTTTATTAATTTAGTTAAATTAATCAGTTAATATTTTAAAAAATTTATTAAAATCAGGTGTCATCCACTACAAGTTTAAAAAAATTATTTGAACTTGATTGAATGAATAGGAAAGTATTTTATGAACGATTGAAAATTTGAACAAGTTGTATAAATACACAGTCGGACCTCTATATAACGAAGTCCCTAAATCCCGAAAAACGTTCGTTATACGGTGAATTCGTTATATAGAAATCTTTTCAATTTTCCTTATAAACAACATAAAAAAAACAAATTTAAAACTCATAAACACTATATATTTAAAAAAACAATTATCCAAACCTTTTTTGTAAATTAATAGATATTTATTTTATATATCTTACTTATCAAAAAAAAGAAAAACTGCAAGGAAAGTTTCTTGAATCCTTTATCCACTTCCTGAAGAAATAATTTTTTTTTCTTTGATGCTCAAGCACTTATATTTTGACGTTTTCGAACCTCAAGAAACGAAGTTACCAGTACAACTTATCAACACTACAGATCAACACTATTCAAGGACACGGGGACACGAGACAACTCCCCTGAGGTTGTAGGGGGATATCGAAAATGTTTCTAGTGAATTGGACAATGTGGGTTACAGGTTGCCCTGCTTGGATGAAACGCCCAGAATTCCAATGCTTTTGAGCAGTTAGGTACTTTATTAAACCAGTTCCAGATTTATGACCACCATAAACTGTGTTAAAAGGGAGAATAATCTGAAATGTCCGGAAGTACTTTAATAATAGAGGGAAAAAATGAATCACAAGAGAAAAAGTTCGTTGTATAGAAAATGCACTTCGCTATAGAGAGGTTATTTTACGAAGAAAATCGTGAAATGTTCTTCGTTACAGGAAAAAATTCGCTATATAGGAAAATTCGCATTGTAGAGGTTTGTAATATGGAGGTTCCACTATATATATATAGAGAGAGAGAGAGAGAGAGCTAATAGTAGGAATTGATAAAATAGTTTAAAGCGATTGGATAGTAACCGTATTGTTACAAATGGTAGTATTGAACCACGCTATGCCTGTCGTTTTTCTCGCAGTAACTCTCCTTGGGGAAAATTGAGTTTTACAGGGAAGTTCACTTCCCATCATGTAACAATGATACTAAATTCTGCATCGAGTAAAGAAACTGAAATAACTAATGTCTAAAATCAGTATCTATCGTATCATTGAATGCCACTATCATTACTGTATATAAAGAGTGTCTTTTTTCCAGGTAATAGAAGTTTAAGTTGGCATTACTTTCCAAGATGGCGACCGATTTAACAGCTGTCAAGTGATTTATTCTCAGTTTGATTTGGCAATTCATCATGAATAGACTCACGCCTGAACAACGCTTTTAGATTCATTCGTTGAATGGGCCCAAAACGAGATTGCCGTTGTTCCCGATTTTGATAAGCGAATTTTGTTTAGCGATGAAGCGCACTTCTGGTTGAATGGCTACGTCAACAAACAAAACTGCCGCATTTGGAGTGAAGCTAATCCACAAGTGTATGTCGAAACACCGTTACATCCAGAAAAACTAACTGTTTGGCGCGCTTTATGGGCTGGTGGAATCCTTCTTCAAAAACGATGAAGGCCACAACGTTACAGTCAATGGTGATCGGTATAGAGCCATGATTACTAACTTTTTCATTCCTGAATTGAACAACCATGATGTCCAGGATCTGTGGTTCCAACAAGACGGCGCAACATGTCACACAGCTCGTGCCACAATAGATTTATTGAAAGACACGTTTGGTGACCGCTTAATTTCACGTTTTGGACCTGTGAATTGGCCTCCAAGATCTTGTGATGTAACACCGCTAGACTATTTTCTGTGGGGCTATGTAAAGTCATTGGTCTATGCGGATAAGCCACAAACGCTTGACCATTTGGAAGACAACATTCGCCGTGTTATTGCCGATATACGGCCACAAATGTTGAAAAAAGTCATCGAAAATTGGACGTCCAGATTGGACTACATCCGAGCCAGCCGTGTCAGTCCTATGCCAGAAATCATATTTAAAATGTAATGCCACAAGATTATCTTTCGAATAAAAAAAATTCATGTCAATCGAATAATACATCGTTGTTTTATTGCAATTTAAAGTTCTCTCTATACCTCTAAAAAAACACCCTTTACTACCAGAAACGTTTACATTTTACCACTTTTCTTTTGCAAACTTAAGTGGAAACACAAAACACATTTATTTTATAATCCCTTTAGGAATCACTATAGTTGCTCATGTTACAATGTTTAGACCCTCTAACCCTTGCATGGTGTGATGTAGTTATTAGGAAAGTGAGGTCCATATTTGTTGTTTGATTGTGTGTGTATTTCAGAATTTTGAGATATGGATTGAGATTCAGAATTTCGATAATAATACTCGTGAAGCTCTAGAACCACATGAATTCAAACCAGCAAAATATATACACCATGCGGCAAGTGGATTTAAAAATCAAAATTAATTGACAGTACTCAGCGAACTTTGATAAAACCTAAACTTGAACTCACTACCCACCTGAAACAAATCTTATTTTTCACCATCAAAATAACAAGGCACTCTGCAGCAACACGAGGGCTGTTGGTAGCAGACGTCGTAATTTTAAACCTCAATCAAATGATTAGGAAAACATCTTATCTAGGACCCCACTCTCCAAACTTCCTCACCACTACAACCTAAGGACTTTAATCCTCTACAAATTTAATGCAATTGGCCTGTTACAAAAGAGGAGGGAGTAATATCACCAGAATTTGCACCCATGACTCGATAGATAACACACCCGTCCAGAGGCGCTTACAAAAATTTTTCAAGGGGTGGGGGGTCCAGGGTCGAAAATCCACTACTCACGTATCATTCCTCAATTCGCTGCCAAACATATTCTTTTCATTTTGTTAATTTCGGGAACAAAAAACAGTAAAACTTAAATTATTGAGTTAATAATTAGCATTAATTAATAAAATAAATTGGTAATAACAAATACTTAATTAAATTTTAAATATAAACACAGGACTATTATCAATCGAAAAAAAAATCAAGGGCAATTGGGGTGTCTTGACCTGTGGACTCCCCCACCCCTTGTGTGCGACACTGCGCCCGGAAGAGAGTTCATGGCTATGAACGTTCAACTTTTGTGGTCGCAAATCACCATTGGAGCTTATACAAAATAAACTTCAGTAAAAAGTATCCAAGGGTTCATCTGTAAGCCTCAGAATAATATAATAGCAATAATTAATCAAATCTAATTGCACGAAAAATAACGTAACAATATCATTAAAAAAATTATGTGATAATATCACATATTTCATGTATGATACATGAAATCGTTACTGAAATATATAATTTTTTTATAAAAAAAATAAAAGAATAACATAGCATTTTTTTTCCTTCCTTAGCAAAAAAAAAAAATATTTCTCTTTCTAAATTACTCATCTCATCTAACACCCAACCCAAAGAAACTGTCACACACAACCCCAAACGATAAATAAGACCCCTCCCCTTCTAAGACTCAGTCGGTCAACCTCTCTCCTAAGAAGATGGTCAAGAAGCGAAAAACCCCAGCGTGACAGATCATAAGAAAAAGGAAAGAAAAGCCTCACGCAACAGGCAACGCCGCAAGTCCAGTGGGAAAAAAGCACCACCTAAACCGAATCAATACGTATGTGAGAGCCTAAAGGAGAAGAGTCACGGGGAAGGAGAAGACTGAAGCAACAGTGACATGTTGCTCCTTCCCCAACAAGTGGGAACCTGTTGATAGAGTGAGAGAATCTCCTTTTTTTTCGCTACTTTTTAGGACCCCTCGCAAATAGGGAAGGTGTACATTGTGGTCCAGACGATAATTGGTTCAGGTGGATGGATACTGGGATGGCTAAGAGTTGAAAGGAACATTTTTTCTCAAGTTTCTTTCGGATTTCTTTGTCTGGAGAAGATGTTCGTCTATGGGTGGTAATCTTATCTGGAGATTTTGAGACCCCCTGAGATTAGATTTAAGGCTTTTTGCGGATGGGTTCGAGTCCCTTTCTAGACACTTTTTGGGGAGGTGGTTTTGAGGTTTTTTTTTTTTTTGTTTGTTTGTGTTTTTGGCATTAAAGGAAATATATGGTTCGTGTGAATATCTTATTGTATTATGTAATGTAAGTAAAAGTATTGGTGAAATTTTGCACATGTTTTGAATAATATTTTTGTGTTGCCAATGGGAAATGCATATGTGCTGGATATATAAACCAGATAGGAAATGGAAAGAGTAGTAATAGGTAGTAAATATGTAGGTGGGATATGGAAAATATTTTACGGTCCCTCTTTGTAGTGAATATGTATATTTTAAAAAATATCTGCATTCCATTTCAACATCGAAATCTTATATTAAATTTGTGTATATGTGCGCTAAAAGAAAAATCGGATCTAAAACCCTAAGAAAAGATTCTTATTTGAATAGTTATTAATGCGCGCCGGCTGGTCGCTGGCCTTCTCTACCCAAGGTTGCGGGTTCGACCCCAGCCCCAGTCGGTGGATTTTCATGATACAAAAAATAAACAGAGGCCATGTCGTATGATTATGCGGCATGCAAAAGATCCCTTTAGTGTCCGATTGGCTTGGATGCTATCGGAAAAATTAAATTCCTAAGAACTAATTTCGCACCAGCAGAGCTCTGGTGCCTCCCTCTGGGGAAAAAACTGGACGTTAAAATTATTCGCGGTAATTGGTATCGCCTAAATGGTGCCGCATACAAAAGTGATACCAGCTCCTGGGGAATGTACCAGGTCTGCAAAAGTAGAAACACCAATACGCAGCCCCATTACAGAAAAAAAAGTTACAAAGGCCACACAGTGAAGCAGCGACAGGGCTCTTGGTGACCAGCTTTGTGACCAAAAACATCAGGTAACAATGACTACCCTTGAGCTGGCGCACCATTCTCCAAACTTCCCCACCATGCCAACGTGATGGCTTAAGACCTCAACACGTTTAAAGCAGTGCTTCTCAAACTTTCAATATTTGCGACCCAGTTTTATATCATTATTTTTTTCGCGTCCCCTCCTCTCTTCCTAAAATATCAATATATTGAATACAATAATAATGTACTTTGACGCTTAAGCTACATGCCACTTTAATTACCAACCGTACAAATTATCCAGATAAGTATTAAATTTTGTGTATAATTTTGTATACGACAATCCCAAGGGAGTCGCTAGTAATTATTAACCTTGCTCTTAACTTAGTATGTGGCCGCGGTATCCAAGTGGTATAGGTACCGGATCGTGGCTTGCTTTGTCACAAGTTCGAGCCCAGTACCACTAAAGACCCGCCGTGTAGGGCAGCGATGCACGTTAAATCTGTCGAGAACTGTAACGTCCTATCGTTGGTGTAGTGTGGTAGTTGGGAGAGGGGGTGCCAGCTCAGGTGTTGTCCTTGTCAATTTACCATGGTTCAAAATTACGTGGGCTGTCGCAAAAGCCCTCGTGTAGCTGAACAGTGTGACGTGAATATTCAATCAATCAATCAATCTTAACTTAGTATTGATAAATTGATTGTCAAGTACATTGTGCAGTATAATACATTTATAAGTATATTATTGTGTGTTTTATTTTTTATTATGTTTGAATGTTTTTTTTTTTTGCTTCTTTTCAGAAATTAATATTTTTTTTAAAAAAAATAAGCTTTTAATTTCGACTTTCCGATGTGATCACCTCTCCCCCAAGTAGGGTTATCATGAAGCCTGTGGGGGACATCTCCCAGTTTGGGAAACGCTATGCTTAAGGTATATCAACTGCTGTACACCGTGGGTTTTCATTAGCACCAGGGCTGTGCAAAAGCAAGCTGACCATGACCATGATTGCTTGGCTATAGAGGTCATCATATATATTACAAGTGATTGTTAATGTTACGCTCAGAACACAAAGGCTATTGACATTGATTTCGTAATTTTGAAGCATGGACAAGGGATGAAGAGGGAACTTGTGAGCTAGAAAAATCCTCTCTCCAAACTTCCCCATTACACTAACGTAAGGACTTTGAACCTCGACACATGTAGTATAAATAAGCTTTTACACAAGGCTGATCTTTAGTGGCATCAGTAATTAAAAATTACACCTAAAAATAGCTCGAGAAACCATCTGTAATTCTTTGGGATATTTCCATAGCTATAGAAGAAAGCTGCTTTTTTACGAAACAATTTGATAAACTAGTCTTAGAATGTTTTAATCGTAAATATAAATCTTGAGTTTTATGGTATTCTGCAAAAAAAATTGAAAGATTTTATTTTATTTTATTTATTTATTTGAAAATAGAGACAAACATTTATTATTAATTCTAGAAAGGCTTGTGGGCTTATATAAAAAATTATTTATCTGTTTGAATTATCCACGCCAAATTTGCTAATTATTATCGTCAAATAGGGTAGTAACTCAAAGCAGAGAAAGGAGATTTGGGTGCAATTTGGCATCATTTCTGTTCTCTATCGCCAAAAGTGTGAACAAAACTAGGATTTTACTAAATGTATTAAAAAAGGGCAGACTTTCAGTATCTGAATTTTGATTTGTATTAAATGAATACAAAACTGTTAAATAGCGAGACATGCTGTTATACATTTGTGTTTATTGGAAGGATAAATCTAAACATATAAAGCAGCTCAAGTACCACACAAGAACAATGATAAATAATGAAAAGGAACAAACACATTTAAAGTAAGAAATACAAATTAACATGGAAACAAAAGTAAAGAGCTAAACATTTAAACAACAATAAAATGGACATAGGAGATGTAGCCTTTTTTTACTAGAAGTTCATGAAAGTTCTGGCATTTCAGTACAGTTTGCTTATCTCACCATGTTTTTGAAACTATTTATTTAGTCCTGGGTATAAAAGAAGCTCTGCATTCATGATGCCCGAATTTTACAAATTTAGCAAATACTAGATAGAAGGAGCAAATTCTATTAAGACATATGGAATGTCCCCAAATGGGATAGCCATTTCGGTGCTAGCTTGATAACACAGGCAAGACGCCAAGCAGCGCTTGTTGTAGCTGGAATGGAATTCAAGATGGCGGCAAAGCGATATCAAATCGTCAGGGTGACAGTTTTTAAAAATTGTTTTGAAATACATTGAAGCATATTTCAAAAGAAGAATATAGAAAAAGACTGAGAATAACCAAGATGAATCAATAAATAATAATATAATATAAAGTTACATGTATTAATAATATTAATCAATGTATAATAATAATCTTATAACATAATTTAATAGTAATTGCATATAATATTCATATAGTAGTATTTAATAATTATTATGTATAATAATATAGTATAATTTAATAGTAATTATATAAAAAAAGAATTAAATCATATTGTAATATAAAAATTATTTATATGAATACTCATGTAACGTAATTATAAATAAATAATTATACATAAAGAACATAACAATAATTATAAATAAATAACATATGTAATAATATTTATAAATAAGTAATAAAAAAACAGTTATTATAAGTAACGAATGTTATGATTAATACATACAACAATAATTGTATTTTTATATTATATATTAATAAAATAATTTCATAATATATAGTAACATTAATAATCATTATCAATTAAAAAGTACTGTGTGGAAACTTTAATATTCCAAAAACTGCAAAAATATCAAGGTAATCATATAGTAATGTTATCGCCCATCTTGACGAACATAAACAACAACTTGGCGAGTGGCTCCCTGATATCAAACTAGTTTCGCCATTTCATAGTTTCACCCTCTAGTGGCGGCTCTTGTTACCAAATTTGAACGCTCGTATTAATTTCAATTCAAGATCTTTTCGTGATTTAAATTTGACGGAGTACCATAGCCAAATTAATACTCAAGGGATCTATCTCATGCCACATAATCATATAACATAAGTGCCTACGATTTTCACATCCAGAGAATCCACGGGGTCTATAGCTGGGATCGAACTCGCAACCTTAGCATTACGAAGCAGGTCAGTTACCTCTCAGCCATCGAGCTGACTATTCAACTACCATCATTTTTATTGTAAAATAGCTGGGTAGTTTAAGTAATATAATCAATAAAATGCTATAAACATTAAATCGAGATAAAATAATTCAGCATTAAAATTTTATACATCAGAGGCTTACAACTAATTACAAATTCGGAAACTTATCTTCTTACTTGTATGCCCTCTTATCCACGCAACAGAGTACCCAACACGCAACCGCGACATAATTTCATTGGCAAAGATAATACAGATCAGTTCGAAGCAAATTGTCCAATCACAAACAACCTACCTCATGGTAATAAAACCAGGACGCGGGTATGGAGCTCTATAAATATTAAATGCAGAATCCGGCCTCTGCTTCGCTTGATGGATCGGTTTTGACTGTAATTTTGGGTTTGGAGGGGTGAGAGAGAGATCCCAATCAGACGATTCCGTTTCGCGTTGAAATCGTTTGAACGGTGATGAATTAGAAAAGAAGCTTTGAGCGATCATTTTTCAAAGCTAGTATTAGACTATGTAGTTTGACGTAAGAAGGTGGAGGGTTCGAAGATTGAATGCTGAGGATGTGATTCGAGTTTGGAAAGTTTGTTGCAGGTGATGTTTCGTGTCGTCTTTTAAACTGTGGTGGAGGCATAAATATTTATAAGCCGGTTTGGACTGCACTTCGGGAAATTACTTGTTTAAATATGCAGGTATAACTGTTCATTATATAGAAATTTGGTATTTACGTGATATAGAAAAAGCTAAATGGGTGTGTAAAATATTTTTATTTTACAAGCAAAAATAAAAATTTTAAATGAAATTAAAGGCGTTTTTTTAAGTTATACCCGAATAAGAAAAATCTTTTTGTTCAATCCACGATTATGTTACTCTTAGAGAATGGAACTTTAAATTTAAATTATTATCTGCTTAACTTAATAAACGTGTTAGTAGTTTAATATTTCTAACTTAATTTTATGTAATTACAATTAATTCCAACTTGTCATTGCAAGAAAGTTGAACATTTTATGTAGGATACTTTTAATATCCTTTCTTAAGGGGGTTCATCCATGTGACGGTCTGTTTTTTAAGCATTCTTAGGGAATTTTTTTTAACGACCAGTAAATATATAACTTTAAATTTTTTATTATTTATTTATATGTGTTTTAAGAGTATATATATAAATGTTTAGACAAAAATATCCAACAGACCGTGAGTTATAGAGCTCTAAACACATCCGCCTCGAAAAAATGGACGCTTACTTCCTCCACAATTCCGATTGATCGGCTTATGTGAAATTTTAAAAAATTAACGTCGTTTTAATCTTTAAGCTTAAATATACCAAATGAACAAAATTCAATTGAAAATATTAAATGGATTTTTGGTAGACTTCTAAAGAAAAAGTTTCGAATTTCATGGGCTTTTTTGTTATTTTTTTGTTATAAAAAACAGAAATATTTTGATTTTGTAATGATCGTAATTCATTTGGTGCGTGTGTATGTGCTGAATCTACCCTATAAATTTGAAGTCATTCGGTCAAATCGTTCTTGAGATAGGATGGAGGAAAGTTTGAAAAACACAGTTTTGAGGAAAACGCGTTTAAATTTTCCAAATCCGATTAAAACAATGTAAATCTTGACTTGGCGCTACGAACAGCTGCTCTTCTAACACCTGCTTCCTTATAACGACTCTTCTAATTTTAAAAAATTACTATACCAACTTATTCTAGACATGTTGAGGAAGCAATTCATGAAAAAATTTATATTAATATAAAGTATTAAGATGAATTGTATTTAAATAAGATTTAATTTATGAACAAAAAATTCCTTATTTCAATACTAGTAGCAATAAACTAAAATAGTACTGACAAAAAACGAGTTTTTTAAACATAGGTTTTCTTTCAAAAAAAACTTCACGCTTTGCTTAACATAATTTTTTATACCTTAAATTTTAAGAGCGGGAGGGAACTTTGAGTCTTTTTGAATTCATTCAATAATTAGTTTTAATAATTTAGTTTTATGAAAGGGTAGTGTAATTTGCTGGTTCTAATATTTAACTGCTTCACGTTGTAAGCAATTCGAATTTTGAGTAAAATCTAATTCTTTAAATAATTAGTTTTAATCAATTAACTTTTATTAATTATAATTAAATTATCGTACCGTCATTCCAAACAATCTTGTATAGAAAATTTCAGCTCAATTGAACGCTTTAAAATGGGAGAAGAAAGCTTTTAAAGTTTTGAAACAAACATAGTTGCAATATGAGTAGAAGAAATCCCATTGAAAAGAAATGTACTGTATGTTAATTAAACAAAAGTAAATAGATAAAACTAAATTAAACAATATTTTTTAAATTCAATTTAATTGGCCATTTAAATCATTGTATATCATAAGAATGAATGAGCAGAACAGATTAAATTTTGAAATCGCAAAGTCTTCAAAGCTATTGTAAAAGCATGAAAAATTTAAGATATTTATTCAAATAATTAGGATAAAATAACTATTTTATTGATTTTTTAAATAAGGATTATTTTATTTTTCTTTAAAGAATTTCACGTTTTATTATTTCTTCTATTCATTTCTATTATACATTAAGATTAATTACATATATAATTTGAAAGTGATTTAATTTATGAAAAATAAATCCAGAAATCTTTATTAAACTGTTATTTCTCATATAAATATCAAATGCTTTTATTTAAAAATTTCATTTACTTGATAATGTATATTTAAATTTCCGAGTTTTGGGGTCTCAGGGATGTTAAATTTCTCTAGAGGTCTGAAAATATAAACAATTTTCAAACAGGTATAATTCCTTTAAATTTAAATTAAATAATTCGATCCTTCTACACATTATTTATAAAGAAATGGGGATGCAGAAAAGTATAAAATGTTTAAAATATAATCATAATTTCAAAAAGTATAAGCATATGAAAATAAGAAACTTTTCTATAAGAAATATTTATTAAGTTTTACGTCACGCATGCTATTTTCTAAAAGAGTAGGTTTAATTACTAGCTTTAAGTTGATTTATAAAGACAAATGTATTCTTATTACTTTGTAGCTACTTTTATATAAATATAGAATAATAACTTACATATTTTAATAAATAAAAAACATACATTTTTAAAAAATATTCAAAAAATTGCAATATTTTGCAAATATTCTGAAATACAAAAGATATATAATACTAAAATTAGGCAGGGTTTAAAGAGTAGGATGTATTGTATAGTTCTATAAAGTTTTATACACATCAGAGGCTAATATTTTAGAAAATAGCGTGCGCAAAGCAAAAAATACTTAATATTTATTATAAAATTTTCATATGCTTATGACTTATAAAATTATTATTATATTTTAAACATTTTATACTTTTCTGAAGCCCCATTCTATTATAAATAATGTGTAAAAGATTCGAATCATTTAATTTAAATTTAAAAGAATTCTACCCGTTTGAAAATTGTTTATATATTCAAACCTCTAGAAAAATTTAACACCCCTGAGACCCTTTATAGTTCTTTAAGGTTTAGAAAAAAATTAAAAACCAATAAATATTACTAAATATTTTTGACCGATTACGATTTAAATCACTTACTAAAATGAACGGCATTGCTACAAACTTTAAGAAATAATTGCTTATTTTCAATTTCTGAAGAAAAAAAAATATCTTTGAAAGACAAAATATCTGTTCATATATTCCTACATATAAAAAAATTATCTACAATAATTGAAATATTTTTGTGAAAGATGTAAATATGCAATTTGAAAGATGAAATGAATTTATTTAGTTTTTCCCATCACAAATACAATATTTCAGGTGATGTAAATCTTATTTAAAGACTGATTAAAACCCAGAATACAATTTTTCCTCTTGCATTAATTCGTTTTTTCACCTTGGATGAAAAAGCTTCCATCCATTCCCAACCTACAAACGATAATGAGTTTTTTTTTTTTTTTTCATTCTTATTTTTTAATGGCATCACACCTAGTTCCAATATGTTTCAAAAGAAAAAAAAAATCAACATCAAAACAAAAAAAACGCAGCGCCATCTCTCGGATGTGTATCGATTCATTTATAAGCAATAAATTTTTCCC
This sequence comes from Trichonephila clavipes, assembly GCA_019973935.1. Classification (NCBI taxonomy): domain Eukaryota; kingdom Metazoa; phylum Arthropoda; class Arachnida; order Araneae; family Nephilidae; genus Trichonephila; species Trichonephila clavipes. The sequence continues at coordinate 1,042,705 of BMAU01000459.1, read as the reverse complement.
GCGCCTTAATTTCCTTTGTTTGTGCTTTTTTATTCGGGTTTCCCGGATGTGAAACAATTTGGGCGACAAAATTCGGCGACATTTTAATCAACGGGCTAAAAAACGTAGAAAGCTCAAGCCGGAAATGGGTTTTACGACGTTTTCGGGAACTTAAGGGTAAATTATTTTACGAGGTTTTTTCTTATTTATTTACCTTTTATTTTAGTTTTTTTATGGTCTTTGTTACCCTCTAGGTGATGGATATTTCTTTTTTTATATACATATAAATAAATGTCGTTGTTTGAAGAAAGAAAGAAAGAACTAATCCAAAAACACTATTTCGTTATTTTTGTGCCATCTTTCGTTTAAATTGTAATTTAAGGGCTTATTTTTTAATATGCGGTTTATAATTTATTATAATATAATTTTTATATTTTAATTCCTAGGATTTTTGTAGTTATCCAAAATGTTGTAGGTAGTTTTTCATATAGTTTTAATAGTCCAATGGTCTCAATTCCTGACGGTCACATGGTATAGACAAAAACACGTGACCTTCATTGAATTCAAAACCGACATTAAAATAATTGTACTTTTGTTCTAGTTGCAAAGCTTGGAAAAACTTTCAAATTTCATAATTGGTAAAATATGTTCAAGTGTTATGAAAAATAATTTCTTCAAAAGGTTTCAAAATTAAGAAAAATACATTTTTATACGTGAACTTTAAAATAAAATGCATTTTGTACACCTATGTGCTTTATTATTAAGAAATATATACTTTTTAAAACAGAGTTTCTGAGAAGAGAAAAAGTTGGCAACAATGAAGCGCATGAAATGAATAGCTGGAAACATATGATTACTTTCATTGTGTGACTATGACATCACATGAGATTTTGAATTGATTGGCTAGAAAACACGTGGTTGTCATCATCATGTGACTAGGACGTCACTTGAATTTTACCCATTTAGGACAGTCACATGATTAAAAAATTCATGCGTTGTCCTTTAAATTAAAAGAACTCACGTTAGACTTTTTCTTGATGTTCCATAGAAACATTTAGACGAAATTTCAAATATGATTATTTAATAAAAATCTACTAGTGTTAAGATTTTTCAAAATGTTTCAAAATTAAAAAGAAAATACTGATATATTGTACATATACTTCTAATTTAAGAGTATTTTATTTACTCTTACATGTACAATATTATTGTTTATAAATATATACATATTTGAAAAAATCTGGAAAAAATAAAATTTCGGTACAGCGAAGTATATGAGCTGATTGGGTGGAACACGTGATTGTGTTTATGATGTGGCAATGACGTCACATGAATTTATCAACTGATTGGCAAGAAACACGTGTTTGCAATTATCATGTTACTTCGATGTCACATGAATTTAAACCCGTTTAATGCTTCATGTTTATAATATAAACTTTCTTTTCATAAATTCATAAAATATTACTAAAAATGTCGAAGTGTATTTGGAAGAGTTTTAATGTATACTTGCGAACATAATCTTTCAAGCAATTAATAATACAGACTGTTAAAATTTTTATAAAGACAATTTTTTTAAGAAAATCACAAATACGTAATTGTGCGACATTTTTTCTTATTTACTCAATGTTTGTTGGTTTAATGATCTTTTTTACCGGTAAGAATAGTAACATTTTTTCCCTTTTATTTCAAGGAATTTGTTTCTCAAACGGGGATACATTATTCAAATATGACCAAAAAATATCCAATTTTCTTACTCTCTCATTTAAACTGTGATTTTCTAAATATCCGCGTTTAATATTTTGTAGCTCTAACTACATTATTTAACCACTTATTTAACTTTTTGTAACAGTATGTCGAATCAAAAACTAAAACAGAGCACGTGACGTCTACATTTTTTACAGACTTTAAATGACCTTTTCTCTGGTTTTTATCCCGTGATAATCGTGTATTTAAACTGCTAAGACTTTTTTTTGCATTCCATGTAAATTTTGAAATTTTTGGGGGGTGTTTTTCTGGTTGGAATATGTTGTGCTGTTTCCGACACAAAAAAAGTGTAAAAACAAAGTAATCCGTCGTAATACCAATCCCATGCATAGAATTGTGAGGAACACTTCTAAAAATATTAGAAAAAAATTGCTCCAAATATATTACAATTTGTAGAAGTAGCAGTAATTTTAATATATTCAAATAGTTTTTAAAAATTTAAAATAATTATTTAAAAAATGAAGTATTTTTACTGAAATGTGTATTTTATGTGTGTTTATTTAGTACATACATTTTAGGGTACATACAAACCTGTTCATATAAAAATAAAATTAAAAATTGTTGTTTGCAGGGTACTGTGCTGCCTTAAAATGACAAAAATGCATAATGACAACTTTAAAAAACTACCAATACATGATTATACAAGATTTTTCTTACTAACTCAATATTTGCTGGTTTGTGTGGCGATCTTTTTTTACCAATAGTAATACTAAAATTGTATTACCTTTAATTTAAATGAATTAATGTATTCCTTTTAATAAAAAAAGGAAAACATAACTTTCGAAATTTATTTTATTTTAAATTCAAGCACAAACAATTTACATTTTAAAGCTCATAATTAATTTTAAAAAATGCTTCGTGCACTGAAAAACGTTACTCAAAAAATAGATACAGGGTTATGAGTAATTTTATAATATCGATACAAAGTAGCGTCAATTTGATTTAATTTTAATATTTTCTCAAGGAAAATAACAAAAATTACATTTTTCTAAAAAAGGATCTCTTTTTATTTATTTAAAAGACCTAAAGCTGCTCTTATTATATGTTAAGTTTTTAATCCATCACATTTTTAAAAGAGAAAAATATACATATTCTAAGAAACAAAATAAAATTGCTTTCCATAATTTTTTCTTTTGATAAATTTCGTAGAAAACATTTTATTATATAAGAGAATACTTTTGCAATAATAAATAAAGAATTTCAATGGTTTTTAATGAAAATCAAACATGGTTTTGCTTGTTTTACATCAATTTTTTTACCTCTTAACAAAAATGTACTCTGTGTAAAATTGTATATTTCCTGGAACTCTAGATACAATTATTATTTTTCTTTCTAATTCAAACATAAAAAAGGGCAAATAAAAATATGTTTCTATGAAAGTGTATTTAATATTCTTTTTAATCAAAATATCTTTGCATTTATTATTAAAATATATTTATAATATTTTTTTCTTTAAATAAAAAAGGCTTTTGAACCTATACTTATTATTTAATTAAAGTATTTAAAAAATACTTTATTTTCTAATTGGTATAAAAAAGGAAAAAAAATAACTAATGCATTTTTAAATGCTTATTTTACAAAGGAGTTCTTATATTTTAAAAAAATCTCAATTTTTTTTAATATAAATATTTTGTGAACATTTTAATATTTTTCTGTTTAGTATTACATCTGAAGTTTTTGTCTGAGTAGTGTTTTTTTTTTTACCGTTGATGTATATTAATCAAAAATAAAACCTACATGAAAGATTTTTTACTAGTGTAATATTTAGCAACTTCTTTAAATTCAATACTAAAACTATCTTTTAAAAAAATATGCAAATAAAGTTTAAAAAATGGGCGTAAGGGCTCTTGGTTTTTTTTTTTTTTTTTTTTTTTTTTGCAACTCGCCAAACCATGAAATAAAAAGTCAGATTAACTATTAAGTGTTTTTCCATATTTTAAAATAAAGATTGATAATTAATCACAATCTGAGAAGAATATAAAAGAAATGATAATTTAATTCGTTTGCTTTTTTGCAAACATTTCAAAGCTATTTTATTGATATTATTTTTGACTTTTTCAAGTATAATAATTCTTGTCATTTGATTGTGATTTGGGTGAACTTTGGTGTTTTTTCGAACAGCCGCAGTGCTCTACAACACATTAGTGGCTGGCCCACCGCATATGATGAAACCAGCGTATCTATTCTGCTCAAACTGCGGAAGATTTATCAGACCCCCGACGTCCACATCTAATGGATACCATCATATGTTAATATTACAGGTAATGAGATCACTGAGAAATAGACTAGCCAAAAAGAGGGTAGTGAAAATGAAGCGGCTATTGGCACTTTGCTTACATATCAAGAAATATACTCAAATAAAAGATTTAAACTCAATTTAATATGACACCTACACACCAATGGTACACAGAACATCCCCTTACTTTCTGTTTGAAATCAAATGTGACCATAGGTTTCAGACTCCTCTAGATAGACTAACAAGTAGCCACCTTAAATATTTTTCCTTTGATAATGGCAAAAAAATCCATACCTCTTGTAAAAAATGCTGTGACCATCCAGCTTCACCAGATCGCATTCTGGTATGCATCGAACTTTCTAAGGGGAATTTGGCATCCGATCCACATATTATTAAAAACTTTTTGGTGAACAACGATCTGGAGCTGATTTTGCATAGAACAAAAGCATAATAATTCACAAACATGGAATACTTTTTTAATTAATAAAACTTCTTGACATTTATGTAAGTCTCGTATGGTTGTTATACATATTGAGTTTTTCAAATTTAGAAAATTCACTGAATAAAAAAAAGTATTGCACTCTTTTAGTGTAAAATCCAATAGTATTCCGTTTGGAGATCCTATACTTAAGGTATCCGACTACGTTCGGAACCGTGATTTTCAAAAGCGCATAAATGGATCATTTTCATGATATTTAGTGTCACTTAGATTAGAATATATGCATAAATATGGGGATTTAAGGACATTCTGACAAAAAAAATTATTTAAATATAATATTTTGGCAAAAAATTAATTTAGAATAATCTTTTTTCCAGTTCTCCTTTTGTGAAAAATGCTTCTATTATAATAATATTTTGCCTGTATATAACTCAGACCTCTCTACAGAGGCTCAACTAGAATGTTTGAAATATATAACTTAGAAATGGGTTTATTCATATTTTACGACAACAGAGGGGAGCAATTTTAAGAAAAAAACGCCAATAATTATTTCAATGGGTGGTAACTCTGAAAATAATGTGAATTTTTCAAAAATTCTAGTTGAGCTTCTGTACAGAGGTCTGAGCTATGTGCAGGCAGAATATTATTATAATAGAAGCATTTTTTACAAAAGGAGAACATTTTGAGAAAAGGTTATTCTAAGTTAATTTTTTGCCCAAATATTGTATTTAAATAAATTTTCTTGCCAAAATGTCCTTAAAACAATTTTATGCATATATTCTAATCTAAGTGACACTAAAAATCGTGAAAATTATCCATTTATGCGCTTTTTTAAAATCACGGTTCCGAACGTAGTCGGATACCTTAAACATTAGGCAGACAGATTTATTATGTAAAACTGTCTTCTCGGCATCAAGAGTAGGAAAGCAGGAAAGAATGTATAAGTTTGTTTGTTTTTTCCTTGAGAGCTTTCATAATAAAAAAAAAACTACCATGGGACAACCTTAAATCTGGCAATGCCTTAGTAATTTACATATTTCAGCGTAACTGTATTTAAAAATAAATAACTTAGATGTATTTCATAGGTAAATGTTAAATGTAATGTATATATAGTTATATTTTTTAACAAATCTTTATATTTTTATATAACTTTATACAGTTTATATAAGCTTTGTTATATAGTTTGATTTTTATGTAATTATGATTACAAAAAAATATAATTACATTTCTTGCACATTACTTTTAAACGCAGCTGATGAGCCTAAAATGAGAATTTTGCGTTAAAATTCTGGTTCACTAATTATAAAAGGGATTTATGTTTGTTTTAAAATGAAGTATCTTCTAAATTATTGCTCTGGATGATCAAATATTTATTTTCAAACAAATCAAAAAGTGAATTGATTTAAAATATAATTAAAATAAAAGATTTTTCTTTAAAATTTAAAACTGTTCGAGAAAGTTTAGATTATTCTGGAAACCAAGCAAGAGTTCTAAGACCACAAATCAGATCTTGAATTAGTTGCTTTGTCATCTTCAGCACTGGTGTGGGGAAACATTTAAATTTCTCAAAATTGTTTTAGATTATTCCTATTCATTAACTATTCATTTATTTACACCGAACTTGATAGTTTTTATTTGGAAACGCTTAAAAATTAGCATTTTTTAAAACTGAGTTATAGCATATCTTAGCTTCTTAATTCTTTAGATTGAGAAATTCTAAACCCTACATTAGTAACCCTACCAAAGTAACCCTACATTTGGTGAAGAGTTATATTGAATATAAGAGTGAAAATAGGGTCAATATAAATCAAATATTATGTTAGCACATTAAAGTAGATACCTAAAAATTATGAAAGTCTTTGTCTGTAGATGATAAATAGGTAACCTTAATTTCTTGATCAATCAACTATGAATAAGAAATGTTTGAATAGAAATAAAAAAGGATTTCGTCTGCAAAATTAGAAGTTTTACATCACAGTTAATGATCCAGGAAATATATTTCCCTTTTGAGATGAAATATTTTTATTCTAAGAATAAATTTAACGGAAAAGCATAAATTAAAAATGTGCTTAATTAACTATTAATAATACTTAACTAACTTGATTTACTATACTTAATTAGCTTTAACTATTTTTACAGATGTCTTACATCATTTGGGACGATTTTATTTACACTCCTAAATATTTTATGACGTTTCAGCAATGTGTAAACAAAGAACTTAAAAAGTCAAAATTTCTAATATAATTAAAATATTTATATTTTGTTTTCAACTAATAAACTAAAATTTTGATACATAAAATAAAATCAACACATGTGTTTTATCTGAGTGCTTATGTATATTTATTAAGGAAAACTAGAAATGGGAATTTTTGATGAAAAATATATCATTTCCTAAATATTTAGAATCACTGCATTGTAAACCACTCTTATTTGCCCTCTTATGACGTTATCGATAGGAATTAATTATATTATACGTCTTAAATATTTAATTTAAGATATTGTGTCATTTAATACATTTCAACTGGCAGATTCTATCGTTACGTGTGTATTTTAATTTTGCAAAACTCAATTTATTCTGTTTTTAATTTAAGTTTATCTAAACAAACTTTTTATTTACTTAAATTTTTTTGCCCTATATTTACAATAGCAGGAGATTAACTTAATAGTTTAGTTCATTGCTGTGTTCAGATTTTTTGAACTTCTATATGCTTTTATAGCAAATAATAATAAAACTACAGCACTTAAAAGACTCTTGGGAACCAAAAATTATTTACAATATTATTTCACATAACTAATGTATTAATCATATTTATTTTTAAAAAAATAAATATTTGTTAATAAAGGCTTGTTTATCTTTGAGCGAATTTTACTATGCTTAATATCAGCTTCGACATAATTGTTTCAAAATATTCTTTTACTATTTATGTTTTTTGCGATATTCATCCAAATCCCAACGAATAAATAAAAAAAGAAAGTACAATACCACATGATTCCTCTTACTTATCAGGAAATGAACAACACTTCTCAATATGGGCGTGATTGTGAATGCACGCATCGAATGAGAGTTTTTAAATTGTCGGCTCTAGTAGCTTAGAAGTAACGTATCCGCTTCGTAAGCCTAAGTTAGCGGGTTCGATCCTGGCTGGAGTCGACAAATTTTCTGGATACAAAAATCATAGGTATGCATGTCAAATGATTATGTGGCATGTAAAAGATCCCTTGAGTATCAATCTGAATCTGCCACTCTACTAAACCACGGCACCATTTAACATCCGACGAAAACTTGAATTAAAATTAATTCAAGCGTCCAAATTTGGTGACGAGAGCCACCACTGAAATGGCTCACATTTGAGGAATTGTCGTGTCTGCAGAAGCTTAGTTACTAATATGCAGCTCATTAGGGGAAAAAAGATCCTTAAGTTTAAAATTGAATTAAGGATGGATTAATCATTTGATGTTAATTGATACGAATGGTAAGAGTCGTCACCAGCAGCACGATTCAATAAAATTGATCCCGTTTCAGACTTTATTAAGAATTTCCTCAAGATATAATTGGATATTTTGATTATATGACTTTCAACTACTGAATTTAATTTTAGCTTTACTGTTTGGAGGTCTTAAGGAAGAGGATGTATTTTTTGTAGGTATAAAAATATGACAAAGATAGGCAAAGGAGTTGGCCTTACTCAGCAGCCTTTTGCGATGATTTTAATTCAATTGGCTTTAAGTTTATTATTATTTCTACTCCTCTCTCAATATCAATATAGTTTTTTATTTTCCTTTTTACTTCATATTTTTTGGTAACTGGATAAACATTTATTAAAACAACATATAAGTGTTCAATGCCTTATCGTTTATAAATTCAACAGAAAGTTTTGATTGTTTACGATGGTAACCTTCATTTCATGAATCATTCAGTTAGATAACCATTCTACTAGAACGGAAAGATAAAAAAGGTTGGATTTAATTAAATGCAATAATTGTATAGTCTAAATAGAGGCTATGAATTAATTTCAGTTTAATCTAGAACAGGGATAAGTATTTAATCGATCGCGATCAAACGGCGGACTGCAAAGACATTTTGGGGTGACTGCCTTTACTAAGACCTAAGAAGAGAATTCTAAAAGAAACATATTTAAGGAACACCGAAGCAAACTAGACTCGAAAACTGGCTTTTCACAATCGATGTGACTGTATTTACTTAAGTAAATGATTCGATAAATGTATAGACGACACATGTACCTTCACTGGAAGTTGACTATGTCACTTAACCCGTTCACTCGAAGTAGGAGGGAAAAGCAATCACTGCGATGCCAGCAATTGAAATGAATTTGACTCCACACGCTGACTTAAAGGGATAATAAATGTTGATGATCAGCTCTTCCCACGATAGCAAGGGATTGGCTAGTGAGATATACCACACCTCGCACTTCCACGGGACTGGGTTCTCGAGTTGATTGTTGGGTTGAGTTGATGTCCCGCAATGGCGCGGGAATCGGCAGCGAACAAATGTAAGTAAAAATATCGATTTCAAATTCATCGGTTCACACATGCTTTCTGCATTCAATGCGTCCACAATCTAGCAATCGCTCGTAGTTGTTCAAGCACTCTTGACAATTTTGTATTATTTGTGTTTTTGTAGTAAAAATAGTAATTTTTCATATTTTATAAGAGAGCTACAATATGTCGATAACAAACGTTAAGAAAAGAATATATCCTATTGTAATAGAGGAATGGCCCCACCACAACGCCACTGGGTGGACCGCAACACCACAACGCCACTGGGGGGGGACCGCAGCACCTTAAGACCATTAAAAATATCCCGTACCATAGAAAAATTCGCCCACCCTTGATCTAGATTATTAATACGTGATAAATAAGAGTGACAAACAAAAGAACAAGGAGTTCTTTTGTGTTTACCATCGTGATTGTTAACCCTAAAAGAAATACCTGTCCTAAAAGAGCGGAAACACCATTTTATTGGTTTCTACAAAAACCTGTTCCTTCTGTACGTTTTCCTCTATAGTACTGTGATTAAAGTAGTCGAGTGGTCAGCTAATTAGACGGTAATAACACTGACCACGAGTCATGAACTCGTACCTAGTGTTAATTCTGTTGAGTCATGGTTCCACTAAAAACCAACGTTATGGAAGAGTTAGTGCTAATTAAATACGTCAAAGCTCTAAATCCTCGAATCGGCGTTGTGTGGAAGTTTTGATAGGGTATCAGTTCAGATGTCGTTCTCGTCATCTAATTTAGTTTCATTTTAATTTATGTTGCAATCTGAAGCAGCACGAGGGATACTGAAGATATGAGCTGTTGTCAAATAAGCAGGATGATATCTGAGCTGGCATTCCCCTCACACACCATGCCAATGGGGGCACTTTGAGCCTCGCCAGATTTAACGTGCATCAGACCCACTACAAGGTAGGTCTCCAATGGCATTAGGTTTCGAATCTACGATTCAATAAGGCTAAGGTTCACTTGGCAATGCTTCAAAATTACGCAGTACGTCCGTCATCAATAGCTGTCGTACCGCTTCACGGAATGACGTAAATTAAAATCAAACGAAATCTATAAACATATTTTGGAACAGTTTTTATAACAAACCAGGAGTGGAAAAGGGCTGCTCAGTTCAGAAAACCACAAGTTTGCTATTTAGAAAAAATAAAGTTTAATTGAAGTTACCGTAAATTGCCGAAATTCATTGTTACGCTTACTTACTAGAAAAATGAGAAATATCTAATAGTATCCGTAATTCCACACCCTTACAATTTAGGTTCTTACTATAGAGTTTAGGAAATAAGCAGATTAAATTTTTCATTCGGTTTTAAGAAAAAGAAAAAAAATATTCGGCTATATTTAAGGTAACAGATAAAATTCTTTGTTCAATAAGATTGTAGTTTGACTTAATTGTGAAAAACTTCCTTCTCAGGATATTAATCGGTTTCTCATTTTACAGCATTCGCTAAATGCATTTAAAGTAGCACAGCATCTCAGTCAATTATTCTTCAATTTTAATGAGCCACACTCGAAATTCACTCAGCACAACCTGGCTAATATTGATTACTCTCTTTTTTAAAATTCATTTCGCGCGAATAAAAGGACAAATAATCCTTGTGCAAGCAGTAATGAAGCGACAAATGAAGCTCTGGCAAACATAATGCATTTTATGCGCCGATGCGAGAGGATATTGTCACCTTTGTCAGGACAAAAAGATTTTTTTTTCAAAAAAGCGCACATACACACAACACTAAGGAAAGAACCTGCAGTGGAAAATTGGAGGCCCGACATCTATCGCTGGCAAATAAAAAAAAGTATTCGCCGCGTGATCCTCTGACGTCATATCATACCGCCAATAAGCAGAGAGAAGGATCGTAGTGCTCTCTAACCGCAAAGATATTGGCGAATAGAGCGCAAATTTGGGCTCTAGCGATTGTTCGCTGCATTGTGTGAATGAAATAATAGCTCCGGGGGTTTGCATGGGGGAGATGAACATTTGCTTCTGCGCATGCGTGATGGGATTAGTTGGAGCATAAGCCTCGCTCGTTCTCTCTCCCTCTCCCGTAACGAAATCACCCCCCACCCTGTCTCTCTCTTGAATGTGAGCGTGATTTTCCTTTATATTTCCAGAGTTCAGCGGACGAAACGCAGTCATTCTAAGAACCAGGTTGCCGGAAAGAGAGATCACTGCCGCCAAGTAAACGCCAAGGCCCCTAAGCGATTTATCCCATAACAAGAATAAATATATCGCGGAAAGAAAATATTAATACTTGTTACGTATTAAAGGATACATGACGAAGAATGTTTATGCCCTTTCGTAGCCATTTTAAGTTTCTTTGTGATTATTTCGGGGAGCAAAAATTTAATAAATGCCAGTGGAGTTTCAAGTTGTTCTAATAAACCAATTCATCTCATGAAGTGGAATACATAACGATTTGTTAACATTTTAAGATTTCTTTACCGATTGTTTTCTGCTTACATATAATTATGCAGCTGTCCATTTAAGAGCAATTTAATATAAGTTACACTTAAAAATTAGAAATTTCGCAAACACGTATTCATACAGCAATATAATAAAATTAGACGCTACTCAACTTTGGTATTTTATGATGCTATATGACTATACATAGTTTTTAAATTCTTTATATATCAATCTTAGTAATAAGATTTCGATTGTATTGAGGAACATTATTATCGTGTCATGTTTTAAAAGAGATAGAACTGAAATTTCTAAAATGGAAATAAAATTATCTTTAGTCCTCTATAGCACCTCCCCCCAAAGTTAATTTCCGCAACACCCATTTTTGGTACATCTCTATTCAACAAAATGAACATGCTTACCAAATTTTAATTCTATGTGTTAAGTAGTTCAAAAATTAGATTTTTAAATTTATATGTCCCCTTCTCTCTCTCTCTCTCTCTATTTCCGCAACAAACTCTTCTTAGCGTATCTTTACTTAACAGAAGAAACGTGTGTACCAAACTTCTAGTCTGTAAAAATCATTTTTTTAGTTATGTTCCAACAGTTTTAATCTTAAAATTTTTTGGAAAGTTTTATTTTAAAAGAAATATATATATATATATATATATATTATATATATATATATATATATATATATATAATTCCTTCAAAGTTAATGACTCAATCAAAGTTTCTAATCATTTCTTTTCTTAGCATTCAATCCTTGGGATATCTGAATGCGTATGCTATTGGAGCAAGAAACATAGGTCGACGATCCATTGCCATATTCAAATCTCTCTTCCCACTCATTCATCTGACAAGATGGAACAAAAGAAAAGATGGCACATACTGTGAGACTTGCACAGATAGTGTACAAGATAACACAAATAAAATAAATGTGTGATCTTCTGGTACAATTACCAGAAATGATGCTATATTCTATGGCATCTTACTTTACAGCAGTTTATTTTGAAAATATTCTACCCGTTTGACAACATTTTCATCTTCATGTTACATACATTTAAAATTTACAGAATCTTTTTTTAAAATTTGACTTGTACACGGGTTTTGACTTACGAGTAGTTTTTTTTAATGGAAAAACCATTCTAAGCTTATATACGAATCGGTTTATATTCGGAAATATACGGTATACATATATATACAATGAAAGCATGCGTATTCTTAGGAATGATAGATAGTTGAATTGTAAGCGTCAGGAGTTTATTTTTGAAGAGGATTGTGTAAATGGGGAATTTTTACGATAACTAAATTACGAAGTAACACATTTTATAGAGCCAAAAGCATGAGTTATCGAACCAGAAATAGATAATTTATTAATCGTTACAAGACCTCTTTAACAAACAAGGGGTGATTATAGTGTCCCTCCCCCTCCTACTGTACAAATATAAGAGATCTCCATTCGAACGTTTACCAGACCCCTCGAAAAACACCGAACAAAAATGCAAAACCCCGAGAGACTGACGCAATGCTTATCCAATCTAAACCGACAGGGCGAACTCACCAACTGCAAAAGACATCGCCGCCGGTGCCGCTTTCGCCCTGATATATTGTCCAACATCCAGTGGCTAATGCAATTACTGTAACTCATTACATCTACTGAAGAAAGATGCGATCCGACCCTCCCTGAGCAATTCCTTACCCCCCCTCACCGTCTCATGCATCCATTTTTTCTTTGAAGTCAAGTCTTGTTTGTGAGACTGACACAAAATCGATCCTCTCGTGGGCTGGAGAGGGCTCAAAGAATTTGCTGGCGTTATTTGATTATGCAAAATTACGAGGATGATGAATAATTTATTTAATAAAAAGCTCATTTTCCAGTGAATTGCAATTACGGTTTAATGAAATACAACATTGTTACGACAAATTCGATAAGCTTCTATTAAAACGGGACACGGGATCAAAAGGAGAGGCCATTTTCTTATGGGCTGTCGAGTTTCCCCGATTAAAATATGTTCTCTCTCTCTCTCTCTTTCTCATTTGGTGATTGTCTTTTTCGTTTCTGGCGTGTGATTTAAGAGTGTTTAATAGGTGTGAAGAGTTAATTGTGTCGAAATAATACGCTATTTGCTGTTAGGAATTTCTTTTGATTTTTTTTCATCATTATTATTATTATTATTAAAAATGATAATTTGATCACAGTGACACTGAAGTTATGTTCACGATCATTTGATAAATGACATCATTTTTTGAGTTATGGTTCAAAATGAAAAATGGTGACATTTATTGTGATGAGTAAATATTAAGACTTGGAAAACTATATTATAAGAATACTTTTTGTTGTGTTTCCCTTTTTGAATCAAAGATATTTATTGCTTAAAAAGGGAAATATTTACAATATACATCCTTTTTCTATATAAATTAGTGTCATTCAAACATACTGAAACCCGTATTCCTTTCTCAAAATGTATGCCAATAGAACATTAATTTCAAAGAGAACTGCATCTCTCAGTTTTTTATAGAAGTTCCCCTGTCAAGAAAATAATTTAAAGTAGAAACTAAGAGAGAATTTAAAAAAGAAATTAATAAAATCCTGCTTACACCGTATGCACAAGTCACTGAAATTCACTTATATATAAGCTCTAGCTTTGAGCATTGTGCATTGAGTATGGATTTATATTTAGACATTGATTAGGTTCTAGTTGATACCAGTTGAGTTGAGTTAAGTTGAGTTAATATTAACGTCGCACTGTTCAGCTACACGAGGGCTTTTGGCGACGGACCACGTAATTTTGAACCATGGTCAAGTGACGTGGACGACACCTGAGCTGGCACCCCCCCTCTCCTAACTACCACACCACACCAACGGGAGGACGTTTCAGCTCTCGACAGATTTAACGTGCATCGCTGCCCTACACGGCGGGTCTTTAGTGGTACTTGGATCGAACTCATGACATGCCTGCCATGGTTGGATACCTTAACCACTGGGCTACCGCAGCCCCTAGTTGATACCAGAATTAATTGTAATAAAGTATAGAGTGTGCACCACAAATTTCGAGATGCTTTGATTTGATAATGACTTTTTTTAATTAAGGGGGTGCTGCACATCCATAGGAGCCCATGGGAGCGTACGTTTATGTACTTTTTTCTCAGAAACTACTTACTTCTGATGAATAAAATTTGTACAGTTGGTTAATTGTACTATCAATAATATTTTAACGAAGGGGTTTGTCTTTTTGTTGAAAATTAAATAAATTATGATTTTTTTTAAAATTGTCCAATTTTTTCCCCTGAAATTTAGTTTCATAAGGTCATATCTAAAAAGGTTTGCTAGATATATCTAATTCTCTCCATTAAAATGTGTAAAAGTCTGCTCACTGAAAATTTGAGGATTGTATAATAAGTGGTTTTTGAGAAAAAGGTACATGAAGTGGAAAATATTACATTTTGAGAAAAAAGGCTTTAAAGTAAAAATTTGTAATTTGTTGAGCATTTACTTTTTTTTATACTTTCGAGAAACATATGAAGCATTTTTCGTTATCTTCTCATACAAAAGACTCTTCTAATTTTCTTTTTTTTTAAATTATTTTTAACAATTTTACCATTTTTGGGGAGCTTAAAATGCTTTCTTCCGGCTACACGAACCATACGTGTATCTAGTTATTTGAAGCATGTCACAGTTATAACTTGTTTCAATATCACAATCCTTTAAGATCATTAATTTTGCTACATGACTCATATTGAACTTGCAATAGCCATAGTTACCCCTAATTTTAGAGTTTTTAAATTTGCAAATGTAGATCTTGTAATCACTGACCATATGGTGTTATTAACTAACTCATTTGGGTTCTGCGTCTGTCCAAGTAAACAATAACATAGGGTCACGTAGATCTCTAAAAATTGACTTCATTTAATTTATTATAGTATATAGCACATGTTTATGAGTTAATTCAGTTAAAGTGGATAGGAGTATTAAAATATTCTGTATATAAGTAGTAATCTTAGGATAATTGAGAAACTTTCAAATCATTCAGTCAGTTATTGGGAATCAAAGAGGGATGTTTAAAATCTTGGAGGTCAACGATGTCAGATGGATACGTACAGGGGGTTCGCGGAGATCGTAAGTTTAAGAACCACTGTTGTAGATAATCACCAATGACGAAATTTAAAATCATCTGCTGCGTTTTAGCTACATGTCGTATGCTGCCTTCTATTTCAGTATCATTAGAATCAATAACTGCATCCAAATATACCTCTAAAAAATTTTATCAGTTTACTTTATATCAAGCTAAGCAATTTATGTAGTTTTTATTTGTTTAAGTATCTATAATATAACAAGTCATTATTCACATCTAATCATCATTACAAACTAGAATAATTCGCAAAAGATAGTTTAAAGAAAATTTATTACGTATTTACACACACAAAAATTTATACTTTCAGTAAAAGACACTTTCGACTCAATTAAAATGAAGCTTCCAAATATTCTCTTGGGTGGAAAAAGAATTCAAATTTGTGACATTTTTCTTTCGGTTTAAATTACCTATGTTTTACTTCGGTCTAATTAATCCAACAGAGAATTCGAATAGAATTTTTATTTCGAAAATTAATATTGTTGCACTTTATGCATCTTCACATTAAAAATAATCTTTCATCATTAAATTAAAACAAATTAAAATAAAATACTTTGTATATATATTTAATTATGTAAAAATTGTTTTTGACCAAACGATTTTTATAACATTCTTCTACATGCCTCTAATGGGAAGTTTGAAGTTATATTTTTTAAATTCTATTTTTAGCCATTTGAGTTCTAGTCTTATTTTGAAAGGGTTTTCCAAAATGTTTTATATCATTCTTAATTTTATTTATGTGTCTATAATGTATTTATATTTGCTACAATGGAAATGCAAATTTATGTATTTTTTAATCAAATATTGTAATTTAGCAATTTCTGTATAATTATTTTTTTAATTTCCTTGTGAGAATTTGCTTCTCGTTAGAAATTTGGAGATTTCAAAATAACTGCTTAAATTAAGAATACACAAGTAAAGTAATGTTTCAATTTCGATAGTTAGGATTACAGAAACTGCAAATTATTATGCTATTTTAATTTATCAAAGTTTAATACTTAAAATTATCACGCTATTTTTTAAATTTTCCTTTTCATAAAATAATATGCAATTGAATTCAATATTTTAATAGAATTAGTGAAGTAAAAGGTAATTTACAGACAAACAAAATTTATTATTAAAGTAAAAAAGTGTACTTTTAGGATTAATATTAATAAAAGGACTTTCGTGTTTTATTTTATTTCTGTTTAAATTATATCTCTGTCTAGAGTTCTTAAATTATATATTTTAAACCATCAAATTTATTTACGTTGTCTCGGATAAGTTTTGAAACTTCTTACATTGTTAAGAAAGACGCTTTAGAATTAAAAAACTTGTATTTACTTTGTTTTTCCTGAAAAATTAATGTTTATTCATTTCCCATTTTCTGTTTCAAATACCTTTTGAAGTATATATATTTAAAGTAAGCAAACATGTTATAAATAAAAAAATTTATTAGCTTCATACTAACTTTATATACACATCCATGCCTCGCCAATGCAAGAACTTTGATTCCCACGTCATAACTCTTCAAGAGTGTAATATTAGAACATATTATCTATCTGTAAAAAGTACGTGTTATTATAGTATAAATTTTAACATTAGAGATTTTATATTAAACGCGATAGTCTATTTTGGGCCCATAATTCTACAAATGTTTATCTGAGTTCCTGCTTATAGGCTAGCTTCAGTTATTAGTTTTTAAAATTGTGTGAACGTTAAATATAAAAACTCGCAAATCGACATACACGTAAAAAGGAGAAGAGCAACTCACTCGCTCATCACTTGATCTCGGCAGACATTAGACCTACAGACTTGAGATTTGACTGAAATGTTTCTTTCGCTGCGTAGAGATCCACCAAGAAGGAATTTTGCGAAATTCGACGCACCAAGAGGAGTTAAGACAGCGTTATAGATTTTTAAAAATCCTGTTTTTAATTATTACACCCACAGACTTGAAATTCGACAAACGTTTCTTTTAATAACTAAAGATTCGTTAAGGATGGGTTACACGGAAATTCACACCTAAGAAGGGGCTTATGGAAAAGGAACAGGCAAACAACTTTGATTTTGGAGCCAGTAGACATACAAACTTGAAACTTAGAAAACGAGTTCTGTTTAGCACAGATCTACTACGAACGGAGTTTTCAGAATTCGACCTTCAAGAGGGGTTCCTGAGCATTATAAAAAAAATTACATTTTTTGAACTATTACATGAACAGACATAAAATTCGGCAAACATGTGCTTTTTATTGAGTAGAGATCCCCTGAGAACGGATTTTGCGGAAATAGACTTTCAAGGAGGTTGTTGGGATAGGGGGTTGCGAAAACTTTATAGATAAAAAAAAAATCCCAATTTTCAATTAACATGCTTACAAACGAAACTTAATAGGCATATTTCTTCTGTTGAGTTATTTTTTTTCTAATTAGGCTTAATTTTAGCAACTTAGTCTTTGCAGACATGGCAAGGCTCCAAATATGAGAGCCATTTCATCGTGGTACCATCTACTGACAGCCTCGTTACTCAATTTGGACGCTTGAATTAATTTTTTTTTAATTCAAGCTCTCGTCGGATGCTAAATATTGCCGTGATTTAATTTTACCTTGAGTACCAGAGCCAAATTGATACTCAAGGGATCTTTTACATGTCACATAATCATATAACATGCATGCCTACGATTTTCGCATAAAGAAATCTATCGACTCCAGCCAGGGTTGAACCCGCAACCTTGGGCTTACGAAGAGGGCACACTATCTCTAAGCCACAGGAGCCGACTCTTCTGTTAAGTAGACACATGGAACGAGTTTAGTGGAAGTCGATTCCAAAGGGGTTTGCGGGGGTGTTATATATGTTGCGGTGGAATATCGATATAAACCAGAAATAGCCTCCATGCTATGACAATCGTTTTGGCGTGATAGCTAAAATACTCGTTTTCGGATGAGAGGGTACTCAGATCGAATCTTCCTTTCCTCATTGGTGACCCTGACCGTGCGAAGAGAACTGCATCCTTCACGCGCATCAGTCGTGGCGTCATCTATCCACCGCAAAAGCAACCAAGCCGTCATACACATGACGCAATTAAGCCGTCACACAAATGACGCAACCCACAAAGCCGTCTCACACATGACACAACTCACAAGCCTGCACGCACGAATGACGCAACCCACGAAGTGACGGCACGAATATGGTATCATTCATTCACTTATTCGCCGAATCACTGGCATGGAGGTAGTGTGGCGGTGTGATATCGATATACCAGTAATAGACAACACACGTCGGCAATCGTTTTGGCATGGTGCCTAAGATACTAGTTTTCGGATCGGAAGGTGCCCCCAGTTCTAATCTTTCTTCATATATTTAAAAAAAAATCCAGTGTTTTTGAACAATTAGACCTACATACTTGGAATTCAACAGGCATGTTTCTTTCGCTGAGATCAGCTTAAAATGGTTAAAAGGGTGTTTGACGAAATCGACAACAAGGGAGGCGGGGGGAGACTACAGGAGAAAAAGTAGTAAATATACCTCTGTTTCAGAAGTTCAAGTCCTGTGCTTTTTATATCAAGAGAGGAGAGAGAAAAAAATATGTTTAATATTATCGAAAGCATAATGCTTGGACTTGAAAAACAATAATTTGAAAATAATTATTGTCTTGAATGCACAGCGAAGAAGGCGATTAACAGCTAATATTAGTATAAAAATAGCACTTTGGAATATTGAAGTATAGTGTTAGAATGCATTATTGCTAGTCTTTATTTGTGAAAGTAATATGTAATATATTATTTTTATAACTTTAATCGGAAATTTATTTCTGTAAGATAAATAAATTAATACAGGTTTTGAATTAATATTTTTGCTATAAACAAGTAAAAATACGCATATTTTTTTATTCGAGCTAGAGTTGCGAAGAAAACAACATACATGATAAAAACCAAATTCACACAAACATATTTTTCTTGTCTGTAGGGTGTTTACAAGTTTCTTTTCATTCTAGAACACAAAATAACGAAGAAATGATACTCTTATCAATTTCTCACTCCCACGCGAAAAGATTCCTCTCATTTATTCTCAGAAAGATAAAACTATATTTCGTTCGAATATAGAATAAAAATAGCGAAAATGGAATTCTTCGATTATTATGTTATGTTTATTCACTCGGAAAATTATTACAGTTTTTTATGTGTGGCGCAAAGTGACTGTTATTCTAAAAATAGACCGAAACTGTTTTTAAGAAGTTCCGAAACATAGTAAAAATAAATGTGGTAAAGATGGGGAAAACTGTATGTATGGCTTTTTTTCTCGTCTACGTCGCATATTGTTGACATTTCCTTACGTGATTAATCTGCTATTATATATATATATATATATATATATATATATATATATATATATATATATATATATATATATATATATTCTTTTCAGTGGCGCAACACCCCATGAGGGCCTACTGTGCCTATCTCAGTATATTGGGTCCTGAGGTCCATGAGTAGATGTTCCGGTCAGGTGGTTAGTCTGACTTGAAACCCCCAATGTTAATTTCCCAAGCAATCTTGGTTCTCATTTATCGACCCACTGAAAGAATAAAAGGCTGAGTCAACCTTGCCCAGCCCGGAGTTTGAACCTCGGACCCGTGATATGGAAGCGCGATGCATTACCACTCAGTAACTAGGTTTCATTTATATATATATAACTGGAGATTATTAAAACTAACCAAGTAAGCTGATTAAAGTTGTGAAGAAAATATACGGGTTTTTCCAATTAATCCTCTTGTGAAATCTTTGAGCTATCATTTCGCGTTCTTCACAACCAACCCTTCGGAAGAAGAGAATCGTGATATTTAAATTAACTTACTATAAATAGGCGAGGTTTCCTAGCTTGAAAGAGGGAAGATATACTCGAGTCAAGTGAGATTACTACTGAAGGTATAACATTAGAATTATAAAGATTTGATTCTTATTAGGAGGAAACTTTAAAGTGACGATTGTTCACTAGGATTGATTTTATATTAGATTAAATCGGTTGATAGTTTTGATCCTTTGTTAAAGTAAGGATCAAATTTGATAGTCTCTTAATAGTTCACGTTTTACCGTCATTTTTTTACTTTCACGGTTAATATTGAGACATTCTCTTTCTATTATGAAGATAAAGCTCTGTCCATGAAGTGTGTGTACGAGTGGTTCGCCAGTTTTCGAAAAGCAGGGAAAGTGTTTCTGACAACCCCCGTTAGTAGAAGACTGGCGACCTCTGTCAGTGACGAAAACAATGAGAAAGTGAGAAAATTAATCCTGAAAGATCGTCAGTTAACTGTGAACATGATAATTGATAAACTGCAGCTTAATAGTGAATCCATGCGACAAATCGTTACCCAGAATTCAGGGATGAGATAAACCTGTTATCTTGTCGATACTCTTAACATCCAACGAAACGTGACAACGCTTTTGAACTCCATCCCAAATGAAGACTTCTTGCAAAGTTTCCAGGACATGCATAGCATATCTCAGCGGTGCATAGTTATGGGAAGGGACTATTTCAAAGAAAAGTAAGGTAACTTTCGTTAATATTTCATCTACATTAATGTTACAGGACTATTCACCGAACTTTACTACCAGAGGTTGTATGTATTATTTATCAAACTACCAAAAGACAAAATTATCACTAATAACCGGCTTTTACTACTTTAATTGTAACACAAACATCTATATGTGTGTGTGTACTTATGCTTTAATAACACACATACTCCCTTCTTATAATAGTTATGTTCGTTACAAAATTTTGCACAGAACACTATTTTAACATAATTGCAAAGAGAGTCATAAACAGAATCAGTAACATATACATGGGGTTATAAAAATAAGGGAAACACCTTAGATTTATAAGGAAACCTTTATTAGCGTGACATGTTGTTAGTCTTTGACATGTAATATGGCTTGAATTCGCCTTGGAATTGGTTCATATAAGTGCTGAATAGTGTTTATTGGAATATTGTACCATTCTTCTTGGAGATATTGTGAAAGTGTTCTGGGAGAGATGCCGGTAGAGGATATCGGTTCTGTACTGAACGCTCTAAAATACGGTTCAATTATATTGAGCTCGAGTAACTGAGTGGTCCAAGGTAGATGTTTAAACCCTTCATCTCCTCTCGTTAATATAAGCAAGCCCTACTTCATGGATAGGTGCATTATCCTCCTGAAAAATTCCATCTTCTGCAGGAAACATCAGTTTGCATTATAGGATGGACCTGGTCAGCTTAAATTGCTCTGTACTTCTCACCAATAATCTTTCCTTTCAGGATTCTATTAGTTCAGCGGAAAACAAAGGCATGGTTCCCATATCATGACAGATCTACCTACAGGCTTGGCAGTTGAAAGAAGACAATCATTATCTTACGCTTCCGTAGGTTTCCTCCAAACTAACAACCGTTCTCTTGTAGGGGAAAATGTGAAAGATGATTCGTCAGGCCATATTTCTTTCTTTCCCTTATCAATCGACCAGGTTTTGGGAGTGAGATAACACTGTAGTCGATGTATGGTATTAACATCTGTGATAAGTAGCTTGGTAGAATAGCTTGATGCACTACCATAAATGTTCTGTTTACGAAGGTGACTTCTAACTTTAATCACTGGCACTGGAGAATCCAGACGCTGATAGAGCACCGCGGTCAATTTGCTGCCTTTGTTTGCCTTTTAGCCATAACCTGCTTCAATACCCATCAGTCTCTTTCACTGAGCATCTCTTTCAGTCCAATATTTTATTTTGCCGAGTTTGTCTTGCCACGCTGTGGATGTTTCGGCCACACCTATGTTTCAGCTAGACGGGCTCCTATAATTTGGCCTCTTTGAAAATCTGAGAGATCCAACACATTTTACGCTATTGAAAAAATTCCAAGGCTTTCGGAACTTCAATAAGGCTATCACATACTACCACAATAAATACATTTATATTTATGAAGAAACTGGTAGCTATTATTGTATTTTAAAGTTTACGAAGCTCATTCAAAAATGTCAATTTTATTCACAGGTTTTTTTCCATTATTTTGATAACTACCTGTATATTATACTAGCTGGTATACCCGTTCTTTGCACGGATGAATTGAAAAATTTAACAATACAGATTGAAGGATGAAGAAGTTTTTAATGAGTTAATTTTAAGTGAATTGCAAATTAAACCAAAAAAAGCTTTTTCATATCTCAGCTGAATACAAAATCATATTAGGTAAATTTTAAGTCTGTAGGTCTGATAGCTGAGAAAAAATGATCTTTTTTATTTATAACTCCCCCGTAACTCCCTTGTGGGTCAATTTTTTGAAAACACCTTCCTAAGCTGATCTCTTCCCACAAAATGTAATATATTGTAACAAATTTTGTAAAATGAATGTTTAAAATAGTGTAAATAATTCATATCTGGATGTGTAATACGTTGATGTTACTTTCTGTTGTATTTATTTTATGTTAAACAACCTCATTCCTGAAATTATAATGGCGATAGAGCCAAGTTGGCACCATGTTGGCAACTTGGTGATGAATTGCAGAAGTGCAGAAGTTGATATGCTGCAGCGCTACCTGGGGTAGAGATGCAACAAAGAGGACAGCACAAAAAGCTTCTCCCCCAAAAAATACATATTCATACCAATTTTCATAAAGGTGGTTGAACGCGCGCGCGCGGTGTTGAAGTGAAACAAAGCCATATATACAAACATCCATTTATTTATATAGAGACTTAAGAATGGTCAAATGCCACTTTTTACAGTAACTAAAACACTAACTTTATTGAAGAGTGATTAAAAAAGATACAAATAGTATTCTATAAAAGAGAAAAAAAAATTTAATATACTTTTTTGAAAAATACTACTACATACCAAGTCTTTTCTTTCTATAGCGCAACGAAATGTAAATTTTACCTTTGTTGAATAGATTCCATACTACCTCGATTTCATCTCAAATTCAACTCTATTTCGGCATTTAATTTAAACATCACTTGCCACGAAGAAAAAAATCAAAATATCTAGTTCTAGAGTTTGTTTTCGTAGAGAACACAGGAACTCAAAATCAAATATATACGATTGAATTTTATTTCCTTCGGGATCTAAAGACGATGCAATGCCGCCCCAATATTCTGTTCTATATGCATGATCTTGGCAACATTGTAACCTTCGAGAACAGGAATACTGTAAACAAGGCAGTCTCTTTCACGAAAATATCTATGACATGAAAAAGTCATGCATCTTGTCCATCGCGCCTCGCCGACATATTTTTATTAAAATTTTATTTTTGCTTGATATCGAGAGAGAAATATTCATTTTTTCCCATATTTGTTTATTTTCTGACATTCTTGACTGTTTATTAAATTGAATAATAGTTTTAAAAGGGCTCGAATATCGATAAGGTTGTCCATATCTCTTATAATAGTTTCCGGTGTTTTGGTTTTAAAATGAAACTGAATATTTGTATAAGAAACAGGTATTGAGAGATTATGTTTACTTTGTGGGATTATTTTTATCTGTTAGATAAATCAGTTTTATTTTCAATTTAATATGAAAAAAGGGATGAAAAATATGATATCATATATTTGCATTTGCTGGTGTGGATATAACTGCGTCCTAAATGAATCAATGAGCTGTAAGAAAGTTTTTAACAATGGAAGGGTGTGAGCCAGTGGATATTCAGAGGCTAGGTTACTAAGCATTTTTCGAGAATTATTTTTTGACATTCAGGGACCTTTTGACATTCAGGAGAGGAAGAAGCCAGATGTCTCCATCAATGACCAATGATACACCCAAACACTTGATAGGCTGCATAAGACTATCAAAAACAAACGTCCATGTATGCTGTCGTCAGATTTCATCATTCTGTACGACAATGTAAGGCCACGTGTCACCAAGGTGTCTGTCAAAGCACTGGCTCGTAAAAAGTGTGAAGAGTCGTGGAGCATCCGGCTTACAGCCCATATCTGTCACTTTGCGACTATCACATCTTTGGGCCACTGCAGAAAACCCTAATGGGTCAACGATTTTACTCCGACGTAAAGGCTGCAGTTCTGAACTGTTTCCATGATCAACCGACATCATTCTTCTCGGAGGGAATTCGTAATTTTCCTAAGCAATGGGACACATGCCTAAACGCCATGGATGACTTCTTTTAACAAACTTAGTATTCATTTCCGTCATTAAATATTGTTGTTTCTATCAATGTATCTGTCTCATTTCTGTCCTGAAGCATCTCATGGATACACAACTCAAAACACCTTCATTTGAACGCCTCTCATACATTAATATAAAATCAAATGGAGTTGAAGCTATACATGGATTACTGATTGATTGTATATTAAAGTCAATTTCAATAACAATAATAAGACTATTTGCAATACAGCTCGCCATTTTGTATCAGTTGAGTGTGATGAGGAAAACACCCGACCTGTGACCCCACTCTCCAGACTTCCACAACATACCAGTGTGTGAGGTAATCTCTGCGTGATCGATATTCTAATTGTTAATTAATTGGATCATTAAATATTTAAGTTAATTTAAAGGAAAGACCCTTATTAAACCTCATAATACTATTTAGATATATTTGTTAATAAGTCTTTGATTCTATTTGGATAAGATAACCAAATAAAGAAAGTTATTTATAAAAATGGCTACTGGTTCTTATCTGACTCCTACTTATTCTCGTTCTCAAAGTGAGGTCCAAGGGAACCTTCACAAGTGTAAGTACGAAACCAACGGGAGGATATTGAACCTTGACAAATTTAAGGTGCATCAACCCCTCTACACGACGGATCTTTAGTGGCACCAGGACACAAAGACTTGACAAAAATAATGACAACCATGAGTTCACGACCAGAACCACTCGGCTACCACTGCAATTTCATGAAATTGAGGGAAGAGGAAAAGAGGTGCGAGGATCCTTGACCCCCCCCCAGGTTAGTCTCCCTCAAAAGGGGGTGGAACCAAGCCAAATCGTACTGTCACCTATATGGTGCTTGAAGCTACGATTAATGGCAAGTGAACAATTAGCCTTTTGCCGTGATGAATTTCGTGAGACTCGATGTGACACTGTCGATCAGGTGGCATTAGAAATAATAATACAATATCAACAAAATCTTATACGATTCTTGAATTCAAGATTCCGGGTAAATTTAAATCTCTAGAACCTCTTTACAATAATTATCGTTTATAAGTATACGATGGCAGGCCGATGAGATTTTTTGTTATTGTTTATATACGACCAACAGACTTCAAAACATTTCAAATAAACTTGAGAAATAAAAAAGAAAGAAAGTATATATGAGACACTAAACTAACTTTTTTTAAAAAAAATAGTACTTTTTACGACCCAAGGTAATCTGCAAGGTTCTAAAACCCATCCAGCCGCAATTAAATAATTACCCAATCAAACTCTTTAACTTTTCCGCCAGATAACGCCAACCCCTTTATTTTGTCCAATGCATTAATAAACTCATTTTGGAGCAATGAGATACAATTTACCGCCAAATTCGCCGCTAGGGCCTCTTTATAAGGACAGTAAATTAATGCCGGGTTATAAAAAATTGATTGCGTCCGTCCGCGGTCGCCATTATTTGAAGATCGATGAGTAATATGTCCGGCCGTAACGGGCACACCAGGTCGTTACACTGTTTAGTGCGAAAAGAGGAACGGATCGTAAAGGCAACAGTTCGGACCCGTTAAAACTTTTTCAAGGGAAGGAAATATGAGTGTTTATTATAATCCTTCTTTTATGACGCAGACGATATGAGGGTGTAGAAATGAGGAAAATTGTGGTTGAGTCAGTGTGACAAGGAAACTTTGAGTTTTTTAGATTAATTATTGGAATGGAAATAGATCCAAAATTGTAAAAAGTTTTAATTAAATATGAAGTATTACACGCTACTTATAGCTGCAATTAGTTCTAATTTATTCAGGGTGATTATAATTAAAGTTCCACTTTCAAAATGCTGTAAAAAAAAAGAACCACTGATCAGAATGACTTCAAATATGAACTGAATACACTTAAAGGAGAGAGAAATGGTATGGCATAAGAAAAAAAATTCTCTTTTCGTACTTATTGTTGTTTTTTAAGCAGTTTTTGTCCCGAGCATAATTAAAACCTCAATTTTCCCACCCAGGAGGCATCACCCTTGCCGTGATGAATCGTCTTTTCACTAACAGTGCAATAATTGTTTATTGACTTGCATCAACATGATTAGACATGTTGATTGACTTGGAAATCATTTTCCTATGAAAAAGCCGAAAATTCCATGCACGTTAAGCAGTACAGTTAGTTCATTGTGCCACTCATGCCAAAGTAGTCGTAATTCAATTCAAAATGCTACTTACAACCGAATCCGCTCTTTCATTATGCCACTTACATCGCCATCTATTGTAACTGTTCATATTATGCCATATCGTTTCCCCTATTTTCAAGCATACTCACATGGGAAGGGCACGACTAAGGAAATTCATTTGGAGACGAGACTTTGTGTGACAGTAGTACTGCTATAGGGTATTCAAACCCCAATGTAATTCCGCCGAATGGCCAATCAGTTCCGAGAAAATAGCCTTCGAAATTCATACCTAGCTTATATACAAGTTATTTTCTCCCTCATACAATGTCGCCGTGGCATGATCGTCAGCGTATCGGCGAACTATGCAATGGTACAAGGTTCGATTCGTATGAGCGGAAAACTTCCTGTTTTTATTTTTTTCTCCAATTTACTTTATTACTTATTTTCAGAATGGAATAATTTTATTTTTTTAAAAAAAGACTCATTGATTTTTAAATTATGTTCTTTATAATTATAGTAACTATTTTACTTTTTAAAACACAAAACAACTAATAGTTGTGATAATAATACTGATAAATAAAAAAGTAAAAATAAATTAAATAACAATAAATAAAGTTAAATAAATAAATAAAAAGTAAAAATAAATAAATTAAATTATGATAAATAAAGTTAAATAAATATAAGTAAGCAGTTAACTTTGTCCTGCATATTTTTTTTTATTTCGTACAAGAACCTGAGTGATAATTATCTTAAAAAAAATTCAGTACAATTAATTTTTTGACACGTAGCGCAGTTAATAAATGAAGAATTACCGCAAGAACAATGTCTTTTAAGTAACAAGGTTATATTGTAAAAACAGGAGTAAAAATAGCAAAACATTATAAGCAGTAGTATAGTAACCAAAATCCGTTATCCTACTGATTTATCATTTTATTGGAGCATTCTAAAATAGTTACTATAATTATATAGAATATCATTTAAAAATCAATGAGTCTTTTTTAAAAAATAAAATTATTTAGTTCTGGAAATAAATAATAAAATAAATTGGAGGAAAAAAATATAAACAGGAAGTTGGCCGCTCGCGTGAATCGAACCCTAACCCATTGCATAGTACTCCGATACGCTGACGATCATGCCACGGCTACGTTGTATCAGGGAGAAAATAACTTGTATGTAAGCTAAGTATGAATTTCGAAGCCTATTTTCTCGGAATTGATTGGTCATTCGGTGGAATTGCATTGGGGTTTGAATACCCTACAGCAGTCTACTGTTACACAAAGTCTCGTCCCCAAATTAATTTCCTTAGTCGTGCCCCCTTGTAAGATCAAATTTGAAGTCATTCTGACCGTGGCTCTTTTTTATAGCATTTCAAAAGAGGAACTTTACTTATTGTCACCTTGTTTTGCTAAGAAATTACTACTGTGATTTAAAAAAAAGTATGCTGTAATAAAAGTCTCAATATATTGGTTAATATTAATTATATCTTGTTCAAAGCAGTTTTACTTCAATATACTTCAACCAACATTTTTTCAAATCATCAAATATGCTTTAAAGTCATTTAGTAACTTAAAATGGTGACTACGAAAAAGCGGTTTCAAAAGTAAAAATTAAGGAACGTCTCAATGTGAAATATTAAAAGAATACTGAGCTTTGTTGGAGCCGTATTTGTTGAATATTTTGTTTGAAATAACAATATTAGCGCGTTATGAGGAGGTGCATTATCTCTCGTTCCAAATTAAGTCTTTTTCAGAAAAGTACTTCATATATATAAACGACACAAATCTCAAATAATAAACTTTATTGACCGATTGCTTAGTTAGTGGGAATTTGTATAATGCACAACACCGCTACAATCATAGAAAAGAGTCAACCTTATCTTAATTTAGCACGAACTATTCATCGAGTTAATTCGTTCGCGCTAAATCTCGCAAATTTCGAAAAACTTTAAATCTGGCTAATCACATTTGTTTTTTTTTTTTACCGCGTAATAATACTAGTGAAACTGAGAAAACACATTTACAGATAAAAATGAATTTGGAGTTGGGTCGTATATTTCACACGCACAATTTAAATTTCTTGGGGTAAAACAAAATATCAGTTCTTGGCAGTGTCGTACACAAGGGAAAGGGGGGCTCCCGAGTCCTAATCCCCCCTCCAAAGCCCTAGATTTTTTTTCAATTCATAATAATTCTATTTACGAAGTAAGCAAAATTTAATTGAATATTTATCAAAAATTAATTTTATTAATTAATGTTAATTATGTTGTTACTTATGCCACCTGATCGACAATTACACCAGATCAAGGTTCACGAAACTCATCGCGGCTAGGGGCTAGATTTTTATGCCTGTCGTTTAGCCTTAACTTTGAACACCATGCAGGCGACAGTACGATTTTGACCGGTTCCACCCCAATTTTGAGGGAGCACACCCTGGGGATGGTCAGGCACCTCCCACCTCTCTTTCTCTCCAACCAACCTCACTAAAGGACTTGTGGCTCGATGGCTATTTAGAGTATCCCCATACCGTGAAGGCACTATACATATACAAACACCCATGCCCTCTCCCCGAATCGAACCCAGACCCTACGGCACCTCAGTCAGTGTTACTAACTACTCTACCGGATGGGCAGCAATGCTAATTTTTTATTCAATAATTAATTTTTTATTGTTTTTTGTTCCCAAAATTCGGCAAAATCAAAAGAATATGTTGAGAAGCGTATTCGAGCATGATACGAGAATAGGGGACTTTCGAACCTAGACACCCCCTTTGAAAAATTTCTGTGAGGGCCATTGATTATTGGTATAGCTGTTAACTTACATGGCCATTACACCTTATAAACAGCATACCAAAAAAGAAAATCCATTTTGGAAGAAAGAAATTAACATTTTTCCCGGGTTAAAAATGTTTCTAAAATTCGAAAACTCATCGAACGTTTGTTTTGTATGGAAGTTTGGACGTGGGGGGGCAGAACTCAGTTATCGTCCTCGTCATTTGACCGTGGTTAAAAATAATGAGGTCCATTGCCAATATTTCTCTCATTATTTTGGAATGTGAATCAATCAATCCCTTTTGAATAAAATTATCTTTGGATCTAAAATTTTGTCCTCACTGATAGAACTAAATTCATCATGTAATAAATTTATGCTACGATTCTAATTAATTTTCAGTTACCGACATATATTCTTCAATCCATTTCCCTTCAACCCCATAGATCCCTTCGTACCCCTCACTAAGCCGCAATGCTAAGACACCGAATATTCTCATTTTACGACACCCAGCGCAGTGTATGAGCAATTACACCCCATATCGCAATAACGGGGCTTGGAACAAGTTTCACACTACACGGACGAAAACAATCCCTATTTCCACCCCGACGACGAAAAAGATTGGTAATTAAGAGCTCACGAACCGAAAGGCACCTCCCTCTACCCCCATCTCCCCTCAGTCGTCCCTCAATTTCATTTAGCGCTTGAGAAATGCACGCCTACATTGCCTTATTACTCGACCCCTTTCACCTCTCGCCAAACGAAGCGATAAATCGCCAAACGCCGCTCGCCATCTGTCATTCTCTCTCTCCTCTTTCAAAAGACCGATACAGAGAGGAAGTGCTAAAGTGTTATAATAATACTCTCACTGTATGTTCACCCCCGTATCTCTGCCGAGTATCTTCAAAGAGCACGGTATCATTCCTAGTGCCCCGCCCTTTTCCGTGCCCCTTTTGGGGCCCGAGACTTAATGAAGAACAGTGGTATGAGGGAGGCTGGAAGTCGATTTTTAGCGTAAGGAGATCGCGTTTTGCCTTCCTGTTACTAGAGCAAAAGGTGTGTAAATGTGATCGATATTACAGGTGTGCGGAAAACGGTGATTGCGGATTAATTTCACTGTAACTGTAATTGCTAATGCCGCGTGAGTAGTGCGGTGCGTGATTTCGATCGGTGCGCTTGCGATGCACGCAAAGAAAAGCGAGTTGGGTCGAAGGGTGACTTTTTCGGCGGTAGGATCAAACACTTTGTGCTTTTTATTTTTTACGTTGTTTTTTTTTTTTTCCTCATTATACTAAAGATGTATTTAAAATTCACTTAGGCACCATTTACCGGTTACCTGTCGTAACTGACAATTTGATCGATTTTGTTTTCGTCTCCAGTATACGCCTGAATATTTTGGCGGTTTTCACTGTAGCAACCTATACATGAATCGATTCATAAAAAATATTTTCTCGTTTATTTGCATACATAAACTATTTTAATTGAAAATAATTGGGTTAGATTCATTGCGCATATTCTTAATTTCTAAACTGTTTTTATGCTGACCATACCTAATGTTCTCAAGAGTAGCGGTTCTTTAACTTTCGATCGCCGCGATCCCCCTTTATGTATCAACCAGACATGACGGACCCCAAAACTTTTGAGCACCCCTCCCTGATTTCCAAGATATATATGCCTGAGTGATTTAAAGATTTCTCAAAATTCCTAAGATTACCTCTGCTATTTGTACATCAGTTTTTAACACTTTTTTCCTTAAGAAAACTGTACACATCTAATTATATATGCTTATAAAAATATTACAAAATACTAGTTTCAAATACATAAAGAATGTAGGCACAAATAAATTATACAGGCGCAATTCGATTAGGAAATCGAGTTGGATGCAATTGTTATCCTATTGACGGACTATGTGAATTCAGTTCTTATTCTTTGCACATGTGTTTCTTCTATATACATTTTAATATATTTCGTTTTAGTAATGGCTATGTAGTTGCAAACAATAAAAAAACCAAATTAATATTCTTGATTGAAATACATGTTTAGTAAATATTTTTATTATGGACAATTTAGGGATCTGTCTAGTTGTGATACCCCACGCGCCTGGGGTATCATCTCTTCATCCACACGACGTAGGTTTGTACGGATAAAAAATTGACCACTCGAACCTTCCATAATATAAAACTAGTTTATTATTATTTCAATATATATTAATCAATGCAACACAAGTCTTACTTAGAGGTAAACGATCAGGAGTGATATGACGTAATTAATCATTCTTAGCAAATAGCGCATTAAATCCTACTCAATATGATAAATGAACCTCCGATGATGACCTTATCTATAGTCGATTTCTTAACTAGCTAGAATCCGCTCTATAATTAAACTTTAATAATCTATCGCTTGTCAATATCTCAAACAATCTGCAACCATACTTTATATTCACCTCTTGTACTTTCTTCTTTCAATGTAAATCTTGTATATATCTTATTATCCGACTTGATCCGACTACTATGCAACTTTCTGGCATCTAACTGACTTCTATATGGCTCCTATAATACTCTTCAACCTCCAGTCTACCTCCAGCCGACTTCATCGCGAATGCAAAAGCTCCAATATATATATAATCATTCCTAATCTGCATATCGCGTTTTCTTCTTGAGAAGGTTGGAAGGAAATGCCATTCTGGCCCCAAAGATTCCCCAAGAGGATTAATAGAAGGCGCGATAAAGCCCGTCACGTAGTCTAGAATAACATATCTTTTAATTTTTAAAGAGGTCTTTAAGAGTCTGTGACAGAGGGAACATTACGTGAGAGACCTTTGCGGATCCCTAGAAAAGCGCTGCGGACCTCCGTTTAAGAATCAGTGCTCTAGAGCAGTGTTCCGCAACCCCCGGTCCATGGATCAAATATTACCGGTCCTCACAAGAAGCATTAAATTATTTCTCTTTTATTTACTGTGGTATATTTTTCTTAGGTCTGGACTACTTTTTATGAAAATCACTTAATATTCCTTGTTAAATCACTTTATATTCACTTTTGGCGTAGCTATATGTTATTGAGAAGTCACGATTGAATACAATTAAATTAAAATTATTAAATCAAAACAGTCTAAAATATAAGCAATCAACATCCTCCTCCTCAGCGGGCCGCGGTAAAATTAACAAACGTTGACCGGTCCGCGGCGATAAAAAGGTTGCAGAGCGCTACTCTAGAGAATGCTGCAGTAGTAACTATATTTCATCCATTACTTCAATAAGTGATATTTGAAATTAATCAAAGATAACTAAAAGAAATAATTGATATTTCTAGGTGCTAAAACGATTAAAGAAAAATTGGAAGAGAGTATTATTTATGCAACACATATGACCTATTGATATCCTCCATACCTCTAAAAGCCACGGGAGCGTAATGGATCGTTGCCATGAATTCGAGCCCTTCATGTAGAAAGGGTGATGCACGTTAAAATGTGTCGTGGCTCAAAGTTGTCCCGTTGAAGTGGGGTTGTAATTTCCGGAAGGGGTGCCGAGTCAGATATTATCCGGTTACTTGATCGTGTTTCAGATTTACGAGATCGTTGTCAATAGCACTCGTGTTGTCTTATTTTGCGACGTTAATAAACACTCACTCACTCACCCACTATACGCCCATAATACAACCATTAGAAATCTATATTGTTTTCTACCCCGTACAATAGACGGACCTCGTAATTTTGAACCATAGTCAAGTGACGAGGACGATCCTGGTTCAACCTCCATCAGCCTCTAGGTACTAGATCTCGTACGTATGACACGCTGGCCACAAGTCCATGATCACTAAGATACCGTCGTCACATACTTATAATAGAGCTTATAATATTGATCCACTTTCAAATAAAATGCCATATGCACAAACAGCTCTTTTTTTTAATTAAACGAAATAAAGACTTTGTTTTAACAGTAGATTCATGTAAATTCTGCATAAACCCGATATAAAAATTTGTCCTTTTTCCATAAATAATCTATTGGTTTAAATATTCCTGAAATTTTTTGTGTTTTGCGCGGTATTTTGAACTTAACTATCGATTCAAATGTTGATGCATATTTATATTAATTTGAAAAGATAAGTCACAATATATCGCTCGCACATATAATGCTTTTTGTATTTAATATGTAATTTAGAGAGTTACAAGAATTAATGTCTCAAACTCATTTAAATTTAAATACAATTTACAGATGCAATAAAGAGTTTCCTACGAATCAATTAATGAACTTTGCTGTTGCCAACTTTTTGCTTTTTACAGAAATATTTTTAACAATAACGAGACACATAGGTTAGCAAGATTTACTTGATTTAAAAACACACGTATAATGTAAGAATTTTTTCTTAAATTTTGAAGGGTCTTAACACTTTAACACTCACCCATTCAGTAAATTAATTTATCGGAGAACATATAAATCATGACTAATAAAATTAAACAGTCTAAGCAACTCAAAAATAGCAAAATTCGATGTGTTTACAAATTTTTGAAATGAAAAAAATTATTAAAAACTACTAACATACAAGATATATCTAAAATATTCAAAAGGATTTAAGTATTCAAAATCAACCAAAATCCAAACATTCACAACAAGTTTTACATAACTGATTTAAGAAGCGAATGTGAAACAAGGAAAAGGTGTCTAATTCATCTTAACAGGAGTTTAAGGGGAATAAATCATAGTTTTAAAAAAACTTAAAAATACCCTTTTATAGTGCGCGTGTGCGTGTGTGTGTTGAACTAAAAAGTAAAAAATAATTCTTAATATAAGAATAAAATTATTAACGAGAAAATTAATGTCGTTGTGGTAAAAGTGGAGAGTGCTCGATATTAATTGTTGTAATCTCTTACTAGTTCTATTTCGAAATGCTGAGTTAGTGTAAAAAATTTAGTGCAAAGCACCCAAGCTTTTACAACAATGACATTAATTTTCTCGTTAATCATTTTATTCTTATATTAAGAATTATTTTTTCTTTTTAATTCAATTCACACACACACTATGAAAACGTGTTTTTTAGTTTTTTTAAACTAGAATTTATTTTTCAATTTTTAGATTGATCTACAATCAAATCGTATGTTTTTAGTTTTTTTAAACTATCATTTATTCATTGATGGGTTAATATTAAATGCGTCATTTTTTAGAATCCGAAATACCCATTGGCATCCTATCAATGCATCGCTACGACCTGGCTAAAGCCAAAATAAAGAACACTTTTTTTTCGTTCTATTTGTATTCACGATGAGCGTTTTCGCTTTAGTGTTGTAACTTATTCTTTTAGTCGCTACATCTGGAAATGGGATCTGGAATTAGTTGCCAAATCTGTAAAGGGGAAATCGTTAATCCTGATCAAAACAATGGAACAAAATTGTTAAATTATTGTTTTGTCATTGGTCCTTGTCAAGTGAGCATAATTTCGCATTAATGTGACCTTTTAAAGTGGGTAAAAATCAAGTTCAAAGATTCGATTATATACATGTGAAGTTAATTAAAGCGTGTTGAAAAACGACATAGTTTCAAAACATTCTCCCTTTAAGAAAAATGCTTTTATAATTATAATATTTTGCCTACGCATAGCAAAGACTTCTGCACAAAATCTAAACTAGGATTTTGAAGTATGTAATTAAGAAGTGGATTTATATTCACACACACACATATTATACATCAAAGTACACAAATTTTAACAAAAAGGCCCCCGTTATTATTTCAACTGATGGTAACTCTGAAAATAATGTGAAATTTTCAAAATTCCTTGTTCGAGCTCTCTTCAGTAGTCTTAGCTGTACATAAAAATTCTGTTATAGAACCATTTTTCATAAAAGGAGAATGTGTGTTTTGAATATATGTCCTTTTTTCTTCACTTCGAGCCAAAAAATTTGATTTAAATAACTTTTTCTTAAAAAATTGTCTCAAGACTATATTATTTGTACATTCTAACTCAACTGATTTAATATAAAAAAAAAAATATTCATTTATACGCTTTTTCAAGATCGCTATTCCGAACATAATCAGTCACCTAAATATGCTAATTTAAGACAAAAGCTTACATAAAGGTTATACACAATTGGATTTCTGTTAATAGCTTTTTAATTATAAAGAAAAGTTCTGGTATATAAATCTTCCAGATCCATTTTTTTCCCAGCAAATATAGTAGAAAATGATCAGAAAGAAAACTAGAATGCCAATCTAGCTAATGTCTGCAATTTATGTGAAACCTGTCCCCCGTTCTGTTATTTAGTTACATGTGTGGCAATATCTTACGTTAACACTGACTGCACGAGTGAATTACAAGCTTATGATTTCGGAACAAATTATCTTTCTCTTAAGTGATATGTGACAGAACTGTAGGTCACTAAATCATAATTTCGCGATGTAATGTTCGCATAAAATATGAACACTACTTTCCTTAAATTGAGTTATTTACAGAAAAATTCTCATTTCTCTTTTGTTTTAACCCAAATCCCTTTATCTGCCGCATTATGATTTACTGCAGTTTTTTTTCATGCAATACTTTTTTTTGGATGACTACATTGAAAAAAAATTAAGGGATAAACATAAACAAAATACTCAACTTCGGGTAATTTAATCCGTTAAAGCTAATTAATTAATTAAAAAAATTCTACTGTAAAATTAATTGTACACACTGTTCACTTAAAATAAATAATCAAATCGTTTTCTAAGGTCTTCATTAACGTACAAAAAAATAAGACACTTAAGTTTTGACATTAACTATTTTTTCGGGACAAAAATGATAATCTTTGCCGTCAGCTGAAAATGGCTAAAACTATTCGTCTTCCCCGCTAAAATGCTCATCCTAGAACCCGTGCTGCCATATACCTTGCAAGAGGGGATTTAAAAGAATATTTCTGCTAAGTATCATCAGAGTATTCGTAAAAAGGGTTCTTCTATGTAATTTTAAATTGAGTGGTACTTATAAGTACCAACGGTAGATAAAGGGTTAATGTTTTAGCTAGAAAAAAAAGTGTCATTGTTAATTCAATAATATCGACATGCTTAGGAATTTCAATATAGGTTGGATAAAAAATAGAGTTAATCATAATTCCCACCAGGATTTTGAATACGCTATTGTGTGTGTAAAAAACTAAGACGAATACAGTAAAAAAAAGAACATTTGAAAAAATGTATAAACAATTTAAGTTTATTTTCATACCGTGCAGGTGTTCTATGTGTTAAACCTTGGTTACATGGCATGTATCAATAGGATATTCCAGTTCCTGCTACACTATTCAGCATGGCACACTAACCGTTATTGACAGCATGTGTTATTCTGTCATGCAGTTCTGCTACATCACGTGGCTTTGATTGATTGAATATTAACGTCGCACTGTTCAGCTACACGAGGGCTTTTGGCAACGGACCACGTAATTTTGAACCATGGTCAAGTGACGTGGACGACACCTGAGCCGTCACCCCCTCTCCTAACTACCACACCACACCAACGGGAGGATGTTTCAGCTCTCGACAGATTTAAAGTGCATCGCTGCCCTACACGGCGGGTCTTTAGTGGTACTGGGATAGAACTCGAGACAAAGCAAGCCACGATCCGATACCAATACCACTCGGCTTCCCGCGGCCACTACATCACGTGGCAAAAAGGGTACAAAAACTTGGGTCTCATGTAAAAGACGTAAGTCTTTTCGGATAACAAGTGCTGCAGTTCTGTGAAACTTTGGTTACAGAGCATAAATCAGTGCAATTGTTCAGTTTCTGCCACACTCCACTCATCATAGTTACTATCATTATTACTGAGAGCCTAGGTCAGAGGGGACGAACATTTAGAGATCCACGTGCCATTTTTTCTAAAGAAGTGTTTAATAAGGTATAGACACATGCCATTAAATAATTTTGACTCGTGATTATTGGGAAAATAATAAAACTAAATAAG
Source organism: Trichonephila clavipes (assembly GCA_019973935.1). Lineage (NCBI taxonomy): Eukaryota > Metazoa > Arthropoda > Arachnida > Araneae > Nephilidae > Trichonephila > Trichonephila clavipes. The sequence goes on along the minus strand of BMAU01000459.1, from coordinate 1,005,290 downwards.
GAAAACTCAAAACTCTTTATTTACTACGAAAAAGTACTTTTGGTATAGTTGTAAATGCTTTAGTTATATGCGTAAATCGAATTAAAGTAACATTAGTGTGACTTTTCTTGTTGTAGATTGTGTGTGTGGATGATTTATAACTTATTTTAGGGTTGTAAGATGTTACTTTTAGTAGAATGCATGCTGAATTAAAATCTTCTGTGTCAAATAGTTTCTAAGCAATTAATTATTAGTTTCTAAGCAATTAATTATTTTTACTGTGGTTCACTTTTTTTGAAAAGAGGATTTGTGATTTGTTTCAAAATGCCGTTTTATAGACGATATATGTTCTGCATACCACTGTTCCAGAACACAAAACACGCACTGATCTCTGTGTCAACTTTACTAATAATGCCATATTTCTAGATTCACCAAGTATGAAATTCTCTGTTACACTAACCATCTTGCACTTTTTGTTCTTTTGCTAAACTAGTCATGTTAAATAACAGTTAAAAATCGTAACAATAGCACAAATAAACTTTAATATACAGTTGTATCAACGAAATTGACTATGCTATGCGTAGACAAATTTTGCATCATAAGCAACTGTAGTCCACGACGTAATTAAGGAAAGACAATAACAAGTGCTGCCGCGCGACTGATCACTTGCGTTTGTTCGTAATACTTCATAGTAAACTATGATATTTTGAAATAAAATTAAAACCATTTTGATCACTGGCATGCCCAAAATATTGTATCACGTGCCATTGATGGTACGCTTGCCACTGGATCGCCATCTCTGGCCTACACCACGCGGCAAAAGGGGTACAAAAACTTGGTTTCCAAGTTTCCAGATAATACGGAAAGGATTATTCGTGCTGTCAATAACGTTCATATTACCATGTGGAGTAGAGAGTGGTAGGAACTGGACTATCTCATTGAAATACACCATGTAGACAAAATTTCACACATAGGACACTTATAAGCCATGTAAAATTATTGTTTTTGTATTCTTTCAAATGTTCTTTTGAGCTACCTTCACCTAAGGTCTTTTATGGTAGCATTTCGAATTCCTATTGGGAATTATGAATAACCTTGCATTATAGATTTATAAAAGTATGAAAAGTTATTCACTTTCTTTAAATAAGTCAAACTTAGAATTTTCTCTATCAAGCTGAATTTCCAATGTGTGATGGTCGCGGTGACCGAGCGCTCACGATCGCAAAATAATGGTTTCCATTGAATCGCGTGGGTTAATGGTGGAGTGAGTGCGTGTTTATTAACGTCGCCTTATTCAGCTACACGAGGGCTTTTGGCGATGGACCTCCAAATTTTGAATAATATTTTGCCTGTATATAGCTCAGACCTCTGTTCAAAGGCTCAACTAGAATTTTTGAAATATATAACTTAGATGTGGATTTATTCATATTTTACGACAACAGAGAGGAGCAATTTTAAGAAAAAAATGCCAACAATTATTTCAATTAGTGGTAACTCTGAAAATAATGTGAATTTTTCAAAAGTTCTAGTTGAGTCTCTGTAGAGAGGTCTGAGATATACACAGGCAAAATATGATAATAGAACCATTTTTCACAAAAGGAGAACATTTGGAAAAAGATTATTCTAAGTTAATTTTTTGCCAAAATATTGTTTTTAAATAAATATTTTTTGTCAAAATGTCCTTCAAACAATTTTATGCGTGTATTCTAATCTGAGTGACACTAAATATCATGAAAATTATCCATTTATGCGCTTTTTTTTAAAATCACGGTTCTGAACGTAGTCGGATAACTTAAAAATGCAACAAAACAATCATTTTTCAATGGAACCCTTCACTCATGGGTATCGACAATAACGAAAAGGCAAACTGAATTGCATAAAGAGGAACGCTTAACCCACAACACAACAAACCACTTCCTCCAAAGTCACTTAAAAATATTTTTTTGAGATTAGGCTGCAAATTTAACAACCAAATCCTGGGTTAGCATTCAAGATACTTGCAAAAGGTTTTGTTAAAGGCCCAATAAAGAGGCAGTGACAAAACTTCAGACTGCAAACAGGCCATGATTGCATGGAACATCATCGAAATAAAATAGGCATCCTACCATCTAGTACAGGGGTGACGAACCTCTATGGATCAACGTGCCATTTTTGTAAAAAAGTGTTTAATGAGGTATAGACGTGCCGTCAAAAATTTTTGACTTGTAATTATCAAGAAAATAATACGACCAAGTACTAACAACACAAAACTCTATTTACTACGAAAAAATACCTTTAGCACTGTATAGTTATAAATGTTTTAGTTATACGTGCAATGTACGTAAAATAACATTAGAGGGACTTCTGTTGTTGCAGATTGGATGGCAAATAATTTATATTAGGATTTTAAGATGTTACTTTTTGTAGAACACATGCTGAATTGGAATCATCTGACAAATGGTTTAAAAGCAATTAATTAATTATTTTGGCTGTGATTCACTTTTTTTGACAGCGGGTTTGCGATTTGTTTCAATAACGTTTTACAGACGATGTACTGCATACCACTATTCCAGAACATAAAACACACACCATTTTGTCTCTTTTACTAATAATGTTATGTTTCTCGGTCCACCACATTTGAAATTTTCTGTTACACTTACTGTCTTGCTCTTTTTGTTCTTTCGCTGAGCTAGCCATGTTAAATAACATTTAAAAATCGTAAATATAACACAGATAAACTTTAAAATACAGTGTGTCAATGGAATTGACTGTGTTATACGTAGACAGACTTTACATCATAAGCAATTGTAGTCTACGACGTAACTAAGACACGGGAATAAAAAACGAGTGTGATCCTCGCCGCCCTGCGACCGATCACTCTCGTTTGTTCATAGTACTTTATAGGGAACTTTGAAATTTTGAAGTAAAATGCAATTCATTTTTTTATCACTGACGTGCCATAAATATTGTGTCGCGTACCAACAATGGCACGTATGCCACTGGTTCACTATTCCTCATCTAGTATATGCCAAATTTGCAATTCGGGAATTATGAATGCAGAACACCTTAATGCCAGGAACTAGATCATTGATACTCAACCTGTGGCCCGCGGGCCACATGCAGCCCACCAAGGCATTTAAGTGGCCCAGTCATGGCGCATTGCTCTGAGAAATTCACTTATTTAAGATGTATTAAAAATTTGGTGGGAAATTCTTTGTCAAAAACTCAAATATATCTATTTTGCTTTTTGCTGTCAGTGTGTTAGGGGTATGAATTGATATTCTGTTTCTATTTAGAACGGTTGCTGTTAGTGGTAATAGACAACAGTGGAGTAGCGACCATTTTATGGATGGAACTAATTTTTAACTATTTTTCACATCTTACAAGCGAAAAATATTCGTAGAAAATATAACGTTTCAAGACGATTGGGAGGTTGACTATTTTGTATTGAAATATAAACATGGATCAGTTATTGTTTGATTTGTCACGAAAGTGCTGTATTTAAAAAATACCAATAAACACAAATCATTTCATGACACTTTTCCTCGAATATCTCTTTCAAGAGGTGATAAATAGGCTTTCTTGAATAACCTTTGCAACAGCAACAAAGTGTTTTGTCGCTGGTAATATCACGGCGGTAAAGAAGACATCCTATGAAGTTTGTTATAAAGAGTGTTTTTTTTCCAGGTATAAAAGTTTAAGTTGGCATTACTTTCCAAGATGGCGACCGATTTAACAGCTGTCAAGTGATTTATTCTCAGTTTGGTTTGGCAATTCATCATGAATAGACTCACGCCTGAACAACGCTTTTAGATTCGTCGAATGGGCCCAAAACGAGATTGCCGTTGTTCCCGATTTTCATAAGCGAATTTTGTTTAGCGATGAAGCGCACTTCTGGTTGAATGGCTACGTCAACAAACAAAGCTAATCCACAAGTGTATGTCGAAACATCATTACATCCAGAAAAACTGACTGTTTGGTGCGCTTTATGGGCTGGTGGAATCATTGATCCGTACTTCTTCAAAAACGATGAAGGCCACAACGTTACAGTCAATGTTGATCGGTATAGAGCCATGATTACCAACTTTTTCATTCCTGAATTGAACAATCATGATGTCCAGGAGCTGAGGTTCCAACAAGACGGCGCAACATGTCACACAGCTCGTGCCACAAATGATTTATTGAAATACACGTTTGGTGACCGCCTAATTTCACGTTTTGGACCTGTGAATTGGCCTCCAAGATCTTGTGATTTAACACCGCTAGACTATTTTCTGTGGGGCTATGTAAAGTCATTGGTCTATGCGGATAAGCCACAAACGCTTGACCATTTGGAAGACGACATTCGCCGTGTTATTGCCGATATACGGCCACAAATGTTGGAAAAAGTCATCGAAAATTGGACGTCCAGATTGGACTACATTCGAGCCAGCCGTGGCAGTCATATGCCAGAAATGATATTTAAAATGTAATGCCACAAGAGTATCTTTCGAATGAAAAAAATTCATGTCATTCGAATAATACATCGTTGTTTTATTGCAATTTAAAGTTCTATACCTCTAAAAAAACACCCTTTATTAATGGTAATTATACGCAATCGTTTACTAATGCAGAAATTGAAATGCTTCTAATTTGATACTTCTAATTTAATGCTTCTAAATGCTTCGAATTTAGCGCTACTGACAAAAATAAAAAATAATAATTAAAAAAACAGGAGTTATAAATATTTTGATCAATTTTCCATATTTTAAATTTCCAATGTTATCTTGGTTTTAAAGCATTTCTCACTCCCCTCCTCTCCTCCATTTAACTCTCATGTTGCGGCCCGCGTGAAATAGTTGACATACGTTTGCGGCCCAGCAGTGAAAAAGATTGAGTACCTTTGAACTAGATAGTCTCAAAAATATGAGGAGATAAGTAAACTATACTGGAATGCCAAAACTTTCACGAACTCCGTGTAAAGCTACATCTCTTATGTTCCTTTTTTTTATTGTTGTTTAAACTTTTAACTTTTTCTTTTGCCCCCATGTCCTAGTTCTTACTTTAAAAATGCGTTTGTTACTTTTTATTATTTATCATTGTTCTTGTGTGATACTTGAGCTGCTTTATATATTTGGATTGATCCTTCTAATAAAGCCGTATGTGACAATATATTCATATAAGTGTATAATTCTACAAAAATTTCAGCGAATAAAAATAATCTGAACACTATTTCATCATGAATATTGTCATCAACTTAGAGAACAACCTGTAATCAATTAGTCTCGAACTATTTTGTGTCATTTAACTTTACCTTATTCATACCGCTTTCGAGAGAACAGATCAATCATACTTAGTATAATACATAGTTAAAATTTCCTTGAATATGTTATACTTGTAATGTATTATTGTTAGTTTAGAACATATTCTTCCTTTTATTCATTATTTTAAACTATTTTCATCAGAAGCATAATTAGGAACGCTTTAGAATTACTCAGTCACTATTGGCAACACCCCAAGATGATTTGAAACAATTAAGCAATCTGTTAAAAGAAACTTTCAAAGAGAACCTGTTTTAGCCTGTATGGAAACGACATTTAACACGAAATTGTTTTATTTATTGATTATTGAACTAAACTAAACTCAGTGGCGCAACAGCCCATGAGAGCCAAAGCCTACGATGCCTCCTCAGTTTTCGTCATGGGCACTAAGGTGCTGAGGCAGATGTTCCGATCAATTGGTCAGTCTGACGCAAAACCCCCAGTGTTTAGTTCTCAAACAAGCTTGGTTCTCCTTTAACGACCCACTGAAGGGATAAAAGTCTGAGTCGACCTTGGCCAGCCCGGGATTTGAACCCCAGACCTACGGCCTGGAAGCGCGATACGCGACCACTCAGCCATTAGGCTTCATTTATTGGTTGTTATCGTACATAAAACAATGCAAGTTCTAATGGTGAAATGCTTCGTAATTTTGAAACGCGTAAATTCCAAAGACACCTGTGTTAGTCACCCAGTTTCCACACACACGTCACATGAATATGAAGAAACCCGGATAAATTTAACGTGCATGATGCTTCACACACATTCAAAGTCATCACGTTGGCGGAGGATTGGAAGTGTGGATGAGTGGAGTACCAACTCTAGTATCATCCTCGTCACTTGCCTTTGGTTCAGAATTACGAGGTTCTTTACCAATAAACAGCCGTAGCTTCAAAGTGGGGTATTAATAAGCAATCAATCTTTGAATCTAACATTAGAGATTTACATTTATACGCGTCATCTCGTGAGGTTGGTGGAAGGGAAAGATAGGTAGGAGGCCTTTGACCACCCCTAAAGGGTTCTTCTAAATCGGGGTGGAACCGAGCCAAATCGTACAGTGACCTGTATGGTGCTCAAAGCTACGGTTAACGACAGGCATCACATAGCCCATTGCCATGATGAATTTCATGGGCCTCGATCTGATCTTTGCTGATTAGGTGGCATTAGTAACAACAACAACATTTATACGCGATAATCTATAATGAGTGAGTGTTTATTAACCGTTTAGAGGACAGTGACTCTCTCTAATAGGTCTAACCACGTATTAAAAATTTTTTCTCTAAGCGGGTGTTGGATATTTAGTCTATCCATATGCGTTAATTGAAGCTAAATCACATAAAAATCAATACAGATACCAACACGATACATTTTTTTTTTGCATTTCATGACCTCTGATGGGTAGTTAAAAAGAGTTTATATCGGTGTAAATCTACAAATTGTATTTTGATTACTGTAAATAAAATTTCTGATCTTTGAAAAAAATTTCGACTTGCCTTAAGTATACTTTTCTCACATCTGAGTGAACTAAGCAAATGTACAATTAAAAGAAATAGGTTTTATTTAGGTTTTTGGAAAGCTTTTATATGTGGATAGAGGCTCTATCCACTACCCACGTATAACAGAAAAATGGCCTTGAAATTTTCGCTTTCTCTTCGAGAGAGAGCACTTAGAATCACGTGAGGATGTTGGGGGTGGGAAATATAAATAAAATTTTGCTTACAATATGTGGTATGAGATTCTTGAATTCGAAACTCTTTCATTATAGCTTTTCTGTGCGTGCCACTGTGCCTTCAAGCAACTGGTCCTACTTGCTTTGAAAAGTTCCACAGTGAATAGTTTATCAAATTTGTGAAATAACAAATTTAAAATTCTCAAAAATATTACTTTATTTCTTATTTTTAAGCTAAAATTAAATAATGTATAAAATGTGGATATGTACCAATTTCAATGTATATTTTAATAAGTATTCTATATATAAGTTGTACAATTATTCTATAATTATTTTATCACACTTATATTCTGTATTTAGTTGTTATTGAAATAGTTCTTAGAATAAATGGTAATTTTTCATAAAAAGTTTATTGTGATATGATTCATCATTTCTGTCCTGAAAAGTGAGTTAAATGTCTTAAGTGCGCAGGGGCTATAACGTCTGGCCACCACCCAGGAGAAAAACAATCGATTAGATATTTTTTGTGACTAAATAATGTTTATAGAGGATGAGAACATAACATTCATCAAATACTTTATCACAGAAAAGTGTATTTTAGCTGTGTGCCCGTTCAAGGGTTAACGTGTCACTCTGAAGCAACATGAGAACGGACCTTGTAACTGTGAACCGCAGTCAAATGACAAGGATAACTGAGCAACCTTTTTTCTCTCCAAACTTCCCCACCACGCCGACGTGAGAGCTTTGAGCCTTGACAAATTTAACTTACATCAGTCCCTCTACACGGTAGGTCTTGAAGAGCACTAGGCTCAAACTCAGGACACGCTGGCCACTAGGCTACAACGCGCGGCCATGATAATCTATGATGGGATCTAGTCCTGAAATCATAAGAAAACGAATATTAATCTGAGTTTCCAATTATCAATTGTAATCGAATTAAGGATCTTAAGAAATAAACATATAATTTAAACTAGTATGGGAATAGTCTTTGAAACAATAACGCATAGTTAGATTGAATTATTGCTACTCTTTCTTTAGTTCGGAAAATATATAATTGATCCTCGTAAAATTTTACTATTATTTGTAAAGATATTTTCAATAAAATTGTTAATTCTTTTTTAAAAGAATATTTTTGTTTTAACCAGGGAGCAAAGGTCGCATGGGGCACAGAGAGTCGCCCCAGATTCACGAAAGTTTTAATTCTGGGAAAACTGTTCATTTGTTACCAATGACCTTATCAGTGTCCTCCTATATGACACTCTTCATGGAAACTAAAATGTGTTTGTCACATATCTCTCTTTTTTATGGGGGGGGGGAATGACAAACCCTTTTTACTATCTTAAGGTATTTGGAGTGACTGCATTCCCCACGCGACCACTCTTGTTTCAAAAGGTTTTCTATGAACTTTTTACGCTGTGTTATATGACGTATTACGATTAATAAATGTTAATGAACAGAATATAAAACACACACAAGTAAAATAAAAAAAAATTTAAGTCAATTCCTACTTAGATCAACGAAGAAAAATTTTATTTTAGCTACTTTTTATTAAATAGTTACAATTAATGTACATATAAATATTAATATCGTATTGTCATCCAACACAATAGTGTATATAAAATTTCAGTTCAACTGAATGCTTTAAAACGTGAGAAAAAAATATTTTAAAGTTTTGAACCAAGTCGCCAAAAGGGTCACTAAGTTGCCAAAAATGATGCCAAAGTGGCTGTATTCGTAATTCTTTGAATAATTAGTTTTAATCAATTAATTTTTATTATTTTTAATTAAATTACTGTGTTGTCATCTAAAATAATCATGTATATAAAATTTCAGCTCAATGGAGCGCTTTAAAGTGTATTTACTAACGATTGAAAATTCCACCAAGATAAATGAATAAATATATAGAGAGTGTGAGTTAATTGTAGGAACTTAATAAAAGAAATGGGCATCGGCGATCTCTTTTGGGTGAACTTGGAAACTGACGAAGCAAAGGAAAAACCTGATTAAATAATGGGTATTAATCATGATGGCAAAAATAAATTTGTGAAAAGCAATGAACAAGAAACGTTTGAGTTGGAAAGAAAGTTTTCAAATGCTACCTAAAAATACTCCATCAAGAAAATTATGAAGCCATAAGTTACACTGTGGCCATTCAAAAAGACACACGCAAGAAAAATTCAACATTCTACTAACCAATCATCAATGGAAAATAAAACTTGACAAAATAAGAAAGTTTTGCCTGATTATATCATTCCTGTAATGTCAGTAAGTGAATGAATATTAACGTTGTCCTATTCAGCTACACGAGGGTTTTTGGTGACAGAGCTCGTCATTTTGAAACAGGGTTAAGTGACGAGAACGACACCTGAGCTGGCACCCTCCTCTCCTAATTACCGCACCATATCACACCAACGGGAAAACGTTTCAGCTCTCAACAGATTTAACGTGCATCGCTCTCATACATGGCGGGTCTTTAGTTGTACTGGGCTCGAACTCGTGACAAGGCCAGCCACTTTCCGATACCTTGACCACTAGGCTACCGCGGCCCCTGTAATGTTGGAGAAAAGTGTCTGTGATTTGTATCCTATATTAAAGTAACGCACATTTGAAACATTTTAGTTTTATTAGATCTTTTCTCAAATTATCTAAGAAAAATTGAAAAGTCCTTTAAAAAAGTCAGTGAGTATACTTTTCCTTAAATAAATTATTTCCTGGGATTACGATTTTTATCGTGTAAAATAAAAATAATTATAAAAAAAAAGATTGGAGTGACTCCGTCACCCCGCGCTACCACTAACGTTAGTATCGAGTGCGCGCCTTTTCCCATGTTAAACAAAAGTAAGAAGACATTTATTCTTTCACGAGCTGTATTTACGATAGAAATATTACATAAGAAATAAATACACGTAAACACACATTTTTCTTACCAGTAGTATTTTTATAAATATGTTTTCATTCAGAAAAGCAAAGATCTCAGCGAAACGGAATGAAATAAATAACTCTTTATAAACACCGAAAATGATATTTTTATCAATACCATACTCCTACGCAAAAGCATTCCTTTCATCTATTTTCAGCAAAAATAGAGCTATATTTTGCTCTAAAAGACAGAATAAAATATGAAAATCTTGGAAATATATAACATTGTATAAAATATTATGGTATACTTCTTTCCTGTTTAGAAAACAGCTACAGTTTTCTTGTGCAAAACATAGTGACTGTTTTACCATAAGTGGATTACAACATCGTGTTTAAAAAATTCCAATCATAAATAAAAATAACAGTTGTCGAAACTATTATAATTGACTTTGTTTTTGTGCATCATACATCTCTGACATTGTTTTTAAGTAACACGTTTTTATAAGTTTCACCTATTTGTAATGGAATCTTTGAACTCAATTTTTACCCACTTTAAAAAGTCAGACTAATTCGAAATTTCGCACACTTGTCAAGGACCCATGACAATACAATAATTTCGTAATTTTGTTTCATTGTCCTGATCAGGATTTAAATAATTAAGGATTTTAAGGATTTACGAGATTTAGCGCGACTAATTGCATAAACCATTTTCAGATTTGGCGACTAATTCATTATATCGTTTATAGATTTGGCGACTAATTGCATAAACCATTTTCAGATTTGGCGACTAATTATAGATTTCGCAACTAAAAGATTAATGTGCAACCCTAAAACCGCAAAATAGGTTTTCTGGTTAATAAATAATTAAACAAAAAATAGTGTTCATTATGTGAAAATAAGTAGGGTGGGTGCGCAGTTTTTCTGAAAATGGAAATTTAAAAAAATATTCGTGCATGTGAAAATAAAAATAATTTATGTTCTAACTGCTAAATATTTTTTATTTTTATAAAGCAATACGTTTAAAAGTGATGATGCGAATTAAATTAACATTATAGCAATCCGAGGCCCCGTTAACGGAGAGAATAAGTACCCTTCAGATCCATTAAAGAGCAAGACTAATTGCAGCAGCCCCATAATTCTGGCCCCAAATATCAAACTCAAGGATAAATTTAACAAAGGATAAATGATAGCTTTAAAAACTAAAAAACAGGCTTTAATTGTAGATTGAATTAAAAAATGAAAAATAAATTATAGTTTTTTTAAAAAAAAAAAACTAAAAAACACGCTTTTATAGTTAATCGAACTAAAATTAGAAAAATAATTCTTTATATAAGAATAAAATGATTAATGAGAAAATTATATATATATATATATATGTCATTCGGATAAAAGCGTGGGGTGCTTTGTACTACATTTTTACACTAACTCAGCATTTAGGAATAGAACTAGTAAGAAATTAGAACAATCAATATAAAGCATCTCACGTTTTCATCCCAAAGACATTAATTTTCTCGTTAACCATTTTATTCTTCTATAAAGAATTATTTTTTTTACATTTTAGTTCGATTAACTATAAAAGCGTGTTTTTTAGTTTTTTTAGAAACTATAATTTATTATAAAATAATGCTTATGGTGTTTTTATATTTTCGAGTTAATAAATTTCTAATGAAATTTTTCATGGAATCGAGTTTTAGGGAAATGCTTTAAAATCAACAAATCCATTGTTATTAAAGCTCCTAATTATTTATATTTAACTTTTCTAAACTTAAATTATTAATTTTTTTTAATTCTTGTGGTTTTCTTAGAATTAGCGCTATTTACGATAGCTATCAGTTTTTAACAATAACTGTTTTTCAACTGTATGGAGTGGCCGGTGGGTCATGTGTTCGAGTCTAGTGCTACTAAATACCTACAATGTAGACAGATTGATGCACGTTAAATCTATCGAAGCTCAAATTTCTCCAATTGGTGTGGTGTTGAAGATGCCAGCTCAAGTGTCACTTTCATCACTTGAGTATGGTTATGGTTTAAAATTACGAGGTCTGTCGCCAGTAGCTCTCAAGGCTCATTCACATCAAGGCGTACAAACGTCGAGTGTCTAGCGTCTAGCCAATCAGAGACTTCATTTCACCGAGATGAAGTCTCTGATTGGCTCGACGTTGACAGCCTCGGTGTGAATTCAGCTTCATGCTGCTTTATTGTGCAACAGTAATAAACATACACGCGGAGAAAATTTTACACATTTAGGAGCACTATGTAGATATAGTGTGTGTGTGCGTGCGTGCGTGCGTGCGTGAGTGAGTGAGTGTAATAATTCCCCCTAGCATCCTTTTAATTAACTCTTTTAATAATATTCAAATAATCTTTTAATTATTTGGTTCGAAACTAACACCCTGGTCTTAATCATAATCGACTAATATTATTTCATCATAAATCCCTTTCCCACCCATTGTAGCCAATCAGAGCTCTTATTACAAAAATACCACGTGGTCTTCACCGTCGGGAATAAAAACCGATGTCTCTGGAAATCGCTCTTCTCTCTTTTGTCTGCCTGCCTTCATCATGTAATCAGCCGGCTGCAGTGCCTTCTGTGTTTGTCTTTGTCTGTGTTTGTGCCATAATGTTTGCTTCTTGTTATGAGTAATGCCGTCCCTACTTGATCTTTATGTGTTTCCGGATGTGAATAAACTACAGTAAGGATTTATATGAGTGTCTCTTCGATAATACAGTACTCGACCACGCTCCACGTAACACAGAAAATCACACCACCAGCCACTCCCTGCCTTCGGTTCGCTACAGTAACAACATCCACTCGCCACGTCTTACAATTATTTTTACCACTCTCCAGAAATTTTATAGAAATATTCCATATATATATATATGTCAGGTTTGAAAAGTTTAGCTTCAAAATTAATTAAGTAATAAATGAAAATAGAGTGAACTCTTTACCATCGCGTAAGGATTTGTGGGTAAATAGGCCTATATAAAGGTGGAGCGAGCGCTGACGCAGGAGAACACATACTCGAAAAGGCTTAGCTGGTAACTCCTCGCCGAAATGTTGTCTTTTGTACCACCCGGTTGCGCGCCAAAGGGTCGCCATGTTGGATTTTATGTGATTGAAGCGAAATAAAGACGTTCTTATTGAGATGATGCCTCCTCATTTTACGACATATATATATATTAATTTCACACTCTAGAGAAATACGAGGGCTATTGGCAACGGGCCTCGTAATTTTGATCCTTGGTCAAGGGACGAGGATGACACTTCCCTCTCCTAACTACCACACTACACCAACTGGATATGTTGACCTGTCGGTGTCAAAATGTGTCGACAGATGTAACGTATATCGGCCTCCTCTACACGGCGGGCCTTCAGCTCCACCAGGGTGGCCGCGGTAGCCGAGTGGTATAGGTATCGGACTGTGGCTTGCTTTGTCACAGGTTCGAGCCCAGTACCACTAAAGACCCGCCGTGTAGGGCAGCGATGCACGTTAAATCTGTCGAGAGCTGAAACGTCCTCCCGTTGGTGTGGTGTGGTAGTTAGGAGAGGGGGTGCCAGCTCAGGTGTCGTCCACGTCACTTGACCATGGTTCAAAATTACGTGGTCCGTCGCCAAAAGCCCTCGTGTCTGAACAGTGCGACGTTAATATTCAATCAATCAATCAGCTCCACCAGGATTCGAACCCAATACATTCCTTCCACAAGTTCATGATCATCGCCACTAGGGGTTTGTGACCACTAGACAAATTAAATTTTCTTTGTATTTTCACATAAACCATTATTTTTTTTATTTATACTCATGGAGCAGTTATCTAAGGAACCATTTTTAATGCATATGTTAACCCTTTATCTACCTCATGATTTACTGCAGTTTTTTTCATGTAAAAATTTTTTTAATCACTACATTGAAAATTAAGGGATATACATGAACAAAATACTTAACTTCGGGTAATTTAATCCATTAGAGCTATAATTAATTAATTAAAAATATTCAACTGTAAAATTAATTCTACACACTGTTCACTTAAAATAAATAATCAAATCGTTTTCTAAGGTCTTCATTAACGTACAAAAAAATAAGACACTTAAGTTTTGACATTAACTATATATATATTTTTTCGGGACAAAAATGATAATCTTTGCCGTCAGCTGAAAATGGCTAAAACTATTCGTCTTCCCCGCTAAAATGCTCATCCTAGAACCCGTGCTGCCATATACCTTGCAAGAGGGAATTTAAAAGAATATTTCTGCTAAGTATCATCAGAATATTCGTAAAAAGGGTTCTTCTATGTAATTTTAAATTGAGTGGTACATATAAGCACCGTTGGTAGATAAAGGGTTAAAATGAGATATAAATTTTCAACAGTATAATGGAATTTCTTAAGAACTCAGCATTCGAAGCATTTAAAAGTTCTAACAATTAGACTATTTTAAAACCTTATAATCAAAATATCACCATATATATAGCTAACATTCCACTATCAAATTAAATATTTTATTTATAAATTTAATCTAGTTCTTTTTTCATTGATTAACCGCTTTCAAAACACAGTGTTCATTGTTATCATTGGTGTATTCCTGTCATCTGCGTCGACGTGTATTTTCATCAACTGTAGGCATTTTCAGTGTAATCTGTTGATGCGGCTGTTATTACAACTATGGAAACAGGAGCTTGTGGTATGCATTTCATCCTCGGAACATGGTGATTGGGTGTTCTGATTATCATAGAGCACTAATGGGGAAAACATGGGTGTCTAAAGTGCTTACTCGAGTATTAAATCCGAAATGACATGTCACTAGGGCTATATGCTGGTTCGAATCGAAGTATATATTGGTATTTCTCGTTATAATACAGAACTTTTTGTAATTGCAGAAGAAAGTATCCAACTACTTGCGACAACTTTTTTTTAAAAAATGAAGATATGGAATTGTGGTTTTAAGATTTATTTAGTACACTTTAAGAAAATAAGGCTAAAATTAAGAAGAAAAAATAAATATTATTACTACTAAAATGGAAAAAAAATTGGTAAAAATTGGCAAAAAATTACATAAACGGGGCCCGCTCTGTACAAATAGTAAATGAACAAATTTTCAATTTTGATATATTACTTTGTAATTCCCTATTGAAGTGTCCTTCAGGATAAGAGATATATTAATTTTTACAAAAACTAGAGCACTTTATCTTAGTTGTTACATGAAATTGCTTAAAAAAACCAATGATTATATTCACAGAAAGAACTGTAAAATTTGTAATAAAACAGTGATTGATAAATCTGGAGGTTAAAAGAATTATATTGTTATACAGAACATACACAAACTAATTTCAGCAAATTATTTTTAAAACTTTTTGAGCAATCACTGTCCCCATTTGAGTTTTTCGAAAAAAAAGACACATTTCGAGTAAAACGCATTTTAAAGTTTGACATCTTATGTAGAGTTACGGCGTTTGCTTTTACTAAAACACTTGTAGTTTTTGTTCTGGAAAATAACAAACTTTGTATTTTTATAAAGCTAATAAGATTGCCTATAGAATAAAATCTTAAAGGAAATTTGTCAATTTTTAAGAAAAACCATGATTATAGGGTAGTTGGATACATTAAGATTATTTATTGAGCATAAAACTTGCAATTAGTCAAATAAAAAAAGATGTATATTTCAATAAAGGATAAAAAATCAAATCTCATAATATTGCTTTATCGTATTTTTTTAAATAGATTTTTTTTAATTTAGAAAATTATTAATGACAACTGTAACTTAACGTAATCAGATTGGAGTAATCAATGTTTAAAACAATTGGTGAATGATAAAAAATAAATCTAAAGAGCTTGTGCTATTCTCTGTTGACTCAAACACAATATAGTAAAATGCATGGATTTTAATTATTTTATGTTATTTTAGAATATTGTATAAAGTTGTATTCTCTTTTAATATTATCATTTTTATAGTAATGTCTGTATTTTTAATATCTTCGAAGTGAGAATTGGAAAAAATGATTATGCAATAGTATAAGAACGGTATTGTAAGT
The DNA here is from genome assembly GCA_019973935.1 of Trichonephila clavipes. Taxonomy (NCBI): domain Eukaryota; kingdom Metazoa; phylum Arthropoda; class Arachnida; order Araneae; family Nephilidae; genus Trichonephila; species Trichonephila clavipes. The sequence goes on along the minus strand of BMAU01000459.1, from coordinate 989,482 downwards.
TGAAGAATAAATTAGTACGCATTTATACCAGAGTAGATCTATTAATGCACTTTTATGCTGGAGCATATTTATTAGGTGATCATCTATTCTACTATTAGATACATGTTACGTTTTTATATCAAAATTGTTATTGTTTATTTTTGATAATTGGCGGTCTTTTCTGGTCTTTACAACAAACAGATCACTGATGTACTAGAAAAAGAACAAATTTAATATTATGAGAGTACAAAAGAAAACATATTGCTCGTGTATCGGAAGAAAGATTTAATAATACAAGTGTTGTGCAATTAATATCAATTAATATTTTAGAACTATTATTATTTTATTTATTATTATTGCTATTAACTGAATCTTTTATACTATGATATCATATGATTTTATATGGTAATATGGACTGATTTTCAACACTATGAAATTCATTTACTGAATATTTTTATAAAAGCCCAAACCTTCGCTAATGACTCCCTCGTAAAATTGAGGAGGGCAAAATTAAGGATAGTTAATCAAAATTCTACTTCCCATTTAATCTTTTTATGTGAATTGTTACGCAGAAAAACAAACTTCAACGGCTAGTGATTTCTCAGCAAAGATTTCCTAATCTTATAATTCCAAGAGTATATCATTTCCCTTTATGGAGGCTGACAGGAGAGAAGCCTGTGAGGTAAGGTAAGGGAAACAGGTTCTATATTCTGAACTTTCTCGCTTGTTACTCCCGCACAAATTAAAAGATAAGTTAACAGCAATTGAAATATTTATTCAACCCCAGTCTCAAATGAAATACAGGTAGTACGTTTCTGAGCTGTAAAGAAGCTGTACATTGTAAACTCTCTTCAACAATGAATAAAAAACTAAATAGCTGGAAACTCCACATGCTACAGAGGGTTTTCTTTTCAGGTATAGAAGTTTAAGTTGGCATTACTTTCCAAGATGGCGACCAATTTAACAGCTGTCAAGTGATTTATTCTCAGTTTGGTTTGGCAATTCATGAATAGACTCACGCCTGAACTACGCTTTCAAATTGTGCAATTTTATTTCGAAAATAATGGTCGCGCGCGCGATTTTCATAAGCGAATTTTGTTTAGCGATGAAGCGCACTTCTGGTTGAATGGCTACGTCAACAAACAAAACTGCCGCATTTCGAGTGAAGCTAATCCACAAGTGTATGTCGAAACACCGTTACATCCAGAAAAACTGACTGTTTGGTGCGCTTTATGGGCTGGTGGAATCCTTCTTCAAAAACGATGAAGGCCACAACGTTACAGTCAATCGTGATCGATATAGAGCCATGATTACTAACTTTTTCATTCCTGAATTGAACAATCATGATGTCCTGGAGCTGTGGTTCCAACAAGACGGCGCAACATGTCACACAGCTTGTTCCACAATCGATTTATTGAAAGACACGTTTGGTGACCGCCTAATTTCACGTTTTGGACCTGTGAATTGGCCTCAAAGATCTTGTGATTTAAACCCGCTAGATTATTTTCTGTGGGGCTATGTAAAGTCATTGGTCTATGCGGATGAGCCACAAACGCTTGACCATTTGGAAGACAACATTCGCCGTGTTATTGCCGATATACGACCACAAATGTTGGAAAAAGTCATCGAAAATTGGACGTCCAGATTGGACTACATCGGAGCCAGCCGTGGCAGTCCTATGCCAGAAATCATATTTAAAATGTAATGCCACAAGATTATCTTTCGAATAAAAAAAATTCATGTCAATCTCATAATACATCGTTGTTTTATTGCAATTTAAAGTTCTATACCTCTCAAAAAAAACACCCTTTACCTTTTGAAACTTCGTGCGCATGCATATATATTTAATGTCTTGAAAGGAGCATGGAGACTTTTTTTTTTTTTTTTTTTGAAATTTTTTATTGATTTTTAGAAGACAGCTTTCAGCAATCTATCCGCTATACAAACCAAAAAGCCTTTGATTCGTAATTGAATTGTTGAATTAGCAGTAATCGAAATAAATATACATCTTTTAACTTCGGTTTCAAATTGATAGTAACGTGTGGAAAATTTCGACTTAAATTTTAACCCTTTTTATTTCTACATACGGAATTAAAAGGAAATTGAAATTTGAAGGTTGAGAATGGTCTTTTTTCTGAGAAAGTACTAGCAGATGAATTTTATAGGGGAATATGTAAGGCAAGAAAATAAATATTAATTTTAACGTAGAATTTTTTTGGATATATTTAAGTTGTAGTTTAAATTATATATCCTTACTTATAATAAAGGGTGTTTTTTAGAGGTATAGAACTTTAAATTGCAATAAAACAACGATGTATTATTCGATTGACATGAATTTTTTTTATTCGAAAGATAATCTTGTGGCATTACATTTTAAATATGATTTCTGGCATACGACTGCCACGGCTGGCTCGGATGTAGTCCAATCTGGACGTCCAATTTTCGATGACTTTTTCCAACATTTGTGGCCGTATATCGGCAATAACACGGCGAATGTTGTCTTCCAAATGGTCAAGCGTTTGTGGCTTATCCGCATAGACCAATGACTTTACATAGCCCCACAAAAATAGTCTAGCGGTGTTAAATCACAAGATCTTGGAGGCCAATTCACAGGTCCAAAACGTGAAATTAGGCGGTCACCAAACGTGTCTTTCAATAAATCGATTGTGGCACGAGCCGTGTGACATGTTGCGCCGTCTTGTTGGAACCACAGCTCCTGGACATCATGATTGTTCAATTCAGGAATGAAAAAGTTAGTAATCATGGCTCTATACCGATCACCATTGACTGTAACATTGTGGCCTTCATCTATTTTGAAGAAGGATTCCACCAAACCCATAAAACGCATCAAACAGTCAGTTTTTCTGGATGTAACGGTGTTTCGACATACACTTGTGGATTGGCTTCACTCAAATGCGGCAGTTTTGTTTGTTGACGTAGCCATTTAACCAGAAGTGCGCTTCATCGCTAAACAAAATTCGCTTATGAAAATCGGAACAACGGCCATCTCGTTTGGGGCCCATTCGACGAATCTACGCCTTGCTTGATGATCGTTTTGATGAATTGCCAAACAAACTGAGAATAAATCACTTGACAGCTGTTAAATTGGTCGCCATCTTGGAAAGTAATGCCAACTTAAACTTCTATACCTGGAAAAAAACACTCTTTATATACTAGTTATTAACCCCCTACTCACTGGATATTTCATGATGTTCTATGACCTTATTTTATACTGTTTTTAAGTTACTAATATCTTCCTAGTATTATAAGCTTTTGGTTACACTGAAAAACATTCTTATAACCTTCTCGTGAATGAAAAAGAACTGGACATAAGTTTCTAAGACGAACATATAATTGCATTTTACACCCCCTACTCAATTCTGTAGGTCCAATAGTTCAAAATGAGAATTCTTATCTATAATACCCTTTTTGCCCCTCTCAATCCCCATTAAGAGTCGATTTCTATAAAACCCAATCTTAGAGAATTTCTGCTCAACAAAAGAAACAAGCCTACTAAATTTCAAGTCTGTAAGTCTAATACATCTAGAGATTTCGAGAGGAGTAAGTGATATATATAAATAAGTGGTACATACATAAATATGTAATGAATTCCCTTGTCTTGAGGCATTTTTGTACAGAGAGGATATTAAGTCATTGAATGATTACGGAGACTTTTTATATTTTAAAAATCAACAACAAAAATTAACGAATTGAAATTCAATTTTGTTGACGATAACAAACAGCAAAGACGTATACAAGAAATACAAGGGCCAAAAACGTTCTTTTGTTCGCTCTGAAGAGTTTATCTTTTGAAGAGTTTGTGAACCGGAAGCGTTTAGAAAGTTATTTCCGGTAAAGGCTTTTCTAATTGATCAGAATACGCAAATACTATAAGATTGCGTCATCTTGTTTTAAAAACGCTAGCGTGGTCGTTTTAGGAGATAAAGATGTGATTATATATTTCCCGTTAGGTGGATAAGTTAAAATTTAATCATCGTCTTGGGGAGCTCAAAACCATTAGGGAAAAAAATCCCTCGAGAGAGAAATTTTAAGGAATTATTACATATGTATTTGGGCAAATCATGTACTCTCCAGTGGATCCCTGCCCATGTTGACGTCGAAGGGATCGAGATGGCAGATTTCCTTGCCAGTGAAGCCAGAACACTTGAGCCTCTAACTTCATCTACTATGGTCTTTGATGCCAAAGCAGTAGCAAAACAAAAGCTCTGTTCAAACCCAATAAAAAAATTATCGCTGCCGGAATTAAATTATAGCCGAGAAATTACGTCAACAATAACTAGATTAAGGACAAAGCATTTTAAGGGCATGAAGATTCTGCCGATGGTTCAAGATCATATGTGGAATGCAGGCACTGCCCAGGCATGCAACTGCATCCCAAACATCTTTTTAGCTGTCCTTCCATTGTTGGTGCCCTTTTTAAAATAGACAATGACTATAGCATGAACATTCTTTACTCGGATCGTGCCATAGATGTTGCCGCGGCAGTGATTCACGCCTTTGGCCATATCTGATTATACCCTTATATTTTTTAATTAAAACCCCTGCACTTTGTCATACACGACAACAACATTACATATGTATAAATTCTTTACTACAGTGGTTCTCAAAGTTTTACTACTGGCGACCCAATTTTCTATCATAATTTTTATCGCGCCCCCCCCCTAAAAATAATAATGCATTGAATGCAATAATAATGCACTTTGGGGGGTGCTAAAGCTACAATACGATCATAATTATAAACCGTACAAATTAATAAGATAAGTATTAAATTTTGTATATGTTACTTTTAAGTAATATATATTTTTATTTATTTTATTTTTTTACTTTTTAGTTCGATTCACTATGAAAGCGTGTTTTTTAGTTTGTTTTAAAACTATAATTTATTTTATAATTGTTTTTACTATACACGATAAAAATCACAATTCGAGTGAATAATTTAATTAAGAGAAAATATACTTACCTACTTTCAAGGTCTTTTAGATTTTTCTTTGAAAATTTGAAAAAAAATCCAATAAAACTAAAGAAAATGTTCCAAATGTGCGTGTCCTCAATAAAGGACATAAATCACAGACACTTTTTGCTAACACAGGAACGTTATTTTCCAGCAAAACTGTCCTATTTTGTTCACGGTTTTGTAGTTTTGCTGTCGTTTGATGATCTACAAATAGCATGTTGAACTTTTTCTTCCTTATGTCTTTTTGACGAGGCGAAGTAGTACATTATGGCTTCACAGTATTCTTCAGAGATCTTTAAGCAGCATTTGAAAATTTCAAATCTACTCAAACGTTTCATGTCAAACGCTTTTCTGATATTTACTTTCGCTGTCCTGATTAATATGCATTATTTCAGTAGGTTCTTCAATTGCTTGATCAGTTTCAACTTCCTTCAATAGGGATCACAGATGCCCATTTTTTTTAATATTCTGCTCATTTACATTTATAAACCGTAATAAGTCATACAACACAGCAATCAAAACCACAAAATTGTTCATGGGGAAAGTGTAGCCAGTTCTAAAAAATAATTGTGTAAAACATTTTTCATTATGCATTGTATGTTTCAGAATACTTATAAAAATAAATCTTGAACAAATAAATCTACAAAGTGCTCAATATGCTTATCCATATATCATAAAACTCTTTTTTTCATGGAAAAAGGCGAAACCGAAATATATTATTTACAACTTCCCTAAAAAAAGGACGGAGATAACCATACCAGTAAGTTCGAAGGTCAGCTAAAGTAATATTTTAGGTTAAAAGAAACGTAATAAAAAATCTCTGATCGTGGGATTACAGCAAAGCAGACAAAATATTTTTTTAATTTGGTTATAGGATCAAAGATGGCTAATGAGCGTTTGAAGTGGTATCTTTTACTTTTGATGATCACCAGATGATAAAAATAAATCATATCAGTGTAAATGTTTATTTTTTATTATGTCAGAAAGCATTTTGTTTTACTTCATTCCAAAAAATTATTGTTTAAACCTTTTATTTTCAATATGCTCGCGCCCCCCTCGCAAGGTTAGCGCACCCCACAGTTTGAGAAACACTGCTTTAGTAAAAAAAGGAACAGATAAACCACAAAATTGTTCATCTGATCTTATACTTTTCTTCCCCAAGCATTCCCCATTTGAGAAATTCTGTTCAAACGTTCTTTCAGAAGCACAGAGCAAGAGACAGCCGGACGTGTTCCTCATGCCAGTGTTCCTGGAACACTATCTTCCCCAACTCGGCAAAGTGTAGAGAGCGAAAGAGTTGAGGAGCACGCAGTTCTCTACTCATTATTCTAATGACGGCACCCGTATTGTCCTTATGCACTTTTATTTCCATTGTTATTACCAATTACCCGGGGAAGGAAAGTGGCTTTCCACTAGAATTATGAAATCGTGGCAACGCTAATGCTCCAGAGTTCGGCACATTCCCTCTCACCCCCCTTTTTCTGAAAACTTTCTTCGAGGGAGAAAAATTTTTCCCTACCTACTTTGAGATTTTCTCGCTCTTAGAAGGTAATCATGTCCTTTATTTTGAATGCTTTCTTCGTTCGGACATTATCCCGGGGAACACCGGAAATAGAGAGGTTGTCTTATTGGATGGGGGTAAAGGAAATGATTATTGTAGGGAGTATCCTGTTTTTTCCCCCTTTCGGTTTAATAAATGATAATGTCGATTTTAAATGAGAATTTTTGTCGAGAGTTGGGATTTGTTGTGAGATGTATAAAACTTATGGGAAAAGCGGAAAATTGGGATATTATAGAGCAGGGGGTTTTTTTCTTTTAAAATGGATGAATAAGATGGTTATGCAGTTACGAAGTATTCTTTTGTTATCGAAAGTATTTTTGAACGTTTACTTTTGCAAAGATGTTTCAAAAACGAAACAAATTTTAAAACGATGTATAATTTGACTAACACGTAATATGACCGATATAAGTATAATTGGAACTAATTTAACATCGATACGCTACTTTTTTGGCGCGTTTTTGAAATCGTGCCAAATAGATTGGTGGCTTTGATATTATCGTAGTGTAAAATCACCACAAACGAGGCGAAATTTTAGAATACTTTGTCGTAAAAAATTCGTACAGTACCGACATCAAATTAATAACGAATAATTCTCTTTTTCCAAAATATAAACAGTCTGACCTCTATTTAGCGAAGTCGCTAAATCCAGCAAAAAATGTTCGCTGCATGGAAAATTCGTTACATAGAGGTCCAGCTTTCAATATACTTTGTAAACCCCATAAAAAGCAAATTTAAACTCATAAACTCTCCGTATTTAAAAAAAAGAATTATTCACAACTTTTTGTTTATAAATATATATATATATATATATATATATATATATATTACCCATAAAAAAAAGAAAAAACTGCGAAGAATCATAATTTTGTAGCTTATCTCGATTTTTCGTAAAAGTTGATAAGCTGTTTCGAGAAATACCAAGTCTAAAAGCAATAACCTTTATCTTGACGCCTATACCCACATCCGGAATTATTAAGTTCTTTTTTATGCCCAAGAACTGACGTTTTGAAATTTTTGAGCTACAAAAAACAAAGTTACCAGAACGACTAATCAACACTACAAATAAACAGAGACTAGTTCCAGGACGCAGGGACACGAGACAACTCCACTGAGGGTATGAGGGGATACCGAAGATGTTTCTAGGGAACTGGACAATGGGGATCAAAGGTTGCACTTCTTGTATGAAACGCTCAGAATTATATTGCTCTTGGCGATTTAGGCATCTAATAAAACCACTTCAAGATTTTTGACCACCCTAAAATGTGTTAAAAGAGAGAATAACTTGAAATGTCCAGAAATACTTCAAAAATAGGGAGAAAAAAATGAATCACAAAAGAAAAAGTTCATTATATAGAAAATGCACTTCGCTATTGGGAGGTTATTTTACGAAGAAAATAGTGAAACGTTCTTGGTTCCAGGAAAAAATTCGCTTTATAGAAAAATTCCCAATACAAAGGTTTGTTATATAGAGGTTCGACTTTATTATTGAGAATGGGCGATTTCGATAACATTGAATTCGAAAGAATTCAAAAATGTTACTTTGCTCTCGTAAAAAATTTAATTTTATTTATGTAATAGTTTATTCATATATTACTTTTTAAATATATTGGAATTTTTTTTATATATTTCTTATTTTAAAAAAATTTCTTTTTCCGATCATGTGATTTGATTTAAAAATAAAAATAATTCCTTTTTAGTATTTTTTTACTAGGCAAACGTAAATACAAAGTTAGTTCTACTTCATATTTTCGATAATTATGTTCGCTTATTTTAAAACGTTTAAAACTAAATCAAAAAAGGCGTTTCCTTACACTGCTTTGTGTAAAAGTAAATCTTTGTGAGAGAGGGTAAGTGTTTATGAACGTCACACTCTCACACGACGGACCTCGTCATTTTGAACTACGGTCAAATGACAAAGAAGTCACTTGATCCCACAGCCCACTCTCCTAACTTCCACATCACACTATGAGAATGTTTTTCACGACAGATATGAAAGCCTGATGGTAAAAGTTATTCATCAATAATTTATATAAACGGTATATACAGGGTGGTCCCAAATTCATGGTACAAACTTTAACGGTAGATACAGGACATTGTGTAACAATAATTTATTGCACAGAAATGTATGGACGCAAGTGACATGTTGAGGTGCAAATCAAAGAAATAAAAGAAAAGAGAAATGGAGTTATCGGTTGATTGCTTTGCTGGTAGAGGGCAGTAGATGCCTAACCACCCTTCAACATGACGCATCTCAATAGGGAAAAAGGCTATTCATAATTGTTCTGACGTCTACGATGGGAGAGACTACTTATTCCTCAAAATACACACATGCATTACATGAACGGTAGTGCATAGGGAAACGGCAGAGCTGCGCTACGAATGTATCAATCGCAGTTTCCTGATCGACGAATGCCGGATCACAGAATTTTTCAATGGTTACATCAACTTGTTGTATCCCCTCCCACTTGGGAGAATCAGCGTGAGCTAGAGGTGTAGGATTAACGAAAGAACTTGAAGGAATCATTATCTTAATATGATTTTATTAAGCTATTCAACTTAAACCTTTAACAAATTAAATTATAATAATTAATGTGAGAGAATCTACGATGGAAAAATACGCAACACGCAATATATATAGATAATAACGACCTAAACTCGATTCTAATTCAATCACGGATTCTAATATTAAATAGTCAATCCTACCTTGTTGCAGTCTGAAGAATCAATAAAGGCAATCTTGTATTTACTTGCTTTCACTGGTATGCGCCTTGGCTCTCTATATCTTTGTCACTTATAACTTCTAATCACCGCCACGTATCTTTATCCAAACTTCAACCACGAACTATATTAACTTTTCTCTACTTGCCATCAACTACCACAAACTGCCACCAATTGACATACATTGCCCTCTCGTTTCCTCTAAGTTCCGATACTTAAAAGCTTGTTTATTAGCATCTTTCATTCACACTTCACTTCATGGATTTGGTTGGAAAAGAATTGCCATTAATTCTGTCGAAAAGAACCCAAAGGACGTGTTAAAGAAAAGACGTGTGAGCCCGACACAAACTTCGTAAAACACTTTCGTTCCATGTCACCAGATACGATTCTGGTCAACGAATAGCTATGAGCAATCCAAGTCTGGAAGTAAGCCTCTTGAACGTTGTGGTTGATAAACCAGAGTTAAGTACAAGAGCAGTGAGTCATCAGACTGTTTGTAGAGAGATAAAGGAAAATCGCTTACACCTCTTCCATTTTCAGCAAGTACAAGCTTTGAATCCAACAGACGATCTTCTCCGACTGACAGTGGGTGGTACTGAAATATGCGCTATAGATGGACTTCATAGCTTTGTAACACAGCTATTGTAAACATTACGACGTTTTCAGTAAACACTTTGTCTTTTCTTTCGTCTCTTATTTATTGTGTTTGTAACTCACTTGCGGCCATATATTCCTATACAATAAATGATTGTTACAATGTTCTGGACCTACCCTTAAATTTTGTACCTTGAATTCGGAACCACCCTGTATTCATACAACATCACATGAATTACCCAGACAGAGGGCAGGTAGTGGCTAGACCACCTGGCCGGAACATCTACTCATGTCCCTTTAGGGACCAATGTCCTGAAAACTGAGATGGGCACAATAGGCCTTGGCCCTCATGGGCTTTTGTACCACTGAGTTTAGTTTACATATAAATAATTTCATTCAACACGATGAAAAACCCAGGGAAGCGAGTGGGGGATGGCTAGTATATATATACATCGAAAATAAGTAACTCACCCGCTCATTTATAAGGAGATCTGCGGGACTATTACATCTACCCACTTGAAATTCGGTTAGCGTGTCTCTTTTATTGAGTAAAAGCCCACTAAGAATAGTTTTTGCCAAAATTGACTACCAAGGGGTTTTGCATGGGCTTTATAGACAAAAATTCCCATTTTTGAACTAATAGACCAACAAACTTGAAAATTGGTAGACATGTTTCTTTAGTTGAGTAGGCGATTTTGCAGCAATTGACTCCCAATGGTGTATTCAACGGAGACGTAAAAGATAAATATACTTCCTTTTTTGAAATTCAATAACGTGAATGCAATCAAAAGTGTAATGCTAAGATTTAAATCATAATATATAGTCCTCCCACATTCAGCAAAGCGATTGGGTAACGACTAGTACAATATACTCTATTTACACATCTCACCTCCGTATATACAAAGAATCACAAACTATCGAAACAAAATTTATAACAGCGATTACTTCGACAATACGAAGCAACCCAATCCCGATACATAGTACCAAATATAAGGGATGGTTTTAATTCAATCTAGGGTTAACCACAGCGACCGCCATTCAGGGGTAAATGGGAGAAATTCCTTCCACAAAGGCTCCGAGGAATGGTGAATGATCCTCTAATTTCGGGGAGTCCTCTGTGAGGGTTATATTATTCTAACCTCCAACGGAATGAATACAATGCTCAAAGTCTGCTAATAATAGAACCTGATCTAACTTCACTGTTTAGATACAGCCACACCATTATATTAAGAGTTAGGAGGAGTATTAGCTTCGGCTTTCCATGTCATTTGAATTTAGACAGTTTCTTTTCAAATTCAAAAGTCATGCTTGCTGTGTTTTTCAGTTCCTACTATTAGTTCACACTCTATCTATATATACATAGATATATATATCTTGTTCAAATTTTCAATTGTTAATAAAATAAGTTTTATTCATCCACTCAAGTTCAAAAACATTTTTTTAAACTTTATGATATTCCCCCTCTTGGGAGAATATCTCTCGGAGTATCAGCATGAGGTAGAGGCGTAGGATTAACGAAAGAACTAGAATCTCTCAAACATTATCTTAATATATCTTTATTAAGATATATTCAACTTAAACCTTCAACAAATTAAATTATAATAATTAATGTGAGAGAATCCACGATGGAAAAATACGCAACACACAATATATAGAGATAATAACGACTTAACCTAACTCGGACCACTATCAATAACTGAATCGCCTAAACTCAATTCTAATACAATCACTCTGATTCTAAATACTCAATCCCACCTTGTTACAGTCTGTATCTTCTGCAGTCTAAAACTTCTAATCACTGCCACGTAACCTTATCCAAACTTGAACCACGAACTATATTAACATTCCTCTACATGCCATCAACTGCCACAAATTGCCATAAAACCATATTGCCATATTTAAAAGCTTGTTAATTTGCATCTTTCATTCACACTTCACTTTTTATATTTGGTTGGAAAAGAGTTGCCATTAATTCTGGCCCAAAGGACATGTTAAAGAAAAGACGCGTGAGACCGTCACAACTTGTAGTGGATGACACTTGATGTTAATATAATTTTTTCAAATATTAAATAATTAATTAATAAATAAATAGCAACAAACAAAAATAATAGTCCAACTCCCTATACAGAAAGGAAAATGGAAAATTCCAAGGAAAATCGGATTCTATTTTGCCACTCAATATAATGATTCTGTCCTATGTATATACATAAATTTTCATCTCGGCATTGGAGTTACTTGACGATTCGTTTAATAATTTCCAAGGTTACATTATCTTTTCGTTTTTTCGCCAAGTTTGGAATACTTTATAACAGTGCAGTATAATCCAGAAAATCCTGCAATCTGGATAACTCGGTCACACTCTTGCAGGTCGAAAAAACCCCACGTAAAGCAAAATGCAGATTGCAGTACGGAAGACAATGGGCTGAATTCATGAAGTCACGTGATAAAAACAAACACGTGTTTTCCATTGAAATCAAAACAAAAAGCAAGCTAATCGTACTTGTTGTTCTATTTGTAAAACTCAGATAAACTTTCAAATTTCATATTTGGATAAAGATGTTTAAATGTTAGTGAAAAAAAATTCTTCAAAAAGATTTTTTTTATATTAAAAAAAATCATATCTCTCTCTTATGTTTATACTTTTAAATAAAATGCATTTTGCATACAATGTACTTTTTAAGAGAAATTTTCTGCAAAGAGCAAAACTTGGCAACACCGGAGCGCGTGAACTGATTAGCTGGAAACACACGACAGTTTTTATCGTGTGACTATGACGTCGCATGAGTTTTTGAATTGATTGGCTAGAATCACGTGGCTTTCACTATCATGTGACTATGACGTCACATGAATTGAGCTCATTGGGCCTTAAGCATTTCTTTAAAAAAAAGTAGCCAGCTTTTGCAAAGTCGGCTACTTGATTTTTCTAATAAATAGCTTTTTATGCCGTCAAAGTATATTTCAGAGGTGCGTTTGATCAGGTAAGTTAATACATACCATCGGTGGCGCACACAAAGGTGGAATCCCAGGTTCCGAACCATCCCTTCCAAAGCCCCTGATTTTTATTGCGATTGATAATAATCCGATGTATATAATACGTAAAATTTAATTCAGTATTTGTTATTAATAATTAATTTTACTAATTAGTGCTAATTATTTATTTAGTAATTAATTTTTTACTGTTTTTTGTTCCTGAAAATTGACAAAATAGAAAGAATATGTTGGGCGGCGTATTGGTGCATGATACAAGGATGGTGGACTTTCGATCCCCCCTTGAAAAATTTCTGCGTGTGCCACCGTATACTATGTATTCATTGATTTTTCTATAGTAAATGCTCTATGCCGTCATTACGTACGTTTCCTTTGTTTAAAAATGTTTTGACAGTTTATTTTCAGTTGCATTCCCAAACAAACATTATATACTAGTGTGAGTCAATATTTTCTGATGAGATGATGAGAGAGAGAGAACCCCACTCATTATTCTCTTTTAATCTCATTCTCGATAACCCGATACATTCTTACAAAAAAGCTACACTTCGGTCCACATAATTCGATATTTTCGGGACTCTACTGTAATGGATATCGGTAGAACAAATATAGGGTGTTTTTAGAGGTATAGAACTTTAAATTGCAATAAAACAACGATGCATTATTCGATTAACATGAATTTTTTTTATTCGAAAGATAATCTTGTGGCATTACATTTTAAATATGATTTCTGGCATAGGACTGCCACGGCTGGCTCGGATGTAGTCCAATCTGGACGTCCAATTTTCGATGACTTTTTCCAACATTTGTGGCCGTATATCGGCAATAACACGGCGAATGTTGTCTTCCAAATGGTCAATCGTTTGTGGCTTATCCGCATAGACCAATGACTTTACATAGCCCCACAGAAAATAGTCTAGCGGTGTTAAATCACAAGATCTTGGAGGCCAAGTCACAGGTCCAAAACGGGAAATTAGGCGGTCACCAAACGTGTCTTTCAATAAATCGATTGTGGCACGAGCTGTGTGACATGTTGCGCCGTCTTGTTGGAACCACAGCTCCTGGACATCATGATTGTTCAATTCAGGAATGAAAAAGTTAGTAATCATGGCTCTATACCGATCACCATTGACTGTAACGTTGTGGTCTTCATCGTTTTTGAAGAAGGATTCCACCAGCCCATAAAGCGCACCAAACAGTCAGTTTTTCTGGATGTAACGGTGTTTCGATATACACTTGTGGATTAGCTTCACTCCAAATGCGGCAGTTTTGTTTGTTGACGTAGCCATTCAACCAGAAGTGCGCTTCATCGCTAAACAAAATTCGCTTATGAAAATCGGGAACAGCAATCTCGTTTTGGGCCCATTCGACGAATCTACGCCTTGCTTGATGATCGTTTTGATGAATGGCCAAACCAAACTGAGAATAAATCACTTGACAGCTGTTAAATCCGTCGCCATCTTGGGAAGTAATGCCAACTTTAACTTCTATACCTGGAAAAAAAACACTCTTTACAATCTTAGAAAATTTAAATGGCTCTACAAAAATTTTAATGTTTTCTTAAGAGAGCATTTAAGGGCATATATTACGTTTTTCTCATGTATGAAAATGTCTATAAATTTTATTTATAAACATAGATTGATGTCAAAACTTTTGTTTGTCCCAAAGAATGAAACTTTCTCAAATGAATATACATAAATTATTGAAATATACGGTTTTTCATAAATTCCTTCATACTTTCGAAGCACTATAATGGAAAAAAAACTTAGAAGAATACAGAAACCAATTTATGTTTTATTTACATACTTTACAGATGATTTAAATGTAAAACGTTGGTTACACGGCATACATCGATGCGATATTCCAGTTCATGCCTCACTCTACTCAATATGGTACTGTCTACGTTATTAACAGTACGAGGTATACTTTCTTTGTTACCCGTGTTATCCGAAACCTTGGTGTTTTACTTAAGACCAAGCTTTTATTCCACCTTTACCACGTGATGTAGCAGAACTGCATGAAAATTAGATTCACTATTGGTGAAAGCAAGCATTTAAGCAGTGGTCAGGTGCAATTTAATCGTAGCTAAAGCATTTGCCTCTTTTTGGCTAGTAAATTGTTAAAAGAAATTATAATTAATTATTCGGAGGAAATATTTATGGAGGCAAGGATGATTTTCGTTAACTCATTTCTTAGTAAATGCCCAGAGATCGCACTGGAAACTGAAGAAATAATCAATTTGATTCATAAGATTTTCTTTTATTTCTTCAGAAATATCTACAATTCTAGGCTTATATACAGGGTGTCCTGAAATTTAACGTCAAATGGTCACTGGGTGAAAGGAAGGGGGGTCATATAAGTTCTGGGGAAAATAAAACCATTTCATTTGGTTAAGTGATGATTAGCATATTTTTTAAAATGTGGATAACCTACATCCTGTATCACATAACATACAGTGACCACACATTTCACAGTTTGATAGTGATCTTACTCTAACGTGATCTGACAAAGTCGTACTTTTAATAGCAGTCAATGTCGGTCAAAAATCTTTGCCCGTTTAGTTAAAATTAACATAGTTTGACTTTGAGAAAATGATGTCACCTAACTTTGACTCTCCAAAAAAAAAGATAAATATTGCTTTTGCCTAAGCAAATAGTTTCAAAAGATAACCCATTTAGTTCACATTCCAAAACGGTAATGGTAAGTGGTGCACGGAATTTATTTCATCTGTATTCAATAAAAAAAATTATGAGTGCAATTTAATAAAAAATTGCTTAGAAACGTCCTCTTTAATAACTTTTTCGTTAATTTGTATTGTCTACTTTATATAATAATTATTTTATGGTACTAATTATATTAGGCTTCGTAATTGTTATATTTATTTGTAATTCAATATATAAAACATTATATACAAATATCCACTTTATTACTACAAACGATTTCCATCGTTCCTTTCCTCCTCCCTTTTTCCCAAACGATTTCCACACAACACCCTCAAAAACACAAATGGCTCATTTCACTGTCTACACATTTCCCTTTTCCTACCTCTACTTCGGGCCCAAAAGAAAAATGACCCCTTCTCTTTATCATCGCGTACCAATCTTTCTCCCGACGGTGGCAACACACCCCCACCACCAAACGAGAGTGCGGGTAACCCCGAAGTGGCGTTAAAACCCTTATCGTCCAACCGCAGCAAGTCTTAGCCCAAATACACACACACGACGAAACATTATCATAATGGCAGTTGTGATGCAGGGCCAAGCTCCAGGCGATACCCCCCCTTCCCCGCCTCGTTCTGTCAATCCCCACCTTTTGATTTGAGACGTTGCCAAAGCAAATATTGAATTCACTCAGTGGTTTTCGTCTGCGGGAAAAGAATAGGAAGAAAAGAACCTGTAGTAAATCGTCTGTCGTAATCGTTTGTCCACCCTTCGTTAAATTAAGGGAAAGTGGCAAATAGGGTTGGATAGAGAATTTTTGGAGGAGTGTTGATGATTGCGTTCTATATTGGTGTTTATTTGAAGCTGATATCTATTAAAAGTTATCATGAGCCTTGTGTAGCAACTTAATTTATTGGTATTATTGTTTGATTGTTATTTCACTTGGGAAATTTTATAAAGACTTCTAAAGAGTTCAGTTCTATTCCCTCCCTTACCTCCCCTCTCCCCCAAAAAAGAAATATTCCATAAATATAAATATTTTCTTAAAACCTTTATAGTTTAATAAATCACATTTTATTGCGTTATTTTTAAATAATATTATTTGACAAAAAAATATCGTCTAATATTTTTGCATATTATAAAAAGGAAATATTAAGAAAATTAGGGTCTAATGTACTTTATACAACTCTTTAAACTTGTTATTCTCCTTTAAAAAAATTTACTTTTTTTTTAAAGCATCAGATAATTTTTACTTTAGTAAATGTATAAGTCAAAATTTAGATAATTGGCTTACCCTAAAAGGAAAATGTATAAAATCTTAAGATTTTCAATAATAATGATTTTCGTTTCACTGCCAAAAGAATATTATAGCAGTGAAAATCGTTTTACAGAATTCTCAAATATACTGATTAAATAAAATGGATCAACTTATATTTAAATATTCAAAAATAGTTATTCTACACTAACAGTTAACCATAATCATTTTTAAAATAATCTTTGCGTTTAGAGAACTCATATTAACTTGGTACTAATTTTTCATTATGTGCAAAAATGTTTACTTAGAAATATACTTTCATAGAAAACTTATCTAGTGAAAATACGAGATATCCTGTCATGATCACTAGATCTAACGATATAGAGCATGAGTGGAATGTTGTTTTCCACCTAATTTGAGCATCCTAAAATGTGTAAGGTTTCGAACAACGATTGATAAATATATTTCAGAAAGTATCGCAAGATACGATTAGGAGTATTTATATTCTGTATACAGGACCAGTGGGTTTGCCAATCATTATGCAATTCCTACCCAATGATGAACAGCTTAAGAGTTTTTTATTATATCTGTATACAGTGGTGGCGAAAATTGGACACTTTTTTATCTTGTGTTTTTTTAAGTTTGTATGCTTATAGAAAATTTTCCTTTGCACAAAATGCAAAGTATTTTATATCATTTTTCTCTTCCACACAGTCAATTCCCCCTAAAAACTGATTATGCCATTCAAACACATGTGCACTAGACAAAGTTTCATCTCCATAAGCATCGGTTAGTATTTCAAATGTTTTCGTGATTGATTTATTAAGTTTCTCAAAAAACTTGATGTTGATTCGACATTTTTCCGGCAGATTATAGCTGCAAGCGTTCTCTCAATGACGCAGTACTCCCAACAAGCTTGATCGGTTAAGGCGAAACTGGCAACCTATATAAAGGAGGGCCATGGAATGACGTCATCAAAACAGTTGTTGTCAACTCCACTCTTTTTTCAAGCTACACACTTAGTCTCAGTTTCGTGCGTGTGTGTCACACTTTGTATTAATAGAATTATTTTTTGTTTTCATTGAAATCCTATATAACCCAAAAAGCTTGAGCCGATCTTTATTGGCAAGCATTAGGACAACCTTGATTGGAAAACAAATTAGCACGTATTCATTTTCCAAAAGAATGTATTTAGAACATTTTTAGGAAAAGGGTTTGTTCAGGATACATTCAATTCTTGTCTGTTTTTGAATATGGTGGGAAACAACGGACATTATAGTCATTTGGTGCTTTTCGGTTATCGGAAGAGCAAAAGTGTCTCATAAGCAACAAAAAAAGATAAGTGCTGTTCATGAGGGAAGTTCTATAGCTGAAATGATTGTGTGGAAGTACTTGCTAGGTTTAAAGTAGATCAGAAGCCATTCATGTTCTATGTCTGACTAGACAGGAAAGAAACTCAGTATTATGAGTTTATGTCGAAGTCAGACGATGAATTGGAACAAATATTGCTTGGAATTGCTCGAGTAAAAGAGGTGAGCCGATGCTCCTCATTTTGATTTGTTTTTATATTAACTACGGACTCTTAAGAAACATGACGGCAGTGTTGACATTAAACCTCATAAATTTAAACCATGGTCAAGTGACTAAGACTAAGCTAGCATTCCACTCTCCAAAATTCCCCACAACGTCAGAATGAGGACTTTGAGCCTCGACATATTTGATGTGCATCAGTTTCTCTACAGGTTGAATATTCAGTAGCTCCACAGAATGAGGGAGTGCATATTAACGTCATAATGTTCAGCTACACGAGAGCTTTTGGCGACGGACCACGTTTTTGAACCATGGTCAAGTGACGAGGACGACACCTGAGCTGGCACCCCCTCTCGTAACTGCCACGTCACACCAACGGGAGGACGTTTCAACTCTCGACAGATTTAACGTGCATCGCTGCCCTACACGGCGGGTCTTTAGTGGTACTGGGCTCGAACTCATGGCATGTTTGCCATGATTCGACACCTTAACCACTGTACTTCCGCAGCCCCCAGTGGCTCCAGGACTCCAACACAAAACTCGCCAGTCACCAGCTCATGACCAGGACCATCCATTATAAAATAAAACAGATGTTTCGGTGATAACATTGTTTTAAATCTCTAACTTTAAAGGGAAGCTCATTAAAAGTTATATTAATTATATAAATGCCACATTATATTATACTAGTAGTCTGATTGCTTAATAGCTACCCATCCGGGATTTAATGATGTTGTATTATAATGTGCTTTTTTTTAAAATTATTGATATCTAAATTCTAGAGTTAAACTTTTGGTTGTGTTCAAAAACATTCTTGATTCCCTTGTCCCTTGATTTAAAAAGGACAGGAGATGAACTTCTAAAATGGAAGGATATTTATTTTTTCAAATACCCGTAATCATTGGGAATCGATTCCGCAACACCCGTTTTTAGTGGATATCTGCTTAAAAAAAAGAAACATGTCTTAGAAATTTTAAGTCTATAAATCTAAAAGCTTCGGAGATTTCGTGATGAGTGAATGAGTTGTTTTTCTCCTTTATATAGACAGAAATAAAGTGTAAATAATTTAAAACATATATACACAAACCTAAATGTGAAAATTCTTTTAGAAACTTTAAAAATATCTTATACCTTTTAAAGACGTTATATTATCGAATCATTTATATTACCTAATTTTTTAATTTATTTATAGTGTTTAAAAGTGATTTGGATCCCAATTAAAAATTAGAAGTTTGAATTTTCAATTATTCATAATTTATGAAAAAAAAACTATTCGACAAGAAACAATAAGAGAAACATCAGAAAAAAATTAATGTTGAAATATTGGGAAATGATTGCTTTAAATAAATACGTATATATGGAGCTCTTATAGGTATCATAATTCTTGATAATCAATCTTCACAACTTTCTAAATTCTGTAATCTTCATATTTTATAACTTATTTGGATGGTAATGTTCCTAAAATCTTTAATTATGTAATATTTATATCATAAACAAAAGCTGTACGCGAAAACATGCGATTGTTTGTCAAACTGTGCAAAGTGCAGTTTTTTCCAGTATTATTTTAAAGTTTTCTAAATTTTTTATATCAAGCGGGGATTTCTTAAATTTCTCTGGAAAACAAGTAAATATCGCGGAACGTTTTTTTATATATTGTTTTGACATTAATTAACAGTGTTGATAATAAATATCAGTGGATAATATTTCTCTCTCTCTCTCTCTCTCTCTGGTATTGAAAATAATTTCCTATAAAAATTTATCTCTCTCTTTCACTCAATATTTTAATTGGAAATAAAGTGTTACAGCACGTTTACATTTTATGAGGATATAAAAAACATCATAGCAACGCAAAAAAATTGTTTAGAGAAAAAAAAAGGTTCCAAAGGTCTGTAATGATCCTTTAAAAGAATTTAGTAGAGATGGGGAGAAATGTGAGTAAAATTTAATCTTTGACATATTTTAATTTAATTTAACATAATATATCTCAATGGTATATTCGCATTTCTAGTTGATATGATTGTTACATAATTAATAAATTATTTTTTTTAATTTTATTAAAAATCATATTATTAAGTTATGTTGTTCATTAAATCAATTTGTAGTATTTGAGATAATTTTTAACAAAATGCACGTTTAATATTTTAATTTATTTAGTGTATATATACTCTCATTTCTCAATTTAAAATTTCACTAAAAATAGTTCATGTGTATCTGTCACACAGACGGTATAGCAGTTAGTGACGTTGACTGCTGTTCGTAGAGCGGGAATCCCGGAAGAAGGCATGGATATTTATAAATGTATAGTGCCTTTGCGGCATGGGGGCAATCTAAATATTCGTGTAGCATAAAATTTTCTCGAAAGATTGGTGCAAGGGGAAGAGTTTAGAGCAGGGGTGACCAACCCAAATTACCTTGCGTTCCACTTCGGAAAAACATTATAATCTCGTGGGTCGCACATAAAAAAAATGTGTAACTTTATATCAAATTTGGAAACAAAAAAAAAACATTTATTGTAATGAAAATTTAAAACAGAATGAATTATTATTATTGTTTTCATTATTTTTCATATATACAGACATAGATAATACAATAATGCAATGATCAAATAATATTTAAAATATTACAGTTTCCATTTTCTTGAAAATTACGGTGTTCCTTTTTAATTGATCTTTCGTTACTCATTGTTGAAACTTGATTGTGCTGTCATTCGCAAACGATTAAGTATACATTGGCCTTTATCTTAGCCATCCTGAATATTTTTTTAAACTTTAAGAAACATCTCTGACTGCCTCTTGCTTTTTGGGCACTCCAAACAGAAAAGGAGGAGGAGAAATGAAAGTCTCGCGCACACAGAGAATCATGCGCCATCCATAGTAAAGGATGTGCACATAATGCAATTCGAACTTTATTAAAAAAAGTAATTTACTATAGTAAAATCAAATGTAGCTGTTTGATAAAATATAAATCTATTTTAATCTAGAGGACATTTCTTTTACCAAAAATGATTTATTTTAAAACAAGAACAGGTAACAAGCAAATACATTGTGTATATATATAATATAAATGTCCCCTCAAATAACTTTCAAAATGAAAAAACTTTAAAAATGTGATATTTAAAAAAATTTTAAAAAGAGTCGTTGGGCCGCAACTTACGTACTGGCGGGCCGCGTGTTGGACACCCCTGGTTTAGAGGCTCCCTGACCAACCCCAGGGTGTTTCCCCATAAAACTAGGGAGGAAAGGGGCCAAAATGTATTGTCACCTGAAAGGTGCTAAAAGCTACGATTAACGATACATTCGTAAACTAAACCCTTGCCCCCCATGAATTTCATGGGCCTCGATCTGACGGCATTAGTAACAACAACAATATATATGCTGCACTAAATACTATAATAAAATATAATTTTTTTACATGTAGTTGTTCAGTTAAATTTTTCCCAACTTTTCTCGAAAAATTTCATCACATCTGAAAGCTAAAGGGAAAATTCTTTGAGATACATCTTAAAGAACTAAATATAAAAGTTGAGTAAGATATGACACTTTTAAAGGACTTCTAAATTAAAAGTAGAAAAGTATTGTAAAAACTGAAAAGAAGAGAGAAGGACACTTAAAATCACTCAAGAATCGAAGAGATTTTATAAATTTATTTTCTACATATTGAGATTTATATCCTCCTTTTCCATTTCAAATAAAATATGTAACCTTGGAGACTTTTTTTTCTAATTTTGCTTACTACTAATTTAAGTTTTTTAATTCCAGTGCTAAAAATAATTAAATCTTAAACCGATTCAAGTAAATATTTTTAACTTTCCTTAAAGTACAAAACCCTGGGAACAATAAGTAAATAAAAAAAATGTTTGTTGTTGTGGAAAAGCACCCGCCTCTAATATATAAAAAGATGAAAAAGTACTGAAAGTTTCTAAATACCTATGAACTGAACAGTCTGCTTTAATTGAGTGTGGTGATAAAAAAATATATACTTCATACAAATGGTTTTAAAAGTTGGTTATTTACTTTTTACATACTTAGCACACTATTGAGATACATGTAATACACTTATGTCCATAAATTAATAATAATGAAGTTCAGGCAAAGAAAGAGACAGAAGCAAAACAAATTTGACTTATTTGTAAAGTCTATTTATTAAACAAAAGGTAAAGAGAAAAAAAGATGATGCTATATGTTTGACATAATTAATAAAAATTGCGATTTTTATATTCCCTGGAGCAAATTTCAAAAAAGAACCTATTTACAAAAAACAGTATAACATGGTTAGTATGATGGTTAATACGGAGTATGTCTCCCGGACGATGCAATACAGGCCTTACAACGCCTAGGCATGCTGAGTATCAAATTATCAATCTGATCTTGGGGAATATTACACCACTCATCAAGCAATGCCCTCCGAAGTTCCGGTAGACAGGTGGGAGGGGGTTGACGGGCTGCAATTCGTCGGCCAAGCATATCCCACACATGCTCTATTGGATTCAGGTCCGGTGAGTATGCTGGCCAATCCATACGGGTGATATCCTCCGATTGAAGGCATTCGTCTACAATATTTGCACGGTGAGGACGGGCGTTGTCATCCATAAACAGAAATTCAGCACCCATGGCGCCCCGAAACAAACATACATGTTGTTCCACAATGACATCCCGATAGATGTGGCCTGTCATCGTTGCACTCTGAACATACAGGTCAGTTCTGGAACCAAGAATAATTCCTCCCCAAACGAGCCATCCTGCACCACCGTAACGGTGCCGTTCAATAGTGTTCTCTTGGTGGTAACGGGTACCTGGTGCTCTCCATATTAAATTCTGGCGAGAATCAGACTGCAAACTAAACCTGGACTCGTCGGAGAGAAAACATCACACAAGACCACTGTTGTGGTGTCCACAATGCATGCTCTCTACTCCAGGTTAATCGACAGGGAATTGCGATAAGTGGAACACATCTGACAGGCTACGAGCATATAGACCAATGTGCCCTAAGCGTCTGTACACGATCTGCCTTGAAACTGTCGTACCGGTAGCTGAACAGAGCTGACGAGACAGGTCTGATGCTGTCGTCTGTTTTCTTTTGGCAGTAGCTGCCAAATACCGGTCCTCATTCGGCGTTGTAACTCGGGGGCGACCTGTGCTGTAACATCTACTCACATTACCATCATCTTGGAATCGTTGCCAAAGCCTGGAGACGACACTCGGGGCTATTCCAAGTTCCTCGGACACTTCCAGCTGGGTACGGCCACATTCCAGTCTTCCAATAATTCTACCACGTAAAAAATCATCCAAATTCTTCCATTGTACCATAACTATGCGGTTATTGCGCTGAAAGGCTTTTAAAGCGCTTGTGAACAATTTTACTTCTTTGCCACCCTCCCTTATATACCCTTTCTTACACTCTCGTCACTGTGACGTACTATCCGCGCCATCTGGTGGTTTCCTGTAATTTGCATATTCTTCAAGATATGTGTGATAATTCTACAGGTGAAATTTTTATTTTAGGGTTCAATTTCTGTGTGATTCTGAATTACCCTTAATTTATGGACATGAGTGTAAATCACTTGATTTTTTTTCGACTTTATTTAATTCATAATAGTTTTAATCTCTGGAAGACTTCGCGTGACCCACTTAAAGAGAAATATATCGTTAATTACAACTTTATATTCTAAAAAAAACTGCCACATTCGCGTTTTTAAAGCAAGGTGATGCAATATTGCCTCATTCGCGTATTCTAACACATCACAAAAGTTTTCACTGGAAATCACATTTTAAAAGCTTCCATTTGAGAAAAGCTATAAAAACTCATATCTCCGGAGCAAACAAAGAATACTTTTGAGTACAGTATTAATGTCCACGTGTCTTTGTGTTGCGCTTTTGTGTATCCTCATCTGTTTGTTTGTCAATAAAATGTGGATTTTAAAATATTAAGGCACCTCAATCCTTCAACAATTGCACCGAATTAATGGAATCCACCAGCAAAATGTACTAGTTGAAGCGAAAACTTTTACATAAATTTCGCACATTCTTCTCCATTCATAAAAAAAATCAAAAAACGCAGAAAAAACTGTCAAACTTGAGAACATTTTCAATGTAGAATATATTTACTATAGGGATTAGTTGAAGAAAAAAAATTAAATCTAGACCAATTTTTCTTCTTAAGAAAGTTCATTAAATTAAATCAATTCCAAACAGCATACAATGTACAAATACACAATACATGGGACAGTACAACTGAAATTAGTCTGTGAAATAAAACTCTTATCCTCCTGGATATTTAATATTTAAGTCTTAAAAAGATTTCAAATGCAAAACATGAAAATTTAAAGTAATAATTCTTTTTCTCCAACAATACAACTTGAATACAATTTCTTGAAGTTTTCCCCCTCAAGATTGAATAAACTTCAGAGAAAAAATAACAAATCTCACAAACTTCATTTACACAAAGAAGTTTATTATCCAAGGATTTGCGAAGTGCAAAATCCAAAAATCATATTTTTCATTATTTAAACTCTCCGGGGAATAAAAAATGTAAAGAAACTACTACATTCCCATCCTCAGATTTCAATGAAATTTGATACCTGGGGATTTTTTAAATAAAAGAATAGGGATGAGAAAGGGAAAATTAACAAGTTTTTCTTATGTATGTGAGTTTTATTCAACATCACGCTATATTAAGTTGAATATTACTTTGAAATTGATTTTTTAAAAAGAAATTCTATTTAGACAAACAATTTTTTATCAATACATTTTTTATTAGTTTTTAAAGTTAAAAAAAATGTATCAAATTTTTATAGAATTTCTGCGTTCAAAATAAATTATAACCATAATCTTTTAATTTTGATATTCCGAAAATTATTCCTTTATCTCCTTTTAAACGGGGAAACAAATTCTACAGAAGAAACAGTCGAATAAAAAGTGATCGCTTGATGAGTCGTGAGTAACTAGCTAAATTTATTTCTTCCACTGCTTCAATAAATTGTTTGGCACAGTTCAGTTACATTTTCGATTCGATTAAAAGGTAGAAGCCAAACATTTCGAATATCAATTCCTTAAAGTATTAAAAAAATTGTTTCCATTTTATTTTTATATTTATTTGAGATACATGCTTAAGATTGAGTTTTTGGAATGAAGTTAATTCGTTAAAAAAATTTTTAAAGTAACTGTTATGAATAGGAAAGAGCAAGAGTTGTTTCATTTTGAAACTAAATGGACTATATTTTGAGAAACTTGCCGGGGGTTGAGTGCAGTATTTTCCTCTTATGGAGTGAGTGAGTAAATATTAACGTCGCACTGTTCAGCTACACGTGGGGTTTAGGCGACGGACCACGTAATTTTGAACCATGGTCAAGTGACGTGGATGACACCTGAGCTGGCACACACACCCCTCTCCTAATTACCACACTACACCAACGGGAGGACGTTTCAGCTCTCGACAAATTTAACGTGCATCGCTGCCCAACACGGCGGGTCTTTAGTGGTACTGGGCTCGAACTCATGACAAAGCCAGCCACGATCCGATAACTTGCCCACTCGGCAACCGCTGCTATTCTTATGGAGAGTCAAAGTTATGTGGCATTTTCTGAAACCGAGTCAAACTACGTTAATTTTACTAAATAAGTAAAGTTTTTTGCTCGATTTGTAACTTTAATTTATCGCACAGCTATATAAAATCAAGTTAGCGAAACAAATCTGTTGAATGTTGGGAATTTGTGAGAAAGTACGTAATTATGTGATAGAAGATGTCAATTTTCTGCATTTTCAAAAATATGTTAGTCATCACTTAACCAAATGATGTGGAATTTTTTTTTATTTTTCATTTTTCTCCCTCCCCCTTTAATGCCGTACCAGCTTGTCGTTCAATTTGGGGACATCCTGTGGGATATTATTTATCTTATGTCAAGTTTATTCCCAAAGCAAGTTGGTGCATTACACCAGTCCTTACAAAACTTTTTAAAATTTTGTAAATATTTTCTAAAGTTCTTCATAAAAACAGGCAAATTTTCTTTACAAAATCCAAAACTGCAAAAAAAAAAAAAACGAATCATAACAATTCATCCTATTTCAATATTTCTGAATTCCAGTGTAGAACTCTCTATCATGTCCTTATTATTCGATACATTCCAAAATTCCACCTACTCTATCCCCTTTCGAACTGAGCCCCACCTCCTTCCCCCTAACCACAGATCCGTTCGATCCATCCATCAAAATTCTCGACACGATTGTTGATCCGAATCCTCTCCGCGCCCTCTTACTTCAAAACAAACAAGTAAATAATCCCCCTTACGAGAGAAACCCCAATGCCAGAAACATATTACATTCGACGCTCCATTCTATCCTCCCCCTTTTACTACATACCATCCCCGATGACGTCACTCAACCCCCCTCCCTCTGCGCTACTCAGTCTTCATTAAAGATGCCGCTCCCCCCGTAAAAGCTTAAAATCCTCGAGATTTAAATTTAATTAAGACTGAATTAGTCCGGGTGCCAATTTTCGTGCCAATACCCGGAAATCGGGAGAGCCCGGAAATGGTCCACGGCGAAAACCGGAAATTAGAGTTCCTCTGGGATGAGTTAATTAAGAAAATTTTTAAGGGGGGAGGGAATTGAGAGAAAGGTAGTTAGGATATATGTTGAAGAAGTGGTTCGTTTGGGAAAGGGAGGAGAGAAGAAAGATCCAAGAGAATTGGGTCGTTTTAAAATAGGGTAAGGGGGTTTCCTTTTAAAGTTGAGGATTCTTTCAGAATACTGAAAAGGTTTGGTCTCTGTTTTATGTTGTACGTTTCACTTCCTTGCGTCAACGCTTGAAGCAGTTTCGTTCAACCTGAATATGACGTAACCAAAATTTGAGTTAAATTAATTTTAAAACTGCAAAAGTGATTTAAGTTTTTACTGGGTTGAAAGTAATGAACAAAATCTCTCGGGGGTTGGAATAATAAATTCAATAAACTAAAACTATCACCATTACAAAAATATTGATTATACAAGATTTTACAAGACAAATACAATTAAGCATTTAGATAACAACATACGATAAATTTTAGTTAAATACATACCAAGATTGAACAGAGAGGTGAGAGATTTTAACTGGTTGGGATCCGGGCTCTTTCTGTTGATACAGAAAGTGGGTTTCCAGTTCACACTACCGATACTCATGTGTCCATAGCGTAGAGACATCTATATTCCAATCTGGGAAATATAGCGCGCGCCACAAAACTTATTTATAAGAAATACAGCTTCGTGAATGACAAGTATTTAATGAAAAAAAGTTTTAAACAATTTTTATCAAAAATGCGTATATTGGATTCCTATTATCATTTTATCAAAAGAAATAGTTTCTGTCACAGAATCTTTTGAAACATGTATCAATGGCACAGTGTGGAAGTTAGGAGAAAGGGGTGCCAGTTCAGGGGGGTCAATGTCATCATCTGAAAACGATTCAAAATTATGAATAGAATGAGTGAGAGTAAATTGCCGACAGACTTCCTAATTTTGAACCATGGTCAAGTGATGAGAACGACCCCTGAGCAGACACCCCACTCTCCTAAATTCCACACCATACAAAAGGGGAGGATGTTTGAACCTCAACAGAACGTGCAGAAGCCTCCTCTTCACGGTTTATCTTCATTGGCACTAAGTTTGAACTCAGGCTCGCCAACCACTCAAAATTATGAAATCTGTCGCTGTAAACTTCATCAAGTGATAAGCTAGGCACTTAAATTGATCTCTTTTACTCCTAACTTCTACACAGCACCGTAAAAAGCGTGGCTTCGATAACCGAGTGATAATGGTTACGAATTTGATAGTTTGATACCTGGTACCACTTAAAACCCACTGTTTAGAGCAGCTTGTGTAGACTCAAGTGAATGAGACTTACTAACGTCACTCTTTTAAGCAACAAGAGGGCTATTAGAGACAAACCTCGTAATTTTGGGCATGTGCCAAGTGAAAAAGACGATATCTGAACTGGCACCCCTCTCCAAACTTCTATACCCTGCCAACGGGTGGACTTTTAGCTCCGTGACAGGATTAATGTGCATCAGCCCCTCTACATGGGGAGGGGGGTTCAGTGGTATCCAGGACTCGAACCCGAGACACTCCCTTCACGAATTCATGTCCATAACCACTACGTTACCACGGCCTTGTGTCTAGTTTCAAAGTCTTTCAGATAGAGTGCAATGAAAGTTTACAAAGACTGATGACAACTCTGTTATCGCACTTGCCACTTGTCTGTGGTTCAAGATTCAGAAGTCCGTTGTCAATAGCTCTGTTGTTGCTTTGAAATGTATGGTTCATAATGAATCAATCAAACACAATATTAAAGCATTCAAAAGCAATGGAAACTCCTTAGCCAGTTAAGTGTGACTAAAGAGTATTCTCGTCATGAAGAAGTTGCAGAGTTTTGTGTATTGACGAGTATACTCGTCAGCAGTAGCGCACACAGAAATTTTTCAAGGGGGTCCGAGGTCTTAAGTTCACCATTCTTGTATCATGCTCCTTTTGATTTTGTCGATTTTCGGGAACAAAACACTGTAAAAAACTAATTTTTGAATAAATACTTAGCATTAATTAATAAAATTAATCATGAATAACAAGTAATTAATTAAATTTTACGTACTATATACTTAGAATTATAATCAATCGGAAAAAAATCAAGGGCTTTGGGGGGTCCGGACCCCCAAGACTTCTCCCTTGTGTGCGCTACTGCTCGTCAGGCATAAAAAGGAGTGACCATCGGCTGTTTAAACTGTAAACTTTTGAGAAAAGCAAAACATACTCTTAAATTTCTAGATGTTTAGAATATTTTTAGGTCAGGTCGGAGTAAAACACATAAATAGTAAAATATGAAAAATTTTTAATGTACTCATGCGTTCCCGTATGCACCGTTTCAAACAGCAAATAAGTTCGCTATTTATGGGCGATGATAATGTTTTTTTAGATGTTAGCCCGAGGATTGGAATTAAGTCGATCGCGATCGATCAGGGGACAGCCAAGACATTTTGGGGTGATCACCTTTACTAAACCTAAGACGCGCATATACTAAGAGAAACATGTTTATGGAACACCAACGCCAGCTGGACTGGAGAATCAGCTTTACATAGTTAATGGGACTGTGCTTACATCAGAAAATGATTCGATAAATATGTAGACGACACAAGTACATTCATTGGAAGTGCATGATGACGCTTAAGTGGACATGGTACTATTTACGCAAAATATATTAATTTAAGTATTTTCAAAATTTTTTTTGGTTGCCTCCTATGTGTGTATACTATGCAAAACAGATTTTGTGCTCAAAATTTCATAAAAAGTTGGCCATTTAATTTTTTAAGGAAAAATCTTAAAATTTGTGAAGTAATTTTAAAATGCTACTCCTCCCCTACAAAGATTGACGTATATATATGAAATTTGATTTACCAGTACGTCAAACTATGTATAACAAAAGTTAGTATGGGTTTTGTAATAACATGATTGGTATTTGTACATTACTTCTTTTTATGAATACTTATTGAAAATTCCTTAAAAAATGTCTAAATTCTAAATTCAATTATTTTTTTAAAAAATAAGTATTTCTTTGTCTGAAAAATGAATACCAACTTTTATTCCATGTACTATTAGTAACAAGTGAAAACATTTTCCAAGTATTAGGCACAATAGAAAAAAAAGTCTTAGCATTTTAAATGAATACAAACTAGTTATTTTACCTTTCTGAGATAAATCAGTTTAAAGTTTTGATTTGCTATTGGTATGTGAATAAAAACGAACCTTAAAGTTACCACAACTCTGCGTTTTTATAGCTTAGAGCTTTCAAACTTTGTGTGTTTGTAGAAAAGTACATGAAACATAATTTAGGTGAAAAAAAATTAGATTCCATTTTTTGACCGATTTTTATCAATTGAATCGTATTTGTCCCCTTAACATGTTCACCGACTCCGTAAAAGAAAAAAAAAGGATCGCTGCGATACCAGCCATATAAATGAATTTTTCTCAACAGGCCGACTGAAGGAGAGAGTAAATATTGATGATTAGTTCTTCCCGCGATAGCATGAGATTGGCTATTAAGACATCATTCCGTACTCTCGCGCTTCTACGGGATTGGGTTCTCGCCTTGATATATTATCCCTCGACAGCGCGGTACTCGGCAGCAAACAAATTAAGTGCATTCGTCGGCTTCAAATTCATCAGTTCACGTACGTTCTCTGCTCGCTGCTTCGAACACGTTCATGCTTCAAGGTCTGGTAGTAACTTGCCATATTTTAAAAGAGGGGCACAACATTGAGAACTGATAAAAAAGAAAACATACAATTTTAATAAAGAATAGCCATAGTTTTGCTATTAAGTAGACCGCGACACCTAATAACATTTGAAGTAGCCCATACTCTGTAAAAGTCTAGCCACACCTGTGTTAGCCTAAAAGAGGTAAAGTCAAAAGTCGGAAAGTTTATTTTTACCCAATTTTTTTTAAATTCTTACCTTTATATGTATTTAATTTTCTTACGTTTTCGAGTAATATGTGTGTAATATATGTTTATGTTAACCAAAAAATAAACCAGTATATCTAGTAAAAAATTGCCAATTTTATAAAATAAACCTATCTTTTTTTATCCGATGTTTTATCAGTGTGTGTGTGTGTGTGTATATATGTGTGTGTGTGTGTGTGTGTGTGTGTGTGTGTGTGTGTGTGTGTGTGTGTGTGTGTGTGTGTGTGTGTGTGTGTGTGTGTGTGTGTGTGTGTGTGTGTGTGTGTGTGTGTGTGTGTGTGTGTGTGTGTGTGTGTGTGTGTGTGTGTGTGTGTGTGTGTGTGTGTGTGTGTGTGTGTGTGTGTGTGTGTGTGTGTGTGTGTGTGTGTGTGTGTGTGTGTGTGTGACACTCTGTGATGGACAATTATACTCATCATCTCTCTCTCTCACACTCGATTTCATCAACATATGTTTCTCCCACGCTCTCAAACGCGGGCTTAATTGGTTAAAACTACCTAATAAACTAACTTAAGGTATCCGACTACGTTCGGAACCTTGATTTTAAAAAAGCGCATAAATGGATAATTTTCATTATTTTTAGTGTCACTTAGATTAGGATACATGTATAGAATTATTTTAAGAATATTTTGACAAAAAAATTATTTAAAAACAATATTTTGACAAAAAATTAATTTAGAATAACTTTTTTTCAAAATGTTCTCCTTTTGTGAAAAATGCTTCTATTATAATAATATTTTGCCTGTATATAGCTCAGACCTCTGTACAGGGGCTCAACTATGACCATTGAAACATTCACATTATTTTCAGAGTTACAACCCGTTGAAATAATTATCGGCGTTTTTTTTTCTTAAAATTTCTCCCCTCTTTTGTCGTAAAACATGGATAAACCCACTTCTAAGTTATATATTTCAAAAATTCTAGTTGAGCCTCTGTACAGAGATCTGAGCTATATACATGCAAAATATTATTATAATAGAAGCATTTTTCGCAAAAAGAGAATATTTTGAAAATAGGTCATCCTATGTTCATTTCTTGTCAAAATATAGTACTTTAATGGTTTTTTTATTGTGTAATACTATTCTTAAAACAATTTTATAAACATTTTCTAATCTAGGTGACACTAAATATCATAAATATTATTCATTTACACGCTTTTGAAAAATCACGGTTCCGAACGTAGTCTGATACCTTAAAAAGAATAATTTTTCCATGAGCTTAAATAATCACCTTCCTCTTTGTTAAAATTGTGCAAATATCAGTTAAAAAACCATAGCAATCGATAAAAAAATAAATCTTGGTCGCTGCTCAACCTTATGTGAAAAACCGAATGGTATGACCACACAAATAAAACAACACAAAAAAGCTTACAACTCGCTAAGACATCCCGTGAGTCAAGTCGAGCCAAATCCTACACACCAAAGACAATCCCACGTAGCAGCAAAGTTTCTTCACTAATACCTTAACACGATTCTGGGACATTCATAATAGCCTTTGGATCCATACAACTCCCAACAGAATTGCTCACTTCCGGTCAGATATAGGATCAAAGAAGCTCTTTAAGCTACCTCTAACACCTTTCACCTTGGAAAGAAAGTGATGGGATTTGCTAGATTGCATTTTTAAACATCCACCTTGCACCAATTACTTGGCTGGAATCTCTGTGGGTTAAGACTTTAGTTCCTGTCTTCCACCCTCGGGTCACACAGGTGGATCCAGGTTGATAGATGAATGAGCTTTCATTTGTCATTCATTAATTCTGAATCCCGTGGTTTGTGTCAAGATGAGAAATTAGGAGTGCTTCTGTAGTGAATGTTTCGATTTTAGACACTTTATATAGCATCGTTATCTATATTTAGGACTTTATAGCACTTTTTTGTCACTTTAAAAACAGAATAAATGATGGCAGGGCTCTTAAAAAATTGTAAATTTTTCTGTATATAAATCTAGTTGAGTTCTTAGAAGGGTGGTTCTGTAAATGATGATATTGAACCAGCGGCACACACACAAGAGGGGAGTCCTGGGGGTCCGGACCCCCCAAAGCCCTTGATTTTTTTTTCGATTGATTATAATTCTAAGTATATAATACGTAAAATTTAATTAAGTATTTGTTATTAATGATTAATTTTATTAATTAATGCTAATTATTTATTCAATAATTAGTTTTTTTACTGTGTTTTGTTCTCGAAAATCGACAAAATCAAAAGGAGCATGATACAAGAATGGTGAACTTTTGACCCCAGACCCCATTGAAAAATTCCTGTGTGCGCTACTGTATTGAACCAATACATAAACAATTAATATGAAAAAAAATTTAAGTCAATTCCTACTTAGATCAAAGAAAAATTTTATTTCGGCTACTTTTTATTAAATAGTTACAATTAATATAAATATGTGTATACATATTACAGAATCACAACATTTTTTTTTTATTGAAAACAATTATAAAATCCCCGTGCACCACAAAGTATCACACGGGGAATCACAACATTAAGTGTCAATTTTTATTAATTATCAATAAAGCATCGTATTGTCATCAAAAACAATCGTGTATATAAAATTTCAGTTCAACTTAATGCTTTAAAACGTGAGAAAAAAACCTTTTCAAGTTTTGACACGAGTCGCCAACGTGGCTGTATTTGTAATTCTTTAAATAATTAGTTTTAATCAATTAATTTTTATTTATTATAATTAAATTATTGAATTGTCATCCAAAATAATCATGTATATAAAATTTCAGCTCAATTGAGCGCTTTAAAATGTATTTTATTAACGATTGAAAATTCCAACAAAATAAATAAATAAATAAACAAATAAATATATAGAGAGTGTGGGTTAGTTGTAGGAATTGAAAAATAATAAACACAGGACGATTTCTCTAAGTTTAAATACAACAGACATAAAATCATCGTTTTTCGGTTTTTCTCGTGCTGTTCAAATATTGTGAAAAATAAAAATACGTTTAACATTATAAATTACGCGATGCGTCTCTCTCTCTCATTAAATCTCTTTTTCAGAATTTTAAAAACTATCTGTTTGGAAAATATGTACTAAGATACACAAATTAAGGAGAAAATAAAGTAAAAAATTAATTTTTGCGTTAAGTACTATCACAAGGGGATTGAAGTTAAGGTATTTGAATTCTTTTACGGTTGTATAAAAATCAAAGTAATTTTTGTTAAAGACTGGCATTTTAGTATTTTTAAAACGCTTTTATTAGCTTCACCTGTACGTAACGGAATCTTTGAACTCGATTTTTACCTTCTTTAAATGTCAGATTAATTCGAAATTTTGCACATTTGTCAAGAACCAATGACAATACAATAATTTAATAGTTTTGTTCCATTTTTCTGAGCAAGATAATCAGGATCAACGATTTCCCCTTGCCAGATTTGGCGACTAAAAGATTAAGTTACAACCTTAAAGCGAAACCTCTCATGGTTAATACAAAAATACAACAAACAAAAAAGATTAGTTCATGAATTAAAAATAATAGTTTAAAAAATTTTAAAAATATGCTTTTATTGTAGATCGAACTAAAACATGAAAGTACATTATAGTTTTAAAAAAAAAATACGCTTTTATAGTTGATTGAACACCAAAAAATAATAAGGTAATATAAGAATAAAGTAATATATATGTATATATATATACACACATATAAAGTGTTGTAAAAAGTAATATAAGAATAAAGTTATTAGCGAGAAAATGAATGTCAGTGTGGTAAAAGCGTAGGGTCCTTTGTACAACACTTTAACTCTGCTTTTCGGAATAGAACCAGTAAGAAATAATAATTGATATCGAGCACCCCACGCTTTTACCCCCAATGACACATTCTCTCATTTTCTCATTAATCATTTTATTCTTATATTAATTATTTTTTACTTTGTAGTTCGATTCACTATAAAAGCGTGATTTTTAGTTTTTTATAAACTATAATTTATTTTTCATTTTTTTAGTTCGATCTAAAATAAAAGCGTGGTTCTTTTTTTTAAGTTTTTTTAAACTATCATTTATTTTATTTCCATTTTCGGGAAAACTGGATTACTTTTTATATTATGGCAAGAAATTGCTGACGCATCCTTCCCTTTTTCACATAAAGAACATTTTTTTGTTGTATTTGTATTAACCATAAGCGTTTTCGCTTTAGGTTTGTAACTTAATCTTTTAGTCGCTAAATCTGGAAATGGGAAATCGTTAATCTTGATGATCCTGATCACCACAATAGAACAAAATTATTAAATTATAGTATTGCCATCGGTCCTTGACAATTGAGAAAATTCAGAATTAATCAGAGCTTTTAAAGGGGATCAAAATCCAGTTCTAAGATTTCGTTACATACAGATGAAGCTAATAAGAGCTTGTTAAAAAGACGAAAAAAGGCTTGGGTACGTGGAGAGAGAGCTGGAATTATGAGATGTTGCATGTACATTGTACTCATTCTATACACACATCAATAATTGTCACGTTTGGTTGTTCATATCGAAGAAAAATAATATAGTTTTGAGTCTAAAAATCACCTCACCAAAACTAAATCTTTTTCCATTTTTTTCGAATATTCAACTCCTTTGTGGCAATATTAAATTTTATCTATATAACTACCATTTTTTAAAATAATTTTTCTTCTAATCTCCATACCATAGAATAACAATTTTTTTCTCGATATAAACGCAATCCACCCTGTTATATATACTAATTGAAATATTAAAAAAAATTGTTGTAGTCGTAACAGATCAATTTTAAAGAAACAGTAATCACTACTCCTAATTCTATTTTCAAGACTTTTGAGATCAAATTGCTGCTTAAAATGATTGATAAAATTAAAGTTAGCTTCAATAGTAAAATCAATTCCATTAATAAGTCACACAACAAAGTAAAATATGAATGAGAAGTTAAGTTATTTTTTAACAAAATATAGTTACGGGTGCAGCTATTACAAAATATTAACCGAATTTATTCAAACAAACATAATTAGTAACATTTATAAAAAAAACATGCAATTAATCTACCAAACGATATTTTGAAAAAGTAATAATTAGTAGAAATATATATATACAAGTATTTGTTCATTTTTAATAACGTCACTCTTAGATCGCTAATAGATGTGCTCCTACTATCTCGTAATTTTGACGCATGAATCGGTACTCCAAGCTTCCATACCAAGTGAAGACTTAGAGCCCCAGACAGATTTAAAGGCATCGCTTGATTTTTTTTCTTTTTTCGCGTTGAACTCTGAAACAGAGGGAGTGAGTGAATATTAACGTCGCACTATTCAGCTACATAAAGGCTTAAGCTGCATTCACACCAAAGCTGTCAGCGTCGAGCGTTGAGCGTCTAACCCAGTGATTCCCGAAGTGGTCTATATAGACCCCTAGGGGTCTATGATTACCTGCAAGGGGTCCACGTCATCGAAAAAATAATTTGGGGGTCCATGAGGTGTAAATGGGGGTCTACGATAGTAGCTCTCTCATTAAACATGATCGTGACTTTAATTTTATATATAAAAAGAAATTTACTCAAGTGGAAACCAGACTTATCTATTTAATAGAGAACCGAAAAAAAGAAATGTCAGCGAATGTTAAGCAGTTGAATTTACTAAATCTTTCATAAATAAGATGCTATGTATAAAAAACATTAAAAATAATGGCATTTTTATAGCTCTTGGTCAGTTCTCAGAAATCTTACCAGTGAAGAGTTTTAAATTTTTGGAAACAATGCAACTCAGGAAAGTAAAGTGTATTATTTCACTCGAAGAGAGGTAGTAACTCGTATTTTGTAGGACGATTACAAAAAGAATAAAAAAAAACCAAATTACGCAAATGCCGTGTTAGTGTTTTTTAAGTCGTAAAAAGCACTTTTATACCTGTAGATTCAACTAAAAAGCTTCCGTAAATTGTTGGAAACATTTCATTTATTTGCTTTTACTTATTTACGATTTTTTTTTCACCCCCATCATAAAATCTACTCGTAAGTGTGTAAATTAGTAGATTATACTAGCCGTTGTCCACTCGCTTTGCTGGGTCATTTCATGTTGTTGTATGATTATATATATTTAAAACTAAAAAATAATATAAGTCCTACCGTCAAGCTTTCGATGGTATATTTAAAAACATTTCTTTAGTTCTCGCCACTTGATTTTAAAAAGCCAGGGCTAGAATTTCTAAAACGAAAGTATATTTTTCCCCGTAACCTCCCTCCCCCAATGAATCCATGTGTCTATTTCCGTTGCGGATCTCTACTCAGCAAAAGAAACATACCTGCCAAATTTCAAGTCTATATATAGGCATAATAACATAAAAACTGGAATTTTTGTCTCTAGCGCCTCCAGTCTAAGTGTCTATTTTAGGTACTAATAACATGTTTTATGGAAATCAAGTTCCAAGAGGCATTTAAGCCAAAAATTTCAATTTTTAAACAATTAGACTTTCAGACTTTAAATTTGGCATACTTATTTCTTCTGTTGTGTAAGGATCTCTAAGGACTGATTTTGCAGAAATGGAATCCCATTGAAGTTACGGAGGCGTTATATTATATATAAAATTCCCATATTTAAAGGGGTCCGGCACGTCTATAAGAGCTCATGTTAAATTACGTAAGTTTATGTACCACACACATTTTCTCAGAAACTACTTACTTCTTTTGGATAAAATTTGTACAGTAGGTTATGTTTACTATCAATAAAACTTAAGGGAAGGATTTTGTTTATTTATTGTTAAAAATTAAAATAATTATGAATTTTTCAAAAAATGTCCACTTTTTTCCCCGTAAAATTTAGTTTAAAAAGCCTTATCTAAAAAGCTTTGATAGATATATCTAATTCCCTCCATTAAAATGCGTAAACATGTAAAAAGTATGCTCACTGAAGATTTGAAGATTACATAATTAGTAGTTTTTGAGAAAAAGGTACATAAAGGGGAAAATATTACATTTTAAAAAAAAACAGGCTTTAAAGTAAAAATTTGTAATTTTTGAGCAACTCTAATTTTTCCATTTCAACATAGTATAAATTTGTGCTCATCAGAAACTTATACAAGGTAAAACACAGGTGTTCCTCATTTGATGCGCTTCAGGGGGGGAATATGCTTCATTTAAAAAAATAAAAATTCTTTCAATTATCGTATTTCCTCATTTCATATATCATTTTAAACAGAAATATTTGAACTTTTAGAAAATATGATATAAATCGATAATTTTTTCGAAAATTCATATGCTGGATCCCCTGAAAACATTAGACCTACATATTTGAAATTTAAAGGCTAATATGTATAAACGAGTATATGTATATAATCAGTGGCATTTACATGTTACTTTGGATGTTTCCAAATTTTTACCTGTCAAATATTTATGTATGTATATTGTTTCAAACAAAATTACATGAAAATTTTCAAAATAGATGGGGTTCAGTTAGAGCCCCGAGGGTTTTTGTTGCGCATTAGAAAACTTACCAAATTACGAAACTTATAAAATAACAAAAAAAAATATACAATTATAAAATTACAAAATTACAAAACTTATAAAATAATATAAATCTCATATTTATTCTTATGTGCTCCAATTTTTTATTATTTTCTTTAAATTTGATTAAAAGCATATTTATAACAGACTCTAAAAGGGGATTCATTATTATTTCAAACATATTAATAAGTTCATAAATAATTAACCGAAATGATTACAATTTTTTTTCCAACAGTATCTGGAAATCGAGGAAAATCGTCATATCGTAGACTATAACATTTTATTAAATTTTTACATTTACGAATTGTGAACTGATTTCGATAAGAGCAATGAAAAAAATTCAATAACCATTTGTTTCATCATACGTCTCATACAACATTTTTGATCCTTTGATAAATTTTTCTGCTTCTACACCAAAACCCCCAAACGACAAAAAAAATATCCCCTCAATTCTTCTACGATACTTCCATGCATACGATACTTACAGAACAGA
Source organism: Trichonephila clavipes (assembly GCA_019973935.1). NCBI lineage: Eukaryota > Metazoa > Arthropoda > Arachnida > Araneae > Nephilidae > Trichonephila > Trichonephila clavipes. Next base: position 950,805 of record BMAU01000459.1, on the reverse strand, counting down.
ATAGAAACGGAGAGACGCAGTAAAAAACATAAGCAAGAGAAGAAGATTCTCTTCTCCACCCCACCCTCCACCCCCTTCCCCACAAACAGGGTCGTAAGTACTTTAGCAAACTGATGGCCAGGAATTTTCTTCAAAAATAAAAGACCAAGAAATGGACTGAAGATCTTCGAATTGAAGATGTAGGGGGGAAGGGAAATGGCTTTTGAAATCGATAAGACCAATTCTCGAATCCGATTTCGATGCAGGAATCGATTTCAGTTCATACAGATGCATCCCACCCATCATTGGCGCAGCAGTAGTAACATAGACGGGAAAAAATGTGGTATTCGTCCCTATTTTTTTATAAAAAAAATTGCGCACCCCGTCTTTTGTTTTGGTTATTTATTTTTATTGAAGCGTGAAAAAATAACGGAATCCTTTCGCTTGCTTCGTTTGCGCTTTTTGACCTCCGCGTGAAAAATGTGTCAAAATAAAAATAAAAGGATTTTATTATTTTTTTATACGGAAAGAAAAGTAGAAGTGAGAAAATGTCGGAAGCTGTAAAATAATCAAAGGGAAAACTGGAAAAAAAGGTTCCATTCTCTTAGTGTTGTGTGCTTTCATTCAACTCTGACTTCGGCTTATGAATTAGGGTACTGGCATTGAATTATTGTTCATCATTACAGTTCCCCATTTATCTGTCATTTTACATACATAAACTAACTTTAATCTTGTGAAAGCTTGAATTATTCTTCTCAAATATCGACTAATCTATTGATTTGGATTGCATTAAGAAGCGTCCTGAAAAGTGGAAAAAATGAAGGCTTCTATCTGTTTTTTTCCCCTCCTTTCAATAGTTTGAAGAAAATTAAAAATAGTTTTTTCCCAATGACTCCGGAAATTCCCTATTAAGTACTTTTAAAATCATTATAATCCTTTAAAAAAAAGTAGGTTTCAGGGAGTTGGACATACTCACCTCCCCATCAAGGAAATATTTATTAACATCGCACAAATAAAATGTGTGATGGCGGTATCTATATAAGAAAGTAATAGTCTCCATGCTACGATGATCATTTTGGCAGGGATATTAAAGTACTCAGTTTCGGATCAGAAGTTACTGAGTTCTATTCTCTTTCATTGGTGACCCTGACCGTACAAAGGAACCGAAACCTTCGCGCGCAGCAGTCGTGATGCCATCTATCCACCGCAAATGCAACCAAGCTGTCAGACACATGATGCAACCAGTAAAACCGTCACACACAATGACGTAACACACAAGCCGTCACACACGAATGGCGTAACCCACAAGCCATCGTACTCAAAATCACGCGACAATTCACACTCTTGCTATAACTAGGGTATCATTCGTTCAACTATTCGCCGAATCTCTGGCAGGGGACTGTGTGACGGTGGTATCCATATAAGCCAGTAATAGTCTCTCCGTGCTACGATGAGCATTTTGGCATGGTTACTAAAGTACTCGGTTTCGGATCAGAAGGTACTGAGTTACATTCTCATTCAAAAGAAACACGAAGACTGTTGGTCACAAACCTCGTACTTTTGAGCCTCGGTCGAGTGGAGAGAGCGATGTCTGAGCTGACACCACCTCTACAAACAGCCCCACCACGTCAGAAGGACTTTGAGCATCGCAAGATTTAATATGCATCAACCCTTCTGTACAGCGGGTCTTCTGTGGCACATGGAACCGAACTCATGACCCCCCCCAGCCACGTATTCGAGACCATAACCACATGGCAGCAGCCGCCACACTACAATCAAAATAACTATGTTCTATCTTCTACGTTTGAAATATCGATTGTCTACCTTAAAAGTAATTTCTCTCTCTCTACCTTAAATGTAAAGCACCACTAAAAAAAGTCTTCAATGCTCAACCAATCGGCCCACAAAGAAAGGACAGGCCAAATCTCAGATGGATTGATGGCCTAGAAAAAGAACTCCTAGTTCTGAAAACTAGGAATTGGAGAACACAGGCAGGAAGAAGGCTGGGCTGGAAAAGATTTCTTGAGAAGGCCAAGGCCCACCCTGGGCTGCCGTGCCACTGAGGAAGGAAGATGGATATTTTAAGCCACTTGGGTGAAGAGTCTGGTCCAACATTGAGTGTGGCTTTTGAATTAATCGTCTTTAATAGGTCTTATTTTTCTATCTTGTGAGCATTTTAAGTGGGAAGTACAACTTTTATAATATTCCGTTCCTCATATTTGAAGTTTATAAACGTACTTGTTATTTTAAATAAGATATTAGCAATATAAATGAGTTACACATAATTTTACACATACGATGCATGTAGAAACGGCCATAACACTGCAGTAATAAGGAAATAGGTGTGTGGGGCATTTGCCCTCTATACTTGGGGGAAAAGATGCCACTTAAATCAGATAAATGAAATTAACTTAAATTTTTTTTCATTTTATAAAATTGCATATTATCGTATAAAATATAACTACAATTAATAATTAGGCAGTGAGGATGACACAGGAGATCTCCATAGGACGAGGATGTGCACAGCTGAAGTCGACTACTACTTCAGTCTGCTGTAGACCATTCTGCAGAAAAACTCATTTTTAGCAAACTAATTATGAAAGAATTAAATTTCTTTTTTGCTTTTCTATAGTTATTGGTATTTCACATTTAATTTGGTAATGTTTGTCTTATTTTTTTAACTACTGTTGTGCTGTTGCAACTTACTCCATGACTGGTGGCATCTTCCTTATATATATGGGGGAAGATACCACAATTAAATGAATTTATTTAGCATTAAATTTCTTATTTATTTTCATACTAAGAAGAATATTAACTTGCTTACATAACCAATTAAATATTGAAAAATAAAGTGTATTTTTTTCATGGTCTTGTTATTTCAATTTTCACTGTGCTAATCGAAAAATTCTTAAATATGGCAACTTCCCCCGATTTACCTTGTATATATAGATAAACAGAAATTGCCATGGAGAAAAACGTCTAAGTATTTATTTTTTCTACATATATGAAGATTTAAAATTTTCGTTTGCATATCCTTTATATAAAGGGGGAAAGGGTTTATATAATAATACAGCCAATTTAATTATGTGAGTGTTGTAAATATCATACATACAATAGGCAGTGGCGTAACATACACCTCCGCCACCGCTGCACCGCGGGGGAGGCAGGACTCTAGGGGCCCCAAAGCCTGAGCGATGCCGATTGCGTAAGATCCGGCTACGGTTCAAAATCTGATTTTGCAGGAGGCCCCGAAAATTCTCCGTTACACCACTGACAATAGGGTAGATCGTAGCTTACATGAAAAAAAAATGTTATCATAATTTAATTTATTTTTTTCTTTCATCTATTTTCCTTAGAACATCTTTTTCCGCAAAGCTAAGGCGTGTAGAGGGGTTGTTGCACGTTAAATCTGTCAGACTCAAACATCATCCCTTGGTGTGATGTGGTATGGAAGTTAGGATAAGGGGGTGCCAACTCAGGAGTGAACAGGGTGACGTTAATATTTATTCACTGACTCCGCAAATTTAGGTTTTAAAATTCTAAAAAAAAAAATTCAATCCACCCTATTATGCAGTTCAATAGTAGACACATACACACTACCAAATATAAAATTTAAATTAATACACGTAGAATTCATATAACTTCCTAAGATGTTTCAGGAGTGTAAAACTTTTTTAGAGGGCTGAAAATATAAACAATTTTTCAAACAGGTATAATTCTTTTAAACTTAAATTGAATAATTCGAATCTTTTACACATTATTTATAAAGGATTATGGCTCCAAAAGAGTACAAAATGTTTGAAATATAATCATAATTTTAAAACTTGTAAGCATATAAAAATGATAAATAATTCTATAAGAAATTTTTGCGTTGCGCACGCTATTTTCTAAAATAGTAGCCTCTGATGTATAACACTTTATAGAATTATAAAATGTATCATACTCTTTAAATCCTACATCATTTAAGAGTAATATATGTTTTGTATTTCAAAATATAGGGAAAATATTGAAATTTAAAAAAAAAATTTGAAAATGTAATTTTTCTTATTTTTTAAAAAGTACAATTTATTATTCTATTTATATAAAAATATTGCAGTGTAATAAGGATACATTTAACTTTATAAATCAACTTATAGCTAGTAATTAAAGCTTTTATTTTAGAAAATAGCATGCGCAACGTAAAACTTAATATTTCTTATAGAAATGTTTCTTATTTTCGTATGCTTATAAATTTTAAAATTATGATTATATTGTAAACATTTTACACTTTTTCTGAAGCCCCATTACTTTATAAATAATATGTAAAAGATTCGAATTATTTAATTTAAATTCAAAAGAATTATACCTGTTTGAAAATTGTTTATATTTTCAGCCCTCTAGAGAAATTTAGTACCCCTGAGACCCCTTGATGAATTGATTAATACATTTTAGCCATATTATGAATAAGGTAAGTCATTGATTAAATCTATACAAATAATTAACATATGACTGGCATGTGAATTATATTAATTTGGGCATTTCTAGTCCAAACTCACACAGAATGAAATATTCATTAATTCTTCTCCATTTATGCTCTTACAAGCCTCCATAAAATGATATACGCCCATGGTAAAATAAAAGCCATCAAGATAACTCTACCCCTGTACAGTTCAATCTTACTTCATTCAATTATCCCCGTATTTCCAAATAAAAAAATCCCTCACACAAAAATGAATCATCTTCCTCCTAAATGATACTGTGGGATATCCCCCTCACCCTTTTTATAAAGCAAAAAAAGAAGAAACCCTTGAAATAAAAACTACCCTAATCCCCTCCCTTCAAATAAAAACAATAATGAAAAAAATAGTCTAATGAAGAAATATACCTGTCAAAAGAATTATACCTGTTTGAAAATTGTTTATATTTTCAGCCCTCTAGAGAAATTTAGTACCCCTGAGATCCCTTGATCAATTGATTAATACATTTTAGCGATATTAATAAATAAGGTAAGTCACATTGATTAAATCTATACAAATAATTAACATGTGACTGACATGTGAATTATATTAATGTGGGCATTTCTAAATAATTATCTAATTCAAACTCAGAATGAAGTATTCATTAATTCTTCTCCATTTATGTTCTTAAAAACCTCCATAAAATGATAAACGCCCATGGTAAAATAAAAGCCATCAACATAACTTTACCCCTGTACAGTTCAATCTTACTTCATTCAATTATCCCCGTATTTCCAAATAAAAAAATCCCTCTCACAAAAATGAATCATCTTCCTCCTAAATGATACTGTGGGATATCCCCCTCTCCCGTTTTATAAAGCAAAAAAAAAAAAAAAAAGAAAGAAGAAACCCTTGAAATAAAAACTATCCTAATGCCCACCCTTCAAATAAAAACAATAATGAAAAAAAAAATAGTCTAATGAAAACAAACACCGGTCCGGCTGAGTCCTTCATTTCCGTCTGTCCGTCTGTTTCGCGTAAAATAACAAATGTCCTCACTTAGGACTCGGTCGAAATGTAATTGAATCCGGCCAGAGACCACCAATTTCCTGTCGCTAAGGATAAAAGGGATCCAATGGCGACATCCGGCGGGTTTGGCGAGGATCCCTGTCGCCAAGCGCGCGTGACTCAAGCCTCGTGTAATTGCACTGAGTAATGTGTAACATTGCCAGTTGATGTATGCGTCGGCCCACTTAGTTTGTAATGGATTAGTTGGCACGGTCGCGTTTTGTGATGTCATTATGGCCTGTAGAAACATTGCATGCGACTGGCCATTAATAAAAAGACCCCCGTTTCTCTGAGGTATTTGGCAGGGGATGTCGTCCATTTGTTTTTGTCGTTTGAAAATGGACAGCTGACTTTTGACCTTGTTGTTTGTGGCATGTAATTAGATCTTTACTTAGAGTCCGGTGTTTCTCCCCCTCTTGGTCTTCCTTTATTTCCCGGCTGGTTGATTAGTTTCTTTGTCATGCTCATTTATAACAATTTGTTTGAATTTCCAAATGATTGGGAGTTTCTGGGGGGTACTCTGATAGATTGTTCCATCACAATCTTTAGTCAAATACAATGACAGATTATTATAGGGGAATTAAGGTATCCCACTACTTACCACAACTTTTTTTTGAAGAAATGGAGATTTGGAGATTTTTTAAGGAGGGGGGGGGGTATATTTATTTAGTACATTTTAAGAAAAATATGCTAAAACTAATAAGAGAAAAATAAATTATTATTACTAAAATGAGAAAAAATTGTTAAAAATTTACAAAAAATTACGTAACGGGGCTCATTTTGTACACAAAGCTTATGAACAAATTTTCAATTTTTGATGCGTTTTTTTTTTTTTTTTTTTTTTTTTGCTATTCATTTTTAAATGACCTTCAGGGTAAGAGATATTTCAATTTTTACAAAAACTAGTGAATTTTATCTTATAATTGTTATGTAAAATTACTTAAAAAAACAGTTATTATATTCGCATAAGAGACGGTAAATTTTGTAATATTGTTGTAGTTGTCGTGTGTTTCATCCTGGGATACATGTGAAAGACGAGAGATAGATGAACAGAAACATACAGTACAATCACAGAAGAATATAGACTTGATTATGCAAATGATGATCCCAGCATAGAACAGAAGGAGTGCGTTGCTTTCCATTCGAGACGGGAATCCGTTTCAGGCGAAAAAGTCCGACTTTTCTTAAAGATCCTTATACGGGATTCAAACACGAGCTTACTTGATTACAGGTCGAGTGTCATAACCACCATACTGGGTGGGGTGGCAAATTTTGTAATAAAACAGTGATTGAAAAATCTGAAGGTTAAAACACTTCCACAATTATACAGAACATACACACAAAATTTCAGTTTATTTTTAAATCCTTTTGAGCATTCGCTGTCCCCGTTTGAGCTTTTTCAAAAAAACACATTTCGAGTAAAACGCATTCTTAAGTATGACATCTTACTTAAAGTAATGTGGCATCTGCTTTTACTAAAACACTTCTAGTTTTTGTTCCAGTGAATGAATAATGATTAACTTGATAGCCTACTAAATGAAACCATACAAAAAATTCAGTTTTTTGCAAAATTCACAATTTTTGGGTAGTCGGATACTTGTAGTTACATGTTTTCATTTTCTCGCATTTAATCAACGTTAAAATTCCTGTAGAATTGATGAATAAATAGGAAAAATATGTGAATTTTAAAAAAAATAAAAACGTATAAATTTTTATACAAAACATTATTGAATAAAATAATATTGACTTTTAAGGTATCTGAACCGTGTATCTACGAACGAAACCGTGATTTTGCTCCCACACACAAAAGCGTATAAAAGAATAATTTTTCGTCATATTTAATGTCCCTTGAACTAGAATATACGAATCAAAAAATTTTAAGAATATTATTACAAGAAAAATTATTCTAATGCGAATTTTTGGCAAAAAACAATGACATATATTCAAAACATTCTCCTCTCTTATGGAAAATTCTTCTAGTATAATAATAATATTTTGGCAATGTATAGCTAGAACTTCTATACCGGTTCTAAACTAGGATTTTTGAGAGATTCACACCATTTTCAGAGTTACTGTCAATGAAAATAATAACGGGTGTTTTATATTAAAATTTCTCTACTCTGATGTATTATAATGTGAATAAATCCGATTCTAAATTACATATTTCAAAAATTCTGGTTCAGGGTCTGTGTGGATTGATTGATTGATGGAATATTAACGTCGCACTGTTCAGCTACACGAGGGCTTTTGGCGACGGACCACGTAATTTTGAACCATGGTCAAGTGACGTGGACGACACCTGAGCTGGCACCCCCTCTCCTAACTACCACACCACACCAACGGGAGGACGTTTCAGCTCTCGACAGATTTAACGTGCATCGCTGCCCTACACGGTGGGTCTTTAGGGGTAAGGGTCTGTGTGGAAGTCTTAGCTATATATATATAGGTAAAATATTATTATAAAAAGACTTTTTCACATAAAAGGAAAATGTTTTGAATAGATATCATTCTTCATTTTTTTCCAAAAGAAAGTTGCATTTCAATAATTTTTTCATATAAAATTGTTTTAAGAATATTGTTACATGTATGTTCCAATTCAAGTGACACTAAATATTAAAAAAAGCAATAATTCATTTATACACTTTTTCAAAATCACGGTTTCAAGTGTAGTCAGATACCTTATTTATAAACTTATTGCATATATTTATATAAAAACTAACTACTAATACATAATACATTTTATAGACGTATCAAAAACTATATAAAATTAAAAATGTAAACCTTATTTTTGAAAAAATATCGCGATAAAAATTCCAAAACAGTTTTGAATGCCAAAAATCAAATGGAAAGGTTAAAATATTTGTTGCTTAAAAATAAATCATAGAATATATTTTTTTATTCGTTATAGAAATTCGTATTGAGGTCCCATCAAAAAAAATTTGCAAAGAGTAATTATTTTCAACTTTGTAATTTTTATTGTTCTTGAAAGTTATAAAAAACATAACATACCCTTTTAAATATATAATTACACATACCATATTATTTACATACCTGTGTGCATTTATCTACCCAATACATATATCTATATATATATATATATATATATATATATATATATATATATATATATATATATATATATATATATATATATAATTACAATGGTTTAATATTTATCGGTATAATTTGTAAGTAGATTTTTTATTAATAGTCAATTTTATTCAAAATGGTCGATTTCTACATTATAAAACGTCTTTATCATGTTTTAATCAGAATAAATGAACAAAATTTATCCATTCACATAATAAATCATTTTTTATAACAAAATTCGGTACTTGCGTATTATTGCAACAATCGCCTACTCTATTAATAACTCGCCAAGTTGGCAACCCCGACTTCTTATGTACCATATGCGCTGAATTGACATCTATATGCTTCGTTCATATAAGGCCGCCAATAGGTTGCGATAATACGCAACCTATTGGTACCTATTGGCAACCTATTGGTACTAAAAGTACCCGAAATCCTTTAATAAATACAAGGGGGGGGGCAAAAAGTCTGTATAAACTTTAAATGTTTATAAAACCAGGAAAATTAAACAAAATAAAAAACGATTTGCAGGTTTAGCATCAATATATAAGTCACAGGAATTTTTTTAAGATAGGAAAAAAAGAAACCTGCCGACAGATAGCGCTGTCACAAACGACTGAGTTGGAAACACGCAAATGAGACAGGCGATTACAAATACTGATGCTCTTGATCCAGATCAAGGATCCATTGCATGCCAACTAAGTGGACAAGGATGCTGAGTGAGAAATACAAAGCTTTGTTGGTGAAGCTCTTTTTCATGAACAAAGAATCAGCGACTGTTGCACTGCGTAAATTCTCACTTCAGAAAAATGTGAAGACTGGAAAAGAGCCTTCAGCAGTGGTACGCCTCATAAAGCTTGTTGAGCGATTTGAGGAAACTGGATCGCTCGAAAATCGTGTAAGATCCAAACGATCAAGTCTAAGAATCATTATCAAACGTTGTGTGCAAGTTTACATGGCCTCCTCGGTCCCCAGATATGACTCTAGAAGACTTTTGAATGCAAGGATATTAAAATTCCCGGATGTATTAATCCCATCCATCTAATCTGTCGGAATTGGAAGATGCGATCCACCGAGAGTTGTCATGTATACCGGCGGACATTCTGCACTTTGCCGTTGCTGGATTTGTGACACGCTTGGAATGTGTCATCCCTTGTGGTGGTAGATTTGTGGAACACATGCTGCTGTAATAAATAATTTGGTAACGTTATTTCTTTCACTTATGAACAAAACGCCACCTATTGGTAGTTTTTTGAATTTTTTTTTCTTTTTCTTATCTTAAAAAAAAATCCGGTAACTTATCGATGCTAAGCCTGCCAACCTTTTTTTTATTATTATTTTGTTTAATTTTCTGGGTTTTATAAAATTTTAAAGTTTTTATGGACTTTTTGCCCAACCAGTATTATGATAGATGAATGTTTATTAGAAATTAAATTTTTTCTTTATACCAAAAAATTTTTATCAAGTGGAAAACTAGCAGAGCCGCATACTCTCTTCAATATTCTTAATGTATTTCCTTTTTTAAACATTTCAGTTTTTCTTTTCTCATTTCAGTTATCAATGAGAAAAATAAGAATAATAGCTGTAGGTAACAAAATTTAGTTTAAAATTTAAGCTAACAAAATCTTTTCACAGAGAAGACTTTTTTTTTAATTCTAATTACATTTCTTTAAAAACATTTTTCTTCTATAATAAATCAAATTATATGTTGCACAAGATTTCATATATTCAAGAAAAATTTCTAACTATTTCAGTTAAAGTATAAAACAAATAAGGAACAAATTTTTAATATTTAATCGACTGCGTCATTAATTTATAAGGAATGTTTCTTTTTCACTTTAGAATCACCAATTAGAAATATGAGATTTATGATAATTGTAATCCCTTTTTTCGATTGAGTTCAAAACTGTCTTGTACTTGATGTTCTACTTGTAAAATTAAAATACAAATTCATATTTGCTAGTTGGGTCAAAATGTTCAAATATTTTAAATTCTTCAAAAATAATTTCAAAAATAAAAATAATTATTATATTATTAGTGTATGCTTAAATAAAATGCATTTTGATTATCTGCGTGCGTTATTATTGTTGACAAATGTGTACTTTTAAAGAAAATTTCTATTAAAAGCAAAAACTGGTAACAGCGAAACGCAGGAACTGATTGACTGGAAACGCGTTATTGCAGTTATATGACTATGACGTCATATGTGAATTTAGCTCATTAAAATTTTCAGTTAAATATAATCAACGATCGTATTCTCTAAAATTACACTTTGCTTTCGAGTCTTAGAAATTCAATTAGCGATTGTAACGAGAGAACTTCCTCTTTTTTTTTCAATTCCTACTATTAGCTCACACTCTCCCTATATATCTTGTTAAAATTTTCAAAGGTTAATAAAATACTTTTTATTCTTCCACTCAAGTTCAAATACATTTTTTAAACTTGTAGTGGATGACACTTGATGTTAATACAATTTTTTCAATTATTAATTCATTAATTATATTTAAATAATGAATAAATAGTAAACAAAAATAATAGTCCAACATCATATTTAAAAAGAAAAATCGCTCGTTGTAATGGATAGCGCATTGAACTTCTAATCCAAAGGTCTTGGGTTTGAATCCTACCTGGGATGCCCTAATTTCTGAGAATGTGATAATTGAATCAATACATAGTAATAAACAAAAATAATAGTCCAACACCCTATATAGCAAGGAAAATTGCTTTCTATTTTGCGACTTAATATACTAATTCTGTCATATGTATAGACATGTTTATATTAATGGTAATCATTTAATAAAAAATAACTAAATTTAACTTTTTCTTTGTTGACCTAAGTAGGAATTGACTTTAAAAAAATTATATTAAGTTTTTTATTTCACACTAGAGGACCCGACAGGCATTGTCCTGTACACACATATTAAATTCAAAAATTCCCAAATTTTTATGAATAAGCTTTAAGAATCTGGACCGTTTTGAGTAAAATTTGAGTACAATTGAATAAAATTTCAAACACTAATTACATCTGAATGTAATAATTTAATTAACACATGATTTATTTCAACAAAATAATAACACGAAGTGACAAAATATTTTCCTGAAATGATCACAGCACCAACTGTCGGGACCAACTTGAATTACAATAAAAGATTTTGAAGGATCCAATGTAAAACATTCCAAGATCAACAATTTATAAATAAAAAATTAATCAAATAAACATTTCTAAGCCGAATTATAAATCTAAACCATTCTCGAGTGCACTGGAACAGACAAAAACTTTCATCAAAATCGGTCAAGCCGTTTAGGAGGAGTTCAGTTACATACACTCGCACAAAAGAATTACATATGTAAAGATTATTTGAAAAGATTATTAGTTAAAAACGCTAAAAAAGCGTGAATCGTCTGCATTTTCGTAACAATAAAGACCGGGTTTGGCCAGTTTGGCTGAAAATCAATTTTCGACACCAACTTACGTCTTTTTCAGTTCCTACTATTAGCTCACGATCTCTATACATATTGTATTTGTTTGTTTGTTTATTTATTTATTTATCTTGGTGGAATTTTCAATCGTTAATAAAATACATTTTAAAGCTCTCATTTGAGCTGAAATGTAATGTACATGATTATTTTGGATGACAATACAATAATTTAATTATAATTAATAAAAATGAATTGATTAAAACTGATTTAAAAAATTACAAATACAGCCACGTTGGCGACTTAGCGACCCTTTTGGCAACTTATGTCAAAATTTGAAAAGGTTTTTTTTTCACGTGTTAAAGCATTCCATTGAAAGGAAATTTTATATACACGATTGTTTTGGATGACAATAGGATACTTTAATGATAATTAATAAAAATTAACTACCACTTAATGTTGTGATTCTGTCATATGTATATACATATTTATATTAATTGCAACTATTTAATACAAAGTAGCTAAAATAAATTTTTTTCTTGGTTTGATCTAAGTAGGAATTTATTTGAAAAATTTTTTATATTACTTTCTTATAACAATAGCGTTGTTACAACAATTCAGGTGAATGTTGAGTTGTATTTTTTTAATGTTTTTAATTAATATCTTTTTAACTAATTGCGATATCGGACCGAATTGTGAATCTAAACCATTCTCGAATTTACTTGAACCCACACAAAAAATTTCATCGAAATCGGTGTAGCCGTTTAGGAGGAGTTTAGTGACAAACACACGCACAGAAGATTTTTATATATAAAGATATATATCATAAATAGAACATAATTCCCGATGTGAAAACATTTTCATCAAAAAAAATAAAGAAACTATATTCCTCTTTAACGTGTTGCCATTCACAAATTAAATTTTCTTCTTCCACGATTATTTAAATTCCTGATAACAAGCCAGAATAGAATTTAAAAAGTATCGTCTGCACTAACATACACAACAACTTCTATCTCCAGAATTACATATTAGCATTGATTTTTCGAAGCCTATTTACTCATCTGAAGATTGTAACGGTTTAATACTTCTCACTATTATTCTACAGTTCATAATGCTAAGAATATCACCAAAACTATTCCCAAATGCCCTGTCTATTCGTCGATACACCTTAAATGATTCAAACTTTGTAACGAAACGTTTAAACAGCGATAAATTCTAACCAACACACTGCATAATTTACTACCGGAAGCTATTTAGGTCTATGATACGACAGCCGATGAAAGTTTATTTATTCGCAGTGAGTTTGGGCGAGTAGAATTATTAAATATTGATTCGCTCATTAAGTGTTCAAGATTGCTGTTTTGTTCCTTAAAATTTGAATAAACACATTTGGATTTGTGTCGTGATTAAGTATCTTTCCACTAAGAGTCGTTATGATCCACAGATATTCCTATCGTGGAATTAGTAATTAACTAAATATGCTTAATAAAAGAAATTCTGTATTTCAAAAATAAACTTGCACGAAACATTTTCAAACTGTGTTTATCAATTCCTACTATTAGTTCACTCTCTACCTATATATTTATTTATTTATTTATAAGTAAAATTCCTCATTGGGGAAGTAATATAAATGTTTCTATATTCAGAAATATTGTTATTAATTATATACAACGCAATCAATTTCTAGTTTCAAAGAAATCGGAAAAAATAAATTACTATAAACATTTTACTAAATATTGCTTGAATCAGAAATAAACAATTAATTTTATTGATAGTTATTTGAATAAAGGAATTCTAAATAGTAAGGATTAAAATTCCTTAGAATAATAATAGTTTATTACCATAAATTTATCTTTTTTCCTCGTTATAGTTACCTCCGTATTCTAATAATAGATAAAATTATTTATTATTATTTAATTCATATATAATTCTAGTGTCACTAAAGTTATGGTAGTTTAAATATATATATATATATATTATATATATATATATATATATATATATACAAACTCTCTTTTTAATTTTTTATTTCTATTATTTTCATACTTTTGTTAAGTGCTACAATTCACCCATTTACAGGCTTTGAATTTGCATTTGGGTCCAGAATCTGGCAATAACTTATATTGCACTCAGATTTAGTGCGGGCTCTGCATTTTTTAATTGCAATTCTTAGGTAAGTTACTTCTATCTTGTAATGGATTAAGACATTCCTATCCATTATTTTCAATAGGTTTCTGCTCAATATTATTAACATAAAGAGGAAAGAGGTTGGCTGGCCACAAAACATATTCAAACCCACTTTTATATAAATTATTTTATATATAAGCTGTCCTAAGTCAGAAATGTTAACAATACTGCAGCATCCATTTTGTAAATTTCGATTGTTGATGTGTCCTTCAATGTGTGGTTTTCTTACTGTCTCTACGTTTTTCGGTTTTGGTTGATGGATGTTCATCTCCCGTTTGTAGAAAATTAGACAATATACATACATACATATAATCTTGTTCAACTTTTAAAATGCTTTCTATTCATCCATTCGAGTTCAAATACATTTTTTTAAAACTTGTAGTGGATGACACTTGATGTTATACAGTTTTTTCAAATATTAATTCATTAATTAAATTTAATTAATGAATAAATAGTAAAAAACAAGAAATAATAGTCCAACAGCATATATAGAAAGGATAATCGTTCATTGTGCCCCTGTAGCGCAATGGATAGGGCGTTGGACTTTTAATCCAAAGCTCATGGATTCGAATCCCACCTGGGTTAGCCTAATTTCTGAGATGATTTCTTTTTTACTACAGTATTTTATTTTAATAATTAAATTTAATTATTGAGTAAACAGTAACAAACAAACAAAAATATTCCAATACTCTATATGGAAAAGAAAATGGGAAACTGCAAGGAAAATCGCTTTCTATTTTGTCACTTAATATTGTGATTCTGTCTCATATGTATATACAGATTTATATTAATTGTAAATATTAAATAAAAAGTAACAAAAATAAAAATTCTTTGTTGATGTAAATAGAAATTATTGACTTAAAAATATTTTTTATGTCATTTGTCAGATTTTTAAGTTTACTATATACATATACAGTTCTACACACACATTACGTTCAATTTGTTATAAATTAAATTATTAGTTAATTGTTGATGCAGTAAATTATTTTTAAGCACTACTG
The DNA here is from genome assembly GCA_019973935.1 of Trichonephila clavipes. Lineage (NCBI taxonomy): Eukaryota > Metazoa > Arthropoda > Arachnida > Araneae > Nephilidae > Trichonephila > Trichonephila clavipes. The sequence goes on along the minus strand of BMAU01000459.1, from coordinate 935,627 downwards.
AATATTTTATACAGTATCTCATACATTTGAGAATCTTCCAAAAGTTGCTAAATTTAGTAAGTAAGGCTTAATTTTGTGGTACAAATAATTCAAACTAAAAGAAAGAAAAAAAATAGACTTTTTAATCTCTTTTAAATTTAATATTCATAACTGACTTAAAAATAAACAGTTCTAATAGTTACAATATATAGTTCCTATGCGTTTAAACTAACTTTAAACCCGACTATAGATTACTGATTAAACTAATCATAGATTAATTTCTGTCATTTTTTCTTTATATTGTTTTCTACAATAATTTCTCGTTTTTCGAGAATTTAAAATTAGGAAAAGAACGGAAAAGCTTAAGCAGATTCTTTATTCTCCATACTATAACAAGAAAAATTTATAGCCGTGGGAGTTTTCAATAAGAAATTTTCGTTTTTCTATTTGGACTCACATGTAGTAAATACTGTGAGCTTTATCATTATTGGCAGGTTTGGATTTATGAAACTCATATTATATAGCAAAACTACAAATGAGTGGGACTTTGTCATTTTATGCCGTAATCACGTGACGAGGGGGACACCTGAGCTAGTATTTCCTACTCAAGCCATCCACGTCACATCACGGGAAGGGCTTAAATCCTAGTTTCATTTAGTGCCAACAGATCCATTATGATGCATGATCTTTTGTAGAAATTGGACCTGACTGAGTGAATATTTACATCACACTTTTCAGCTACTTTAGGGCATTAGGTGACGGACCTCGTACTTTTAAACCCGGGGTGAGCATTAAGTAGGTCGACCGACAAGACATTTTGGGGTGACCGCCTTCACATAAAATCTTAGAAGCGCATACTAAAAGAAATACAGGTGGTCACCAAGATAATGAAAACACCCGTTAATAAAACTCCAAACCAAATTTGAGAGACGTTTTCAAGAATTTACTAGACTAGAATCCCACAAAAGTTGCATTCATGGGTTATTCATTTGGCAATGTTGATGTGAAAAATATAACTAAATATATACTAGCTAGAAAAAGTCTGCGTTCACGTACTATTGCTTACATGAACAATGAAAAAAAAGTTTAAAAACCGGAATTTAAAAAATCAAATTTTAATTAGATTTTATTTAGTTCATTTTAAGTATTCAGAATAACAAAAGTAAATTTGGTTTGCCTTCATAGATTTTAAAATAAAGACAGGTTTGTAATAATAATAACAAAAATCAAGTTGAAAGAGTCTGCGTGCACTGTTTTAGTAGTAACTATAAAAATTATCTAAAAAGAGAATTATGGGCTATTTAGTAGCTGGTTGGTGAATCTCATCATTTGTTAACCTGAAGTCGTTTCGGCATTGAACTAACAAATCTTGGGGTTTTTCAGCACTTATCATTTCCCATTGGTTCTGAAGAACACTCTTCAGTATATCCTTGCTAGATACATTGTGTTGATGAATCCTGCGTTCCAACAAATCTCATAGGTGTTCTGTAGGATTCAGATCAGAAGACTATGGGGCCATGTGCAGTTGATTTGGGACATTATACAAGAGACAAAGTTTCACAATCTGAGCGGTGTGCTTAGGATCATTGTCGTGTTGAAAACGAAATGATTTTCCTAAGCTGAGTTAGGTGGCACTTTCCTTTAAATTGTTTTTTAGGCCATCAAAGTAATCATATTTGTTCATAATTGATTATATATACTCCAACTTGCCAACATCATTGCTCGCCATGCACCCCCACACCATGACTCCACTGTCGCCGTGCTTTACCGTTGGTAATTAATGCTCTTTTTGAAGCGCTGTGCAAGGTTTTCTCCAGATTAATTTACAACCTTTCACGCCGAAGATACAAAATTTGCCCTCGTTAGACAGTATCACAGTCCTCCAGAACTCAAGAAGCTTATGTATATGATCTTTTTCAAAGGCTATCCGCTTAAGCCGGTTGGTCATTGAAATATAAGGCTTTCTGCGAACCACTCGACTATGGTATACGGCCTTCTTCAAGATTTTTCTCGCAGTATCCGCCCAAATATATATATATATATATATATATATATATATATATTATATGTTAAACTGCTCGTGAATGTCTGTTGCTATTTAAGTTGCAGACAAACACGGATTTTTTTCCCCATTGATGTCATACTTCGTTTTTCTCTGATTGTGAGTTTAGATGGACGACTTAAAAGAGGTTTGGATACCTAAACTCTTGTAAATTTAAAGTTATAAATAACATGCTGGATAGATGAATATTGCCGTCCAATGGATCTGGCTATATCCAGACGACTTTTTCCATCTTTTCACATTGATTTTACGCTCACTGGTACTAATTTCCTTCTCTCTTTTTATTTTCCATGTCCTTGATTGCTTCGTATCTCACAAAAAACGTAATAATTATTGCGTCACAATTATCTTAAGCTATTTTACTTGATAACTAAATGCAAAAACTGTTGCCTTTTAATACAAATTCCAAGAACCAAGAATATTCAAAAGTGAGCGCAGACTTTTTCTGCCTACTATTTGAGTATTTTGCTACAAAACTCTCGTTATCCTAAGTAGTTTTAATTCAAAATTAACGAATTCTTGCATGCTCAATATGAAATAATAGTAAACAAATTCGTGAAATTTTGTTAGAAAAAAAATTATATTTCGATTAAATTTTACCTTTTCTATATGATTTCTTATGGGTGAACGCAGACTTTTTGTAGCAAGTGTATGTTACATGTTTTCTTTATCTCTTGCTTTTCTCTTTCAAAAGGACGTATTTGTAAAGAATAACTTTTGGAATCTATTGGTCGAAGTAAAGTATCCCAATTTTAAAAAAGCGGCAATTCATTTAACATCGTTCTTTCGCTCTACCTACCTGTGAGAATCTACATTTTCTACAAAGAATATAATTAAGACAAAATATTCCCGTTTCACAGACGACCACTTAGAATCCAGTGTAAGATTAGCAGTTAGTAATAATATACCGAGGTATTCAAGATTGGGGCAGATAATACGAAGACTAAGTCATCTATTGAGACTATAACTATAAAAACTATAATTTTAAGGGAAAATTACTTAATTTGTGATGTATTGTGAATTGTTTGAAAATGCATCATTTGATATTAAATATATAGGTATAATTATTATGTTTGTATTTTGCGTTTTACTTAAAACGTAGTTTTAAAAGAGTAAATTTTGCTTTTCTGCTGTAGTTATGTAGGTAAGTATACACATTTTATATTTATTATTGTTGTAATGCAAATATTATGTTGAGCTTTTTTTCTTTTTTTTTTTTTGCTTATCACAACTACGTCACAGGGTGGACCGCGGCACCTTGAAAAAATTAAAAGTAGACCGTGCCATGTAAAAGTAGACCGTGCCATGTAAAAGTGTGCCCACCCTTGTTTTAAACCATGGTCAAGTAAAGAGGAACACCTGAACTGGCACTCCCACACCACACCAACGGGAGGACGTTTAAGCTTCAACATATTTGACGTGCATCTCCGCCCTACACGGCGGTCTACAGCGGTACTAGGCTCGAACTCATGATACGCCAACCACGAACCCTTTACCTAAACCACTAGGCTACCATGACCACGAAGTAGGAACTGAACTCATGAATGAACTTAAATATCACCGACTGTAACAACTCTTTTTTGAGGCTCCCAACGCGCCCTGGTCTGTAAGTTATAACGAAAAGATTCATTTGGTTTGTATTATTGTTTTAGTGTATTAATATCGCACTTAGAACTACGAGAATTACTGGTGGTGGAACTCTTAATTTTAAGCCTTAGTCAAATGACGACGATACGTGAGATATGGCACCTCACAGTACAATATCCCTACCAGGCAAACGCAACTACTTTGAGCCTTGACACATATAACCTGCATTTAAGCCACCCCTCTACATCACTATTCAAGAAATTCACGGCCTTATACCGTTAAATCCATCGAGGCTCAAAGTCCTCCCTTTGGCGTGGTGTGGAAGTTTGGAGAGTGAAGTACCAGCTCATGTGTCGTTCTCGTCACTTTGCTATAGATCAAAATTAAGAAGTCTGTCACCAACAACTCTCGAGTTGCTTCTAAGTTCGATATTACAAAACAATCAAGCAATCAAGCTATAATATGTAGTTATAAAAAGTAGATCTGTCTGCGGATAATAACCATCTGAACTGTATCAGATGGTTTTGAAAACGTTGTCAGTCCAAGGATTTAAAGTTCCTTGAGATACTTGTTACTGCTTTTACATCCTTTTATTTTAAAAGCAACGTTAATATCAATAAATGGGTGTTTAGAACATTTATCAATACTGGTGTGAGGGATGTCCCCTCACATACATCAGTATTCGAGAGTTAAAATAAAGATCAGCCATACTCAAAACAAATAAAATTTATTAATTTTATATCAAGTCTCAACAACCCAGGCTGGGAAATGCACCAATTATTAAGTATTGAAGCAAAAGCGAAGTAGACGAGATAGTTATTATTCATTGCACTTCAACTGTTTTACTGACCAAATCGTCAATTATCAATTTTAAATGCTAAGCAATTAATCAACGAGTCACTCTCAACTAGCTTTCTACTACTTAACGTTAATCACTAACTTCTATCATCTAGCTTCTAACCTCTGTCTCTCTCGAGCTTAAAAGTTAATGCCTAAATATGAGACTAGATTTACATATAAATCGCATCTTCTTCTTCGGGAGACAGTTTTCAGTGGAATAATATTTAAAAGTAAATTTACCTAGAGAATTAATAGAAGGTTCACGAATAGACCTGTTATACTGGGATAGGGTGATTTTTCACAAACACTCTTATACAATAACTGTTAAATATTTCCATTTGAAGAAATGGATTCAGGAGATAAAGTAAAATGTACAATATAAACAAAAACACAAAATACTGAGAGGGAGAATAACACATTTTTTATAACTTCTAAATTTAATAAATGAACATTTTTTCCCTTTATATTCTTTCAATTCCATATAGGTAAAATCATATCTAATACGTCACAACTGAATGCAAAAATTACTTTTATCAATATGCTCAAGCGCCACTACGCACTTCGTTAAAAAAGAATTTAAATAATAAAATCCATTCAAAGCAAAAAACAAACCAAAAAAATTATTTTTTTAACTTGTTATTACAAAGAAAATACTTTGCTTTACATATTTTAAACTTAATTTTACATAGTTCATAATTTTTTTAAAATCTACTTCTGTATTATTTATTTTTCTCTTTAAACTAAAAAACCATTTATTGTTACAATAAACACGCAAATAAATAAATGCTATTTTGCGTTAAAATTAAAATTACTTCCCAACAAAAGAACTTGAAGATAAAAATGTTTTTGTTCTTTCGAAATTTTTCCGTGATTTTCATGATGATTTGTAGTTTGAAGTAACATATTTCCGGTAAACAACTAATCTTTTTTTTAAATCTTAAGTGAAGTTAACCAACGAAAAAGAAACATTTAAAAAAAGAGCAAACAATCTTTTCTAAAATAGAATTTCAATTTTTATTCGTTTCCTTGCGATGGGGTTTATTTTGAAATGACAGTGAACAAATATAGTGAATTCTTAAAATATAATTCTCACTGCCACTTGGAAAAAACTGAATTTTAAAAAATTATAATTTCCCCAGTTCTGTCGATTTCTTTTATTCTTTGAAGTTATCAAATTATATAAAATAGTTCAATTCACGCTTTTTAGTTTTCAAATAGTTTTAATGTTTTAAATTTTTCTATACGACACCTTGCAAAGAATAATTTTACTACATTAGGGGTATATTTTTAAAAATACACTGCTGGACAATTTCTAAGGACGGATCAAAAATTGCTATGTGGCATAACATTAAGCGAGACATGAGGCCTAGTAGGATAAAATATAGTTGCCACACTGTTCAGACATTAGAATAAAGAATATTTATTGTTCTGGAAAGTACAAAAGCTGTGAAACATCTGAAAGAAAAAAATGTTCATTTGATCTGCGTACGGAGAAATGGAACAATGCATCTAAAAGTCAGCAGGCAACTTAAAGAAAGGTATCAGTATGGGATATGTCCACCGTGGAGTGTGATGCAACATTCCACACGTCGTACCGTACTTTGCACAACATTATCCAGCAGCTGTTGAGGCAATTTATCCCATTCCTCTGTGAGTGCACGGATGAGGGTGTTCTTGTTTGTCGGAGGATAGTTTCGACCAGCAACTTGCCTCCCCAAAGCATCCCACACATTTTCAATGGGGTTTAGATCTGGAGAACGCGCTAGCCATACGAGACGTTGAATACCCTCGCTGTCTAGACAATCCTGAACAGCGAGTGTTCGATGACATGTTGCGTTGTCGTTTATAAAAACAAATTTATTACCGACAGCACCACGGAAAAGACGAACATGAGGAAGTAGAACTTCATCAATGTATCGTTGGCCCGTCATAGTCCCATTCGCAACCACATGTAGGCGCGTGCGGCCATTGATCATGATGCCGGCCCACACCATGATACTGCATGTGGGATATCGGTCTTTTTCCTGGATATTTTCTGGACGATAAGCAGTACCACTCTCGCGCCAGATCAGTTGGCGTCTACAATCCGATGGCAGACTGAAACTACTCTCATCTGAGAATAGTACGCATGCCCAGTCCTGTTTAGTCCAATTGTGATGCTCACGACACCATTGCAAACGGGCAGTACGGTGCTGTCTGGTCAATGGGACACACACAACAGGTCTGCGTGCGTATATTCCTCCTCCCCTCAAACGTCTGGCAACAGTTTTTCGGGAGATCTGCTTTCCTGAGGCAGCAAGAAACTGATTTGCCACCTGCTGAGCTGTGGTGCGCCTGTTCCTTTTTGCTGATAGGACGATATATCTGTCTTCTGCAGGCGTCGTACTTCTAACACGACCTCCCCCGTGCCGTCTACTACACATTCCAGTAGTTTTAAATGACTCCCACAGCCGTGAAACAATGCTGTGAGCGATGTCGAACTCCCTGGCAACATCTGTTATTTTTCGCCCTTCGATCTTTCCAATAATTCGGCCACGCATAAAATAACGCCCACTATGTAATGTCGGGAAGACATGCCAAAAATTTTAAGTTCGTCTATTAAATCTTTCCTGTAAAACTTTGACTTGAAACAACAACTGTCCACACGCGTCAAAACCTTTAAAGCTCTTATGAACGCTATCACGTGATGAACAGACGTGGAAAAAAAATTTGCATACTCATACTTCTTACTAATATCCCGCACTTATTCTAATTTTCCACATTTTGCTTCCTTTCATTTGTGGTTGCTATGGATGATAGTGTTATCCGTCCTTAGCAATTGTCCAGCAGTGTAATAATACGTCTTTTAACTACTTGTAATATTAATAAACTTTTACAAAAAATGGGATTACATTCACCCCCAACTCATATTTTATTATACAAACACTACTGCCTCTCTCTCTCTAGCTCTCTTACCAAAAGTACAAACTCCAAAACAAAACTGAAACTGTGGAATCATTATTTTTCGCAGATTCTATTTTAACCCAATCAGTTGCAGAAACAGTTATAAGTTACACATTAATAACAGACGATTTATTCTAACGAATAAATTATAATTCTTCTAACATATTTCTTCTATTGTAATCGTTAGGTAGTAAGTTATAATTTTTCTATTCTAATTCATGACCAAATGATTTACAAGAAAATATGTAATTAGTCTTCCGAAAACGATAATTCAACAACTATTTTATTCTAAAAAATGATCCTATGTGGAATTCATAAGTAAATAAAAATTCATAAGAACTCAATTTTCAAAATAAAGTCTATTATACTCAACTTTATGATAGTTCTATTGGTATTTCAATAATTTTACATGTTTTGCATTTATATTACCATAATGCTATAAAATATAAAATAAAGATTGCTCTTAACTGTGTCTTAAACTGAGAGAGAGAGAGTCTTGTGACTCATAATTCATTGTTAAAGGGAATATATATATATATATATCTCAGTAATATCAAAGGTGAAGTTCAAATATTTGCAACGTTTTCATTAAAAAAAATGTTGATCTAAATAAGTAATCAGTAATGTTTTTTATCAAATTCTTAAAAAATTGAAAGAACACACTGTATAGTAATAATAATTTTACAATTTTATATAAATAATTTATAATTCATAGATTTCAAAATTCTGTTCATCTGTGTCTACGTAAATTACAAACAACAACCAAAAAACTTTCATTATAAACAGACAAAAAAGACTAATCCTATGTTTTTTGTCCCTAAGGAAAAGATGTTATTTCCATTTGATTGTACGTTTTGATAAAAAAAATCCTATACTTCCATTTACACTTATAAATCAAAGAATACGGCCATTTTATTTTGCAATAAAAGTAATATTACAGTATATATGTAGTAACAAAAACATAGTTTACTTAACAATTTTTTTGTATAATTATTTTTTTACTCTCAATTGATCGTTGCGTTTATATTATTTCAACAGATTATGTGTCCGTCAGAAAAAAATTCTACCTTCAAGTTTAACATATAATTAAACTATTTATTACTAAGAAATTTTACATCTGTTTATACAATGTATAAATATTTTTCTCTATTATAATGCATGGATAATGGATCATTTGGCAATTTTAAATTAAAATTCAATAAGCTCAATGCATATTCATTTTGGCAAACTAACAATTGTTTCTAAAATAATGATACATGAATGTGTGTCGGGGCTTCTCGAATGACGTTATACTTTAATTACCAATTATTAGTATATTTTATTATGATGTGGATGTAGAAGGTGTACGTTGGAGAAAACTTATTGCTTTTGATCCACATTTTTGTTTTTAGAAGAACATAAATAAATAGCAGACATGCACTTAAATAACATAGCATGGAGACAAAAAGCAATGAGAATTTTCCATAGATATTCGGCTTTTGTGCAAAACGCCCAACCGGAAGTTCCTAAAATTATATGACTTTCGTGAAAAGCTCATCTGATAGCTTATAAGATATCGAACAAGGTATATTAATAATTACCAATCGAACAGCGCTTAATACATAATTTTGAAGTGATAAAGTTATGATTATATTCCATTACCGTAAATGATCATCTGTTAATTTATCCGCCATAGTCCATGAGGGCTTAGAACTGTAACTAATTAAAAAACCCTCAAGAAAAAATAACAAGAATTATTGCATATATATATTTTTTAAATTACTAGCTAATTAGTACACAATTTAATTTTTATCATGTAACTGATTAAATAATTATAGAAAATGTTTTTAAATATTTAAAATAAATTAATAAAAGAAAAATGCTGTATGATTTTCTATATTTTAACTTTATAGCGAAATTAATTCTTTCGGTATTTCTTTTCTCTTAGAATGAGTGAGTGAAAGTTGTATTAACGTTGCATTATAAAGCAACACAAAAGCTATTGACGACGGACCTCGCAATTTTAAACCTCGGTCAAGTGACGGGAACAACACCTGAAATGGCACCTTCCCACCCTATCCCACCTCCTAACTACCACACCAATAGGAAGATATTGAGCTTCAACAGATTTAACGTGTTTCCGCCCCCCTACATGGCGAATCATCAGTGACACTGAGACTCGAACCCGTGACACACCAGTTACGAGTTCATGACCTTAACCACTAAGCTACGTGGCCTCTTTTTACTTATTTGTGTGAGACTGTTTTAAAAAAATATATTATTAATAGAAAACTATTAACAACTAAAACATTCAAACTGATGACAATATTCTATAAGATATTTGTTAAAAATAATTTTTATTGAGATAAATTGAAATTTTAAAAAACCAACATAATACCTCACTAAGAATTGTATTTATTTATTTGCAAACTTCTGTTTAGTATAGGGGCCGCGGTAGTCTATTGGTCTAGGCAACGGACATGTAGCTGGCGTGTCATGAGTTCCAGCCCAGTACCACTAAAGACCCACCGTGTAAGGGAGCAATGCACGTTAAATCTGTCGAGAGCTCAAACGTCCTCCCGTTGATGTGGTGTGGTAGATAGGAGAGGCGGTTCCAGCTCAGATGTCGTTGACCATGGCTCTCGTCACTTGACCATGGTTCAAAATTACGAGGTCCTTCACCAAAAGCCCTCGCGTAGATGAACAGTGTGACGTTAATATTCACTTAGTCTATTTAGAATAATGTTATTGAAACTTTCCTGCCAGGATATGTGAATACGCGTAATAAATTTTAAGAAGAATGGTAGAAAGAGAGAGGGAGAGAGCATTCCTTTTTTTCTTATTGTTTTCATACAATTTTGTATTTACGAACTTTTTCAGAGAGACTCTCCCTAAGACCATGTAAGCAATGCCAGTCACCAAAAACGACTCCTTACACACATACTCCCAAGAAACACAATAACCTGTAAGAATATTTTCCCCATAAAACTTTACTGTCCAATCCAAACCCTTCTTAGAAAAACATCGGTTACTTTAACCCGCCCTCTCTTCTTTATGACTCCATATTTTCTTCCCATTCCGGGTATACATCTATACTCACTTTTTTCTGAGAAAGGAAGTCACGTGGTATTTTTTCTTGGGCGAACAAATAAACTTCTTCAATACATTTCCACTTTGTGCTTATTTACCCTAAGGAAAGAGGTCCTTCCCGTCCACCCTCCATCCCCCACTTTTCGGAAAAAAATAATAAATACCATACATTCCCTATTTTTCCATTGAACCCTCTGTATTGGATGCAGAAGATGCCATTTTTATATAGAGCACAAATCAGGTCCATAGCGGCCTGCGGGCAAAAGTACCCCTTCCTTCCCTCTTACTCAGAAGCAGACGATTTTTTATCGCTCTATATCCCCCTTTTCAATCCCCCTCCCTCTTACGGTGCACCCCCTCTGTCCATATGATTTTGACACGTGAGAGTTCATATGTGCCAATGTCGCGTCAAGCATCGCGAGTTGATGGAGAAAGGAAAGCTTGCTATACTGCGCATGCTCCTGGTCTTTAAAATTTTAGACTAGATCTATATACTCTGTTGTATTTCTATTCCACGTGTTTCCAACCTTTTTTTGAATTGCCACCTCCTTTTCTAGTGAATATTGCGATACCGCCCCCCTTCCACTCCAGAGAAATAAGAGCGTACGTAATACATGGTAAAAACAAGAATTAAGTTTTTAAAAAAAAATTCATTTCTAATAGAATGTATTTTTTACAGCCCCCAGATTTTTTTTTTTACTTGCAAATCTGAAATAGCTATTGCCACGAATATACAAATTTAAATATACATACAATCGACATAGGGTAACCATTATTATATTGTAGTTTACTTTGTTGGTACATAATCAGCGTTTTTTTTTTTTTTTTGTCTTTTTTCAATTTCTGCTATTAACTCACACTCTCTCTATATATATTTATTTATTTATTTATTTATCTTGGTGGAATTTTCAATCGTTAATAAAATACATTTTGAAGCGCTCAATTGAGCTGAAATTTTATATACATGATTATTTTGGATGACAATACAGTAATTTAATTATAATTAATAAAAATTAATTGATTAAAACTAATTATTTAAAGAATTACAAATACAGCAACATTAGCATCATTTTTGGCGACTTAGCGACCATTTTGGCAACCTGTGTGTCAAAACTTGAAAATGTTTTTTTCTCACGTTTCAAAGCATTCAGTTGAACTGAAATTTTATATACGCAATTGTTTTGAATGACAATACGATACTTTAGTGATAATTAATAAAAATTAATTATCACTTAATATTGTGACTGTCATATATATACACACATTTATATTAATTCAATCACATCTTGGAATGCTATTTAAAAATGGGAATGGTCCCTCTGAGGGACTCTTTGTGGGAACTAACTCCTATACAGCCCTAGCTAAAATAAAATTTTATCTTAGTTGATTCTGGACACGTAGTAACTATTTTTAAAAAAAAATTTTTCTTAGTATATTTGACTTTAAAAAAATTTTATATTACTTGTTTAGACTAAACTTGGTTAACATGCCCATGCCCCTTCATACCATCTCAAAACAACCCCCTAAATTACTCTGAGTCTTTTATTGCCCTCTTGAAAGCCTCAAACGCCCGCAAGGGGGTGTTATCGCCCACGTTGAGAACCTGTGTCCTATTCCATTTGTCGAAATTCGTTATTATATTTACACTGTGTTGAAAAGAATTATATTTAAATCTATGTATTTATTACAATGTTTTTAAATATTTAATGTGATCTACGGTTTTTCTAAGTTTCTTTTTAAATTTTATTTTCTAAATGTTAATTATTTTCTTTCTATGTCAAATAATAGTATTCTATTTTATTGGGAAAGACTGAATTTAAATATTTATCAAATAAATAATTGTATTAAAAGAACAAATACTTAGAAATAAGTTAGTTGAATGATAAATATTCATATTTATAACAATTATTCAATTATATAGACAAATTAGCAAAATTTAAAATCATACAAGATTTCTGAGCCAAATTATCATAATTGTATAGGTTTTGTCCAATATTTTTTTACCTTATTTTTGAAGTTTATTTATTTTTATAAATTTAACTTCATTGAAAAAAATACTTTTCCCCTGATTTTTGCTTTCAAATGACAGTTTAAATCTTTTTTTTATACAAAAAAAAAAAAACCATTTAGTAAGATGTTGCCTTTACTTTTAATTTTCGCGCATGCGCAGAAAGCAAATTTTTACTGTCCTGTGAATCATTCTTTCCAACAACAGCTCAGAAAGCCGAGAATGACGTGGGATCAAAAAAGCATTCCCGAGTAGAAAAAGATGTCGTTCCTCGTTTCCCACATGGGTTGGGGTTAGGGGGATTCTCTTTTATCGATCATCTGTGTTCTCTTTTTCTTTCTTTCCAAGATGGTTGAGGAGGAGGGAGGGAGTGACATATGGGGGAAGGGAGTAAAGGAGGAAAAGAGGAAGGGGATACTTGACCCCTCAAAGGACGCAGCAGACGTGACTTATAAGAGAAAAAGAACTGGTCAACACATTTGGCTGTTCATCGCCTATTTGGACGGTGAAACGTCAAAAAGCGAAAAGGTTATGTAAAAAAACCAAAAAAAATCCCTTTTCACTTTATTTGACATATGGGGAAATAAAAGATTGAATCCCTTGTCCGGAGTAAGGTGGTCTGTATTATAATATTTTATATGACCCGTCAATGCGAAATATTGCAATGAAATTAACATTAAAAGATTTTTTCCTAGAAAAAGTGGCTTAAATAAATTTCCTATATAAAGTCTTAAGGAAAAGTGGGTCTGAATTTTATGGTTGTCGTCGACAATTAAATTTTTTTTTAAATTTTAAATCCCTGTTCCTTTGATTTGAAAAAACGATTCATAATAGCTTCATTTCACAACAAATATGTCATTTCATTATAAAAATAGTTCTTAAATCTTTTATTTTTCCATAATTTGTCGCATTAGAAATATGTTGTTGTTACTTATGCCTATTGATCAACAGTAACATCAGATAAAGGGCCACGAAATTGATCGTGGCAAGGAGCTGTCATTAACCATAGCTTTGAGCACCATGCAGGTGACAGTACGATTTGACTCTGCTCCACTCCAGTTCTGAGGGAGAACACCCTGGGAGTGGTCAGAGGTCTCCCACCTCTCTTCCCCTTCCACCTATCTCACGAGAGGACTTGTAGCTCGACGGCTATTTAGAGTACCCCTATGCCGCAAAGAGACTATACATTTACAAATGCCTTCTCCGGGGCTCGAACCTAGGCCCTACAGTATAACAGTCAGCGACACTAACTACTGTACCGGATGGATTTTGAAATTTGAAATATAATGTTTGCCATCGAGAAAACCACGTGTGTATAACGACTAATAAAATTTTTTTCATTCAAAATTATACGTCAAAAGTTTATGAATCAAATTATAGGATATATTCGAATACCTGGCCGCTGGGTATTTTATATGTCATCGTAAGACTATACATTCTTTTAAGACTATTGTTTTCTAAATACTAGCATTAAGATTTCGGTTGTATTTAAAAATATTTTTAAAGCACTCGCCTCCTGATTTAAAAAGGACAGGACTTGAAGTTCTAAAACAGAAGTATATCTATCATTTATACGCCTTTGCGCGGAGCCCCTCGTATTCGAATTCCTGAAGCGTCATTTTTAGCTGGTCTCTACTGATTAAAAGAAACATGCTTGCCAAATTCTAAATGTTCTAATCGGGAACTTAATCAAAAACGTCCTCGTGACTCCTCCCCCTTCCCGCAACGCCTTTATGGAGCCGACTTCCGCAAAACCCTTTCTCAGTGAATCTCCTTTCAACAGACGAAACACGTTTGCTACCCCCCCACCTCTGGGTACCATCTCTTCATCTACTAGACCTAGATTTGTGGGAGGTAATGATTGATGACTCAAGCTAGCCATAATAAAACCAATTTATTGTTATCCAATTATATTGATCAAAGACAGTCTTACTCTAGGAAGGAAATCAGAAGTGATAAATCGTAACCCGAAATCTTATGTGATTAAGCGTCTGAAATTCTCACTGCTTAACTCTAAATAAAGCTATCCTGTGAACCTCAATCTTCCTAACTTTATTTGAATAGCTAAAGCCCGTTCTATAATTACGCGTCTAAGTTTAGATCCTTACCATAAGCTCCCGGCGTTCAGCATCCCAGTTTCCTTTTCCTCCTTCTTCTTACTCTAAACCTCCACTATATATCTACTAACTAATCTGAATATCAAGATCTCTTCTTGAGAGGGCTGGCTGAGACTAAATATCATAGATATTATCCATTTATTCGCTTTTGCAAAATCACGGTTCCAAACGTATTTGGATACCTTAAGGGGTGTTGGAAAGCTAAAATCTTTTTTTTTTTTTTTTTTTTTTGACAATTTGAGATTTTTACATTTTCAAACTGAATAGATTTTAACCTTTCTAAAAATACCTTACTTTAACCTCTAGGGTATTTAGAAGCCCTTAAAACGTATTTTTAAATAATCATTAAATTTAGGCCACGCCCATTTTAATGGTGAAAATTGTAAACAAATTACTTTGTTTTTGCTTAAAAGTGTAACGACTGATTTAAACCAAAACATGTATCTTTTATTTTAAATTGAGACTTTTATTTTTTTTATTTCCTAGCCGATTAGAAGTCTCTCACTGTATACATTAAAATCAATTTATCTCCAAATGTAAATTTTAATGTGCGATGTACCTTTTCTAATAAACTACAGTTCACAGGTATGTAAATTTTTTATGAATTATTTATAACGATGTCTAATATATACTAAAATGAGCTTTTTGTAAAAAACTCAAAAATTTATTTTTTACAAATTTTTTAAGTAAGAATTGGGTCAAATTTCGCAATGTTTGATAAAATATTTCATAATTTATTAAAAAATTCAAAATTAGCTAAAAGCTCATTTTAGTATAATGAGAGAGGTGTACTTTAATAGTATGAAAAATTTCAAGCATGTACATAAAACAGATTTTGAGAAAAGGTACATCGAAAACAGCCAATTTAACATTGTCAGTATAAAGAAAGAGGTTTCCAACTCGCCTTAAGGTATTTGACTACTCTAAAATCATGAATTTTGTCAAAAACTGACAATTTTTTTTATAATTCTATTTCATAAGCCATCTTATAAGCTTTATAATAATACCAAGTTTTTTTCTATTCACTATAACGAAAACTGCAAGTGTTTTAGTAAAAGCACATGCTCTAACTTAAATTAAGATATAAAGTTTTAAAATGCGTTTTAATCGAAATGCGTCTTTTAGAAAATGTTTGAATGGGGGCAGCGATTGCTCAAAAAGTTTTAAAAATAGTTAACTGAAATTTTTTGTGTATGTTCTTGTGCAATAGTAGAAGTGTTTTAACCTTCAGGTTTATCAATCACTGCTTTATTAAAAAATCTACACAGTCCCTTATGTAAATATAATTGTTTTTTAACGATTTCTAATTTTAAAGTACTCTAGTTTTTGTAAAAATGAAAATATATTTTATCCTAAAGGTCAGTTTCAAAAATGAATTTTAAAGTATCACATCAAAATTGAAGAAATTGAAAATTTGTTCGTAAACTTTTTATACAAAGGAGGACCCTTTTATGTAATTTTTTGCAAATCTTTACCCATTTTTTCTCATTTTAGTAATAACAATTTCTTTTTTTTTTTTTTTTTTTTTCCTCTTCTTAATTTTAGCATTTTTTTTCAAGAAATCTGCTAAACAAAGCTAAAAACCACAAAAAAAAAAATCCCCATATCTCCATATTTTTTAAAAAAAGTTGTCGCAAGTAGTGTCAGATAACTTAAACTTAATTCTTGTTCTCCTATCAAGCACACTTTATATATTCCCAAGCTTTTAAAAACCACAGTTAAAAAATAAATTCCATATATTTGCATAAGTAATTAATTTTTTTCCACCCTAACGTCTCCGGGAACATAAAAGTCTGAAAACTTGGTTAATCCGATTTACCAGTGCTTAAATATAATCTTAAAACCAGCCGCAATAATCGGCTCTAATTGGCAATTATTGTCAATCACTGCGAGTTATTAAAGGACGGGGCGGTTTCGCCTTTCTCGAGTCACGTGACCACCCCCGCACGATTCCTGGATAATTACCGAACAGACGATGTTACTTTTGTTTGATAATTTCTCACAATTACGTTTGCTGAAGTTTAAGGGGCCCTGTCTAGCTCCTGCTCCAAGATATGATGAATTGTTTTTAACAAAGCAGGTTTGGATGGAAAGTGTATATATCACTCAAAAGATCTGCAAATATTGCAAAACTCATAAATCAATAAAGTGTAAGTGAACATGAAAAAGGGTTGCCTTAGCCTAAAGCGCAGAGTGGATACATTTCCAGTTCCCCCCCACACACACACGGTTTTGAAATAATCCGTCAAAAAAAAAGTCGCATTCCATGCCTGATAAAATACAAAACGGCTTACGATTGCTGACTGGTCCACGAAAGGTTTAGAACAATATTCACATCCCTTAAATTCTAGTTAAATTTTTGAATGCTTTAAAACTCAGTGTAATCTTTAAAGTATTTTTAAACGTGGATACAATCGTAAAATGCAACCAAAAAATTCCCAAAAGATAAAAAAAAAATGTAATGAGTGGTAAAAATTTGTTTATACAACTTACAAAGCTACAGATAAAAGGTTTTCTGATTATTTTTTTACTGACGTCACAGGTTTTACTCTACATATTTAATGTGCATCAGCCTCTATACACGACGGATCTTCAGTAGCACTAGGACTCTAACCCGCAACACACCACCCACGAGTTCGTGACGATAATCACTAGGCTACCGCGGCCTGCATTGTGATGGAAGAGGACTAAAAAACACTGCTACACTAAATTAATAACCGAATAACAATAGCTCGAACAAAATAAAAATAATTATATGCGTAGAGTGGTTTCCCTAACCGACTCCTGACAAAAATATATATTACTTATCTTGCTTTTACTGAAGGCTCCTATCAACTAGACTTGATGTTTTCCTGATATAGAAATGTCCAGAAAACTCGACACTCGATTACCCGGAAGTTCGGATAACTTGGCAATACCCTTATACAGGTCGAAAAATTCCCACTAGAACAGACCTGAAGTGCAGAAGCCAGTGAAAATGACGTCAAAAAGTGGTTTCAGAACGATACCGAGCAGAACATTATGTACCAAATGCAGAAATTGTCTCACATAATGAAAAAATGCCATAAAATAGTGAAGAAACCGTACAAACTCCAAAATATCGTGTTGAGAAAGACTAAAGGCTGTCGAAACCATGTAAGGCATTTGCCCGTGGATGATGCCTTACTTCTAAGTTATCTTAGTGACCTAGGGGAGTGGGAATGATTGAAAAACCAGGCGTTGCCATAATCTTAATATATATTTATTAAAATTTTAACTCAAACACTATACATTGATAATATTTATATTTAAAATTAGCAGATCTGAGGTGAGAAACACATAATACGTATTACCAAATAAACGCGCGATCCTGACCACTATAATTACTTTACCGCTTACTCTTAATCTCTGTTCATACACAGTTCCTAATATTTAGTAGATCAGACCTACCTCTATATCCTAGGTAGCAGCAATACTCTCGAATCCTCAATGTCTTTTCTTTATCTCGCGTGGAATGGTATCCACCTTGACTTGAACTTTGGAATATCGGCTTGCTTCAACTTACGCGTTTCAACTCCGACTAGCATAATCACTTCCCAAAAGGCTACTCGCTTACGCTAAACTTCTGCTATTTAAAAGGTTTCTAATTTGCATAATCACGCTTCGCTTCTGGATCTGGTTGGAAAAAATTGGCCTTTTTCGGCCCCAAAGAAACCAAGAGGAAAATTGATAGAAAGCGCGATGAGCCCGTCACAGCCACTCTTCAGTATTTTGAACAACACAGTGCGTCGGTAACGAACTTGCTGTTCTTTCGTCATGTTCGTGATGGGACAGCAAAGCACAGTGTAGTACGGAAGACAACAGGACCTAACGCGTTTCCTTAAAAAAAAAGGAGCCAGTTTTTACGAAGTCAGCAACTTAATTTCGTTATAAACAGATTTATGCCTTCATAGAATATTTTTCTATAGCGTGTCTGATCAGGTAAGTCACTGTATACTATGCATTCATTAATCCCTTTTCATGCAGTAAATGCTCTATTTATTATAGTACGCATGTTTTCCTTTGCTTAAGGGTATTTGGGTAAGTTATTATATGTTGTATTCTCAAGCAAATAATGCATACAAGTGCAGGGCAATATTTTCTGAGGAAACACTCGAACTTATTCTTTATTCCTATTCTTGATAACTTGGCACTTTCACAAACTCGAACACCATTCGGTCCACAATAGGCTGAGTTTTCTGGACTCTACTGATTCATCAAATGACCTGTGGACGCTCTACTGAGCCAACCACTCATACTCTCATAGTAGCTTCAGAATCATCATCACCTAACATTCACATGCAACTAACGCCTATCATCTACTGACACCTCGTGGCATTCACTGGTCATTCTCCTTTCTATTCGCTACATTTATGCATGTATAATAATGCTTATTTGCATATGGTACGTTTCCTTCATAATGCAAGACTCTCAAGTCAAACGATGTCAAAAATAGCCCTGGAGCTCAGTTAAGAAAAATCAGACCCCTCTAGAGCGTGTAACAAATTAATAGGTGGTCCGAAGATGTCATTTTATGGAGAGTAAGCTTTTGATCTTAATAATTTATATAATAAATTATTATAATATTTATATAATAATTACAATAATTTATATCTCAGAGATTATTCATCATACAATTTCGAAAAAAAATGTACCTTTTTTACTACTTCTAAAACTTCAAAAGTTGTTCTCAGTTCAGTAAGATGTGTATACACACACATATATTAAGGATTAAATTATACTAACATTTACAATCACTAGATCCCGAAAAAAAAGTTAAATATCTAATGCGGATTCTTTTTAAAGTCCATTTATACTTGAAAATTTAATTCTGGTTTGAAAAAGAAAATCAGCTAATGTAAAAATATTGTCTATTTAAAGTAAATCAATACATTTTTAAAAGAAAAATAGGTTATAAGACTACAGTAATGTAGGAAATACGAATATAAGCAAAATATAGAAAATACTATAATTCAATTTACATTTCTAAAGTAGGCATTTGATTAATTCTTTATTAACAATACTAAGGCTGTTAGTGAACCTTCATCAAATGACGAGGATATCACCGGGAGCTGGTACTTTTCTCACCCTAATTTCCACTCCCCGTTAACGTGGGTACTTTGTGAGCTTTGATAGATTTTAGAATACATCAGCCTCTCTTCCCAATGAATTTTTAATATAATTGAAACTCGAACACATACCGTGTGCTTGACTGACTCGCTGGCTTAAAATAGAGAAGCTGTTTTTAAGGACTTTTAATTTAACATTTTATTTCTCTCATTTCGTAAGCATGTCATGGCTTTAATAATAAAGTTTTGCTTAAAAAACTAAAAATAATAAGCTCTTATTGACGCCCACCTGTATTTTTCCTTGATATCCCATTTAGTTTCTACTAATAATCTAAAAGCAAAGCTTAAATATTACAGTGTTCACATTAATAAAAAGATCATTTTGAGATGCTATGATTTTTAGGTTAACGATTAGAAGTCATAAGTCGAACATGCTTTTACAATATCATTTTTTAAAAAAGAGTACATTTCGCTATCCCAAGAGACTTGATGTAACGAACGAAACAAGAAATCAGAAAAATTAAGCACCTTGTAAGCATTTTAAAACTGTAGTTGCTCAAAATCAAATATTACTAAGACAATTAAAATAGCATTTTAAAACTGGTAAGAATAAGGAAAACTCATTCATTTTTTTATTCTTAGATATAACAGAAGTCATTTGTCTCATATTTTGTTTAAAAGAAAGAAAAGTTCAGACTAAAATATAATTCAACGGGGAGATAAAAAGTACACCAAAAAATGTAAAACACGGATTATTAATTTGTTAAGTCTAACCTTATTTTAAGTAGCTTAAATACAATATCCACAAACCCAAACACTCATGAAAGTAACTAAACCATCATATACTTATGCTTATATTATATATATAAGCATAACTATCCTACAAAACGGAGATAGCAAAAATTCTGAAACCGAAATCCACACACAAGAACAACTAACCATTATATCTATATACACTCATGAACAAAAAAAAATTATAGCGCACCAAGAAATAATTGCGGGATCGTAACGAAACTTGGCATGAAGGTACATGTCGGGGAGATATACAAATGATTCGAAATACAGCGTGATTGCACATTACGTATAGCCGGTAGAGGGCGTTTAACGTCGTTCTCTGTGGAGAATAAAACAGATAACCGAAGCTTGTTTGAGTGTACTGAATCTTGTACTACAGAAGAGCTGAGAGGGACATGTCGTTACGCCATTTTCGAACACAATATGAGCAGCTTTCGCAGTTTGAAAGGGGGAGAATCATAGACATAAGAGAACTGGGTGGTCAGCTAGGCGAGTAGCTCGTCAATTAGACCGCTCTGATTGCGTTGTGAGGAGGTGTTGGGAACAGTGGATCCGAGAGATGTCATGTACACGAAGACCAGGCTCAGGACGCCCTTGACAGACTAGTCGTCGAGAAGACCTCCACATTGTAAGAAATGCACGCCTACAGCCAACTGCTTCATCGGCCGCCATCCAGTCATAGATAGATAGCCCCTTCACTAGAGGCCCTTGTGTCTTCTCGGACCATACGAAGGCGCCTGGCTGAAGGACATTTGGGATCGCGACGCCCATTACGTGTGCTGCCCTTGACGCTCACATATCGACGCCTTTGTTCGGAGTGGTGCCACGCACGAAGAAACTGGACTGCAGAGGAATGGAACCAGGTCGTCTTTAGCGACGAATCCAGCTTCAATCTCAGCAGTGATGTTAATCGTGTTTCGTGTGTGGAGACCCCGTGGTGAACGCCTCAATCCTGCCTTTGATTTACAGCGACACACCACTCCCACAGCTGGTGTGAAGGTATAGGGTGCCATTGCCTACAATACACCGTCACCCTTAGTATTGATCCGTGGCACCATGACAGCCCAGCGGTATGTCCATGACATTCTGCAACCACATGTGTTGCCACTCATGCAACGGTTCAAAGGAACCATTTTTCAACAAGACAATGCTCGGCCTCACACGGCTAGGGTGTCACAAGACTATCTCAGCACTGTTACTACTCTTCCTTGACCTGTCTGATCCCCAAATTTGTCTCCAATCGAGCATATACGAGATCATTTGGGACGGTGAGGTGGGCATCCCACGAGTTTTAACGAACTAGAGGCAAGCTTACAACAAAAATGGAACGAAATGTCTCAAGACATCATACAGAACTTGTGTGCCTCAATTCCCGATCGTATCGCATCGTTCATTCGCGCTAGAGGAGGTTCAACAGGGTATTAAATCCTGCAGTCTTTTGCCTTTTTCTCTGAAATAAATGATCCTTTTTCTTTGATTTTCTAATCATTTACTTATATTAAAGTAGTCATTACGTATGTAAAATTTCGTTTCCTTTTGACGACTCCTTCTAGGTGCGCTAATTCTTTTGTTCATGAGTGTATATATATGAAGTCAATTGACCAAAATATGGAAAGCTGTTATGTTTTCTAGAGCTGTCACCGACTTTGGGTGGTGAAGTAGGGTTAAGCTTGCTTTATGGGACCCTAACATTCCCCTACAGCAAAAAATTTATGCATAATATAATTTAGAAGATTTAAGAATTGTAGTTATAATTGTAGGAAATAAACCAAGGTTAAAAAACGACTCAGGCCTAATCTAACATTAATCAATTAAACAAAAATGATGACAGTATAAATGGTCAGTTTTAAAAAGGTACACTCAATAAGCAAACTTAAATTACATAAGCTACCAAAATACACACACTTCTACACATACATAAAGTAATACTCATAATATAGAATCAGTCAATATGAATGTTATTTTATGCAAGAATGTGAACCGAAGATAGATATATATAAAAGAAATAAATAGTTTTTAGACTATTTTACAAGACTCTCAGGCTTAAGAACAACTAAGAACTCGCAAAGTTAGATTATACTTAGTCTAAATTTAACGTGTTCCATGTGAAATTAGCGCCATCTATAATGAACATTGATGATACGAGTATTTCACTGTAAGAGAAATGCACTTAATATTTTCTGCTTATAATATTACTACCTTTTTTCGACTGCATCCAAGAACGTCATTATATATAAAACTGGAAAATGCAGTTCACTTCGGTTCTTAAAATATTTGCATATGCCATTTCTGTATGTAAAATCTAACTGACTAGAAAAAGTAGAATCTACATAACAAAGAAAAGTTGTTCCAAAGAATTTAACTTAAATTCGAGCTGATTTCGCAAATTAACTATTTGCATCTTTGAAATAAACTTTAATAATTCAGATTTAATAAATTAATGAATTAAAGATAATTGAAGTTGTGAAGCCGGAATTAAAAAGTCTTTAAATCAGTGTTTCTCAAACTTTCAATATTTGCGACCCGATATTCAATCATAATTTTCATCGCCCCCCCTCCTTACAATAACAATGTATTGAAATCAATAATACTATACTTTGACGCTAAAGCTACACAATGCGACTTTAACGTCTTAAGCGCCACCAGCGTATATAAACGTCCCACTCACCCAAAGTGAACAATGTATTGAAATCAATAATACTATACTTTGACGCTAAAGTTACACAATGCGACTTTAACGTCTTAGGCGCCACCGGCGTATATAAACGTCCCACTCACCCAAAGTGAACAATGTATTGAAATCAATAATACTATACTTTGACGCTAAAGCTACACAATGCGACTTTAACGTCTTAGGCGCCACCGGCGTATATAAACGTCCCACTCACCCAAAGTGAACAATGTATTGAAATCAATAATACTATACTTTGACGCTAAAGCTACACAATGCGACTTTAACGTCTTAAGCGCCACCGGCGTATTTAAACGTCTCACTCACCTAAAACGAACAATGTATTGAAATCAATAATACTATACTTTGACTCTAAAGCTACACAATGCGACTTTAACGTCTTAGGCGCCACCGGCGTATATAAACGTCCCACTCACCCAAAGTGAACAATGTATTGAAATCAATAATATATACTTTGACGCTAAAGCTACACAATGCGACTTTAACGTCTTAAGCGCCACCGGCGTATATAAACGTCCCACTCACCCAAAGTGAACAATGTATTGAAATCAATAATACTATACTTTGACGCTAAAGTTACACAATGCGACTTTAACGTCTTAGGCGCCACCGGCGTATATAAACGTCCCACTCACCCAAAGTGAACAATGTATTGAAATCAATAATACTATACTTTGACGCTAAAGCTACACAATGCGAAACGTCTTGCGCCACCGGCGTATATAAACGTCTCACTCACCCAAAGTGAACAATGTATTGAAATCAATAATACTATACTTTGACGCTAAAGCTACACAATGCGACTTTAACGTCTTAAGCGCCACCGGCGTATATAAACGTCTCACTCACCTAAAACGAACAATGTATTGAAATCAATAATACTATACTTTGACTCTAAAGCTACACAATGCGACTTTAACGTCTTGCGCCACCGGCGTATATAAATGTCTCACTCACCCAAAGTGAACAATGTATTGAAATCAATAATACTATACTTTGACGCTAAAGCTACACAATGCGACTTTAACTCCTTAAGCACCACCGGCGTATATAAACGTTTCACTCACCCAAAGTGTTGATTGCCCATGACGTATATATACGTCTTTCCCCAGTACTATCTTTTCCGTCCATTGCTATACATAAAACTATTCCGAAGGCTTTGGATAACAATAAAAGGACCTTGACGATATTTTCGAAGGATTTACTTATTTATTCCTTTTCTCTCCCACACCCCCTCAATACATGACATACGCGTGTCTAGGTGGAAAACGGTGGCATTGGGGACAAATCGAATAACTTTCAATCGGAAACTAAGGGATTATTTATAAACCGTGAAAGTTATCAATATAAGTGTTAATTTTTGTATATAACTGTATACATGACAAGTCCATGGGGTCACTGGTAATTATTAAACTTATTTTTATAGTATTGTTAAATTAATTATAAAATATATTGTGCAGTACTGATACATTTCTAAGTTTATTACGAGTATATCACTGTAAATGCGTATTTTATTTTGTCAGAATGTATTTGTTTACGTTCAGTAAATTAATATTTTTTTAAATAATCTTTTGTTTACGGCTTTTCAATAAGCTCGCGTCCCCCTTGCAAAGTTATCACGCCCCCCGGTGGGGAACGCCCCACAGTTTGAGAAACGTTGTTTTAAATGAATATCTTGTTAGTTATATTAATGTCTCGTTACAAAGCTACACGAGCGCTATTGATGACGGGCTTCGTAATTTTGAATCAGGGTCAACTGAACGACAGACACAATATTTTGGGCACGCCACCGCACAAAACGGTTTGCGTTTTAGTTCAAAATATTTCCGTAATTGATTCGTCAATCAAGGAATTCTCGGCGAGATTTTCTCAGTTTAAAGAATTATCGGAAACTCAAGTTTATTATGTACTCTAAAGTGACTTCATTTTGGTAAGCTGAACTTGTCGCAATTCGATTGAAGAATTTGAAATGTAGCTGATTGATTTCCAGTCCAGTTCGATATGGATTCAAAAACTTATTGAAACAAGAAAAAGTTGGAATTGATTGGAACAAAAAGATGAATAAGTAATATAAGTAAAAAAGTGAGTAACGAAGTTTGGGAGACATGGAATTCAACTCCACGCCCATTTAACTGTTTGAAGAAGCTGGTTCCATGCTACTTTAACCATATTTTCATCTAACTATGCCTGCGAGTCATTATTTTCAGAGATGAATAACATTAAAGACTCGCTTAGAAGCCATTTGGCAGACGATTTCAATTCAGCATGCATTCTGCTAAAAGTAACACCTTGCAATTCTAATATAACTTATTTGTAATCTAATCTGCAACAACCGAAATCATTGAATTGCACGTATAACAGAAACATTTAATACTTTAAAATGCACAAAATGCATTTTTCGTAGTAAATAAAGAGTTTTGAATTGTCTGTATTTAGTTTTATTATTTTCCCAATAATTACAAGTCAAAATTGTTTGGTGGCACGTCTATACCTCATTAAATATTTATACAGAAAAAATGGCACGTTGATCCATAAAAATTCGCCACTCCTGCTATAGACTATTACGGCACCATATGAATGTCTCATTTTAAAAATAAATTAAAAATACTATCACCACCAAACCCGAAAAAGGTTATTTGAAAACATGATATAAAGTAGATTGCTGATGATGCACGAATGCTTTATAAGGATAAAATATAAAGAAAAATAATAAAGATTTAAATATTATTGAAAACTATAAAATTTGATTCTCTAACAAATAAGTCTAACGCTGAATTAGGGTTCAATAAAAGAAATAAGAGCAAGAAACAAATTTTGATTCTAATACATATTTTGTTTTTACATATCGAAAACATAATCTGCTTTTGATTTGTTCTATACTATAATTTTATCATCATTTCCTATTTGTTATTAAAATGCATTTCTATCTAATGTTGGGAAAAAAATAAATAGTATCTGCCTGTTTTCTATTTACTGCCTTATTAATTCTATTCCTATTTTTATTTTCCATGAAAATAATCTCTTTGTTGTCTCTCTTTGTGTAGCTCTCGATGATAAAAATAAAACCGAGCAAAAATATTCATCAAATGTTTATATACAAAATAAAATGTAAACTAACAAAGAATTGATAGCTTTTAAATTGAGAGATATCAGTACGGCATGACTAGACTTATAAAGGAAATAATCTGCTCGTTTAGATCAACCACTCCCTGCCTATTCCAAAAAAAAAAAAAAAGATTCCATTCTCCTCTTTCTATCCAGCTAGGGGAAAAAATCCCTTTCCGAATTTCACATCCAGAATCCGGATTTTAAAGGGGAAAGAATGGCTCAGAAAAAGCAGAAACTTCAAAGAAAGAACTTCCTATATATAAGTCCTCAAAACTGATAACTAAAAATCCGAGATTTCTCCCTTTTTATGGCAGGGAGGAGGTATTCCTTTTTTCCTTTTTTTTTCGGGATGGGAAAAAAAGATGAAAAAGTCGGGAACTCAAAGAAATGTAAATCGGGACAGGGCGACCCCTTTTTCTAAGGGGAAAAGGAAAAGAAAAAACTTCACCCTTTATGTACTTCATATTTTGACAGCAATCAAATTTACATACATATAAATGTAAGGAGGAAAAATATGTTGGAAACGAAACGTAGTCATATGAAAAAAATTCTGTCAAAGTACAAATCATCCGTTTAAGGCTATATATAAGTTATTGAACTTCGTATAATATTTTCACCCGAAATTTCTATCTAGTGGTTGCTCTAATATGGGACTTTATTCACAATACCGTTTGACAGAAGTGAATACCATAAATAATACAGCGCAGTAAACATAAAAGACTTTAGATCAGGGATATGGCGAACCAGTAGCACGCGTGCTGTTGATGGCACGCAACACAATATTTTTGGCACGCCAGTGATAAAAATGAACTGCATTTTATTTCAAAACTTCAAAGTTCCCTATAAAGTACTACGAACAAACGCGAGTGATCGGTCGCTGAGCGGCGAGGAGCACCCTCGTTTGTTATTGTCTTGGCTTAGTTACGTCGTAGACTACAATTGCTTATGATGTAAAGTCTGTCTACGCATAACACAGTCAATTCCATTGACACAACTGTATCTTAAAGTTTATCTGTGTTATATATACGATTTTTAAATGTTACTTAACATGGCTAGTTCAGTAAAAGAACAAAAAGAGCAAGGCAGTAAGAGTAACAGAGAATTTCAAATTTGGTGGATCGAGAAACATAACATTATTAGTAAAAGAGACAAACTGGTGTGTGTTTTATGTTCTGGAATAGTGGTATGCAGTACATAGTCTGTAAAACGGTATTTTGAAACAAATCGCAAACCCTCTGTCAAAAAATAAAGGGAATTACAACCAAAATAATTAATTGCTTTCAAACCGTTTGTCAGATGATTCCACAATTCAGCATGCATTCTACAAAAAGTAACATCTTAAAATCCTATATAAATTATTTGCCATCCAATCTGCAACAACAGAAGTTCCACTAATGTTATTTTACGTACATTACACGTATAACTAAAACATTTATACTATACAGAGTGCTAAAGGTATTTTTCGTAGTAAATAGAGTTTTGTGTTGTTAGTACTTGGTCTTATTATTTTCCTAATAATTACAAGTCAAAAATTTTTGACGGCACGTCTATACCTCATTAAACACTATTTTACAAAAAATGGCACGTTGATCCATAGAGGTTTGCCACCCCTGCTTTAGATGCTAAAAACATTCTGCAACTTTTTCCAAAATTGCACTCTTTGTTGTTTATATTGGTAAGGGATTCATTCTCTTTCAAATACTGGAGAGGTTCACGCAATTAACGGGCAGTTTTTTTTTGGAGTCAAACATATTTTATTTCTAGTAGTTACAGCAGTGCTTCTCAAAATTTCCATATTTGCGATCCAATATTCAATCATAATTTTCATCGTAAAGCTCCTCCATACAATAATAATATATTGAATTCAATAAGACTACTTTGACGCTAAAGCTACAATACAACTTTATCCTCAAGTACACCCGGCATATATAAATGTCTCGATCAGCCAAAGCTTTAAGTATCCTGGATGTATACGTACGTCTTTCCAAAATACGATCTTTTCTGTTAAATGCTATCCATAAAATTATTGCGAAAGCTTTGGAATGCAATAACAGGACCTTGACAGTGTTAGCGAAGGATTTGCTTACTTATTCCTTTTCTTCCTCCACATATATCACAAACAAGCTCCTACGTGGAAAACTGTGACCTTGAGGAGCGAATCGCGTAACTTTTAATCGACAGTTAAAGAATTAATTACAAACCGTACAAATTATCAAGATAAGTGTTATTTTTTGTGTATAATTTTATATATCTCAAGCTCATGGGGTCACTGGTAATTATTAAACTTGTTCTAAACCTTAATATTGATAAATTAGTTATATAAGTGCTGCAAGAATGCCCCAAACAGCCCAAATTTCTGATACTTTAATAAGAATTGCATCGAATAGCATGTAATTATATCCATCAGCTATTGCGTATTTTATTTTTATTATGTATACAATATAAGCTTCCCAATGTATTTTGTTTTAATTTCTCAATAAATTTATAATTTTTTTTAAAAAATAATCTTTTGTTTTCGACTTTTCAATACGCTCGCGCGCCGTAGTTTGAGAGACGCTGTTTTACAATAAATTTTCTTCAAACAGGAAAGAAATAACGTACTCATAACCATCTACAATGATTCAGGTACAGAACCAACAAACACAGAAATTCAAATCCGTAATCGCAATTTAACACATGGCAGTTGAAACACATAGTCGTTGTGAAATGTTTGACTCTAGTATTGCTTAACTGTAATCGTTCTTATATAGGTTAGAGTGAGTGAATGTTAAACATTGCAACCTTCTAAAAATAGAGCAAAAAGTTGAACTTCAAAACCACAAGAAAGTGGTAATGTTGGCACCTGAGTAGGCGCACCCCTCTCTCCTCTTACTTTTACGCGACTTCAATGTGTGAGGATGAGTATTTTCCATTTCAATCGAGAATTTTCAATTTTGAAAAACGGTTGCATCAGGTTTAACGGTTTTGTGCTAGCATTAAAAAACTAGAATCAAAACCATTTGTGTTGAGTTGCAGTTCGTCACCATAAAACGCATGCGGAAATCAAGAATAAGTGGGTGGGTATGTAGCCATTTAAACATTGTTTACTAAATTGCTGTTTGAATTTTTCGAATAACTTTCGAAGTTTTTGGGTGGTTGGTATCAAAATTTATAAAAATAGTTTCAAAATTGAATTTATACATTTCCTTTATGCCGATAACGTTTTGTTATGTGTTGCATCTAATAATGATTAGAATTTACAATGAGTAATTATAATGAGAGAAGTAACTAATGAAGCACTTGTTTGTTCCGTACAAATAACAAATACTAGTTAGCATCAACTGAATCTTCATTTATCCTCCAACTGATATTTTTAAGTAATTTAATATACATGATTAAGCGTTTCCCAATTTTAATAGTTTTAGAAACATAATTTATGAATTACATACGAGCTCTTAACGCAAGGGAAACGTTAAAATCGAAGACCCAGTGAAATTCTCTATGCTCTCTTTAACTGAAAAATATTTTTACTCTGTAAAACAAATGTTTCTAATCTTCTGTCGACACAATTTACCTTGTCACTTACAGATTAGAGTCCCCATAAAATTTCAACTTTTAACATATATCAGTTTTAAAAGTATGACTGGCTGAACGCTAATTTAATTGATTTATCATACCTAATTTATTTTTATAAACTTGAAGGAGATGTATCTAAAATGAGACACACACAAATCATAATAAGATATCAGTTGAAAAAGCAAATGATGTTGTTAGATTTAACTGCAGCAGGTGGAAAATTGAGGGCTTACCATTGTACAGATCTCAATGCTAATGAGGAAATCATCGTATTACAAATACAGTCGGACTCCGATTAAAACGAAGGCAAAACCCCAATTTAACGAATAATAAACCCCGAATTAATGAAGTATTTCAACATCTCAAAACAAAGTTATTTTTAAAAAATTGGATTGTTATTCCAATGACATTTTTTTGTTGTTGTTGTAGTCCGAAACAGAAAAAGGAACCAAGGGTGCAGAATATTTTTAGACTTAACAGGTGCAGATGAGTCATGAGTGTAACATATCGTGCGAGTTTTGAATAAGACAGGAAGTTCCTTCCTTATCTTATCCCACTCCACAATGATGAGAAATATTTTAAGAATTTTCACGAGAATGTGCAACTGAAGTTCAGGAAACTATTGATTTGTTGGAGTCAATGAATAGCGATTCTGATGCACAGAAATTCTTATCAAAGCCATTATATTTTCTAATGCTCTACATCAGGGGTACTCAACCTTTTTTTCTGCTGGGCCCCATACATATGTCAGCTATTTCACGCGGGCCGCGTACGTATGTTAGTTATTTCACGCAGGAGGTTAGTTATTTCACATGAGGATAAATGGAGGAGGGTAAATGCTTTAAGACCAAGATAACATTGGAAATTTAAAATGTGGAAAACTGATCAAAATATTATAACTCCTGTTTTGCTTTTTCTAATTTATTATATTTTATATTTTTTTTATTTTTGTCACTAACACTAAATTAGAAACATTTAAGAAACACTCTTTCACAATGTCTGCATCAGTAAACGGTTTCATATGGCTACCAATAATAAAACAAACTTCATAGGATGTCTTTGTTACCGCTGTGGTATTTATTATCACTGACAAAACACTTTGCTGCTGTTGCAAAGATTATTCAAGAAAGCCTACTTATCACACCTCTTGAAAGAGATCTTCGAGGAAAAGTGTCATTGAATAATCCCTGTTTATTGGTATTTTTTAAGTACAGCACTTTCATGACAAATCAAACAATTACTGAGCCATGCTTGCTTTTCGCTACAAAATAGTCAACCTCCCAATCGTCTTGGAACGATCTATTTTCTTCGAACATTTTTCGCTTGTAAGGTATGAAAGATAGTTAAAAATTAGTTCCACCCATAAAATTGTCGCTACTCCACTGTTGTCTGTTATCATTAACCCTAACCAAACCAAATAGAAAAAGAATATCAATTCGATCCGTACGACACCGACAGCAAAAAGCAAAATTGATATATTTGATTTCTTGACAAAGAATTTCCCACAAAATTTTTAATGCAATGTTCTTATATAAGTAAATTTCTCAGAACAATGGGTAATGACCGGGCCACTTAAAAAGGCTCGGCGGGCAGCAGGTTGAGTACCGCTGCTCTACATTGTTTGGAAATTGTGAAAACATACCTTATAAAGGAGAATGTAAAAGACGCAATATTTTTTTCTCTGCGTAAAGTCGAAATAGAACGCTTTTGAATCAGGAATCAAACAGATTGTCAAACATCTGTCAATAAATATTTTTAAATTTCCAATTAACTAATGCTTAATAATTCTCAAATAGTATTAGATCAAGAATAAGAATTGTGAAATTTCTAACTATGGATATTTTTTGTATAGTTTCTTATTGTGAAATTTCTAAAAGGTAAATGCAAAAACATTGTATTTTTTTTGTACCCCGATATAACAAATAACCCCGATTTTACGAACAAAACTTTAGATCTCGATGAATTCGTTAAATCGAAATCCTACTGCACTTAGGTATAAGATGTGAATTTTTTTTGCGTAACTTGTTTCTGTATCATAATTTTAAAGATGTGTATATCGATATATCGTTTGTGTTTACAGTTACATTCGAGTTTATGTGATTGTAAACCTGCTAGTGGAAGCAAATATGATTCAAAATAGCCTTATTTATTTCCAATGGTCGTCATTGGAGAAAAGACACAAGTACTTACTGGATAAGTAAGAAATAATCTAGATATTCTCCTGCTATTTTTTCTCTGTTCCATTTTCCTCTTCAGGGTGCCGTTTCTAGTCCCATTGTATTTAAGGTATCCGACTACGTTTGGAACCGTGATTTTGCAAAGCACATAAATGGATAATTTTCATGATATTTAGTGTCACTTAGATTAGAATATATGCATAAAATTGCTTTAAGGACATTTTGATAAAAAAATATTTATATAAATATAATATTTTGGCAAAAAATTAATTTAGAATAATCTTTTTTCCAGTTCTCCTTTTGTGAAAAATGTTTCTATTATAATAATATTTTGCCTGTATATAACTCAGACCTCTCTACAGAGGCTCAACTAGAATGTTTGAAATATATAACTTAGAAATGGGTTTATTCATATTTTACGACAACAGAGGGGAGCAATTTTAAGAAAAAAACGCCAATAATTATTTCAATGGGTGGTAACTGAAAATAATGTGATTTTTTCAAAAATTCTAGTTGAGCCTCTGTAGAGAGGTCTGAGCTATATACAGACAAAATATTATTCTAATAGAAGCATTTTTCACAAAAAGAGAACATTTAGAAAAAAGATTATTCTAGGTTAATTTTTTGCCAAAATATTATATTTAAATAATTTTTTATCAAAATCTCCTTAAAACAATTTTATGCATGTATTCTAACCTGATTGACACTAAATATCATGAAAATTATTCATTTATGCGCTTTTTTAAAATCATGGTTCTGAACGTAGTCGGATACCTTAAGATATTCTCCGTGGAAACTTAAAAAACAAAGCTTCAGTTTATCTTGGAGTTTGTATGTGGGATTTTGAGTATATATAAGCATACTATTGTATCCGAGTGTATTTTATTAAAATTAAATTCATGAAAGCCATAGCAAACGATTCTAAACATTCAAAGCCTTTATTGACTAAAGAACTTAAGTGAAATGTAAAATAGAATATACACCAAAAATGAAAAGCTCCTCTAGATATATTCATGTATCCCAATGTATTTTTTTTTATTCATACCTTACAAATTCCTTCATAAATAACATTCAAAACTTTCATATATCTAGACCCAAAAACGTCAAGAAGAATACCTTTAACAAAACGACACATGAAAATTCCTTACTCAAAAATTAGTTGTTTATAGAACACTTTAGGCTTTTGAGTGAAAAGAGAGGGAAACATAGGGTAAATACCGGTGAAAGAAATTACCTAGAATCCTCTGCTGTTTACCATTTCCTGGATTCTTAAGATCACTTAAGATCCCAAATCGAATTTGGATGGCTGGAATATTCTTCTTCATGCCGAATGTAAGGAAAACTATATTTATTTATGTTGCTCAGAGGGAGAGCTTTAAACTCAAAGCAAGAGTTTATGTGTTTTTATTGGAAGAAAAATAGGAAATACGCGAAATTGTATTTTATCATTCTACAATTGCATTTGATGTACCGAAAATTCTTCTGGATATACACAGATAGATTTTCGGGATAAGTGAATAAAATGCTATTTTGGGAAAGAAATAAGAGATGAATTCCAATCTACTAAATGTATTCAATATCTGAAGGAATATGTTTAATTTTACATTAAAAAGATGATACTCAAACCAGATTTATTCGTCTACTTGACTTTCTGTTTAATTTCTTAAGAGAAATATCGTGTTTGACTGTTATTTTTTTGTGTGCATATTACCTTTTTACCTCTATTAGTAAAACGCTTTCAAACTATCGCCTTCTATAACCGCAATGCTACTTTTAAAAGCAACTTAAGCAATTTTGTTCACATTGAAATGTAAAGTTTTGAGAAAAAAAAATTTTACTTCCAAAAAAATAAAATATTTCATAGGTTTTATCTAAAAATAAAAATGTTACCAAGCCGCAAACACTATTGCTAATCTCTTTCAAATTGAGAGCATCATATATTATTGAACTATTTTTGGATCTATATTTAAAATCACAATTCGATTCAATGAACATATAATAGATCTGGATAAAAACTAAAAAAGAATATTCCCATCTTTATAAAAAAAGCAATTGAGATTTTATTTCCTTTTTACTCAACTTATTTACGTATGGGAAACTACAGTTTCTGTTATGAGTGTTATTAAGACAAAATATCAAAACCAACATATGCTTGCACCTGCTGCACGTGTTCCTATAACTGATTTGACACCAAAAATTGACATATTAGTCAACAACAAAGAACAATACTTACATTAAATTCAGATATTTATTTTCAGGGCGTTATTTCCTTGTCATATATTTTGTATGTACTTAAATTCTTTTACAACCTTCATATGTATACATAGTTTGTTCATTATTTTCTTATTAGAATAGCAAAATTAATATTTGTATTAAAAACATTTTTAGCTTTTATTTAAATTTAAATTTAAATCTACAAATTAGTTGGGCAAAAAGAATTATTTATTGTATGTAATTTACGGGGGATAAAGTATATATTGTTGCAAGATAAAGAAATAGAGTCGAAGTTTACCAACACAAAATTTTTTGATGTGGCTTTCTTTCGTAACTCTGCAAATGTCCCATCGGTAAATCAGGTATTTCCACAGATATTTCGGCATGTTTCTATCGTTCATATTAATTGCAGAGCCAATTCTTTATCTTATTTCAGGAATTAAAGCAGCAACCGACGGAGAGCCCCATACACTGAAATCCAGTGGAGATCGTGGTGGTCATTGAATAATATCTCTACGGCTAATCCAAACTGGTACCTCAACATAGAGATAAGGTTTAACGTCATTGTGGTAGTGGCGGCAAGGCATGCCATCCTATAGAAAAATGTCAATTCCTGGCATTTTTCTTTGATGATTGGCATAAAGAAAATCTGTAGCATGTTTAGGTAAATACCATGTCACAATAGTATCTTTTTTTTTGGGGGCTTTTTTCTTGTACTCTCGAACAAAATTTCGTCGTACGTGAAAAGCAGAATAATTTTCACGAAACCAAAGACAGCACTTCGCTTTTCACGAAGATCGCACGCCTCTATTATCGCAATGTCGAACAAAAATGATTACCGCTCTTTAAAAGATGACGTCACTTATGACACCTAAAGTCATTTATGAATAAACTTAGAATATATTACTGCTGGTCCGAATTTAAACGGGTTGGTTTCATTTAACATTTTAAAAGTTCTTAAGTTGCTTAAATTACCCAATTAATTTGTACACACCCTGTATATAGTTTTACCATTAATACACTTCCATTTTAGAGAGTATTTAAATTATTAGAAATAAACTAGTCAAAAAATTATCCGAGTCTCGCAACTTCATATCCGTAAATATTGTGCCTTCAGTCCAAAATAATAACACCTTACTAATCGCGAGCAAACACTAAAGTAATTTACCGGAGCTGATTGGGTTGAGAAACACTGCTCTATCCACCTTTATGAGATATTAAAGTATTCATTTTCCCCTTTAGGTTTTGTTTCTTTGAATTGGGTCCAGAAACTGAAGTGTGTATTTATTCTAATGTAATAACTAAGCAAATCGCTCTATTTTCTGGAGAAAATATTTATATTCAAGGGAAATCAAAAATCGCTGAGAACTGAACTTATCTCCCTTTTCTGTTTTACAAAAGAATACACTCATAAAAAGTTGCAATTAAAACGTTCTTTTTGTGTAGTCTATCTGCATTACTCACGACCAGGACTTCGAACCGGAACTGAACCGAAAAAAAATACCAGTTTTTTTCGGTTCGATATATCTTCGGTCATTTTGTTACCGTACCCAACTTACTAATATTTTCCGATTTAGCGTCAACCATATAATTAACATCATTACATGAACATTGCTTCTCGATTTACTATTTTGATGTTTACAAGTACTTTTCTGTTTTAATTTCGCAGGAAGCTACTTGTATTTTTCTAAATTTCATAGAATTGCACTTTTTGTTTATGATAGAAAACCGAAAATCGTTGTTTTTGGCGGTTCGAAAACCGAAACTGAACCAATATATTTTTTTTAGTTGAACCGTAACGAAAAAATTAAGATTCGAAGCCCTGCTCACGACAGCATTAAAAAGAATAGAATTCGCTATCCCTGATGAGCATACATCTTGTTTTGTTATTTCGCAATTCTCACAACAAGAGAAAATTGAGATGCATTTCCTAATAGTTAGGAAAATTTAAAGTCTACCGCGTCCCTTTGTAATTAAAATATCTAAATGAAAAAAAACCTTATTTATTGACTTCGCAAAATATTTTTTAATACAGTTGTAGAAATTTAATTATTTACCGATAATCCTCGCGTCTCTAATCACTTCTTTAAACTGAGAGCTAAGTTATAGAGAACATGGAGGTGTCCGGTAGGGTGAGAATTAGGTTAAGTAATGAGAAAAACAAAGTTTTTTTCAAGAATAGATTAGGAAGAAAAATGATGAAAAATATTAAAACTTTTGAAAATCAGTTTTAAAATAGCAAAAACAACAAAAGGCTTAAGAAATAAAAACCAGATTATGCTTTCTTTATTTTTGAAAAAGCAAAGTTCTTAAGAAAACATTTTCTTCCGATCCATACTTAGGAAATGAAAAAAAAATAGAGAATAGGGATTTTTTTTCAGCAAAAGAAAAAATACTTTTCATATCTTTTAAATATTTTGTTTTTCTGGTTTTAATCACGAGATTTTAAATAATTTTAAAAATTAATAGTGACTTAACATGTATTTTATTACATCCTAATAGTTAATAACATATTTGCACAAAAGTTTTAAGATTTTTCGGATAAATTTGATAGATTTCTACGTCTTCTATTTATTTAGTAGTCACAGAATAGCTAAAAAGGATGCCATTTTCAAAAAGGTGAAAACATTCCCACTGCCTCTCTTTAAATCACAATTGGCTGAATTTATGACGGCCACGTGATTAATACAATCGCGAGCTCTCCGTTGAATTCAAAGCTTCCATTAGTCCTGTACTCTTGTTCTACTTGTGAAATTTTAAAAAATTTTCAAATTTGACAATGGACTAAATTTATGTGACGGCATAGTCACATAACTGAGCCACGTGTTTTCGACCAATCAGTTCATTAATTAATGCGACGTCATAATTATTTCATAAATATAATCAAGTGTTTCCAGCCAATTAGTTCATGTGCTTCACTATTGCCAGCTTTTGCTTTTTACGGGAAATTTCTTTTAGAAAGTACATATTTGTCAACGATATAATAATGCACATAGTTAAACAAAATGCACTTAATTTAAAAGTATTCATATAATGAAAGTTTTTTTTTTTTTAATTTTGAAAACTGTTTAAAGAATTTTAACACGTGGACTCTTTATCCAATCATCAAATTTTAAATGTTATCTAAACTTTACAAATTGAACAACTAGTATGTTAATTTTTAATCAATTTGAAACACGTGATTGCCGTTATCATGTGACCATCATGAATTTAGTCCATTGAGTAAAGATGTCCTAAAATTAAAACTCCAAAAGATTTTTCTTAAATTTAAAAAAAAATCTAGTACTTTTCCGTTTTGCAGGCACAAATCTCGCCAGGTATATTTTATTGGCAACAACGCACAATCAAACATAAATTAATGTTAATAAATATCAGTTCAAAAATTTTTTCTTCGGAGACATACCGATATAGGCTACTTGGAATATTCCGTATGACATCGGTTATATTATTTTTGGCGACTTGATCAACCGCGTCGGCGAAACGGAAAAGCGCCAAAAATCTTACATTGCATAGGTACTTTTATATCAGGCGTATTCTGTTTACATATTTAAGTTATTATTGTTGACAAATACGTACTTTTTAAAAGAAAGCTTCTATAAAAATCAAATTTGACAACAGTGAAGCGCATGAACTGAATGGCAGAAAAACACAAAATGACATTTATGTTATTGCGACTTCATATGAATTCAAGAGCTGATTGTTTGGAAACACGTAAATGTAATTATCTCATATGAATATGACGTCACATACATTTAACCCATTACATTTTCATTCGAAAAACAAATTACCCGAAAAACTAAACTCGAAATTAAAACAAAATACACCAAAAATTAAATCAGACGATTTAAAACAAATTATTTGGA
The DNA here is from genome assembly GCA_019973935.1 of Trichonephila clavipes. NCBI lineage: Eukaryota > Metazoa > Arthropoda > Arachnida > Araneae > Nephilidae > Trichonephila > Trichonephila clavipes. The sequence continues at coordinate 897,531 of BMAU01000459.1, read as the reverse complement.
AATAAATTTAAACAATTTAAGAACAACAAAATCATATACATTCCAAATTCTTCACAATTATTTTTATAAAATAAAAACACAAATATTAGAATTATAAACTTTAAAGTATTCGAAATAGAGAATATCTTAAGACTTTAAGATCCCAAAACATGACGCGTACAAAGTTGAACTACTAAATAAATTTAGAAAAATTTACTTAATAATTAAATCAGAAATAAAGGAAGACATTTAAGATAATACACATAACATAAAGTGTACAAAATAGAGAATTTCTTAAGTAATCTAATTAAAGTTCTTTTAGAAAGCATTCTATGACATTTTAAGACTCCCATTTTGTTAGGATTAGTGGCAACAGTTTTTATATTTTTATGTATGTAATCTGGCAACAACAAATATAGAAGCGCTATGCCGTGGTAAGCGTTTTGTACTGCAGCATCATTTTCCGCTATTATTAAATGTTATTTTTCCTTAAATAATTAATCATTTTTCCAAATTACCAACTCCTTATATTAATATGACTAATATTGAGATAAAATAATTAAGAAATTTTAAAAAATATGGCTTAAAAATATTTAAAATTTATTTTCTAAAGAACGAAAGGAGAATTTAATCAGGTTTGCAAAGAAAAGGAAAATTATAAAGATAATTACATCGGGAAGAAAAAAATCTCAACTTTAAAAGTGTATTAATTCCTTCAATAAGACAAAAAAAACGCGCAGTTTCATAAAATAAGAAATTTTAAAATAATGTTTTTAATTTTCGCAATAGACTACGTAAAAAATTTCAAAATAAGAATTTCCGACACACACTCTAGATTTATTTTCATACAATAAAACTAAACTTACCAAAAAAGTAACAGGCAAAATTTGGCGATTTTCGAATTTATGTATCAAAATTTGCCAAAATTGACAAAATAAAATATAACAATAATATGAGCTAAAATTTTTCACTTGTCCTTAATTTAAATTGTGAGATATTTCATCAATTATCTTTATAAAAAAATCTTTATTGAGATTGCAAAATATAGATTAAATGCAATCCGACTTCGAATTCTGTGCCTTTCAACAACAGGCGAATTCATTCGCAAAAGGAAGGTAAAAAAGCATGAAAAATAATAATTAATGGAATTATACTCTAGTCAATGAATATCTTTCTATTTAAAAAGTTGTTTAGTTTGAAAGAAGCTAAGAATCACATTACAGTGACGTAGCTTAAGATGGATGTTAAGAATGCGGTTCCGATTATGTGTCGACTTCGTCATTTGACAGTGATTCAAAATCGTAAGGGGGACCAGCCGACCTTTGAATCGAAGAAAGGTTGCTTAACAATTTTTATTGTTTACTTATATTATAATTTGCTTAGAAAAAATTATACATTTTTAAAAAATAACTAACTAACAACTTAACAATTTTAACTAACAACATGAATAAATATTGATTAAGTTTTACAGAATTCATAGATTAGAATTTTTCTAGAATCGTATTCATTTTGATTGGGAATTTATCTAGTGACAAACTTCATTGCTTTAAAACCAATTAAATAGAGAAAACGTGATACTTAAAATGGATAAATATTCGGAGAACTTACTGGTCCAATAACATTTAATATACAACAGCTTCTAATATTCCAAGCACAGATGTTAATGAAATCGGAATAAATGTTGAGAGCCGAGTTCTCGTATTACTCATTAATCCCACACACTATCATAAATTATAGTTTAACCACAATATTAACTGAAAAAGCTTTTTTTCCATTCCGCAATTATTTTAATAGACTAAATTTATATGACGTCATGGTCACGTGTTTCCAATCAATCACTTCATTAAATTCGCGTGATGTTATAGTCCCATGATACATGCAATCACGTGTTTCCAGCCAATCAGTTCATGCGCTATGTTGTTGCCAACTTTTGTTTTTTACTTCTTTTAGAAGAAACATATTTGTCAACAAAAATAAATGCACAGTAAAAAATAGACGCATAATATAGGGAACTTTATTTTAATTTTAAAAAACTTTTTGCGAAATCTTATTCAAAAATCTTTTCCCCATATCAAATTTGAAATTTCATCTAAATTTTACAATTAAAAGAACATACGTATGTATATATGTATTGTATATGTTTTACAATGAAACACATTCAATAACACGTCTAATGTCAGTTTTGAATTCAATGGAGAACGCGAGATTGCATTTGTCGTGTGACTGGCACGTCAAATAAATTTAGGAGTTAATGGGCTCAATTCATGTGACGTCATAGTCACATGATAGTGAAAGCCACGTGATTTTAGCCAATCAGTTCAAAAACTCATGTGACGTCATAGTCGCACGATAAAAATTATCTTGTGTTTCCAGCTAATCAGTTCACGCGCTTCGGTGTTGCCAAGTTTTGCTCCAAGCAGAAACTTTCTCTTAAAACGTACATATGTATACAAAATGCATTTATTTAAAAATATAAGCAAAAAATACGTTTTTTTTTTAATTTTTTAAAAAAAATTTTCCTAACATTTAAACAAATTTTAATTTTTATATAAGTTTTACAAATAGAACAACAAGTACATATAGTTTAATGTTTGTTTTGAATTCAATGGAGAACACGTGTTTGTCTTTATCATGTGACGTCATGAATGGAGTCCATTGTCTGGAAACACGTGTTTGTATTTATCATATGATTATGACGTTAAATAAATTTAGCACATTCGAGTAAAACATCGTCAGACATGACCAAGAGGCTACTGAAGCCGTCAGAGAGGGAGAATGCTATATTATCGCCATACTGTAAAGCAGCACGGGGTCTATTGGTGACGGATTCCTAATTTTGAATCATGGTCAATTGACAAGGAAGACACGTGAGCTGGCACCTCCCCCCTCTCCTAACTTCCACAACTAACTCCAAAGGGAGGACGTGTGTTTGACCCTCGACTGATTGAATGTCCAGTGGCCCCCTCTACAAGGTGGATCTTCAGAGGTACTAGGTTCGAACTCATGACATGCCGCTCACGAGGCCATGACTTTGACCACTAAGCCAGGGATGGCGAACCTGTGGCACACGTGCCATTGATGGCACGCGACACAATATTTTGAGCATGCCACCGATCAAAACAGTTTGCATTTTGGTTCAAAATAACAAAGTTCACTGCATGAAGTATTACGAACAAGCGCGAAGCGCGGGGCACACAATCGTTTGTTATTGTTTTGCCTTGGTTAAGTCGTGAACTACAGTGGCTAATGATGCAAAGTTTGTCTACGCATAGCATAGTCAATTTCGTTGACACAACTGTATATTAAAGTCTGTGTTATATTTACTATTTTTACTGATATTTTGCATGACCAATTTAGCAGAAAACAAAAAATGCATTATAGTAAGGGTAACAGAGAATTACTTGGTGGACCCAGAAATATGCCACGATTAGTAAATGCGACAAAACGGTGCGGGTGTTATGTTCTAGAACACTGATATGTAGAAAATCGTCTGTAAAACAACATTTTTAAACAAATCTGAAATCCTTTTATCAAAAAAGTGAGCCAGAGCAAAAAGAATTAACTGCTTAGAAACCGTTTGGCAGATGACTCCAATGCAGCATGCATTCTACTAAAAGTAACCGACATCTTACAAGGGGCGTTACCACCGCCGTATATGTAGTATCAACGATACGGGGTCCCACGTGATTGGGGCCCCAACAAGCATGTAGAAAATCGTCTGTAAAACAACATTTTTAAACAAATCTGAAATCCTTTTATCAAAAAAGTGAGCCAGAGCAAAAAGAATTATTTGCTTAGAAACCGTTTGGCAGATGACTCCAATGCAGCATGCATTCTACTAAAAGTAACCGACATCTTACAAGGGGCGTTACCACCGCCGTATATGTAGTATCAACGATACGGGGTCCCCACGTGATTGGGACCCCAACAAGCATGTAGAAAATCGTCTGTAAAACAACATTTTTAAACAAATCTGAAATCCTTTTATCAAAAAGTGAGCCAGAGCAAAAAGAATTAACTGCTTAGAAACCGTTTGGCAGATGATTCCAATGCAGCAAGCATTCTACTAAAAGTAACCGACATCTTACAAGGGGCGTTACCACCGCCGTATATGTAGTATCAACGATACGGGGTCCCCACGTTATCGGGGCCCCAACAAGCATGTAGAAAATCGTCTGTAAAACAACATTTTTAAACAAATCTGAAATCTTTTATCAAAAAAGTGAGCCAGAGCAAAAAGAATTATTTGCTTAGAAACCGTTTGGCAGATGACTCCAATGCAGCATGCATTCTACTAAAAGTGCAACCGACATCTTACAAGGGGCGTTACCACCGCCGTATATGTAGTATCAACGATTCCCCACGTTTGTCAAATTCGTAAATGGCTAAGGCCCATCAACAACAGAAGTCACACTGGTTACTTATAATTTGAATTATACGCGTAAGTAACTAAAGCATTTACTACAGTTATATACAGTGCAAAATGTATTTTTCGTTGTAAAAAAAAGAGTTTTATGTTTTTAAAATATTTAGTTCTTTATTTTCCCAATAATTACAAATCAAAATTATTTAATGGCACGTCTATATTTCATTAAACATTTCTTTACAAAAAATGGCACGTTGATTCGTAAAAGTTCGCCGCACCTGCAATAGGCTATCACGGCCAAATCAAAGGAATCATCTTTATCTAGTAACATCAACTAAGGTTCAAATTTAAGATACTTTTAAACAGGAATATACTTTAATTATAACAACACCCCTTTAGACCCATTGAATATTGAAAACTAAGCACCCATTTTCAATATTTATTTTTAAAATACAGAAAGGACCTCTTTTTTTGCTTTTTTTTTATTTGTTCCGTTGCCATTTCAAGACACAAAAAAATATTTCTCTCTGTCACTGCACATTTTATTCCTTTTATTATTTTACGTTTTGTTTTATATTTTTTTTTCAATTGACTGCCAGAATATTATCGAACTTTTTCCCAAAAAGTCGGGACCGAGCAAAACGGCTCGACATTTTTCCGCGTTCACCCGTTCTAAAAGCTTTTTGAGCGCCGAGACGAAAATGTAAGTCTAAAGATAAAAAAAATCGCGAGAGAGTACAAAAGAAAAAAATCACACGCGCATATGCACACATATTCTTACGTCTGTGTATCCTTTTTTCTCTTATCATTTATGTAAGCGATAAACGAAAGAGGGTAAAAAAAATTTTTTTTTCAGCCAAGTCTGTGTTTTAAAACTCGATTGAAAGCGAGAAACACTTGGCTAAAGAAGATATGTTTTGTTTTCCAATAAGATTCCCCAATACAAATGCTTATTTTCAAGTTGTGCAGTATCCTCAGAGGAATCGAAAGGGAAAAGTGAAAAAATACTGATCTTCGGAACGGAGAACTTTAAGCCTATATTTTGTTCCAAAATACTCGCCATTTTGTAAAACGGGAAATATAAGTCTTTACACTTGTTACAAAAGAATTTGGAATGGAAATAGAAGAGCATGTTATATCTGAAGTTACTAAGTTATGGTTAATTCTGAAAATGAGAATTAAAATACATGCAAGACCATTTCTTTTTTTTTTTTTTTCTAAAGAATAAAATTAGTTATGCATTAATTATATTATTAATTATAATACTACTTCTATGCTATTTTTTGTCTTCCTTTGTAACAGTTTTACGCCAAGTTTGCCCATATTGTTTATGCACTTGAAAGGGCTTTGAAAATAAAGTTACTCTACAAATTTTATTTCAACGTCTCGAGACAGTGTTCCCCAACATTTTTATCACCGCGGACCGGTCAACATTGGATAATTTTACCACGGCCCGCTGAGGGGGAGGACGTTGATTGTTTATATTTCAGATTGTTTTGTTTTAATAATTTTATTTCAATTGTATTTAAACGTTCCTTCAGAATAAAATATAGCTACACCAAAAATTAATATAAAGTGCTTTAACAAGGAATATAAAGTGATTTTCACATTCTAGTAGCCCAAACCCAAGAAAAATACGCCGCAGTAAATAAAGTGGAAATAATTTAATGTTTCTTGTGCGGACCAGTAGTATTTGATCCAGGGACCGGTACCGGTCCATGGACCAGGGGTTGGAGACCACTGTTTTAAGACACTCTTGAAGTTGTAGCCATACATTAGAGATTACTGACTATTATTTAACCTCTTGAAGCTAAGGATATTGATGACAGATCTTTCAATTTTTGAGCCAATGTCAAGTAACGAGGAAGGTTCTTGATTTAGCATTCCACTCTCCAGACTTCCATTTACCTCCTCGTGAGGACTTGTAATATCGACAGATTAAACATGCAACAACCCCTCTACACGGCGAGTCTTGCGTGTGGCACCAGGACTCGAATCTACGCTTCATCAGAAAAAATACCGGACACAAGTTCATGACCTTGACTACTCGACTACAGTGGCCATTTTATCCTCTTTTCAGTCGATATGTATGCGTTCCTAATTTTGCTGTAATTGTTGCATGAAACATGCATGAATACCATATTGTTGTTAAAAGAGAGCTTAAATTTTATATTACTTAAGGTATCCGACTACCCTAAAATCATGAATTTTTTTAAACATTGGCAAAAAAAATTTTATGATTTTATTTTATAGGCCATCTTATTAGCTTTATAAAAATACCAAGTGTTTTATTTTCCATTCACTAGAACAAAAGCTACTAGTGTTTTAGTAAAAGCAGAAGTCATAACTTTACACAAGATGTCAAACTTTAGAATGCGTTTTACTCGAAATGTGTTTTTTTTTCCGAAATGTTCAAATGGGGGCAGCGAATGCTCAGAATTTTTTTTAAATAATTTGCTGAAATTTTGTGTGTATGTTCTGTGTAACAGTAGAAGTGTTTTAACCTTAAGATTTATCAATCACTGTTTTATTACGAAATTTACATTTATATTACTGTTTTTTTAAGTAATTTCATATAATAGCTAAGATAATGTGCTCTAGTTTTTGTAAAAATTAAAATATCTCTTATCATGAAGGTCATTTCTAAAAGGAATAGCAAAGTAATACATCAAAATTGAAAAATGGAGAATTAGTTCATTTACTATTTGTACAGAGAGAGCCCCGTTTATGTAAATTTTTGTCAATTTTTACCCATTTTTCCCCATTTTAGTAGTAATAATTTATTTTTCTCTTCTTAATTTTAGCCTTTTTTTTTCTTAAAATGTACTAAATAAATCTAAAAACTACAAAAAATTCTCCACATCTTCATTTTTTAAAAAAAAAAGTTGTCGCAAGTGGTCGGATACCTTAATGAGGTTACATAGGTTAAACACACAAATTTAAATATATCTATACCTATAATAATTTATACAGTTCAATATTTTAAATAATTTTATGTAAATTGCAAATTAAACTTTAAGGAAGGGACAACTTAGAAAATAAAATAGCAAAAATAAAATATACATAAGTGAATAACCCAGTATTTCCCAGACTCATCTGTCAGTCAATTTCTTAATATTATGTTTTTCTCCTCAATGACGGACGATTTCAGCAAACCCCGTTCAACAAAATAAACATGCTTTCCAAATTTTAAGTCTGTCGTTGTAATAGTTCAAAAACAAGAAATTTTTATCTTTTTTGACCCCGCTCCACCCCTCCTTGGCTGCCGATTTCCGCAAAATCCGTTCTTAGTGCATCTTCATTCAACAAAAGTAACATGCAAAGCAAGTTTTAAGTCTGTAGGTTTGGAGACCTCATGATGAAGGGGAGTCCCTCTTCTCCTTTATAATCTTCCAGAGATTTCTAAAGTTGATTTTTTCATCCATTTTTATACGGTTTTTCGAATTAAATACCTTTATTTCGTCTTAAATGACAGCCCCATTTTTAAATATACGAATCGTATTTTTTCAATTTTTGCTTTTAGTTCACTCTCTTCCTATATATATATATATATATATATATACTAGCGGCTCGACAGACGTTGTTCTGCTTTGATTGATTGATTGATTGAAAATTAACGTCGCACTGTTCAGCTACGACTTTTGGCGACGACGTTTTCCATGGTCAAGTGACGTGGACGACACCTGAGCTTAAATACCACACCAACGGGAGGATTTCAAACTTTTTGCATCGAATCTTTAGTGGTACTGGGCTCGAACCCGTGACAAAGTTAATGAAAATTGACTATACCGCGGCCACGACGTTGTCCTGCCCCACGTCTTAAATGAAAATTTTTTTTTGAATAAGTTAATGAAAATTGATATACTTGATACCGTTTTGATGAAAATTTTTATAAAAGAAGTTACCACAATGCGCGCGACCTATCGATTACGTAGGAGTAAGTGTATACTATGAACTAAGTTGAATATAATAGAAGCTATTCTGAATAGAAACTTAAACTTGTTTTAATTAAATGATAAAAAAAGATAAAAACTTGAGCTATATATATATATATATATATATATATATATATATATATATATATATATATATATTAATAACAGGTGTATTTTTAATGCACAATAAATAAATTTATCGTAATGCCAATTAATGCACAATATTTTTCGCTAATCCTTGAGGGGTATAAACAAACAAATGCGATGGTTTGCCAACCCTCGGACACGCAACATAAAGGGTGTTTTTTAGAGGTATAGAACTTTAAATTGCAATAAAACAACTATGTATTATTCGATTGACATGAATTTTTTTATTCGAAAGATAGTCTTGTGGCATTACATTTTAAATATGATTTCTGGCATAGGACTGCCACGGCTGGCTCGGATGTAGTCCAATCTGGACGTCCAATTTTCGATGACTTTTTCCAACATTTGTGGCCGTATATCGGCAATAACACGGCGAATGTCGTCTTCCAAATGGTCAAGCGTTTGTGGCTTATCCGCATAGACCAATTACTTTACATAGCCCCACAGAAAATAGTCTAGCGGTGTTAAATCACAAAATCTTGGAGGCCAATTCACAGGTCCAAAACGTGAAATGAGGCGGTCACCAAACGTGTCTTTCAATAAATCGATTGTGGCACGAGCTGTGTGACATGTTGCGCCGTCTTGTTGGAACCACAGCTCCTGGACATCATGATTGTTCAATTCAGGAATGAAAAAATTAGTCATGACGGCTCTATACCGATCACCATTGACTGTAACGTTGTGGCCTTCATCGTTTTTGAAGAAAGGGTCCTCCAGCCCATAAAGCGCACCAAACAGTCAGTTTTTCTGGATGTAACGGTGTTTCGACAAACACTTGTGGATTAGATTCACTCCAAATGCGGCAGTTTTGTTTGTTGACGTAGCCATTCAACCAGAAGTGCGCTTCATCCTTAAACAAAATTCGCTTATGAAGTCATCGAAAATTGGACGTCCAGATTGGACTACATACGAGCCAGCCGTGGCAGTCATATGCCAAAAATCATATTTAAAATGTAATGCAAAAATATTATCTTTCGAATAAAAAAATTCATGTCAATCGAATAATACATCGTTGTTTTATTGCAATTTAAAGTTCTATACCTCTAAAAAAACACCCTTTATAATTGGCCGTGCGAAAAATTTTCCCCCTCTTTTTTTTTTTTTCTTGCCGAGCCTTAGCGGAATAAACAACACACAGTTGTTAAACAAACTAGCACGCGCATTTTAAGGTTTTTTTATTAGTATTTTTTTTTTTGAATTAATTGCTATATCGTACTGAATTGTGAATCTAAACCATTCTCGAATCCACTTGAACCCACACAAAAATGTCACCAAAATCGGTCCTGACGTTTAGGAGGAGTTCAGCCACACACACACGCACAGAAGAATTATATATATACAGATACCTTGTTCAAATTTTCAATTGTTAATAAAATATACTTTCTATTCATCTACATTCAAGTTCAAATACATTTTTTTAAACTTATAATGGATGACACTTGACGTTAATAAAGTTTTTCAAATATAAATTCTCATTAATTCTATTTAATTATTTAATAAATAGAAATGAACACAGATAATAATCCAACAGCATGTACAGAAAGGAAAATTGTTCGTTGTGTCTCTGTTGGACTTTTAATCCGTAGATCATGAGTTTGAATCCCACCTGGAACGGCTTAATTTCCGAGAATACGCGTGATTTCTTTTTCACTATTCTATTTTATTAGAGTAATCAAATTTTAAAAATGAATAAATAGTAAGAAACAAACAAAAAAATAGTCCAACACTCTACATAGAAAGAAAAGGGAAAATAATTTTCTATTTTGTCACTTACTATTGTGATTCTGTCATATGTATATACATATTTATAATAAATGCAATTATTTAATAAAAAGTAACTAAAATAAAGTTTTTCTTTGTTGAGACTAAGTGTATATAAATTGACTTAATTTTTTTTTATATTACTTGTTATACGGTCTTTCAAATTAGATACCTTTATTTCGTCTTAAATGGCTTTTAAATAACGTGGAACGCAAGCTCGTTTTTCAATTCCTACTATTATAGCTCACACTCTCTATATATTTATTTATTTATCTTAGTTTAACTTTCAATCGTTGATAAAATACTATTTAAACGCTTGATTGAGCAGAAATTTTATATACATTATTATTTTGAATGACAATACAGTAATTTAATTATAATTAATCAAAATTAATTGATTAAAACTAATTATTTAAAGAATTACAAATACAGCCACGTTGGCGTCATTTTTGGCGACTTAGCGACCCTTTTGGCGACTTAAATCAAAACTTGAAAAGGTTTTTTTTTCTCACGTGTTAAAGCATTCAGTTGAACTGAATATTTATATACACGATTGTTTTGGATGACAATACGATACTTTAATGATAATTAATAAAAATTAATTACCACTTAATGTTGTGATTCTGTCATATGTATATACATATTTTTATTAATTGTGACTATTTTAAAAAAAGTAGCTAAAATAAAATTTATCTTTGTTGATCTAAGTAGGAATTGACTTAAAAATTTTTTTCATTTTACTTGTTACCTATAGTAATCGTATTTTTCAAATACTTCTCAATTTTATTATATTTAGTGTACTATTTTTGCTGCATTGATATCCAAAGGGATGACCAATTCTCGTTGCAGTTTATTTTCTTGGTATGTTTTCTACTATAAAACCCTCTGTCCATAAAAAAGTAATTCTATACACTTGTAAACTTCGCTGAGATGTCTAGACAATTTTTTTCATCTTTTGAAAATCGCGATCGTAATAAGTCGCGAATTTTAAGAATGTTCTCTTGGCTACTTTTTCATGTCACTCGTACCAGTTGCAGAAAAGGCCTTAACGCTGTGCTGTTTCGTAACTATCAAAAATTGTGAACAAATCTTTTTTTTTTCTTAAATATTAGATAAAATTTCCTATTTCCAAGAATGACGCCAAGAACCGAATGAAAACGACTTTCGAAATGCTGTCTCACTTTAAAATTCCTCAAGCAAAATTTCAACATGCTATGAACAAGTAATATAAAAAAAATTTTAAGTCAAAATTCCTACTTAGATCAACAAAGAAAAATTTTATTTTAGCTAGTTTTTATAAAATAGTTACAATTAATATAAATATGTATATACATATGACAGAATCACAACATTGAGTGGTAATTAATTTTTATTAATTATCATTAAGGGGACACCGTACGATTCAACTGACCAAAATCGGTCAAAAGTTGGTATGCATTTTTGAATCAAAGCAATACTTATTTCTTAAAAAATAATTGTACTCAGAATTTATAGGTTTTTTAAGGAATCTTCGATAAGCATTCATAAAATAAGGTATTTTACAAATATCAATCATGTTATCGTAAAACCCATACCAAATTTTGCTATACATAGTTTGACGAGCTTGTAAATAAAATTTCATGCATGTACGCCAATTTTTGTAGGCGGAGTAGCATTTTAAAATCACTTCACAAATTTTAAGTTTTTTTTGTTAAAAAATTAAATGGCTAGCTTTTTGTGAAATTTTGAGCACAAAATCTGTTTTACATAGTATACACACATAACAGGCAATCAAAAACATTTTAAAAACCCTTAAATTAAAAATTTTTGCGTGAATCGTACCATGTCCCCTTAAAGTATCGTATTGTCATCCGAAACAATCGTGTATATAAAACTTCAATTCAACTGAATGCTTTAAAACGTGAGGAAAAAAAGCTTTTCAAGTTTTGACACAAGTCGCCAAAAATGATGCCAAAGTATCTCTGTATTTGTAATTCTTTAAATTATTAATTTTAATCAATTAATTTTTATTAATTATAATTAAATTACTGTATTGTCATCCAAAATAATCATGTATAAAAAATTTCAACTCAATTGAGCGCTTTAAAATGTATTTTATTAACGATTGAAAATTCCACCAAGATAAATAAATAAATATATAGAGAGTGTGAACTAATAGTAGGAATTGAAAAAATTATGTCAATTCCTTCTTTCGTCAACAAAGAAAAATTTTATTTTAGTTTATTAAATTTAATTAATGAATTAATATTTGAAAAAACTGTATGAACAACGCGTTATCCATTTTGAAGCTATATATAGATAGATAGATAGATAGATAGATAGATAGATGTAATGACGTTTACAGGTGTTGCTGTTTGTTTACTAGGGGGGTCACACAAAACATCTTCAGAATTAAATTTCATCTTGTTTATTCGCACACACATAACGTAGGTGGACAATTCACATTTGTATTTCAGATATTTGTAAAGAACACGAAAACAGACACAATAACAAAAGCGACAAGCAACAGCGACATTCCACATGACAAACACAAAAACAAAGAGAGCGATCACAAAAAAATTTCGCTTTATATGCTGGCAGTGACAATCGCGTGACTGCTGTGTAATAAGAGCTCTGATTGGTTAAAATGAGCGGGACAGGGATTTCGCATACTAGTTGATTACGATTAAGATTAAAGCGCTAGTTTTGAACCAAAGCATTAAACCTTGTTTAAATATTATTAAAAAGAGTTGACTAAAAGGATGCTAGAGGGAATTATTACATATATATGTAGGGAGGGAGTGAACTATATATAATAGTAGGAATTGAAAAAAAAGATGAGACACATAATAGGACCTTTATATTTCATCTGAAAGTTTTAAAATATTGAGAAAGACGCAATAGAATTCCCAATTGGGTTTTAAACAAATTTTGTGCTCTTTCTGGGGGATTATACAAGAGTATTTCACAAATATTTACAAAATTAAATATTAAATTATTCTCATTCTAGTTTTTGTTTATAAAAATCAAAAGTGTAGGGAGATATTCCTAAACGTGAGACAAAAAAAATTCTTTTAAATTGTGGTCTTTCTCTGTTAATATTCGGAGAATATTCCAAAATGTCTTTTAAGAACTAAATAATGGATTTTAATTTTTTTTCCTGGGTAGTTTCATCCGTTGCCTTAAATGCTTTCATTATCATTTTTAATTGGTAACAAATGCAAAGTTCATGAAATAAATTAAAGAATAATTTAAAATTTATATGAATTATTTTTTAAAACAGTGCTATTAAAATATTTTTAAAATGTTTCTGATTCTTTAAATGTAATATTGCAAATATCTTCCATGTTTAAGATATACAAAGATTTGCCAAATTGTGAGAGTTCATCTTTCTTCCTTCCTCAATGGCTCGACAGCCCAGGGTGGGCCTTCACCTTCTCAAGAAACATTTTCCAGGCCAGTCTTATTACTGCTAGTGTTCTCCAATTTTTAGTTCTCAAAACTAGGAGATCTTTTTCTGGAACATCAATCCATCTAAGTTTGTCCTGGCTTTTATCCGTGTGCGAATTGGTTGGACATTGAAGACTTTTTTAGTGGTGCGGTCTTCGTCCATTCTGACAACATGACATGACCATTTCATTTCTTGTAATTTGATGAAGTTAACGATGTCACATTCTTTGTATGAGTGATAGAGCTCGAAATTTTATCTTCCCCACGTTCCATTTTCCTGAAATCCTCCATAAATAAATCTTAATATCTTGCTGTCGTAGATACTTTTGTTCTCGTCTGTTCGAGACATGGACCAAGTTTCACACGCGTAAATTAATACTGATCTTAAAAGACTTTTATACAATAGAACTTTTTTGTTTATCTTTTGATTAAATTCGATTTCATGTATTTTTCGTATTGTATAGGGTGATTTTTTAGAGGTATAGAACTTTAAATTGCAATAAAACAACGATGTATCATTCGATTGACATGAATTTTTTTTTATTCGAAAGATAATCTTGTGGCATTACATTTTAAATATGATTTCTGGCATAGGACTGCTGTCTCGGATGTAGTCCAATCTGGACGTCCAATTTTCGATGACTTTTTCCAACATTTGTGGCCGTATATCGGCAATAACATGGCGAATGTTGTCTTCCAAATGGTCAATGGTCGTTTGTGGCTTATCCGCATAGACCAATGACTTTACATAGCCCCACAGAAAATAGTCTAGCGGTGTTAAATCACAAGATCTTGGAGGCCAATTCACAGGTCCAAAACGTGAAATGAGGCGATCACCAAACGTGTCTTTCAATAAATCGATTGTGGCACGAGCTGTGTGACATGTTGCGCCGTCTTGTTGGAACCACAGCTCCTGGACATCCTGATTGTTCAATTCAGGAATGAAAAAGTTAGTAATCATGGCTCTATACCGATCACCATTGACTGTAACGTTGTGGCCTTCATCGTTTTTGAAGAAGGATTCCACCAGCCCATAAAGCGCACCAAACAGTCAGTTTTTCTGGATGTAACGGTGTTTCGGCATACACTTGTGGATTAGCTTCACTCCAGATGCGTCAGTTTTGTTTGTTGACGTAGCCATTCAACCAGAAGTACGCTTCATCGCTAAACAAAATTCGCTTATGAAAATCGGGAACAACGGCAATCTCGTTTTGGGCCCATTCGACGAATCTACGCCTTGCTTGATGATCGTTTTGATGAATTGCCAAACCAAACTGAGAATAAATCACTTGACAGCTGTTAAATCGGTCGCCATCTTGGAAAGTAATGCCAACTTAAACTTCTATACCTGGAAAAAAACACTCTTTATTAAGACATCTATTAGCTATAGTGATTCTCTTTTGTATTTCAGAAGTACAATCGTTTCTATTGTTAATTTCCGAACCTAAATAAGTGAAAAGCTGTCAACAACTTCAAAATTATACTCTTCAATTTTAAAGTGGGAATTGTTAAAACAGGATTTAGTGCAAGGCATGTATTTGCTCTTATTCTCAATGATTTTCAGTCCCATTCTGAGGGACCGCTTTCTCTTACGGTGGTATTCTCAATCGCGAGTTATTGAAAAGAAAACTCGCGGATTGTATTGCCGATAACTCGCGGATAATTCCCATTTCTTATTCTCGAACTTTATCGAATCCGTAAGTTATGCGTGGGCAAGATGTTACAGTCGTTGTGATTGGACAATGATAATCACGTGACATATTGCTTACATTTTATGTTGTATCTTGGCGCGTAATTCGGTCAGCTGTTTTTAACACGTTTTTTTTAAGTTTGACTTGCATTTCTTTTTCTTGTTTTGCTATGTCGAAAAGCAACTTTTCAGTTCAGGAGATGATTGATTGAATATTAACGTCGCACTGTTCAGCTACACGAGGGCTTTTGGCGACGGACCACGTAATTTTGAACCATGGTCAAGTGACGTGGACGACACCTGAGCTGGCACCCCTCTCCTAACTACCACACCACACCAACGGGAGGACGTTTCAGCTAACGTGCATCGCTGCCCTACACGGCGGGTCTTCAGTGGTACTGGGCTCGAACTCGTGAACAGTTCATGGAATTACTGTTAAATCTTGTAGAGAAATATAAATACATCATAAAGTGCAAAATTACGAATGCAGTTTTTAACAAGAAGAAAGGAGAAGCGTGGGATAGTTTGACGGTCGATTTCAAGCCTATGTAAACGAAGTCGACAGCAGCTTCAGAACAAATTTAAAAACATTAAAAAGGAGTCGCAAAAAAAAAAAAGAAGCTCCGATAAAGTTGAAATTTTTAGATCGAAATCCGTGAGTTACCCTCCGAAATCGGCGAGTAGAATCCGCGGGTTACCTTTGGATGAATAATCCGTGGATTTGGCGCGATTCGCAGTTGAGAATAACGATGTTTCGCCATTCTGCGAGTTACCTCCGGTTCAGGGATAACTCGAGGATAATCCGCGATTGAGAATACGACCGTTAGAGCGGTGGATGTTCCAATGATATCAATGTCATCAGCAAAAGCCAACAATTATTTTGGCTTACTAAAGATATTTCCTCTTGTGTTTATATTCGAATCTCTTTCTAATTTTTCTAATAGTAGATTAAAAAGATACGCTATATATATATAGTGCATGCGAGTTCATCTATCCTTATAAGCAAAAAAAATTCGTTAACGATTCAGTTTTAAGTCGCAATATTAAACAATGCTTTTAAAACATTTGTGTTATTCTTAAATATAATTTTCTGCAAAATAGCATCATTTTAATTTTAGGCACAAACAATTAAAAAATTTTAAAAAGTAATTTTAATTGTCAACAATTTTTAATGTGTAACATCTTTCCTCTCGGTTGCTGGATATTTGTTGGGAGTGATTTCGTGAAAAGGGACGGATATAACAGGATGTGACGTAAGCGGTCGCTACTTGATTTGACCAATGAGAGTGCGTGGCTGTGACTTTTCGCTACCCTCGCATGGGGGTCCAACTCTAGTAGCCATCAAACACTCGAGCGATTGACTCTAAATCCGTTAGTCACGATATTGGGGGACATAAGTGTGGCAGAATGCTTATTTGAAAATGAACAGTGATTTCGGTGGTCGTATACATTTCTTCGAATCAAACGGTTAAAAAAAATTAAAGATTTCCAGCATTTTGTACTTTTACCATATAACGAAGCTGGTTCTGATCTTTAAAAAAAATTATCACTCGCTCCCCTGATTTTGAGTGGTGTTTTTAACTTTAACTTCAGTTTGCCAAAAGCTGAGCCGCTCATAGCTCGAGATGAACACAAATTTAAATGTTTCGACTGCTAACAGTAGTACTGTTATTGACGCTGTTTTTCAACGGATTTTAAATTTTTGAAATCACATGTATATGTGTCACATTTTAGTTATCATAAGTCTATTGTATCCGCTCTTCCCCAAATTGAACAAGAATAATTATTTTTGATAAAATATTGCATTTTTTACTCCTTTTGTTATATATATAATTAAATACAATTTTCTTTTAAGATATAATTATTCGATAGAAAATTATTTCCAATCATACCCTATTCATATTTTTTTCAAGAAAAAGTTAATATTGCGTATTTACCACTATAACATGTCAGATGTTATACATCATATGCGACTACTGTAAAAAAGGAAATCGGGTTTTTTTTTTTTTAATTTTCATTAAAATGGGAAAAAACTAGTAATAAACTTGGATTTTTTTTCTTTTTTTTTTAAGAAAAGAACATTTTCAAGTTATTGTAGAGTGTTAGGTGTTAAAACGTTAAACTAAATGTGATAAGTTCGGGATTGGGTTCAATGTAGTCTTTTTTAGTGTAACAATTATGAATTAACTTAAGTTACACAAAAACAACGCATATAAAAACATATCGTTAACAAAAATATTGGGCAAAGAACATGGGTAGTTTTTCATAGAGACCACATTGTTTATTCACCTGGCTTCTACTGAAGATACATGGTCGCTAGAGGGCGCTTCTCCTCTTGGTACAATCCTTTACAGTTATAACAAAAGTGGTTACGATTCATAATAAAGCAACTTAAAACTATCATTGCAACATAACACTTATTTTTCAAATCTTCAACTACAGGTACATTTAAAAATCCAGTTGTTTTAATAAACAAACTCGTGCACAATTTTTAAAATTTTATGGATATTTTCATTAAACTTATCGCCAAACACGTCCAGTTCTGACATTTAGAATCAAAGTTTCTTATTATTTCGTGTTTTTATCTTTTTCTTCATTTAGGCATCAAATACACTTCAATTTTTAATGCAAGCAGAAATTACAGAAGATATGCCTTACTTCAATAGAGGGAATGAATTTTTTAACTATTAATTTAAACTATTAACTATCATTCATTTATACACTGAATGAAAAAATAAAAATTGACTTCTGTCTATTTTACACAATATCGGAATTTTATTATGTATTATATATACAATACATTTAAAATTTATAGCCCAAACACGAATTCTAAATTTTCTCTTCGACAAAAGATAGTATTTCAACCTTTGACTTTTATGGATTCCATTTCAGGAAAAAAAAATATTTTATTCGTCTACGAGATTGTTAGAATAACTCCTATTCATTTACTTTTTTAGAAAAATGGCGCTGACACTTAAGCTCTAAAATTGGCGCGTTCTTTTATTCGATTCTCAGACAAAATGGCTAATTAACTGAATCTGTTAAATTTCTATTCAGTTTCGGAATTGTTTCTCCAACACATGAAAGCTTATTTGCTCAGTTTTAGAATAGAATAAAACTGTAGTGTTGAGTAATTCTCGCGAGATTTATTCGAACAATGGAATGTTTTTAATACCTAAACAGCTCTTGTTTCAGTTATTGTGAGTTGGCAAATAAAATTACAACAATATAAGTTCTGAATATCTCTCGATCTCGCATGTTTAAGCCTTTTTCAAAGAATTTCTAATTGAAAATTATCCGGCGATGCTCAATAAAATTGGAAATTTAAAAGAATTCGAATTTACACTCTTTCACAAGCAATGAATAGACTTTAAGCCCTAAAAAAATTCTAATTTGATTTATTTAGCGAATACATTTTGAACTATTTTGTTCTCAGCGTTGTTATATTGATTCTGATTTGTTAAATGGATTGTATCATTCGTTCTGGTATTTTTCACTCTTTTTTTCCCCTTCTCTTTCTCTCGACTTTGATGTTTCAATTTTAAAATAATGAATAGAAGTATTTATTTCTACACTTTTTTTTTAACTGAAACTATTGAAACACTAGAAACAGAATAAATTATGATGAAATGACTACGCATAGTAATTTTAAAAGAGTGCGATTTTTTTTTTATTTTTAGAGAAAAATTGTAATTTTCGTTCGTTTAGCTTCTATTTAACTTCCTGATTGTTCATAAAATTATTACAAAATAACAAAATTGCATTCTTTTTTCCTTAACTTTAAAATGCAAATTTAAAACAATAATGAAGCACTAAGGAGCGTAAGGTTGAGCCTGCATATAATTGATTTTTACAGTCGCATTTTGATGCAACATGAGAAGTTGGCGACGAACATAATTTTTAAACATTGTTAAATGACAAGACCACCACCAAAAAAAAAAAAAAAAAAAAACTAACACCCCTCTCTCTAAACTTTCACACTACACCAAGGAGAGGATTTTAAGTCACGACATATTTAAGCCTGTATGAGAATAATACGACAACTAATTGTGCGGCATAAATCGATACTTCGTAACTATTTATATTGAAACACATCACGCAGATTGTTTTACCTGCACGAACACGCTCCTTGGGGAAAATTGAGTTTTACAGGGAAATTCCGCTTCCCGACACGAGAAGAAAAGGACAGTTCCAGAACATGGGAGCAGATTTGTCAAGGAATTATATCACCAAGGAACCTTCGAGAAGTCACTAGGATTAACGCTTCTGCAAATTTCCATGAAGCAATATAAAGGTCGGTGGAGTTCAGAAGTCAGTCTGTGAAGATCCCCTTGGATCTCACTTTGAGAACGAGAATAATTTGGAGTCAGATAAGAGCCAGTAGCCATTTTTATAAATAACTTTATTTGGTTATCTTTCCCAAATAGAATCAAAGACTTTTAATAACAAATAATTCGAATTAGCTATATGAGGTTTAAAAGGGACTTTCCTTTAAATTAACTTAAATATTTAATGATCCAATTATATAACAATTAGAATATCGATCACGCAGAGATTACCACGATAAGAGATCCCAGAATTATATTCAATAATATTCCTATTGAACATTTAACTTTAATCTCACTCCTAATGTAAAGCTTTAATGAGACTTTAAATATAAATCAATATTTACCACACTGAATCTCAACTCTTCCTGAGATTAATTTATCCACCTAGAAATCTTCAATAATAAATCTCTAACTTCACTATTATACCTTTCTGCTTCAATCTCTCTCTCTCCTACTGCTTTTTACTTTACTATTCCGTTTGACTTAAATACTTTATCTAATCTGCATATAACAAGGAATCCTGTCCTCTCTTTGGAGCTGATTGGAAATAGGTAGGGGAATTAAATTTCCCTAAAAAAGACGTCTCAGAAGGTTAGTGATAAAGTTCCGTATAGGTTTGTCACAAGTCAGTCGAGATCAGAATATGTTTGTGCGTTGTCTGTGACAAGAAATAGAGATTTTGCGTGAGTCCCTTAGTGAAACTTTATAACGCATACATTTTACATTACTGTAAATAATCTGCTACAATATTCGTGTATATACTTCGATTTGTCTTCGTGTAGTCATTTGCTTATCCTAGTGCATTAATAAATTATTTAATTAATTGGAGTCATCGGCTGCTTTTTACCCACACAAATTTTCAACAATATTAATGATTCATACAGAACATAAATATGCTGTTAATTTATTAACGTAATTAATTAACGTTTAAAAATGGTGTGAGTTCACAATGAATCCAAACTTTTTCATACACCGTTGATTCTGCTTTAGGTTAGTTTAAATTTCATAAAATTCTGCTTATCAACTTCTGAATTACGAGGCCTGAAAAAGTGAATTTCGCTTAATGTTAAACCAATATCTCAGTCAAATAATAAATTAAAAATATTAATCAAAATTAAAGTATGGTGAAAAGAATTTTGCTTAGATCTAACCCTTTTTTTTAACCAGGTAATAGACAATTTTTTTCAAATTTAAACTCCAAAAAAAAACAGAGGAAAATAATTGAATCATGAAATAGAGTTGGGAAAAAAATTGAATGATGGAATACCAAAATTTTTGAATAATCGTAGCTATTATGTTACAAAAGCACTACATTCAATTTTTAAAACAATCATAAATGAAAAGTATAAAGAATAATTGTTATATACAAAGTAAATATATTCATGACTCTGAGAAATATACTACTTTAAATAATTCACACACTGGTCTGCTTGTGTCTGTTATAAAGTTTGGTTTTCCAGGAAGAGAAATAAAAGTTTTAAACAATTGCATAGAGGCCATATTTTTTTACATATCTATAAAAATGTACAATATTTTTGAAGCGGAAGTGGCTAGATTTTTAAAGCGGACTTTTTCAAACTTTCTTGAGTGCAGTGCTTATTGGATTAGAGCTACTGTAATCTAATAATGTACTTTTAAGTTGATTTAATTCGACTTTTAAGGTGTGCTAAAAGGTTCTCTATCTAGTAGAACCTTAAACAAATAGAAAGGACTAGCAGTGAAAACTTTAGAATCTGGATACATAGCAGATAACATTTAATAATCAGGTTAAAGCCCACTAATATTTCCTCTCATCGTATATTACTTATCTATATAAACTAGTGAACTATAGACCTTAAATTAACCTTTAACTTTGACTTCTTTTACCTTCATTATGAATTAAAACCTGACAAGGAATGGGCTAAATTCATTATGGTCGCATGATAAAGATAATCACGTGGTCTGCATTGAATTCGAAACAGATGTTAGATTTGTACTTCTTGTTCTACTTGTAAAATTTGGATAATATTTCAAACTTTATAATTGGGTAAAGATGTTCAAGTATTTAAGATTCTCAAAAGCTTTTCAAATTAAAAGCGATGAAAACACCAAAAAAATGATACAACCGACACTAAACGGTTACTTTTTTGATACCACATTAACAAAACAAGTCGCGGTCTTTTCTTACCAGTAACACCTTTTTCAAAATACATAAAAAATATTCGCATATGAAAAACTAATGAGAACTAACTTGCACATTTTTTTATGTGTTTATTGTGTGTTGTAGCCGATAATGCCAACCTGGCAGCAGCCATTGATGATTCCTTTCTTTTAATGCAGGATAATACCAGACCTCATACATACAGCTCGACTTGTGGAAAATTTTCTATAAGCTAAATCAATACAGCGAATGAAGTGGAGAGCATGCTCTCCATATTTAAATTTGATCGAGCATGTTTGGGATGCACTAGGACGACGCGCTGCTGGAAAACCAATACCTCTTGACACTGTTTGCGACATGGAGATCGTACTTCGTCAAGAGAGTGGAACAGTATCCCCTAAAGTTTCATCCCAGCCTTGCTAAACAGGTATGAGGTAGGCTTTGGAATTCGGGTGAATCACACACCGTATTTAGCACTGTATATTATTTCTAAACAATCAGTTTTTTGTCATGTGCATGTAGCCCAGCGTTCCTCAAACTGTGGGGCGCGCCTCCCTAGGGGGCGTGATAACTTTACGAGGTGGTGAGATTATTTTTAAAAAAGTTAATTACTTACTGAAAGTAAACAAAATACATTCTGACATAATAAAAAATAAAATACACATTTACACTGGCATTACACTCTTATAAAAGATGTTTTTTGGGAGGTATAGAACTTTAAATTGCAATAAAACAACGATGTATTATTCCATTGACATGAATTTTTTTTTATTCGAAAGCTTGTGGCATTAAAATTTAAATATGATTTCTGGCATAGGACTGCCACGGCGGGTTCGGATGTAGTCCAATCTAGACATCCAAATTTCGATGACTTTTCCAACATTTGTGGCCGTATATCGGCAATAACACGGCGAATGTTGTCTTCCAAATGGTCAAGCGTTTGTGGCTTATCCGCATAGACCAATGACTTTACATGGCCCCACAGAAAATAGTCTAGCGGTGTTAAATCACAAGATCTTGGAGGCCAATTCACAGGTCCAAAACGGGAAATGAGGCGGTCACCAAACGTCTTTCAATAAATCGATTGTGGCACGAGCTGTGTGACATGTTGCGCCGTCTTGTTGGAACCACAGCTCCTGGACATCATGATTGTTCAATTCGGGAATGAAAAAGTTAGTCAACATGGCTCTATACCGATCACCATGGACTGTAACGTTGTGGCCTTCATCGTTTTTGAAGAAGGATTCCACCAGCCCATAAAGCGCACCAAACAGTCAGTTTTTCTGGATGTAACGGTGTTTCGACATACACTTGTGGATTAGCTTCACTCCAAATGCGGCCGTTTTGTTTGTTGACGTAGCCATTCAACCAGAAGTGCGCTTGATCGCTAAACAAAATTCGCTTATGAAAATCGGGAACAACGGCCATCTCGTTTTGGGCCCATTCGACGAATCTACGCCTTGCTTGATGATCGTTTGGATGAATTGCCAAACCAAACTGAGAATAAATCCCTTGACAGCTGTTAAATCGGTCGCCTTCTTGGAAAGTAATGCCAACTTAAGCTTCTATACCTGGAAAAAAGCACTCTTTAAATATATCAGTTCTGCGCAAATGTATATTTTACAAGTTATTTAACAATACTGAGTTAAGAACAAGTTTCACAATTACCAGTGACTCCATGGGCTTGCAAAATTAACGCTTTATCTTGATCATTTGTACGGTTTAAATTTAATTACTTTACAGCCGATTTAAAGTTATGCAATTCTCGCCCCAATGCCACCGTTTTCCGCGTAGGCACGCGTATGGGATGTATTGGGTACGGGCAGTAGCGCACACAGGAATTTCTCAAAGGGGTCAAAAGTTCACTACTCTTGTATCATGCTCCTTTTGATCTTGTCGATTTTCGAGAAACAAAACACAGTAAAAAACTAATTATTGAATAAATTATTAGCATTAATTAATAAAATTAATCATTAATAACAAACACTTAATTAAATTTTACGTACTATATACTTAGAATTATAATCAATCGGAAAAAAATCGAGGACTTTGGGGGGTCCGGACCCCCTTGTGTGCGCCACTGGGCGCTGGCAATTCGCAATAAGCAAATTTTCTGAAGTAAATAAATCCTTAGCATGCACTGACAATGTCCTTTTATTGCATACTAAAGCCTTCGGAATTTTTTTATGAATAGCGGTGCATAGAAAAGATCGTACTTTGGAAAGACGTATATATACGTCCATAGCAATTAACGCTTTGACTGAGAAAGACGTTTATATACGCCTGTGACACTTAAAAGGTTAAAGTTGTATTGAAGCTTTTGCTTCAAATTATAGTATCATTGAATTCAATACAATGTTATTGTATGGGAGGGGGCGATGAAAATTCTGATTGAATATTGGGTCGAAAGCATTGAAAGTTTGAGAAGCACTGATGCAACCAAATTATTACTCTAAAGGGTCGTTTCATGTTCTTCCAAAGAATTACAGTTCCTATACAATTGTTTTTTTCTCTGTATTGCACTTTCTTACACCTGTATTCTCCATTTTATGCCCATGCATGGCTATCGTGCAACAATTTCTTCGCGTTTTTTGCTAGCTCCCCTAATTTTTTCAGCAATGTTCAAAAGAAGTGCAATAAATGTATTTAAAATCAATATGTATAAAGTACACACACTCGTACATACGCAAAAGTTACGGGATCTCTAAATTTTTCTTATTAAATAATCATCATAGAGATAAAAAAAGAACAACATGTCAATCGAACATGTTGAAAAACTATAAAATACATCGAAAAAATTAAATAATCACTTTTTAAATTCACGAGAGATATCTTGTTATTTGGTCTACATAAATATGATGTGTGATATTTTTATCCCCACAGCAATTAAAACTCTTTTTGAAAAAGAAAGATGCAATTTTTTTTTGTCAATTGAAAAATGAAAAATATTTTCAAGGGAATTAGGGAGGAAAAAATTTGTGTAATTTTTGCCGTTGCCATTTCTTGTACTCTAAATATTGATTTCTTCAAACCATGGATGTGCATTCATTCCCAACGCGTTGAAAGAAAGAACACAGAAAATGCGCCAAATAAAACAGTCAAACAATCTTAGAAAAGGTAGAACATTTTTTTTTTTAAAAAAAAAAAAAAGAATAAACTGAACTGAACTCAGAAATTCTGCTGAATAAAAGCATGTACAAAAAAAGTATCAAAATAGGAAGTAGGAACTCTTCTTTTTGACAAGATCAGGAAATATAAAGAAACACCAAATAAAAGAACGATTTTAGAAAAAGAATATGATACATCAAGTTGAATTGAAGCGAAGAAAGAAAAATTCGAACACAATGAAGACAAAAGCAGACGCATACGATCTTTGAACCGAAACAGCCAATGAAAGTGTTCTTATACGCTGCTTTAAACTAGGGTGTGACAGAATGTAATTGTTTTTTATTCTTTTTTTGGCGGGAAGTCGCGGTGAAAACTGTAGCTCACCCCCAGGGGAATAAATCTGTCTTTTCTACTATGAAACTGGCACCACGTAAATAAGAATGATTGGTTTCATACAAATTGAAAAAGTTGGCAGCGGAAGAAGCACTGTTTCTTAAATTGTAGTGGTTCTATTGATTGAAATAACATTAGTGATATTTTTTATTTATAATTTTTGGTGGTTTTTTTATATATTTAAAAAAAATTCCTTGTTTTTATCCAATTAAAAATGTCATTTTGTTCGAAATAAAAAGTTATTTTCTTTTTTTTACGAAATTCAAAGAGTATTGTTAATTAAATTTATATTACTTCAAAAAATTGCGAAAAAAAATATTTTTCCAAAAATACACAATTTTTTTTAGTTTAATGAAGGGAATACAGGTATAATAAAAAGAGAAGTAAATGGATAAATATCAAATGTATCAAAAGAATAATTTATCTGATCTGAGTTCTTCGTTTTAGATAATGTTTTAAATAAAATTTTCTCATGTCATAAAAATTCACTAATTAAGCCTAAATATGGAATAAAGCATATTTAAGGATCGGCACACAATGAAATTGACCAATGGAACCAAATGAGATAGTAAAACAATAATGAGCAATAAAAAGTTGTTATTAATATTAATGTTTTTGATGAATAAGATTGTTAGTCATGCATTTTGTATAATGATGGCACAGAAAAGGTTTTCACAGTATTCTAAATTTATGAAAAAAATTTACCTGTCGACTTTTCTGTGTGTCAGAGTAAAGAATTTTTCAAGTCAAACTATTCCGCGATAAACCAATTTTACTAATATTTTGTACTGCAGTATTAGAAACACAACTAAAAGTAAAGCAAATGAAAATATTTCACTAAAACAACTTAAATGAAAATGGCAACTGCATGATTTATTTTTAATCAGAAATGATGCTATAAAGTCATATAAGGATAGAGATCTAATAAAGATTCTTTAATGATTTTTTTTTATATTTGGAAAATTCATAGAAAACATTTTTTTTTTTTATTTTGGAAGATATTATTTTCCTAATTTTGTGAATTAAATATTTTAATAGTCCACTTGAGTGAATTAAAAAAAAGTTTAGTATTAACAAGTTATCCGATTTTTTCTTTTCTGACATATCTTGTCAAAGCTTAAAACTCCTTACATTGTTATTGCGTAGGAAATAAAAAAAAGACCAAAATGCTAAATAATGAAATGTCGATTTCCTTGTTCGATTTTAGTTTTTTAAACACGAAACATTTTTTATATAGACTTTTTAAAAATTTGTGAATACAGTAAGCCATTAAAATACATTAAAAATGCCTGGTTTGCGTTTAAAGACTTTAAAAAATTACTATCAATCATCTATAGGCCTAAATTCATGTGACGTCATAGTCACATGATAACTAAAGTCGTGGGTTTCCAGTCTATCAGTTTATAAATTCGTGTGACGTCATAATCACATGATAAATATAATCACGTTCTTCCAGCTAATCAGTTCACACGCTTCGCTGCTGCCAAGTTTTGATTTTTGAAAAAACTTTCTTTTAAAAAATACATATTTACTAACAATAATAATGTACATACGTAAGCAAAATGCAATGCATACATAATATTAAAAAAAAATTAATTTTCAAAATATGTTAAGGGATTTTTTTTCTAAAAATACTTGAATATTTTCACTCAGTTATAAAATTTGAAATTTTAACTAAATCTCACAAGCCCAACAAGTATAACGTCAGTTTTAAATTCGATGGAGAACCCGTGATTGCATTTATCATATGACCGTCATAAGTATAGCTCACTGAAAAACAACATACTTTTAAAATTAAGCTCATTATTGGTGAAAGCAGACATGAGTTATAACCAACAATGTTTTAAAGTGATTCACTAATGATCTGACGAGTTTATTGGTAGTTGGAACCACAGCCCACTCGGCGGTTAGTAAAATACAGCGTTCTATAGATAATATTTTCTAAATTAACTCTGAAAAACTTTCTTTCCAGCGCTCTCGCTCTTTTTGCATTAAATAAGAGAATTATTGTTCACTTTCAATTCCAGAGAAAGAAATAATCTACTTCCGAAAACTCTCCAACTGCACTCCTATGTCACGTTAAAGAGAGCCATTAGGTACTTTTCCCCTTTCCCTTTAACATTTCAATCCCTATTCGGGAACTAATAGATTCCATTCTTTGTGAAAACCAGGCAACCCTATTCGTAAACACCATCCAAGGCTTAGAAACAACTTTCCATGATTTCTCGCAATATTTCGAACCAAATGCACCCATAACCGTGCCTTTTAATCGTACCCATCTACTCGGGCCAGAACGAGGAGACTTATCTCGCACGCATGCGCAGAAGGGCGGCTCTCTGCGTTAATGCCAATTAGCTGATCCGATGGGGAGCCACAGGGGTAATCAGGGTTAATGGTGGGACAGGCAAACGAATGGAAGGTGCTCACGTGACTAGGGTGGTCTAAAAGCGAATGGTCAAACGATGCGGGGTGTTGAGCGGAAAAAAGTAAACAAGTAAAAGGGATGGTGATGATGATAGTGGTGGTGATGAGGAAGAAAAAAGCAGTTTATAGATTAGATATGTGATGGTGTGGTGTTGGGAAGAGGAATTAATGTGTAGAAAGAAATGGGAGGGGTTTATTAATTAAATATTGCCGTGTCATTCAGTAATCTTGTTTTAAGATACCCTTATATTTTCTACTAATAAATTCTGAGTGTCTTTTATACTGATGAAACCGATTATATCTGATCTCTTTATGATCAATGCATTTGCGATTATATATACAAGTATATATATATATATATATATATATATATATATATATATATATATATATATATATTGGGTGATTATAATTGAAGTTCCACTTACAAAATGCCGTAATATAGAACCACTGGTCAAAATGACTTCTAATTTGCACTGAATATACACTCTATAGCAAAAAAAAACGCAACAAGAACAAATTGTCCGATAAAAACAAGAATTGGTGGGTAGAAAGATTATGTATAGAATAAAAAATAATTAAAATTTCAGAAAAATTAAATGATTTATTTCAGAGTTACATAGTTACAAAGTAACGAACTCAATAAAGCAGT
The DNA here is from genome assembly GCA_019973935.1 of Trichonephila clavipes. Lineage (NCBI taxonomy): Eukaryota > Metazoa > Arthropoda > Arachnida > Araneae > Nephilidae > Trichonephila > Trichonephila clavipes. The sequence continues at coordinate 869,179 of BMAU01000459.1, read as the reverse complement.
GTTTCTCAAACTGTGGGGCGAGCCCCCTGGGGGACGCGATGACCTTACGAGGGGGGCGCGAGCATATCGAAAATAAAAGATTTAAAAAATAATTAGTTTACTGGAATGAATTAAAACAAAATACTTTCAGACATAATAAAAAATGCACTTTTACTCTGATATAATTTATAGGCGCGCGCAAGCGATATTAAGTCAGCAAAAATAAAAACTGCTTCAATACCTAATTATCTATCTTTGATCCTATAACCAAATAAAAAAACTTTTATTTGATTTGCTGTAATCCCATGATGAGAGATTTTTTATCACGCTTTTTTTTAACCTAACATACTACTCTTTCAGAGAAAAAACAGATCCCAGACCATTCATCACTGTCATTATTTTTGAAATACTGCACATTATAGCTGTAATCAGTTTGACCTTCTAAGTTATTGGTACAGTTAGTTATGGCCCCTCTCTTATGTGTTCTCTGTTGTGCTTTTTTGCATGCTAACGAGTTTTATGATATTTGGAAAACCACATGGAGAGCACACACACACAAGCACATGAAGGATTACTTGGCCAAGACATTTTTATATATATTCTCAACATCTAAATCATAACGAAAAACTTTCACACAATTTTTTTTAGCTGTAACATACATATTATCATAATGAATATACTTTTTACCCGGAAGTGGTCGCGCGGGACACACAAATTACGAAATCGTTAATTCTGGCAAAACTGTTTATTTATTACCAAAGAAAAATTGAAAAAGTCCTTGTGAAAGTAGGTAAGTAAACTTTCTCTTAGTTAAATTATTCACTGGAATCATGATTTGTATCGTGTACAATAAAATAATTATAAAAAAAAGGATTGGGGTGACTCAATAACCCCGACCGTATCGAGTGCGCGCCTGCTCCCGGGTTAAAACATGTTGAAGTCTTTTCGCTTTAAATATTAAAAATAATACAATTATTCTTCATCGATATTTTATATTATTGATCATTATTTAACATCAGTGGCGCACACAAGGGGGTTCGGACCCCCCCAAAGCCCTTGATTTTTTTCAGATTGATTATAATTCTAAGTTTATAGTACGCAAAATTTAGTTAAGTATTTGTTATTAATGATTAATTTTATTAGTTAATGCTAATTATTTATTCAAGATTTAGTTTTTTACTGTATTTCGTTCTCGAAAATCGACAAAATCAAAAGGAACCTGATACAAGATTGGTGAACTTTCGACCCCGGACCCCTCCTTGAAAAATTCTTGTGTGCGCTACTGTTTAACATCAATTATAAATGCTAATTCTGTGAGGCTTAAAATTACAATTCGCTTAACTAATTATAATTTGAGCAACTATTTTAAAAAAATCATTTTACGTTTTTGTAAACATTGTCGAGCACTTGGCTTTGGCTTCCCTTACAATTCAGCTATTATATCAATAATGTTTTATTTTCTTACAAATGAACTCGTGCAAAGAGCGGGCACTTCAGCCGGTATAATTTCAATTTATCAGTGCTGTACAGAATATTTTATAACTAATTAATTAATACTAAATTAAGAACAAGTTTAATAAGTATTAATGACGTCCATGAGCTTGTCTTGGAAAGCAAAGTTTTTATAAGGAATGCTTATGATTAGAAACTGACCCTCTGAGTTCTCTTTCTATATTTAGCAGATATCTATATTTTGTCTTCTAAGCAGCTACCACATTTTGCAATATGTTCAATTTGAAAATTAGAGGAAGGAAAAATAACATAATAATTATCCTATTATTTTATTTATTTATTTATTTTGCTTAAAAGTAGTATACAAAATTTAATACTTATGTTACTAATTTGTATGGTTTATAATTAAGATCGCCTATTGTAGCTTTAGCGTCAAAGTGCATTATTATTGCATTCAGTACATTATTAATGTATAAGGGGGGGCGCGAAAAAAATTGTGATCGAAAAGGGGGGCGCCAGTATTGAAAGTTTGAGAAGCACTACAATAAAGTGTTAACCCACCTCTAGCCTGGATGGAAACTGCCACTCGACGTGGCATAGAATGATAAAGCACCCTGATGGTCTGTGGTATTTCTCGCCAAATCTGCTCTAATTGTCGCACCAGGTCATCAACATTCCCCCTGGTAGATGCAGTCTTCCTCCCATCATATCCCAGATATAATCTCGATTTGAGAGAGATCTAGCGATCCGGCTGGCCAATGAAGTGTTTGACAAGCTGTAAGACAGTTTATAGCAACACGTGCCGTATGTGGTTTGGCATTATCTTGCTGAAAAATAAAGTCAGGGTACTGCAGAAGGAACGGTAGCAAAACAATTCCCAGAATGTCGTTGACGTACCGCTGTGCTGTAAGTGTGCCTCTAATGCCGACCAAAGGTTTCCTGCTGTCAAAAGAAATGGCACCCCAGACCATAACTCCTCATTGAGGGTTTGTGTGGCGTGCAATATTGAAAGCAGGATTGACACGCTTCCCTGGGCGTTTCCAGACACGTCTTTGACGATTGTCATAACACAGTTAGAAACAGGATTCATTGCTAAATACTATACTTCCCCAATCGACATGATTCCAACCTGATAGAGCTAAGCACCATTGTAATCTGGCTCGACAATGTGCAGGCGTGAGTGGCAGGTGGCGCAGCGGTCGGTACGAGCGTAAATTTCGCTCTATCAGCCGTCTGTGACGTCATGGGGGACACTCGTCTGATGGTTTTGAAACGGAAGGGGAGGGGGACGATATGACATAAGAAAAAAAATTCCAAAGTATCTACAGAAAGCAATGTAAGTGGTATAACGAAAGTGGATTCGGCTACAAGTGACATTTTGAATGGAATTACGACGGCTTTAGCATGACTTGCACATTAAACCAAATGTACTGTTCAATAAGCATGATTGCTTAGGTTTTTTTACGAAAAAAGTATTTCCAAGTCATTTGTAAGTTGATGCACTGTTAGCGAAAACCCTACCCACCACGGCAAGGTTGAACCCTACAGGAGGGGGAAAATATTTTTTTAACTGTGCTAGGGCTAAACACCGCATAAAAAGTAGCGATGAATGAATGTAACCAATTGTGAAGATCCCCTTGGATCTCACTTTGAGAACGAGAATAATTTTGAGTCAAAGAACCAGTAGCCATTTTTATAAATCACTTTCTTTATTTGGTTATCTTTCCCAAATAGAACCAAAGACTTTTAATAACAAATAAATCAAAATAGCTTTATGATGTTTAAAAGGGACTTTCCTTTATATTAACTTAAATATTTAATGATCCAATTAATTAACAATTAGAATATCGATCACGCAGAGATTACCGCTATAAGAGATCCCAGAATTATATTCAATAATGTTCCTATATTGAACATTTAACTTTTATCTCACTCCTAATATAAAACTTTAATGAGCCTTTAATTATAAATCAATATTTACTACACTGAATCTCAGCTCTTCATGTGCCTAATTTATCAACCTAGAAATCTTCAATAATAAAAATCCCTAACTTCACTATTATAACTTCCTGCTTCAATCTCTCTCTCCTACTGCCTCTCACTTTACTATTCCGTTTGACTTAAATGCTTTATCTAATCTGCATAATAAGGAATCCCTGTCCTCTTTTTGGAGTCGATTGGAAATAGGTAGGGAATTAAATTTCCCTAAAAAAGACGTCTCAGAAGGCTAGTGATAAAGTTCCGTATAGATTTGTCACACAATGATTTTTTTTCTTATTCCATACTATATTTTCCCCTTCTTCAAGTGTATTCAGTTCAAATTTGAAGTCATTTAGAGCAGTTCTTTTTTTTACAGCATTTTCGAAAAGGAACTTTAATTATATTCGCCCTGAATATATAATCGTTTAAATAATTGGATAATAATGCTGCACGTATTGCAGGTTTTGAAGAATAAAACTACAACAAACATTGTAAGAATATTATTACCAAAACACGTATACAAATTACAAAGGAGGGAAGGAAGGTTTTGCAAACGTAAATGATATTCATTTTGCAACTGAACGATGTGTTCTACATTGGTTCATTCCCAACATCACATAACTAAATTCTCTTTATTTACGACTCCCAAGAATGAGCATTATAAGACAAATTTCACTAGTATATATGGATGACATTCATTTTATATTAATTATAATTTTTGTCAGAAATTTCCAAAATCTATGCACGCGCGCGCGTGTGTGTTAGACAATGTTAAAATCATTTTTAACTTTTTTTTCTACCTTTGATTTTTAAATTTAAGTTCCTAGTTCATTATATGATTCCTAAAGTGCTTTTAACTCTCATGAAATAAAATTATACTTCAGAATTCAACTAACCTTTTAAACCGTGCCTTAAATATAAAAATGCGAGTTTGTTCTTGAATTACGTTTTTAATTACGTTAAGAACTTAAAGCGTAATTAGTAAGGTTTTTTAAATTTTAAACTGGTATTCATTCAAGTGTAAGTCGTTTATTCTGGAAAGGAAAAAATGCTTGTACAATAAAATCAAATACTAATCGGGGCATGTAAACAAATAGAAATTGCTGTATGTTTACAAATAGAAATTGCTGTACATATAGATGTGCTTACCTCTCTCATTAAAGCCTTAACAATCAATTTCTGTTTATATATCAGATAAATAAGTATGCACATAAGTTTTTAAGAATTGGGTGTTCATGACATTATTTTCCTTCATTCATACCTGGGATGAAGTTAACTTGCCTATAAAAGACGGAGCCAGATTCTATATTGTTGCAACCTTACGAGGGGGGGAACAGTCGACGATTTCAATTAATTTGTGGCGGTGTGATACCTATATAAACTAGTACCAACATCGCGCGAAGACGATCATTTTGGCGTGATCAGTAAAGTACTCTCATTCGTTCGGAATGGAAGATACCCTGAACGAACCTTCCTTCCTTCATTCATTCATTGGTGACCCTGGCCGTGATATGAACCGCACCCTTCGCGCGCCGCAGTCATGACGCCATCTATCCACCGCAAAAGCAACCAAACCGTCACACGAATGACGCAACTCTCAAGCCGTCTCACACAAATGACGCAATTCTCAAGCCGTCTCACACAAATGACGCAATTCTCAAGCTGTTTCACACAAATGACGCAATTCTTAAGCCGTCTCACACAAATGACGCAATTCTCAAGCCGTCTCACACAAATGACGTAATTCTCAAGCCGTCTCACACAAATGACCAACTGTTTACATGCTCGCCATGAATATGGTATCGTTCGTTAGCCTATTTGCCGAAACACTGGCATGGGAGTATGAACGATGTGATATCTATATGAACTAGTACCAACATCACGCAAAGACGATCATTTTGGCGTGATCGATAAAGTACTCGCAATCGTTCAGAACGGAAGGTACCCAGAACGAACCATCCTTCCTTCAAATTAAATAATAGATTAATTAACGGACAAAGGACGAACAAATGGCTACAGGAAAATAACAGTGTATATAAAAACAAATAAATAACGGAACTCTGCGAAACTGATAGAGATAATAGCTTTAGATAATTTACAGTTGAAGGAACTCAGAAAATCTCTTTTCCCAGCCAACGCAGAAAACTGAACTCTGATATCGACTGACTCACTTTTGAACACAAAAACCCTTCACGGTAATTTCTAGAAGAGTCTATTTCAGAGTGTTCTTCTTGGTTCTTTTGCGATACATATTTTTTTGCCAAATCTGTCACCACGGGGGAAAGGACACTAATCTGGTAACCCTACTGAGGTCTTTTAGGGTTGTCATGATGTTATTCAAGTTCATACTGGAAAGTATGAACGTCATTTGTGTGAGACGGCTTGAGAATTGTGTCATTTGTGTGAGACAGCTTGAGAGTTGCGTCATTCGTGTGACGGTTTGGTTGCTTTTGCGGTGGATAGATGGCGTCATGGCTGCGGCGCGCGAAGGGTGCGGTTCATATCACGGCCAGGGTCACCAATGAATGAAGGAGGGAAGGAAGGTTCGTTCAGGGTATCTTCCATTCCGAACGAATGCAAGTTCTGTAAAACTTCTTTTCTCACAAGCAGTGTATGATCGCAAGAAAAACAACTTATTTCGTGTGTTTCAATATAATGATATAGAATTAAAAATGAATCCTGTGTCTCTTTAAAAAAAATTAATAAATTATTAATACTTCCAGCGAAATTAAATTGTTGACTCTTTTATATACTCAAAAATATATAATTATGTTTATTATTTCTGAAATGTATCTTTCAAGAAAATTAAATCTTAAGCGAGACATTTGACAACAAATTATAATAATGAAACAAATACAAAATCTATGGAAAGAGTTTTCAGAACCTAGGGGATTTTAAGGGTTGAGTATATTATCCCTCCTTGTTGTTTGTTTGTGTATAACTTTTGTATAACCATTAGACCTTACTACTTTTCATTCAGGGATTGTGAAGAAATATATATGCGTCTTGGTTTTAAAAATTTTAATCCTATTGTTAACTTTTTCGCTTATTTTCACAGCAGTTAAAGATCAAATAATAAAATTAAGAGAAAACTATAGTACTTAACAAAAAATTTTTAAAAACACATAAGTTTTTACCAGTACGAGGGTTAAAGTACGTGTACGAGGGTTGGGGCATAAGTCATGGCAACTATTTTTTTCTTGTAGATATTTGAACAGATCACAAACGTATACGTTTCGTGTGAAAGTTCTGCAGGCATAGTGTCTATGCAGAACAACAAAAGGTTCTGTGATTTCTGGTAGTAGCGACGCGAAGGCTGTGAAATCGGTCAGTTGGTGACTGTCGTGTGAGATGGAAGTAACGGGTTGAGCAGCAATCTTACATCAAAACAGCCGTTCTCCGAGGGAGAAATGCAATGGAATGTCACAAGGAATTAGTGGAAGCCCTTGGAAATAATGCCCTGCCATACCGTACAGTAGCATGGTAGATAGAAGAATTTCAGCAGGGACATGTGTCAAGAAATGATGAGCAACGTGGTGGGGTAAATGCTGCGACTGATGGTATTCAGCGCCTTTCACATCATTGTTGTGACAGTACCAGGGGACTACATTGAGGGTCTTTAAGCCCAGGTTTGCCATGTCAACTTTATGTGTACTGTGTTGTCATTATTTTGCACCGTGAAGGCCATACTGCCATGTATACTATCGTGATTTATTAGTGTGTTACGTTATTTCAGTGCTATTCAGTGTTCCACACATGTAGTTAACACATTGTCCTTTCGTCTGTATATGTCACATTTTCCAACCGGACTGGTATCTTCAAGAAAAAAAATAGTTTCCATGACTATTGCCCCAGCCCTCGTATTTTATATACGTAATGAATAGACAGAGTTTGATACAATGCTTTTGTTTAGATTATAATTTTTTTATAATCTGTGTTCGTTTAATCACATTGTTACATTTCTAAATAATGGTTCCAAATTTGTATTCATTTGATTGATAGTACCGCACTTTGTTTTTAAAATTCATGAATGATCTCGTATGTAATTGATCGTATTAAAAAAAAGCATTTTTTTAAGCCAAAGAAAAGTTACTCAACTCTACAGAATCACTTTTTTATGCTTAATTGTCTCCTTAATCCAGTGCTACTCAAACCTCCAATGTTTGCGACCCAATATTCAATCATAATTTGCATCGCCCCCTCCATACACACACACAATAGCGGAGTATTAAATTCAATAATACTATGACATTAAACATACGATACGGCTTAAACCTCTTAAGCCCCCAACGTATATAAACGTCTCGCTCAACCACTGCATTTATTGCCCTCAGACGTATATATACGTCTCACTCAGCCACTGCGTTTATTGTCCTCGGACGTATATATACGTCTTTCCGAAGTTATATCTTTTCTGTGAACTCGTATCCATAAAATTATTCCGAAGGCTTTAGAAAAGCAATGAAATGACATTGACAGTGTTTGCGAAGGATTAACTTATATCAGAGGATTTGATTATTTATTCCTTATCTACCACCCACCCTCTCGCAATACACCACATACGCTTAGCTGCGTGCTAAACAGGGGCATTGGAGAGTGAATTGCATAATTTTCAATCGGCATTTAAGAGATTAATTATAAACCGTACAAATTATCAAGATAAGTGTCATTGTTTTGCACATAATTTTATATATGGCAGATCCACAGAGAGAGTCACTGGTAATTATTAAACTTGTCCTTAACTTTGTATTGTTAAGTTAATTATAAAATAGATTGTGCGGTACTGGTACATGTAAAGAGTGTTTTTTTTTTCAGGTAAAGAAGTTTAAGTTGGCATTACTTTCCAAGATGGCGACCGATTTAACAGCTGTCAAGGGATTTATTCTCAGTTTGGTTTGGCAGACTCACGCCTGAACAACGCTTTCAAATTGTGCAATTTTATTTCGAAAACAATGGTCGCGCGCGCGCGATTTTCTTAAGCGAATTTTGTTTAGCGATGAAGCGCACTTCTGGTTGAGTGGCTACGTCAACAAACAAAACGGCCGCATTTGAACTGAAGCTAATCCACAAGTGTATGCCGAAACACCGTTACATCCAGAAAAACTGAGTGTTTGGTGCGCTTTATGGGCTGGTGGAATCCTTCTTCAAAAACGATAAAGGCCACAACGTTACAGTCAATGGTGATCGGTATAGAGCCATCATTACTAACTTTTTCATTCCTGAATTGAACAATCATGATGTCCAGGAGCTGTGGTTCCAACAAGACGGCGCAACATGTCACACCGCTCGTGCCACAATCGATTTATTGAAAGACACGTTGGGTGACCGCCTAATTTCACGTTTTGAACCTGTGAATCGGCCTCCAAGATCTTGTGATTTAACACCGCTAGACTATTTTCTGTGGGACTATGTAAAGTCAATGCGGGTAAGCCACAAATGCTTGACCCTTTGGAAGACAACATTCGCCGTGTTATTGCCGATATACGGCCACAAATGTTGGAAAAAGTCATCGAAAATTGGACGTCCAGATCGGACTACATCCGAGCCAGCCGTGGCAGTCTTAAGCCAGAAATCATATTTAAAATGTAATGCCACAAGATTATCTTTCGAATAAAAAAATTCATGTCAATCGAATAATACATCGTTATTTTATTGCAATTTAAAGTTCTATACCTCTAAAAAAACATCCTTTATAAGTGTATTATATTGTAAATGAGAATTTTATTTTTTATTACATCAGAATATATTTGTTTGCTTACTTTCAGTAAATTAATATAATTTTTAAAATAATTTTTTTCAAATTTTCAAGAGGCTCGCGCCCCCCTCGTAGGGTTATGACGCACCTCTATGGGGCTCGCCCCATGTGGCCGCGGTAGCCGAGTGGTATAGGTATCGGATCGTGGCTTGCCTTGTCACGAGTTCGAGCTCAGTACCACTGAAGACCCGCCGTGTAGGGCAGCGATGCACGCTAAATCTGTCGAGAGCTGAAATGTCCTCCCGCTGGTGTGGTGTGGTAGTTAGGAGAGGGGTGCCAGCTCAGGTGTCGTCCACGTCACTTGACCATGGTTCAAAATTACGTGGTCCGTCGCCAAAAGCCCTCGTGCAGCTGAACAGTGCGACGTTAATCTTCACTCACTCACTCGCCCCACAGTTTCAGGGGAACACTCTGCCTTAATCTATAACCCAAACTGACTAAAAGTTGTAAAAGAAAAATGCGGAAGATTTCATCTATTCTTAAACGCAGAATTTCTTTTTGTAATGAAAAATTTCGATTTTAAAGAAAATTATCTCTTAAAGGTTGGTGGAAAGAATTCTCCGTAAATTTAATTTTTTTTTCATTTTCAAATGAGAAGCGTAAGTCCTTTTCTTTTAAAAAGACATTAAATATGAATTCTAATACAACTCCTTTCTTCGATGAATATTCCTTTAATAAAAATTTGAAGCAATGAATTCAAGATTGCGGGTTTATGAATCAAATTTTGATAGCGTTCAAAAATGAAATTAAGTTTGAAATTTTGAATTATATCACAGTTTTTTCCTTCTTTTAAAAAAAAAAAAAAAAAAGATATTTTTAAAATATTTTGTTGTATAGGGTGTTTTTTTAGAGGTATAGAACTTTAAATTGCAATAAAACAACGATGTATTATTCGATTGACATGAATTTTTTTTTATTCGAAAGATAATCTTGTGGTATTACATTTTAAATATGATTTCTGGCATAGGACTGCCACGGCTGGCTCGGATGTAGTCCAATCTGGACGTCCAATTTTCGATGACTTTTTCCAACATTTGTGGCCGTATATCGGCAATAACACGGCGAATGTTGTCTTCCAAATGGTCGAGCGTTTGTGGCTTATCCTCATAGACCAATGACTTTACATAGCTCCACAGAAAATAGTCTAGCGGTGTTAAATCACAAGATCTTGGAGGCCAATTCACAGGTCCAAAACGTGAAATTAGGCGGTCACCAAACGTGTCTTTCAATAAATCGATTGTGGCACGAGCGGTGTGACATGTTGCGCCGTCTTGTTGGAACCACAGCTCCTGGACATCATGATTGTTCAATTCAGGAATGAAAAAGTTAGTAATGATGGCTCTATACCGATCACCATTGACTGTAACGTTGTGGCCTTTATCGTTTTTGAAGAAGGATTCCACCAGCCCATAAAGCGCACCAAACACTCAGTTTTTCTGGATGTAACGGTGTTTCGGCATACACTTGTGGATTAGCTTCAGTTCAAATGCGGCCGTTTTGTTTGTTGACGTAGCCACTCAACCAGAAGTGCGCTTCATCGCTAAACAAAATTCGCTTATGAAAATCGGGAACAACGGCAATCTCGTTTTGGGCCCATTCGACGAATCTACTCCTTGCTTGATCATATTTAAAATGTAATGCCACAAGATTATCTTTCGAATAAAAAAAAATTCATGTCAATCGAATAATACATGGTTGTTTTATTGCAATTTAAAGTTCTATACCTCTAAAAAAAAACACCCTTTATTACTTTTGGGAGTTCTTATTGCACGTTTTTATAGAGATAATTCATTATTTAAGTATTTTCGTATATATTTTTGCTTTATTTTTATAAAAAAAAACACTGATAACTTACATGTAGTTTTAGTTAAGCTTAGTATGTTTGAAATTTTTAGTAACATATCTTTTCCTTGTTTACATAAATTAGTGGTTAAATGAGGATATAAGTGTGTATGTAGTAATAAAATATACGTACATGCTAATTATACCTTTTGCGAGTTTTATCTTTAAAATTGAATATTTGCAATAATCATCACAGTCTAATGGAATATATAAAATCTTTATGGAATATATAAAAACTTTATTTCTCAGAGGTATTTTACTATAATTAACACCACTGAGAACAGATACAAACAGAAATACGGAACTAGTTTTATATTCGGGGGCATGGCGCCAAGCAGCCCCTGTTGTTGCTGGAATGGGATCCAAGATGGCGGTCTAGCTGTATATATATATATATATAATTTAATGATACACAATAATTTTAAAGAATAGTTTTGAAATACATCGAAATCTATTTCAAATGAAGGATATAGGAAGAGATTAAGAACAACCGAGATCAATAAATAAATAAATAAATAATGAATATCAATATAATATAATAAAAAGTAACATGTACTTATATGCAGTACATAATAATCTTATAATATAATTTGATAGTAATTATATATAATATTCACACAGTATGTTTTAATAATTTCTATTATATATAATAATCATATAGTGTAATTTAATAGTAATTATAAAAAAGAATAATCATCGTATTGTAATAAAATAAAAATAATGCATAAGAATACTCTTATTACATAATTATAAATAATAATAATTATAAATAAATAACAATAATAATTATAAATAAATAACAAATGCAATAATATTTTGAAAAACAATTATAAGTAACGAATATGATACAATTATTGTATATAGTAATAATTGCATTTTTATTTGTTACATTATTAATAAAATAATTACGTAATATATTTTAAAATTAATAATGAATACCAATTACAAAGTACTGAAAACTTGCAATGTTCTAAAAACTACAAGTGCTTTCAACGAATTTCATCAAACAAGGAACGTTCAAATAAAGCATTTTTAAAACGTAAAATAAATGATTTATAGCGATAATTAAAAGTGCAACACTCATTCTTTTACTAAAAAAAATATCCTATTACTTACCCATATTAGAAATATCCATATTCGAAAATAGCACAAAATAAAAGACGGAAAAATAGAACAATTACACTACAATGGTTAAATTTTTAAAGAAATCGAATTAAAATCGTCTGAAATTAATAGGGTTATCGCGGGAGAAAAACCCCATTAAAAGTTATTTCTAATATACGTTATCCCCATGGCAACCACATCGCCAGACGATAAAAATATCAAGGTAACCATATTGTAATCTTATCACCCATCATGGCGCGTGCCCCCTGATATCAAACTAGCACCCTGAAATACTAAAGATTAAGGAAACAAAACCTATAATTTCACAAAAAACTTAGATTGTAAAACTGAATATACTTCCAGATCTTTTTAGCAGGAAAATATTGTAAAAAGTTATAGCAATAAGTTTATAATGGCATATTACCTACATCTATCCACAAATTTTGAAAGCTGAAATATTTTTAAGCTGTCATAATTTTTTAAAAAACCTGAATGTAAGATTGCAGCATTATTTTATTTTCTACAAACTATGATTGATATTTTTAATAAAATAAGAAAATAAAATGTTTTACACTAAAAAATGCATGCATTTGAAATTGCACGTTTACTTATAATGTATATAAAATAAGAATTTATTTTGATAAACATATTTTTATTCATTTTTTCTCATTCATTTACAGATTCTGTTGGAAAAGGTATTCATTTGAGTTGAACTGGACAAGATGGTTTCATGTCGCTCACACACATGCAAGATTCCTTCGGGCTTCAGTTGGTACTACTTTGGAAATTTTAAAGAATATAATTGTGAAAATATAAATGCTTTACCATCTTTTTTAAAACAATGATTACTATTAAAACCTAATATCGTTATGTGTAAGAATTTATTCAGATTTTAATAAAGTTACATGGTCAGTGCAGTGATTAGAGTAGTTTTAATTCAATGAAAGTGCTCCAAGTACTAAAACATCATTTGTGAAAAATATTTATACAGGGTATAATATTAACCCCTTAAGTGGTCAATGTTTTTGCCCAAAATGTTCGAAAAAATCGTATATTTTTATTGCATAGAATTGAGCACAATGCTAAACAAAATTAGAAAATAAAAGAATTTTATCTCAATTTTAAAGTTTTCACATTATTTTTTATTTCATAATTGTGGAACACAAAACGCCCTAAATGTTTGCTTTTTATAAGTACACTCTGCATGCTAAGAAGAATGTTTCACATATCTTGACAGTGTTACACCATACTTCAAATTGTGTTTGCATGTACATATGATCATATAAACATAAAATCCTCAACCGAACATGAAATATTTTTGTAAAGTATGAGAGAAATTCTTAAACCTTTTGATTGTATTGAAAAATATTCTAATTTCTCTCGCCTCTTCATTTAAAAAAACCAGGACTTGAATTTTTTCCACCGAAAAATTAATCATTTATCCCCTTGCGGACCTACGCCCTCGGGTACGATTTCCTCAAATCTCAATTTTTGCAGATTTGTATTCAACAAAAGAAGTATTCTTGCAAAACTCCAAATCTGAAAGTCTTATTAAAAAAAATCGGAAATTTTTAACTATAGCGCTCTTGTAACTACCCTCAGACCCTTTTGGGAATCTATTTCTGTACAACCTGCCCTTATCGGATCTCTATTCAACAAAAAGAACTTGCACACACATGGTATATTTCAAGACTATAGTCTAACAGTTTCGGAGGTCTCGTTATAAGTGAGTGAGTTACTTTTATTTTTTCAATTCCTAGTTCACTCTCTTCCTATGCATAGTTATTTCTTATATATATATATATATATATATATATATATCTTGTTCAAAATGTCAATCTTTAATAAAACATTATTTATTCATCCACTGAAGTTCAAATACATTTTTTAACTTATAGTGTATGCACTTGATGTTAATACAGTTTATTCGAATATCAATTCATTAATTAAATTTCCTTTTTTAATTTTAAATTTATTTCGCGTTATTTCTGACGAACTAGATCTAGCACCAACAGATGGCGCCAGTAAGATTTTATAACGATTTTTTTCTTGGCTTCAAATATATTTTTTTTTAACTTGTAGGGGATGACACTTGATGCTGATACATTTTTTCAAACATTAATTCATCAATTAAATTTAAATAACTAAAATAAAATTTTTCTCTGTTGACCTAAGTAGGAATTGACTTAAAAAAATTATATTACTTGTTTATATTTATAGATAGACACCCTTTTACAAAATTATTATTAATTCCCTCCAAAGTTTCGAAGCTATAGTAAAAGCACCAAGACGAATAGAGCAAAAAAGAATATTTGAATGAATACAAAAGCAATTCAAGCTTTATTTATATATCTTACATGTGTTCTATACGTGAAACCTTGCTTACATTACATATATTAATGCGATAGTCCTGTTTCTGCCGTACTGTACTTAATAAGGTATTATCAACGCTATTGACAGCACATGTTATCCGAAAACTTGGCCTTTCACATCAGTCCAAGTTTTCGCACTCCTTTTGCCAAGTGATGTAGCAGAATTGCATGAAAGGATATCGCGTTGTAACAATTCCCGCCACACAGCTGTGAATCGACTTCTTTGTAGAAATAATCATCACACCTGCATTTTGCAGCTGTATCTCGAAAGTTATTGCGTGGTCCCGCCTTGGACCTCTCCCGCAATCTTTTGACATCACGAGGGACCCTTTTCTACCACTAGCAGGATGTAACTGGTTGCTAAAAGACGACGGCTTCTGATCCCCGAAGCGAGATAAGAGAGAGTGGAGGAACCAGAGATGCTTTGAAACCTTCGAAGTGAGCAGACCCCAAAAGAGAATTCCTCTCACAAACCACATCACTTGAACTCTAATAATCTTTCAATAAGTTTCATAACTTCAATGTATAATCTGTAAATAATAGCTGTGACGTAAATAAACTAAATTTTTAAATTAATCAATATCACGCTACCGTTATTTATCTCAAACGTCACAGCGTACTCTCAATAATGTTGATAGTGCCATATTGAGTAGTGTGGCAGGAACTGCACTATCGTATTGATGTATACCATGTAACCATGGCTTCACACATAGAACATCTTGAATTGTTGTTTTTTCAAATGCTCTTTTTTGCAGTATTTGTTTTAGTTTTTTACTACAGCGCTTTGAAATCTATGGAGGAATATAATGAATAATCCTATATAAAGGAAAACTTAAATGTTTTTTACACGCCAGAAATTTCGACTTAGCTTACATGTAATGCTTGAGATAAACCGAATTTTGGATATTATAAATTCTATAGAATATATTATAAAATTTAATGTATTATAAAAGTGTAGTATAATCGACCAAGTTCAAAAACAATGAGTATAATTTCTGCTTCATATTCCGATCAAAACTTCAAGTTTTAAACTAAACAACACAACAGTGAAACCAACCACCGTCATCGCCAGGCCTTAAAAGTTCCTTCGAATTTTTACTCTTCTTCCTCCAACTTCCCGTCATTAAACCTTCAGAATTTCTCAGTTTCCAATCTTTGATCTTGCAAACAAACTCCGAATAAGTGCACAGCCCCATTCTAAAGCTCAACACACAACCCCCCTTCTATACGCTCACTTTTAATGAATCCTTCCATCTATACCTCCTTTTACCTTTTTGCTTTTACACATGTCTTGGTGATACGTCCCTGAAAACAAAGAACTCCCAAACAACGAAACCAATAACGGCTCAACCGACCTGAAGCTCTTAATAACGAAAACCGCTTCAGTCCTCGAAAGGTATCTGTACACAGAATCGACTCCGAAGAACCCCCCGAATGAATGAGTGAATGAATGAATGAATGAAAACTGACCACACATGGATATAGATCCTTTCGAAATTGAAGTCTGTCTCCTTGGACGGGGTATTCATCTCCTAATTGCAATCCCTGATCAATAGCTGATAGGGGGACGCGCAGTCTAAGCTTCATATACAAAGCGGAACGCCACAAATTGCGGATCACAGAGGAGCTTGAAGCAACCGGTGTAATCGACTGAGTGACCTGACTCAGAGGTACAAAGAGGTGAGTCAAGAGCCCCTTTCAATGGAGTGCAATGGGAGGGGAGTAATTGATCGGGGCTGGAAGGTCTGAGAGTGAAATGAAGTAAAGTAAATTCCTTTTGGACAACGACTGAAGATTTTTTAAAAGTATGGGGTTTCTAATCGGAAGGGGGGGTAAGTTGTAAGTATGCGTTCAGAAGTATATATTAAGGTAGTGTTTCCCAGAGTGTCGTACGCGTACCTCCAGGGGTACAGAAAGAGTTTGGTGAGGGGCACGCGTTGCACCGTAGTTTGGTGGGGATATGCAATGTGCCCCGTGCATCGTTGCGCCTATGTTCTTATGAGTCAAGTCAAGATAGTCTTGTGAGACGTGAGATGGTCCGGTGTGACACGGCGGGAATATACCACGCTTCGTTACAGACGGAATGTTTTTCAGAAGGATTCTTGAAAACAAAACATAAGGAGAGTGTACTTTAACATCATTCTGATTAGAAATGCAACATGTGTATCAGGATTTAGCAGAGAAAAAGTTCTAAAATACATCTTGCTATCTCCAACTTCATATTAATGTGAAGTTGCTTTTTCAGCATTTGTAGAATTTAAGTAAAAAAAGAGGGAACCAGTGGCGCACACAAGGGGAGGGTCCTGGGGGTCCGGACCCCCCCAAAGCCCTCGATTTTTTTCCGATTGATTGTAATTCTAAGTATATAGTACGAAAAATTTAATTAAATATTTGTTATTAATGATTAATTTTATTAATTAATGCTAATTATTTAGTCAATAATTAGTTTTTCACTGTGTTTTGTTCCAGAAAATTGACAAAATCAAAAGGAGCATGATACTAAAATGGTGAACTTTCGACCCCGGACCCCCCCTTGAAAAATTCCTGTGTGCGTAACTGGGGGGAACAGAGACTATTGGGCGCTGAATCACATCTCAGATTAAAATTAGCAACCTGGGAACTAAGTTATGACGATCTGTCATCTCAGCACAAACACTTTCATTCTTCTCTTTAACCCAAATAAATGTTATTTATAATTTAACTTTTATTTATATTTTACTGTGAATAATTTCATTTCTCTTTTCTTATTATTTTGTGAATGTCACAAAAAAAAAGAAATGTATTTTGATTGTTATTAAAATACACCAATTTTCTTCCTTGACGAGGGGTACTCAGCGTTACGAAAATTATAGAAGGGGTACACAAGTGTCAAAAATTTGGGAAACACTGTATTACGGAGTAGAAATATAAATGTTCGAAAGTGCGTTAAGATGCCAAAAATTATAGACATATTGTGATGAGCCCTGTCCGTGCCTTTCATTAATCCTCTGGAGAAAAATATCTAAAAAAATGTTGTATGTTTAAAATATCGCTTCCCGTAGAAAAACTAATTTATGTTAATTTGAGTGCTATTTAAACTAATGAAGTGAGAGTAGGAGTTGGTCGTTAGGCTGCTATTGAAGTTATATTAAGAAAGTCTATATCTGCAGTCCTCGGAGTTCAGAAGAAGAATCTTTCGTCCAAGTTATCCAATTGCTCCGGTCAACCCCGGACTAGTGCTATTATTTTGGATCGTATGAAAGCTAAGAGATTCAATCATTTGTCATACATAGTTTATATGGATTAATTACAATATCGAACCAAAATTTCAATACCGGTATTCGGTCTTTTTTTAGATCTTAATACCGGGATACTGGTTTTAATACCAGTATTAGTAATTTTTAGAAAAAGAAAGAAAACAGGTGTTTCTTTTTTTTTTATTTGCCAGTTTTATGAGAAAGTGTAAATATCTTAAAAAATAATTATAACAGTGAATGGAGTTCGCTTGTATTTCCTCCATTCACTTTAATAGCTTTTTTTTTACATTGTGCCAACATATTCTTTTCATATAAATAATGAAATAAACCGAAGTTTTTTTTATTTTTTTTTATGTTCTTTAAAGCTATTATTATTTATTATTATGGGTTGTTTTATTTATGTATGTATATCTAAAAAATGCTTAAAACTCTATAGTATGATTTGCAAATACAATGTAAATAACAAGTTCACCAATTTAAAAAGTATTGAAATATTATGCACTTTCTTCACAACTACAACCTTGTTTTCCCAGATACGAATATCAGACTACGAATCCTGCGCGTGTGCATTATCGCTCTGAACTGTAATAGAATAGTTTTGGCTCGCCTCCTTGTGGATAATTCGCATATTTAATCACTTCTCTTGATTGCACGATACAACTTTACATTCATAGTAGAATTAATTTCGCCCGTTAGGGAGACATAAAAACAAAAGCGTATACTAATTTGCTATGTTGACTATCCCCTGAACATATAGTAGAGACAATTTAAAGAATTTATAGTAAATACCGAAAAAAACGGTATTTAATCTTGTGAATACCGGTATTACCAAACTTTACAAATGGCTCAAATACTGGTATTTGGTATCCCGGTACTGCAATCTCTAATAGTTTAGGATAGTGATTAAGTCGATCACTGCCTTAGTTTATGACATTTTTTGATATTAATTTCAAAGATTAATAAATGTATTGCTTTTACCGTAATAGCTGATTATTCGGTACCTCTCTACCCACGACCGTTGGGTCTCGACAACTTCATGAAAGCCATATATAGGATAAAAATGACTCACTCATTCGCAACGATATCTACGAAACCATTAGACCTACAGACTTGAAATTAAACAGACATGTTTCTTTTTTGTTGAATAGAAGTCCACTAAGAATGGGTTTTGGGAAAATCGACTGCCAAAGGGGATTGAGGGTCGTTATAGACAGAAAAAAAGTTTTTGAACAGTTAGACCTAAATACCTAAAGTTTTGCAACCACGTTTGTTTTGTTAAATAAAGATCTGTTAAAAACGAGTTTTACGGAAATCGAGTCCCAAGGGGAGTTGCGAGGACGTTATAGAGGCAAAAATTCTAATTTTTGAACTATTAGATCTACATAGAAATTTGGGAAGTATGTTATCTTTTGTTGGAGCACAGATTTACTAAAAATAGGTCTGTGACGCAAGAGGTAAGTATACTTCCTCGTTTTAGTAGATTTTTCTATATAATCAGAAGCTTATTATAAATTCGTCTCTCAAACGCGTTTGAGGAAATAAATACTCAATTGAGTTCAAAATCTAATTTTTTTAGTCATTGGCATTAACCCTGGATTATTTATGCAGGAAAATTTCCCAGAACCTCAAAGTTCCTTTAAAATAGGGGGTAAACTTTTCCAGATTTTTTCAAGATGTTGCGGTCCACCCTGTGGCGTAGGTGCTTAGAGCTATTACAAAAGGTCTACAAAATATAGATTATAACTTAATGAGTTTGGAGAGAATATGCACTTACTTACCTACGTATTTACAATACAATAAAACCTACGCCTTTAAGACCGCCTTTAAGACCGCCTTTAAGACCGCCTTTTACTATATATATAAACGCAAGATACAATCATAATAACAGCCACAAATACACTGCTGGACAATTGCTAAGGACGGATAACACTATCATCCAGAGCAACCACAAATGAAAGGAAGCAAAATGTGGAAAATTAGAATAAGTGCGGGATATTAGTAAGAAGAAGTATGAGTATGCAAATTTTTCCCCACGTCTGTTCATCACGTGATAGCGTTCATAAGAGCTTTAAAGGTTTTGACGCGTGTGGACAGTTGTTGTTTCAAGTCAAAGTTTTACAGGAAAGATTTAATAGACGAACTTAAAATTTTTGGCATGTCTTCCCGACATTACATAGATGATTTTATGCGTGGCCGAATTATTGGAAAGATTGAAGAAGGGCAAAAAATAACAGATGTTGCCAGGGAGTCCGACATCGCTCACAGCGTTGTTTCACGGCTGTGGGAGTCATTTAAAACTACTGGAATGTATAGTAGACGGCACGGAGGAGGTCGTGTTAGAAGTACGACGCCTGCAGAAGACAGATATATCGTCCTATCAGCAAAAAAGAACAGGCGCACCACAGCTCATAAGGTGGCAAATCAGTTTCTTGCTGCCTCAGGAAAGCAGATCTCCCGAAAAACTGTTGCCAGACGTTTGAGGGGAGGAGGACTATACGCACGCAGACCTGTTGTGTGTGTCCCATTGACCAGACAGCACCTTACTGCCCGTTTGCAATGGTGTCGTGAGCATCACAATTGGACTGAACAGGACTGGCATGCGTACTATTCTCAGATGAGAGTAGGTTCAGTCTGTCATCGGATTGTAGACGCCAACTGATCTGGCGCGAGAGTGGTACTGCTTATCGTCCACAAAATATCCAGGAAAAGGACCGATATCCGACATGCAGTATCATGATGTGGGCCGGCATCATGATCAATGGCCGCACGCGCCTACATGTGGTTGCAAATAGGACTATGACGGGCCAACGATACATTGATGAAGTTCTACTGCCTCATGTTCGTCTTTTCCGTAGTACTGTCGGTAATAAATTTGTTTTTATGGACGACAACGCAACATGTCATCGAACACTCGCCGTTCAGGATTGTCTAGACAGCGAGGGTATTCAACGTCTCGTATGGCCAGCGCGTTCTCCAGATCTAAACCCCATTTAAAATGTGTGGGATGCTTTGGGGAGGCAAGTTGCTGGTCGAAACTATCCTCCGACAAACAAGAACACCCTCATCCGTGCACTCACAGAGGAATGGTATAAATTGCCTCAACAGCTGCTGGATAATGTTGTGCAAAGTATGGTACGACGTGTGGAATGTTGCATCACACTCCACGGTGGACATATCCCATACTGATACCTTTCTTTAAGGTGCCTGCTGACTTTTAGATGCATTGTTCCATTTCTCCGTACGCAGATCAAATGAACATTTTTTTTCTTTCAGATGTTTCACAGCTTTTGTACTTTCCAGAACAATAAATATTCTTTATTCTAATGTCTGAACAGTGTGGCAACTACATTTTATCCTACAAGGCCTCTCTCGCTTAATGTTATGCTACATAGCAATTTGTGATCCGTCCTTAGCAATTGTCCAGCAGTTTATAATATAAATTGAAGCATTTTTTATCAAACAATTAAAAATACATTGAAAAACAAGTAATATAAAAATCCTACTTAGATCAACAAAGAAAAATTTTATTTTAGCTACTTTTTATTAAATAGTTACAATTATTATAAATATGTATAAATATTACAGAATCACAACATTCTGGGGTAATTAGTCTTTATTAATTATCATTAAAGTATCGTATTGTCATCCAAAACAATAGTGCATAAAACAATAACATATAACATATAACAATAGTGCATAAAAAATTGCAGCTCAAACGAGCGTTTAAAACGTGAGGAAAAAAAACCTTTTCCAGTTTTGACACAAGTCACCAAAATGGTCGCTAAGTCGCCAATGTGGCTGTATTTGTAATTCTTTGAATAGTTAGTTTTAATCAATTAATTTTTATTAATTATATTTAAATTATTGTATTGTCAGCCAAAATAATAACGTATATTAAATTTCAGCTCAATTGAGCGCTTTAAAATGTATTTTATTAACGATTGAAAATCCCTGCAAGATAAATAAATAAACAAATAAATATATATAGAAAGAGTGTGAGTTATTAGTAGGAATTGAATTAAACATGTTAATCTAAAAGTTCTTGTATCTATAATCAAAAGAAGACTTGAATATTTCGGTATATAATTACTAATTGATAATCTTCAGGCGGCCACCCCAAAATGTCTTGGCGGTCCACCGGTCGATCGCGATCAATTTAATGCCTACCCCTGCTTTAAAATAACAAAACTGTCGAAATTTCTGTAAGCAATAATACAAAAACTGTGGTATATAACATCAATATATACCAGTTCGGAATTTTTCATAGATTTACTGCAGCAAGACTGAAAAAAAACACCGTAACATACGACCCCCCATTTTTTTTCAAGAAATGTCCCCATCCGTCAATACTTCACTTCACTTCACTTCAGCACGAGGCAAAACAGCAGAAACATCGACACTAATTTAAGCAAAGCGACATGGCGGAAGTAAGGGCAGTTTAGTCGGTGCATTTGGCCTCCCTCTTTCTCTCTCTCTGATGCATCTTGTAGGGGTGTACCTTAATTAACAGATTACTGCGACCTGCGTAAGCTGCTTTTAAACGAGATCGATGGGCATTTAGCCTCGAAAATGTGGAGTTATTCGTTCGTGAAAAAGATATATATATTTCTGCCCTCCTGTTCTCCATGTATTAAGATAAGCTGATGGCGGAAGGTTTGGCGAAAAGTGAAATTCCGGCGCACTCAAAGGATTATGAAGGGAAAAGCCTGACATCCCCCGACAGATTGAAAGACCCCCCGTGAAGGATGAATACCCATCTTTTCGAGATGGGTGGTGAAGGGGGAAATAGAATTTTTTTTATTCTTGATGTCTCTAGTTCAATTTATATGCAGTAAGCCCCCAAATTGATTCTATGTCGTTTGTTGTTTCAATATTTGTTACAAACAGGTTTTGGACAGGTTTAAGTAAATTGTTATTACTAATGTTTTTTGTTACGTAACCTATTTTAATTTAGTAATAACAAAAATGAATATGGATGGAAATGTTTGTGCGAGTCTTAATTTTTTTTTAAAGAGAGGTCTTAGGTTTAGTTTTGTTTTGGAATTAGGGAAAACTAAACATAATTTTTCTCATAGGAACTCTTTTCCACTTCACGGCCTTTATTTGGTTTCTTTTTTTTTAAGTATTCATGAAAATGTACGCAATATTTTAAATTCTCTCCATTCTATTACACATCATTGGATTAAGTTTCAAAGCTATTTCAAATGATGCAAGGCTCAGAAATTTTTAAGAAACGAAAACATGCTTCAAAAATATATAGTAGTAGTATATAGGAGAACTGGAGTTCTCTCCATTTTTAAAAGCCAAAAATAATAGAATATACAATGGATGAGTGTTCTCTAGTGTCGAATATAACAAAACGAGAGCTATTGGCGACGGACCTCGTAAATTCAAAATTCGGTGAGGTGACGAGGACGACCTCATCTGGCATCCTCCTGTGAAAACTGCTTCATCACTCCAAGAAAGAGACAGAGTTATATTAACGTGGATCTATGAACTACATGAGAGCTTTTGGCGACGAACTTCGGTCAAGTGTTGAGGACTTTGAGCCACGACTGATTTGACGGGCATCAGTGCCTCTACACCACAGGTCTTCAGTGGTACTAGGGCTCGAACTCTAGTGAACATGAGCTCGTGAGTGAGTGAATATTAACGTCTCACTATTCAGCTACTCGAGAGCTTTCAGCGACGGACCTCGTAATTCTGAGTCATGTTCAAGGGACGAAGACGACACCTAAGCAGGCACCCCCTCTCGTAACTTCTACACCCTACCAGTGTGAGTACGTTCGAGCCTCATCATATTTAACGTGCACCGGCCCCCCTCTGCACAGTGGGTCTTCAGCGGTACTAGGCTCGAACTCATGACACACCGTTACCTTGACCACTAGGCTACCAAGCCTTTCACCCTCAAAACTGCCAAAACCCCAACAAATAATTGGCTCGACAAGGTGCTAAAAAATAGTCTAGAGCATCAGATACCAGGTACACAACCGTGTCCTGAAATTCCCGTGTATTGCGAGGTTGTAGCGTTGTAGCCTTATATCAATTTTCTAGATGGAACACACAAATGTTCGATTGGTTTCATATAAGATGAATTCTTAGGTCAACTAAAAGTATAAATTTGCAACATCTTATCGGTCCTCCGCAGCCGAGAAAACCAGCGTTTCTATTGTGCTCAAACTGAGGAAGATCTCTCAGACCCACTATGAATACCATCGTGCGTTAGCATTACAAGTAATGAGATAGTTGATAGACTGGCCAAAGAGGGTAGTGAGAATGAAACGGCTACTGTCACTTCGCTTACCTATCAAGAACGATATTCAAATGAAGAATCATAACTTAATTTAATATGGCTTATTCCACCTTCACACCAATCGTATACAGGAACGTCCCCTTGCTCTCTGCTGGAAATCAAATGTGACCGTGGCTCCCAGACTACTCTGGCTAGACTGACTTGAGATGTAGCCACTTGAAATGTCTTTCCTATAATAACGGCTGAAAAATTCCCCACATTTAAAAAGGGCTGTGACCATCCAGCATTACTGGATCAGATTCTGGGCTGCATTAGATTTTCTAAGGGGGAGTTAAGACATCCGATCAACTTATAGATTTTTCGGCGTTCAACAACCTTCTGGAGCTGATTTGACATGCATCAGATCTTTCGATGACAAGAAACATAAATTTACCAGAAGGTTCTTCGAACAACTCCCTGACGATTCAGCCGTTGTGAAATCGCGCATTATCCTGTCGTCAAACTCCATCTCTCATTGGGAACACTCTCTCCATGAAGGAGTATTTGGTCTGTAATGTTCACATAGCACACAGACATCATAGATTTTTCTATGAGAATAATGGTTCTTGAGGTAGTAAATATTAAAGTCGCACTATTCAAATGATGGTTCCTAATGAGCTGCATAAAAACATCTACCATTGCGGCGGTGTGATATCTATATATAACCTAGTACCAAACATCACGCGAAGACAATAGTTTTGGCGTGATCGATAAAGTACTTGCGTACGAAACGGAAGGTACACAGATCAAATCCTTTCTTCCTACATTGGTGACCCGGACGTGCAAAGGAACCGCGCCTTTCACGCGCCACAGTCGTGGCGCCATCTATCCACCGCAAAAGCAACTAAGCTATCAGACACTAATGAGGCAACTAAGTCGTCCCACAAAGCCGTCTCATACAAATGGCGCAATTCTCAAGCCATCACGCACGAATGACGCAACCCACAAAGTGACGCAACTGCTCACATGCTCGCCACGAATATGGTATCGTTCGCTTGCCTATTCGCCAAATCACTGGCATGGGGTATATGGCAGTGTGATATATATATATAGCCTAGTTCCAAACATCACGCGAAGATGATCGTTTTGGCGTGGTTGATAAAGTACTTGCATACGGAAGGGAATGTACCCAGATCGCGCGAATCCTTCCTTCCTTCACCATTATAAACCCCCTACAACTTGTATCCAATCAACTGTGTTCCCAGGCGCCAGGCTTTCCGTTGGAAATCGACGTATTCACCCTCGAAAAACCAATGTGATAGACCAGAAAACGTAATTCATCGAACTAAGTATGTGACGGGTCTTTACGTGACCTTCAACTAATCCTCTTGGGGAATCTTTGGGCTAGCACTCGCGTTCATTTCACAGTTATCCCTCTCAAGAAGAAACCCTGATGTGCAAACTAATTAGAGTACATAAAGTTAGAATTTGATAATTGTAGGGCAGAAGGAGCGGAGCATCTAAATGTAGCAGTACTAAGGTGGGATTTAGGATTTACGCATCTTGACTTAAGGACGGAGTTTGGCTACTAGACTAAATTAGTGGATCAGGAATTAATAGGTTAGGATTGATTAAAGTTAAGCTGATCTGATTATGTGCGCTTATTCACTTAGGGTTGTTGCTTTCTTCATATCACTCCTAGGGCTTCCTTTTGTAGTTTACTTTGTTGTTGACTAGTACAATTGAATAATAATAAATTATATTTATCATGGAGAGTTCTGGTCACACACACACACTTCGTTCTCTCCCACATCTTTAGGTAGACAGGACAATGAGGAAGCGATTTCAGAAGGAAGACGTTTACAAGTGACTTTTTTCTATTCGTTTTTGGTCCAATGTCGATGTTCCATAACCCATTACAGGGGCTGTTGGCATGATGTGTCGTCAAAACAGGGACGTGATTCGAGCGCCGTCTGCGTAGACCCATACTATACGCAGCCAGTGCTCGATACGCACCCGTCCGGGTCATCACTATTGTAACTTCCGGTGATATCGGTCCTTGTAGTCCTTGGGTCTCTGGGAACAACATATATCAGTTACACTGCTCTCCTCTGGGATCCATACATCGCAGCCGAAAAAAAGAACTGTCAAATAAATTGGCGTTAATGATAAAACATTCGCGTGCTGTATTCTTATTCTCATTACTTATTTCAATTTGTGTCGTGTAATAATATGTTACTGCGTTTTCTCGAGTGTTTTGTGTTATTCGGTAAGTATATTTTTCTGCAATAAATAAAGTATACTTGAAAAAATGAAAACAAATGGGGTGTAAAATTTCACATGAATGCCAATTGATTTGACACCCGGATCCCAAAAGCTACATTTGTGTATTTTTTTAATTTTTTTTATTTATTTTACGTTTAAATAAACTAAAATAAACAGTTACAAATTTAGCAACCTTATGGTTTTGTAAGGATAATTAAAAAGAGTGTTGAAAGGGCTTCTACATATAAGGCGGTCCGAAGTAATTTTTAATTATTAGAGTAAACATGAAATTCCATAATAAATCCGTTATGGTATTACTTGTATAGAAATGTTTTCACGAAACTTGAAAGTTTAATTATCACCAATATGGAATTTTCTCAATGATTCTATCAACACTGAGTCACAGAAATAAAAAAATATATATCTTTCATAGCTGTTAACTCATAAAATGAATGAAAAACGTTTCACCTTGTGTAAAACTTATTTTAAACATAAAAAAATTATAATAACTGCAGCATGAAAGTCACGATCGTGACAGCTATCCAATCCCTCTCCCGCATACGCGCAGACATAGAAAATGGCTTTTTAGTACCTTAGTTAGATCTTGTTTTATTAATTTACTCTGCTCTCTCTCGAAAATTTGTCAACACCTGATATAGATCATGGGTGTCTAAACTATGACCATTTGAGGGCTACATTGACCAAAAATAAAAATTTCCTGGGCCACACACTGTTTTTTCAACAAGTTAAAATAAAAATTAACTCTATGTAGCTTAAATTATATAAATTAATGAAATGGATGAATGTGCTTTTGTTGAACAAGGAAATCGATATCGCGTTCAATAGGTGACGCTGTAATTCTTAATGCATTTTCAAAATGTTTGTCATTAATATTTGCCCAATTTTTTTTTTGGGGGGGGGGAGGTATGTATGCTTCATTCTTGAAAATAATTATTTACAAACATAGGTGCTGCCAAAAAGCTGAAAACGTTAATGAACCCTGATTGTGAAAATTATGATATTTATATTAATTAATTTTTATAAGCAAATATCCATAATGAATATGAATTGTACTATTAAAGAATTTGATACAATAATTAAAAAAAAATCAAAATACAATGCAATACACTGCATACAAATATTGTAATTCTTCAAAAAATTCGTCGTCGAGTGGATACAGACATAATTCGAAACGTAAATTCTCATAGCCTACTAAGATATTTTTATTTAAATTTTTATTTCAAAATAAGTGTCAACGAATCGATCATAAATGAAAAATAATGCAAACACACACATTTATTTTTTTTAATAAATGTGTACATTTAAATATTTCTATAATTAGCACTTGGGCCACATTTTAAAGGCTTTTGGGCAGCATAAGACCCGTGGGCCGAACTTTAGACAAGCATGGTATTGATTAAACACAAATCATTCAATGGGTCAGATATTTTTGCTTGCTAATAATATTAAAGTTTAATATTCACTACACAGACATACATAATTGCTTTTCTTTTTTTATTTTAATGAAATATCTTTCCTATGTGAAAGCGGAACTAAAGCTGTCTTAGAAAGTAAAGCATAAGAAAACTCATTTAAAAAACTATAACACGCCTACTAGAAGGTTAATATAGCATGCGCGCATATTTGCATATTTTTAAATTATAAATATTTAAGTCCAGAGATAATTTAAAAGGTTTTCACAATGTAAAAATAAATATGAATTATACCTGGAATTTAGTATACTAATAGACTGAAATTCAGTTTTAAAAATCTGTTGAGATTATCTTGCTTTAATGTCGTTCTAAATAAAATTATACTTTACTTCTCGTAATTTTAATACATAACTAAAGCTAAAAAGACTAACACATCGGAAATATTTGAACGAAACAACACACTCCAGTTAAAAGATTCTTAAACTGTATTTACTTACGCATAAAATTTATTAAAAAACGCACTAAAACCTTAAAAGCCCGTCCATCCTTTTTCTTACGATAAGACTCTTAACATAAATGTGCCATTTCTCAAAAAGGTATTATTCAGAAGAGAGATCTGCCGTGAAGAGAAACCGCTTTTAAAAATTAACCACTTCCCTCTAGTGACAAATGTCGTTCCCCCTCTTTAAGAACACCCTTCAACACACACACAAATCAAATCAATTCTTTTCCAATAAACTAAAACCCCTTTAAAAAGTTCTTTGATTTCCCGCATTTCGAAAACAGGAAGACAGTGCCGTCACTGCAACCGGACTTTTAACTTGAAAAGAACAAACAGCTTGCTTTGTTAATGGTTTCTAATCCTTCAAGTTACGCTCAATCAAATGCAAACATTGTGTTGTTATTCCCTTTGAAGTATCTGGCATCAAACAAGACTTGACGATATGTTTACCTGAACCCTGAAGGCCCTTTTTTTGTCTCCCCCTGTTTACAGAGCAACATCTAATTGCAGCAGGGGCTGCTGTTTAAATTGAAATTCCATCCCCTCACAGAGTTCCACTAAAAATTTAATCTTGTACCACTGTCTCGCCGAAATGGCAGGGCAGAGTAAATTCCATTCCCTTGCAGGGCTTAACGTTCCAATTAATCAGCTTAATTTCATTGCGAAATATTAACGAGGAAAAGCCTTTCCACTGTCGAAACTCACATTTATACATCAATCTCGGTGGGCCGGTTGCCCAAAATAAGTGATTTAGGTAATGGGCCTTCAACTCAAACGTTTCGTCTGCTCTAATGAACTGTTTGCAAGCGGATGAATTGAGTTTTAGAAGCCATTTTACTTACTGGGAGGAGGGGGAAAAAGTCTGCCGCTGCTTTTCTTCTGGGGGTTCTGGGGACCTAGCGATAATGGTTTCCCTTCCGGTGTAAGGGATTTGCCTGATGACTCCTTGGGGTGTTTGGTTTTGCAGATTTTGTATTTCTTTGCGTCATTTAGATTGGGGTGATCGGAGTGACATGTTTAAGTGGACTGGTATTGCCTTAAACAATTTTCGAGTTTAAAGGGGTTGGTCGTTTTATTAGAAGGGAACGCTTGATTTGGTGACTTGTTTCGTATGAGAACGTTGACAGATAACTGAATTTGAGCTTGAAGAAGCTAGATGCATATTTTGCTTTACTTTTGAAGAAAAATAACCAAACATTTACGATTAGTTCGATCAAATTTGCTTTCATGGGAAAAAAAAAGAAAAGCAAGTAATAGAAGAAAAAAATTTTAAGTCAATTCCTATTTAGATCAACAAAGAAAAATTTTATTTTAGCTACTTTTTATTTAATAGTCACAATTATATATATATGACAGAATTACAACATTAAGTGGTGATTAATTTTTATTAATTATGATTGCAGTATCTCGTATTGTCATACAAAACAATCGTGTATATAAAACTTCAATTCAACTGAATGCTTTAAAACGTGGGGAAAAAAACCTTTTCAAGTTTTGACACAAGTCGCCAAAAGGGTCACTAAATCACCAAAAATGATGCCAACGTGGCTGTATTTGTAATTCTTTAAATAATTACTTTTAATCAATTAATTTTTATTAATTATAATTAAATTATTGTATTTTTATCCTAAATAATCATGTTTATAAAATTTCAGCTCAATTGAGCGCTTTAAAATGTATTTTATTAACGATTGAAAATTCCACCTAGGTAAATAAATAGATATTGTGAGCTAATAGTAGGAATTAAAAAGAGAGAGAGAAAAAAATAGAAAGAGAGAGAAAGAGAGAGAGAAAGAGAATAAAGAGAGAGAGAGAAAGAGAATAAAGAGAGAGAGAGAAAGAGAATAAAGAGAGAGAGAGAAAGAGAATAAAGAGAGAGAGAGAAAGAGAATAAAGAGAGAGAGAGAGAAAGAGAAAGATAGAGGAAAAGATAGAAAGAGAAAAAAGAGAACAAAAACAGGATAAAAACTTTTTTATATACTTTGTGAAAACAAATACCCAATAACCTAAGTACCTAATATATTCCATTATGATTTCGACACACCTCGAGTTTAAACTTTAGGTTGACTTAAGAAACATCATTTCCTAAACTTTTCTTATTAGACAATTGTTTCGATTCATCCTATTATTTTTTACTTACAATAGCTATTCTTCGGTCAGTCTCGGTTGGTTTTACTGACTAAAATCCTATTTTTTCCATCCATCACTAAGTAAACATGACCTGTCATCTAAAACAAAACTTTAAACTCAAGAAAATAAAAAGGAGATTGAATGATAAGGGTTGCAAATTTAGAAAGATTTCTAAGATATCCTCCGAAGAAGCGTCATTTATCAAGACAGTTTATCTCACGGAAGAAAAAAAATAGGTCATTTTTAAAGAAAATACATTATGGGTCTTAAATCCTTTACTTTCCTTCCTTAGATAATTTCCTTGTGGAAAATTAACTGCTGGATTTGCATTACGTTAGCAATCCAGTAAGAAAAAGTTGTGAAAAGCCTCAATGGAATAATCGAAGATGACAGAGAAAGAAACAAGGCACTATTTATTAGACTAAATAGGCTGGAGCCTAGAGACCTAACTAACCCAGACGGAAAGAGCTCAACCCTAAATGCTTAGAACTATAGAGAATCAAAGCATTCCCATACTAAAATCTTATTAGTTCTTTTAACTGAATATTTTTCTTGAAGAATAGAGTAGAGGGTCAAATAATTCTCAAAGAAAAAATTGTATAAGTATAACAGTATTCCTGAGAAAGGATCTGAAGTAAGGGACATTGTAATGACTTCAAACAGCTCTTGGATACTATTTATTTTACAGTAACAAAATTCGTCAAAATTAGTTTCATAACAATTTAATTGTAAAATGAGTCCACAGAAAAAAATTCCTCTTTTGCTGCACTGACTTATTTCTGTCGCATGAAGTGTTTCTTTAGAGAAAAGTCCTATACATAGGATATGTCACTGGGGTCCACAATTCACTCTCTGTAATCCCACATCGAGTTTGAGTGAGCTCGTTGTCTCTAAATCAGCCGTGCAGTTGCACCTTCGCAATTTCCACGGTTCCAAAATCCGCCTTAATTCGCGGACTCAGTATAGCTGTATCGCCAGTCTACCGCTGAAGGGACCTGCAATCGGTTCCCTCAAGTAAAGTCTCCACGGTTCGGAATCCGCCTTAATTCGCGGACTCAGTATCGCTATATCGCCAGTCTATCGCTGAAGGGACCTGCAATTGGTTCTCTCAAGTCAATCTCTCTAGATTA
Source organism: Trichonephila clavipes (assembly GCA_019973935.1). Classification (NCBI taxonomy): domain Eukaryota; kingdom Metazoa; phylum Arthropoda; class Arachnida; order Araneae; family Nephilidae; genus Trichonephila; species Trichonephila clavipes. Next base: position 837,767 of record BMAU01000459.1, on the reverse strand, counting down.
CCTCTGCCCTTGGTACTCCCTCGCTCTTCTTATAAACTTCTTGTTTCTCCCGATCCCTCACCTCCTAATCCCTCTTTGATCTCTTTTTCGTAGGCCGCCTATGGCGGGAGTCTGTCTCGGCTCGTATTGTATGTTCTCTGACGCGCTGTCGTCACCGAATCGTGAGAAAACGAACGCACAATGGTACGGTGTCTCTTTTGATTGTTGGAATAGCCTGGGGGGGAAGAAGAGTCAGAATTTTTGATCACCCTTTTGCGAAATTCTTTCCCAGCAATTAGGGAAAGACTGGAATTTCCCCCCGTCTGTCGGCACCCCTCTTAGCAATTAGGGTGTGATATCCCCCCTTGGGAGAATATCTCTGGGAGTATCAGTGTGAGCTAGAGGCGTAGGATTAACGAAAGGACTAGAATCAAACATTATCTTAATATGACTTTATTAAGATATTCAACTTAAACCTTTAACAAATTAAATTATAATAATTAATACGAGAGAATCTACGATGGCAAAATACGCAACACACAATATATATATATATATATATATATATATATATATATATATATATATATATATATATATATATATTTACTTAATAAGACTTAATCTAATTCAGACCACTATCAATAACTGAACCGCCTAATCACCTATTCTAATATTAAATAGTCAATCCTACCTTATTACAGCTTGGAGAATCACTCTGTATTGACTTGTATGCACTGGTGTGCAACTTGAATTAAATATATTCGATCACTTATAACTTCTAATCACAGTCACGTAAAGCTCATTCATACTTGAACCACGATTCCTCTATTGGACATCAACTACCTGCCAATTTCCATCCACTATCACAAATTGCCATACATTGCCCTCTCGTTTACTTTAAGTTCCGATATTTAAAAGCTTGTTCATTTGCCTCTTTCATTCACAATTCACTTCTTGGATTCGGTTGGAAAAGAGTTGCCATTAATTCTGGCCCAAAGAACATGTTAAAGAAAAGACGCGTGAGCCCGTCACAAGGGGAAAGAGACCGGCTTCATCACAACATTAACTGTATCCTATTTAACTGACAGTAAAATACCGAAAAGGTCATTCCAATGATATCTGAAACATATTAATTAACTACTGTTTCCATTTATATGTTTTTCCTTTATGTGCTTTAAATGCTGAACATAATTTGCTTCCAATATCTGCAGTGGCCATAGTAGCCAAACAGTCATGGTCACAAACTCGTGGCCGGTGTGTCATCGGTATCACCAAAGACCCGCCGTGTAAAGGGGTTGATATACTTTAAATCATGTCGAGGCTCAAAGTACTCACGTTGCCAGAAAATCGAAGTTAGTTGAGTGGGGTGTCAGCTCAGGTGTCGACCTCGTCACTTGACGGTTATTCAAAATTACGAGATCCGTAGGCAATAGCCCAAGTGTTTGTTTATAGTGAGGCGTAACTAAGCACTCACTCCTATAATTTCAATAAAATTCGTTTGAATACATTTTTTTTAATATGGAAGAGATGTTGCAAAAAATTAACAATTATCAAACAAAAACAAGCATCTGAATTCCTTTGACAAATCAATTTTCAGGGAGAAAGAAATATTAAAATAGAAAAACAAACTTCGCGGTAAATGTGGAAGAGGCTCTTATGGCTGCTTTCGCCATATGTACGAGAGTGTTAACTTGACGCGGAACACATTTTTTCGGACAGAAAAAATACCTCAATTTTTATAAGAATTTGCGCGACATTGTAACTCATGCATTCTTTTATAATATAGTGTTTTTAAAATTTCAAAATATCTAATAAATAATTAGTTTTTCCTTTTAACATGTGAAGGTATAGCTCATTTAGCTTTACGGTATAGAAAAAAGAATGCAAAACACATTTTACAAAAAAAAAAATGTGTCAAATCGGATAAAAATGAGTAGTATGATAAAATAAGTGATTCTCGACAGGATAGTATAGCCAGAATATAATATTAATATATGTTTGAGTACTTTAATAACTGAAAAAGTATTCCGAATTCGGACCCTATTCTTTAACATTAGCCGAAGATAGCCTTATGGCTTATAAATTTTTATTTCCTAGTATGCATGGAAAAGTTAAGCCCCCATTTTGGAAGGAAGTGAGTTTCTTTAAGAATTATGATTATATTTTCTGTACGAAAATTTTTCCCAAATTGGAACCCTCTTATTTCATATCAAGTAAAAAAAGGGAATCCTAGTCTCTGAATAGCCAGTTTCAGCCAGAATTAATTGATTGATTGATTATTAAAGTTGCATTTCAAAGCTACACGTAGCTTATGATTCTGAACCACGTTCAAGTGACTAGAATGACACTGAGCTGGCACTTTACTCTCCAAACTTCCACATCACGCAGACCAAGTGAGAACTTTGGACCTCTAAAGAGTTAAGATGTCTCAGGGGTGTTAACTTTCCTTAGATGTCTGAAAATATAAACAATTTTCAAACACAGGAGGTATAATTCTTTTAAACTTAAAATTAAATCATTCGAATCTTTTACACATTTATAAAGGAATGGGGCTTCAGAAAAGTATAAAATGTTTAAAATATAATAATAATTTTAAAAATTACAAGCATATGAAAATAAGAAACTTTTCTATAAGAAATATTTATTAAGTTTTACGTCGCGCATGCTGTTTTCTAAAATAGTAGCTATAAGTTGATTTATAAAGTTAAATGTATTCTTATTACACTGTGACTATTTTTATATAAATAGAATAATAACTTACATATTTTAATAAATAAAATACATTTTTAAAAAATATTTTAAAAATTGCAATATTTTACAAGTATTTTGAAATACAAGATATATAATACTAAAATTAGATAGGGTTTAAAGAGTATGATGCATTTTATAATTCTATAAAGTTTTATACATCAGAGAGAGAGAGACTACTATCTTAGAAAATAGCGTGTGCAACGCAAAAAATAATATTTATCATAGAATTTTCATATGCTTATGATTTTTAAAATTATTATATTTTAAACATTTTATACTTTTCTGAAGACCCATTCTTTTATAAATAATGCGTAAAAGATTCAAATCATTTAATTTCAGTTTAAAAGAATTATACCTGTTTGAAAATTGTTTATATTTTCAGACCTCTAGAGAAATTTAACACCCCTGAGACCCCTTCGCACTTTAGCTTCTTTACACAGCGTATCGTCCCATGATTCAACAGAAATTAATAAGAGTTTATTAACGTCATACTCTAAAGTAGTGGTTTTCAACCCATGGCCCGCTGAAAGCATTTTAGTGGCCTCTCATTTCAATTTGAGACAATTTCAAAAATAATTCCCTTGTCTGATTTCTGTCGTAAAAACGCCCTTTTCCCGTTACTTTTGACACTTCAAACATTTCACTGATGTGTTTGACATCCATTTGAGATAAAAAAAAATTTAAATAACTAATTTTTCAAAAATTTCTCTGAATCTAAAATAATATTAAATATAAAAAACCTGACTATGCCTAAAATCTCAGGAAAGGTGGACTATTTAAGAGGTTTTCAAAGTATTTAAATACGACTTCCATGCAACTTTTTGAAACCGATAATATATATACAGTCGGACCTCTATATAACGAAGTCGCTAAATCCCTAAAAAAAAGTTCGTTAAGTAGCGGTTCATCTTTCAATTTTCTTTTTATAAACCACATAAAACAAATTTTATACTCATAAACACTATATAATAAAAAAAGTAATTTTTCACACCTCTTTGTAAATTAATATATCTATATATTTTATACATCTTACCTATAAAAAAAGAGAAAAAATGCAAGAAAAGCTTATTGTTGTCTTTATCTACTTCCTGAAGAATTAAATGTTTTTATTTGATGCTCAAGTACTTACGTTTTGACATTTTCGAGAAAAAAGAAACGAAGTTACCAGCACGACTGATCAATACTACAAATGAACAGAGACAGTTCAGGGACAGGAGACTTAATTGAGGGCGGAAGGGGGTATCGGAGATGTTTCCAGAGAATTGGACAAAAGGGTTACAGGTTGCACTTCTTGGATGAAATTCCCAGAATTCTATTGCTCTCAGTGAGTTAGGCATCTAATAAAACTAGTTCAAGATTTATGACCACCATTAAATGTGCTAAAAGAGAGAATAACTTGAAAGTCCAGAAATTCTTCAAAAATAGGGAGAAAAAAATTAATCATAAGAGAAAAAGTTCGTTATATAGAAAATGCACTTCGCTATTGGGAGGTTATTTTACAAAGAAAATCGTGAAATGTGCTTGGTTCCAGAAAAAAGTTCGCTATATAGAGGTTCGTTATACGGAGGTTCGACTGTATACACAAATCTGTAAACACCATATATTCTCTCGGAATCAGTTGTAATCTTGTAAAACAAACCTTCCTTTTTATATAAATTTCCTGACTACAATATTTTTTTGGCAATTGTGTGGCCCGTGGATCACTGTAAATTTATTCATGTGGCACGCGGATCACTGTAAATTTATTAATTTCGCCCTCGGGCGTTAAAGGTTCAAGACCCCTTATTCTAAAGCAACGCCTGGACACTTGTCGACGGACCTCGTAATTTTGAACCACGGTCAAGTGACACGGACAACATCCGAGACCACTCTCTTAGCTTCCATACCACACCAATATGAGGTCTTTGCGCCCCGACAGATTTAACGTGCATCAGCCCTCTACACATCGCGTCTACAGTGGTATCAGCGAGTGTTTATCAACGCCGTAGAATAAAACAACACAAAGTTCGTTGGAGACGGAACTCGAAATCTTGAACGATGATTAAGTGATGAGGACGACAGTTGAGCTTACATGTCCCTTTCCAAATTTCCACACCTCACCAAAGGGAGAACTTTGAGCTTCGAGAGATTTAACGTGCAAGGATGGCCTTTATTGGAACTAGGTCTCGAACGCATGACACGCCAGCCACGAGTCCGCTACCTTAACCAACCGTGGCCCTCACGAATCCGTGAGTGAGTGAGTAATATTAACGTCGCACTGGCACTGTTCAGCTACAAGAGGTCTTTTGGCGACGGACCAAGTAATTTTGAACCATGGTCAAGTGACCACGAGTCCGTGAACATAACCACGTTAATATTCAGTCCTTGAGTGAGTGAATATTAACATCGAACTGGTCAGCTACACGAAGGCTTATGGCGACGTAATTTTCAAACATGGTCAAAATTGGTCATGACGTGGTAAACCATGGTCATTGGTAAACTCTGGTCAAACGAGGACGGTACCCGAGTTGGCATCCCCTCTCCTAATTACCACACCACACCAACGGGAGGACGTTTCAGCTCTCGACAGATTTAACGTGCATCGCTCACCTACGTGGCGGAACTTCAGTGGCACTAGGCTCGAACTCGTGACACGGCGTCCACGAGTTCGTTACCTTAACCACTTGCCTACCGTGACCATGACCCCTAGGGTACCGATGAAACATGATTCAACAGAAACAATATCAGCCACGAGTTCGCGACCATGACCACGTGGCTACCACTGCCTTAATTTGGGGGGGGTAACTATGTTTTCCCCTGTATCATACGAATCCCATTTTATCCAAAGATTAAATCAGATGAGACGATCCCTATCCATGGAAACCAAGGTCAAAACTCAATAGAAACATTTGAATGCGTAAGTGCTTATGTCATTCTAGAGACTTAGCTTACGACTTAAAACTAACCCGAAAGAGTGCTCTTAAGAAGAAAGATTAATCTGGCATTTTGCACACACTATTACACTTTATACGCGCCGCAATATGCTCCTATTTCGTGTTGAGATTTTCATTAAATCTAATTAATATTCCAGAGCGAGTTAGTGTGCCCTGAGAAAATTAAATTTCCAGTCAGTTCTAAATGGAGGGTGTAAGCCGCAATCTTGTAATTAAACGAGTAATAGTGCCTATAGTCTGTAATTGAATGCTATTTGAAAAGCCCACAAGATGCTGGCTTTGGCGGATTAGATTTTCTCCCCCAGAAAATCTCATCCGACTTGATTCACGCTTCTAATTGGTTCTTAACCGATTCCGATCAATTTCCGGGGGAACGGTTAAAAATCAACTCCGAAATCACGCGTGAAATTATAACCTGAACTTTAAAAGGATGATAGGAACAACTTCTTTGGAAAATAAAATATGTGTATTGTGTGTGGCGACTCTTCAACTTTGTTAATTATATCACTTAAATCACGTATAATTATTATTTATCTGTCGTATATTAAGAATTTCGTAATACATTCGAACCTCTATATAACGAACCTCTGTATTGAGAATTTTTCTATGTAGCGAACTTTTTCCTGGAACCATAAACATTTCACGATTTTCTTCGTAAAATAACCTCTCTATAGCGAAGCGGTAAAGAACTTTTTCTTTTGTGATTCACAATTTTTTTCTCCCTTTTTTAAAAGTATTTTTAAAAAAATTTCAAGCCATTCTCTCTTTAATACCTTTTATGGTGGTCATAAATCTTGAACTGGTTTTTGTTATATCCTAACTCACCGAGAGCAATAGAGTTCTGGACCTTTTATCCAAGAAGAGCAACCTTTAACCCCCATTGCCTAGTTCACTAGAAATATCTTCGATATCCTCTTTCACCCTCAGTGAAGTTGTTCCTTGTCCCCATGTTCTAGTTATAAAATAATGTATGTTTAATTTTTCTTGTCTGCTTTACATTAGAAAACGTCCTTAAAATTCATTAATTTTAATATAAAATTATTTTCTTAATATTGAAAATACAGTGTATTCTTCGATTCTTGTTTTCCTTGCAGTTTTTTTTTTTTTTATGGGTAAAATATATAAAATAAATATATATTAATTTTAAAAAAGGTGTGAATAATTACTTTTTTATTATAGTTTTATGAGTTTCAAATTTGTTTTATATGGTTTATAAAGTGTATTAAAAGATGAATCTCAATATAGCGAATTTTCCATATATCACACTTTTTTCCGAGAGTTAGAGACTTCGTTATATAGAGGTCCGACTACATTTTAAACTTTAGTGGCTGTTTTCACCTTTAACTGGATCCGGATTTCAGTGAGTGCTATTGGGGATGGATCATGATCAAGTAATAAGAGGTCAACAACCGAGTTGGAACTCCCCTCTCCAAATTCCCATGCGACGCCTATAGAAGGACATAGAACCTCGACAGATTTAACGATCATCAGCCCCTTCATGCAGCGTGCTTTCAGGTGTAAACTTAGTCTTGGACTCAGGACACACCAGCCACGAGCTTATGAGAAACAGAGTGAAATTAATGTCACACTATACTCGTATGACGGTGGGATATCTATAAAAACTAGTACCAAGCATCACACGAAGCCGATCGTTTTGGAGTGGTTGATAAAGTACTTGCGTTCGGAACGGAAGGTACGCAGATCGAATCTTCCTTCCTTCATTTGTGACCCTGGCCGTGCAAAAGAACCGCACCCTTCACGCGCCACAGTCGTGGCGCCATCTATCCACCTCAAGAGAAACTAAGCCGTCAGACACAAATGACTCAATTCTCAAGCCGTCACGCACGAGTGATGCAATCCACCAAGTGGCAACTGCTTACATGCTCGCCACGAATATAGTACCGTTCGTTTGCCTATTCACCGAATCACTGGCATGGGGTATGTGGCGGTGTGATATCTACATAAACTAGTACCAAACATCACGCGAAGCCAATCGTTTTAAAGTGGTCGATAAAGTACTCGCGTACGGAACGGAAGGTGTTCAAATCGAATCTTCCCCCTTCACTCGTAAAACAACGCGATGCCTATTGGCGACTGACCTCATAATTTTAAACCTCGGTCAAATGCCGAGGACAAGATCTGAGCTCCTAACTACCACACCACCGAGAGGACATTGAGCCTCGTTGGATTTACCGTGAATTTGCCCCCTCTACATAGTGGGTCTTCAGTATGGCACCAGGACTTGAACCTGCCACACTCCAGTCATGAGTTTGTGACCATGACCACTAGACTACCATGGCCACGATAACATTGTGGAGTGAGTGAGGGAATATTAACGCCGCACTGTTCAGCTACACGAGGGCTTTTGGCGACGGACCACGTAATTTTGAACCATGGTCAAGTGACGTGGACGACACCTGAAATGGTATCCCCCTCTCCTAACTACCACACCAATGGGAGGTCGTTTCAGCTCTCGACAGATTTAACGTGCGTCGCTGTCCTACATGGCGGGTCTTTTGTGTTACTGGGCTCGGACTCATGACATGCCTGGCATGATCCGATACCTTGACCACTGGGCTACCGCAGCCCTGATAACATTGTGGAAGATGATGGAATGGATTGATCCTCGTTGGTTCTACATCCTGTTCTTACTAAGATGTAATGATTTCGAATTTATATTTTATATAAGCATTCAATAATAAAAAGTTAGTTTGAGAATTCGTTCAAGAAATCTTTCGATTAAATAATCATCTGCCTTTTCTAAGATGTTTTAACATGCAATCATGTCAAGATTAAAAGTCTAAACTAGGCAGCCTGTGCCACGTGGTACAATTCTCAGTGTGGCACTCAGCACTACTCTACAAATTTGTCAGTTTTTGAGTGGATGGAAGTTGATAAATTTGTAGCAGACCTTATTTGACAAACATCTTCAGAATTATGGATATTTACAGAATTAAGAAAAAATCTGAAAGATAACTCTGAAGATAAATTTATTGCGCTATTTAGTAAATTACTTAATGTTATTGTTGGAGAGATTTAATTGTATGTTTGAGGAGAGAAAATTGCATGTTCTCTGCTTTCCGCTTTTGGTTCTACATATCTAAATTTTTAAGAAATCTTTTCTCTTATGAAAAATATTTCGAGTCCGCAAAAAATTTGTTTAAAAAACGAATGCTCAGAATCGTATCAAATGGAAAAAAATCGTATCAATCGGACAAATTATACCTCCTATTTTGCGATATGAAAGTAGAGAGGTGCAAAACTAGGTTTGCATTAAAATTTTTATTTATCTGTTTATTTAACTATAATGAAGGGAAATACTTATTTATTAAAATAAGAAATAAAAGCATATGTTTAAGAATACATAATATATGTACAATTTTAATTTTTCTTTCTTGTTAAAAAAGTAATATTTTATGCTGTTATTTTTATGCTAAGAAATATCTTTAAATGAAGAAAAATTAACGTATAATAAAACTGCAAACCTGTATTCCTGACCTCTATTCTCTAACACTGCATGCATTATCTCGGGGATCAAATGGTTCCAAAAATATCTTACTGTGTGACAAGCTGACTGGTATTGGTAGAATGGCTTAGTACGCCACAGCTAAAAGCTTGACAACTCCTTTTCTACACTGTATATAATCGAAGGATAATTCCATATTACGAAATAAAATCTTCTCGTCTAAATTTTATACATAAATGTTTACAAAGCCTAACAGAAACACTTCAGTTGATTCAAATCCAAAGTAATATAATTTATTGTACCCAAATTTTTTTTATAAACGTTTATTTTAGCTTACAAGATTTATTTTTAAGATATGTTTCTGATAAAAAAAAAATATAGATATTAATTCGATATGTTTTTTAATACCACATAAAAAAATATCCTCCTGTGCACAAATTACTGCTGGAATTGTGTGACCGTGTTCAAACATTTACCCTAATCATATTAAAAATTTACACAACTGTGATTGATACAAAAAATACTCTTTTAACAGAATAAAAATAATTGTAATTAAATAACTTAATGAACTCAAGTTTTAAGTTAGTAGCATTTACTTATACATCACAAGCTTTCATATTTAGTTGAAATATTATTAATCGTAAATTTTGAGATTTTTGAAATCTTATTTTATTATTCTTAAAAGAAATTAATCTCCTTTTGCACCCTAAAAATTTAAATAATATATATTTATTTTATATTTTGCAAAAACAACAAAACTTAGATGAAATAGCCATTCGTGAATAATTAGAAGAGAGCTTTAATACCGATTTATATTTTTTTAAACTTTCTTAATAATTTTGTTGATGTACCTTTTCAACCTAGAGAATATTGCCTCAACATACTTAAAACGCCATTAACAAATCATGAATTTCCATGAATTAGAAAAACTGCGGGGCGCCATCTATTGTGCTCTTTGAAAACTACACTTAGAAAATTGAACTCTTCTTTTATTCTATTCACTCTCTCAATTAAAACTGAAATTTCTATAATACCTTTCCACATGCAGCCCATGTTTTTCTTAAGCAATAAGAATACCAAAACAAGTTTTAATTCGTTGTTTTAGATAGCAAATATACCCATTTAATAAGACAATCGATCAGAATACGATTAGACCATCGAAGTGGACAGCTAGACATGATTTATCATTGGGTTCGTCCCCACAGGACTAATCTCCGAATTGTTGACGCAATCCATCCGTTAGAATTCATTCAGACAAACATGACAGATTGGAAATCGTAAGGTTGGGAAATTGTTCCGCAATGTAATCCAGATATCTGAATTATCCCGTTATTCTTTTGTGAATGACTTGTTTACATCTCATTCATTACAATAGCTTCTAGATATTCGATCTTTTTTTTATTAAGGAATAAATAAGATAAGTCGTGAAATCTAAATAATTATTTAGATCACTGTATTGATAATTCATATTCATTTGTTCTTTGTTGATTTCGGAGGGCAAAGGAGCGTAGCGAATTTTTCGAACAGGAATTAGTTTTCATATTTTTGAATATACAGATCGGTTCAAAATATTAGAAAATATATTCTCTCATTTATGTTTTTGTATGATGTGTAAAGATACTCAGCAGTAAAAACAAAAATAAATACAAAAACTAAATTTGCCTTCACCTATTCTCAATGAGCAAGTTTCAAACTTTGCACACCATTTTTATTAGAAAGTATGGCAATATATTCGGCTTGTATTCTAGAGGGCTCGGGTTCGAACCCCGAATAAGGCATGGAAGTGTCTTCGAGAAAAGAAGTCAGGCTTTCGCCTGAAATAGATTCCCGTCTCGAATGAAAAGCAGCGCACCCCTTCTCTTCTATGCTGTGATCATCGTTTGTAATAAAGTCTATATTCTTCTGTGATTGTACTGTACGTTTCTGTTCATCTACCTTTCTCATCTTTCGTAAGTATCTCAGGATGAAACTCACAACAACACAGTATATTAATACAGAAATGTCCGATTGAAATATATAGTGCAGTTTGTGTACAAAATTTTGAATTACATCATGAATCTGCTATTTTTAACTTTAACACAAGTTAAATTAAATATTAATTTGGCATTACAATATAATAAATATTTATAAACCAGAAAAAAATGTGGACGAATAGATACAGAAATGACAAAAAAAAATCTCCTTCTACCTTTAAGATAGGAAATTAATTGGGGTATCTTTTTTCTACCTGAAGAAAAGCTGAATTTTTATAGAGATGCTATTCGCAATAGTAGAAGACCAGACGCAACATACTTATACAATATTTGAAAAGAATTCTAGGAAATAATATCTCATAATGAGTTCACGTATGAATTATATTTCTTTACAAATTGCTTAAAGCTTTTTTTAATAGATAAAAATACAAGAATCATTTTAATATCCGATACCGTGACAGACTCGTGCCAAAGTAAATGAAACGCGCGCTTTTTCTTTAAACAGCCCTAGAGCTAGTTACTTTACTGCTTTATTTGACATGAGAACAGCCGCACACACAAGGGGGGAGTCCAGGGGATCTAGCCCCTCATCGCGATTGATTTTTTTAATTGATTATAATCCAATGTATAAAACTCGTAAAATAACTCCAAACACAATGCTAATTATTTATTCAATAATTAATAGTTTCTTATGAACGTTTAGTTCTATAACGTTAAAGAATAGAAAAGTACTTAAAAGAATTTAAAGAACACTTTTTATTCTATTAGGCTTAGCTGCGCTAACATCAAAACGTTGCAACTAGTCTAATGCCAAAATACGGACTGTTGCCAATCTGGTAAACTGAAGAAGGTTACAAAGAAATTGCTTCCAGATTTACAAGTATAAATACAAATGCAATTTGTTTACATAAATGCAAAATATAGTAAATTACAAATGCCTAAACATAAAATTATGAAATTCATTTTAAAAATTAATTATTTTTTAAGTTATAATGTTCTATAATTTTATGACATTTTTGTTTGTTTATTGATTATTTTTCAAAATATAATGTTCTATAATTTTAATACATTTTCCTTTGTTGAGTTGAATAATATTTGTCTCAACAAGTTCAAATTTAATAAATGCTAATTATTGATTCAATTACTTATTTTACATTTTTTTTGTGTTCCAGACAATAGATAAAATCAAAAGAATGTTTGGCGGCGTATTGGGTATGATTCGAGAATGGAGGACTTTCGATCCTCGAACACTTCTTGCGAGTAGCATTGTATGCAAACCTCGCTTTGTGGAGGAACCATGATGTACTTAAATGAGAATTACTATTAAAAAATTTTATTAATATAGGAGGTGAGGATTTTATTTTAATTTGCCTCGGATTCAGAAGCAGCACAATATATTAGCGGTGGACCTCGTAGTTTTGAGCAACGCCAATGAGTGACTGAATATTAACGTCGCACTTTGCAACTACAAGAGGGCTTTTGGCGACGGACCTCGTAATTGTGAACCATGGTCAAGTTATGCCCCCTCTCCTAACTACCACACCGTTTGAACTCTTGACAGAATTAACGTGTATCGTTTCTCTACACGGCGGGTCTTCAGTGGTATTGGATTCGAACTCATGACACGGCAGCCACGAGTCCGTTACCTTGACCACCAGGCTACTGCGGCCTCTTGAACAAATCTAGAAAAAACATCGAAGATATTCAAGCTTCAGTTAGGGGAGTTAGACAGCAAAGTGTGGTTAAATTGATTACGTATTCACAGGTTAACTGTAATGCTACCTGAAATAGCGATAGTTCACTCGAGAATATATTTCTAAATTTAATTTATGTTGCCTACCATAAGACTAAATATGCTGCCTAGAAGCTGAGCAGTAATTAAAACACTATTAAATTTATTTATTGCGCATTTTATTATTAAATGATGAAAGAGACCAGAAATGTCTAAGAATTTAATGGTCTACTGAAGTTTGAAACACGCCCTGTATAAACAAATGAAGGACAATTTCTACATTTAAGCATACAAGCGAAGTTGGAATATAACGTTTCCCAATGAGCCCACAAAAATTGACATTTAGATTATAACACATTAAATTTATGTTCATATTCACAACGAATTATTAAACACAACTAGTGCCAAAAGAAAATCGAAAACTAATAGAACCCGAACCAGGACGCTTTTCCATTCACAAAAGGCCTTGTGTTCGCAATATGTATTAACGACAGCAATTACCAAAGACCCGGGTGTCACCTCATAAATATCCTTTTCGGGCAACCAAAAACCACACATTAATAATTTAGACACCTTAAAAACACGCTCCGACTCTTTAATTATACAACATTTGCAGTTGACTGTCAGCCCCTGCGAGGGCGTGGCGGGCTCATTAACATGGGCGGGGGCGCAAGTAATTGCGTCCCAGGGCGACGAGCTAAAATAACCATTTTACAACTTTAATCCTCGTAAAGGCTTCCTGTTAATAACCCCCGCTTCTCAATCAAGCTTAGAGACTGAATAATATCGGATGACAACTGTGTACGTAAATGGGTTCCTGGGCAGGGAAGATGTTATTTGACGTTGGGGAATTGGGAGGTATGCTTTTGTCTTGACGTGTCAATGGATATGAATTACTGTGAATGATTTAGTGTAGAGTACACTATGGGCGGAAGTGAGGTTTGGGGTCTTTATTCTATTCTAGAGTTCAGGGAATCGTTTTGGCGTGTGGTGCTGTTGACAGTTAAGCAGGATTTCATAGTAAGATGTCGCAAGTTTTTGAAAACAATAAAAAGTTACGGAAATATAGGGTGCACACCAAAAAAAAATTGGAGACTTTTGGGTTCGACATCGACGTCGTTCTGGCACTTATTGTTTGGTTAATCCTTACGTATAACACGACTATTTTTCTATCAATTTGATTTGATTTTAATTTACGTCGGGCTCTGAAGCAATGCGAAGGCTATTGGAGAACTACTCGTAATTTTGAACCATGGTCAAATGGCAAGGAAGACATCTGAGCTGGCACTCCTCTTTCCTAACTCCCTCACCACACCGACGGGAAGACTTTTAAGTCTCGATAGATTTAATGTGAATCAGCTCCAGAAGCGCACACAGGAATATTTCAAGGGAGGAGTCTAGGGTCGAAAGTCTACCATTCTCGAATCCCCAAGACGCCGCAAAAATATATTCTTTTGATTTTATCGACAGTCGGGAACAAAATAATAAGTAAAAAATAAATTATTGAGTGAATAATTAGCATTAGTTAATAAAATAAATTAATACAAGATACTTCATTAAATTTTTCGTACTATCAGAAGCGCACAGCAAGAGGGAGAGGTCCTGGGTTCGCCCCCTTCTTGTGTTCCCGAAAATCGGCAATATCAAAGGAATATGTTGGGCGGCGTACTGGAGTATGATACGAGAATGGTGGACTTCCGACCCTGCAGCCCCCTCCTTTGAAAAAATCCTGTTTGCGCCACTGCATACTATAATACATAGGATTATAATCAATCAAAAAAGTCAAGGGTGATAGAGGGTCCAAACAAGTGAACCCTCTCCCCTTGTGTGTGCAACTCTTCTATGAGGTGGGTCTTCAGTCATGCTAGATAGACAGTGAGAAGCAGGGTTTAATGGCTACGTGTAAGTTTTAGAGAACGATGAAATGAAAGGTTAAGGAAATATGTGCCAAAGGGGAAAAAATATAGACATTTCGGTTCGCTAGTTATTTCTTACGTGTAACATGACTGTTTTTCTATCAGTTCGATTTGATTTCATTTTAATTTACATCGGGATCTGAAGCAATACGAAGAATATTAGAGAAAGACTCGTAATTTTTTGCCATGGTCAAGTGATGGTCATCTGAGCTGACAGTCCCCTCTCATAATTTCCTCACCACACCAATGGGATGACTGATTCCCGATAGGCTTAACGTGCACCAGCCCCCCCTCTACGCGGCGTATTTTCAGCGGGACTAGACTCGAACTCATGACACGCCAGCCACGAGTCCATGACATTGACCACTGGCTAATCTGTTCCCACTGGGTGACTTTGATCAGCCATAGATTTAATGTGCATCAGCTCCTCTACACTGTGGGTCTTCAGTGGCATTAGGTTTCAAACCTGCTGTTCGACAACGCCGACCACGAGTGCTCTACCATAATCACTCTGTCATGGTCGACCATGGGCGTTTAGAGGTCATATCTCATCTAAATACCCGTGATGCGAGGGAATGTGTGCATGTTGCATATTCTGGGATTCAAAGTCCTCACGTTGAAGTGGAGTTTACGTGGAGATTAAAGTTCCAGCTCAGATATCAAACTCGTCGTCTGACAACGTTTAAAAATTAGGGAGCGTATTGGTTGTGGTTAGAGGACCTTTTGTCAAACAAAATTCCAGAAATAAAGGTTCGTTCAACTACCGCTTTAAAAAGGTAGAAGGGGGTATTTATATAAAATGATCAATCAAGAATCAAACATTCTAAACAGATTCATGTTAAATGTATCATTGTATCATACTTGAGAAAAGAGGATTATATTGATATTTGCAATTCAATTATTCATTTCTTATTAATGTCGCTCTTGGAAACAGCACAATAGCTATATAGGTGACGGATTCCGTAACTTTAAACCGCGGTCAGGTGGCAAGAATAACACCCGAGCTATTACACCACTATAGCGAGGAAGCTTTCAGCTCTACAACGTGTCTCAACCCTTCCACATGACAGATCTTTTAATAGTACTATCGATTCAAACCCACGACTCGTCAGAAGGAATGCCGATCACACGACTGATGGAGAATATTAAGGCCCCCTCTAAAGTCAGGTTTGGGGCCCCTAATACGTACTAAACGTCATTCAGGCTTTGGGGCTCCCCCTCACGCGATGCGGAAGTGTACATTACGCCACTGGGTTATGAGTCTACAACCATGACCACTCAGCTATCGTGGTTATATTTGTACTTAAAGGATTCGAAATCGTTTACTGAACAGTCTACTGAACGCCAGAATTAACACATTCACACTATCATGGATTAATATAAGATTCAGTATGATTAAAATATTTACAACTTTTATGATATGGATAAAAATTAGTATGACCATAAAATATTATTGAAAATTGAGAAAGGTATAGACTAGAGATTCTCACCCTGCAGCCCGCCGGCCTTTTTTGAGTGGCCCAATCATGGTTCATTGCACTAAGAAATTCAATTCTTGGAGAACAATGCACAAAAATTTAACAGGAAATTCTGTAAATCAAGCAATCGAATGTATAAATTTTGCTATCAATTTGTTTTTTAATAGTAGAATGAAAGAAAAGATAGAAGAGAAGAAAGAAAATAAAATTTATCCCTTAATTCAGTAAAAATTCATAAAAATATGTATGTGCATGCATGTATGTATGTGTATGCGCGCGTCTGTATGCGCGCGCGCGTGTGTGTGTGTGTGTATGCGCGCGCGCGCGTGTGTGTGTGTGTGTGTGTGTGTGTGTGTGTATGCGCGCGCGCGCGTGTGTGTGTGTGTGTGTGTGTGTGTATTTGATAGAAAAGTTAAATAGTATTAAAATAAAAGCCAAAAATGAGGGGGTTTTTATCAATTTTGTTTGTAAATATTGCTTTGGTCTTATAGTGTGTTTTTCCCACTATCCGCATGAAACTGTCGTGTGTGTGTATGCGGCCCGCGTGAAATACCTACCATTACCGGCGGGAAAAAAGGTTGAGTACCCCTGGTATAGACACACATTTCGGAGATCAGTTAGTGGTTTTCATTAAGCGCTCTTCTCCAAGCTCAAATAAAAAAAAATTGAGTTTTTATCGAAAGAAAGCGAATTTAATAAGAACAAGATAAAGATAGTAAATCAGATTCACACAAAAAACATTCATTTTAGTAATGTATTCTTAGTCTAAAGTTAAGACCAAATACAAAATGTATTTTCGTATACAGAAAAAAGGCTCAATATAAGTACTCAGATACTGATTTATCATACAGTCAGAATATTTAATTGATTATTTTGTGGGGAGAGGGGGTTATAGAATAAAAAAAAGACTCTTATAGCGTATTTTAATATGTACTTAATACAGGGGCGTTCGAAATGTATCTTTACAATTTTAAAAAATTAAAAGTAAACAAATAAAGACATGCACTTACGGTGTTTTTTTATCCACAAGGAAAATATCAGCTACTTTCTTATGATACTTTGTTGCACGATTAGGGGTATCCAACGCATCGAGTCCATAAGAGATTTATAACCCAGTTCTATGAAGCACTGCAGAATGAAACAGTCTGGACGACCACCGTAACTCGACTTCTCAGTTCATCAATGTCACGAATTGTGGAGATCGGTAAACAATGTTTTACATGAATTCCCATAAAAAGAAACTAGAGTGACCAGATTACAGTTTTGGCTATACGATACCAATGGCTATAAATCTTTTACACCATTCATAAATCGGGGGTTTTGAAGGCGAACTTGGTTATTAAATTGTCCAAAATTTACGCAGTACTTGCGAAGCAGATTTAACTTTCCTGGTGCCATTGAAGACCCGTCGTGAAGAAAGGGCTGGTGCTCATTAAGTCTGTCGAAACTCAAAGTCCTCTCATTCACGTGGTGTGGTAATTTTTACCAATCCAAGATCTACCAATCAAATATAATACGCCTCGTAATATTCAACGACATTCAGATGACGAAGTCGACGTTTAACCTGGCACTCTCACCACACCCTACACGCTCAGGTCACATTACAGTGAGAACTTAGAGACTCGGCAGAATAAGCTTGTGTTTATTATTTCGATACACACCATGCAAATACGTATCCGTATATATTTCCGGTTTCTGAATGTTTTCCGGTGGATTACTTTTGAGTACAAGATCTACCAATCAAATATAATACGCTTCGTAATATTCAACGACATTCAGGTGACGAAGTCGACGTCTGATTTGGCACTCTGACCCCTTTCTACACACTCAGGTCGGACTAACGTGAGGATTTTGAGCCTTAAGAGATAAGCGTGCAATTGTAATTTTGAAACACACCATATGAATACGTATTTTAATATATGCAATATTTCCTTCATCGTTCCAAGTTCAAAAGATGATATTGGACTGTTAAGGGGTGTTGGAAACCTCTCACTCTCTCTATACTGACAATGTTAAATTGGCTGTTTTCGATGTACCTTTTCTCAAAATCTGTTTTATGTACATGCTTGAAATTTTTCATACTATTAAAGTACACCTCTCTTATTATACTAAAATGAGCTTTTAGCTAATTTTGAATTTTTTAAGAAATTATGAAATATTTTATCAAACATTGCGAAATTTGACCCATTTTTTACTTAAAAAATTTGTAAAAATTTAATTTTTGAGTGTTTAAAAAAAGCTCATTTTAGTATATATTAGACATCATTATAAATAATTCATAAAAAATTTACATACCTGTGAACAGTAGTTTCTCAGAAAAGGTACATCGCACATTAAAATTTACATTTTGAGATAAATTGATTTTAATGTATACAATGAGACTTCTAATCGGCTGGGAAATAAAAAAAATAAAAGGCTCAGTTTAAAATAAAAGATACATGTTTTGGTTTATATCAATCGTTACACTTTTAAACAAAAACAAAGTAATTTGTTTACAATTTTCGCCATTAAAATGGGCGTGGCCCAAATTCAACGAATATTTAAAAATGCATTTTAAAGGCTTCTAAATACCCCAGAGGGGTTCAAGTAAGGTATTTTTAGAAAGGTTAAAATCTATACAATTTGAAAATGTAAAAATCTCAAATTGTCAAAAAAATAAGATTTTAGCTTTACAACACCCCTTAAGCATAGTCAAATGACGATAACGAAATCCGTGCTGGAACCCCATTCTCCAAACCTTCACATCATGTCGACGTAAGAACTTTAAGCCCTGATAGTTTTAACGTTCATGTATAATTTTGAAACATGCTACGTGAATCAGTATTTTAATGTGCAAAAGACCCTTCATTGCTCCACAGCCAAGTGATAGTACTAAACTATTATACACAGTCAAATGACGAGAATAACATCAGTACTGATACCACATTCTCCACGTGAGAACCTAAGCCTACCGCCATACACCCTCATTACTCATTCAGTCAAAAGATGGCAGTCGGTCGAGGCGATTTGTGCGATTGCAAGTCATGCACATTTATTTCTTTTGGGCTATTGTTAATACGAGCATTTGACAAAGTATTCCATGTACTGTCTACTTATATGGATCATAGGTGGGGCCTACATTTGTGTAGAGGTCTCCAGAAGTCTTAAGACGTGTTGTTGAGTGTGGCAAATTGTTAAGTGTTAATGTAATAAATAGCGTGCCTACTCATGTAATGACTTCGTCATTTAATCATTGTGGTGTACTTTTTATATCCATGTGATCATTACTAAATTAAATGAGAGGTTCTCATGGACTTGACAGGAAAGAGGTTTCTTTTGGTAGGCAATTCTAACGTTTATCTATACATATAAATAAAAATGAAGTGTCTGTTTGTAATTTGAAATTAACAGCTTTTTACTAAATGCATTTAAAAGTATATACGATACTTACATAAAAAAAATCAATTTTTAAAATTTTTGTCTGTCTGTCTATCTATCTGTCTTTCTGTCTCTCTGTTTGTTCCGGCTAATCTTTGAAGCGGCTGGACCAATTTTGACGAAACTTTCACTGCAGATAGCTAATGTTATAAGGAATAACTTAGGCTACTTTTATTTTAGAAGAAAAAAAATTAGGATTCCGAGAAAATGAAATTAAAACCAATGGAATAGTGAGCAATATCCAATTCAAATAGGGATTATTTATTTCAATAGGGACTATTTTTATTCAATAGGGATTATTTTTATTTAATAGGGATTATTTTATTTCATGAGCCTTCTGTCTCAACGATTGATAGCAGTTATATCAAACGTTTTCTTTGATTAGGTTGCTGCCATTCGCGACATTTCCCGTTCATGTATTGATCCTAATGATTTTACAGTCCTTAACTGCATTGTCAAAGGTCATGCGTCCCTTTCACCCCCTTCCTTGCGGCTTCGTTTGCGTTCGCGTTTCAGCCTACACGGAGAAAAAGCACACTGGTTGTGTGCTGGCGCTCTACGAAAAGAATATGTTCCCAGTCACCCTAATTGTTACTTAAACCTATTTTGATCATAAAGATTTTAGTCTTCACCCCCATTGACAGTGTCAAAGGCCATGCGTCCCTTTCACCCCTTGCTCAACAAAAAGCAAAGAAAAATATAAAACAAAAAAGAGACAGATTCACAAAGTAGAAGAAAAGTTTTCGTGAACTCTGCGAAGTGAATAAACACTTCTTTGTTAAACTCCACGTGGACGAAGTCGCGGGGGGTAACAGCTATTTAACATAAAATAAATGCATCCGAAAGTAATATTAACGTATTACACATCCAGATAAAAATTATTTACACTATTTTTAGCGTTTATTACACAAAATTTGTAACAATGTGTTACTTTTGTTGAGCAGGTAGGTGTTTTCAAAAATCGGCCCACAAGAAAATTACGAGGCGTCATAAATAATAATAACAATAATAAAAAAATCAGCAATTATATCTAAAGACATAAAATTTAGCAAACATGGGGTTTTTTTTGTTCAGCTGAGTTATGTAAAAAGCTTTTTTTTGTGTGTGTTTAATTTATACAATTCACGTAAAATTAACCCATTAAAAACTTCTTTATCCTTCAGTCTGTATTTTTTAATTTTTAAATTCACCCGTGCAAAGAGCAGGTATACCAGCTAGTTTACAATATAAATTCTAAACTAAAAACTATTTTCTACAAAAACCACTATATAACACATTCCGCTCGCTCGCATGGTTACAAGTCGTTTTCGTTCTTTTTGACCGCTCTTTTTTTTCAGTCCTTTGTTTCCAAAAGCTAGCTTCTCGCATAGCGGACGCTAGAGGACGCAACAATCATTGTTCAAATTTACTATGCAAATTGGAAGTGAAAAGCCTATCTTTGTGTGGAATATCAAGTAATCTAATTGACAAATATTGCAGGCCTGATTCCTCTAAACACTCATTTTATAGAGGGGATACACGTTGTATCAATCGAAATCTTGTTGAAGAGTGAGTAAGAGAATTGGGTGTCTATCCAAGAGTCGGCTGCATCTTCCAACGGTGGCTCAAAATTACGAGGTGTATTGGTTGTAGTTAACGAATCTGTGAGAGCGGTAGAAATAGTGTGAAACGGCACTAGGGCTCGAACTATGACAAACCGATCACAAGCTCAAGTCCATAACTACTAGACTACCGCAGCCACCAGGATTCGTTGGATATTTTCAGAATGTGCCAAAAATGTAAACTATTTAACCTAGGAATAGTTAGAATTCCGAGTACAAGTTTAATGCCCTCACCTTAAAAAATGTCTGAAGAGCTTATTTTCTGGTATTGTGCGTTTATACTGCAAAAAAAAATAAAAGAATTATTCACTGATCTTATTATAATTGTATTTTGATAATCTTCTTTCTTTTGATTTCATTCCTATATTAATTTGAAAATAGATAGATCGATGACATCATTAAAGAATGATTATTTTTGAAATTAGGAAATTACACTTTAGTAATTTCCTAACAGCGCACAGTAAAAATCCGAATTATAAAAAAAAATGGGAGGAAAACTTGTATCGTAATACTTTTATAAATATTTTTCACTATACCAAAAAGTATTGCATTGCATTTCTATATTCAAACGCATTATAGACAAGCAAGGGTTTCATTTTAGGTATCCGACTAGGATAAAGGATTGTTTGTGTTAGTTATATGTGTGAGTTTGATGTTAGGGATATTAGAAAAAAAAACATAAAAAGGAATAATATATAAAACTAGAGAGTTTTTTTTAATTGCTTTTATAGCCATTAGCTCATCTAACTTAGAATATTTTTGTATTTGTGTTTTTTGAAGAAAGAAATTTTTCCAGTAATTTGTGCACGAAAAACGGGATATCTCCATAATAATCCATTCAAATTCAATGACACTTATAAAATATATATTATGAACTCTTTAGTGTGTAACAAACCTCAGGTCTTAAGATATATTTAATCCCATTTTACAGCCATTTTTAGCTTAGAACATACAGTAATTTTGAAGAAAAATCATTATAACACCAAGTTTAAAAAAAAGGCTCTTATCAAGTATTTATTTCTTAAAATATTTTTTATCCTGCGGTTTGTGACACTTCCGATGTATCAATAAGTATATCGATCAAATTAAAATTGCATTACATCTAATGTATTTTTATTTATGGCGTTTTTTCTTACTTTGAAAATTTTGCTAAAATTTCATAAAAATTTTTTTTTATGAAATTTTATAATTTTTTTTTATTTTATAAATTTTAAAATTTTTTTTTTCAAAACCAATAGATGATACATGCTATTTAGTTAATAAAGGGTGTTTTTTTAGAGGCTTAAAAACTTTAAATTGCAATAAAACAACGATGTATTATTCGATTGACATGAATTTTTTTTATTCGAAAAATAATCTTGTGGCATTACATTTTAAATATGATTTCTGGCTTATGACTGCCACGGCTGTCTCGGATGTAGTCCAATCTGGACGTCCAATTTTCGATGACTTTTTCCAACATTTGTGCCGTATATCGGCAATAACACGGCGAATGTTGTTTTCCAAATGGTCAAGTGTTTGTGGCTTATCCGCATAGACAAATGACTTTACATAGCCCCACAGAAAATAGTCTTGCGGTGTTAAATCACAAGATCTTGGAGGCCAATTAACAGGTCCAAAACGTGAAATTAGGCGGTCACCAAACGTGTCTTTCAATAAATCGATTGTGGCACGAGCTGTGTGACATGTTGCGCCGTCTTGTTGGAACCACAGCTCCTGGACATCATGATTGTTCAATTCAGGAATGAAAAAGTTAGTAATCATGGCTCTATACTGATCACCATTGACTGTAACGTTGTGGCCTTCATCGTTTTTGAAGAAGGATTCCACCAGCCCATAAAGCGCACCAAACACTTAGTTTTTCTGGATGTAACGGTGTTTCGACATACACTTGTGGATTAGCTTCACTCCAAATGCGGCAGTTTTGTTTTCTGACGTAGCCATTCAACCAGAAGTGCGCTTCATCGCTAAACAAAATTCGCTTATGAAAATCGGGAACAACGGCAATCTCGTTTTGTGCCCATTCGACGAATCTACGCCTTGCTTGATGATCGCTTTGATGAATTGCCAAACCAAACTGAGAATAAATCACTTGACAGCTGTTAAATCGGTCGCCATCTTGGAAAGTAATGCCAACTTAAACTTCTACACCTGGGGAAAAAACACTCTTTAGTTATGACTCTTTAAACCTATTTATGCACTTTAAAACATTAAAATTCTTCCGATAATCAATTTTTGAAAAATTGGTCTCCAATCTTAGTCGGATTACCTTAAGGATTTAGAAGTATTAACAAATATATTTTATTTAATTTTTTGTAGAGCACTCAAAATTTAAGATATTTTGTACTAATTTCCTCAAGATTGCTTAAAGAAATTTTGATGAATGCTGAGCGGAAGTTTAATTACAAAAATTTTCCATCGACTTTAATCAATTAACTTTTTTTTCTTTTATCTCAAAGCATTTCTTAAGTTATACTTCAAGGAAAACAAAAAGCAAAGTCATCTTCTGATGAAGGGGAAAAAATCACCTCAAATTAGTTCACGAACTTTCTTAAAATCATATTAACCTCTCATTAGATAAACAAAAATCAACTAAAGTAAAACTATCCTTCACTCTATCATCAGATTTTTAGTTCCGAAAACTTTTAGTTGTGTGTAGCAAAACTCATTCTTATCCAAACTAGATCTTCCTTATCGCGCTGTTAATCTTTTTGTGAAGTAAATTTCGCTCCTTATCTCTTTCTCGTCCTTTCCCATTTAAAAACTTCAGTTTAAACTAAACTAAATTCTTTTCTCCTATATGTATTTTTTTTCTTTTTTTTTATGATCATCGTAAGATTTAAACGAGTTAGGGGTATGAAAAGGGGAACTGAAAACGTTGACTTAAGATTTTAACTCCTCTTTTCTTAAAGGAACAGTTTTCTTTTTTTAATTTTTTTTTTTTGCTCTTTAAAATCATTTAATGTTAAAAGAACAGTTGTCTTAAAGAACTTCAGCTTAAGCTTGTTAGTCGAATCCTTAAAAGTCTCTAATGCGTTCGACTTGTCTTTCTAAAGATTCGAAAAATAAAAAATATAAAGGAAAAGAATCCAAGAGCAGAAAAAAGCAACTAAAAATCTTCGGTGGCTCCTAGATTTTAAAAAAAAACCATCTAGATTTACTCAGTGGGTTATCTTGGTCTTTCTACTGCTGGTGGATTAAATGTCGTCTGTATTTAATAGCAGCACCCGTATTATTCTGGAAGTAATTCGTTTTTCCTGCTGTGGTTTTGTTGCAGACGATAAACGAAGCGATTCCATTCAAGTAAAATCCTTAACGAATTTCTCGAAGAAAAAATAGTACTATTCTGCCTTTTAATTTATTGTCTGCATTGTATAATATCGTAGATTTAATCAAGTTGATTTAATTACAACTCACCTTTTCGAATAAAATAGAATTAATGCAATGCCGCGATTAATTTTTTAAAAATATAATCCAAAAACTGAAGTGATTTAATTTAAAAAAATGCCAATGTATTCTACTATTTAGAATGATGTTTACTGTTTCGAAGTGAAATGAAGTGCCGATGGTAGACAGTAAATCATTTTTTAAATAATCTTAAAAATCGTGAGTGATTATACTTCAACTTTCAATCATTAATATAATGCATTAAGAACAACAGTAAGTGTAGAATTCAGAATTTTATACTCAAATCAACCATATAGGGAAAAAATTTAAAAACTAAAGAGACCTCTTATTTGTATACTGCAGTGGTAAAGAAATGTTTTGTTTTGAATTAATGCCACATATTCTAACACAATCAACTGTCCGATATAAAAAGTTTTTAGTGTATTGAAGATTAAAAAATAAGAGGAAATTCCCTTATAAAAGGGTTATTTTGAGATTTTATCCAGGAATATATATATCCAGTTTAGTTGTAAATAAAAGCCTTCATGTGATTCTTTTCTTGAAATGAAATGTTCAAAGATATTCGCGCGCGCGCGAAAAACCTGAATTATAAAGAATACCTCCAGTGAGAAAATGATTTTTAGAATTACGATTAAAAAATAATTAAATTTAAAATCTTAAAACAAGGAATATATTAAAGAAGGTATTTGATGACTAGATTTACGTATACGGCAAATGTAACTGAAAATAAAAAACAAAATTAAAAATTAGACTAACCTTGAGTTTTCGAATTTTGTTGGTACACGAAATTCGAAAAAATATCAATAGGAAAGTTAAAACAGACAGTCAAAGACATTCGCAATGAGAAATGTAAATTGGCAAAATGCTAAATATCAATAAACAGAAAAAAATATATTAGATTTTAATATTAGAATTACCATCAATTAAACGTCTTAATACTCGGTTACATCTTAAAACCAGAAAAGAATCACGGAGGATCAAACTATTAATACCCCATCCATTTCTAAAATGTTCGTATCCTAAAATTCTTTGTTGTTCATCGAATATTTTCTGCTAACCTAACCTGCCAAACTAAAATCCATTAACCGCAGACGAGTAATTTTGAATCACGATCAGATGACGAGATCGGCACAAGAGCTGACTCCTTTTTCTCCATATCCAAGCCACGTCAATTAGAGACCTTTGAACCCCAACAGATTTAACAAGCTTCAGCAATCCGCACATGTTCTGAAAGAAAATAATTCGAACACACGATGGGACAAAAATATCGTTTGAGGTCAAGACACACACACAGCTTCCATCTGAGATGTTAGATTTAAAGTGTAGAAATTTTCTTAATTCTACTAAACGAAATAATTTATAAGGCACTAATTTGATATCAGTACGGTACGGATTTTCCTGCCAAATAGTTGTAAAATTTCGTCATGACAAGGTGATATAACAATACAATACTATAACATTGGACTAGCCACCAAAGACCTATTTGGCACCATTTCAAAATCACGCCAAAAACTTATAGCGCATCGATATCAAATTAGTTCCTAATTTAAGTAGTTAATCATCGTAGAGTAGCAATTCTGGATGGAAAAAAGCTAGCAGCAACTTAGTTGTAACTTCATCAACCATTTTGATTGCAATTTACGAGATTAATATATTAACGGAGAATTCTACAAACGTTTAGAGATTAGATGTGAAAGAAAAACAAGAAAATATATGATCCTTTCTTATATAGATAAATGTATGCTTTTGAATGAATTTTATTCTTTTTCAGCTATACAATGGTTATTGATTTAGTAATTCCGAATCACTGCCAAGGTACCAATAGAATTCCACATCGCAGACAGGTACCTTGTACTTCTGACTTCTATACATTTCCCATACATCACATTGAGGCTGTACTCCAAGTAACAAACAAAATTATTCCACACAACTTTATTGGATTCAGAATATGAACCCCTTTTTTTTTTTTTAATTTGTTCTCGCCTTACCATTAGTTGACCACAGTTTTTATTGCCATAAAAAATTAAACATTTGGTTTGAATGAATTAAGGCTTTGAATATTTAGTTCCTAATTTATTCAGCCACTATGACTGAAAGTTACGATAAAACAGGGGGAACTAAGCTTTCTTCTAAAACTTATTTAAAATATATACTCAGTAGCAAAGCGAAATCTGTCGGGATTAAACATTGTAATTTTGAACTGCAGTCAAGTGACGAGAAATACATCTTTGTGTTGTATCTTATTTTACTTCTAAGCCAAGCTGTTTAAAAACTTTTGAGATTCAACTGAATTTTGCTTACACACACAATAATTTTTATTATTTTAAAAGCCAATGGTAGGTGACAGAATCAGTTCAATACTACCATTTGACTGAATTGTCACCCATAAAAATAGAACGACCAAGATATTGTACTTTCATTCGTCCATAAAACTGTATTGAGTGTCTAATTGTATTATGTATTAAATATGTATATTTAAAAATATCAAATAATAAACGTAATTTTTTTTTTTTTTTTTTTTGCTGTATTGAACTGTTTGTCTAATTATAACAATTTTGAGCCCCATTGATACATTACAAAACATATTTCTTCTATTACTATTGTAATAAGAATTCTTTATCTTCATATGTATCTGCATTACATGTATATACATTCTATGTTATAATATAGCATTATTTCTTCAAAAGTGTTTTGTCCTATTTTTCCTGTGTACACTATCCTATTTGATACTCAAAAACATAACATATGTATGTTAACTAATATGAATAAAAATTTCGCTTTTTTAATACAGTTGAACCTCTATTTAATGAAACTCTCTGTTTTGCAAACTTATTCCTCGAACCAAGATCATTTAACTATTTCCTTCGTAAAATAACCTCCAAATACAGAAGTGCATTTTCTATTTAACGAACTTTTTCTCTCGTGATTCGATTTCCTCTCTATATTTAAAACATTTCCGGTCATTTTTCAAATTATTCTCTCGTTTAGTACGTTTTATAATTATTAATGACCTTGGAACTGTTTTTACCAAGCGCCTAACTCACATAGAGCAACGAAATTGCCATAATTCTTCAAACAAAAAACTCAAATAAAGCAAACAGATTTTCAGTAAATAAATTTTTAAGGACGCATATGGTAGTGTACGATTAAAATTACCGGTAATAAAATAATGTACATTTGAAATTATTTGTAGGCTTAAAATCAGAAAACGTTGTTAAAAAATTCCTTAATTTTAAAGTAAAAAAAAAATTTTAAGTTGAAAATGCATTTTTTTTTTTTTTTTTTTTTTTTGACAATTTGACACAACTGGACAATTTTTTTCCCTCGTTTTTCTTAGTTTTATTTTTGATGGGCAAGATAGATAAAACAAATAGGTATTAATTTTCAAAAAAAAAAGTGTAAATATTATTACTTTTTAAAAATATATAATGTTTATGAATTTAAAATTTGTTTTATGTGGTTTCTAAAGTACATTAAAAGATTAATCGCTTTTTAACGAATTTTCCATATAATGAACTTTTCCTCCGAGATTAAGCGACTTTGTTAAATAGAGGTCAAACTGTACTTAAAATAATATTAACTGTGGTCTTTGCTTTGATATTTATATCCGAGAATAAAATAGAAATGATATTCAATAGACACAAAAATAACAAATGTATGCAAGAGCGAACTTTTATTGAAAGCTCCAGCTTTTTAAACAATGATACAGAAATGAAGTTTACAGCACATATACTTCCGTTTCACAAATTCATTTGAGAAAACTATCATAAAACCCTATCCAGTGTTTTTACAATATTTATACAATACATAAAATTTTGTATTCATGTAATTCAAAAATTTTTAAAAAAATAATGATAAACTTGAAATAAATTTAAATAACAAAAATAAAATTAAATATTTAAAAAAGTATTAAAATTTTAAAAATTTCAACTGGAGGCAAAAGATAAAATTGTAGGAAATAAAAAATTTTCAAATACTTAAAACATGAACAAAAAAATTAATCAACTAATAGAAAATCATGAAACAAGTTTAAAAATCAACTCAAATAACTGAACTCTTTTTTGAACATTTTCTAATTAATCCACAGACCTTTTAAGTTCCAACTTATAGGACCTATTACATGCAATTCACATTACATTTGCAGATGCAACATATATATATATATATTTAAATACAGATAGAGAATAGTTTCAAGTAAACACCAATATAGGGTCATACATTTTTCTTGGAATAAAATAATTTCATGGATATACATTTATAATATTGTTATAATATCGACACACACACAGCACACTAGTTGACATGATATTTATTATAATACAAATTGAGATGTTATTTGACATATTTCCATCAATATTGTTTCACAAACACCATTCTACGCCAATGCAATAACATGAATAAAATTTGTTCTTGTTTATGTCTCAATCTAAAAACATCAGTAAAGAAAATAAAAATTTAATTTGACATCCAATTTTTTGAGCAATTATTCAAGAAAAGAATAAGTACAATACTGATAAGTTTAAGTACTTAAAATATTTAACTACTTTTATTTTGTTATCATTTGTGATTTCTTTTTAAATATTTACAAGGTGATAGGAAAATTACTTAGCAAAAGCCAAGGGCATAGAATGAAACAAATTTTAAAACGTACCCTTAAAAACACAAAACTTAAAATTTTCAAAAAATTGTTTGGATAAGAATAGCAAAGTAAAGGATTCAATTAAAAAAATTGTACACATATTTACAATAATAACTGTAGCACCATGATTTTTCTAATTTCAAAAATTAACATTAGAATAAAGAGTTTCTAAATCATTTTTAAACTTAGAACAAATACAATTTTAAAAATTTTTTACTTTGAAAACATCACAAAAATAACATATTGTAATCAAACTTGCTAGGTAACAAATTTAATAAATTTTATTAGAATTCAAAATACTGAGGAACAATAAATAAGTAACAATTGAAATCAACCCTTTAGAAAAAATTATAGCTTTTTTTACTAAACTATTATAATGTAACTAATTAAAACTGATGAAAGTGATACACTGAATTAACAAGTGCAAACCCATGACAACTAAACGAATTCAAATCTAATGATATTAACCCCTTAACTGCCATGAGCATATATGTATGCCTCCCTCAGCTGGTGCATTAACAACTGCCCCCCTGGCGAATACATACGGCCATCTGAAGTACAAACCTTTACCTTGCATTGCTATCTGTAAAAGTATTCCAAAAGGTTTGGAAGGCAATATAATGACCTTGACAGTATTTGTGAAGGATTTACTTATGCCTTTTCTGTTCCCCTTAATAAAAATGCATAACTGTGCAAAAAACAGTGGCACTAATCAGCACATCATACAACTTTCGGCACACATAGTTAAGGGATTAAACAAAAAACATCTTTTATTCAGAAAAAAAAATGTTTGACACTTCATGAAATGCTTACTTCTCACTAAATAAAACTTTAAAATATTACATAACACATTTCTCTTAACATTTCTCACAAATCAATTTTTTTAAAAAAAACACATATACATACATAAACCAACCTATGTTTCCTTTTAAACATTTCTTTACGCAATAAACTCTAATAAATATATAAAACATAAAAGGAATGCATAACCATATCATTCATAACCAAAATGGGAAGGAAACATCAGTCCAGATGTGACATGATAGGAATGGATTGCTCTGCTTCGAAAATTATTACCATAAATTCACTATGAGCATTGGAAACGCAAACAGATTTGATATATCAGACAACAAACTACAATTTTGACTAAAACATTAAGAGAAATTGAATGCATTAGCACAATATATATTTATATCCACAAACACAGCATCACTACTAAGGACAGAAATATGAATAACTTATGCTTTATTACTCCATTTCTTTCTTACACGACACTGAAGACATCTCAATTCTTTATATTCCAAGTTGAACATTCACAAAGAGGAAAATAGGGGGAATACTTGTATATATCCATATATATTACACAATGAACATAGTTAATTTCAAATTCATGCAACACAGCAGCTATCAGTATACAAAATATTTAATCAGGATTAATATGCAATAGAACTGTGTAATGGTGGAAGCAGTGGCATAACATACACCTCCACATCGCAGGGGGACCCAGAATTCAAGAAAGCCCAAAGCCTATGTTATGGTTTTCCAATCCTTTATAAGATCCAGCTTGAGGCCCAAAACTTTACTTTGCAGAGGGGGGAGGGGCTTATATTCTTTGTTATGCCACTGGTGGAAAGTAATACGTATTTACATCTACTAAAATAATGTTATTCATTCAATTATAAATTATAACATGACTACAGAGCTAATCTCTTGCATCTAAGTTACAAACCTATAAAATAAATTCATGCATAGTGGTCACCAATAAATTACATGAACATAGAACATCTTTTTAAAATATAAGGATTATATTTGAAATACATTTGAATATATTTCACTAAGAATATATTCCAAGAAATAAGTAATGACCATCAATAAAATGAATAATTATCTTCCTACATTATGAAAGTAAACTTTTTTAAATTAGACTTAAATATAATTTATGCATAGTTAATTTCTCTAAAGCTAAAAAATGCCAAGTTTAGCAATATTTTTAAAAAAATACTATTCAGTTTTATTGATGATATGAACTGCTCATGAAACAGAGTTTACAGAACTATGAAAATTAATAAAAAAACTCAGATGTCAATTATTAAAAACTGAAATTTATCCCATTGCCCTAAAAAGAGGAATAAAAAACAAATTATTTGATAAGTCTAATCTGATTTCCTATAAATATACACCAAACTATGGGAATTTAGTTTAACAATAAATAATACTTTTTCAAATTTCGCCATTATTGGTAGCAGTTGATAGAGATACTTCCCATCTTATGTTATTTTTGATTTTCAGATCACTTTTAAATTATCTATAAAAGACAAAAATCAATTCTTACCAAAATAAACTGAAAGGCAAGACGACAAATATCCGAAATTTTCTAGGTCGAAAATTTGTCAATTTTCGCCATGAAAATGTTAAAACAGCAAAGCTTAAAATTCATTAAAAGTAAAATACAAAAATAAATAAATAAAAACATTAAAATTGCAACTTTTTGAAACTAAAAGTAGTTTTCCTCTAAAATCCTATCATCCTGAACTTCCTTCTAAAAACTGCTTCACATACTTCATTCAACCCTGATATTAATTTTTTTTAAAAAAAAATTTAATCAGAACAATAAATACCTTGTTAAATTACCTTTAAAAATACAAATCAATTATATTAAAAACTTGCAACTTCATAAAAGAACAAAAATAAAATACTCTTTAAAAAAAAAAAAAAAAAAAACGTCACATTGCACAATAAAATCATGCGAAATCAACAGCTTGATATGCCAGGAACATAAAAATGAAACATGACGACAATGACACACTACTTTTACACACAATGGGAGGAAGTCATTCACCAACTTTAGAAAACTCTTTAAGTATTGATATTTAAAGTAGTAGAAAATTCACATGCACAATTCTACATTCAAAAAACACACAATAAAAATTTCCTTGGATGAAAAGACAATAAATAAATTAATTAATGCAACATAAATGACTTTTTTCCTCCAGATTATGTAACAATCAGGGAACAATTTTCAGGTGATCTGTTTCTTCGATTGTTTTCTCGATTCATTGCTTCATCTCTTCCCCTTGTGCCATAATTTGCATTATTGTTGGGAATGCGTGAAGTGGGTGGAACAACATCTGGAAAATCAGGCTCTTGACTAGAAAATTCATCACTTTGGCGATCATAGATGTCGTCTTCATCAATTAATGATCCATCTGAGGCTAATGTGTAGTTATCTCCATTATATGATGTATCCGAGTCATACTCCAATTCTTCATTGGCAAGCCAGATAGTAGGCAATTCATATCGGTGAAAGAAAAAGAACATGGAATGCTATAAAAAGAGGCAAAAAATGGATTAAATAAATGAATTATGTAAAAACTTAACTTTTAGAATAACTATTATATGCATTAGGGTGGATTGTGATTATATGAAGGAAAAAAATTATTAAACAAAATCTATCTAAGTGAAAACGATGTTCTATGGTATGAAGAAAAATAATTTTAAAATTTAATATTGCTACAAAGTAGTTGAATTTTCAAAAAAAATGTGGGAGGGGGCTTAATTTTAGTTTGAAGACTTTAGACCAAGAATAAACTATTTTCCTGCAATATAAATAACTAAAAGTGATAATTAGTGATGAATGAATAGTACAATGTACATTGTAACATTTCATTACTCCCTACACTGACATAACTTCCTGCATTGCCACACAATAAATGCCCCACACTGTTGAATCGGTCCAATCCAAGCACTTTCCGTCTTCCACTTTATTACGCATCGTAATTTGAGCAGATTTTTTTTAAATTTAATACTAAAAAAGCTGTTAAATGTACTTGACGTTTTTTCTTGTAACCATTTAATAGACAATAACCTCTCTTCACAATAAATGTTATAGTACTAAAATATCATACACTTCATTCTCGTTGTGGCAGAACTTAAAATAAAAATTAATTTTTTTTTATTTTCCCCTTCATTTATATACCAAAAAACATCTATTCTGGTTTAGAAACTCTGGGAAAAAAAATTTTCAACCCACCCTAATATGCATTTATAACAAATTGCAGCATGATTTCCAATGATGATATCTTCTATGAGTTCACCAATTTTTTAACCGCCTTATACATGTATAACATTGCATTCACTAAAGACCAGATCTCACTAGGTAAACAATCTTTGCAAGTAAGATTATTGACCGTTAGGATCATGTAAGAGTGAAACATTAATTTATCTTCAATTAATATTACTTTCTGAATACAATCATATGTATTGCATTATATTCAGTGAAAACCAAATCACTGTAAATCCCCACTGTAAGAAGAATGTTGATCACTTGGACAAAGTGTGAAACTAATTAAATTTGTTTAATTACTATTGCATAAGTTATTTTTAATTCAATATCCCATATTTTGTTTAATATCCTGCAAGATATTTTCTTACCTGTTATAAACTTTATTTCTTTCAATATTTCAAACAATTAACATTTCTATTCATACACTATTTTTAATTGTAAAACATTTCAAATCCATTTCCTTCCATAGCATGTGCATAAAAACAAGAGTTTATAAATGTTTATAGATAATACTAAGCCTTTTTTATAATAAAACTTACTTGAATAAAGAGCCAAGATGTGACCAGGGCCAAGAAGCTGTATTGACCATTGAAACGGTAGTGGTAACTGTAGAATCCAAAATGATACAAGTAAAACATTCTAGAAAAAATAAATTCCAAATATATTAATGGAAATAAAAATCAAAAATATAAAAGGCATTTATTCAGTAAAAAAATACCTTCAGAAATAAATTATGTCAAAAACAATGATTTAGTTATAATAAAGAGTTTTTTCAAAACAGGTTGGGTTTTATGAGATCTCTGTCAATTCTTTTGGTGCCTATATATTCCGTCTAATGGACAGCTATTTAAAATATTCTATATATCACATATTTTATTTATTTTTTTCTTTTTCAAAAAAAAATGCACAATAACAGCCAAAGTATCATGTTTGGAAGATTAAATGAAGAAATATTTATCATAAAAAAGGACATTTAAAAAATTTCTCAGCTAAAGTGAAAGTGTTCTGAGAAGTATTGAACTGATTCTTAATTTAACTCAGTGGCGCAATAGCCTATGAGGGCCAAGGCTTATTGTACTCAACTCTGTATACATGACCTTGGGCCCTGAGGTGCTGGAGCAGATGTTTGGGTCAGGTGGTCAGTCTGAGACGCTGATTCGTAATAATTCTAATTAATAACAGAATACTCCTTTCGACTAATCGATTTTGTGTCAGGTAGATATTTTTGACACATTATTTTAGAGAAAGTGTTTACCAGTTATGCAGCAAATATATTTATATTAGTCACTACAGAAAATTTTTAAACAATTTTTTTTTCTTTCAATTTGTAGAATCTTTTTTTTTTTCTGAGGTTCTCCAATGCATTTCTTGAAATTCCTCAGTTCCTACATACTACATATACAGAGTGAGATTATATAAAAGCCATGAAAAGAAAAAAAAATTTATAATCTTTATTTAAATAGAGTTAGTTCAGTTGAGGATGCAATAAATCCCACAAGCAGTTACTGATATAAATTTCATCAAATGGGCAAAATTTATAGGCTTTTGTGCAACTGGAGACAAAATGCAACTAATTTTCTAAATGCACTTTAAATGAAATTAGATAAAGTTTAACAACAATGAAGTTAATTTAGGGATAAAGATCTGAAGACTAGACAGTTTGTTAAAAAACAAAGTGCAGGCTATTTCTAATCCAACATTGCATGTATAAAACATAAAACTAATGTACACTACATATATTTTTTACACTATTTATAAATCATTTCCAAAAGTTTTTAAATAACTGATTAGTTTAAAACAACGAATTCGTATAAAAAAAATTAAACTACATTTAAAAATAAGGAATGCAAAAAAAAATGTTATGAAACAAAATTAATACATAAAAGATCGAAATTCAAAGTGAAATAAGGTTAATTTTTAAAAGATTATTTGATTAATGTCACACTGAAGGCAATTTAAAGATTACACATAAGTTAATTTTTTATGTCATTTCATTTTTTTTTTTTACTTCCAACACTGTATGCCAACATGAAGATTTAAATTTTAAATCGAAAATAAAATAATGCACTTGCTGGAAAAGGCTATTAGATTATTTTGAAATATGAACAGAATGTCATTAAACAATGATATAATTAATTCCAAATGAGGAAAAAAAGCTCTAACATATGATTTTTTAAAAATAAATCATGAAAGCAGTAAAAATATCGATTATATATCGATTATAATTTTTAAATATTTTCAATAAAGGAAATAAAGCAGCCAATTGTTTGAACAATTAAGGAAATTAGACAATTTTTAATACACTACAATCCACCACGCAGAATTTTTTTAAAAAAAGAATATGGAATCCATCATTTGATCAAGAAATAGCATTTAAAAACATTATGTGATGAGAAAAATTATGCCAACTCTAATTCGAATTCTTCAGAAAGATAGTGTATATCTTATGAGCACCACAAGTGATTCCCAGTAAAATAAATATATAGAGTAAATATTTGTTCAGTTAAATAAATTCAAGTTATTCAATAAAAAGTAGTAAGGTTACTAAAGTTGATTACAAATTTTAAAAACAAAATCTAAAGAATCATACAAATGTGTTAATTCTTATTACATGTATAAATTTATGCAAGCATTTGATCCAATTTTTGATGGTCAATAGATATAGATAAAAAAAAAATAATCACCCTTATATCCCATTTAATTTCATCAAATAATTGGAAAGAAATTATTTGAAGAAAAGAATTTTTAATATTAAAAACGAAATACATGGACTTATTAAATATAAGATATTGAATTCAAAAATACCCATTTTTAGCGTAGGCTAATTTTTATTTCAGCAGAATTTAGAATTAATCTAAACGAAATCGTTTGGCGAAACATTAAGGATTCTGTTAAATGAAGAGACAATTGTATGGAAGGAATTAAGTATTTCTACAAACTAAAAAGAAAAGATCTACGAAAGAAACTTTCGTAAAGAATCGGAAAAAAAGATGGGATAGCGAAAAAAATCCTGAGAGGCTGGAGCGAAAAACTTATTTTTCTTCTAAGCCTGTGTTTTTATGAGGCTTTTCACCCATCATCGTTCATCATTTAAGAGGATTATGGGCTACTTTCAAGAACCTTAATCGATCCCGAAGAACTTCTAAAGAAAGAGCAATAGAGATTATTAGACGATATAAATATACTTGATAGGTGGAGCCCCAAAACAAATACAGTGTAGATGAACACGTTTGTACTATTATTTAATACTATAATGCGAGATAGATTTTCGTTTACGGAATGGGCTCTTCCCCCCTTCACACACACACAAGATGTGCCTTGTGTTAACTCCTCTCGTTGAAATCTTTACAAAAATTGGCCACAGTTGGAATTGTGTCATCCTGTATTACAAAAGCATTTTATTAGGTGTGTGAATAGGAAAAATACCTATTGTTCTTACTGTAGGAATAATTTTTAATCTTCACATATCAAAAAGTTTGATTAAGAAACCACTATTAAGGTATCCGACTACGTTCGGAACCGTGATTTTAAAAAAAAGGCATAGATGGATCATTTTCGTGATATTTAGTGTCACTTAGATTAGAGAATACATGTATAAAATTGTTTTAAGGACATTGACAAAAAAAATTATTTAAATACAATATTTCGGTAAAAAATTAACTTAGAATAATCTTTTTTCAAAATGTTCTCCTTTTGTGAAAAATGCTTCCATTATAATAATATTTTGCCTGTATATAGCTCAGACCTCTCTACAGAGGCTCAACTATGAAAAATTCACATTATTTTCAGAGTTACAACCATTTGAAATAATTATCGGCGTTTTTTTCTGAAAATTTCTCCCCTCTGTTGTCGTAAAACATGGAGAAACCCACTTCTAAGTTATATATTTCAAAAATTCTAGTTAAGCCTCTGTACAGAGATCTGAGCTATAAACAGGCAAAATATAATAGAAGCATTTTTCACAAAAGGAGAATATTTTGAAAATGGGTCATCCTATGTTCATTTTTTGTCAAAATATTGTACTTGAATAATTTTTTATTGTAATAATATTCTTGAAACAATTTTATATACATTTTCTAATATAAATGACAATCAATATCATAAATATTATCCATAAATATAATCCGCTTTTGCAAAATCACGGTTCCGAACGTAGTCGGATACCTTAAAAGAGAATTGATTTCACAAACAAATAAGCTAGTATTTTAGCACTGAAATTTAATTTATTATTTAATTTAACTTAATAATTTATTTCTAGTTAAGGTTGCGGAAGCTAATTTTTTGAAAACAATCTGCGTAATCTGAATTCGCCATTGCAATTGCCTGTTATTTTCAGGGAGATCTTCCCAAAAGTTATCTTGTAGTGTTGAAGTTAGGAGAATAAAAGTGGCGGCTTAAGAGTTACCCTAGGTTCAGAGTTATGACGTCTATCACCCCAATTTATTATACTAGTAACTTTACAGAGTCCCTTTACAGAGGCTTTTACTTTACAGAGTGGTCACTACTTTTAGCCA
The DNA here is from genome assembly GCA_019973935.1 of Trichonephila clavipes. Classification (NCBI taxonomy): domain Eukaryota; kingdom Metazoa; phylum Arthropoda; class Arachnida; order Araneae; family Nephilidae; genus Trichonephila; species Trichonephila clavipes. Next base: position 799,894 of record BMAU01000459.1, on the reverse strand, counting down.
TGGATCTATATTCATACAATTATTTACTAATGATACTATAGGATGCCCGAAAAGTATGACTACTTTCAAAAATGAATTAAAAATAAAGGAACAAAGATTTTCGCTTTCGGCTTTTTATGCTCCATAAAGAAAATATTAAAGTTCCTGAAAAATGAAATGCAAACTAGATGGTGCAACGTCCTCGTTTTGCAACATTCTCGTTTCAAAATGGCTTCACCGCAAGAACAAGCGCAAGTTGCAGCATGGTTTATCGAATTTAACTCTGCAACAAATGTACAGCGAAAATTTCGGACTATCTCTCTGTAAACAAAGTCCACCTTCAAGATTCTCAATTTATAAGTAGCATGAAAGATTTGTAACAATATAGTTAAAATAAAAACCAAATTCGCCCGCCCTAGCGAAAGCAGAGATGATTACACGCATAAAATCGATGTGCTGCGCGCGACTAATGGTGCGCACATTAAAATCTTGTCCCCCTCCCCTTTTTTTAAAATTAACTGTATTTTGTTTACATTTATACATTATTTTTATGATGTACATTTTAAAAGCAAGTTTCTGTAAAAAGCAAAAAATGGCAACAGCGAAGCGCATAGACTAATTGGCTGGGAACTCGTGATTGCCCTTGTCATGTGACCATGACGTCACAAATTTAACCTATTAGACATATAATTTTCATAATCAAATACGACAGATTTCCTGCTCAAGAACAACTCTTTTAAAGATGATTTATAAAATAACACATGAAATGTATTGTTTTAAAATTCTCTATGCAACAGTATTTTTAAATACTTATTAATATACTTCAAGTAATTTTTACAGCTTATTGATTTTAATTTATACCTATAGACATCAAAATGTTTTAACATAAAAACTAAACCAATAACACATGAATACTCCGGCACACAAAACGAATTAGTTTGTACACATTTGTGATAATTTACATGCAAAATTAATGAAAATACTGTTCTCATAAATACTTCCCCATGCGGAAAAATTAAAACCAAAAGAATAGAATATTTCCTTAAAAGTGAAAAATTCAACACAGTCTTTAATTTGATTTTTTTTTTAAATAATAAAACCCTATAGAAACTATATCATGTACGTGCGCGATGCTTTACATGCATCAAAAATGGATAGAGCGTTTCCCCAAATCTTCAAAACGGACACATCTGTTAACATTCACACACTATTTGATATGCGCAAGTGACAACGGCTCCAGACGCGGCAAGATCAAGCCACCGCGAGAATACATTTAGAAGTAAGAGCCCGGAAAATATTTATGCTCTGCGGATATCTTTTGCGTCAAGATCAGGTTCAAAAAAAGTTACATTCGATAAGCGGAATGTAAACGTGAGAGGGGAATAAAATATTCAAAATTTTGTGTAGTGCCACGTGATTTTTAAGCTCCGGACATTTTTAGATGTTCGAATCAAGATGGCGGAGACTTTTGTCGCATCGGTGCCAACTGCTAGATGATCAGTAAATTCAGATAAAAATAGCATAATGTTATGGTCAACGATTCATACTAGGACTTTTAATATTTCTTCTTCCTAATAGTGCATTGACATTTATAAAGAAAATCGAAAAACTTATAGAAAGAGAAACTACAAAAAAATAACAAAGAAGGCACATATATTAAACGATAAAATTCAACAAACTTTTAAGACACATTTCGTAAAAAAAAGTTTTATCGGTTTAGTATAATTAATGATAAAATGCAATACAAAAAAAATAAGTTTTGAAAATTTTTCAGTACACTTATGTAATGAAGTTCTGACACATACTATATTCTCACCCCCTGCAATTTTTATAGATCAAATATAAAATGACTAAAAAATGCTTATTTTTCTTTTATGTATATTTTTAAAAAAAAAGCGAGTTTCATTTTTTCACATATGCAAATATCTTAATTTCTATATAAATTTTCACAACAGAATTTTTCATATGTAGAATACATTCAAATATCTATAAGAATTTTCGCATATGCAAAAGAGTGGAGCAGGCCCTTGAACAAGTTTAAATTGAACTTGTCTACACAACTGTCAGCGTGAGTGTAAAATAATTAGTCAAAACTAATTTCTGAAGCAAGGCAAAACAATGTGGAGTGAGTACGTGAGAGTATTGATAACATTGCACTATACAGCAACACGAGGGTTATTGGCGAAGGACCTCGTAATTTTGAATCACGATCAAGTGACGAGGACGACACCCGAATAGCCCCCCTCCCTCTCAAAACTTTAAAAATAAGAGGAAGATAGATAAAATACGCATTTTGTCCATCACTGATTGAGACCACACCTTGAAAATACAAGAAAAAAAAAGAAACGGCGGTGGAGAGATGGGATGACAAGAAAAGCGACAAAAATTATATACGAGTAAACCACAAGTGCAAACCGGGGGCAGGCTAAATGTACTAAAATCAACAAAATCCAATGCACACAGAAAAAAAATCACTCGGGTTCCTAGGGATAACATACCTCGTATTAACCCACAGAAAGAAAAACACTGCCGGATAAATGCGAAATTATTTCGACTTGCCTAGTTACATATACGTGTGGACACGAAACAATATAAATTCTCCTACAAACCTGAGAAAGTAAAAATTCTGGAATCGAAAACGAAGAACGACAAACCAATATAAAGGGTGTTTTTTTTTAGAGGTACAGAACTTTAAATTGCAATAAAACAACGATGTATTATTCGATTGACATGAATTTTTTTTATTCGAAAGATAATCTTGTGGCATTACATTTTAAATATGACCAATCAAGGCGTAGATTCGTCGAATGGGCCCAAAACGAGATTGCCGTTGTTCCCGATTTTCATAAGCGAATTTTGTTTAGCAATGAAGCGCACTTCTGGTTGAATGGCTACGTCAACAAACAAAACTGCCGCATTTGGAGTGAAGCTAATCCACAAGTGTATGTCGAAACACCGTTCCATCCAGAAAAACTGAGTGTTTGGTGCGCTTTATGGGCTGGTGGAATCCTTCTTCAAAAACGATGAAGGCCACAACGTTACAGTCAATGGTGATCGGTATAGAGCCATGATTACTAACTTTTTCATTCCTGAATTGAACAATCATGATGTCCAGGAGCTGGGGTTCCAACAAGACGGCGCAACATGTCACACAGCTCGTGCCACAATCGGTTTATTGAAAGACACGTTTGGTGACCGCCTAATTTCACGTTTTGGACCTGTGAATTGGCCTCCAAGATCTTGTGATTTAACACCGCTAGACTATTTTCTGTGGGGCTATGTAAAGTCATTGGTCTATGTGGATAAGCCACAAACGCTTGACCATTTGGAAGACAGCATTCGCCGTGTTATTGCCGATATACGGCCACAAATGTTGGAAAAAGTCATCGAAAATTGGACTACATCCGAGGCAGCCGTGGCAGTCCTATGCCAGAAATCATATTTAAAATGTAATGCCACAAGATTATCTTTCGAATAAAAAAAAATTCATGTCAATCGAATAATACATCGTTGTTTTATTGCAATTTAAAGTTCTATACCTCTAAAAAAACACCCTTTATATAGTGAGAGAGTCAATTGACGAAAACGCAAAAATATTGTTTTCTAGAGCAATCACCGACTTAGGGAGGTGGATTAAGTAAGTTTGCTTAATGAGATTTCAACCTTCCCCCTTCAGTAAAAATGGTATACATAATAGTACACAAAAAATGAAAAAAAAAATAAACCAAGATTGAAAAAAATTCTTAACTCTTACTATTGCACGTGTAATCTTACATTAATATTTTAAATTAAAAAAGATTGTATAAATGGTTCAAATTTCAAAAAGATACACTCAATAAAGGAAACAAATTCAATAACTTACCAGTATAGTTTCTTCCTATACATGAAGTAAGATAGAATTAGTCAATATGATATACCGTATTGACTCGAATCTAAACCGCACTATTTTTCCATTGTTAATGCTACTTAAAATCGGAGGCAAAACACATGCTGAGTGAGGGAAATTCAGTTTCCTCCCCTTTCAAAGGAAAAATGGAACCATCCATTCTGGCCACTTGCATCAATGACTCATACCATTCCGCAATTTATCTCCAGTATTCAGTTTATCCTAAACAGCGTTGTCTGCTCGTATATATATTTAGGATTTTTTTATATATATATACCTTTTCTTTTAATAACCTAAACATCAAAGATATCGGTAATAGCATTAAGACGAGTTCTCTAAGACGCAAGTATGAAAAGGAAGGCGGTTTTAGATCCAGAAAAAAAACCGGAAATAGAGGAGCGGCCACTGAAAATTTGACACGGATGGAATAAATATATGTCGATGGCGTAATCAAGACTATATTATTTTTGTTTGTAAATGTTCAACAGTCTTTAATATAATTCTTTTACAATCTGCCATAATATATTTTTTTCAAAAAAGTGTTGCATAACAAATGCATTGGGTGGCACAAAAGACGACACCGTGAGAGAAAATTTAAAAAATGAATAAAATATTTAATATCTCAAATGTAAAATCATTAAAATGCTTTTTAAAAATTTCATAAGTATCGGATATCGATGAACCTTTTACACATTTTTTTATTTTTCTCAAAAGCGTGGAGAGTTTGGGATGCGGTTTAGAATCGAGTACATACAGTAAATGCATATATACATGTATAATCATATAAACATTAGTGTAGCAATAACAATAAAGAACATATATATTTTTATTCCTTTAGCAATAAGAAAACCCAACTTCAATTGAACATCCAAAAATGTACATTCTTAACTCCTCTATTTCTATAAATAACTTTTTTTTTTAATTTTGGGGATAATTGGATGAAAACTAGCACCTAGCACATAAAACAATTCTCTTCCAATCATTCCCTACAGTCATCGAATCACCTGTACCCCCAATCGATAGATCGGTACATCAATGCACACCCTTAAAACAATTCCAACAACAGCAGAAGTCAAATAGTTCCATCCATCCTCTCCAGGAAAACAAAAACAAGCGACACGAAAAGGAAGACCGCCGATTAATTGCAGAGGGAGGAAAGTAAGAGACAGTTGTGTGCAGGAGGACATCCACTCAACTTGATTGGGGTCGACCATTGATTTTGCTACCAGAAGGTCGTGCTGTTGTTGCAGATGTAGTTTCTTGATTTGCAGCTTTTATGGGGGTAGTGACACAAGCTGTGAATCCCAGATGGAAAGGGGAGAGTCATGAGGAGAATGATGAGGGTGTTTTGGTAGGAGAGGGTATCCATCCTCTCTTTCCGGATGGGAAAATCGTTTTCTTGGGTAGCGTGGTATGTGTAGAGAAGAGTGAGTCATGCAACGGTAACTAAATAAATTTCGGGACTTGTATCGAAATAAAATGGAAATATTTTTTATTGATGCATTTCACACTGAAACAAAATTACATTTACTACCGATATATAATTGCCGTTTGATGCTTTTTTTTTTCCTTCAATTCCTAATATTTTAGTTCACAATCTCTAAATCTTGTTCAAATTTTCAATCGTTAAAAAAATACATTTTAAAGCGCTCAAATGAGCTGAAATTTTATATACATGATTATTTTGAATGACATTATGGTAATTTAATTATAGTTAATAAAAATTAATTGATTAAAACTAATTATTCAAAGAATTACAGATGCAGCCACATTAGCTTCATTTTTAACGGCTTGGGTCAAAACTTCTACTGTTTAACTTAAACTTACTAACATTTAAATAATTTTGAGACACTATTCACTAAATCAACAAGGAAATCGTTAGATTCATCACACAATCGAATTTCATTCACTATTGAAGAAAAACGCACTTGCATAAATTCATTCAAGAGCATTTAAATGTATGAAGGGGGGTATTTATCACAAATGCATGTAAAATCAGCAAAATAAAATTCTGATAATTGATTTTTAAGAATAATTTCGACTTTTCACAAATTCGTGATACTGTAAAAATTTTTGAATTCAGAAATAATTTTTCATTGCCATTTCCACGAGGGAAATTATGAATAGGACAATAACGTCTACACTCGACATCGTTGCAATTTTAGTACTAGATAATAGTAGTATTCTATTTGAAATTCATTTGGAAACAATTAAAATAACTTGATACTCTTGACGGCATTTACATTACTTTTAAAGCAAATACTGCTTCGTAAGCAATACATTTAGGTATAAAATGGCCATCTCTCCACGCACAATCAACTAAATACGAAGCGATTTTTAATCAAATTCGATTTTTTATTAAAGTCGAATTTTGAAGCTGCGAAAGGCTACTGAAAAGTTGAGTGAACTGAAGTTAAGAGGATGTCATCCGAGAGCTATGCACATCCCATAATTTTTAATTTACCACCTTACTCGACAATTGAATTAATATGTCTTATCGCACTTCATAATAACATCAATTAAAAATAAACTCAATCACAAGTTTTAAAACGGTACACAACTCTGCACTCAAAACATTTTTAAAATATGCTATACATCAGGCTTTAAACATTTAGCTTTGGACCTAGAAAACAAAGTGAGAATACTCGAACGTAAAATATGCAAAATTTACATTTGAAAAAATTATTACAACTATAGAATAAAATCACAAAAATTATAAATATAAAACGGATAATAAGAACATCCAAAGAAAATTAATAAAATGTTCTATTACTGCAAACTACAATAGTTTGCTATTCTCAGGCGCATTCTCGTAAAATAATCCTAGAGATGTTGATTCAAAAAAAAATTTTTTATTCCACTTCTGATTTAATTTTCGGATTTTACGAAACTAATTCCTAAAAAAAACAAAGCGCAATGGAAAGACGTTAAAATGTGTACTATTGAAAAAATTTTAAAGATAATACGGCAACTAATGAATAATAAAATTAATAGATTTAAAGAACAACTATTTTTAATAGACTTTATTCACAGGACATTAAAGTTGGATAAACGTTTTTAAAGAAAAAAGTTCTATTAACAACATCGTCTGCATCGAATTTTTGGTTACAGCAATGTGAGAAAAAATAATTATCTTCATAGAAAAATTTGTATTATTTTAATTCAGAACAAATTACATCTAATTTAACAGTGATAGGCAAAAAAAAAAAAAGATAAATGAAATTTGATAAAATATTTTGCTTCTAAATTATGTGATTTTGCAATAACGGAAATTTCTAGCTGAATTTATATATTCGCAGTTTCACTCAAAACATAAACACTCCATGGTCCATGTAACACACATTATTCAAAGTCAGTTCATTGGATACTCAAGAAACGTATATACAATCTGAAACGAAGGTGAAATTTAATACCCAAGTACACATTCTTACTGTCTGAATAGAAAAGAAAGATTTTCCGAATTTTAATTACATAATGCTGCTTGAATTCCTTTTAAAATCTTTTCATTTGATTTACTGCGAACTTCGAAATCCTTCACGTTACGTTTGATTTCAATTAATGGATTCTTCCTCAGGATAAAATCTGAGCTCTGTGTGGAATCGTTTTCCTTTCAATAAATTCCAAAATACGATATAGATAAAGGTAGATTTTCCAGGTTTATTTACATCTGTCTTTTGATTAAAATGTTTTATACATTCGAAAAATGCCATTATAATTGAGGATTAAATTAAATTTTGAAATAAAACTGGGTCTAAATTTATTTAAACTATGACAAAGTAATTCCTTATTACATGTTCTAAAATATTTAAATGTTGTTAGTCATTCTTTAAAGTAAAGTGAAGAGTTCTTTGTTTAAACGTATCCAAATTTTGGAAATTTCTAATATTAATCAGACTTTCCTTTTGTGCATCGAATAAACTAATAAACAATACTAATAAAAGAAGCTATGAGTACTAACTTCTTTAACAACTACAGCGATTCCAATCTCCAACTTTATTAACGTCATTTGCCAAAAAATAAGTTAAAGGAAAGTACACATCATAAAATAGTCAATAAAAATTGAAATCAGATTTTAAAATATTTTTTTCTTAAAGTATAAATCTTGTTTACATTAAGTAACTTGGAGTAATAAAGCAATGCAAAAAAAAGAGAGGGGAAATTTTTCACCAGTAGCTCTTTAAAAGATTTTTTCGACAGTAGCAAACAGCCATTTATTTGTTTTGTAGTCGCGTTAAAGGGGATACAAAAATAAATTTTTTACACTTACCTTTTGGAAATTCTATAATTAGCAGCAACACAAAAATATCCATATAGTTTTAGAAATTACACACTTTTTATTCAATAGCTAAAATAGTATTAGTGCATTATTATGTCCTAGTTAATTGGAAATTTAAAAATACTCGTGATGGTCCTATCCATATCCTTCTGACTAACAAGTCCTTTTGGAAAATCTTTGGTCCTTTAAAACTATTTTATTTGCAATGCACCCCCTGAAGAAGAGAACGTGATTATGTAAAATAGGTTTACAATATTATATATAGTCCAAACTTTCAAGCTAGAGAGAGAGGGGTAGGATAGATTGCTAGCGTATCGGTGATTATTCAAATTTATAGTGTAATGCAGGTATTTGATAACTGTAATAATTAAAGTGATGATTGGTCACTAGAGATTAAATAAAGATTAGATACCTAGGAAGGCAGTGTATTCAAACCTTAAGAAAGTGTTACTGGTAATTAGTCTTCTCATACTTCTCGTACCTCGTTATTTATTTACGTACAGCTTCAATTGGGTGCATCTCTTAGTTGATTGGTTGAAATTGTGTTGTTAATTGTGTTAAAAATAAATTAACTAATTTTGATCATGGCTAGTCTTCTTTCCCTTCCTCCCACATCTCTAGGCGGGGATTCGAGAACTTTACATACTGACTAATAGATGTTTGACTTTTTTCCAACTTTATGCAGAGAATATACTGCATCATTTACATCCAGCTGTATAAGGTATGAATTCACAATTTCCAAAAAATGTAACAGTTTTGATAAGAGTTTCATTATTGTGTACAGAATCGCTATTCATTGGGTCCAACAAATCACTTATTTCCTCAACTTCAGTTGCACAAATAGACAGTCTGTCACCAAATGTAAAATAACCATTAAATCTTAAAATATCTCCTGTGTTGTGGAGAAAGATGAGATAAGGAATTTCTTGTCCTATTTAGAACTCACATGATAGGTTACACTCATGACTTGATGGTCTGCGCCCTTCAAGGTCAAAATTTGCTGCTGACAAGAAGTCTTTCTCTGTCCCAGATAAAAAGGATGTCATTTGAAGGGGAAAAAAATCCAATTTTTTTCCAATACAAACTAATAAAAAAATTTTTGTGCATTTGTTGAAATAATTCGTTAAATAGGGGGGTGCCTTCATTTTAATCTGGGAAAGACAAAAATTCGTTAAATAGGTGTTCGGTAAATCGGGGTCCGACTGTACATAATAAATTTAAGGGGACATGGTACAATTAACGCAAAAATGTTTAATTTAAGGATTTTTTAAATTTTTTTGGTTGCCTCCTATGTATGTATATTATGTTAAACAGATTTTGTGCTCAAAATTTCATAAAAAGCTAGCCATGTAATTTTTTAAGGAAAAAATTGAAATTTTTGAAGCGATTTTAAAATGCTAGTCCTCCAACAAAAATTGACGTGCATGCATGAAATTTGATTTACAAATACATCAAACTATGTATAGTAAAAGTTGGTATGGGTTTTGCGTTAACATGATTGGTATTCATACAATACTTCTTTTTATGAATGTTTATTGAAAATTCTTAAAAAAATGTATAAATTCTGAGTTTAATTATTTTTTAAAAAATAAATATTGCTTTGATTCAAAAATGCATACCAACTTTTGTTACATGTACTATTGGCAATAGGTAAAAAAAATTTCAAAGCATTAGGTACAATAGAAAAAAAGCCTTAGCATTTTAAATGAAGACAAACTAGTTATTTTATCTTTCTGAGATATGTCAGTTTAAAGTTTTGATTTGCCATAGGGATGTGAATAAAAACGAACGTAAAAGCTATCATAATTCTGCCTTTTTTAAGTTTAGAGCTTTCAAATTTTGTGAGGTTATAGAAAAGTATATAAAGAAAAACTTTGGCTAAAAAAATTAAATTTGATTTTTTTTTACCGATTTTGGTCAATTCAATCATACTGTGTCCCCTTAACCAGTTTCGATTACACATTACAATGCTTTTTTCTCCAACTCAAAAGCATATTTAGAATAATTACAAAAGCCAACTTAAGCAGCATAACTTTAAAAACAAACGAAAATGGATCAGTACATAAATTAAGCAATCAGATAAATTAAAGTTACATTAATTATATATTCCACTACCTAAAGTACCCATTCTTTGTGAACAGGTTAATTTTTTAAAAATAGAAATTATTATTCTTGATATAATAGCTGAATTGTAAGAAGAGTAAAATCCAGAACAAAACAATGTTTCGAAAAATGCAAAATAGTTTTTTAATGAGAGCACTTATTTATCTATAATGCCCCTTAGTGGTCAATTTTTGCAACCCCCTTCTGTAGCGGATCTCTACTGCAAGAAAGGAACATGCCTAGAAATTTCAAGTCTGTAGGTCTAACAGTTCAAAAATATGAATATTTATCTGTAATGCCCCTTAAGCCCTCGCAATGCTCCTCAAGTGTCAATTTTCACAAATCCCCTTTGTAATGATTCTCTACTCCATGAAAGGCACATGCATAATAATTTTTTTTTAATTCACAACCTTTATAACTTCTTTTCTGTCAACTTAATCAGCCTATTGAAAGATTTTCCTCTTATTGATGGGAGGAAAAAATTAAAGAATTTTTTTTATGCAATACATCTATTTTTTCCCATACACATACGAACTATTTTACTACATGCATCAAAATTTTCTCACAAATATTTAAATTATTATCCGATTATTCTCTTAAATAAGAATAATATATCTTTAACTCTGAAGCAACCAATTTTGATTCTGCCAAACATTATTTTTGAAAATCTTGCTAAGAAACTGACAAAAAAATTCCACAATTTTTTTTAAATCTCACAAAAAAAAATGTTATTCATAAATAAAAATTATCTTTCTCTTTTCAAAAACTAAAAAGATAATTTAAGAGAAAAATATTTTACCTATAAGGATATGGTTCAATGATTCATAAACAGAAAATATTTTAAGAGTTATTCAAAGTCAACATTAAGTTATAAGAAAAATATTTATATATGAATTTGATTCTGTTTGCTTCATAGAAATCACATAGAAATCAACCAAAAACATCTAACATTAAAAAATAAATGAATGAATACACAAATCAAAGTAATGACATAAAAAGGATAACAGGATCATTCTGGAAAAAAATATCTTTAAATAACAATTTACATAATGATTCGTTCATAATAGAAATTTAAGATGCCATGCAAAACAAATTTAGTGTCTTGATTTTCCCAAAGCAGTTAACCATAATATTCACTAGCTAAATGGGATTTAAATCCATTTTTATACAAATTGAAAATTATATTACAGCAAGAAATTAATATGAAACACAATGCAAAAATTAAAGAGATTCATATTTAATCAAAATTTCAGAATTAAATTTAATCTACGTAAAAAATATAAATATTATAATCTATTCTATATAAAATTACATTTTATAATTAAAAGGTTTTTAAATCTAAAAATATAGATGCTTACAAAAATACTCTACAAAACCTAAATAAATTTGATCAAATGCAGAGATATTTAGCATTTAGTAAGATTTAAGCTTTCTCTATTATTTTAAACTATTACCACAAAAAGAAACAATAATCCCTTCCTTTAATATCACATCATTGGTATCAATATTGGAATGATTCTTTTTTTATATAACTATGATCCATATTCATATAACTCCTGCCTAAATATTCTACTTAAAAAAGTTTTATAAAAGTTTATATCAAAAAGTTTTTTATAAAAGTTTTATATCAAAACAATGTATTTTAAAATCCCTCCAAAGTTGTATAATTGTAAAAATGAGCATTTAGTAAAAGGTGATTATAGTTAACGCTCCTGTTCAAAATGCTGAAGAAAAAAAAACCACTGCTCAGAAGGAGTTCAAATTTGAACTTAATATACTTGAAGAGGAAAAAAGGTACAGCATAAGAAAAAATTCCTTGATATTTTGATTGTTGCTTTTTATACAGTTTTTAGTCCAAGGATATTCAAACACAGATTTTTTTCCATCTGATGTGGTATGACCTTTTCACCAACAGTGCAATAACTTTCAAATGACTTGGAAGTCATTTTTTCCCCGTCAAAAAACCAAAACCATCATGCACTTTGAACGGGTACATTTGGTTGGTTTAAATCAGCGATTCCCAAAGTGGTTTATATAGACCCCTGGGGGTCTATGATGACCTGCAAGGGGTCCACATCAGCGAAAAAATAAGTTAGGGGTCCATGCGGTGTAAATGGGGGTCCATGATAGTGGCTCTCATTAAACCAAATCATGATTTTAGTTTTAAAAGAAAATTTAGTCGCATGGAAAACAGATTTTATCTATTTAATAGATTTACTAATTTTAATAAGGTTAATCTGTAGTTACAATGTGACAGCATAAATCTTATTAAAAACAAAGACCATGTCTGCAGTTTTGGCTTTAAAAAGACAAACCTGTCATTTATCACCAATTCTGGAATACCGTAAGCAAATTTTAAATTACTTTTTCAGCATGGTTGCCAATCTCCAAAACAAAAAAAAAGAGGGGAAATAAGTTCTGGACACTACTAACCAAGGAGATTTAGGGTTAAACCTGACACAATTGATTCCAAATATTGAAAAATTGTTATTGAAGCACCAGATTTATTTCTCTCTTTAAAAGCCTTTGTTTGTTGCTCATTTATTACATGTATTAAATTTTAATTTAATTAACATGTTTTTTAAGTTTTAAACACCATACTTCACTTCAGTTAGAAATTTAAATAGTTTAAAGTAAGTAGATTTATACCAGCTGTCAAAAAGACATTTAAATTGGTAAATCTGCAAAAATTCAATATTTGATAAGCAGGGGTCTACCACAAACCAAAAAACATGGCAAGGGGTCTATGAAACAAAAAAGTTTGGGAACCTCTGGTTTAAATGTAACTCATGCTAAATACAAAATGGCACTTTTAGCAGAATCCACTTTTGTTATGGCACTTACAGTGCTATTCTATTGACACACTTTGGAAATTTTTTCTTATGCCATACTGTGTGCGTGTGTGTGCGTGTGTGTTTTTTTTACCCTTTTAAAGTATACTCAGTTCAAATTTGAAGTCATTCTGACCAGTGGTTCTTTTTTCTGGTACAATAATTTGAAGAGGGAACTTTAATTCTAATCACCCTGAAAATGAAACTGCTTTTGTTTTAAGTCCAAAGCAAGCCAAGATGTCCATTCATATTTTTCTAAATAAAATCTGTCAATTGTTTAAAAGAAATTTCAGATGATAAACAACTTTAAGTAATGATTAAATAAGCCCAGGGCCATCTTAAGGCATGAAGCCTCGGCCACAGTGGGAGCCTCATCTCGTTCTCGACTCAGCCTCATTAAGATCACAATTTGAATAATTTCAATGGTCAAATGTTATTTTCGACTGTATTCTCCGAAAAAATGGGAATTTTGGACGATATGTCAACTGGCTCCATGGGATGACTGTTGTCCATGTGTATGCCTAGGTCAATCACTATACACCATAATTAATCATTCAGTCAAAAGGTGGCAGTTGGTTCAGCCGGTTTGTGCAATTGTGTCATGCACATTTGTCTCAGGTTACTGTTTATACGAATTATAGACAATGTTATGTCTACTTTAAAGGGTCATAGTTGGGGCCTATATTTTCGAAGGGGCCCAGAGCCTCAAGAAGTCTTAGAACATCCAAGAATAAGCCCAGAATTGTTTGAAAAAATGTATGAAACACCACACAAATACTGCTAAAATATAATTAAAGTTTTCCAAGTAGCTAATCCTTAAGACTTAATAAATGAAATTCTTTTAACTCACAACAGAAAATAAAATGATTTCCCACACACAAAAATCAATAGTAATACTTTTAACCAGAGATTACCTGAGTTTCTTGACAATATAACACATATACTATATAAATACATTCTCATTAATAATATCATTAATAATAATCTAAATTCATAATAAAGTTTAAAATTCAGCAATTAAAATAAAAATTTTGGTCAAAAGTTTTACAAATTAAGTTAATGGATTAATATTAAAATAATTACAATATACTGTAAGCAACTGTAGACTAAAAAGAAAAAACACATACAAGAAATCCACAAGCCATTTAGAAAATGCACATTTGGAGAGTGTTTGAAAATTTGGAATTTGTATTTGGAGAGTTTAAAATTTGATATAAGTATTTCATTCAATAACTCATTCACTTAAATAATATCCCCTCGTTACTTTAACATTTGTGAAAATTCAAAAAATTGCTAAGGCATAATCTATTTTACAAGTTTATCTACTTATACAATATCCAATTACAAAGAACTATTACATAACGTATAATCCAGTGTATATATTATGTGCACCCATACTTTCAACTGTCTTTTTTAAATTGTTGGTATACTTGTTGTAAACAAGCAACCTTTTATAAGAAAAAACTGGAATGCACAGAGAGGAGAGAGAGAGAGGTGCAGTAGTTTTATCTTTTGAAGTCATTTATTTGAAGTATTATTCTAGGTTTTTGAACAACGGTATATTTCTAGAGCTACAATCTGAAAACACAATAAAGAGGGGAAATCAGCACAATGGTACAAGATTTCTACAAACTTAGTTTCCTCCCTCTTTTTTATGTGATTTGCAAGATAGAGGACTTATCTTGGAACATATCAAAACATGCCCAAGACTTTTTATGTGATCTCTGTAGCATATAATATTCTTAGTGCACCTTTCAGTAGTACATACAGGTCTTGCGAAGCAAAGTAAAGATAGTACTGGTATTGAAATCAAAGTGATTCAGTTTGCAAAAGAAAATAGAAATTGTGTTACAGAAAGGATGTTTGATGTTGGTGAAAGCTCTATATGCGAAAAAGGAAATGAAAAATGTTACATGCTTTTAGAAATAAAATTTTAATTACTTATAAAAGCTTTCCAATGTAATAATGATATTTTATTTTCCTAAACAATTATAACTTATAACAAATTTTAATTTATTAAGAAAATGAAGATACAAGATAAAAACATACTTCACATGTAACATACTTCAAAAATATGCAATCGAAATAATTCTCAAAGTATTTAGAATATATTTCCAATATAATTAGATTTTTGAAGTGTTGTTTATTGTTACCTGTTTAATTTTACAAACATCAAATTTAAGTTTGGAACTTGAATTATTTTAAATAACATGCTTATATTCAGTTATTTCCCAATACATTAAGACTATAACTACAGAATTTTTTTTAGGAAAAAAAAAACTTCTACAATTTTCAAATTTAAATATATGCTGTAATTTAGTCAAAATGAAATTGGAGATTTACTTAAGATGACCATTATCATATAACGTTACTTCTGGAATGTTGAAAGAAAAATACATAATATCTAAAATTTAATATAGTTAAAATCACAAATTATTTCATTGAACAAAGTTTTTTTAATCCAAATCTGTTTTTTAAAACACTTTTATGTAAAGATCGAGATTTAATTTTAATGCAAAATTAAATACCCCCAATTTAATTATGACCAAAGTGAAGCAAATGATTACATAAAAAAGAACTTTAAAAAAAATAATTTCTTAAAAAAAAAAAATTAATCCCCAAACTGCAAAACGTACTTGTTCGAGACATTTTCAAAATATAAGGATATACTTCTTTGAATTCACTCAAAGTACTTTTCAAATCTCCGCATGGTAGAGGAAATTTTGACCTAAAAGAAGTTTCTTTAAATAAAGAAATAAATTAAAGGTGCTAGATCAAAGTTGTATTGTAAATGACCCAAAACTTCTCATCTGAAATTTTCAATTAGCACATTGGTTTGAGTTGCTCAATGAACCTGAACATTTTATTACACTTTATGATTTTTAATTGTTAATAAAAAATTGAGACAGTTTCTTTGTGAGTATTCACTAGACATGTACCTTTTGCATTAAAAAATCTTCTGACAAAGCACACTTTACATCTGAAGAAATTCTGAATCAACAGAGCCAATGTAAATATTTCTACTCAAACCAGATTTGGCACAGGAATAGCAACCAAGCACAAGGGGAAAGCAACAGGTTCAAGGTTAAAGCAAATTAGTCACCAAAACTTTTCCTTCTTCCATGCATTGAATCCTTACTTTTTAAAAATGTAAACCACACAAGTACAATTCTTTACAGTTTGCACAAATCAACTTATAGATTAAATTTAAAAGAATAATAAACTAAACTCAGTGGCACAACAGCCAATGAGGACCATGTTCTATTGTGCCCATCTCAGTGTTCATGACCTTAGGCACTGATGTGCATGAGCAGATGTTCTGGTCAGGTGGTCAATCTGACAAGAAACCCCCAGTATTTAGTTCCCAAGCAAACTTTATACTCATTTATTGACCCACTGAAGGGATGAAAGGCTGAGTCGACCGTACCCAGCCAGGGGTTTGAACCCCGGACCTGTGGCATGGAAGCCCGATATGCAACCACTCAGCCACTGGGCTTCTCAAACGAATAATACTGCAACTTAAAAGGCTGTTTAAGAAAGGCCTAGTAAATAACAAAATATAAAATATTACATTAACACAGACAATAAGCATATGCTAATTTTATCATACATATATTCCAAAATATTTAATAAGCCCTGAATTAAATTACATTTCATTTTAAGCAAAAGAAGGTTTATCTTACTTTAACCAATGTTTTCTGGACACAGTTGTTCGGCAACATATTGAATCATACTGGTCAGCCATCCAAACAATGATGATGATGTAGAAAGCAGTCACAGAGTCATTGAAAAATTCAGACATTATAGCTTCCATTCCTGCAAATAAGAGCAGAACTATTCCAGATATATTTATGCAACCCACAAAATAATTTCACAAGATATTTTTTAATCTAATGAGAATTCACAAGAATAAATAAAAAGATTCAATGATAACAATCTAAAAATTTCATATTATGTTATATAACTATTCAAAAACATATTTAAAGAACATTTCACTGATAATTTAAGTAGTGCAGTTATGATAATTTACTATAAACTTGTAAATTTATGAATAAGGATTATTTATGAATAAGCAAATTTATGATATGTATTATAAAGTACATCATTCCTCACATTAAATTTACATACATTTCTTTAATATTTCCAATTGCTATTTTGATTCATGAAGTAGGATTTTACATACACATATTGTTTTTAGGAAACTTAACCACAAAAAAACACACGAGTGATAATGTAATTTCATTTTTCTTCAAAGACAATTATGCATGTATAACATTATACTATTTTTTTTAAAAAAACTAATTATTTAATTTTACATCATGTGGATTGTTCAAGACATTTATCTATATATCATGCTTACTTTTTTAAAAAAAAATTATATGTATATAATTAAACAAGCTATTGGTTATTTTTTTATTTATGTTTGATTTTAATTATTTAAATCAAAATAGAAATTCGTAAAATTCAAAATATTAACTTAAAAAAACTACAAAGAATCCACTTGTACTATATGATGACATATCTTTCACAAAAAATAGTGAAATGAATAAGATAATTCTTTCAAATATATAACTGTAAACCTGGATAAGATTTAATACAGTTTTAAATAAAAAAAAAAAGAAATATCTTAGTAAATGTAGAACCATAAAACAACATACATTATAAAAACATACTAAGGTTTATAAAGCAATTCAGAATCCTATTTAGTGATTTCTATTTCAAACTGTCCCTCTTGATTGGACAAATACAGAAACACAATTCTAATCTCCATACAATCCATTCAGGTGTAGTCTTTTCAAGTAGCATATATCCTTTTACCAATAGAATATGTAACCATCAATGTCACATGAGTATAGAGATCCCTCTTTGATTCTTTTTGGTTATAACAATATACTAATCATCAGCTTGAAAACCTTGGGCAACCAACCACAAATATTCAGACAAATGTTTAGCTTGTTTGGAGTTGTTACCATTATCGTGAAATGATGAACACAGAAGAAAAAAGCAACATTTTTTTAATTCACTTTTAATGAAACCCATGGAATGCTAGCACTCATTATCAGCTATTTATCTTCTGGTAGCAATAAAAAACATCCATCTCAAAAATTAATTCTACTAAAATTCTACACATTTTTTATCAAAGATCTTACATACAACTCCTCAAATCTTCCTCAAAGCTGTCTTCTTATTCAACTAATTTTTTCTGCATGTTTCTCACCACACAGTCCTGATTAGCTATTGTACAGCAAATTTGCATATGTCCATTTACCTCCACAATTAATTGAAACTTCTCAGATTCAGATTGACTGTTCTGGAGATTAAGATTTTCCTGAATTTAGCAGTGAATGTATCACATTTTACTCATTTATCATAGACAAATCATTACAACACAAGGCAGAATATGTCAGATACTAATATCTTTAACATCATAAAAAACTGAACTGGATATAACTCCAGAGTAATTTTCAATTATCTTTCATCATTACATGCAAAATCATTGAACATTTCAAACAAAAACTGATCATTACTGATACAATTACTTCAAATATATACTCGATATTCCGAATATTTTAATATCAATTTGTTTTAAACTGCTATATAAAGAAAACTATAAAAGAAAACTATAAACTATATATCACCAATAAATATTACTACGATTGAACACTGATTTTTTTTAAGCAAATGAATCTGTTTCCATCAGCTGAAATGCTTTTGTCATTTTCATCTCTCATTTTATGATTTTAAAAGGTTTACAAGTAGTTCCTTTCACATCAAGTAGTATTCAAAAATCCTCAAATTTAAAAAACTCGAAGAAAAAAATACATTAATCCCCTTAACTACAGAGTAAAAGTTGCTCGATTTACTCCACAGTGCCATCATTTTTTACGCAGGCGTACATAGGTATGTGGAGTATTGGGTAAGAAGTAAAAGGTATAAATAAATAAATCCTTCTCTGAATAAGTAAAGCCTTTGCAAAACATTGTCAAGATCATTGCATTGTAATCCAAAGCCTTCAGAATAGTTTCACAGTTGACAGTGTAATCAGTACTGTACAAAATGGGGTTTCAGTCTCCCCCATACAAGAAACAATTCTTTTTAAAATTTTACCCCCTGGACATTCATCTACGTGTTTCAGGAATGGAACCCTCTCCCCGCCCCCCAAAAAAAAGAGATCTGTGTATGTCACCGAGTACAATGCAAAGATTCGTATTTCAGAAAGACATATATATGCCAGGGGCAATTCATGCACCAGTAGAGCAAGGTGCATATATATATATGTCAGCAGTATTTAAGGGGTTAAGCATCAAAATCTAACAAAAAAACTAATTAAAATCCCCAGTATCATATAGGAAGTAAAAAGTTACAATTACATATCAATTCTAATAGCTATTTTCAAAAGCATGATCTTTTTTAAATTAAAATTTTAAAAAAAAGGTATAGAAAAGCAAAATTGTTCAGAAATAGATGCAAGTTTTTGCTAACATTACAAGTCATTTATGGTATATCAATAAAGGAAGTTATAAAAATGATGAATGGAGTAAAATAATTTTCAACATTACAAATAAATATTTTATCATTTGAATTTCATGATTTAAATACTTACCAACTAATGCCAAAACAACAGTCAATAATGGTGCAGCAGGGAAACAAATAATATTTGTTTCTAAGACATTCAGCAGTTCAACTGTAAGGTATAGAAAATACTATCAAACCAAATAATACAACCAAAAAAGTTAACCTATTTTAAAAAATAGATTCAATAAATAAATTAAATATAATATATATTAGTTATTTCCTCAAAATTGAGATTATAAAAAAAAATCAAGTAAAAACCTTGCAATTAAAAACATTTACATACACAGTTAGTAAATCCATAATTTAAAATTTAATTTTCATATTATTTAAACGTTTAAATTTTTGAATAATCATTATATTCATTTGATTTCACTCTATTGTATTTCAATACAAGTTGCACTAACTGTAATTAAATATTTTGCGAAAATCTATTTCAAATGTAATACAATTGCTAATATTTCATTTGCCAATATGTCTTGTGTTAAAATAATTCTATTTCAAACTCCTTTTCTAAAATAAAATATTTAAGCTCTTTTTTGTTGGCCTTTAAACAAAATTATTGCAATATTAAATAAAATTAAATTTTCACTACCATGATTAGAACAATAATATTTATGCATATAAACATATTCTATTAAAAAATAAAAGAAGCTTTCCTTTAATTCCTTTTATAGCATGCATGCATCATTTTGAAGATGCAGATATACAATTGTATTAGCATGAGAAGAATTACTTTTTAAAAGACTAAATATGAAGATTAGAAAAATTAGAAAAATTAATGAAGTAGCCTCTGAAACTATTTTTAATGATATTTACCGACAAAGAGGAATATCTGATGATGAGAATATCTCAGCAACATAGAAACTGCCATGGTCTAAAAATAAAAAAAAATATGTATTTAATAATTTTGAAGACACACAGATTCACATGAAAAGTTATCTTAAATCAATGTAATAAATGAAAATCTGATCGATGCATATTATTTCCAAAATAATAATCTAATAAATAACAAAATGAAGTCTCCACATAGTAAAAATGCATAAATAAAGAACTTAATAATTTTTTTTTTACTTTATAACTAAAATACAATAATTTTTGCATTAAAAAAATTTGACAGAAACAAGCAAAATAGAGATGCTTCCTTTTTATACTTTATATTTGTTTGCTTGTTTTTTAAGATTTCCTTCTTTTCTCCTATTTTAATACATTGAAATAAAAATACTTCAATTCAACAAAAATTTTAATCATATTCAATTGCATTTTCTAGTAGTAGAAATTAAGACTTCAATACATATTCTAATACATACAATGCAGTGGCATACTCAGAATACTAGGGGCCTCCTGCAAAGTCAGGTTTTGGAGCCCCAAGCCCAAATACATACAGGGTGTCACTCAAAGTTTGGGCCCCTTAGAACCCCTGAGCCTCCGCAATGCTGCGGTTGTGGGGCGTACGTTAAGCCAATGGTAGAATGTCTTAAATCTTAAATATGATATATATTTGACTTTCTACACAAGAGAATTTTCTATAATAATTCTCTTTCTTCATATTTTTAAAAACTTTTAAAAATTTAAACTATCATAAAACAACGTCAACATAATAATATCGAACATCCTCAACAATATTGTTCTTAAAAAAGGACATCTTTCTTTTTGTTGTTGCTAATCCTCCGGGGTCTGACAAAGTCAGACAAGATCCATTAAATTGTTGACTTTCAAGTACAGTACAAGAAGGAAATCAGTGTAGATATGTTTGCCTGTGAGATCCATGCAACGTATTATGTATTCAGGGGAAGCCTGGAGATCTTGACACTTTACACAGACTGAGAAGACCTTTTTGTTCACTGAGAATGAGAGGCACTTGATGTGACCACTAGCAAGACGAGAAAGTGTAGTCTGGGAGCATCTGTCACACTTGAGGGCTATGGCCAGACCAGGTCTATTATCCACATACCAATGGTGAATGGAAAAAGCACCCTCCACTCCACCAAATTTTGTGATTTTTTTAACAACAGCATTTCCAGATAGGTAAGGGTGGATGAGGAGGGAATTTGAAGATTACAGCCCTCCTTTGCTAGTTTGTCTGCCATTTCATTGCCGTAAAGTTCAACGTGAGGTGGGATCCACTGAAAATGGATATCATGGTGCAGCGATATATTTTTCAGTTTGTGTAAGATGGAAACACCGATTTTGTTGCCAACAATAAACCCTTTATAAAGGTGTTGAAGTGAACTACAGCTATTGGAGAGAATCCAAAGATCACTGTAATTCTTCTTAGATACAATAGCTTCAAGTCCCATATCAATGGCTATTAGTTCACTTCTGAAAACTGAGCAGAAATCTGGATTGAGTTTTTTCAGAGACAATTTTTCCTGGGGTGTAACAATAAAGATATCGCTACTGGTTTGATTAGATATTCCACTACCATCAGTATAAATCTTGATTGCATCATTAGGGATGCTGTTAATGATCTCCAGTGCTAAATGTCTAAGATGGGTAGAGACAAAATTTTTATAAATGACGGGTAAACATAAGTTGAAGCGGAAATTGACTCTGGAGAGTCCCTCCGAAGGATTCAAGCTACATTGTAGAGAAGAGGACTCTACTTCTCCAGTAAGAATGTTCTGGAACTTGGTTAAGGGACTATTTTTCTTTAGTCTTTGCCAGTTTACCCAGTTGTTCAGGTACATAGATGATTGGTTTTGTTGGCCAAAGCTAGAAAGTTTATTAAAGTATTAGACCAATCCAGCCTGTCTATGAAGTAGGAGAGGTTGCAAGTCTGCCTTGAAAAGAACAATGTTTGAAGGGCAACTTTGCTTCACACCAGTGATGATGCAGACAGCACTCCGTTGGACTTTCTCCAATTTCTTCAGAGCAGAGTTAGAGACACAACAATAAATTGGAAATCCGTATTCAAGAATCGGGCGAATGAGCGTCAAATAAGTAAGTCTAAGCGTAGCCATATCAGCTTCCCAATTCTTACCAGCGATGTATTTTAAGATGTTGAGCCATTTCCTACTTTTCAAAACTAGATATTTAACCCCTTACTGCCCAGTGGTCTATTTATAGATCACCTCCCACTCAGAACTCTCAGTGAAAACAATATATTTTAATCACTTCATATTGTCTTTGGCTGGTTTCCTAACACATGTGGCCATACTCCCAAATGAGATTTGAAGCATTCTTTCCTAAAGCAGTCCAGCAGCTAGTGTCTGATGTTCGCCATTTTGAAGCTTCAAAGTGCAGCTTTAGATTTTGTATCCAACAGAAAAAAGTTATACTTTTTTTTATGTGTTTTACATTTTCAATACCTCTTTAATTATTCTGGTTTATTTATATTAGAAAAATAACTGTTTTTATTATTAAAATGTAAGTTATGTAAATGTAAGTTTTATTATTAAAATGTAAACATGCTGATCTATAAATAGATCGCTGAGCGTTAGTGGTGACTAATATCATTTTTCACCGTTTTATTTCTTCCAGAATGTCTCGGCGTAAAGTGTTTCACACTGCCTAAGAAGCATTAGAATATATGTTTTCTAAGGAAATAGAGTCTGATATAATTGCTTTACCACCTGGTGTGGATAAGTTAACTGACGAAGATAATTTTTGAGATGATGAAATGACTACTCCATCGGTAAAAGATCTGTCAGATAATGTAGAAATTTGTGTACCCATGGAAGAAATAGAAGTAAAAGAACAATATGAATCAATAGACATAAATGATGATGGCCCTAATAGTACGGTGCAGTTGCCATCTAGCGTGTGGTTCTTATGACTACTGTTTCGATGAAAAGAACAAAATAACTATCATTAAATGAAAAGATAACAAATGTGTAACAACAGCGACAAACTATGATTACATAGAGCCTTTAATTCAAGTTTCAAGGCATCAAAAAGGTTCGAAAGAAAAATCCCAAATTTTGCAACCTAATACTGTTCACCAGTATAACAAAAATATGGGTGGAGTCGACCAGCATGACTGTCTCTTAGAGAAACACACAAATCAGAGCATTGGCAAAAAATGGTACTGGCCAATTTTTACTAGAGTTATCGACATGGCTATCATAAATATGCATATTCTGTGTTCAATTTAACAAATTGCGAAAAGAAAAGTATAAAAGACATCCAAAGATATATCGCCGTTGCGTACCTCAAATGGGGAACAAATTCTAAGAAAGGCATTGGAAGACCTCTGATGATGTCATCAAGATCAAACGTAATAGACTCTGAGTTTAGATAGAAAAGACTATGTTATAGAAAAAAGAAAAAGCCAAAGAAGATGCCAGTTTCAAAAATGTTTTGTACAGAATGTAATGTAACCCTTTGTCTGAAATGTTTTGCATTATATCACACTTAACTTTTACAAATTGGCTGTATAAAATTGTAACTATATAAATTTAGATCAGTAAAATAATATTTTCTCTTTTAAATCTCATTAGTTGTTTTTAAATTCACAAAAGTCTCATTTCCCCCTTCCCCTTAAATTTGTAATTTTTTAATAAATAAAAGACAACAGGAGAGTTACTTGGTCTTTTACTACCATAAGCGCTCAGCGATCTATTTACAGATCACCTATTATCTCAGCTGCTAATTACGGAAAATGGATACAACTTCACAATTACTCTATTTATGATACATGAAATGTAGTTTAAAAATATTTTTCAAAAATTTCGATTTTAAAATAATTTGGGCATTAACTGGTTAATTAATATGTTTGTAAATTGTAAAAATTAAGGGTCTAAAATAAACCCCAAATATTAAGGATGCTTTTCAAAGGAAAGATCCTGTTTATTTAGCCTCAGTTTGGGTTGATAATTATAAAGATGTTTGTAGTGAAAAAGGTGGCTATTGACTTCAAAGGGTTTTAGCTCTACTGCAAAGTGCGACAAAGCTGTCAGACAGTCATTGAGTTTTGCACATGAACTCTTTCTTTTTAGAAAAGTAAAATGGTGATGCCACATAAAATCATAATAATGAGGATTTTGATTGTTTTTACATAAAGTTGATCAGATAAAACACAGGATTAGTTTCAAAAGAAACATAAAAATAAAAGGAGTGTGACAATTGCACAATAATTCAAATTAAATTTCACAATATTACTCAGAATTCTTATCATTTTTAATGAGTAAATGGTTCAAAAAAAAAAAAAAATAATGTATTCAATAATGACAAAATATTAATTTTAACGCAATACTTACAAATACCACCATGAAAAATCCTGCTGACAAGTATGCTGTCCAAGTCGTATTTTTGTCAATAAATTTATACTGATCTCCAGTGACAACATTTCTAACGTATCCTACAAAATTAAATGCCTAATTAAATACCAAAACATTTCATAAGGAACAGAAAGAAAGACCAGAAATATTGCCTAAATTTTATAATTGTTTCCTTATACATAAATATGCAAGAGTTCATATTTACTATGTTAAATTCAATTTCATAAAATAGTAGATAAAAATAATTGCAAAAGCAAGTAATGTAAAAATTTTTTTAAGTCAATTCCTACTTCATTAATTAGGAAAACCTACTGGCGAAATATGTTGTAGAAAAATCTAACTTTGTCAGAAATAACGCAGAATATAAATTTAAAATTAAAAATAAAATTTAAATAATGAATCAATATTTGAAAAACCGTATTAACATCAAGTGTCATCCACTACAAGTTTTAAAAAAATGCATTTGAACAAATATATATATATAGGGAGAGAGTGAACCAATATAGGAATTGAATAATAAGAGACAATAAATTTCAGAAATTTGAAAGTGAAAACTTTTATTACATAATATTGTTTACTTTATATAATTAATTAAATTAGGAAAAAACAATCCTATTTTGGTCAGCAATCCTGTTTTCTCATTTATGACTTTTGTATAAAATATATGTTAATTAGATAAGTAAGGTTCAACTGCAAATGTTATTGGTAAAAAATTCTTTTATTTTAAAATGAATACATTTTATATGTGAAAGTAAATTTAAGATACCTATAAATAGTTTGAATATATTTGTGATAATCTAAAAGAATATACTATTTATAAAAAAAATTTTACTTAAATTTTTTAAAACAAAAATTACAATTACCTTTACTTTCATCTTTATCAACCAAGTACCTCAAACTACCCATTAACAGGTCTCCATAGCCTAATACATACTTCAAAAGATTTCGACTGAACTCATTTCCAAAACATTTATCAGTGAATGGATCTAAAATAAAAAAATATACATATAAATATGAATACATTTCATTTTTTAAATGAAATAAAAACCAAATCAAAAGTATTAATACTAAAAATATCATGCATATGACAACATTTCAATCTTTAAAGTTAAATATGCGGACTAGTACTTACAAAAACAGCCATCAATCTAATTTTAAGCATTGATATTTGCTGCACTCATACAAACAGCTCCATACTTTAATTATACCAAACAAAGCATGAAATTAATCATTAATACTTTGCTTCATAAAGGCTAAAATTTATAAAAGATCATTGCAACTTCCACAAAAAGTTTTGCCATCTCTTCATTCCACACATTTTGTTTAAACATTGTTTTATTGTAGTTCTTCTGAAGATAATTAATCACAGAATTGTAACATATGTACACTGGTGTGCAAAAATTAAGGACGAGACGGTTTTTTCAATATAACTTTGTACAAAAGCTTTCCAAATCAACACATTTAATACCGTAAAATCCCCAATACGTAAGGACATGTGTAATATGTAAGCAACACTTACTAAAAGAGAAATCAGAGGGATAAAAAGAAGCTTGATTGAAAAAGTAGCATGGAGCGCAATGCGACTGAAGGCCGAAACATCCCTGTGATGGGTGTCCAGCAAGAAACATCCGGTCTTTAGTAGGGGATATGATCTCCCCTGACTGCTAGGCAGGTTTCACAGCGTCTGCCCATGCTGAGAATGAGGGTGTCAATGAGTTGTTGAGGCATTGCTGCCCATTCGTCTTGCAGCGCCAATCGAAGCTCCCGAATCGTTACTGGTGGTAAGGTACGAGCTGCCAAGCGTCTGCCTTGAAAATCCCATACATGCTCGATGGGATTGAGATCCGGAGATCGTGCCGGCCAATCCATACGTTAAATATCCTCACTCTCTAAGAGCTGTTCGGCAGCTACTGTGCGATGACATGGTGCATTGTCGTCTATGAAAAGGGACTGCAGATGCATAGCGCCTCTAAAAAGACGCACATATGGAAGAAGAATCTCGTTACAATAACGGGTCCCATTGACTGAACCTGCGTCGAAGATGTGAAGGTCTGTACGACTACCAAGCATGATGCCTTCCCAAACGAGAACACCGTGACCTCCATACCTGTCCCTTTCAATGATGTTCGAGGGATGATTGTGGCTTCCCCGCTCTCTCCAGATGAGTATGCGATGAGAATCGCTACTTAAACTGAATCTGCTCTCACCTGTAAAGAGTACTCGTCCCCATTCATTGTCTCTCCAATTCCGGTGTTCCTGGCACCACAGAGAACGCCTTCTCCGATGAGCAGGCATTAAAGGTACACACTGTACAGGGCGTCGTGCAAACAGATCACCACCGTGCAGTCTTCTGGCCACGGTAAAACGCGATATCGGTCGTCCAGTCACCTGTGTCGTGTGTCTAGCGATTTCTCCCGCTGTCTGCCACCTGTTTCTTCTGGCCTGTAAGACAATGTACCGGTCATCTGCGGGTGTGGTTCCTCGTGGACGACCACTACTGAACCCCCGGATAGCTGTTTCTGTAGTTTGAAATTGTCTCCAAAGTCGTGAAACGATGCTGTGAGCAATTCCGAACTCTGCAGCCACACTTGTCACACTGCGGCCTTCCTCCAACTTCCCAATGATTCGACCTCGGGTAAAAGCATCCAGATGTCGTCTAACAGATTGATTATTCACCATTTCTCGCTGAGGCAGCAACTCGGTGTGATTTTAACTGCTATACGGCGTGCTATCTCTTTGCCAGAAATACTGATCTTACACCGACAACATGCTTTATACTACTCAGACACTCCCCCATTACGTCTACCTGCATATCTGCGCATGTGCTACCGTACATCACCTTACTTAATCTCCTGATTGGTCTTTCTGTCCGCTCTGCCTCTTCGTTCAGCTGATATGCTAATTTTTCGACTTCGTCCTTAATTTTTGCACACCAGTGTATTAGAAAAATTCTCATTAAGGTATCTTTATAATTATATAATTATTTAACTAAATAATTTAAATTTTGTATAGCTTTTTTCTCCAAAAAAACCCCCTGATTTACAGACACAAAATATAAAATAAAAACCATTTGATTAATTTAAAACTGATCAAAGCAAATATCTACACTATTAAAATTCATAGGTAAACAAACGTATCTATGTATCTATCCCAATTTTCTCAAGAACCACAAGACACAGAAACTAGCAGCAGGTATCAAAATTTAGGGAATGATCCGAGGAATCCGTTTTGACCATTTATATTCCGATATTCCAATTAGTTAAAAAGATATTAATTAAAAACACAAAAATCTACCGATATTTTAAAGGTTATTTTACTGTTCTAACCGAAGGAAAGCGTGGCATGGTTGATTAAAGCACTACTTTTTAAAATGGCAGTTCCCAGGTTCGAACCTGAAAAGGAATAAAGAGACAGGGTATCGAAAAAATAAACTTTTATTTTAAAGGTATTAATCACCAAAATTTCGGGAACTTGAAGTTTTATCTATATTATAAATATTGCAGATAAAACAAACGAAATATTTTTTAAAAAAATACTGACGTAAAGAAATGTTTAAAACTATTTCAAAATAAATTTAAAAATTACCTTTTTTTTTAATTTATGGAATGGTTCACGATTTTTTTTTTTTAAATAATAAACATTCAGGCAGAATTTTTCTCTTTGAATATAACACATTCTTAACAATTCAAACTAATTACACTGTAAATGGTTTTCATTGACTATTTTTTTTATACGTAATCTGTACAAACATTGATAAAATATCTTAAAAATTACGGTTAAAAAAAAATTTGTTTTTCAACTTTTTTCTCTTTTGCGATAAATTAAATAATTTTAATTACATTCTTTATTTTTGGTTTATACTTTTCGATTACAATCTTTTATTCACATCTATTATGTAATTATGTTTAATGTCTGGATGATTAGCGATTAATTACTTGCAATTAAAATATTCAATTGTAGCTGTGTGGAAACACTTAACACGATCTAATAATTTTGTAATTTTGAAAATTTCTCTTCCATACATAAACTATTCTTTTTTTAAAAAAATGCACTTTGGAGTTTCCGGTGGCTGCAAAATTAAACGAAAAAAATTGCCTAAGATGTCAGTAATAATTAATTAATTAGAATTGCATTCTTTATTTTTGCTTCATAATTTTTGATTACAAAAGCAATCGTTTCAATAGCTATCTGTAATTTTTTCTTTTATTAATTACTTATAGAAATTTGATTTTAATAAATATATATACTTTTTTTCAAAAGGATTATTTCTATTATTTCATTACTAAAGAAATTCTTTGTTAATTAAAGAGTACATCGTCTATTATTTATATGAAGTTTTAAGCATTAACATAAAAATAAAGCCTGAAAAAAAATCTTTTACTTCAACGAATAACGAAATGATATATTCAAAAAAATCTACCTTTATTTTAAAGCTCAATTCAATACTTCCCAAAGGAACCGACAGTGCAATTGTTAAATCGGCTGCACTTTATGAAACGGCAGTTCCCAGGTTCAAAACTGAGGAGGCAAAAACTTTCAATTTCGCATTATGCTACTTTTTAAAGCTTTACTCTTAGCATCAGAATAGTTTTCTTTTTATTATTGCTTCACATTAATAATTTTTTTTAATTCTAACGCAATATATTTTTAATAAGTCATACATCGAAATTTTAAGCTACATCTTATCGGTGAGGGCAAGATAGAACAATAATTTTACTCTAAAAAGAATTGTGTTCGGGCTATAGAGAGGGGAAAGAAACCTGTCTCAAATCAAAAATAAGTGGAATGGAGCAAATTTCGAAAAAGGGAAATTTTTTTACATAATTTTAGAAATCACTCACATTGTGCGCATACAAACACACACACACAGAAATGCTGGTGTCACGAGGAAAATAGAAATCCTGAGCAACGCTAGGCTAAGCAGTGGAGGGGAGAAGTCATTTTTACAATGAGTATTAGAAGCTCTGATTTTGTGAAAGAAAGGGAAAATTTATAACAGTAGAGATAGCTGCATGGCCCGGCGTAGCACGGGCTATCTCTACTGTTATAAATTTTCCCTTTCTTTCACAAAATCAGAACTTCTAATGATGCTCGGGCTTTCTCTTTTCCTCATGACACCAGCATTTCTGTGTGTGTGTGTTTGTACGTGCACAATGTGAGTGATTTCTAAAATTGTGCACGTACAAACACACACACACAGAAATGCTGGTGTCATGAGGAAAAGAGAAAGCCCGAGCATCATTAGAAGTTCTGATTTTGTGAAAGAAAGGGAAAATTTATAAAAGTAGAGATAGCCCGTGCAACGCCGGTCCATGCAGCTATTTCGAAAAAGGGAAATTTTTTGACACAATTTTAGAAATCACTCACATTGTGCACGTACAAACACACACACACAGAAATGCTGGTGTCATGAGGAAAAGAGAAAGCCCGAGCATCATTAGAAGTTCTGATTTTGTGAAAGAAAGGGAAAATTTATAAAAGTAGAGATAGCCCGTGTAACGCCGGGCCATGCAGCTAGTCTGATATTAAAATGTGAACATTTTTGTTCTGATCCAGAACATGTGTTTTAAATATTCTTTTTAATTAATTTATTTATAACATCCATATATAATTTTTTTTACATACTCAAATTCCATTTTTAAAATGACATTTTTAACATGGGAATTAAAAGAGTTGGAAAGCAAAAATTTATGCGTTTAAGCTATTCTAAAATTATTAATAAACAAGAAAAAAAAACACATTAAGAAAAAATCAGGGCTAAAACTTTGATTTTATTTTTATTGTTTGAGATTAAAGTGATAATTTAATCACTCTCTCTGGCCATCTATAAATAATGAGTAGCCTTGAGTGCGAATATTTCAAAATCTCTGATGAAACTTGGATAAGATTTATCACATCTGCTCTTACAAATCGTAAAGCATTGCAATAAATTTATGAAAATATAGATTTTGCCGAGAAATTACAAACATAATCTGAATCATAAAAATGAATCAAAAAGTATCCCTGTGGTAAGAAACAATAAATTATTCATTTTTCCTTATTGCCACAGATAACAGCCTTAATATACAATTATCACATCAGTATTAGTTTGTGAGAGTACAAGTTAGATTTGTTTAAATTAGGCAAGTTTTAAAACTCTTACCAAATTGTGTTAAAATAATTTACAACATTTTAGAATTAACTGAAAATTTTAAGCGTTAACACACTTAGGCATATTTTTGTTTGTAAAAGTCTTATATTTATTGATTTTTGAGTATTCATTGATTTTCATTTCAGTATTACTTATTGTCACCACAATATAAGTTGATCATCAATGATATCCAAATCCACAACTTACTCCAGAAAGTTCATTCTAAAAACTACATTGTTTATGAAAGAACTTTAAAATTACAGAAATAATTCTTCATCATGGCAATTTTATGTTAAAAACAGAACAAACAAAATGGAAGAGAATATACAATATATTTTAAAAGATGAGCATTTTGGATTTTCAAACAAGTGAATAATGTATTGAAAAGTAAAATTATTTATTTCATGTATAAATATTTCATTAAAATAAACAAATTGATTATTTTTATTATCATATGTGCTCAGTAACATTGTAAGAATACATTTTTTTAATATCATAAGATTAATGTTCCAAAATTTTAATAAAGTTTTGATATTAAAAAATTATTTAAAACTTAGTAAATAAAGATAGGAGCAAAATCAATAACGTGCCACAAAATTTTGAAAATGATAAAGCATACAATAACATGTAAACATTTTAAGCAAAATTTTTAAAATAACAGTAAAAAAAATTTTACTATAAACACTTAATACACAAATATTTTTAAAATAATACAAAGAAAATTTTCCCATAAAGATATTTTGAAAAGAAAAATAACTCTTGAGAAAACCTTACAATTCCATAATATTATTCAATAAAAACTCACATTAAGGTAAATTTAAAGGGATGTGTTATAATTGTATACAAGAAAATAATGACTATACTATGGAGATTCATTTACAAACGTAAAGTGTTATATAATTCAACACTTTTAGATTATATTATTTTTTAAAAAAATATATATGCAGGTACAGATGTTCACAAATTAGAAGAAACTGATATCAAGACTACACCCAATCCAGGGATGTCTTAAGGCTTTGAGGCCCTGGGGCAGAGGCTCTACTTAATATCTTTATACAGCATGCACTGTCAAATATTCATTCAAACAGTAATTTGAAACAAATAAATGTGAACAAATTCCCGCTCACAAATCTCAAAAACATGGGCACAAACTGGCTCGACCGATGGCCACATTTCGACTAAGTGAGTTGAATGATTGTTTATGGTATTAGGTTTAGGCCTAGACATGAACAACAGTCATCACATAATAATACAGTCTTACCACTTTTGCTAATTGACATGCAGTTTGAAATTCCCTGTTTTTTAAAAAAATATGTGTACGGGAATAATATTTCACAATTCAAATTATCTAGATCATAATCTTATTAAGACAGAGTCAAGAATAAAACAAAATCATATAAAAATTTGTTATTTTTTTCTTTTATTGATTATTTATTTATAATTATTGTGAATTATACAGGTAAAAATTATTCTATTGATAATTTATAATTACTTATTCTTCACATAGTATTTTTTTAAAACACACTCCATATTCCCATCAAAGCATTCCATTTTTAGAGTTTGCGCGATTTTATTCAATAGTTGGGACATTTTCCAATTGGTTGCGACAGAATGCAAGTACCCATATTTCATTAAGTACAGTATAAAGAGGAAAATCAATAACAGGCTTTAAAGTCTGATGAATAAACACATCAATACTTTTAATAAACACACAAAACTGAATTTTGAAAATAATGACATAACAAATGATTAGCATAGACTAAATATATTTTTAAAAACAAAAGCCACCTACTCAAAACAATTGTATGCACTCTAACTGATACATTCTGCCTAGCACTAGGCGAGAGTCTTAAAAATCCATATTCCAGCGAGTATTCCAGTATGTACTTCTCATGATGCCATACTTGAGTAAAAATCAAATCTGTAATTTATACAATAAAAAATATATTCTACAAATTTTTTTAGAACAAATCTAAAATTTTGAGCTTAACTTTATTTTGTTAGGGGGGAAATATGTATAAACTACTTAAATGTGAATATCATTTTTAAAAACATACCTTGGTGGCCAATCATTTCTGTATCTGACAAAGTAGTCGTTATGGGAGAAAAGCAATCTGGATCTGAAACACTGTCTTTGAAATGCCCTGTTCTGTTGATGAAAACTGGATCCAACACTTTAGATCCTTTTTTTTCTTCTATTGGTGGTTTCAACACAAGCCTCTGTCCTGCCTTTTTGTTCTTTAACTGTTCCATAAATCTCTTGCGCTCTTTTTGTATTTTTGAGAAATGACCTGCTAACGAATGGTTGTAGTATTTAGAGATGTTGAAAGGTTTGGATGTAGACTCATCTAGGGAGATTTCTATGCGCAAAACTCCTTCTCTGGACCAGGAACGAGCCTCTTTCTCCAGACATGTTACTGGAGTTCTCACAAAAGTCAGATGAGTATATATAAGGATAGAAAGACTTATCACAGCCTATGGGGAAAATATGACCATTCATAAAGATGTCAAATTATAAATTACATACATGTCAAATCTCTGAAAACAAACAATGGATGTGAGTATAAGAATAGTAAATGGCATTTTATGTGGTTTTTAAATTAGTGATGAAAAATTAATATCAATTAAATGCATAACAAATTATTATAAGACTCAAATCTTCAAACACACAAAAACATCTTTTTTAAATAGATATTGGATTACTGACAATTATTTCTTTGTCCACTAGTATTTATTACAAAAAAAAAATTAAGAGTAATGAGTAAATTTGATCATTCTGAATTTCAAAGTAGTATACACAATATGTAAATAGAAATTTTGTAATATTTTTGGAAGAAATTGGATAAGTGAATAAAACCATATAAAAGAATAATAATCATTCAATTCCCGATTCAGAAGGTACACACTCATATATAAAGAATATAACCAGTCTAAAAAAATGAAGTACTTGCATATAGCATCATTGCAGCCAAATTTGCGTCACACAAACCGCACCATTTCCCCCCATCAAAATCAGATTTTTTGTTTTTTTCATATAAAACATGTTAGAATCTTTGTTGTTTTAATATCAAAGCGTGAATCGAGTGGCACCAACTTTGTCACAGCAAAGCTAATATGCAAGTACTAAAAATGATTTACAAAATTCTCTATAAAAACGAAGATACATACAAATATACAGTTTTAATAATATCATATTATGGAATGATAAAAGTTGTAGTATAATAATTTTCATCATTCCACAATTTGAATCACATATTTCTTCAAGGCCAGTTAACGAGAGCAAATTAAATCAACATGTACTTTTCTATAAAATAACACTTAACAAAATGCATGAAAACAGGCATGCAATACAAATACAGCCAGAATTTCAGCAATAATGCATGCATTCAAGATATAGTTTTTGAAAACTTTGAGTGAGCATAAAAGAAAACCAAGAGAGAAATTTCCTGTAGTGAACATATGTTTTATTACATCTGATACTATTTCAAATTCTTAATGATGAAGTCTTTCTACATGGATTAATCCTCAAATTAGAATTATATATCATCAAAGAGCTGCCAGATTATGAAATATATATCAATTTTTTCACAAGCAAAAAAAAAAGTAAGAAAAAACAATTTAAAATATAAGTAAAGAAATTTTTTTAAAAATATTCAAGAAGTATTAGTTAATGTTTTTGTGCATTTATTTGACATGCTTTTATACATTTTGGTTGCCTCATTAACCAAACAATAAAAATCATGCAATAAAAATATTATATCAAATATTTTTAATAAAAATAATTATCCAAAAATACTTGACAAAATATTCATAATACAATTGATGTATTAACACATACAAAATTAGACGAGTTTTAATTATATACTTTATTATACAGATAAAATAAAAAAAAAAAACATTAAATTTTACTATCTTTTAAAACAAAATACATTGTAATAATTGTGCATGTTATTGAAGTTTCTTCAATAAACTGTAGATTCAAAACTGATAGCAGAATTTTTACAATATTGTAAATTTGAAAATAAACAAAATTTTTTAAAAAAAATTTATCAATTATCAATCAGTTAATTTACTCTTTATCAATTTGATAAACTTCATTTTTCAAACAAAATTTCCCCCCAAAAAAATTCTTATTTTTTAATTTATACTAAACAAAACATGGATTATATTGATCTCTTCACAAAAATCAGTTTTTGGTAAAGCTGATTTGCATAAAACAATCAGACATTGTTTGCTCAAAGAAAGAAAGTTAAATGGTACAGGAAACCCAAACTACACCAATATAAAGAATTTTCTTCTACATTTTCTCTTTTTTTTCCTCATACTTGACCTTAATGAAAAGAAAAATATTAGTAATTTAAAAGATATGCATGTACAAAATTTTAGAAAATAATCTTTTCCCGTGACAGTCTCTAACAATAAAATTGGAAAATTACATATCTACCATAACAATATGATCTAAGATTAATTCAGAAGATAAAACATCAAAAATCATCTTAGAATAAATTTAGATTTTGAGGATATAAAAATGTCATACCCATTTCCCCTATAATAAACACTCAATTTTCTTTTACACTACCAATGTTCTCTTAGATGCCAATTTTCAAAAAATAAGATCCTACTAAAAAAAAAATAATAATAAGGAATGTTTACTTTTTCCCCATGCTTTTACATTATCATACCGTAATTTTTTTTTAATAAAAAAAATTACTATTAAAATAATGTTATAAATTACTAGAAAAACAACCAGAACAGAATAACAAGAACTTCAATATTTCCTCAAGAATTGTCATATAATGTAATTTGCCATTAATCAGATCAAGCATAATTTTAATCAAATTGCAGTGAATTTTAACTAAAATCTAAAAATGTATTTTATATTATATTACGAGTACAAAACAATAAATATCTGCATTATTAGAAATCACTTTTCCCAAATATTCTTGCACCATTATATTTTGTTGCAAAGATGAAACTTTAATACATCATTGTCATTTATATGCCAACTAAAATTTCTCCCAGGGCTTTGAACCATAATTTTTTCCCCATTCATATTCAGCTAGAAAAAATATATTGCTTCAGTTCCAGCTTTCCTTGTGCCAAAAATAAGTTTTCAGTTCAGTTCCGAATGAATAATTTTATGTATATTCTTATTTGCACTAAAAAAATAAAATTCTATCATAAAAAAGTGTAATTTTATCAGAATTTAGAAGATTTTATTCTGTTTTTTTTAATAAGTACACTATGCAAATTCATACAATTAATCAACATGTACCATATGAGCAGTGAGCAGAGAACAGTGAGCATTGGCAATGCTATCCATTATCAAAATCGCATTTGACAAATAGGTTCATGTGCAATTCTGGTTTATCTAAACAGTCTATATAAATATACGTAGAAGATTGCATTCTGAGATGCGAAAAATATAACTCAGGCTGATATTTTTCTTAAATCATCTGTACTTCTAGTTTATTCAACTGAATTAAATCTGCATTCTACAAGTAGATTCATGCAAAACTGAACAGAAAAGTACTAGTGAACATTGAAACAGGAAATCAAGAAGCAACGTACATACAATGATGATACTTATATGGTTGATGTTAAATTAGAAAATACTGCTAAGTTGATTATAGTAACAAAATGACTGAAGCTATATCAAGTCAAAATAAACCAAATTTTTTTCTGTTCAGTTTCAGTTTTCTTTCCAACCAAATAACAGTTTTTTTCTGGTTTGAGGTTCAGTTCCGGTTTGAAGCCTTGATTCATTCTAATATTTACGATTGATGACAACTGCCCCCTCAAAAGAAAAACACACTTAAATTTATTTAAATACAAAGCTATGACAAGAGTTACTGTAACTTTTTTTAAGAGCAATATTTTTAAACTAACAATAACACTAAAATAAAACAATTTATAAAATCAAGAGATACTCACTAAAATCAATATTGTCCTTTCAATGTACTTCCGTATTTTTTCAGGAAAAGTTGCAGCATAAGAAAGTGTGACTCGTTCAAACAGAACTTGGAAAAGTCGGTCTCGAAGCAGCCATACACTATTTGGGTTATTATTGTTACTAAAGCGTTCTCCTTCCAATGGAAGTACATCCATGGCAATCAACAACTGTTGAACTGGATGAATTCGATTTGGCATCTTGTTGAACTTTTTAAATGGAGATCACATCACAAAATCTACAAAATTTATAATTATATGATTACACTCATGTTACTTATTAAGAATATAGCTGATTATCAAACATGTGTTACTCATTAAGAATAGTTTATAATACACTTTTAATCCAAAACTGCATTCTCATTTTTAATGCATATGAATTAATGGGCCCTTTAGCTATTTACTATCTTCAAAATAAAAAAAGAACTTAATCTACTTCACTATCATTTCAAAAACCAGAAGACACTAATACGTATTTGTAAGCTGACAAGGTTCTAAAACAAGGAAACATTGAATAAATTCAGAAGCATATATTAATTATGAGAGAGTTGCATTTCAAACTAAAATAAACCAAATTTAACAGATTTTTAAAAATTTTAAAAACAAAATTAATTTTAACTAAATACATTTTCATGGTAGTTTATTAAACAATATTTAAAAAAAACATTTTTGTTCCTATATTTTATTCAATACTGCAATTTACGTTTTTACTCTGAATATTCAGCTTTCAAAAATTACATTATTGAAAATATTTCTTTCCAACAAGAAATTTTAGAACTTTTCCCATTTGGCCAGCGCATGTGATAAAAGTTGCCAAGGAATGAAAAATTTTAAGCAACATTAAATTACTTCTACCTCCGAAATAAAAAAGTTTAATACTAACATTAATTAAGATTTTTTTTTATGCGTATTTTGTGTTGTTGCTAAAACTTTAAATTTTAAACTTTAAAAGCTAACACAAAAAAAAGACTCTTTAAAAATGCTTATTGATTCAAATATTTAATATGCAAATTTAAATATGACAAATATTTTTCCCTATATAATATAGCAAAACTATTTTATATACTTGAAAGGTTGAATTTTCTTTTTGTTTCATTAAACAAATGATATTTTAAGAAATCCAAAATAAATATTGAATTTTATTACCTTTTATTTTAAATTTCATTCTACAATTTTGAGCAGAAAAAAAAACTTAAAATCTTAAAGAAAACAATACTAATGAATTCATTCATATTCCATCGCTATGTTTTAAAAATATCCTTTGTTATCAATGTTTTTCAGACAGTTTAAAAATATGGACATACATAAATTCTCTTTAAGAAATCTATTAATATATCAAACTTGAAAATAACATCTTACAATGAAAAATTTTAAAAAATACTTGTTTACAAGATCAAGATTGCAATTCTTGCATTACTTTCTCAATCAAAAATATACAATAAAATACATTTTGAATTATGTATACACATGAACAAAATACTATTTTCAGTAAGCTTATGTTAGATAATCAAAAAGACCTGTGAAATCATTCTTTGTACTCTATTTATTCTGCATAAATAACCACTGTGATAAAGCATCAGCTGCTAATTTATTGGAAACTGTAGTTCAAAGATAATAGTCACATAAATGCAGAAAAGGGCCGATTTCCAAAGACAAACAAATACTGAATTCCGAAAACAAATTTTTGACAGATGGTAGTTAAACTGTTAGCTCAACTAAAGTTAAGCAAAATGTATTTACTACAAAGAAATTGTTGTATTTATTATTACATGGAAAAATTTATTTAAAACAGTTTTGATTTCTTAAGTGATTAGCTAAGGTTATTCTTATGACGTAAAGGGAATAAAGAGTAAACGCCGAAACTTACACATACAGTCCAATACTCTTATTTCATATGGTGCCAGGTTAGATCACATCAGGTCAAGTTTCGCCAGCGGGTTTTTACACAAAATACAATTCAATACTCACCGCTACTCACTTCCTGAATTTCAACGCACCTTGACCTGCAGAAGTTAACGGGACTGCTACTTTTTGTTTTTATTTCATTGACATTGGTTAGAAATTAACTACAACCTGCGCGTAACGGGTTACGCAGAACGACACCTTTTGACAACTTTATGAAATAACAGTAATAATTATAAGTATTCAGAAAAATAAAAAAACATGACTATAAATAAATAAAAATGTTTATAAAAATCAAATGTGAGGAATATTTTTCGAAAAAATAATGGATCATCAAATTTTATGTTTTAAAGAACTACGAATAAAAATTTGATATATATACCAAAAAGATATGAATTTAAAATAAATAACTTTTTTTTCAAAGACAGTTAAGGGGGTTTTACTGAAATAAATTAAATGAAAATTTAAAAATGTATTTAAAAGTGCTTTATTTTTCATGTTTTTAAAATTTATTTTGACATTTCTGACCTTAGGATATGAAATAATACTAGATATTGCTTTACATAACCTCAATAATCTAAAAAGTAACAGCTGAAAAAATAAATAAAGTGTGCTCACTTTATGAATGAAACAGTAGTAAGCAAGCTGCTAAAATAGGTGACGGATTTCTTGATGTGTAGCATTGAAATGAAGTGAAGATTAAAATTTTATGAAGTCTAGTATAAATAAATATAAATAAATGTTTTTCTTTTTTAGAACGGACCAAACAAATTTGTATGCAATGCAAATCATCATATCTCAAATTTTTGTGTGTATTTTGTACTCTCTTATTTGTGTCTGTAGTGTTTGAGTAAAAATCGTCGGAAATTACGCTGATAATTATCGATTGTGATCTGATATTGGAATATGTCTGCGAATGAAGATGGTATAGCAGTAAAATTAAATACCTATGTTGAAAGCAAGATCCAGGTAAGAGCGCCTTCTAAGACAGATAAAACAGAAAATAATTCAGAGACAGTTGTTCAAAAAAACACTGCGTCTATTCCCGAAGATGAAAGTGGAAAGACTAAAAGTGATAAAATCGAGCTTAGGAATTCAATTCCACACGAACCTCCTGAAAGTATGGACAGTTGCTGTAGCAGCGATATAAATGAAGCTCAGATTGAAACAATAAATGTGAGTGTGAACGTTAATATAGAACCTGAATCGCCTTCTAGAGGTTTGAATGGACAATTCAAACGTATGCAATTAACTGTGCCAAAAATCAATTACACCGAAAAAATTGTAAGTGCATCGTTTACTTTTCTTTTTATTTCTTCCAATAAATTAAAATTACTATATCCTATTAAATCATTGGGGAGAAATGTCTGTTGTCTAATTGATGTCGTTTTTATTCATCTTATTGAAAATATACTGATGAATATTTGATCAAGCTATTGACTTTGATAAATTTAGGTTTATTTTACATAGAGAAAGGTTGGAAGTGCTTAGAATAGTCTGTAAGTATTAGTGATTCAAATGTCATTGTTGTACTTCTAGTGCTTTAATTTAATTATCCCCTATCTCATATTAATGCAATCAGTACTTATGTTAAATACTCCACAAATTGAAATATCTCTTTTAAATGAAGTACTAAGAATAAATCAGGTTAGAAATTTTAAAATATATTAAATGTCTTAATTGTATTTATTGAAATATATTATTTTGAATATTGTGATTATGTTGCTAATAAATCTAAAAAATCATATTAAATCTATAGCATATTTGAAAAGTTATTATAAATTCAATGTTTGTCTAAGATATTTTCTTTTCTGAGGTCCAAATAAACCTGTATAATATTTTTCAATAATTTATACTTTTTGTGAAATATTAAATATGTTGCTGATGAAGTGTATGCTGCCAACTAGAAGTTGAAAAATGTGATACATAGGACAACTTAAATATATAATATTAGTATGAATGAGTGACTGATTATTAATGTCAGACTTAAAACAACACTACATGCAACAAATCTCGTAATTTTGAACCAGGGACAAGTGACAAGGTTGACATCTGATCTGGCACCCCACTCTTCAAATTTCCACATCACGTCAATGGGGAAACTTTGAACTTCAAATATGCATCAGCTTCCTACATGGTGGGTCTTCAGTGGCTCTAGGTACAAACTCTTGATACACGGGCCACAAATCCTTGACCATGACCACTAGGCTGTTGGAGTCACTAGAATTAGTATTAGCGTGGTGCGAAATTTGTATTATGTGTGTTTCAATAAAAGCATTATTTATGCAAGTAAAATGACACTATATTCTTAAAAACTATTATTGATTAAGTATTGATCATGTCGGAAGTTTTGCAATAAATGCAGCTGCTATTGTAATATTAAAAGCCTAAAGTTAAAACAATTGTTGATGATGCTATTTGTAAATCATTTGTTAAATTTCATTGCATAATCCTTTTTATTTTAATATATTAAAATAATTAACTAAATTTTAAAAATTCAACTTTGGTTATTCCTAAATTTGCTTTCATATAATGTCACCAATAAGTTGTGATAATATGTAAGTACACTAAATTCTATATATTAAACTGGAACTTACATAAAGAACAATTCTTGGCTCTCTCGCTACTTAATTTTTTACATCAAAATTGTTTAAAAAATTACACATGTTTTTATTACATATTGCAAATCTACATATATTTTAAAGTTTAAGTATGCAAAAAATTTTTGTAAAAGAGGGGTTTCTTTTCCCTATATAGAAATAGATCATAAAAAAAAGGTTGCCAAAAATTTTAATTGAAAAATAATCATATAAAAGCAAAAGTTTGAAATTAATCTTGGTTAAATTATTATTTATATTATGAAATACAAGGGTAAAATGTATATACTATTGGAAAATATGCAAAACACTTACACCAAACTGCACCAAATTTACATTTCTGTATGAATTTTTTTGCCAGCTTCAGTTTTTTTTAGCAACAAACAACACTGTCTCTTAGGTTCTTTCTTGGTGGGATTGAAGGGTGTATGGCTAGCAAAATTTTGAACAGTTAGTCTCATGGGATGGAGAGTTGAACTACTTTTGCCTGGGTAAACAATGGAATTTCCATCTAAAAATTTCTGAATGCTTAGCTAAATAATTTGTTAATGGAATTCTAGAAATAATATATTTTGCAGTGTGTTACTCTTTTTATAAAGGATATAAGCATTCCATAGGGAATGATCCATGAATTGTCATAAAATTAAGTGAAATAATATGATATATCTTAGTCACATAAATCAGCCCCACCTATCAAGTGATTGTGTTGCTGTTACTTATGCCACCTGATAGACAGTAACAACAGATCAAGGCCCATGAAATTCATCTGGGCTAAGGGCTAGATTTTTATGCCTGTCGTTAGCCTTAGCTTTGAGCAGCATGCAGGTGATAGTACGATTTTGCTTGGTTCCACCCTAATTTTAAGGGAGAACACCCTGGGGGTGAGCTGGACCTCCCACCTCTCTTCCCCTTCCTCTAACCTCACGAGAGAACTTGTGGCTCAATGGCTATTTTGAGTCCCCCCATGCTGTGAAGGCACTATAGATTTACAAACATCCATGCCTTCTCTGGAATTTGAACCCAGGCCCTACAATATCGCAGTCAGCATCACTAATTACAATACCAGATGGGTGACTCAAGTTACTGTAATCACAAACACCGACTCATTTTATTACAGTTTCATTTGACTTGCATTTCGTCAAACAAGAGCTTGCATCATGAACTGTACTCATAAAAAAAACACTCTTTTTGTCTTGCTATTTCATATGAAAAGAAGTGAAGCAAGACCTGGGGGAATATTTTGCATATCAATTTTGCACCACTCTCAAAGATTTTGAATAGAAAAGGATCTTTCAGATTCATCACTATTTGCAGAGGAATTTGAGAAATTCTCATCAGTTTCACTACAACTATCCTCAATGTACTTGGAATCAGAGTCAAAACTGCTGTCAGTATCAGAAATATTATCAGGAATGTAGGTTATATCACTCGCAAAATGTTTCCTGCCTCAAATTTTTTGAGCTTTGAAAAGAGTGCATAAAATGCTGCAAAACATGCTTGTATATTCCACAGAACTGTAAACAACTAATGCCATTTGTTAACCCAGATCAAAATGAAATTTGAAAAGTAAAAATATAAACATGGGAAAAGTGTGGGTTGTATTGCTAAATAGCCAGGGGGGGATGCATCCCTACAGAAATCGTCAGTTGCACAAATTTTGCTGCTTCTACATTGCCTGTGAGAGTTGCGGGACTCATAGTGCTAGGGTTTATAGTTGAATAATTAGAAAAAGGTGAATCGTCTAAATTCACAAAGGTCAAATGATAAATGCAATCACATGTGTTCTCCATTGAATTCAAAACTGGCATTAAACTATTTCTTCTTATAAGATTTAGATAAATTTGATAATTGGTAACAATGTTCAAATATTAAAATCTCCAAAAAATTTTATAAAATTAAAAATTCTTATATGTATTTTTAAAGCAAACGCATTTTGTGCATTATTATTGTAGACAAATATGTACTTTTTAAAAGAAAATTTCAACACAAAGCTAAAATTGCCAACAGCAAAGTGCATAATGGAGACATATACCTAATAGTGCTGAAAAAGTGAAATGCTGTTTTTGATTTCATGAAAATCATTCTGCTTTCCAAGTATGATGAAATTTTGTTCAAGAATACAAGGAAAAAGTTCCAAAAAGAGATGCTATGTTTCATGGTATTTATCGGACATGCTACAGATTTTCCTTATGCCAATCATGAAAGAAAAAATTTCCAGGGTGTTGCATTTTTCAACAGGATGGTACACCTTTTTCACTACCACAACGACGTTACTTCGTATCTCAACACTGAGGTCCTGGTTTGGATTGGTCATGTAGGTGTTATATATTCAGTGTCCACCACTATTTCCTGTATCTATTCCTGAACTAAATTCAAGAATCTGCACTGCAATTAATTTGTTTTATGGAAATACGCTGACAAATCTGTGGCAAGAACTATTTTACTTATAAATTATTTGCAGAGTAATGATAGGAAGCCACATCCAACATTTGTAATTATGGTAAGCTTGGAGAATTTCCACTGGGATAGCTAGTCCTGAGTAAGCTCTGTATCTAAGTTCCTTAGGGGGCCCTTTCTAGGGACCCCTTAACATTTTATGACTTTTTACTTACACATTTTGAGACCCTCAAAGCTTGGGGCCCTGTATCATTGATACAATGATAGCTGCTCCCCTTAGTATTTCTCTATCTTGGGACAACATCTCTCATAAATAATTCTTTTTGCCCAATTAATTTGCAAACACCCTGTATTTAAAAAAAAGATTCTGAGTTATATAAAAATCTAAATACTTATAATTTATTTTACGACTGAAAAAGTATATGTTTTCAAATAAATACGTAGTTTTGTCCAACAAAAAATTGATCCTGAAAAAATAAGGAAAATATTATTATATTGCAAGGCTTTTCTTATAAAATGTGAAAAAAGGCCATAGTTTGAGGAATGCGAACAACTGATCCCAAATCAAAATATTTCATTAATGAATTAATTACTGGGATATATTGGTTACTTTTGCATAGTGAAGGAGAAAAATGGTATTTTTTTTTTTATATCTTTCAAATCATGATAATTAAGTTATA
The DNA here is from genome assembly GCA_019973935.1 of Trichonephila clavipes. Taxonomy (NCBI): domain Eukaryota; kingdom Metazoa; phylum Arthropoda; class Arachnida; order Araneae; family Nephilidae; genus Trichonephila; species Trichonephila clavipes. Next base: position 755,369 of record BMAU01000459.1, on the reverse strand, counting down.
TTTTCAAAAACAAAGGAGATAAATAAAATTATTTGTAAAATGTTTTGTATGTGTGTGTGCTTTTTGTCAAATTTATACATTTATCAATTTTTTCTAATTCAATTTTCTTTGAAATATGACAAAAAAAAATTCATATTTTGTAAATTAATTTGTTTTAATTTTAGATATTTTGTTTGGATATGTCATCAGACATGGAGCAAACACCTTTCAAACTTGGGGATGGGTAAGATTTTCATATTTTAAAACTCTTGAATTAGCATGTTGGACAAATTTAAACCGTATTTCATTGTTGTTGTTTTATTATTTTGAATTTTTTTTATTACCATCACATATAGCATAGTTTTGGATAAAAGTTAAACAATTTATTTTTTCTTAAGATATTATAATTTAATAAACCAAATGTTTTTTGTTCCTAAAAAGGAATTATTAAAAAGCATCACTTTAATTGTATTGTTAGAAAATGATTTTTACAGGTAATGTAAATTAAGTCAATCAGTCCCTGTTGTAAGACATGAATATTGACATTCTTGGAAATAATTTTGTTAAATGTCTATCCAATACATACATACTAGAAGGAATTTTCTTAATTCCTCTTATTGAAGTCAGGATGCTTGTTTCTGAGTCTATCTAAAATTTTAAATCACAAACATATTGCTGTTTTGAATACAGTACCATGTGTTTCTTTTCTTTTCCATGTATCCTTGGTCAAATGGAGTAAACTACAAGAGACGTACCAAAAGAAAGGTTTTTTTTCACATGGAATCTTTGTTGCCACAAAAAATTACATCATGTCATCATGCACTACTTTATACACCTTGCACTTCTTTTTGACATAGTCGCCTCTGATATTGAAAAATTTGCCATAGCATGCAATCAGTTTGAAGAAATCTCTCTGGTAAAACTCTATGCCCTGCGATGCAAAGAATTGCTACACAGCCTTCTCTATCTCAAAACTTTTTTACATGGATTTTTTTTTCTTCACTGGTGAACTTGGATACTTCCACATCATTAAGGTACACCATGTCCAGTACTCTAGCAGTATTGTTTTTATTTGTGGATGTGGAGATACGCCCACTCCGACATTCATCCTTGGCTTTTTGCCTGCCTTCCTTCATTAAGCATGAAACACTAGTGAACAAAAACCACTTACAAAAAATGGCCTTTTCTTAATACATGGTCTGTAGGCATCCATGGAGGAAAGACACAGGACTTTCACATGTCCATTCATAACGGATAACTGCATGCACTTCCGTTGGTGGCCACTGTAACGGTACGCAACTGCTTACCATTGTAATTTATACTCAAATAACCACGGGCACACCAACCCATTGCTACTCTCTCTTCAGCACTCTGCCCATGCATCATTCCTCCTACTCCAGGTGCTACTTCCATTGTTCAACCAGCAAAGGATATAGTTTCTGACAATGATAATTTATTTTATACCTGGTGTACTATCTTATCTTTTAATAAAAAGGACAAAACTTACTTTCAGAATGTCTCTTGTATATTATAATAATTTATACTGAGATTTTAGATCATTGAAGTAAATCTGTTATATACTGGAGTAATTAGTTTGCAGCTCTTCTTTACTAGAGAATGAGCTATGTTTTTACCCTAGTATCATATCCATCAATGTATTATCTTGTATTTTAATTTGTGAAGGCTCGCTGGAAGATTTTATGTATGTGAATATAGAATTGGGAACTATATCTAAGATATTTTTGTTCATTACGCTAGACTAAGATTTTTATAGTATTGAGTGGAGTTTTTATTCTTGTATTTCACAATCTAGATATTACCTTTCTCAAAGCTGTAGCAGATATTAAAGCCTCAAGGATAATTATAGTCTTTTATTCTGATGTTGGAAGTCCAGTGGCTAAGTGGTACCGTATCGCTCTTCCATGTCATGGGTGCCAGACTGAGCATGTTCTACTCATCTTTCATCCCTTCAGTGGGTTGATAAATGAGTACCAAGCATGCTTGAGAACTAAACACTGGTGGTTTTGCGTCATACTGACCAGAACATCTGCTCATGCACCTCAGTGCCCAGGATCATGAAAACTGAGATGGGCACAGTAGGCCTTGGCCCTCATGGGCTGTTGCACCACTGAATTTCATTTATTCTGATGTTGAACAATCATTGTATTGCAAAATTTTAGTTCAATACTATTTTAAATTGCCTGTATAAAGATGCAACTGCTGGTTTTGAGTTTAAATTGCTACCATTGATATATATGTCTTAATTATATATTAAGAATATTTTAGGGTTTCAGAAAAAAAAAATTTCTCAAATTTTTATTTTTACTCATTTTTAATGAAATACTGAACACATGAAGGGAACACAAAAAGATAATGATTAGTAGCTTCTAATTAATTATTTGGGGAAAAAATAACTCCATGTGTGAAATGCTATGTTTATTAGTTTGGCTGGAAGAGGGGATCTCTTTGGGATCTTTGATTGTTGATTGAATTAAAGATAAATTTAGCTATTGTGTGCTGATAGAAGCTTTTGAACATGTTGTTTGCTTTTTTATTGTTTGAGATTGGATATTACATGCCTAATGTTATTGTAAAAAAAACTGTTTCATCTTTATGTGAATTTTTATGATTAACAGTTTAGTCCAATTACCTTTTCTTAATGTTCAGTTTTGGTAAATTCCTCTGTGTGCAGCTTTGTTGTGGAGTATTTTTAATTTACTGTTTAGAAAAAATGTTCAATTTTTGTTATAAAGAAAAGATTATAAAGTAAAGAAGAGATAAATAGCATAAAGTATATCTATTCTCATTTTTGTATTTATAAATTTATGACATTAATTATTCTTTTCCTTTTGCTATAGATCACAGCATACGCCTCTTAGTATGGTTAAAAGAACAATTGAATTATTTGTGGAAAATAAGCACTTTATCAATAGAAAGCATGAGTTTTCCTTGATGGTTCTGTATGAAAATGCTACCTGGGTAAATTTTGTTATTGTGTGGATACTTCATTTGTAATATTGTCATTATCTTCTTTGGCTAAAAAACTATTTTTCAATTCTTTCTATTAGTTCACTCTCTCCTTATATATATTTATTGATATATGTATCTTGTTCAAATTTTCAATCGTAAATAAAATACTTTCTATTCATCCATTTAAGTTCAAATACATTTTTTTTAAACTTGTAGTGGATGACACTTAATGTTGATACAGTTTTTTCAAAAATTAATTCATTAATTAAATTTTATTTTTTAAATTTATACTAGGTTATTTCTGTCAAAGTTACAACTGGCTGCAACAGATAGCACCAGTATGTTTTTCTAACAAAGTAGGAATTGACTTTTAAAAAATGTTTATATTACTTGTTAAATATTCAAATACTCTCTAACAAGCAAGAGTACTTGTGTATTGCAATCTAAAGTTTTATTATCTGAAACCATGATATGGTGCTATTGATTTTAAAAAGAATTCTGAGAGATTAGATTATTTTTATCAACCATAAAATTTATACTTTGAGACTATAATGTCCAAACAAATAATGTACTTTCAATCGATGTTCATAAGATTAACTTTTATTTGTTCATTTATCTTACAAGGAGAGGGCACAACTAAGAAAATTCATTTGGAGTCAAGACTTGGTGTAATAGTAGTACTCATTTAGGGTATTCAACCCTCAATGTAATTCCGCCAAATGGCGAGTCAATTTGGAGAAAAAAGCCTTCGAAGTTCATGCTTAGCTTTTATACAATTAAATTTCAATTTCCTCTAATGATTTCGTAGCGTAATTGATATATCGTCTGCTTACTATGCGCGAGGTCTAAGTTCGATTCATCAGTCAATTTTTTTTTCATTTCATTTAATTATTTTTAAAATTAAATAAACTTATTTATGAAAGGATTATTAAATGATATTTTATGTAATTATTGTGTACTTTATAAAGTAAAAAAAAATACTGTAACTATATAAATATTTATATTAAATGTTATATAAATATACTAGCTGGCATACCCGTTCTTCGCACGGGTGAACTGAAAAATTAAACAACACAGATTGAAGGAAAAAGAAGTTTTTAATGAGTTAATTTTATGTGAATTGCAAATTAAACAAAAAAAGCTTTTTGCATACCTCAGCTAAACAAAAAAAGAAAGAAAAAAAACACCTTTGTTAAATTTTAATTATGTAGATCTAATAGCCGATAAAAGGGATTTTTTAAATTTATAATTCCTCGTAACACTCTTGAGGGTCGATTTTTCAAAATACCTCCCTAAGCTGATCTCTGCTCAGCAAAAGTAACACATTCTTAAAAGTTTTGCGTAACGAACGCTTAAAGTAGTGTAAATAATTTATATCTGAAAGTGTAATACATTAATATTACTTTCTGTTGTATTTATTTTATTTTAAAATTGTAATATTCGCAAGCAACGCCGTTTCTTAAATTATAATGGCGATTCAATGAAAACATAGCGAAATGTTAAAGATAGAGCAAGTTGGCAAATGGCTAGCTACTTTTCCTAGCTCGAGCTTTATTAGAGCTTTGTAAGACCCGCCGTTTAGGGGAGAAATGCACTTTAATACTTTATCCAACCGCATTATGATTTACTGCAGTTTTTTTCATACAATTTTTTTTTTTAGATAACTACATGTACAAATTAAGGGATATACATAAACAAAATACTCCACTTTGGAAAATTTAATCTGTTAGAGCTAATAAATTAATTAAAGATATTCCACTGTAAAATTAATTATGTACACCGTTCACTTAAAATAAATAGTCAAATCATTTTCCAAGGTATTCATTAACAGACAACCATAAGACACTTAAATTTTGACATTAACAATTTTTTTGCGACAAAAATAATAATCTTTGCAATCCGCTGAAAACGCAATATCTGCTACAAAACTTTTCGCCTTCCCCACTAAAATACTCATCATAGAACCTGTGCTGCCATATACCTTGGAAGAGTGGATTTCAAAGAATATTAAAGCTAAGTATTGGTAGAATATTCCTGCTAAGTTGGTGTGGTGTGGTAGTTAGGAGAAGGGGGTGCCAGCTCAAGTGTCGTTCCCGTCACTTGACCATTGTTCAAAATTACATGGTCCGTCTCCAAAAGCCCTCGTGTAGCTGAACAGTGCGACGTTAATATTCACTCACTCATTCACTGCAAAAAACACAGTGCAGTAGTTATAATTAGTTTTATACTTAAAAATGCAATATCTGCATATTCAATTAAAATTACAGCGTTATAATTAACTACTAACCACAAAAAAATTATGAAAGTTTATTTACTTTAAGTACCAGAAGTGATAAAAGTAATTATTTTGAAAATAGATCAACTTCTTACTACCAAATGTGCATAATAAAATCATAAAAAAAAAACATTAAAATAAAGAGATTTATAACAACCTCTCCCTTCAAAACTTAGTTTTATTCTGAAATAAAAAAATAGGCATTATTCTGATCACAGGAATTAATTAGAAGCGATTCCCTTGCGTAGCCAAAACAAGAGTTTTTCACAAACAAAAGATAGATATGTGCTGACGTGGGCTTTTTTGCTTGCAGATGGCAGAATTTTTTCCTTCTTGACAAATAGCGTTATATTTTGGACACTTTTTACAAATTTTTATAAATTATAGGCTATGGTATAAATTATAGCCTATGTGTTATTCTGATGTATGAGCTATATTACTGTAAAGTTTCATTAAAATCCATTAAGTTGTTTTTGCGTGAAAGACCCACAAAGATTTTCACAAACTTTCACATTTATAATATATATATTAGATTTTTATATTAATAAATAATATTCATAATAAAATATATATAAAATAAATATTAAATGATATTATACATAAAAATTAGTTACAAATAGTTTTATAATGTGAAATAAAATATACTATAAATAAAATATTATATAAAATAATTTATAAAGTATATTATTATTAAATTAATTATTTTATAAAACATTTAATAAGTCCTTTTTAAATAATTTAAATAATAAATTTGTTTAATTGTTTTTACTTTACAAAATAATTACATAAAATATTTAATAAACCTTTCATAAATAAGTTTGTTTAATTTTAAAAATAATTAAATGAAATGAAAAAAAATGGAGCAATGAATCAAAGCCAGACCTCACGCATTGTATGCAGACGATATATCTATCAAGCTACAAAATCGTTGGAGGAAATTGAAATTTAATTGTATAAAAGCTAAGCATGAATTTTGAAGGCTTTTTTCTCTGAATTGACTGGCCATTCGGCAGAATTACATTGAGGGTTGAACACCCTAAAGGAGTACTACTATTACACCAAGTCTCGACCGCAAATGAATTTCCTTAGTCATGCCCCCTCCTTGCTAAAGAAATTTTGCTGTTGAACAATATTTGCATCGAGCTTAATTAATAGGATTATATCAATGTTGTTCAAGTGAATAATTTGGATATAAAATATTGATTGAACCAAAGTCAAAAGAAATGTAAATTTTATATCAATTAAATTTTAAAACACATGAAAAAGAAAGTGTGGTTTTATTTCTTAACTTTATCTTGATGATTAAGATATATTTTTAATCTTGGGTATTGCTATTTTTAATCCTGAGTATTTTATCAAATTATGTTTGGTGATATGTTAATGTAATTAGATTTCTGAAATGTATTTGAGACTTCAGTAATTATATGAAGCATGTATTTATTCGGAATTCATAAAAGAGTATGGGGAAACAGCTGTTAAGTATATAAATAAGTCAAAATATAATTAAATAATTTATTTTGTTAACTTAAAAATCATTTTGTCATTTCTGTTATCTATGTTACAAAAAATTATGAAGTGTTCTTCATTCAGTTATTATCTTGAAAGTATCAGTAAAAAATAAAATATCATTGGTATTTTACATTTTTTTTTCTTTTTAATTTCTATTACTGTAATTTAATTGTTTTTTCTTACGACTTACAATGCAAATCTAACAATTAATGGCTGCTAATATCTATTGACTATTTCTGTTATATTGTCCAGCTTTCAGTTATCATGAAGTACCATAAAATCCGGCGTATAATGCGCACCCATACTTCAAGCTGTATTTTTTAATTTTTGGTTATATTTACCATATAACGTGCACCCTTTTTTTACAAAGAAATTTGAAATGTTTGTATACAATGCTCTTATGTTTTAAAATCACTTATTCGAGGTATTATCCCGGACTTTTGAAAAAATAGTATACTTCTAGAACTACAACACTTTTAGTTCATATAAGGCCTATCATTCCTTTTAAATAATCAGAATTTCAATGTGTGTAGAAGTAAATTCTTTTTATGCTCATCTCTTCTGTTATTTTTAAAGCTCTCGTTTTTATACCCGGCGTATAATGCACCCCCTTAAATTTCGATTGTATTTTTTTTTTATTAAAAGTGCGCAATATACAACGAATTTTATGGTTATTGTATTTTATATAAAAAAAAGTTGAATTTTTTAAATTCAACATTGGTCAATTTTGCTAGGAAAAGTTTTAAAGTGTTGTATTAAAGGAAGTTATTTAAAGTTCTGTATAAATTAGAAAATATTGTGATTAATTGTATAAAAAAGTGGAAAACCTAATATTTTGTTTAAAACTTCAAAAGAAGTGCATCTATGAGAAATACATTCAACCAACGTTATAATTACTATTCTTATTAAAGGGTTACCCCTCTCCCTCTTCCAAAAAATATTTTGTATCCAAAGAATATGATCTTACAGAAACAGTTTATTTAACAATAGTGTACCAGCTTTAAATGTTTGAATTAAAAATAATATAGTGATATCCTTTTTAAAATATTTGAAAACTCTTATATTTTATATATTTTCTGTTACAATATCTGGCAAAAAATATTTATGCATTTAATTTACTATTTAAAACTGTATTATCATTTTTTAATCAATTATTAGAAAAGAAAATTTCTGAATTTTAAATTAGTATTAAATTTTTATATTTGCTTAACTTTTTTCAATCAGATAGAATTTATTTTGATTTAAATATACTTCCTGCTGTGTTTCAGTAATAAGGTTATGTAATTTTATTTTTTAATATTTTGTAGGTTAGGGAATTTACAAATGATCCAAAGGAGCTGATTGATTCCTTACAAGATTTAAATGAAACTCAAGCTTGCACTAGTTGCGGTATCCTTTTCTTCAAGTGTCATTTTAGATAATTAAAGTGGTTTTTAAAAAACTTTATGTTAAAAATTACAGTGAAATATAATGTATGAAAAGAGAAAGTAGAACTTTTGGATAGCATAATATTTCTTTTTCTTGTATGAAGGAAATAGTGTATATATATATAATGGGGGTTTTAAAAACTAGTGCTTTGTTTTACTTATTTTGAGATAACACAATATATGTATAAAAAGTATCAGCATGTCATAAAAAGGTAATTTGCATGTCCTTTTAATAAAATGTGTTTGGGAGAAAAATCAAATTGGAATAAAATTCTTGTTTGTTGCGCACCTTCAGCGACTTATATCAGCTGAGCTAAGTAGGCTTTTAAAATTATGAACCCTCCACTATCCTTGGTTAATTGGGTTGGCAGTTTGTTTTTATCTCATGCTAATGTTTGAAAAATGAATATATTATTTATTTATTGAATATTAACCACTATTTTCCCACACAATAGTATTTGTTTAGATTAATGAGCCCCTTCTTCAGTTTTTGATCATATGACTTAAGAAAAGTATTGTGTTAAAGATATTAAGAGGAAATTGAAATAATTTGAGAGGAAAAAAATTTACTGTTCTTGGTTTAGTGTTCAGTGAAAATTCTCATATTTAGCTACAAATGGGGACAAACAGGGCATTGTAAACATTTAAGTATTAAATAGTTGAGTTTTTTCTTTAAAAGCAAAATGTTTTCCATTTTATTTCATTATCCATCTTGTTTGTATATTTTGTGTCGTTTTCTTTAATATCCTGATTAGATTTGGCATCTATCGTTACTCTAATGTGAGTATAATTTTTTAATAACTTTTACCAAGACTTTTATGTAAGTCCATGCCTGCCAACTTTTTAGCCTTTCATTACTTCTTTGTGCCTAGATAGCTCATTTTTGCATATTCACAAAATTTCTATCATCCTTCAAAGATATTCTCTCGTACAACTTGTATTTTGCTCACAATAACCAAAAAATAAGTAGTCTCAAGTGTGGAAAACATAGTATTTGTATCCCGTGAGTCTTTTTAAAAGAATCGTAAAATTTGTCCTTTTTCCTATGTATTGCAATTTTGTTAACTATTGATTTCTAACTGGTTATTAGGAGCTGTTTCATTTCTAGTTAATCATTTTTTGTTTTCCTTTCTTTGTAAAAATTTTATGGATTTCAACTTATCTTGTACCAAGCACATATTTGAAAAAGAAATCAGAGTATATTATCGCATTATAAGGAGCGAGGAATATACAATTTGTGATGCATGTTGTACTGATATTTGCATATATTGCAGTGACCATTATGATATTTTTTGCCCTGTGAACACACCAAGGCCTATTGCAAATGATAAATCAAGTTGTAGTCACTCAAGATTGCATTGTTGTTTCATGGACAATGTCCATTCAGATGAATGAAGTACTGTTCATCTTTTGTTGTAAAACATAATGATTTATTTGACTGAAGGTCAGTCATGAAGATCCTCTTTCTCAAAAAAAAGTTTCCAAAGTCTAGCATTTCCAAGCAGGATGGATGTATAAGGATTAAAACATCTGTTGTGAGCTAGCTTCTAATCAGAAAAAGTATATGATTAAATGCTTAAAACAATGTCCTTTTGCAGCAGTAATGATATAAACATTAAATTATATCCCATTGTGGACACTTTGAACTACAAAATGTTTAATGCAAAGTGGCCTTTTACAAATACAAATTTGATTGGGAATAATCGCTGGAAAAAATATTAACTAGTCTATTATTGATTATTTTTTTTAAAAAAAATAGGGGGATCATTTTTTTTAACAGTTTTATTTATGGCAAATAATACTGCAATAATTCAAGAGAGAAAATTGGAGTTAACTATTTAAAGGGGGAAATGGAGTTGTTACCTATTTAAAGGGTAGAGAAAATTATTGTTTGCTTGAATCATTTAATAAATTTATCATTATAAAAGGGTGTTGTTTTGTTTTCCTTTTAAAGTTGGTGAGATACTTGTGTGTATATATATATATATATTGTATCTGAAATAAAAGTGCCAAAAGAAAACAGATTCTACAAAGCTTTTAAATTTTGCACAATAAAACACATTTTACTACATAAAAAAACTTCATAATGCATACATAGACTGACACAGATGCACTTAGATTTGTTAAAGATTTATTTTGTACGTTTTGGAAGACATCTGCAGTTGAAGGGAAAAAACTAATTAATGTAAATTAAAATCATGTCAAAAATCGGAAAGAGTTGAATGATCTTGTTACCTACAAAGCTAATGAAATAGTACAGCATTTAAATAAAGATTTTAAAAAACTAAGCTTATAGTATCCTTAACTTTTATTCTACCTCATTTGATTATGCTATTAACAAACTCCATATGCATTGAGAAGTCTTAAGAATTGCTTAGAATAAGAAGAGAATAAGATTATATCAATACTAAAGGTAATAGAAATGAAATTGAAAGTATAAAACTAAAAAGTACTAAAACTAAGTTACCAATGCCAATAAATCTACATACTCATGCCAAAAAATATGTAAAAAAATAGTTGTTTTCTTTTTAAGAAGCCAAATTAGCAACACATGTCATGATTTTAATTTCACGTCTGGATAGAACTGTAAGAGTAGAGCAATGCATGTACGAAAAAATTCATAAATTATTAAAATCAAACGAAAATTATATCTAAGGGTACCTGAAAACTAAAAATTAATTTTTAAAAAAGTCTGAAATAAAAAGGCAACCGAAAAATTCTAAACCAAGGCAAAGAGAAATAAAAATATATTTAAAAATTTTACCTGTGGGGCAATTTAATGAGTGTTTTCAGAAAAAAAAAGAATTTTAAAGGTGAAAATAAAACATTATAATAAGTCAAAAATGCAATGGGAAAATATGAAGAGAAAGATGAAACTATCCAAAACAAAAAGAAATATGTTTAAAAATGCAATAAATTTTGAACTTATTGGAAATGTAATTACGAAGAAAATTATATGTATATATAATACTATAAAAAGATTGTCACTTAATCTGAACAATAATTAATAAACATTTTTAAATGAAATATAACATTTTCTGTATCGCATTGTAACAATGTAAAAAAAATTTAGAATAATATTTCCATAAACAGAAATTGAAGTATTTAGTGCTAAAAAGGTACCTTAATAATGGTAAAATTAAAGGCATTTCTTTCATTAAAAATATTTTTTTTTGTTACGTTTATCATAAAGTTAAGTCAAAGGAATCTGTTTTGAGTGGATTATTGTTAGTTTTGATGAAGTTTAAATATTTTGGATAAAAATTATTATTAGAAGTAAATTCACTATTTTTAAAAAATCATTATTAATAAAATGTAACTATTTTCACTTTAAAATAAATATAAATTAGCTGAATTATTGCTAGCAGGTCCACCTAGAGGTAAATCTTTAATTTGACTGCCATTAAACTTATTATAGTTTTCTTTTAAAACTAATTCAATGAGAATTTTTTTAATTTGTAGAAATTTACAACATTAAGCTCATTACTGTAATTTTCTAAAAGATTTTTAATTGCATTATTAATATCTATGGAATTAAATAAATCCTCAAATTTGTAAGTGTGTAGAATAAATATCTTATTTTTTAAAAAATTAATAAGACCTTTTTTATTTTTTTAAAAATTAATAAGACCTTTTCTATTTTTAGTTATAGCTTTGATATTTAGATAGTTGGTGAAGTTTTATAAAATTTAGTTTGTAAAAACTTACACGAAGTGATATTGGTTTTAAATCCATTAGCAACTGCATGAAAGATTTTAATGGAACTGGGGTATTATATAAAAAAATATGTGGAAATTTAACTTACAGAATATGAATACATAATGTTTTATACATAGCTATAATATGAGTATTGATTTCTCTGTTACAAAGATCAGGTTTATGAAAAGATTTATTGTTCAGAAAATGTTTATTAAGCATATTAGTGCAAGAATGTTTACAAAAAATAGCATAATTATCTGGCTTTTTATCAATATAAACAATAATGAAATGTTTTTGTAAATTATCTTTCAGTATCTGTATAAGTAACCTCATAATTAGTAGTCTGAAAGTTTAATTTCATTGGAGAGAGAGAGGTCCTTTAAGGTGTGTTGAAATTTTTCTAATACCTCTATAGGTAAACCATATTGAACTACAGAAATTGTTATAAGTTTATTTAAATCTTTATTAGTCTGTTCAGTTTTACTGTGCTGTTATTATAAATTGTTAAACTAAAACCACTGCTTTATGCATGATATCTCTTAAAATCTTATTTTTTAATAATATCCAAGTAACTACATGTTGATGGTGCCCATCAATAAATTCATGATTTTCCAAATATTTACAGCCTTATATGTTTTATGAAAGAGAACTATTATTGTTATTAAAGATTAAAACCTGCCCATCTTGTTACATTTAAATACTTTTTTAATCATTCTTAACTCGGAAAGGCAATAAATATTTATTAAATGCACTTGTAAAATTAATTTTATAAAATGATATGTTCATGAAAAAAGAAAGTACATTATCTAGTTTTAAAAACAATTACTTTATTGACATTTATATTGTGTATTGTGCACATGCCTTTAATACCTACTTTAAAGTACGAGTTTTTTATAAATTATAAGTCGATACAAAAGTAGACTTTGCTACAAGTAATTTTCTTATCAAAATATCTCTGTATTGAAATTTTCTTTACATTTATAAAATATGTGTATATCGCATTGTTTTTAATATTTATGTGTTATTTAAAATGATTACTTTAAAGGTTGTTTAAGCGTTATATTACACTTCAGTTTTAAAAGTTGGCAGGTATGTAATTGTATAAATAAATAAAAAGTACTTGTGTTGATTATTTATGTGCCTAGTGAATATTTAAACAATTATTTTAAAATAAAATTATTATTTTTATAGAAGTTGTTTTGTGAATTTAAAAAGAATCATCCTCTTTTTGGATGATTAATGGAAATCATATTAGCTTTACCATAACGCTTATTATATAGTAAACAACCATAATGTGTAAAATAATGAATGCATATGAAATAAATGAATAGCATTAATATGTATAAGTAACGTAAGAAATTTATATAGCATAGTAAAATAGAAAGTACAGATAATTAAATATTGCTAGAAATAGAAATAACATAATCATCTCATTACCAGTAATTAGTTATTAGCTAAATGAATATTAATGTAATTGCATAAACAATTTATTTTTTACTATAAGCTAATTGTATCTTATACATGTTTATGTACATGGTATGATATATTTATTGTTACAATAAAAAAAAATTAGTATTGAATGTTTGATTTCTGTTTGTATTGATTGAAAATTTACTCTATTAAACTGTTTATCGTTTTTAAAGTATTATTACCTATTTCAAAACAGAAATTTTGTTTTAATACAAAAAATTATGCAAGCATCTCTCTGTGATTAATTCTATAATGCGTTTTGGCGGTGTTTTATCATTGTAAAGGGTGTTTTTTTCAGAGGTATAAAACTTTAAATTGCAATAAAACAACGATGTATTATTCGATTGACATGAATTTTTTTTTATTCGAAAGATAATCTTGTGGCATTGCATTTTAAATATGATTTCTGGCTTAGGACTGGCTCGGATGTAGTCCAATCTGGACTTCCAATTTTCGATGACTTTTTCCAACATTTGTGGCCGTATATCGGCAATAATACGGCGAATGTTGTCTTCCAAATGGTCAAGCGTTTGTGGCTTATCCGCATAGACCAATGACTTTACATAGCCCCACAAAAAATAGTCTAGCGGTGTTAAATCACAAGATCTTGGAGGCCAATTTACAGGTCCAAAATGTGAAATTAGGCGGTCGCCAAACGTGTCTTTCAATAAATCGATTGTGGCACGAGCTGTGTGACATGTTGCGCCATCTTGTTGGAACCACAGCTCCTGAACATCATGATTGATCAATTCAGGAATGAAAAAGTTAGTAATCATGGCTCTATACCGATCACCATTGACTGTAACGTTGTGGCCTTCATCGTTTTTGAAGAAGTACGGACCAATGATTCCATCAGCCCATAAAGCGCACCAAACAGTCAGTTTTTCTGGATGTAACGGTGTTTCGACATACACTTGTGGATTAGCTTCACTCCAAATTCGGCAGTTTTGTTCGTTGACGTAGCCATTCAACCAGAAGTGCGCTTCATCGCTAAACAAATTACGCTTATGAAAATCGACCATTATTCTCGAAATAAAATTGAACAATTTGAAAGCGTTGTTCAGGTGTGAGTCTATTCATGATGAATTGCCAAACCAAACTGAGAATAAATCACTTGACAGCTGTTAAATCGGTCGCCATCTTGGAAGTAATGCCAACTTAAACTTCTATACCTGGAAAAAAAACACTCTGTATATTTATATTTAGGTGATAACTAAACTCTTACTTCATTTTTGTAACTTTGACTTTTACTACTGTTTTTCTTCATTAATTATTGAAAAATGATTTTTTCTTCCCCAGAACTGATAAGTATGAAATGCGAATTCCTCGTAAAATTTCCTTACTGCCATGTCTATTTAGAGTTATCCTTGTATATGGCCGATCTAGTTGTATGATTCAATTTTCGAATGAAGAGGTAATCTATTTTGAATTAATTTTATAATAATTATATATATATATATTTTCTATGTGATTTAAGATTTTTTTCCTACTACTATAGTTCAAATAACATAATATTGTTTGCCAAGTTTTTTTGTTTAGTGTTGATTTCTACATCATGTTTGTCTTCCTGAATTTTGATTCATAATTTTCTTTTGAGGGTTAACAAATTGTAAAAAATTGTGTCAAAATTGTAATTAATGTAGTTTTTTTCCATAATATAAACTAATGAAGCACTGTTAAATATCAAGTTAAAAATTGTCATTTGATTTGTTTTAGCAGGGTAACTTACTGACTAAATAAGCAGAGCAATTTTTCATTTTTTGTCTTCATTGTTGAAGGAATTTACTATTGAAAGTATTTCATTTCCAGTGGTATCTTATTACCTATTATCTCTCTCTGCTTTGTGACGAAAATTCTTTAGAAAAAGATCTTCACTAAAATTCTATAATATTCTTCTGTGCCTTTTATTGTAATGTTATACAAATCAAATTTGTTTGTGTGTGATTTATCCCTCTAGCATCATAACAATAAAAATAGTTCTTGAGACTTGACAGCTGTTCAGTATTATTATTTTATGGTTATTTTAAGGAAGTGAGAGGTGTGTGTGTGTGTTTTCCCCATTTATTTATTTTTTGAAACGTCACTTCCCATTTGTGGGATTCCCGTGATTCAGGTAAGGCTATCTTTATCTTGAATGATCTTGTGGGGGGTCACTGCGTGCCCTCTATTGTCTCATGTGCACTGACCTGCCCTTGTTAGAAAAAATATTTGATTTAATTTCAGAATATAAATACATGTATTGTAATGTAAGCTTTTTGTGAAATAAAGCTTCTGTGTTAATATTTGGAACATTTTAAACTTTTTTTTAAAAAAATTACCTCTTCTACTTGAGAAATTGTCCAAGTTTGGCTGCATATGTTAAAATATGCATCTTCAATTTTAAATTTCGTTAAATGTTCATGCTTCAAATTGTTTGCTTTTTTTTGAGAATTATAATAATTAATTTGAAAATGTAATTTCTAAAATTTTTGATGAAAATACACTTTTTTTGTTATATTTTTACAAATACATTTTGAAAATGTTACATTTTAATTGTAAATTTGCAGCTTTGTCCGAATTTGTTTGATTTTTCTTCGAATTGTCTTGGAAAAAGTCTGAATTTTTTTTTACATTTTAGCATTTTACTAAATTGCTTAGTGTTGGGTACACAAGTAAAACTCATAAAGAAAAGTCTCTCTCAGTAAGTGGACTGTAGTTTTTATTACTTGTTGCTCAGCTCGCTCGATTTGACTCCTTACTCGGTGGAGTCAGAGGTTACACAGAATAGTAAGACACTCTGAGCGCTAGAGGGCGCTCTACATTTACATACGTACACTGAACATGCCGCCCGGCCTTGCAATGTTTTTCAACATGCAAGATTTACACAGAACATAATCATAAAGATAACACACAGAAATACAATACTTCAAAATACAAACAAAACAGCATACAAATGAAGACAATGTATAAAGCAATTGATAAATCACACAGAATTTTAAAATTACTATTCTACACACAAACATTACTATCTGAAGGGTTATATATGCTACTTCACACACTGTTTCAATTGGTAGAATGCACAGTTTTTAAATGGGTCTCTTAAATATACCTCTAGTGGTTTTGACTTCCACTACTCTTACTTTAGAATCCTTTCCTGGATGAATATTGTTGATTCTACCTAATGACCATTGACATGAAGGTAAATTATCCTCTTTTATTATAACCATATCTCCAATTTTAGCATTCTTTTTCTCGAAATGCCACTTATTTCTCTGCTGCAAACTATTTAAATAGTCTACACTCCATCTTTTCCAAATTAATTGAATTATTTTTGTAATTTTCTGCCAATTATCAACCTATTTTCATTTAAATCAGTTAAATCAGGCTCAACAATTGATGTAATTGATCTACCTATCAAAAAATGAGAAGGAGTCAATACATTTAAATCATCTAAGTCAGAAGATAATGGGACAAGAGGACGAGAATTTAACATCCCCTCTATTTGGATAATCACGGTCAGAAACTCTTCATATGTTAATCTAATGTTACCTACTACTCTCTTTAAATAGAACTTAAAAGATTTAACGCCTGCCTCCCAGAGACCTCAAAATTTGGGGCTCTAGGGGGAGGAATTTCCAATCTATTCCTTCAGAAGCCATATAACTTGCAAGTGCCTCATCAGGTTTACACACCAAATTAAACATTTTTTAAGTTCTATATTTGCACCCACAAAATTTGTTGCATTATCAGAATACAACTTAGCACATTTACCTCTTCTAAATATAAAACGCTTAGTGTAGCAATAAATGCATTAGAGGTTAAATCAGTCACAATATCTAAGTGCACAGCTTTAGAAACAAAACATATAAATATACAAACATAGATTTTGTTATATACACCTTTTCTCTGCCCTTTATACTTAATGTAAAAGGGGCCACAGAAGTCCACACCTGACACATTGAATGGATAATTTTTGATAACTCTATCCTTTGGCAAGTCAGCCATTATTTGATCAGTGCAAGTAGGATTGGCCTTAAACAATTTACACAATTATGAACAACTTTTCTACAAATATTACGGCCATTCAATATCCAAAAATTTTGCCTGATCTGATATAACAAGGATTGTGGACCACTATGTAAAAACTTTTTATGAAAATACTCAACTATTAAATAAGTCAATTTATGTTTCGAAGGCAAAAGAATTGGAAATTTCTGGTTATAATTAATATCACTATTTCTCAATCGACCTCCAACTCTCAAAATCCCTTCACTATCAATAAATGGATTGAGTGTTTTTACTCGACTGTTGGAAGGTACCATGACAGAATTTTGAATACCATTCATCTCTACTTTAAACTCTTCCTTTTGTACTAATTTCAATAAAAGCTGTTCAGCCTTTTTTAATTCTCCTAAATCTAGAGGCCCAATTCCTTTGCTTTCTTTGCTCTTACAATTATAAACAAATCTACAAATAAAACTTAAGACACGAATAATTTTAAAATAGTCATTACTAAGGTTAAGTAAATTATTTACAAAAAGTTAGTAGCAGAATCAAGAAAAAAGTTAGAAAAGTCACTACAGTTTTTAAGTTCACCTGGATCCTTGATCACTGCAACAGGAATTTGTCGTTTGTGGGTACTGGTTGCTCATCAGAAATTTAGGACCATTCCACCACAACTCACAGGTTTTAAGTTTTAGAAAATCCATTCCTCTGGAAACGAAGTCGGCAGGATTGTCCTCTGTTGCCACATAACGCCATTGCTTACTGGAAGTCATCTCCTGGATTGTAGCAATCCTGTTAGCCACAAAGGTTTTTAGTTGATATGACTCCTTCCTTATCCATGACAAAACTATCATGGAGTCACTCAAAGAAAAGTATTAGTCACATTTAATTTCAAAGCTTGCTTGACACGATGCACTAATTTTGCTAACAGCACAGCGGCACATAGCTCAAGTCTGGGAATCGTTGTTTGCTTGGTAGGCGCAACTCGAGATTTACTGGCAATAAGATGCACAAGCATCTTTCCATCTGAGGTTATGGATTTGCAGTAGACGACAGCTCCATATGCTGACTGGGACGCGTCGGAGAATCCATGCAGCTCGATCACTTCCGGTTGCTCTACCACAATGCATCGATTGATGTTGATGTCATTTACTACCTGAAGTGATTCGACAAATTGTCGCCATTCTCTATTGATTGTATCTGGAAGCAAATCTGTCCAATCAATCTTTAGCATCCATAATTTTTGAAGGAAGATTTTCGCCTTCGCCACCACAGGACCTAAAAGACCTAGAGGATCATATATCCTGGCGATGGCTGACAAAACATCCCGTTTGGTATTTAATTCGTGCAAGTCTATTTTTACTCTGAAGGAGAAGCAATCATGCTTGGGGTTCCAATAAACACCCAACACTTTTATCTCTGATGAATCTGAAAAATCATAATTTTCGGAAACCTCAATCAATTCCGTATTATTTCCACCACTTATGCAAAACCATACCTCCTTTAGCGAAGATATTGATCAGTTGATTTTCAGTTCTTTTGCTTCTAATAAGGTCTCTGCACCGGTAAGTACATCATCAATGTACATGTCACTCATCACAACTGAAGACCCTAATGGAAAATTCCCTGCTTCATCTAGGGCTAATTGTTTTAGCGTGCGTGTGGCTAAAAATGGTGCACTCGTTGTTCCATAGGTCACAGTTGACAACTCAAACGTTTTTATTGGTTCGTCCATGTTCTCTCCCACAGAATGCGCTGAAGTTTACGCTGATCTGGATTAATCCAAATCATTCGATACATTTTTGCACATCCGCAATGAATGCAAATATATGCTTTCTAAAAGCGAACCATTATTGAAAAAAAGGTCATTTTGAGCAACTCCCCCATTGTATTGTAGAGAGTTTAAAGAATAACCGTTTGTAGTTGCACTCGACGCATTAAAAACTACTCTCAATTTACTTGTTTTTTATCAGAGCGATAAACACCAAGATGTGGTATGAAATACATTCCACACTCCTCTCTCTCGTCTACCTCTTGCATATGGCCTAGCTCTTTATACTCTTTTAAAAAATCTCTATATAATTTTAAATAGTTAGGCTCACGCTTTAATCTATTCCATAAAAATTTAATTTTTTAAGGGCAATATCTTTTGACTGGCTTAAACAATTTGGATCCTTTTTAAATGGCATAGATACTATATATCTTCCCGTACTATCTCTAGTATGATTTTTTAAAATGCTCCTCACAAATTATCGTTTCCTTATTTTTTATTGTCTCAGGTTCAACATTTTCGATTTCCCAAAATCTCCTCATTGTCTCTTCTAAATCGACATTATCTTTGATTAACCCACAGTGAGGTTTATTTTCACTAGAAACTGGAATACTCCCACTACAATATAGCGAAGACTGTATTCTGAAAAATTAATTTTGTATTTAAAAGATTTGTTTGTCCTGGTAAAAGAATTTCATAAAAGATTTCTGCTCCCAACAATAAATCAATATTTCCCGGAATGTTGAAATTTTCATCCGCTAATTTCTCTCTACTGAAATTACCCAAACTAACGTTAAATGGTTGAGAAGGAATCACATCCGTAATTCGCGGCACTACAAAAAAGTCTGCATTAGTTTCATAACTATTTCCTCTATTTGCAATTGTTGCATTAGCAGCGCGATTTAATCGTTAACTCTGAATTATTTAATCCTGAAACTAAAATGTTTATTTTCTCTCTTTTTTAAATTGAGTCTATTCATACACTGTTGCGAAATAAAATTGCTTGTTGAACCACCGTCCAACAGTGCTCTGACTTCCTGCATTTTCCCAAAGGAATCTCTAATGAAACAAATCGCGGTTGCAAGTAAAACGGATTTCAATTTTACGTAACTCGTTGCAGTAAACAGATCTAAACCCTGAGAAGACACCTCTTTCGAAATCTCCCCTATGTAATTTATGGGTTTGAACACAGACGCCTTCGCTGAAAGTTGACCCATCGAGGATTCCTCTGTTTCCGGCTCTTTCTGCCCCCCAATGAAGAAAAGGTTGAATGACCCTTTCACTCGTAAAATTTGGGTCTCAGAAAAACACAAGGAAGAATGATGCTTTTTTTGCAGCATTTACAAAGAACTTTAGATTTACAAAACTTGACTCTATGCAAATTTAAACAATTAAAACACAAAGGGAATTATTTTTAACAAGTTCTACCCGTTTATTTACTGATAATTGCTTATATTGAGGACATTTATTTAAAAAATGACTATCAGATTGACACAAAACACATTTTTTTTTCCCTTGACATCTGAGAAAAATACTCTAGACATATTTTTAGAATTTTGATTTTGCGACAATAATTAATATTCTCACTCAGTGGTTTTCCTCGCGATGAATAAAATAAATCAATTTCTTTTCCCAACGTTAAAGGATCAAACCATTTATCTGCTTGTCTGACACTAATATGCGATGCGGTTTCTTTATCTAAAGTACTAAATATTTTGTCTGAAACTATTAATTGTTTAATACCTCGAAATTTGAAACATTTCTCAATTTTTAAATAGTATTCCCAATTTGTTGTTAATCTACTCGCAAACTGGACATGGGATTCACAATTTTGCCGTGTTGCTTTCTTAAAATTCTCTAAACACGATTGAGAGTTGGCTCAAATTCTTGGAGTATTATGGACTTTATTTTTATCATAATTTTAAGATCCTCATCGTTCAGATATATAATGATATTTGCAGCTTTTCTCCTAATAAATTTAACAAAATCTCAGGCTTAAATTTATCAGTAACACTTTGGCTACAAATGCACGTTCTAATGATAAAAAGAAACTCCATCCCTCAGGTTTTGTCGGGAATTTTCACTGTAAGTGTGCGGATACTTTTAATTAAAGAATCCACAGAAAGGAATCATTACAATTAACTTCAGTATTATTGTCTTTATCATTTGCTCGTATTCTCGCTATCTCTAAATCAAGCTTAGACTTTTCTCTTATTTTTTCTAGCTCTAATTGTTGACTTTCGTCATACTTCCTTTCTTCGATAATTAAATTTGCTAACTCATGCACTGAATCAGGATCGTTTTGTATCTATCACAGTTTTTTTATAAGATCCATGAAGTCTAAAACAGTTAATTTATCACTCACACACAACTCTAATTCAGAAGCGATTCGCCTCAAGTCTTCTTTTTTTGCTCCTTTAAACATCGTTAAAGTTTAAAGTTCGATTTTTTAACGAAAGTCAAAAAACTACAGCACATACCTCGTATTTTCAATGCATAGGTCGCTCCGGTTGAGACGGACCAGAATGTTGGGTACACAAGTAAAACTCATAAAGAAAAGTCTCTCTCAGTAAGTGGACTGTAGTTTTTATTACTTGTTGCTCAGCTCGCTCGATTTGACTCCTTACTCGGTGGAGTCAGAGGTTACACAGAATAGTAAGACACTCTGAGCGCTAGAGGGCGCTCTACATTTACATACGTACACTGAACACTTAGTTTCATATAATTGTTTAATTTAAGTTATAGGGAGTAACTGTTTAAAGTATGTATTAACTCTTCTTATTATTATTCAAAAAATTTATTTTCAAATTTTTTTATAATTTTTATATTATTATATTAATAATTATTATAGTGGCATGCAAACCCCTCCCATAGACTAGCAGATTTTTAATTTTCAGCATAAAGATCTCTGCACTTTTGTCTACATTTCTTTTCAAATGTTGTTTTCCCCTTCCCATGAAAGTAGTATGTGTAAGCCAGTGCATCACTGTAATAATAGAAATTTTTTAAAATTGTGTTGAGAGTATTACTTTTTAATATATGTGAAAGATGAAAAGTTGTTTAGTTTTATTTTATGTATATTTAAAATCTGTGAAAGGAATTTTGCGATTGTATAATTGTAAATATATTTCAGGCTCGAGATTTTCTTATCAACTACCCTTTCTTGATTCTGGATATAGTATATATTCATGAACCTCCTACAAATGAAAATAAATGTCAGGTATGAATTTGGTGCATTTTAATATTTAAATACATATATAATTTTTATACTCTAATTATAAATGTTATATTAATGGTTTTCTTGTTTTGAAATAGTATCTCAAAAGTAGTTTTGATTTTTATATTATATTATATTCATCATATAAATGAGGTGGAAGGTAATTCAATAGTTGGGCTTATTCTTTTCAATACAAATCAGCTGAATTGATTTAAGTAATAAGTTGTTATTCAACCTTTTAAATATTACAAGTATGCAATATTGTATTTTTTTTTTTCATTTTCAAGCTGCCATTTTGTCTCTAATAAACTCAAGATATAATGAAAACGCACTAGTTTATTTTCTGTAGAATGAAGTTAAATGAATTTAAGAAGTCTAGAGAAAGCATTGCCCTCCACTGGATTGCCAGCCATTGTAACATTTCT
This sequence comes from Trichonephila clavipes, assembly GCA_019973935.1. Taxonomy (NCBI): domain Eukaryota; kingdom Metazoa; phylum Arthropoda; class Arachnida; order Araneae; family Nephilidae; genus Trichonephila; species Trichonephila clavipes. The sequence continues at coordinate 732,643 of BMAU01000459.1, read as the reverse complement.
GGAAATGAAAAAGCAGATAGATTTGCTAAAGCAGGATCTCTCATGAATCTCCTTTACCTCTGTGTAACATCAAAAAACTAATTTGCAGTTCACTGCAAATTAATAGAACCTCCCAATATGGTGATGCAGGTGCATGTAAAAGGTGGAACAGCTTGCTTTGAAAAGTGGTAGAATCCCCAGTTCCCTGCCTCAATCTGTTGGAGATGCTTGTTTTCATTTAATTACTGGACATGACTATTTGCAGAGGCATTTACATCACATTGGAGGATTCTGCTTGCTGCCCTCTGTGCCACCAGGGTGACATGGATGGTGACCACCTCAGACACTGCCCTATTGTTTTAAAGTTTTGGGTAGACAACTCTATAGAGGCAAATTTTATTTTATTTATTTATTTGCTTCATCGTCATTTTATTGGTCTGCTCGTTGACTAATAGCAGAGATGCCGAAGAAGAGCGTAGAGTAAAAAAACAAAAGAAAATATTACAACTATGCTTAGCTTAATAAATTGGGTCTTTCGTTTTTGTTTATTATATAGACTTAATGATGCAGAACTAAGCAAAATTCGAATCTATTTGTATATAGTTTTGAACCTTGTGTATCCTCAGTTATTTCCCATACTATCATACCTCACTTTTGTTTTTTTCCCTATGTACTCCTTTCCTAGTTTCAAAGAATTGTTTTGGATAACCTGCTGATATGTCGTAAGAGTCAAATTGCTAGTTTCATTGCTTATGAATTACAGGTTTTAATTAAATAAGAATTTTGCTTTTTAAATTCGTATAAATTTGCTTTGTCCACACACAGGGCTCAAAAGTTATGCATAGTTTATTTAGCTTTGCTGCTATGTTAAAAAAAAAAGAAATCAAACCAGAGTCACAGATCTTAATAACCCCTGCTTATTACCTCTGAATTAGATGAAAAATATTTATTCAAGGAGAATTTTCTCTGGTGTTATAAATAAAATCAGAGATTTTGGTGATATCTGTTTTCTGATTTTATTTTCAATTAAATTAACAATATTCCCTCTCTAAGACATTTCACATAATGACTGTATGGACTTTACTTTTTCAATTCCTACTATTAGTTCACTCTCTACCTGTATACGTACATCTTGTTCAAATTTTCAATCATTAATAAAATACTTTCTATTCATCCATGCAAGTTCAAATAAAAAAAATTTAACGTGTAAGTGGATAACACTTAATATTAATATAGTTTTTTCAAATATTAATTCATTAATTAAATTTTATTTTTTAATTTTAAATTCATTCTGCATTATTTCTGTCGTAGTTGTAAATGATGATGCCAGTACATTTTTCTAACGAAGTAGGAATTGAAGTTAAAAAAGAATTTTATGTGACTCGTTATATTGAAAGCTGTCCTCTATGTGTTTTTTATTATTATTTTTATTATAATTTTCATTTTATACAGGATAACTAAACAAAATTTTTATTTTAAGGGGAAAAAAATATTTCTATGGTTATATTCATTTAAATTATTTTTCAAGCTACAATTGTAATTTCTTTTTTTAAATAAAAAATGCCATTTTAGAGGACAACATGCCCTTATCTTTCATTTATTAGTTCACCTTATCTTTTTCAAGCTAAAGCCATAAATTCATTTTCGGTATCTATTCTTATTTTAATCCTGCAGTATTGTTAATGTTGATGTATTTTGTTTTCTCTTATAAAGAGATTATCTCTAATTACAAGAATTTTCTATAACTGGAATGGTTTTAAAAATTTCATTTGGAAATTTTTTTATTTCCTTATAAAATACATTCAGAATTGAAAATAATGCTGTATCAGTGATTAAATAACTAAATTTCATAAACTTCAATTTTTTTTTAATTTTACTTTGAAACATTAAGGGGGGAAAGCAAATATTAAAAATGTATTGCAAAAATCTCATCGCATTTTACAAAAGTTCTGAAGTTGTTGAATTACTGACTTTTAACTAGTCTTTACTGTGTGGTCAATGTTTCAACTGAAAAGAATAATAATGTAATGGATGGGCTTGGTTCAAAAACTAACGAATAAATTCTTCCCTCTTAACTGCCTTCAAAACGTCCAGTAAATTTGTCAAAACCATACACATTGGTCCCTTGATTCAACTCTTGTTTCTGGTTAGGGGGTATAAAATTTCTTCTTACTCCCTTACTTCCTGAACTGCATAGATCCCCACTGCTCAGCAAAATGAGCAGCAAGTTATGTTATCATCCAAAAACACATGATGTCAATTTTTCACAGAAAAAAGAGAAGACAACATAGCTGGAAATCAGGGACATCTTAAATCTCCTTGAGGCTGGGCCTCTTTGCAGAAATAGTCCCACTTGTGACCATTAGAAGAAGACAGTATATAGCATATGTCATCAAATACTCATACGAAGGGTATTCTGTAACAAATAAATGTGAATTACTCGCAGATCGCCCAACTGCCATCTTTTGACTAAACGAATAATGAAGGCTCATGATAGTAGACCTATGCCTATATAGATATGTACGAATGGCCATCACATGATAATGTAGTCTTACCACTGTTGCCAGTTGTCATATAGTTCAAAATTCTCAGTTTTTCCAAGAACAAGCCTAGAAATAACACTTGATCATTAAAATTCTTTGGGCCATATTCTTATTGAGGCTGTTAAGGTATCCGACTACTTGCGACAACAACTTTTTTTTTTTTTTTTTTTTTTTTTTTTGAAAAAATGGAGATATGATTTTTTTTTTTTTTTTTTTTTTTGTGATTTTTAGATTTATTTAGTATATTTTAAGGAAAAAATCGTAAAATTGAAATTAGAAAAAAAATTTATTATTATTAAAATGGGAAAAAACTGGTGAAAATGTACAAAAAATTACATAAACAGGGCCCGCTCTGTACAAAAATGTTTTGAACAAATTTTCAGTTTTAATGCGTTACTTTGTTATTCATGTTTGAAATGACCTTCAGGATAATAGATAGTTAAATTTTTACAAAAATTAGAGCACTCTATCTTGGTGACTATATGAAATTGCTTAAAAAAACAGTGATTATATTCACATAAAGGACTGTAGATTTTGAAATAAAACAGTGATTGATAAATCTGAAGGTCGAAATGCTTCTACTGTTACACGAAACATTCACAAAAAATTTCAGCAAATTATTTTCAAAACTTTTTGAGCAATCGCTGTCCCCGTTTGAGTTTTTCGAAAAAAAACACATTTTGAGTAAAACGCATTTTAAAGTTTGACATCTTGTGTAAAGTTATGGCATCTCTCCTTTTATTAAAACACTTGTAGTTTTTGTTCTAGTGAATGGACATTAAAAAGCTTGGTATTTTTATTAAGCTAAAAAGTTGTTTTGTAAAATAATATCATGTTTGTCATAAAATTTGTCAATTTTTGAAAAAAATCATGATTTTAGGGTAGTCAGTCGCGCGGATTCCTTAAGAACGTGACAAGGACCCAGATGGCCCATGCCTTAAAACGTCTCTCAATAAATACTCATTCTAAATGAAAAAATAATTTCCTCTTTTTTTTTTTTTTTTTTTTTCTTTCAGGAAATCTTTGAAGCCTTGTGTGATTTAGACGAGCATAATAAATCTTACATTTATGAAATAACACGTAATACTACTAAATTGCACAACTCCATGGCTAAACTTCTAACTCACCCAGTGCAGCGATGTGCTCAGAAGGATACTACATATTCAATACGACTTCCATATTCACAAGAGATGGAGTGAACTGTTTGTAAATTGTCTTTCTCTAAAATTATTTTTCAACTTTTATGTGATAATAAACTTGCTTTATTGTACTACTGTGTGTGATGTAAGTGTCATTGTATACAGTATTTTTCCTTAAGATATGTTTATATCAAATTTTATAAAATGTTTAGCGTGAATTCTTGTATGATTATTTCATGTCATTTTCATTTATTAAGTTTCATTTGACTGCTATTATCTATTATCTACATCAACAATCGACGCTAAATGATACAGGAATGGTTTGTCCTTAGCATGCTAAGAAATTGAGAATTAAATTAAACTGTCCAATATTTTATGCTTTTATTTGTAAAATCGTATTTATGAGGAAAAAGTTTTTACTTAATGTTCATAAATTTACTGAAACCAATGGCTCTTTGCTGACAATCTTTTTTTTTTTAATTAAAGGAATTAAGATAATTTAGATATTATTTCTAATATAACTTCAAATATTGTCTTATCTTTGTTTTTATGTAGATTACCTCATGATGTCATGTTTATCATTTTTTTTTATTAAAAAAAAGTACTATTATTTTCCAGTACTTTTTTCACTCCTCTTTGATATTTGGAGTGATTCATTTGTGTGTGAGTTAATGTCTGTACATAATGAATTTTTCTTTTAATTCTATGTTTTATTGCACATTGTTTTGAAATGATTTTTAGCTCAAAAATATTCTCTCTTCCATTCTTAAATCAATTGATTGTATAATTTTCCAACATTGTGGCAGTAAAAATCTTAAGCATTATTTTGCTTCGATTGAAGACTATATTTATTTGTCAATGGTTTAGATTATATAAATTTGCAAAACATTATATAAATTTGAAATAAAGATATTTTCTGACCTTTGGATCGGCATCAGTTATTTTGAGTCGTTTGTGAAATATTTATATCTGTAGTATTTTAATGAAAATACATTGAAAGAAATCCAAGTACCTTGTACACTCATATCAATTTCCTATTACTTATCTTTGTATTCATTTTTAATTATTGCAGCCTAGATTTTTTTTCGACCTTTATTTTAATTAGTGAATAATTTAACTAGTAGCATGTAAAATATTTTTGATAAAAGCCCCTTGATTTAAAATTGCATATTTATAAAGAATTTTTTTATTATTTTTTTTTTAGAATTTTGATATTATGAAGAAAAATTGTTATCCATTTCATCTCATCTTGCCAAATGGGCATTTTCAAGCATCTTTCCATGTACTTTTTCACCATTTGCATTTCTTATAGTTATTATTAAATACAGGATTGTAATAATTTGTTATGTTGTTTTTTAGCTCAAATTTTCAAAGCATCTTAAAAACTTTTTTATGGAGTGTTTCTATAGAATTTAGTCAATATATGGTTTGATTGATGCATATTGTTTAATCAAACTAGGCCTGATTCTAATAGTTTTCATTCTCTCAGAATTTATATTGAGTTTTCAAATAACTTACATTCTTATAAAGGTTAATTTTAAAATATATTATACACATCATCTCACATCAAGATATATTATACACATTAAGATATATTATATATACTCACACACATATATATATATAGTAAACTATCTCATAAATTCACAATTAAAGTGAGATTTTGAAAATTTGAAGTAATTTTTTTTTATATTCGGCTATAAGAAATTTAGTGATATATCTCTTATTAAACATTTTTTATGTAATATTTTTATTCATAAGTTTGCTTTCAATAATAATACACCAAGAATCAGTTTTATTTTTTTCCCCTTCCAAAGATAAGTTTCACAAAACTAAGATTTATCAAAGTATATTTTCAAGGGAAATTAAATTGTCGTTATTGAAGCAATGCATTTTTTACAAAACTACTATTATGTCTAATATTTAAAGTATACATATGCTTCTATCACTTCACCAAATTGTCCTGTAAACTATATTTAAAAATAAGCATTTGTTTGTCTTTTCTGGTTAATTGGATGCAGGCGATATTAAATTGCCAAAAGTTGCTATCAATACAAAACAAAATATAATCAACTTGTAAGCATTTCCTGTCGATATGTGCGTGGTGTTATAGAAGAAATTAAATAAATCTTGCAAGAACTTTTTACAAGTAGTTTTTATCTGTGCATATTTTTTGTGTTTGCCAAAAAATATCTTGAGCAAAATTTGCATCCAGTTTACTGAATTATTATCTTGATATCTCTATTTTGGATTTTTCTCACTTAATATATCCTTTAGTGGTAATATCTTTTAGAAATGCAGTGTGCTACAATATATATATTAAATTAAATTAAATAATATTTTCAAGAATGATTCACAAATAGGTATTTACTAATATGGCTTTTGTGCTGGAAGATCTACCAAAGACCAAATTTTTTTGTTTATAGAGAAAATAATGGAATCTATTACACTGAAACACACCATCTCTTCATTGACTTCAAATCTGCTTTTGATAGTGTCAATAGAAGCAATTTACTTAATCAAATGAATGACTTGGGCATTCCATCAAAACTCATTAAATTGGCCAGACTTACATTACAGGATGCAAAGTGTTAGGTAAAATTTCTTGGATCACATCACAAGATGTTGACTTATGTAGAGGTGTTCGACAGGGAGATTCTCTCTTGCTTGCACTTTAGAAAGTTATTCATGACTCAAATATATATCAATAGTAGTGGGCATATTTTTTTCTAAATCAGTACAGCTTTTAGCCTATGCTGATGATATTGATGTGATTGCTCACATACAATCCCAGCTCTGAAAGAGGCATTTCTTGCCTTTAAGTTTGCAGAAAGTCAAATGGGTCTTGTTATAAATGAAAAAAAGACTAAATATATGCTATTTTCAAAAGACAGATTCCCAAATCCTTATCTTGAAATAGTTTCATATGAATTTGAAACAGTTAATAGTTTTACCTACTTGGAATCGATTATTATCTCTGATAACAGAATATCTCATGAGATCTAGAATCGATTATACATGACAAATAAGACTTTTTATGGACTGAGGAGTTTTTAAAATCTAGATTTCTCTAGAGAAACACAAAATTTTTAATTTACAAAACTCTTTATTAGACTAGTTCTGACATGCATCTGAGACTTGGACAATAACAAAACTGGGAGAAAATCAAATGGCATCTTATGAGAGAAAAATACTTCTAAGTATGCTTGGAGATGTAAACAAAAACAAAGCTTGAGATGAAGATACAATTTTGAATTACATAGAATTTATAAACAACTAGACACCATTAAATACATAAAAAAAATAGAATGATTTGAATGACCTGCATAATTCGAATGCCAAATGATAATGTTGTCAAAAAGGTACTCTGCAGTTCAAAGTCACTGGGTTTCAGAAGCAGAGAAGACCAAAACTGAGTTGAGGAGACTCAGTGGAATCATACTTTGGGATTCTAAACGAGAAAACTTGGAGAACAAAAGGAAACAAGAGGTTATGGAGGAATCTTCAAAGGAAGGCACTGGCTTAGGAGGGGCTGTCTTGCCAGATATGATGATGAGAAAATAAAATAATATATCACAGCACTACATTGCTAAGAATAATGGGAATTTGCTAGAAAAAAAATTTTCACTCATGAGAATTTAGGGATGTATTTTTTAAACATATTTTATGTAATGTTTTTCAATTCCTACTATTAGTTCACACTCTCCCTATTTATATTTATTTATATATATATATCTTGTTCAAATTTTCAATCATTAATAAGATACTTTTTATTCATCTGCTCAAGTTCAAATACATTTTTTTAAACTTGTAGTGGATGACACTTGATGTTAATACAATCTTTTCAAATATTAATCCATTAATTAAATTTAAATAGTAACAGACAAAAATAATAGTCCAACACCATGCATAAAAAGGAAAAATACTAGTTGTGTCCCTGTAGCGCAATAGATAGCACGTTGAACTTCTACTCGAAGGGTTGTGTGTTCGAATTCTACCTGGGATGGTCTATAATTTCTGAGAATGTGATTTATGAATGAACTAATAGTAACAAAAATAATGGTCCAACACCATATGTAGAATGGAAAATCGCTTTCTATTTGGTCACTTAATATTGTGATTCTGCCATATGTATATACATATTTATATTAATTGTAATTATTTAATAAAAAGTAACTAAAATAAAATTGTTCTTTGTTGACCTAAGTAGGAATTGACTTTAAAAATTTTTTGTTTTATTACTTGTTATTGATAAGTCTGCTTTAAATATAATTATACACCAAGCAAACCAATTTAATTTTTTTTCCTTCCAAAGATAAGTTTAACATAATTATAAATTGTATCAAATAACTAAGTTTGGTCATGTGATATACATTTATGGTATAATATATGTTCTTCAATCGAATAAAAGAAAGTCCTGATATATTGATCAAAATATCCAACCGTTTTAAAAATATAATAGCTCTTGTATTATGTCCTGAATTAAAATTTCTCTAGACTGTTTTTTAAAAAAAAAGGAAAAGTATTTTTCATGTAATTTTATTGTGAAAATATATGATATATTTACATTGGATATAGATGTAATTTTGTTTTTGGTTCTTATCAATTACAGGGACCATGAATCTAATATGTTGCGAAGATATATGTTATTTGGCAAACCCAAGACCCATATTAAACCAGTTTCTCGTATTTTAAAGAGGAAACATTGTCCTAGGATGGGGTAACAGGATATTTCTGAATTTTGGGTTATTGCAGACATGTAATTAAAAATGTAAATAATCCTCAATCAATTGATTCACTAAAAAGACTTTCTATTTATTGTTTTTAAGAAAAGATTGTGCATTCGAGAAAAGTTCAGTATTTGGCTTATCTCTTGGAATCGAGTCTTTCTTTAATCCTTCATTCCCTTTTTGTCACACATTCAGGAAATTATTCCCAATAAATCTGTTGATTAACAACTCTCCTAGTTAAGGGCAAACTGGACAAAATCGATCCCTTGGTATATATCTGTATATCACTATGTCTGCTCGGTGGCTTAGAGGTAGTGTGCCCTCTTCGTACCCCCAAGGTTGCGGATTCGATCCCTGCTGGAGTCGATCAGTGAGTGAATATTAACGTCGCACTGTTAAGCTACACGAGGGCTTTTTGGCGACGGACCTCGTAATGTTGAACCACGGTCAAATGACGAGGACGACACGTGAGTTCGCACCACTTCTCCTTATTACCACACCATGGGAGGGCGTTTGAGCTCTCGACAGATCTAACGTGTATCACTCCCCTACACCGCGGGTCTTCAGTGGAACTGGACTCGAACTCGACTTGCCAGCCACGATTCGGTTCCTTGACCACTCGGCTACAGCGACCCCGGCTGTAGATAAATTTTCTAGATGTGAAAATCGTAGGCAGGGATGTCTTACGGCAGGGCTTCGACTCATCCTGAAGAAGATCATAATTCGAGTAATTTCAAAGGTCGAATGTTATTTCCAATTGTATTCTCCGAAAAACTAGGAATTTCGGACGATATGTCAACTGTCTACATGTGAAAACCGTCGTCCACGTGCTGGCCTAGGCCTACCACCAAGCACCCTCATTACTCATTCAGTCAAAAGGTGGCAGTCGGTCAAACTGGTATGTGCGATTGTAAATCATGCACATCTATTTGTTTCGGGTTATTGTTTGAACGAGTATTTGACAACGTATGGTATGTACTGTTTGCTTTTTAGGGTCATAGAGGAAGCCTACATATTTGTGCAAGGGCCCAGGACCTCACGAAGTCTTAAGACGTCCCTGCTCGTCATGTGATTATCTGGCATGTAAAAATCCCTTGAGTATTAATTTAGATCTGGTACTCTCGGCAAAATTAAATCACGGCAATACGTAGCATCCGACGAGAGTTGGAATTAAATTAATTCAAGCGTCCAAATTTGGTAGTGGGAGCAGGTGTCGTCCGCGGCACTTGATCATGGTTCAAAATTACACGGTCCGTCGCCAAAAGCCTTCGTGTAGCTGAACAGTGCGACGTTAATATTCACTCACTTGGTAGTGAGAGCCGCCACTAGATGGTGCCACCACTGAAATGACTCTCACATTTGGGAATAATATACAGTCCATAAGAAGAAAAAAGTACACTGCTGGCCACCATAAATGCAACACCAAGAAAGACAGATAGCACAACAAAATTTATTTTGTAGATACCATGTTGACAAAGTATCAAATGATTAAATTTATAGACTTCTGTGAAGTGTTGCTCCTGCCAGAATCAGTAGCCGCCATTGTTGGAGATCACCGCTGCCACACGCCTCGGCATTAATTCAAAGAGACTTTGGATGTTTTCTTGGGGTACAGCAGACCAAGCAGCTTCAATGCGTTGCCAAAGTTGATCTGGTGTGGCAGCTGGGGGTGTCATGTGGGTCAATCGTTGAGCAACCATGGACCACATGTTTTCTATCGGTGAAAGATTCGGAGAGCGAGCCGGCCAGGGAAGCAATTCAATCTGGTGATTGACGAAGAACCTTTGGACAATGCGTGCCACGTGTGGTCGCGCATTATTCTGTTGAAATATGGCTGTGGCCAAGGCCTGAAGGTAAGGAAGGACAACTGGCTCTAACACCTCGGAGTTGTAGCGCTGGCTGTTTAAAGTACCGGCAATGCGTACTAGAGGAATGCGAGAGTGATATCCAATACCGCTCCATACCATAATACCTGGTGCAGGACCAGTGTGGCGGCTAATGTATGTTGTAAATTTCATGTTATTTGCATGCTTCCTTCAGGGTGTTGCATTTACGGTGGCCAGCAGTGTATGTCACTGAACACTTATATTACCAAAACTCTGTCGTAAGTAAAAGCATCTTTTACTTATACACAAACTATTTTGATGGGGCGTAATCTTCATAAAAATTAAGAGGGGGGTAGAGTTTTAACCCACCTTTTTATGTACACCACTGAAGTGTAATTTTGTCCTTTCAGAAAAAAGACTTTGAATTCATCAATCCTTTTATCGTGCAAACATTTCGTGCCTATTTTGGCGCTTAGTGACGACTTTTGATCTTGCAATTTGTATGTATAAAAAGTATAGCTTTTTTCCTCATCTAATAAATATTTTAATATTAAGGTATCCGACTACGTTCGGAACCGTGATTTTACAAAAGCGTATAAATAGATAATATTTATGATATTTAGTGTCACTTAGATTAGAAAATGTACATAAAATTGTTTTAAGAATAGTATTACAATAAAAAATTATTTAAGTACAATATTTTGACAATAAAAGAACATAGAATGACCCATATTCAAAACATTCTCCTTTTGTGAAAAATGCTTCTATTTATAATAATATTTTGCCTGTCTATAGCTCAGACCTCTGTACAGAGTCTCAACTAGAATTTTTGAAATGTATAACTTAAAAGTGGGTTTATCCATGTTTTACGACAACAGAGGGGAGAAATTTTAAGAAAAAAACGCCGATAATTATTTCAAATGGTTGTAACTCTGAAAATAATGTGAATTTTTCATAGTTGAGCCTCTGTAGAGAGGTCTGAGCTATATACAGGCAAAATATTATTATAATAGAAGCATTTTTCACAAAAGGAGAACATTTTGAAAAAAGGTGTTTCTAAGTTCATTTTTTGCCGAAAGATTGCATTTAAATAATTTTTTTGTGTCAAAATGTCTTTAAAACAGTATTATACATGTATTCTAATCTAAGTGACACTAAATGTCATTATCCATTTATGCGCTTTTTAAAGTCACGGTTTCGAACGTGGACAATTTTACTGAAGCTCCATTTCGACACCTCGCCAAGATATAATACTAAAATAATAGTTGCAATCCTATCACATTATATTCGAAAGCATTCTGAGCATTTAATTATTAAGCATTCTGAATGCATATTGGCAAGATGTTATTTGAACCAAAATAAGGGCGCCATGTATATTAATATTTAAGTACTAATTTTCAATATTTCTGGATCCTTTGTCGATTTAATTGTATAGCAGGGGAACAGAAAAAGTTAAACCTGCTTCTTACGAATTAGCACAATCGGATGGGCGATGTTACGTGAAACGAACCACATGGATGCCAATTCAGTGCGAATGCGAAATCGGAGTCGTCAACTTGGTGAGTTATCTTAAACGTTGGCATTGTTGCTATAGTAAATTATTACCTTAATCCCCACCTTTAGCGATGAAGGGAAAAAATAGCATCGATAACCTCTGAATTATACTTTCGTTTCAGCGATAACAGTAATAATACATTTTCTAATGTTACATAAAATTTTGGATTAAATTAGGATCTAACTGAGGAAAGAAATCGTAAGAGTACTGATGCCGACATATCTATCATGTAGCTGTGACTTTTTTATAAAAAAAAAAGGCAGAATTCACATTCAATCAAATATCGTATTTTTCTCTATTTGACGATTTTTTTTGTTGGGAAGGGGGTAGTTTTTCTTTAGTGTTTAGTCAGTGTCGATTTATCCATTGGACACAGGGACCCAGAAATGCCTGGATAAGCTGGACTTACCAGATTTTCTCGTTATAAATTTCGATCCTCCAGTGCCAAGGGGGCCTGTAGACTCCAGAGCCCGAAATGAGTCTATCAAGCGATTTATTTAAAGAAAATGTAAAGGAAATTTGATTCGAATTTCTTCAATCAAAACTTTCAACACCCAAGAAGTTGACAAAAGGAACCAGTTGCGTGCATAAGAGTAGGATTTAGGGGTTCAAACCGCTCCATACACCAAGAGATTTTTAATTTTTAGCATGAAGATTACGCGCCAGTGCTTAAGTAAACTTTCTAATAAACCAGTGCTTTCTAATGTAAATCCCTCCCATTAAAATTAGTTTGTGTACGCCACTGAAGGAAACAACGGGATATTTGAGCTAATTTATTTTTTATAAATGCGTATTTGAAAGCTAAAATAGGTACATATGAATTAGGTACTTATGTATTATCACAACCTATTGGTGACATTGAGACGAAGCACCTGGTTGCCGATTCAGCGCGTACGATACATAGGAATTCCGGGTTGCTAACTTGGCGAGCTATTAATAGAGTTGGCGATTTTGTTGCGATAATACGTAAGTACCCTGCTTTTAGAAGTGATTTTGAAATTGCACCAGATTTTTGGTGGCCAGTCTAATATTATCACCTTAACTTGGCGAAATTTTTCAACTATTTGACGGAAAAAGTCAGTAGCGAAGAAATATCAAATTAGTAACAAGGCAAGTTTAAAAGGAGTCCCATCATTATGGTTCAACTAAATTCTTTTCGCTAGTAATTTTTTTTTTATTTACACTATATACATGCAACAAATTTTTATCCAAATTTTTTCGATTACAATAAAAAGAAGGAATATTAAGAAAAACAATGTTTATGAGCATGAAGAGTCCGTTAGAACTGGTACAATATTTGATCCCAGAATGTACAGTTATTTTAATGAATTCCTTATTCTACCTAACATTACCAGTTACGACACTCTTACGATTCACATATGTATAAGCAATGCAAGAAATAATCAGCAGACCTGTACCAAATCCCAGAAGAAAAACTCCAAAATCATCAGCTTGAACTCTGAATCGAATCGCCATCGAAACAGTTGTACTTGAATAATGTAAACTTTCCATCGTCACACCTAATGAAATTATGAAAAAACTGAAATATAAAGTAACTGCGAAAAGTATTAATATCGCATTATTATTTTCTTCGTAAAATACTGGCATACGGCTTCATAAATCTATGAAAAATTTCCAAAAAATCTTGAAACTATCACATGGTTCATGTTTGTTTTAAACAATTTCGATAAAAGTTCATTTTTAGTCATCTAATGTGATAAATATTGCGATATAGATGCAACAATACTGTTGTTATTTGTAAAAAATAATTTTTGTGTTAAACACTTGATACTTGAGGTATTTGCTGTGACAGAAAATCGGTCTTGCCTCAGGAACCTTTCATTAATTTAGTAATATTTTCGATTGCTTATGCCATAATTCTTTCATGTTTTTCAAAGAATCATTGCTACAGATATCAGTACCGTACGTAGCATAAAACATATCTTGTGTTCCTACTTCCCTTTTCCGCACTGGCAGTATTTTGAAGTTCGAATTGGGTTAAATTGCAAAATCAGCCATTGGTTGGCGCGATTTATATTTTGCTCTTTTCCCGAGATTGATAAGCACGACAGTTGTGGTAACCGGGTCGATTTCAGAGCTTTGAAGAAGAAAACGGTGCATATTCGCGCATGCCCAGTACTTTTTATAGATTGAGACTAGTTTTTGTAAAATTCGGTTCTGTAGTTGCCAAAATTATTAATTATTACTTTTGTAATTTTATTTTTTTTAATTTATTATTAATTACTTTTTGTTATATATATTATTTTATTATTATAGCATATTAGAATTAATTTTTTATTGGTTTATATTTGTATCGGTATCTCTATTCATTTCAGACGATTTTAATTCGATTTTTTCACAAATTTAAACATTTCCATAGTTTGCCTGGTCGTTCGTCGTTTTGTAGCATTTCTGCGTTTTATTTTTCGTGGAGCGTTTTGTAGAATATTTGACAGATCGTTTTTGGTCTTCGTTCTTCGGTTGTGGGTACGCTTTTTCAATGCAAATTTCTTTTTCTTCACATGAATTTTCACACATACTCACAATGTCAACCAATGATATTAGTATAGTTTTTCAATTCCTACTATTAGCTCACACTCTCCATATATTTATTTATTTATTTACCTTGGTGGAATTTTCAATCGTTAAAAAAATACGTTTTAAATCGCTCAATTGAGCTGAAATTTTATATGCATGATTATTTTGGAGGACAATACAGTAATTTAATTATAATTAATAAAAATTAATCGATTAAAACTAATTATTCAAATAAGGACAAATACAGCCCCGTTGGCATAATTTTTGGCGACTTAGCGACACTTTTGGCGACTTGTGTCACAACTTGAAAAGGTTTTTTTCTCACATTTTAAAGTGCTCATTTGAGCTGAAATTTTCCATACACTATTGTTTTGGGTAAAAATACGATAATTTAATTAGAATTAATTAAAATTAATTGACTGAAACTAATTATTTAAAGAATTACAGATACAGCCACGTTGGTTTCATTTTTAGCGAGTTGGGGCAAAACTTGAAAAGATTTTTTTTTCGCACGATTTAAAGCATTCAGTTGAGCTGAAGTTTTATGTACACGTTTGTTTTGGATGACAATACGATACTTTAATGATAAAAAAATGAATTACCACTTAATGTTGTGATTCTGTGATATGTATAAAAATATTTATATTAACTGTAACTATTTAATAAAAAGTAGCTAAGATAAAACTTTTCATTTCTGATCTAATTAGGAATATTGACTTAAAAAAAAAAATTTATATTACTTTTTGCAAATGTGAGTGAATGTGTATTTAAGTATGCTGAGTATTATAAAATGTTTTTTATTTTGTTTCCTGCTCTAGGAAAGAAAGCTGTGTTAGAATGATGCATGAAAGATCGTAGTATGCATGTCCGAACTGTGGAAAAAGCATGAAATTTAGAAAAAGGAAGGGTGAAAAGGCAGTAAATAATGATTTTAAAAATGGTGTTTTTTAATATTTCAGTTTGAATTAATTAACTAAAATCAATTTTTTAAATTAATTTTTACTAACGATTTAGGTTTTAAAAGTACAGTCGGACCGATATATAACGAAGTCACTAAATCCCGAAAAAATTTCGTTATATAGAGGTACACCATTCAATTTTCTTTATACACCACATAAAACACGTTTTAAATTCATAAACACTATATAGTAAAAAAAATAATTATTATTCACACCCTTTTGTCAATTAATATATATTTATTTTATATATCTTACCA
Organism: Trichonephila clavipes; assembly: GCA_019973935.1. Classification (NCBI taxonomy): domain Eukaryota; kingdom Metazoa; phylum Arthropoda; class Arachnida; order Araneae; family Nephilidae; genus Trichonephila; species Trichonephila clavipes. Next base: position 717,117 of record BMAU01000459.1, on the reverse strand, counting down.
ATCAAAAAGAAAAGAAAGACTGTAAGGAAAGCTCCTTGACGTCTTTATCCACTTCCTGAAGAATTACGAGTATTTTGCTGGTACATTTTATTTTTCTTTGATACTCAAGCGTTATGACATTTTCGAGCTACAAGAAATAAGGTTACCAGTACGACTGTTCAACTCTACAAATGAATGGAGACTAGTTCAAGAACACGAGACAAATTCCCTGAGGGTTAAAGCGGATATCAAAGATGTTTCTAGTGAACTGGACAAGGGTGGTTAAGGGTTGCTCTTCTTGGATAAAACACCCAGAATTCTGTTGTTCTATGGTGGTATTATTAGGCACCTAATAATACCAGTTCAAAATTCACGACCGCCATAAAGTGTGTTAAAAGAGGGAATAACTTGAAATTTCCCGAAATACTTCAAAAATAAAGAGAAAAGAATTGAATCACAAGAGAAAAAGCTAGCTTTTTCTCTTGTAACGATTTCTATGTAACGAGCTCGTTACATAGAAAATGCACTTCGCTATAGGGAGGTTACTTAACAAAGAAAATCGTGAAACATTCATGGTTTCATGAAAAAGTTTGCTATATAGAAAAATTCGTAATATAGAGGTCCGCAATATGTGGAGGTTCGACTGTACTTTAATTTTGCAACGATTTTTAGTTTTATAAGTTTTTTAAATGTTTTATTTATTTTTTTCGTGATTATTTCGTTTTTCAGCCATCTTGAAAATCGCGTTCTTGCTTTACTTCTGCAGGGATTGCTACTCCATGGGACAAGTTGGTGAACTTTTAAAACCACGCCAACCAGTGACCGATTCTGCAATTTTACACACAACCGAATTGATCAAACTTATCTTAAAAGACCTGTGTTTGCAATTCGATGGTTATATTTTCAAAATGAAATTTTTATTGATTCCTCTTGGTTATTTCAGAAAAGTAGTTTTTACCTTATTTGTAAATGGGATACATTCGTATTATACCGTCGACCAATTTCGTCAAATCAACGGGCGCCACCAAATGACGAGATATACAACCAACAGTGGAAACCGTTCCCACGCACGTTCCAATAATGGCAGCATTTGGCGACATTTTTCAATTTTGGGATGTCCTTTCATTTAGCGAAGTTGCTTGACGGTATTATACATAAGAAAAAGACGAAAGTAAAATAAAAAATAATAATTATTGGAAATATCAGTTGTCAAAATTATTGTTTTCAAAACAATAATTGGTACTTCCGTATTATCGCAACAATCGCCAACTCTCTTAATAACTTGCCAAATTGGCAACCTCGATTTCCTATGTGTCGTAAGCACTGAATTGGTAACCATGTGCTTTGTTTCATATAATGTCGACAATAGGTTGCGATAATTTGTAAGTACCCAATGATTTTCTAAGTAAGGAAGGCATTATATCTCATTTTGCAAGTACTTAATAATAGTGATTTAAAAAATTACATTATGTACAGCAATGCATTGCAGTTCTGTGCTTAACTTTTATACTACACGAAGGATGAGTTGATATAGTATAAAATAAAGTGAAATAATTTATGGGTGTAATATATATCGAATATTACATCGCGCCTTCTTTCTTGTTCTGCTTTTTTTTTAAAAAAAAAAAAATCAGATTAACAATATTCAACCATCTTTGTGAAACCAGAAGAAAAAAATAATGCAGTCGAACCTCCATATAATGAACCTCTGTATTGCAAATTTCTCTATTTTGCGAACTTTTTCCTGGAACGAAGAACATTTTACAATTTTCTTTGTAAAATGACCTCCAAATAACAAAGTACATTTTCTATTCAACGAATTTTTTCTCTTGTGATTCGATTTTTCTTCTCCCTATTTTTAAAATATTTCAGGGCAAATTATTCTTCATTTTAGCGCATTTTATGGTGATCAGTGAACAGAATTGGTCTAACCAGGTGCCTAACTTACCTAGAGCAATGAAATTGTCGTAATTTTTCAAACAAAAAACTCAAATAAAGTTAATAGATTTTATCAGTAATTAAATTCATGAGGTAGTTTACGCTTAAAACTAATGGTCATAAAGTAAAGTGTGTTTAAAATTACTTGTAGTCTTAAAGTTAGAAAATGTTAAAAAATTCAATAATTGAAATGCAAAATTATATTTTAAAGTTGAAAATACAGCGTCTTCCTGTACAGTTTTTCTTTTCTTTGCAGATTACTTTTTGATGAGTAAGATATATAAAATAAATAGATATTAATTTACAAAAAAAGAAATTGAATAATTCCTTTTTTTTTAAATAATATGCAGTGTTTATGAATTAAAAACCTGTTTTATGTGGTTTTTAAAGTATATTGAAAGATGAATATTTAACGAATTTTCCACATGATGTACCATTTTTCGGGATTTAGCGACTTCGTTAAATAGAGGTTCGACTGTACTGTGGCATTGCAGGCACTGATTAACTTAAGAAAAAAAGAAAGCATTTTACGTCCTTTTTCTCCGAAAAGATGCATTATTGTAATATCCTGCATATCTACAAAAATCACACAACGAATTAACCTTTAAAGCAGTACTTTCGACGTTTCCAATTTTGCGAGATAATCATAAAAATATTTTTTTCACGTTTATTAAAGATAACATTGATTTCATTCAAATAGGAAATCACCAAAAAAAAAAAAAAACTCCACTTCCTATATATTTTAATCATATTGAACCATTTAGAGAGAGAGAGAATTCTGACTTCTTTTTCCAATTCCTACTATTATAACTCATTATATATTTATTTATTTGTCTTGGTGGAATTTTCAATAGTTAATAAGATACATTTTAAAGCGCTTAATTGAGCTGAAATTTAATATACATGATTATTTTGGATAACAATACAATAACTTTTTTAATTATAATTAATAAAAATTAATTGATTAAAACTAATTATTTAAAGAATTACAAATACAGCCACATTGGCGACTTAGCGACCATTTTAGCGACTTGTGTCAAAACTTGAAAAGGTTTTTTTCTCACATTTTAAGGCATTGAGTTGAACTGGAATTTTTATACACGATTATTTTGGATGACAATGCGATACTTTAATGATAATTAATAAAAATTAATTACCATTTATTGTTGTGATTATGTCATATGGATATAAATATTTATATTAATTGTAACTATATAATAAAAAGTAGCTAAACTAACATTTTTCTTTGTTGATCTAAGTAGGGGGGGGGGATTGACTTAATTTTTTTTTAGTATTATTTTTTTTTTTTTTTTTTTAACGAAACATGATAAAATGCACAATATTTATTTTTTTCGCTGTATTTTTAATAGTTTGGATTGCTTACGGTTATCAAATAGAAAAGAATATAATTAGCATGATTTTCTGTTCTTCAAAAATCGATTGAAATTCCGCTACGATAGTATTCTTATCATATTGTAGAAAAGGAATCTTTGTTTAAAAAAAACCAATTGATTGATTATTCTTTTCTAAAAATACAAGATAATCATTGTCAAATTACTTAATGAAATATTTGGAAATGACAACAGAAAGCTTTCTAAAAGTTTTTTAACTGAACTTTTTTGTTAAAATTCACATAGCTTTTCATAAAAGAAATAAAATTATTATTTGTAGCTTGCACATCTTAAGTAAAGCTGAATTAAATAACAAATAATTTCTTATTCTATTTCAGCATCATGTCAAATTAAAATCGTTTGCATAATGATAAGGGGTACAATAAAATAACGTAATAGCTTTCCTAGGCAAGTTTTGTATTTCGTCATGAAATGTAATTAATTTAATGACCAAAAAAAAAATTCTAACACTTTGTTATGAACAAGATTTTCTAAGCGGATTTTCCAGCTCAGCAGTTTTTTTATGTGTAAGGAACTAAAGTATAATACAATATTTGAATGTCATTCGAAATGATAAAAGTCCAGAATATTCTTAAAGTTTTATGAATTCATTGAACTGAATTTTCTCTCAAAGGACTGTTATATAATTTTAAAAAGGGATAATTTAAGCAAAATGGAACGTCATAAAATAAATTAAACATAAATCCAGTAAAAAGAACAATAAATTAAGACTATAAATAGACAAATAAAGACAAAGCTTCAGTTTACTCGGTGGCGAAGGAAAGAGAATATGAAAAGGCCGTAACCTTAAATTTAAATAATCTCAAGGGGGGAGGGATAAGAATGGAAAAAGGCAAAAAGCCATAAAAAATTTAGCTTCAACCAAAGCCAGTAGGAGGTTGAGGGCACTAAGTGCCGAACTAAACCTTTAATACAATTTAGTAACCTTTTTGCTCAGACCATTGAAAATAATATTGAATTCAAAATTGGGAGAAAAAGCTAAAGATTATGCGGCAAAGGTCAGACATCTTACCTCAACAAGATCCAATTAAAACCTAGAGGAATCTAGCCTCAAAAAGGCAAAATCGAGAAGTAACCAGGTGGCAGTAGAGAAGGCGAGCGCTCAAACCTAGCCATTATTAGCCACAAACTGAAGTACTGATTTAGTCGCCACCTGTGTCCATAAGGACCTGGACGATACATAGGGCGTATACCTAAGGAGACTTTGTGCATATACGACTAGGCCAATAATAATCTTTGTAGGTCAATAAATCCTATATAGTAGGAAAAATTATAAGCGTATGTAATCATCATTTTTCTTTTAACTATCATTATTTTAAATAACCAACAAACTGGTCCTGCTTCGTAATTTATTATCTTATTAAAAAGTATAAAGCAATTTTTATTGAAAATTCAGTCGTTAAGTTATTTAGTTCTCAGTAAGGGGATGCTCTAATCGAATCATGAATTCGAAATCTTAACTTCCTTTAAGTCTATATGTAGTTTTTAAACAAAGCACTTGTTTTCTTAGCCTAATATTTTTTAAACACTTTTGTAAGTGCTAGGAAAAAAAATGAATTCTGTGACCCTCTAAAAGAACTTTTGTCTTCCAAGTGGAAAGATAAGGAAGTTACATGAATCAAATATCAGTTAAGGTTTTTGGAAATGTATATTTATAAGCGTTTCTTAATTTTCCACATAAATATAATTTAAGGTTTTTTTTTTTACAAAAGTTAAAGATTAAAATAAAGAATTGAAAAAAAAAACCATGTACGTGTTGTTTCAATAGAAAAACATAATTAAGGCATTTAAAAAAATAAGATTACTCGTCTTTCTTCTAATATCTCAATGAGGTTGGGTATCCCGTATGGCCAACCTGAGTAGGCCTTACCTGAGATCTTTAAAAGTAGACAGTATACACATTGTCAAATACTCATTCAAACGGCAATTTGAAACAAATAAATGTGAACGACTCGCACACAAAAACTTGGAAATAAACCGGCTCGACCGATGGTAGCATTTTGACTGAATGAGTTGAATGATTGTTGATGGTATTAGGCCTAGGTCTAGACATGGACAACAGTCATCACATAATGATACAATCTTACCACTTTTACCAGTTGACATGCAGTGCGAAATTCCCTGTATTTTGGAGAATATGTACGGGAATAATATTTGACCATTAAAATTTTCCGGATCATAAACATATTAAGACAAAGTATAGATCGAAACGAGGCCTCCATCGAGAGTGAGGCCCGAGCCCAGTTGGCCCATGCTTTAAGACGTCCTTGACCAGTAACTTGGGGGCCCCGTATCATTGATATGTTGGTAACTACACCCATGGAGCCAAAACAATTCCCCGCCAGTAACCTAAGGGTAGAAAAATCAAGGAAACGTATTAAAGAAGAGCAAAAATAATCAGGCAAATACTTACAATTTCAAAAAATTTCTGTTACAGTACTTAATCTACAGATTGTATTGCTTTGTAAAATATAATGAGATAATTATTTGTGAACATTATAAATTAATTTTTAGAAGGGAGAAGGAGATTATTTCTTAGGCCTAGGAATAGGGCTGCGGTAGCCCAGTGGATAAGGTAACGGACTGGTGGCCGGCGTGTCCTGAGTTCTACTCTAGTACCGCTGAAGACCCGCCATGTAGGGAAGCGATGCACGTTAAATCTGTCGAGAGCTCTAACGTCCTCCTGTTGGTGTGGTGTGATAGTTAGGAGAGGGGGTGCCAGCTCAGGTGTCATCCACGTCACTTGACCATTGTTCAAAATTACGTGGTCCGTCGCCAAAAGCCCTCGTATAGATGAACAGTGCGACGTTAATATTCAGTCACTCATACACTCACTCGACCTAGGAATAAGACATGTGTAAATATGCTCTAAATACAGAGTTTTTCTAAAATTCTTTGTTTCCAAATCATAGCAGTCAAGGATTTTAGCACCCACGTCTCTTTTTGGCAAAAGTTGTAAGATGAGAGATTGTAACTGAGGCACAATATATTTATCAATTATAAAAGGAAGAGAAAACCAAGTTTTCTAGTTTTATTTGACATTTCTTTATACAAACTATCTGTATGATTTCATTTACAAAATTTCAAACATGCAGAATCATATTTTTTGAATATTTTTTCCAAAATAAATAAATAAACATTTAAATTCTTTTCCATTGATAGAGCAGATTCATCACTAATTTAAATTTTGATTTTAGCGAAAATAAATACCATGGGATTAAATTAACAATAAGAAAGACAAGAGGACCATTGGTAATTACCACATTATTTGGAACATCGGTCAATTTGAAGAGCTAAGCATCTGTGTTGTAATGCTTCTCTCCTTCTTAACTTCTACATCATATCATAAATAGAATCTAATATTCACATAGAATATCGCTAGTCATGAGCTTTTGCAATTCTGACCCGCGAGCTAACGCAATCCTCCGTAGTAAAATGATCCTTCAAAATTTTCACAATTATTTTTTACTGCGTGTTTGATGTACACTGCTGACTATTTAAAAAGGAATACCAGGAAGAAAAGCAAATAATAAAACTTTATTTATATTAGGTATACAGGACAGAGTAGGAAGAAAACACTTCTATATTCTTTAATGAAATGACCAGTGTTATGTACTACTTACAGATATCTATAGATATAAGGTTGAATAGGTCACGATGATAAATAAAGATCAATATTTGTCCATTACAGAGAGGTGTAATGGGACAACAGCTTTTCATTTGTCTCGTAAATTCCATGCAGTAACAGAAACCTGAGTTTCAAGGGTTATTGCTTCAAGAAGGTTACTTATGAGAGATCTGTTTTCAAAGCTTTCTGTCTTGGTTTTCGGACAGAAGAGCCAATTTAATATGGGATGTAAAACATCGACATCGAAGCAGGAATCAATAGGAGACCATTCTACCGACTGATGAATCTAGATTCAGCTTAACCACAGATTCTCTACGCATCTTCATCTGGAGAAATCAGGGACTCGCTACACATCATTTTAAAGTCCAAGAAAGAATTCGGAACTGTAACGAAGTTTGATACTTTGGACACGCATTCTGGGGGAGGAATGCACAGATTTCTATGTTTTTGGCAGAGATTCAGTGGCATTTGAAAGGTATAAGACTAAAATCTGGGGCAATATGTTGGTTTTTTGGAGGCTTTCTCCCCCTTCTCCCGATTTGATTTTATTGGATGCGGATCTATATTCCTTATATCTGATCGTCATATATTTTTGGGAAGAGGAGACTTTTTCCCGCCAGATCCCTAGACTTTAATTCTATAGAGCATATTTGTGATGCTTTTGGGAGGATTATTGAAATTCATCTTTCCCCCTGAAATATCCAGGACCTGAAAACAACGTTGCTGAAGGAGTGAGGCTGACTAACATAGCACCTCATAAACTGTCTCATTGCTAGAAGAAATTCACTTTGTGAAAACTATATAACACTGTAGGAGGATACCGTATTTTATGGAAACATTTTTTTGTTCCCTCTTGTAGTTTTAGTTTCAGACTTTCCTGCTCTGATTAATTGTACAAAACCATTTCCCATTCGAGACTGGTGAATGTTGATGTTGGTATTTATATTGATTTGCATCTTGTGAATGTTTTAGGAAATGTTTTGAAAGAATTGTTATCCTTCTGATCAGGGTTAGAAGGATTTATTTCCTAAAATTAGGATTTGAGTAGCTTCTCTGTCATACAAAAAACTTCTAGCGGAAACTTCTTCTATTTTAACAAAACTGTTTTAGAGCAATATTTGTCCTGGTTTCGTAACACTTTCGATTTCATGAGATTATTTTTTCATAGAAATGGCTGGACGACAAGAGTTTGGTTTAATTGCTAATATTTCTGACTAACAACCACTTATCACAGGTAATATGCTTTTTAAATTGGACAAGGTAAATCACAAAGTCGATATTTATCAGTCACTTATTTTTTACATTTGCTCTTGCCGAACTGAAGATTTCGAGGCAGCAACGCACTTGGTATGCATCAATTTCCTTTTATCCAGTACTATGATCTTTAATTCTATTTTACATTTCTTTGTTGATATATATGAGTTCTGAACAAGCAACTTATAACTTTCTAATCTTTTGTTTGGTCAACCAAGTCATTGTTACTATTAATAATTTCCAATGTAGAATATCCGTTACCAAGTCCTCTTTAACACATGATCTCTGTGACAAATAACTTATAATAAAACATTAATGATAAGTAGTAGTATTGTTAAAACCATTTCTGATATATATGATGCATGAAAAACAAACGTAAAAATGCATATACATGAGAAGTTCTAGTTTCTGAACCAAAGAAGATTTGTTGAAAATTGAAATATTGAAACTGAAAATAACACCTCAAAATAAGTAAAAGAAAAAAATATTTTGATTCATTGGTTGAATGATCTGCCGGGAAAAATTCAAATCTATTAATCCATTTTTTCCCTCCTTATTTCATAAATGAAAGCCGTCTTTATCGTATGGTAGTTAAAATGCTAAAAACTGTGTTAAATCTTTCAAACACTTGCGAATGAATGCAACCTGCAAATGTTAAAACTGACTTTGAGGAATATCTTAAGGGTTAACTTAAAAATACTACAGAGAATTCCTTTTAAAAAGACTAGACTTTGAGGAGTTTGAAGGATATATTTTAAATTTGCATATTATGTTGATGTATGATATTCTTTTTTACAGTTCTATCTAAATACCTGATTATTACAAAGGTCTGTTCTATATTTAATCCACTAATACTTAAAATGGTATAACCTAAAAATGAAAAACAGTAACATATTAAATTAATTATTATTATGAACAAACCAATTAACATGATGAAAAGGTTTGAGTTGAAACTAGTTCACATTATGAAACAGTTTGAGTCGAAACCCGAAAGAAAGTTCTGAGGTTATTTGAATTTCATTATATTAACAGGATATGACAAACGACATATTATTAAGACTTGTTGAAAAAATGTTTTGTTTGGTCATTTTGCTTAATTGCTGAAGAAAAGCAACCACCTACAACACAACTTCTATTGTTTCTGATTTCTGCGAAATGGGGGTACCGCGATCTGTTTTCTGTTAAAAAAAATAAATAAATACATTTTGATTTATTTCGGTTGAAAATTAAAGACAATTTCTGTTTGAACAAGAACAGCATGCTAATGAAAAGTATCAAGTCATTACAACTAATGTGAGTTTTCTGAAATTAATCATTTGATCTTGTTTGATTGTGTGTAAATAGCTTTGTAACTATGTATTTGACGTTTGCATCCGATTGTCTGCCAGGAAACATATCGTTTGCTTAAATGATTTTAATTAAATTTGAGGTGTCAATCATCTCAACAGCTCAAAAACTGTCAGTTACATCCGTACATACACATTTCCAATATTCTATTAATCCCCCATAAGTTTTTACACGGAGATACTAGTCGGTTAACATCACATTTCTATCAAAATATATGTGTTTATCATTTTAAAATTGCTTTTATATTTTTTGTCCGCATGATTCGAGGATGCTGTATCACCTTTTATGAAATAAATTTTATGATGTGCATATGCTATTTTAAAAAGCTGCTATCATATCCTTAAATTGTGAAAGATCTGTGGAAAATTGCAAATTTGATATGTTTTATAACAACGACCACATTCTATTATTGTTCCCATGAATAAATAATAATGCTGCTTTTATGGGGTTTGATACTATTAAATATCTGCATTTTCATATAGCATTAAAAACCTTGAATGTTTTCCTTTTTGTCTTATGAAATATTAATATTTTTCTTTTCAATGAGCCATGTTTATTTATGATAAATTTATTATTAAAGCCACAGTGGTGTCTTAAACTTGGCAATATTTTTTGTGGTAATTTCAAATTATGTAGTTTGGTCTTGGTCTTTAGAAACATTAAATTCAAAATGATTATTTTTACTAAATAAATTAATAATTTTTTTTTATTTGTAAACTAATTTAAGGTCACATTTTATGAAAAATAATTGCTCTTGCATATTAGTGTCACCATAGCAAAATTGGCACCATGTAAATCATGCCTTGATATCAAAATAACAATTCTATTGTGTTTTATTTGAAAAAAAAAACCAGTCAGATTTTGATGGAAAATTTGATTTGTCAGATTCATGGGGCATCAATTTGGCTGTGGTGATGTTAACATGTAAGTACCAAAATAATTTAAGAACTTAATATTGCAAGTAATTTTAGAAATTTCATTCATATAAGAAACATGTTTTTTTTGTTAAATGTAATTTTGGTGCTTATATATTATCGCAACAATCACCAACCCTGTTAACAACTCGCCAAGTTGGCAACCTCTATTTCCTATGTGTCATATGTGCTGAATTGGCAGGCAGTTACTTTGTTTCATGTATTGTCACCAATAGGTTGCAGTCAGTAACTACCATAATTTTTTAGGTAAAGTGAAAGTTAAAGTGAAAAATAGGATGTCACTTGGTTAAATGGATCACCAAATTATGGCTATATATCAATATTCACCCCAAAAAAGCAATGTATGAATTTGAAACTCTTTTAATAATGTTAAACATATATTTTATTGTTAAAATAGTATAAGGTTTTTGTAATTTAAGGTACTGATTTAAATTTTGTTACGAGAAATGTGTTTAAGTCCTGTTTTAAACTTCGACTTTACCTAGCATGCGCACTAAGTGCCTTCATCTATCATTTAACCTCAAGACACTGTTATGGAAGCATTCAGTTGTATTAATTTTAGTTTAAATGTTTTTAAAATGCTTCAGAAAATTCAAAATCCTACTGGTTATTAAACAGCACATTCGTTTGTTTCTTATTGCAAGAGACATAAAAGCATTGGAAAATCATAGGTAGGCCTTTTACAATCTCTTTGATTTGAGTGTTATCTCATTATCTTGGTCATAGACTATCTTGCTGACTGAAGATTCTGCATGTTTTGCTTCAGATTTTTCAAAATCACCTTTGACAGTAGTCTCCAGCTAATGCTTCCTGCGAGAAGTGAGAGCACTCTCTTGTGAGCTCTTGCTAACCCTTTCGTATGTATTTTTCATCATCTTGAGACATGAAAGTATATTTCTGAAATTGTCTGATTGATCCCTTCAATCACTTAAAACCGTCATCACTTTGACCATGGTTCAAAATTACAAGGTTTGTTGCCAAAAGCCCTCGAGTAGCTGAAAAGGCAGTTATTAATATTCACTCACTCACTCACTTACTCAATCACTTAAAACAATGCTCAAAAAGTACTTTAGTATAGAGAACAGCCTTCTGTTTCATAAGCTAGAGAAACTGAGTGATTTCAGGATGCAGAACTTGGATCCTGATGAATTTATGAAGGATGTGGAGTGTTGCATAAAACAAGCAAGAGGTAAAATGGCAGATTCATTTTAAGCAAATAATTTTACACAAAAGGAACAGTCACTTTAAAGATCCAATCAGTAGCAAGAACACATCACACAAGTCTTGTTGGATCTGTACATCACTTTTAACCTGCTCTTCAGGACTTTACCCCACTTTTCAAAGACTCCTGAACTTTCTTAATGCGCTATCCATTGCACTACAGGGACACAACAGACGATTTTCCTTTCTATATATGCTGTTGGACTATTATTTATGTTTGTTACTATTTATTCATTTTTCAATTTAATTAATTAATGTTCGAAAAACTGTATTAACATCAAGTGTCATCCACTACAAGTTTTAAAAAGTTTTTGAAACTGGAATAAATGAATAGAAAGTATTTTACTAAAGATTTCAAATTTGAGCAAGATATATATATATGTATGTGTAAATAAATATACTGGGTGATCCAAAAGTCAGGACAAACTTTAAAAATGAATAATTCGAAAACGAATCAAAATACTAAGATATGGTTTACGTCAAACAGAAGTAGTTCTGTTTGGGTCCAACGGATGGCACTATAGTGTTTTATTGCACCAAAAGATGATTTACAAATGAAAAAATGTTAAAAACTTACAAGTCAGCGTAATGAAAGTTAATTAGTACTACAGTAAATGTTCAATGTGCTGTCCATCATTCAGAAGTACAGCTGTGAGGCGAGTCACCACATCGTTCACAGGATTTAGTAGCATTTCTTGCATTATGGCAGACACATTTTGGTGGATGGCATCTTTCAGTGATGCTGGTTGGTCGCGGTACACTTCCACAGCCAAAAGTGACAGGGTGTCAGATCGGGAGATCTTGGAGAACATGCATGATAAAGTTGCGACTGATAATGCGATCCTCCCCAAATATTGAGTGTGGCAGGCATTGCACAGGCAAAGCAATATGAGGTGGTGCTCCATCTTGCATAAAAGGGACTGTTTGGAGTGCCTGTTGCACTTGCAATTCAGGAATAATGTTGTTCTGTAACATGGCTACATATCGCTGACCAGTGACAGAAACTGTTTTGAAACCCGTCTGTGTGACTTCCTTGAAAAAAAAATTGATCAATTATGAAATCAGCAGGAAGCCACACCAGACTGTCACCTTAGGCTGTTGCAAGGGTACCTCAACAAATGCATGTGGATTTTCTGTGGTCCACACTCGACAATTGTGGGTGTTAACAGCATCAGTGAGTATGAAATGTACTTCATCAGTCCAAAGCACAGTGTGAAGCCAGTCATGCTGCTCTTCTATCTTATTGAATACCAAATTCCCAAAATCTCAGTGAGAGTCGGTCAGGAGGTTTCAGTTCTTGGTTATGTTGCAACTTGTATGGATACTGCAGCAAAGTTATTCGCAGTGCTTTTCAGACACTTTCGTACGACACTCCTGTCTGTCTGCCTCGAAATTTCACCAGCACTGCGCAATCTCCATGTGTAGCAACCGCTGACAAGTATTGCACCATCTGCTCCACCGTTGTGACAGCAGCAGCTGTTGAGGGACGTCCATTTCTTTGAGGTGATGCCAATGAACCTATAGCTTCAAATTTCTTTATCATTTTGTTCAATGCAGAAAACGTTATTGGTCCTTTGCTATCTCACATACTCTTCATGTAGCAATATGCCTGCAATACCACAATGGCATTTTCCGAATTCTTATGGTACAGTTTAACTAAGAGGGCTTTCTCAACTATGGACAGCATTTCGATGCATTCAAGCTTTGACTACCATTACCTGCTACAGTTGCTCCTTTTTATTTCTTTTGTTGTTTTGCATAATTCCTACATTAGAAATCCGACTGTGCCATCTGTTGTTTGCCAACAGAACTATTTTTTTTCCTGTTGCCACACAAAACCTGGGCTCTTTTCCATCCGTTTGGTGCAACGTGTATCTTTGTATCATGATTTGTTTTCGAATTATTCATTTTTAAAGTTCGTCCTGACTTTTGGATCACCTGGTATATAGGGAGAGAATGAACTAATAGTAGGAATTGAAAAATAGGAGGTCCATTGCTAATAGCCCTCGCTGTATAGTGTGACGTTAATAAACTCACACTCAATTTGGTGTTTTGAATAAAAATGAATAAAATTATTTTATTCATGTACTGATTTTTGTAATGTATAACTTGAATTAAATTGGCATTATAATTTTCTTGATAATTATTCTAAACATATATTTGTTGTTTTTTAAAATAAGATTTTTGATTTCAGGAATGAAACAAAGACTGCCTTATAAATAATGACCTGGTTTAAAAAGCTCAAGATATACTTACTGTGCAAACCAACCTGGGATGTGGGAAGTAATCTAATGAAACTCTGTATTCCCTTTCACCGTTTAAGATGAACCGGAAGTACATATTTTGTTATAAACTTTGTCCTCCTCCAAAATAAATTATCTCCTATATCTCCATTTCGGAAAAAAAAAAATCGGAAGCAATGGCCGAAATTGCATTCTATCGCTCACAGTACAAGTACATGAAGGGTGACGATTCAGAAATCTCTTTGGAAGTGGGTGATATTTTAGAAGTCAAGAAACCATTCCAGTTTACCTTAGAAGGAACAGAAGAAAATCCTGAGGGTTGGATTCTAGGCAGAAATCAGAGAACAAATGAGTGTGGATATTTTCCAGGGACTTTTGTTGAATATTTAAGAACAGAAGTGTTGGCTCCTCCTACACCTGTGCCTCAGAGACCAGTTCCTCGTCCAGAGTCTGTTATTAGAAATATTGAAGAAAGTAATGATTCTGGATATGTTGGGTCCCCAGGTAATTTATTTTTGTTTTCATTTAATTCAATGTAGATATATTTGAATTATATAACAAAATATCGTACTTTCATATTATACCATCAACCAATTTTGTTTAATCAAAACACGTCACCAATTAAAAAAATTATGTAATTATTAACTGTCATTGTTATTATTATGTACACAGGAATAGTTTTCCACTGTTGACTGTGTGGATAAAGTTGCCTAGAGATCATGGTCATAAACTTGTATTGTTTAGTTGAGAGTTCTAGTTCTTGTGCAACGCTGTCCATCCAGTATAGCGATTAGTGAGGCTTGCTGCTGTGCCATAGGGCCTGGGTTTGAATCCTGGAGAAGGCATGGGTGTTTGTAAATGTATAGTGCCTTTGCATCATGGAGTACTTTAAACAGCCATCGAGCCACAAGTCTCCTCATGAGGTTGGTGGAAAGGGAAGAGAGGAGGAGACCTCTGACCATCCTTAGGATGTTCTCCCTCTAAATCAGAGTTGAACCAAACCACATTGTATGGTCACCTGTATGATAATCAAAGCTACGGCTAATGACAGACATACTACTAGGCCCCTTGTCACGTTGATCTGATGTTACTGTCGATCAGGCAGCGTAAGTAACAACAAGAAGACCCACCGTGCAGAGAGATGTACAAACTTTAAATCTGTTATGTCTCAAAGGTGATGGAAGATAGGAAAGTGAAGTGCCAGCTCAAATGTTGTCCTCGTTACTTGACTATGGTTCCAAATTATAACGTCCATCTATACATATAAATAAAAATGAAGTGTCTGTTTGTAATTTGAAATTAACAGCTTTTTACTGAATGCATTTAAAAGTATATATGGTACTTATATAAAAAATCAATTTTTAAAATTTTTGTCTGTCTGTCTTTCTGTCCATCTGTTTGTTTGGGCTAATCTCTGAAATGACTGGACCAATTTTGACGAAACTTTCACTGGCAGATAGCTAATGGTATAAGGAATAACTTATGCTACTTTTATTTTAGAAAAAAAAATAGGATTCGGGAAAATAAAATTAAAACCAATGAAATAGTGAGCAATATCCGAATTCAAATAGGGATTATTTATTTCAATAGGGACTATTTTTATTCAATAGGGATTATTTTTATTCAATAGGGATTATTTTTATTTAATAGGAATTATTTTATTTCGCGAGCCTTCTGTCTCAACGATTGCTAGCAGTTATATCAAACTTTTTCTTTGATTAGGTTGCTGCCATTCGCCACATTTCCCATTCATGTCTTGATCCTAATGATTTTACAGTCATTAACTGCATTGTCAAAGGTCATGCATCCCTTTCACCCCCTTCCTTGCGGCTTCGTTTGTGTTCGCGTTTCACCCTACTTGCTACTTATACCTATTTTGATCCTAAAGATTTTAGTCCTCACCCATCAACAGTGTCAAAGGTCATGCGTCCCTTTCACCCCTTGCTCAACAAAAAGCAAAGAAAAAAAAAACAAAAAAGAAACATAGATTCACAAAGTAAAAGAAAAGTTTTCGTAAACTCTGCGAACTGAATAAACACTTTTTTGTTAAATTCCATGTGGACAAAGTCGCGGGTAACAGCTATTTAACATAAAATAAATGCATCAGAAAGTAATATTAACGTATTACACATCCAGATAAAAATTATTTACACTATTTTTAGTGTTTATTACACAAAATTTGTAACAATCTGTTACTTTTGCTGAGCAGGTAGGTGTTTTCAAAAATCGACCCACAAGAAAGTTACAGGGTGTCATAAATAATAATAACAATAATAAAAAAAATCAGCAGTTATATCTAAAGACTTAAAATTTAGCAAACATGGTTTTTTCGTTCAGCTGAGTTATGTAAAAAGGTTTTTTTTTGTTTAATTTATACAATTCAGGTAAAATTAACTCATTAAAAACTTCTTTATCCTTCAGTCTGTATTTTTTAATTTTTAAATTTTTTCACCCGTGAGAAGAACGGATATACCAGCTAGTCCCTAATAATGTTTGTGTTGCTTTAGGTGCAACATTAAGAAACATTCATTCACGCATTCTTGACTGTACATTATGGTATTTAGTGTCTCTTGGTCAACATTTTTTTCTCTTGATTCTGTAGATTTGTAGAGTGAAGCATTAATTATGTTATGTTGCATAAAAAGATAAGCAATGTTATGTAAATAGAAATTTAAGCATTTAATTGTGTTTCTGCTATGATCAGAGCCTCAATGATTTAAAAAAATTATTGAAGTTGTGTTATAATATGTCATAAAAAATTATAGCTGTAAAAACCTACATTTGACGTTTAAAAAATTTTTTTTTTCTGAAATTAGCATTTTTTGAGTAAGTTTTGTAAATTAATAATCATCCTACTGAATTATGTATTGTGCATTTATTTTGATTCCACTAAAAATTTGTTGCTTAGTATATGTTGTACATTAAAACTATAAGGTATGTAAACCTTCACATTTAAGAAATGTGGAGAAAAAAGGGTGAGTTACCAGTTTCAGTATTGTCCTTGTGGCCACAGTAGTCTAATGGTCAAGGTAACGATCTTGTGGCCGGTGTGCCATGAGTTCGAGCTTTGTACCGCTGAAGACTCGCTGTGCAGAGGGGCCAGTGCACTTTAAATCTGTTGAGAGCTCAAATGTCCTTCCCTTTGGTGTGGTAGTTAGGAAGAGGGGTGCCAGCTCAGGTGTCGTCCTCGTTAATTGACCATGGTTCAAAATTACAATGTCCATCGCCAAAAGCCCTCAAGTAGCTAAATAGTGCAATGTTAATATTCACTCACTCATCCCGTAACCATACTTCAAAATTTATGGGATCAATTGCCAATAATGTTAGTTTTGCTTCCAAGTAGGAGGTTAATAATCAGATAATATAAAAACAAATATCTGTGCTAAGATTTTTTCTGAGGATAAAACTCTTGTGAATTGAAGGAGTTAAATTTTTTTCATGGTTATGATTTGAAAAATTACCTTTGAAAATATCTATAATTATGTAAATTTCAAGATAAATGGTAGAAAAAAAATAAATATTTCTGTTTTGTACTATCAACCAATTTTTTCAAATTAAAAGACATTGCCAGATGCCACAATATGCCAATAGTAGAAAACTGTTCCAGTACATGCTTCAAAACAATAACTATAACATTTGGTAACACAGCATTGATCAGTGGTATAAAATGCACACACACACACACACACACATGATTTAAAAATTGGTTTCAAAATATATAAACATATTAAAAGAATATGTAATGCCCATTTCTTTAAAAGCTATAATAAGAATTTTTGAACTGCTGAATCATTTCTTGTTAATAGTATGTGTCATCAAAATCAAGAATTCGATTTGAGCAAGAGCTAAAAATATAAGTTTTTTTGTCATTATCATATTTAATTGGCTTAATTTCGCCATGTTGTCCGTATTATACTAATGTTAATCTTTTTATTAGTAACCTGTGTAGTATTCCACTTAGAGATTTTTCTGATGTTAACACAGTTTCTTATAATATTATCTGCTACACAATTTTTCTTTTATAATAAAACATTTCATTTATTACAGAAACAAAATCATGGGGATGAAGTAAAAATTAGCTATATATGAAATAAGAATATGTATGAATAATTGATTCCATTTCTTTGCCAACTAATAAATAATATTTTATGTAACAGAATTTTATTTTAGGAGTTGTGTCGATTAATCTAATAACTTCAGAAGAGATATTTATTAAACAAAATGTCAGGGAGAAGTATCTTCATCTATATGGTTGATGTGGTGTTATTGCCTTGTATTTGCTCTCTGGATATCATTAGTAGATTTTCTCTTTTAGAATTATGTTAATAATCATTTCTAGCAATCTTATATTGAACTTGTATGAAAAAGTGAACAGTTTCTTTTGTTGTATCTACTAGATAGAAATTCAGGGCAAATCAACCTGTTGAATACTTGAAGGTATTATTTTATACAAAAATTAGTTAAGAGGCAAGACTTCCGTAAAAATAAGAATTAAAGAAGAGAACAAAAGTGTTTCAAATTTGGATGAAGTTTTATACATATATTTATGTATTAAGCATTTTTGAAGGTTAAGAAAGAAAAAAAGAAATCACATTACAATTTACAAAAGAGTAGAAAATGTTTTTTAAAAGTATATTATTGTATAATTAAATTTATAAACTAAAAATATATATATTTTACCTTTTAAGAACTTTTCAAAATCCAGTTGCTTATATCTACTACAATTATAATTGCAATGTAAAGTTATTTAATTGTTGTCGTCAGGACATGATTTTGTCATGGCCATTACAGTGCATAATTACATTAAAATTGATGCATTGATGGATAAGGTATGGCTTATTGCATAATTGGAGATTTTGTTTATCTGTATTCTAAACCTGTGATTAATACATTAACAATTACTGACAGTCATTTAGATTACAATGAAAAAAATGATCTTTAAGTAAAAAATAATGATTAGTCTTATTTATCTCTTTTAATTTTTTAAAAGCATGCCATTGAAATATAATAATTTACAACTACTATCCTGTATACCAAAGGCTGTTAGTGCATTTATGTGTACATTTATTTATATACACTTAAATTTTAAATATTTGATGATTTTGTATAGCGACTATTTGTTTTTTGAAAAATAATTACCATTTAAACCGTGAGAGATAGCATGCTTTTTACAGCAGTTATTCAACTTATTATTTATCTGTAATATATGAGTTAAATGTATAAGTAAAAAAAACATTTTTTTTTATATCCTCCATACCTTACCTCATCTTCAGTTTTTACTGAGGACTGATATTTACTGAAGGGAAAGGAAAATTATGATATGACTTCTGTGTACATTAGTCATATTTTCTTGCAAAATTTGATCCATTAAGTTCTGTTATATAATACATATTAATGCATTAATAAATGTTTAAAATTATTTCATTTTTAATATAAGAGAGGTATGCTTTATTTTCTTTATTCCCCTGATTTTCAAATTTATGGAAGACAAAGTAGATTACTGAAAGGCTTTTTTTTCCATATGCAATTAGGCATTTTAGATTTGATGTTCAATAGCAAATTATATTTATCCTTGTATTCCTTTATTTATATGTCATTGTTCTTTGATTGCAACGTTTCTTACTTATTTTAAAATAGAGAAAGCTGTCTTTCACTTTATCAGTTTATATTGTTAGAGAAGTTTTTTTTTAAATGTAATTTTTCTCATTGGAAAGACTGATTAAAGATACAGAATAAATTTAAATATATTTACCAAAATTTTTCAAAAATTTAATCTTTAAAAATTTGCTCTTATATTTTTATTTAGTTTTTACTTTTAATTTAATGTAAAAGTCAGCAAACAATCAAAAGTTTCAAGTTAGATACTTGTGGAACCATATGAATAACAGTCATATAATTGAAAATCTGCTGTATAATGCATAATTTTTACACAAAAAACAAGATAGGAATTTACAATTGCACGTTAAACGCCGTTTACAAAAATTAGAGTTTTAAAAATAAAGAAAAGATGAGCATGGAAAAAAATTAGACTTCTGCACAGATCGAAAAAATGTTGTTTTAAAAGAAATGGCATTCCTAATGAACTTAAAAAAAGGGTTGAAATTTTGGAACCATACTATTTTTTTTTTGTAAAGCCTGAAATAATACCTCGAATAAAAGACTTTTAAACATAAGAGCATTGAGTATTACATTTCAGGTTTTTCATAAAAATGGGGAGGGGTGGTGCATTATATGGTAAATATACTCAAAATTAAAAATTGCAGCTGGAAAGTATTGGTGCATGTTATATGCTGGATTTTACGGTATATAGCTTATCCAGTCATTAAGAAATAGAACGAAATTTCAAAGTAATTTAACTAATATATTACTAGTAAATTCTTTTAAGAAATGTTATCCTTTTGTAGAAATAGGTTGAGGGGGGATATTAGATAAGAATTCAATATCTGCTTATTGAGTGATATTTATGTTGTGTTTTATGAGTTTGGGTTTAGTGTAAATATTTAAACACTTTATCTCTCTTGATTTAAGTGATATTCTACTTCACATATATCAGTGAAGAAGTTTAGAGAACAACTAATCTTTCCAATTCTTTGAAGTTCATAAAGACTGTTTATTTTGCTGGTTTATCTATTTTTTAAATTACGTTTTTCATGGCATATCAATTACATAATAAAAAAAGGTTAGTTATGAAATTTTTTTAAAACAAGTTTTGACTTTTTTTTGATATTTTGTTATTTATTTCAATATTGGAAAACAGGATAGTTTAAAATATAGAATAATCCAAGCTATAGTATTAAATTTTTTTTATGAAGTAACTAATAATTTTTTACTTTTAAAATAAATTTGGGCTCTTATTTTATAGTAAAGATATATGCTTGTCATGTGCTCTAAATTGTATTAAATGAGTTATAATATTGTCAAGCTTTAGTTCTAAGTTTTCTGGTAATAATTGAAACTGTCTTTTTTAAATAATTTTTTTGTACTTTTTTTAAAATTTTAAAAATCAACTTCAAAGCTTTCTTTCTTTTGCTTCATTTGCCAAACAATTTGTCTCTTGTGTAAAAATGTGTTCATTTTTTAAAAATATATTTGGTTATGGATAAAATTATACATTACATGTTTTATTTTATATTTTTGTAAAGTGAATTATACTTATACTTCTAATTAAAATATGAATAATCTTATTTACAGCTATTGCTGCTCATCTTATAAAGCGTTCATATAATCAACACAGCCTGATTAAAGTTTACTTCTTGACTCCAGTGTTATGCAGGCACTGTAAGTAAAATTAAATTTTTAATTTAATTTTCATTTACTGTAAAACGTTTATACCTTTTGTATGAGAAATTTAGTTCCAGTGGATTCAAACATATAAAATTTAAATTGTTTTAATTAACTACATTTTTAAAAATTGAATTTCTCCTTCAATTATCCATTATAATTCATTTTATTTAAAAATGTAACTTTTAGATGTATATGTTAAACTGATAAAACTTTAATTTGGTATCATATACATACTTTTTTCTGTATATATTTTCTCTCTATAAGTAGTAAAAACAGCATGTATATTGTTGAAAGATTTAACTCTGAGGAATATTGTACTTTTGTAAATGTCTAGTGCTCACCATAATGCAATTGATAATTCTTGTTTAGAAGTCATCATATGTAATGCTTAGGATAAGTTCAATAATAGAATAATATTGTGAGAAATTACTGAAAAGACTGCATGCGAAATATCTTAATTTTTTAAAAATTTTTACATTACATAAAAAAATTGAGGAGTAATACAGCTCTATATAAGATACTAGCTGAATGGCCTGGTGTTGCTCGGAATTTCTCTACTTTTATAAAAATTTTCCCTTTCCTTCATAAAATCAGCACTTCTAATACTCTTTTTCAAAATGACTTTCACCCTCCCCCCTTCCTTCGCTTAGTCCGGTGTTGCTCGGCCTTTTTCCAAGTGTATAACTTAAAATTCGCTGTTTCGAAATTTTTTTGCTTCTTTTCTGCCAGACCGGTTTATTTTCCCCCAGCGTTGCTTGAACATTTTTAAATGCATAACACATTGCCATTGAAATTCCCCTTCCCCTCTCTCTATGATATCTCTTGAGTAAGTGGACAGTGGGACCTTAATATTCACTCACTCACTTCGCAACTTTTTAGGACCCAAAAACGAAAATGTACCTTTTTAAAAATAGTTCTATGTTCAGAAAAGTAGAAATTTTTATAATTACAAAATTTCACAACTGTATTAAATGTTGAATTAAAATTGTGAGCATTTTTTTAAATGTTCAATAAACGGAAAAAAGGTTTCATGCAATTATTTTTATAAATGAAGAAGTTATAAAAACTTTGAATAGTAGTTATTAAATATTTAAAATGTGAGCATATTTTAACTGATGCAACATATTTAAAAAATAAAATACTGTAAAGAATTAAAATTTATTTAAGTAATTCTCAGTTGCGAATAAAAATGTTACTTTCTCTTTTATTTTTTTAAAAATATTAAAACTACCTTTTTTACTAATTATTATAATACTTATTATTACACTTTCTTGAAATATTTAGAATTACGCATTGACAGACTTGTAAAACCTTCGATATACATCCAGTATCAATTTTACTGTAGTTTTGTTATAAGTTTATAACATTCCCCCCCCTAACTATCCACTGTTCTTCAAGTTTAGTGAAATGGGTGTCCTACACTGGGCCTTTTTCAACTAAGTTTGTTGTGTTTCGATGTTATCTTTTGAACTGTAAATTTGTTTTAATATTTTTTATCCACTATGAATAGAATTTAAATTTTAAATTATTGCCTTGCTTAATGGAAACTATTATTACAACTTTGCATTCAAATGGGAGAATCGATCTTACGTTGAATTTAAAAGACATTTATTGAGTGTGAGGACCTCTTTCTTTCTGTTAATATTTAACTTACAAAATAATTTCACTAACGTCATTCAAACTATCAAATATCATTTTTTCTCACGTTGTGTAAATCGAAAAGTACACCGAATCTTCGAATTCTGTGTAAGCGACCTTAAATTACTATAAATGAAAACTATATAGCACAATTTAAAAAACAGTGAAAAGCTTTTTCTGGAAAATGGCGTAAATCAATCTTGGTTCAAAATGCATTATTTTTCAGGTCGGCTGATTCGTTTTTGCAAGGATTTTTATAGAATAATTGTCTGTGTTTTGTCTTTAGAATTTCAGCGAATTTTTATTTTAATTAATATTGCGCAGTCCGTAAATATTAAGATTTAAAAATTGGCGAACGTAACATACTCGAACTTTTCTAAAATCATAAGCAAATAAACAATGCTATTTTTTCGATTAGAATAGTATAAATAATTTATATCTGTAAGTGTAATATGTTAATATTACTTTTTGTTGTATTTTTTTATGTTAAAATTGTAATCAGCCTCTCACACTCTGCCTGTTCAAACTTTCGCAGTTCCTGGCGCCTGGCGTAGACAAAACAAAATGCAAAGGTTAGCTTCACACATAAAAGATAGATATTTGCTGTCACAGGCTTTTTTGCAGATGGCAGAATTTTTTCCTACTTACTTGACAATTATTGTTATATTTTGGACACTTCACACAGTATCTATAAATTATAGCCTATGTGTTACTCTGATGTATAAGCTATACTATTGTAAAGTTTCATTAAAATCCATTTAGTTGTTTTTGCGTGAAAGACTCCCAAACATACTCACAAACTTTCAAGTTTGTAATATATATTAGGATTGAGACATTGTCATCTGATTTGGTTAACTTGTATCATTTTCCTTAAAATTTTTGTTATGAACAGATTGTTCCAAGTTGTTTCATGAAATTTTCATTTAATCTAATTTATAAATATTTTGTCATTACGTAGTTTTTATAATTTATCTTTTCCACTGAGAAGGTACTGAGTTTCTGTAATAATGGTGCTCTTCTCAGTGTTGAAATTTCGATTTAGTGTACCCTTTTATGGCTATTATTATAATTTAAGAAACTCGATTTATTTAAATCTTCTCCCTTTCATTGTTTTTAAAGTTAAATCTTTATTTTAAAAAATGTGTTTCATGAAGTATGTCATAATTTATTGTTTTTATCAGATTAAAAAATGTGTTATTTGTATTTATTAACATTTTTTTATGAATTTTGTCTCATCTTATCTCAATTCACAAAAACTGCTTTGTACATAAATATTTCCATCAGAGATTTTTTTTTGAAACATTTGTCAAAAAAAAAAAAAGAATCATTAAGTTTATTTAATGGTTATGCCTACTTTTTTATTAAACTATATTTTATTAAACTAACAGTATATAATGTAGTTGAAGATTTATATCTAAAGACGTTTTAACTTATGGATAAGAACACATTTATTTAAATTGAACATATAAGTATGATAAGCATACAATTTCACAATTTTGGCCTCTGACCTAATTATGTTGGTGCAGACAAACAGTCTCAGAAAAATATTCTCATTGGAGGAGAGTGCAATGAATAAGAGAAAGTTGGAAACATGACAAGAAGTTTTACTTTGTTATATTATTATTATTATTACAATATTGTGTTATTATTATTATTATTACAATATTGTGTTATTATTATTACATAATATTAATGCAATAGTATTACAATGTAATGTTTACATTGCATTGTTAATTCATGATAATAAATGCCTATAGTTTGAATTAGTTTGTTACATAAAAAAAGCAAAACTTTCAAGTTTTGCATTTAACAATTGCACATTTGTGATTTTGTACCAATTAGAACTTTTCAATATGTTAGTTTCTACAATGTATTTTGTTCATTATTTTCAATCATTTAACAATTAATTTTAATTTGTTGTGTCGGTATAAAAATTTGGAAAATTCATGATTTAAGTTTCAATACTCTATATGGAGATTTCTATTATAATTTAATATTTTCCTCTAGTAGTCTTAAAGTATTATACACCCCCTGAAGCATTCATTGAAATAAATTAGTTACTCATGAAAAATGTTGCAATTGAATATTGTAATTAATGTATAATGTATATATTTGTGAATTCTGGGAGAGTTTTAATAAGGCCATTAGTTAAAGAATATCTCATTTTTAACCAAAAAAGATTATGTTCAGCGCTTAGCCCTACAAAGAGAAATGTTCTAAAATAATAAGGACAATTGTTCTATATATTACTAATAAAAAGTAAGTTTCTCTTTTTGACATTGAATAGAAATTTTTAAAAGCTGATTTATGTGCCGTGTCTCTAACATTTGTTCAAAATTATTTGATTCATTATTTATTATGCATCTTTACTTTGATATTAATTTGGGAAAATTGAACTAAAAAATGTTGGGAATAACATATATAAGTTATATTTATATTGAATAAATGTATATGTAAAGCCCATTGGCTAAGTGGTAGTCCACAGGTCCAGGATTCAAATCCCGGGCTGGGCAAGGTCAACTGATCCTTTCATCCCTTCAGTTGGTTGATAAATGAGTACCAAGTTTGTGTTTGGGAACTGAACACGGGGTTTCGCGTCAGACTGACCACTTGACCGAAATATCTGCTCATGGACCCCAGCGCCTAAGGTCACGTAAACTGAGATAAGCACAGTAGGCCTTGGTCCTTATATTGGCTGCTGTGCCACTGAGTTCAGTTCAGTATATATATGTAAATTATATTCCCAGAAAATATACATATTATTTGGAAACATAATTTTTTATTTTTCACTTACCATGCTTATGTTTTATATAAATTCCTAATTGAAAATTAACACTATTTTTCAAATTTCATTTTAAAGAGCATTTTTATGTAAAATAGTTGTTTGTATAACATTTAACTGATTGATGTCTGTTTTTAGAAGAAAAAAAACAATTATGATTTGTATACACATTATAACTTTCTCATCACATTTGAATGTTCAAGTCTTAGTTTAACAGCAGTACTTTGATTGCATACACAAAATAACATATTTGATGTTAAACTTTTTTCAAAATCCAAATTAAGTCATTGCAAAATTGTCATATTTTTGTTGTAGTTCTTTATGAAAATGATTTGAAAAACTGCTTATAATTTCCTCTATTTAAAATCAGCTTGTTACTACTAGAATTCTTTAAAACCGAAAGTAATATTTTTTAAATATTCTCAGATGAGGAAAACTGTAATGATGAGTTGATACAATCTTTCCATTGTCATCGTCCTTAAGTAGCGAAATTTAATCTATGCTTTTAAAAAAGATTTAAATGTTTAATGTGATATCATCTGAATTGAATTATGTGATTATAATTTTTTGAAAACCGAAGAAAAAAATTATTAACTTCTGCTACCATAATCAGTTATTAAATTTTGAAAGAAAGGGTTGATATAGTCTATATGAAAACTTCAAATATTATTAAAATGAGGATAAATAAAAATGTGTAACATATTTATGAAATAATGATTTTTTATATTTCTTTCTTTGAAATTCTGGAATAAATTATTGTATATACTTCTTTATTTGAAATTCTGGAATAAATTATTATATATGAATAGTTTTTAAAGTTATTACTACTCTGTTTCAGAATATGGTGTATATGTTTGATCTAGATATTAAAGTAAAAATTTCAATTGACATTGTTTTCAAATCTGGACAGTTTTATTGCAGTATTTTGCTTCCTTAAGGATTTTTTTTATGTATATAAAATAATTTTGGTAGCATAGGAGTGAAGATTATGTGCATCATAAAGTTGAATTCGGGTTTCATTTTTAATGTTTTGCTGAAGGTAGTTGAATGGTAAAAATAAATTACATGAATGATTTCTTTACATTTGAGTTGACTCAATGCTTCAGTGACTATTCCTTCAAAGATTTTCATGTAAAATAATGGTGTTAATTGCTATTTTAAAGCCGTTTTTTGTTGGCATAATATGGAATTAGGAGGAAGAAATACCTGCTGATATGATCATTTGATTCTGATTTAAAATTACAAAGCCTATTATACTCTACCTTGCAGTAGCTCTATATATATTGTTACGAATTTTGTGTAAATAGTGTAAATAATTTGTATTTGAGTGTTTAATGCATTTATATTACTCTGTTATATTTATTTCATGTTAAAATTGTACTATTCACAAGCAATGCCGCCCCTTACGTTATAATGGCGATTCAATAAGAACTTGGCGAAATCTTGGTGGTAGAGCCAAGTTGGCAGCATTTTTGGAAATCAAGTTGGCGGCCAGTTTGGCGACCATTTTAGCGTCATGTTGGCGAGTTCGGAACTTTCTGGAATCTTCTAGAAAGTTGTAGATCTCTCCACTAGTGTCATGTTCAATGACACGAGTGGTTATATTTCTGAAAGTTTCTATCGCACCTATAAAAACTATGCTCGCCGATACGGCGAGGAGTCTTGATTAAGCCAGCGAGTATTGAGGATTGTTTTGTTTAGCGATTAGCTCGGCTGCGCTTGTGAATAATCTTTACGTACGTGTATTTTTAAACACTGGTGAGTGTTTGATTGCTGTTGAAGGTGTGAAGACCTTCAGATATTTACCCTGTGAATATTGCTGCTGAATCCTATATTTAAAGGATTGGATTTTCTATAATAAATTCACATCACTCTTAAAGAACTGTTTATTTTCTTTGTGATTGTTTTGCATAAAATCCTCGAATCCGGATCTAAGTAACAATATCAATGTTATTTTAAACTCATTAATTTAAAAATTTTTTTTAATCACAAAGTTTTTTTTTTTTAATTTATTTACTGTACAATGACAGATTCAGTATTTCTGACATTGAGGGTTGTGAATTCTGTTGAGTGCTTTTTCAAATCTGGAATACATACTGGTGTAATTAGCATTAACTGTACTGTAGTTATATTGTGTCATTGTAAAGTGTTTTGTTATAGAGTTGTTGCTTCTCTTAACACTTATTCTTATGAAACAAGGTGAAATATTTCTGCAAAGTGAAAAAATTTGATTATAATAATGTGTTGCTGATAATAGGGATTTAATTTGTAATAAAAACACAGTGCATGATGAGATAGCAGTGTTCACATATTTTTAGTCATTTTTTTAAGTAGGATAACTTAATTTGAATGATTATAAAAAAATGTGCAGTTTAATTATAATGATTTTGTTGAAAAAATACTTATTACATTATATTAAAATTTTCATAAAAATTGCTTCTTATACTTCTCACCAAATTAATGGCAATTGTGCCATATTTTTCCGCACTTTCTACCTCAAATGCATCTTTACAACTGTGAACAGAAGACCTTTTGGATGGATGCAATGTCTGTTCATCTTCAAAAGACAACTGCAACTTAGACTCTAAGCCAGTGATTTTCAGCCTTATATTTGTTGTGGTACACTATTAACAATTTCAAAATTTGGTGGAATACTAACACAAAAATAAGTTTAAGAGAATTTTACATATATGTAATACACTATGTGAAAAAAAATTGATAGTAATTTTGAATGTTAAAAAAAGTATTCAACAAATGTTTATTGAGTATCTAATTGCAAATTAATTTTAATAATATATTTAATATGAAATTTGAGCTGGATGATTTTTGATTTTGTCATCTACATTTAAAAGTCTCAATTTTTTTTTCATTTTTTTTATTTGTTAATGCTGAAAATTTGAATTCACTCAAATGAGATGTAGAAAATTTTTAACAATGTTTTTAAAGCTTTTTTTTGGCTATTATGAGATAATTGTCTCTAATTTTAATCCAAAATGAATTAATTGGCTCTTCCGAATGTTTTGAAATTAAATCTCAATTATTTCAGAGTGAAATTAATTTTTCCTCTTCATTCAAAGTTAATTCATATACAGATGTATCTGTACACAAAAAGATTACGAACCCCAATCAAACTTTTTTTTATATCCATCTATCCATGAAAGGATAAATTAAAAATACCACAAATACCTTTAGTTCATTTCTATAAAACGGCCGAATGAATCTGTTCCAGGTTTAATTTTTTTCTTAGAGTTTAGTCACAAATAATTTAAACAATATTTGGTGGCACACCAAAATCCTGTGGTGCAGTAGTTGAGAATCACTGCTCTAAGCTGTAAATATTTTGCAGCACCTTTAAAGTTTTTTGTTTCATCTCTACCTGTATTGTACTATATAAAATTAACTGTAAATATTTCTGAAATTAGAAATGTGTATTACCACCACTTCTGGCTGTTACTAAAAACACAAACTTCAGCAATAAAATTTTTTTCTGATTGAAAATGATTGTAACCCTCTCGCTACATAGTTATTTTATCAAAGTAGACTCAAAAATTGTGTATGGTTTTATTACGTATTTTAAATCTACACATAAATTAACATTTTAGAGTTAAAATACGCAAAAAATTTTTTTAAAAGAATTTTTATTTTAAATATAGAATTAGATCATACAAATATGAACGTAAAAACATAAACAGGAACAGCATTGGTTACACATCTAAATAGTCAGAAAAAATGCATATCCACGGAAATTGCGGGGTGCGCTAATTTTGTTACATCTACGTTTCTTATTTAAATCATGGCATGGGCAGTGAGAGAGTTAATAAGAATCTGATACAAAATTTCTATGATGATAATCAACATGAGTATTTTGCTATTTTCACTAATCCAATCTGAATAATATTTATTTGTACAATTCTCGTGAATTTATTAAAAAATATTAAAAAAGTGTGTATATATGTATTTATATTTATCATTATTAAATATAGTCATTTATAAAACAAAAATTATAATTCTGTAACATTTTTTTAAAAAAATTACATTTCTAGTAATTAGAATATTAAAATTTTTTTTATTTATATTAGTAGTGTTTGTCTAATTTCCTAAGACAGCAATAGATTATAATAGTTTTTGAATTGTTAAATAATAACTTCCAGATGAGTGTATGAATTTGATTTAATAGATGTTAGACATTATGATATCCTGAAAGTTGTAGTCTGTTTCACTTTTTCCCAGATAAAATACTGCATTAGTTGATTTGCAGTTAAAGTAATAGATGGCAGTGAATACTTTTTCAAAGCTTAGTTTTTGTTTGAAAATCTCTCTCTTGTGTTAACTTAAGAGTGACATTAATTAAAACAAATATAAAATTAAATTATCTATTTAGTCATCAATGCTTATTTAGATTATTGTTTTTGTATTAGGTATAAATTTAGAGAAGTTTTTCAATAACTGTTAACCAAAGTTTAATTTAGTTGGGAGAATAAAAAAGCTAGCAAATCAATGAGCATCCTTCATTCCTGATTGTATATTTATCACATGGTCTTGAAAGCTATAAAATGATTCAGTAATACTTAGTTTGAGGTCTGGCACATTCCAATTGAAATAATTCTAGGAATTTGATGCTTTTCTTTATTCTTTAATTTAATGATAAAATGACACACACAAAATACTATTTACAAATTAGAAATCTCTAAATTATTTTCTGAGATGATGGACCATGTTTCTCTCCTTTTTTTCTCTCTCTCAAGTCTTGGTTAATTCTGTTATTTTTTACAGTCTCAGTTATTGGTTTTTTTACTAGTTGCCATCAGAATAGAGAAGTTCTTATTTAGAGTATCTTACTCTAAATAAGGAGTAGGTAACTCTAGTATTAAAAAAAATAATTAAATAAATGTGTGTGTATACTGTAAAGAAAAAAAATATTTCTTTGGATAAAACATACTGGTATTTAAATTTTTGTATTGAATATATTAAAAATTATTGTCTAGTGTATAATCCTGAAGAGAATTTGTAGGGCTTATGTGAGACAATGTCATTGTTGTCTCTGCTTTAGGTATTTATTGGTAATTTTGTTACAGAATTCTTTGTAACATGCAGTATAATTTTGGACTATCATCATGGTAAGCAAAACTCATTTTTTGTTGAATCTTTGGTAAAATAAACTATGAAAAACGTAATTACCTCCCATTTAATTATTGAAGTTAGAACTGCATCATTGATAGCTTAACATTTTATATCATTTTCAATGTGATTAAATTTTATTTTTGTTATATTAATGATTTTAAATAAGTTTAATTGTAATACAAAACTCAATTGGAACAATTAATTTAAAATTTGAATTTGTCAGATGTTTATGCTTGAATACAGCTCGTTCTAAAGTTATAAAAGGGAAGATATTCTCATGGAAGGTTCACTTTTGTTCAACTTAAAGTGATGCCTAAGAAAAACAAAGAAAATGCCTTTTCTTTCCTTTTTTTCAATTCCTAATGTTAGTTTACTCTCTCCCTGTATAAATGCATCTTGTTCAAATTTCCAATTGTTAATAAAATACTTTCTATTCATTCATTCAAGAGTTCAAATGCAGTTTTTTAAACTTGTAGTGGGTGACACTTGATGTCAATACAGTTGTTTCAAATTTTAATTCAATAATTAATTTTAATTTTTTTAATTTTAAATTTATTCTGTGTTATTTCTGACTAAGTTAGAACCTTCTGCAACAAATATGGCGCTAGTAGGTTTTTCTAACTAATTTTTTCTTGGCTTATTTTTTTAAACTTGTGATGGAGGACACGATGTAGAAATAGTTTTTTCGAATATTAACTCATTAATTAAATTTAATTAACTAAAATAAAATTTTCTTTGTTGATCTAAGTAGGAATTGACATAAACTTTTTTTACATTACTTGTTAAAACATAATACTTTAATAATCCCATGTTTAATTATTAATATAAAGGTAAAAAAAAAAAAGGCTCTATCTAGTTTCAGAGAAGAGTTTTTTTAAAAAGTAGGCTGGGCGTTTAGCCAGCAAATAAAACTATAACTTCAAGTATCTTTCAGCTTACTTATTAGAAGTTACCGTATTAATCCGCTGTGTTACACACACCTATTCTTTCAAACTGAATTTTTGATTTTTCGGTGTATTCGCCGTTTAATGCGTACCCTTATTTTACGAAGGAAAATAAAACGTACATGTGCAATGCTCTTATCTTTTGACAAAAAACGGCCCACATAAAAATCACAGGTCATGAAATATCTCACTTCAGCATAGCGCTCTTCTGCCGAATGGCAAGTACAACATTAAACCCAGGGTTATATTTAAAAGAAAACTGATGTCGAAATCTAATTTTCCGAAAGGTGTTTTCATTTATGTGCACGAGCCGAATGGATGGGCGAAAACGGTGTTAAATTGTGGATAAGAGGTGTTTGACGAAAACGTTCTAAGTTTTAAAGCACCCAGAAAGTGTTTTAGCTTAGGACATATTCAGATCCCATAAAAGGATACTATTGGGAAATTGCTGACGGGGTACAACACAGACAGAGCAGTTATTCCTGGCGAATGGATGCCATAATTTCAGCCTCTAGATATATGTATCAATAAACTATTCAAAGCAAATTTGAAGCAATAGAGAAATATGTTGATGTTATAAGACGAAAAAAAAAAAAAAAAAAAAAATTTACAAAAGAAAGCCAAATGCATTTATAAAAATTATTTTTTTATGCCCATTTTTTTAAAATTCAATTCCTACTATTAACTCGCACTCTCTATATATTTATTTATGTACTTGGTGGAATTTTCAATCGTTAATAAAATACAGTTTAAAGCGCTCAATTGAGCTGAAATTTTATATACAGGATTATTTGGGGTGACAATACAACAATTTAATAAAATTAATAAAAATTGATTAAAACCAATTATTTAAAGAATTACAAATACAGCCAAGTTGGCATCATTTTTGGCGACTTAGCGACCCTTTTGGCGACTTGTGTCAAAACTTGAAAAGGTTTCTTTTCTTACGTTTTAAAGCATTCAATTGAACTGAAATTTTATATACACGATTGTTTCGGATGACAATAGGATACTTTAATGATAATTAATAAATATTAATTACCACTTAATGTTGTGATTCTGTCCTATGTATATACATATTTATATTAATTGTAACTATTTAATAAAAAGTAGCTATAATAAAATTTTTCTTTGTTGATTTAAGTAGGAATTAACTTAATTTTTTTTTATTACTTGTTTTTAAAGCTCATTGCTATGCCCGGCGTATAACGCTCACCCTTTAATTTCAATCATCTTAGTGTTAAAAGTGCGCATTATATGCCGGTATTCGAACCGTTTTGTCTAAAAATAAATGTCAAGATTCTTTCCACAGCGAAACATCCATCCTACTGATTCTTAAAGTAGGGAAAATCCCTCAAATTTCTGGAACAAAAATTTACGTAAAACGATTTCTTTCATTCTTCTGATTTTCACTGCAAGAGCAAATGAACCATCAAAGCGCGTGGAACTTTCTCACACGTTTCCAACCTTCATTTTCTACCCCCTTTTTTTTTTCTTCAAATTAGTCCTCCCGAAACTGTCAATTATTTGTTGCGGTTTAAACTCGCTGACCCGTGGCTATGAAAATCATACTCCTCTTAGAAAAAGTAGCTATGCTAAATAGAAATGTATTGTCAAAAGAAGTATATGTCATGGAGGATTATTATCTCTCACCGATCGAGTAAGCACTCAACGAAGCATTGCCAACAATTCAGAAGTAATTTCTAGGCGTCTTTTACTCACATTAAAAGGCATATAAGCACGTGGAATAAGGTCGGCCCGTGGAGATTTACTCCATGTCCTTTCAAGGGAAAAAATTGAGCTTTGACGTGTCCAATTGACGCAGATAAAGATCTGAGTGGAAAAAGTTTTTTTTTTTTTTTTTTTTTTTAAAAAAAACGTAATTAGGGAACTTATTTCTTATGGGGAAAGCTGTTAACGAGTTACGGATTGTTACTTTATAGTCCCAATTTTAAATCCATAAATCTCAATTATGGCTTCGTTGTTACTTAGAGAGGTTTTATAGGATCGAGAGAGAGAGTTGTCTGTTAAAAGAAAAGGCTTAAGACAATTTTGTTTGTAATGCAAAGGGTATTAAGTTAATTGACTGCATAATTTTCTTTTTTATCTCTGAGATAAGGAACTTAAAGACGTTAGATTTATAGTTATGGGCTGTGTAGATATTTTATGTGTGGAAAAAGGTAATATAGATTCTTATCCTTGGTACATTTTGAAAGATTATCTTGGAAAAGATAAGCAGAAGAATACAATTCATAGTGTAATTGGAGTCAGATTATTAGTATAGTATTGTTTTGCATTATCTGACTTAAATTATTGATGCTGTGATTTTAAGAATCTATAACAAGTACCAGCTGCTGAATTTTTTTTTTAATCTTTACTAAACGCTTTTTCCTTTTATCTCTTCTAGTTTGGTATGTCGGGTTGAACATATTAGAGTATAACGTTACGAAAACTATTCTGTGCAAAAACCGGAAGTATGCGTGTGTAATTACCAGTGGCGTAATGGAGAACATTTGGGCCCCCTGCAAATTGCTAACGTACCTGCTAACATAACAAATTGCTAACGTAACCCCCCTGCTAACGTACACCCCCTCAATGCGGGGGTGTACGTTACGCCACTGGTGATTGCGGCAGATTCTTTATTAGTCTCAGAATTCTCTTGGGAATCTGCAGGTTGTCGCGAACTCGGGTCCGTGTTATCGAGTCTTGGTGTCATCGAAGGTCTTTCGTGTCGCTAAATCTGCCGAGGCTCAAACTCCTCTTAGTACCGGGGGTTCAGTTTGGAGTGTGAGGTGCCAGTTCAAATGTCGACCTCGTTTCTTGACTGAAATTCCAGATTGCAGAGCCTTTCCCGAATAACTGTCTTGCGACTTCAAAGCGCGGCGTTAATAAAAAGTCAAATTTACTAAATTGAGGATGGTGACATAATTGCAATAACGTGTTCTCTATTTAATTCAAAATTGACGTTATACTTGTACTTTTTCTACTTGTAAAATATAGATAAAATATGCGCTATTTTTTTTAGAAGAGAGTTTCTGCAAAAAGCAAAGAGTTGGCAACAGCGATGCGCATAAACTGATTGACTGGAAACGCGTTATTGCATTTATTAAGGGACTGTGACGTCACGTGTATTTACCACAATGGGAATCTTCGGAATATTCATGTTAAAAAAATTGCATTGAATGTAATAATACGTGTAAGTTTTGTCTCTCATTATGTATGTAGATGTAAGAATTATAGCACACACAATTTTATTAACACTATTAATATTGGATGAGTAAGTAGTAATGAATATATATGTGATATAATTTCATAATTATTTACAACTTAATATCTATAGTAATCATTGAAAACTTTTTATAAAAAATATTATACTGATGCATTTTAAACAAGTGGCATATTCCATGAAAATATTTGTAACTACTAATTATTACCTTCGAAAAAAGAGAGAGAATTTTCTGACTGACTTCGTCAACCAGTCTCGAGCGTTAATAATGCTATTTAGATAGAATGACGAATATTTTTCTTGCTGCATTGAAACAGAATCCTAGCCATAACAGGCGTTTAAAAAGACATCAATTATGGACGCAGGCATAGTTAAAATTAGATGCTTATGACAGTCCCATAAAAAATAATCAACCAACTTATATGACTTACATGCAGTTGTGAATTGGCGGTTGAGATACTATTTTAGTTTTCATTCATTCGTATTCTATATTTGGTTATGTTGGTTTATCTCTTTCAATTAAAATGATAATTTACATTTTAGTCTATGGCCGAAACCCCGTTTTTTTCGTGAATCTTTTTATTATTATTATTATTCCGGAGTAAAGTCTCATTCTTTAAAGATTCTAAGAATGCTTTTATTTTGCATTTACTCAAAATTGAACTTTGATTATTGCGATGCATTAAATATCGACCCCCCAAAAAAAAAATTACTAAAAGTGGTGATATTGAAAGTAGAAGCTAGTTTTTTCTGTTTTTCAATTCCTACTATTAGCTCTATACATTTATTTATCTTGGTGGAATTTTCAATCGTTAATAAAATACATTTTAAAGCGCTCCATTGAGCTGAAATTTTATATACATGATTATTTTGGATGACAATACAATAATTTACTTTTTGTTAATAAAAATTAATTGATTAAATCGAGTTATTTAAAGAATTACAAATACAGCCACGTTGGCATCCTTTTTGGCGACTAACCTTCCTTTTGGCGTATATAACGCGCACTTTCAACACCAAAAATAAGATCAAAATTTAAGGGTGCGC
This sequence comes from Trichonephila clavipes, assembly GCA_019973935.1. Classification (NCBI taxonomy): domain Eukaryota; kingdom Metazoa; phylum Arthropoda; class Arachnida; order Araneae; family Nephilidae; genus Trichonephila; species Trichonephila clavipes. Next base: position 681,118 of record BMAU01000459.1, on the reverse strand, counting down.
GTTATACGCCAGATATAAAAATGATAATTTTAAAAATAAATAAAATAAAAAGAGAGAGAGAGAGAGAAATGAGCATATAAAAAATTTAGACTTTTACACCTATCGAAAAATTGTTTATTTAAAAGAAATGAATTTTATGAACTAAAAGAGTTCTACTTCTAGAAGTATACTATTTTTTCAAAAGTCTGGGAAAATACCTCGAATAAATGACTTCAAAACATAAGAACATTGCAGGTCTCTTCGTAAAAAAAGTGTGGGCATTATACAGCGAATATACATAACATTTTAAAAAATGCAGCTTGAAAATATAGATGTGCGTTACACGCTAGATTTTACGGTAATTTGAAAATCCTAGATTATTGATAGGAAAAGTTTAAGAATCACTTCCCGACATTTGGAAATTAAATAAAAAAGTTTAGACAGCTGCGTTAATATTTAAAGATCGATTAACTTTTTATTTCGTACCTACAGTTAAGCAATATTGTGAAAGTAATAATTTACAATTTAAACCAGAGGTTCCCAAACTTTTTTGTCTCGTAGACCCCCTTGCCATGTTTTTCGGTTTGGGGTGAACCCTTGCTTACCTAATATTCAATTTTTGCAAATTTACCAACTTATGTCTTTTTGACAGCTGGTATACTTTAAAAGATTTAAATTTCTAACTGTAGTGAAGTATAATATTTAAAACTTAAGAAAAACATGTTAGTTAATTTTATATTAAAATTTACTTAATACTCTGTCTCTCTTAAATAGCATAACAACAAGCAAATGCTTTGAACGGGATGAATGAATCTGGTACTTAAATAACAATTTTTCAACATTTGAATCAATCTTGTCAGGTTTAACCCTAAATCTCTTCGTTTAGTATTTATTGTCCAGCCCGTATTATCTCCCTTTCTTTTTTGTTTTGGAGGTTGGCAACCACGCTGAAACTCCTCACTAGGAAAAGCAATTAAAAAATTTCTCACCATATTCTATAATTCGTGATAAATAACAGGTATGTCTTTTTAAAGCCAGAATTGCTGACATCCGTTTCTAAACTTTACTTGAAGATCGTCAGTGCCTATTACGATCAGTTCCTCTTGTAATATGATTTTTTTTTTCGATGTGACCATATGAATTCATTGCTTGCAGTAGTATTACCATTGTCAAAGCATTCTCAAACTTAGTTTCAAAATCTGAATAAAGGGCATTTAAATGTTGATCGTAGGTTAAAACGTTATTTTCCTAACCAATTAATTGCCTGTAGCCACAATTGAGAAACTAGGAAAAATCGCGACATTCGATATTATGCTTCTTAAGCTTAATTCTGGCAAGAAACTCTGAAATGATGGCCCCTGTTTTAATAAAATGTATGCAGCACCTTGTAATTGCAAATCAACCTTATTAAATTTAGTAAATAAATTTATTAAATAGATAAAATCTGCTTTCCACACTTGATCAAATCTTCTTTTAAAATTAAAACCACGATCTGGTTTAATGAGAACCACTATCATAGAACCTCATGGACCCCCAAATTATTTATTCACTGACGTGGACCACTTGCAATTCGTTACCGACCCCCTGGGGGTCGATATACTGATTTAAACTGATCACTGATTTAAACCATTATCAATCTTACAAGGAGTGGGCACGACTAAGGAAATTAATTCATTTGGGATCGAGACTTGGTGTAATAGTAGTACTCCTTTAGGGTGTTCACCCCTCAATATAATTCCGCCGAATGGCCAATCAATTCGGAGAAATCAGCCTTTGAAATTCATGCTTAGCTTTTATACAATTAAATTTTTATTTTCCTCAACGAGTTAGTAGGTTGATTGGTAAATCGTCTGCTTTGCGCGAGGTCTGGGTTCGATTCCACGCGATCAACATTTTTTCTTTAATTCATTTAATTATTTTTTAAATTAAATAAATTTATTTATGAAAGGTTTATTAAATATTAAATATTTTTTAAAATTATTTTGTATTTTATAAAGTAAAAAAATTACTGTAATTATATAAATAATTATATTAAATTTTATAAATATGTTTTATATTAATAAAATAATATTTATAATAAAATATATAAGTATTAGATGATATTTTACAAAAAAAATTAGTTACAAATAGTTTTATAATGTGAATACAATATACTATAAATAAAATATTATATGTAATATAAAATTTATAAAATATATTATTATTAAATTGATTATTTTATAATTTTATGAAATATTTAATAAGTCCTTTTATGACAATCCCCCATGTCGTGAAAATTTATTTAATTTCAAAAAGTTTATTTAAATAATTTTAATAAATTTATTTAAATAATTTTAATAAATTTATTTAAATAATTTTAATAAATTTATTTAAATAATTTTAATAAATTTATTTAAATAATTTTAATAAATTTATTTAAATAATTTCTATAATAAATTAATAATAGTTTTTCAATAATAAATCATGACTTAAATAATAATAAGTAATAATTTTAATAAAAAACACTTTTAATAATAAATTAATGATATTTTTAATAATAAATTCATTATATTTCTTATTAATACTAATGCTTAACTATAATTAATTAATCCTAATAAATAGCAATTAATAATTAATTATACTAAATAGTAATTAATAATTAATTATATTAAATTGTATTTAATTAGTTAATTTTAATAAATAATTTACTAATTTTAATTATTAATAATTTTCATTAATAATTATTTTAAATATTTTTATTTAATAATTATTTTAAATATTTCTAATTATTAGTAATTTTAAGTATTTTAATAATAGTTTTAAATAATTTTACTAGTAAATAATTTAAGTTATATATTTTTAATTTTTTTTTTACTTTATAAAATACAAAATAACTACAAAAATATTTAATATTTAATAAACCTTTCATAAATAAATTTAATTAAAAAATAATTAAATGAATTGAAGACAAAAATGTTGATCGCGTGGAATCGAACCTAGACCTCACGCATAATAAGCAGACGATTTACCAATCAAGTTACGAACTCGTTGCGGAAAATAAAAATTTAATTGTATAAAACCTAAGCATGAATTTCGAAGGTTGATTTTTCCTAATTGACTGGCCACTCGGCGGAATTACATTGAGGGGTGAACACCCTAAAAGAGTACTACTATTACAACCAAGTCTCGATCCCAAAAGAATTTCCTTTGTCGTGCCCTCCCCTTGTTAGATAATGCTCCAGGACACCCAAAATCTGTGCTTCTTTTTGTCAATATTACCTGCTTTATTCAGCCCATGGATTAAATTGTGATAACTACGTTTGAGCGATATTATATGAGGTAATTAATGACTATCAACTGACAGGGAAGATGGGCCAACATTGTAACAGATTTTGGGAAGACTTATTACCTGTGGTACGCATTAAACAAAATTGGGTACTCGTGGATTGAAAGCAGGAAGTGAGGTTAGTGGGAGGAGGTTGGAACAATTCCTTTAACTTTGGGCGAAGAAATGCATAAATACCGCCCTGAACAATCACGTTATCTCTAAAAGAAACAGTAATATACCGTATATTTCTGAATATTAGCCGAGGGAGCGTTGTTTCATCAAACATTTACCTCAAATTCCAATATAGAGAAGTTGAACTGAATAGAAAATTCCTTTAATTTTCAAAAGTGTGTTATACGAGGGCCGAAATATTGCCAAGTGGACAAAACGGGTGGAATATTTTCCTATTAAATTACTGTTAAGTACAGGGGTGGACAACCCGCGGCTCGCCTTGAATAATTTTGCGGCCCGCGAGATTCATTACAACTTTACAAAATGCGATTATTTTGTGCTGTGTTTTTATTTTATTGTAGTTTTTTGTAACAAATATATCCCATAATTGTTCTCTTACATTATTTTGCTTCTATTTTATATATCTTAGAAGTGAGCAGTATTACATTAGAACGACCCCGCAGCATCACACTTTTATTCCTGTAACTTCATCCCACTGCTTATTTTTAGAGCTAGGCATATTTTATCATTGCATTATTATTATTAAATTATCTATGTTTGTTTGCATGAAAAACAATAATAATAGTTCATTCTGTTTTAAATTTTCACTCCAATAAATGTTTGTAATGGTTTCAAATTTAATATAAAAAAAATATTTTATATGTGGCCCGAGGGGTTATAATGTTTTTTCGAAGTGCCCGTAAGATCATTTGGATTGGGCACACTTTTCCCATTCATTTGTTATCTTGTACGCTGTGTTAGTCTTACTTTTAATATCATTTTTTTTTAATTTCGAAAATGAGCCGGAAGAGAAATTATACATGTTAAGTGATCGTCGACCTATGTTTCATGCTTTGGAGGAAAAACTCGCCGCATGATGAACATGCATTCAGTCATCCAAATGAACGAATGCAAATTTCAAAGACCTTTTCGGACTCTGGTACTAACTTCAAGAATTAATGTGACTTTCATTTCTTTTTTTTAAAAAAAATTACTCCAAAAATTAAGATCGCTTGCTCATGAGTAACTAAAAATGCTTTTTTTAAGAATGTTTTTTTTCCTTTTCTAAACTACATTTTGTTTTAGATTAACGTATCCGTATACTTTACTTTAGCTGTAGAAAAAGTTCCAAAAATTATTGGATTATACCCGAAAGTATATGGTAATTTTGCTTACTAATTATTGCATATTTTTTATTCGAAAACCATCTTAAAATCTATTTTTTATGTTTCTTGTGACGTATTTTAAGGATCTCGTTCCAAATGTAATTTGATACCTCGCGACTTTACCAAATATTTTACTAATCATTTGTTGCATATTTTAGTTCTTTGACTATTTTCATTTTTTTTTCTGGTTAAAAAAACAGAAAATCATGAAAGTTACTGTAAGATGATATTATTTAAGTTTTATGTATTTAACTTTTTTTTTTAAAAAAAACAATACGATCATAATTTTTCTGCTTACAGTAAATGTGACGTATAATGTTTTGAAATTTTTTAACGACAGTTTTTATTTTGTACTCGTCATTTGTTTTATTGCACAATTGATATTTATAAAACGTTGAAAAAGCGTATCCTAGAGTATATTACGCCATCATTAAAGAGGTAACAATCTAAAAGACATCAGTTTTTTTCAAAAAAAAAAAAAAAAAAATATAGTTAAGTAGATAATTTTGTTGTTGATAAAATTTACTTTGCGTTACAACGCATAATGTTACCTGAATATCTATGTATCTAATTGAAACAGTATTTTACTTGACTTTAATGAAAAAAATTAATTAATGGTAAAGGAAACGAGATGGGAAAAAGATCATTAATTTTTGAGAACAAATACATTTAACTCATTAACTAACGAGTAATCCGGTATTATTTTAACTTTTTGTTAATGATTTCTATCCGAGAGACAAACAATGCTTCTATATTTGGTACGTTATTGATTTTCTAGAATTTTCCTTCATTGTGGGTCGTTCTAGAAGGCACGCGTCTGTCCGCTGTCTCAAATTTGTGAACGTAACAACGATAATCATTTGGAATGTTTTATTATAGCTCTGAAGTCTAATCGGTTGTATTTATTCGATTGCAATAAAATTATATGAAATCTTTTTTTTTTAGATAAAGTTTTTTGTTAGCTGTTTTTCCCTCGATTAATAAAAGTACAGGGAAAATCGCTAACACGAAACTGAAGGTAATGAAATATTTTTTCGTGTTAAAGGATATTACATGAAAAAAAAATTTACTAGGGAATATTTTATTTACGGTATTTTATAAAAATCACACTGAAACTAAAACATTCGCAAGACCTTGATGAAATTAAATACAAAATTTTCAAGTTCTATGAAAAACAAAGCATTTATTGATTTTTTGGAAAATGATCCGATATTTTTCTTTGCATTGACTTTTTTAACACCAAATTGTTCGATGTCGTCCATTTTGTTATTCATATCACCATTTGAATGTGCGTCTAAATATCTGCGCATACTTTTCATAATGTTCATTCAATATAATGTTCCTCATTTCAGATGATATCGGAACGGGAACAGCAGTCATTTCATTTTTGTCGTCGGAATCCGTATCAATGATATTTTTGAGCATTGAACAAATTCCAAAATGTCTGCATCTGCCATAATTGGGTCTGTACGCGCATCATCATCGATTGCAACGAATTCTTCCGATGATACTGTAGGACAATCCAATAATACAGAAACTTTTTCAAACATCCTTCTTGAATCTCGCCTATGCAGTTAGGGTTTTCCGTATTTTGTTCATTCTCAGAAGGGAAATATTTTCGCGTTAGGCGATTTTCGTTTCGTGTTAAGAGAAAAAGCATGAAAATACATGTAAGTTTGTCGGGACCATTGTGTTACTTCGTGTTAACCGATATTTCGTCTTAAGCGTTTTCGCGTTAAACGTATTTCTCTGCATTTTAGAAATATGAAAATCCAAGCCTGGATGAGAGAATGATGAAATTCTTTTACCAGTCAAAAGGGGGGATAAGAAACCAACTAAAACAATGTTATTTCTCATGCTTATTATTGTTATACAGTTCAGTAAATGCAATGATCAGGAATTTCGAGACATAGCGATAAGATGCTTTACAGTAAGATATTATTAACTTATATTCTAATTTGTGTCATAAGAAGTAGTTTTAAACTAAAATTCATTATCATGCTTTATGAATACATAAGGTGACCAACCGTCCTCCTTTTATAAGTTCTGTCCTTCCTCGAAAAGTGTCCTCCTTTTCATTATTTTAAAACTGATCTGTTAATCTCTGTATTCAGAGATGAATCAAACATGCTTCCAAAATGTCGAAGAAGGCTCTGAAACAAATATCACTGGAAATAATAGTTTTCAATGGTATTTTTTGACATTGTCGCAAGTAAATAGGGCAGATATAGAAAACTGCGTTGAGTTTTTATCGAAAGAAATGCCTGATATTAAAATCGATGACAATTGTCTGTTTGAAGTAGAAAGAAGACTGAATATGTATTTAATTTCAAATAAATTAGAACAATTGGAAAATCAACATGCTGAGACATTGGTAAAAGATGTGTGAAATTACTTAAACCATTTCAAAAATGAACACATTCCATATGAAAATATAATTATTCTTCTTGAATTTACGTTGTGCTGCCCTGGAATTAATGCAACAGTTGAAATAGTTTTTTTTTTCAGTTGGTAATGATTTTTGTGAAGTGACTAGTGAGAAATCACACAAAATTGAATGTTAATATTTTAGCTACAGTGTGTGCTTACCGTAAAATTCAGTATGAAGGATGTTTTTTGCCCGAACTTTCCGATATATTGGAAAATGATATGTTAACAAAAAAAGTTCATTCAATGAAAGAATACTCGTTTAAGATAATAATTAAAAAGAATTTAATCGTAATTAGCGTATTTTTGTTTGAATTAATAAAACGTTTCACATATATTTAAGCTGTCATTTTTTCTTAAATTTTTCGTCCTTTTCATTGTAAAAAAAAATGGTCACCTTAGTATATAGGGTCAATGGAAATTTGTTTTCCTTCAGAATTTAAAAACCTACCTATACGAAAAAGATATTTTCCGATAGATAAAGGGAAAAATAAAATTAAAAAAATTAATTTTTAAGTACTGTCACAAAAGGAATGGAAGTTGTAAGTATTTGAGCTATTTTTTATGGTAAAATATTGAAGTAATTTAACAAAAATTACGTTGACGAAAAATATGCAATTTAGTTCTTTTTAACATTTATTGAGATGAGAGGACTCCTACTAAATAGTTACAAGAAAAAACATAAGATACATTCAACAGCTTCTTAAAGATTAAATTTGTTAAAAGCCTATTTTTGAAATGGCAGTGCATGATAAAGCGAAAGACTGAAAAAAGCTTGAATCGGACTCACCTCGACGGTGCGAGAAGAGAAAGCTGGGGTTATAAAATGTTGCAATGTACTTTGTGTTATATTAACTATTCAGTAATCATTAATTATCATAGCTTTTAGTTATTTACATGGTAGAAAAATAACTTTATTCAATTCCTACGATTAGCTCACACTCTATATATTTATTTATCTTCGTGCAATTTTCAATCGTTAATAAAATACGTTTTAAAGCGCTCAATTGAGCTGAAATTTTACATACATGATTATTTTGGATGACAATACAGTAATTTAATTATAATTAATAAAAATTAATTTATTAAAACTAATTATTCAATATACAAGTACTGCCACGTTGGTATTTTTGGCGACTTGGGTCAAAACTTGAAAAGGTTCTTTTTCTCACGTTTTAAAGCATCCAGTTGAACTGAAATTTTATGTACACGATTGTTTTGGATGACAATACGATACTTTAATGATAATTAATAAAAATTAATTACCACTTATTGTTGTGATTCTGTCATATGTATATACGTATTTATATTAATTGTATCTATTTAATAAAAAGTAGCTTAAATAAAATGTTTCTTTGTTGTTCTAAGTAGGAATTGACTTAATTTTTTTTATATATATTACTCTTGTTTTTAGACTAAAATCATCTAACTAAAAAATTAAAGTCCCCTCCCATTTTTTTTTCGAAAATTCAACCCTTTGTGGCAATATTAAATTTTAAAATTATTTTTTGTTATCTCCCCCTATACAACATCTTTTGCGTATAGGTAGGATATATAGTTGCCTCTTGTTATATATCCGGTCGCTCTACAACATATCTAGGCCGCGGGAGCCGTGTGGGTATCGGATCGAGGCTTGCCTTGTCACCAATTTGAGCCCAGTACCACTAAAGACCCGCCGTGTTATCTAAAGACCGAGTCGTTAAATCTGTCGAGAGCTGAAACTTCCTCCCGTTGGTGTGGTGTGGTAGTTAGCAGAGGGGGTGTCAGCTCAGGTGTCGTCCACGTCACTTGACCATGGTTTAAAATTACGTGGTCCGTCGCCAAAAGCCCTCGTGTAGCTGAACAGTGCGAAGTTAATATTCAATCAATCGAGAGTAGTTTTCAAATATGAATCAATACAGTGTATTCAGGAAAAGCTTTACACCAGGGGTGGGCATTAAGTTGATCGCAATCGACCGGTGGACTGCCAAGACATTTTGGGGGGATCGCCTTTACTAAAAACTAAGACGCGCATGCTGGAAGAAATGTATCTGTGGAACACCGTTGTTAACGAGGCTGGGTGGACTGCAACATCTTGAAAAAGTCAGAAGTAGTCCATACCCTGAAAAACTGCCCAACCCTGCTTTACACCATAGCATATTCTTGCCAATCGAATTTCTTTTTGGATTGTACAGAGTGTTTTTTTTTCCAGGTATAGAAGTTTAAGTTGGCATTACTTTCCAAGAGGGCGACCGATTTAACAGCTGTCAAGTGATTTATTCTCAGTTTGGTTTGGCAATTCATCATGAATAGACTCACGCCTGAACAACGCTTTCAAGTTGTGCAATTTTATTTCCAAAATAATGGTCGCGATTTTCATAAGCGAATTTTGTTTAGCGAGGAAGCGCACTTCTGGTGGAATGGCTACGTCAACAAACAAAACTGCCGCATTTGAAGTGAAGCTAATCCACAAGTGTTTGTCGAAACACCGTTACATCCAGAAAAACTGACTGTTTGGTGCGCTTTATGGGCTGGTGGAATCCTTCTTCAAAAACGATGAAGGCCACAACGTTCCAGTCAATGGTGATCGGTATAGAGCCATGATTACTAACTTTTTCATTCCAGAATTGAACAATCATGATGTCCAGGAGCTGTGGTTCCAACAAGACGGCGCAACATGTCACACAGCTCGTGCTGCCACAATCGATTGATTGAAAGACACGTTGGGTGACCGCCTAATTTCACGTTTTGGACCTGTGAATTGGCCTCCAAGATCTTGTGATTTAACACCGCTAGACTATTTTCTGTGAGGCTATGTAAAGTCATTGGTTTATGCGGATAAGCCACAAACGCTTGACCACTTGGAAGACAACTTTCGCCGTGTTATTGCCGATATACGGCCACAAATGTTGGAAAAAGTCATCGAAAATTGGACGTCCAGATTGGACTACATCCGAGCCAGCCGTGGCAGTCCTATGCCAGAAATCATATTTAAAATGTAATGCCACAAGATTATCTTTCGAATAAAAAAAATTCATGTCAATCGAATAATACATCGTTGTTTTATTGCAATTTAAAGTTTTTAAGCCTCTAAAAAACACCCTATACAATATACGAAAAATACATGAAATCGAATTTAATCAAAAGATAAACAAAAAGGTTCTAAAGGTTCCTCTAAAAAAAAACACCCTTTATTATCAGTATTTGATGAGTGATATTAATTTAATATGAACTTATATTTGTTTGTTAATTAAATGTAAATTTTTTCATCTCAAATGACATATTAAAGTCTTTTTAAAGTTATACTTATTAAATTCTGTGCTTACGTTTACTTTAATCGGGTGGCAGATGCCCCCATTTTTTTTTTTTTTTTTTTTTTTTTTTTTTTTTGCCACTTATTCAGGGTTTTGTCTTTTAGTGGTTTCTTTGAGATGGGATTAATATTTTTATTCGTTGGAATTGTTACTGTAGCAAATGTTTTTAACAAACAATTTTGTTGCTCTTCGAGGGATCTCGTGGAGTTTCCTGCTTACGTTATTGATATTTTAATTCCGTTGAAGACCGTCGTGTGTAGCATAAGGAGATAGCAGCACATTTAATCCAGTTAGCTTTCCAAATCTTCTTGTTTGGTTAACGGCTTAGACGTTTTCATCATCCCTTGGCCCCGTTTTTTAAAAACGTCAGTTTTTATCCAATAAAGCATCAAATAGTACTTGGGTCAGTGGCGCACACAAGGAGGGGTGGGTCCTGGGGGTCCGGACCCCCCCAAAGCCCTTGATTTTTTTTTCAGATTGATCATAATTCTAAATATATAGTAAGTAAATTTTAATTAATTACTTGTTATTAATGATTAATTTTATTAATTAATGCCAATTATTTATTCAAAAATTAGTTTTTTACAGTGTTTTGTTCCCGAAAATCGACAAAATCTAAAGGAGCATGATACAAGAATAGTGAACTTTCGACCCCCCTCCTCCCTTGAAAAATTCCTGTGTGCGCCACTGACTTGGGTGTATTTATGTTGAGCTTTAATTTTCTTCCTTCTTATCTGAAAGGGAAAAAAATAGTTACTGATGATAAATTAAGTATGATACTGTTCTTTGAAAATATGAAATTTTCAACATTTCTGATTAAAACCTTTGAAAAAGACACAGTGGGCATACTCATTCAAAGATGTGTCGCTGTATGATTTAGATCAGGGGTGGGCACACTTTTACATGGCACGGTCTACTTTTAATTTTTTAAAGGTGCTGTGGTCCACCCGTATACGTGGGTGTGATGAGCAAACAAAAAAGCTCAACAATATTTATATTATAACAATAATGAACGCAGAATATGTGTACTTACCTACATAACTACAGTAGAAAAACTTACTCTTTTAAAGCTACGTTTGAAGTAAACGCAAAATACAAGCATAATAATTATACCCATAAATTTAATAACATCAAATGTTGCATTTTCAAACAATTCACAATGCATCAAAAAATAAATAATTTTCACTTAAAATTAGTTCTCGTAGCTATAGTCTCAGTAGAAGACTTCGTCTTCATATTATCCGCCCCAATCTTGAATACCTCGGTATATTATTACTAACTGCTAATCTTGTACTGGATTCTAAGTGATCGTCTGTGAAACAAGAGTGATACGTTGTCTTTTCTTAAATATATTCTTCGTTGAAAAAATTAGATTCACACAAATAGGTAGAGCGAAAGAACGATGTAAAATGAATTACAGCTTTTTTTAAAATCGGGGTACTTTAATTCGTCTATTAGATTCCAAAAGTTATTCCTTACAGATTACGTCCTTTTGAAGGAGCTTCGTTTTCCTCGAGAAGTAAAGAGAACATATTTTTAGTTATATTTTTCACATCAACATTGTCAAATGGGTAACCCATGAATGCAACTTTTGATTCTAGTCTAGTAAATTCTTGAAAACATCTCTCAAATTTGGGCTGCAGTTTTATTCACCGTGTCTCTTTTAATCACGGGTGTTTCCATTATCTTCATAGCCACCTATGTTTAGTTTAGTATTCGCGTTTAACGTTTTATGGGAAGGCGGTCACCCCAAAATGTCTTAACGGTCCACCGGTCGATTGCGATCGACTTAATGCCCACCCCGGATTTAAATCAACGGTAGCCAAACCGTCGACCGCGATCTACTAGTTAACGCTCCTGTTGGCTTTTTGAAGAGATCGATGCTGAAGAATTCTTTACTTGTGTCATGGAGCATTTTGATTTTCAAGACAATGAATAAGTGGAGTTTGTACTGATTGATTTTTAAAATGATTTATGTGTAAAATCACTTTTTTTCAGATTCTGAAAATATTTGGCTTTTTGGTTCAAAAGAAAAATACCAATTTTTTTTGCTGGCTAGTCTCAAAGTGTGTAGACAATGTTCAGCTCATCATATCTATGCAAATTTTTTTTTTTGTCCAGTATAAAATTTATTGAAACTAGGAACACTTGAATAACTATTTTCGAATGGCAATCACTACCTACTCTCCCGATATTAAAATACTTGTTGATAACAAACAAAAGAAAAATAAAGAGTTCTTTCCTTCTCATTAAAATTAATAAGTCCGATAAAAAAAATCCGCTTTTGCATTTGTTATTTATTACTAACTACCCTTCAATTTCTTTCTTACGTACTATTCACTTTCAGTTTCTTTTTGATATATACAGTTTAATTTAAACGGATTTCATATCTTTATATATAAAAATCTTCTGTGCGTGTGTATGTGACTAAACTCCTCTTAAACGGCTGGACCGATTTTGATGAATTTTTTTTTGTGGGTTCAAGTGGATTCGAGAATGGTTTAAATTCACAATTCGGTCCAATATCGCAATTAGTTAAAATGATATTAATTAAAAACATTAAAAATATTCAGCTCAATATTCACCTGCATTGTTGCAACAACGTTATTGTTAAAAAAATTGTTGGCGTCGAAAATCGATTTTCAGCCAAACTGGCCAAAACGGGTTTTTATTGTTACAAAAATGCAGAGGAATCATGCTTTTTAGCGTTTTTAATTAATATCTTTTCAAATAATCTTTATATATGCAATTCTTCTGTGCGTGTGTATGTGACTGATTCCTCCTAAACGGCTGGACCAATTTGGATGATATTTTTTGTGTGGATTCAAGTGGATTTGAGAATGATTTAGATTCACAATTCGGTCTGATATCGCAATCAGTTAAAAATGCGCCAAAATTATGTAAAGGCGCGTGATTGTTCAAAATCGTGGGCAATATTCTTGAGGCCACAATTTTGAGCGGCAAACTTCAAGGTGAAGTTGTACTTCTACCACAGATTCTTTCAGACTCACCTACCGATTCAAATGTTTGCAATTTCCATTTCACTTGGTATATGCTATGACCATTAATAAGTCACAAGGTCAAACAAGGACAATTTGTGGCTTAGATTTAGAAAACCCTTGCTTTTCACACAGCCAATTATATGTTGTGACGAATCTGTACGGAACAATTTCACTAATCTTCGTAGGCGTCTTTTGGGAGAATATAAATTCGCGTATATTTCCAATCAACTCCAAAAAGATGAACGGGATATGCAAAGTAGATAGGGTATTTAAGACGAGCGTTGTAAGCTAGCAGTCATGATGAGTAAGGCTATTGAGCCAGCAACAGTAACCTCAATCTTAGAGGATTCCAGGATATTAAGATAGTGAAGACGTAGTGCTGCTATTCTACTGAAGAACGAGAAAGCTGATATAACCGGCGGTAACTATAATTTATGTACGCTTAAATTAAGCGTTAGTTTAGTCAAGTTAGTTAAAGTTAATGAAAGTTAATAATTCGAGTACGTGTATTTCTCGAACCTCTTATTTCGGTAGACATTACTTGATCTTGAGCATAATCATTAATTAATTGCATAATTCGTAGTTTAATTTAATATAAAAGATAAATCCCTTTATTTGACGTAACATAGAAATATTATATGTTATTAGAGAGAGGGTTTTTTTGAGACTTGAAATAATATATAAATAATTATTATTATACAAAATGGTTCTTGGTGGATCTTTGCCTCAAATTAATCTTGGTGTCCAGGGTGAGACCCAGGGGGGTCTCCACAATGTTGCATGTCCGAAGTCTGGCAAACCATCCCATTTGTTTGCTTATACCCCTCAAGGATTAACCAAAAACATTGTACATTCAATGGCAAAATTAAACGATAAATTTATTTTTCGTGCATTAAAAAGATATATCTGTTATGAAAATAGCTCGAGTTTTATATATCTTTTTTACCCTTTAATCAAAACAAGTTTAAGTTTCTATTCAGAATAGGGTCTATATTCAATGTAGTTCATAGTAAATACATACTCACACGCAGTCGATAGGTCGAATTGTGGTAACTGTGCATGTGATGATGTCAGGTATTGTAATATATAACTTTCTTTATAAAAAATTTCATCAAAACGGCCCAGATTGTTACAACTTATTTAAAGAAAGTCTGTAATTTTCGGATTTAAGACGTCTGTCGGGACCGCTAGTTTTCCATAGAAATGGGCAAGTTTAAATAAATGACAAATGTAAGATTTTAAAAAAGTTATTAGTACTTATATTGAGTAGCTCAAAGTAGGATTTAAAAACGGTACGGTAGTTCACACACACAGAAGCTTCATAAGTTTGGCGACCACTGATTTAGATCGAATTCTCCGGGTTGTCACCGAAAACATTGTAAATCAGGCATTTCCCTTCAGTAGATCACTTAATGCTTCCAGAAAGAACAATCTGCTTGAAAAAAAATGCAGCTCCGTATTGTTACTTCTTGCGTGTATAGAGGTAATAATAATTTTTTTTTCTCCACTGGCAATTTGCCTTTTCGGTCCAATTGGTGCTGGCGATGGTGTTATAGTCATAAAGTGGCGATTCGTGTTAGTGAATGATTTTATGCATGTCCTTGAAGTGGCTTATGATTTTGCTTATCGTTCATTTGGAACTGATGGAACACTTTACTTCTTACCAGAGCTGCCCCCGGGATTCATATTATCCAACTTTAGAAACATATTTGACTGTAAATGCTTGGAAGGTAAAATCAACTCATGGAAAATGTTAAATAGCTTTGAAATGTGCTAGGAAATCACAATATTTATAAACCTGATAATCAGTTAGTCGATCGCCCTCTGTTATTTCATCGTTAGTTCGGATAATAATTCCTGTTATTAGAAGTAGTAGTTGAAAAGAAAAAAATCGTTTGGATATGAAAAGTATAATTTAGTTACTAGAATTAGAAGTATTCTTTTTCTGTATTGCAACTGTTGAATTGTGTGTGTGTGATATTTTTTCTCTCGTTTGCTGAATACTTATTATTTTATTAACTTGCATCATTTTCATAAATTTCTAGGTCTTCAATTATTTCACTCGGTTTTTAAATTTTATAATAATTTAGTATGATGTGGTTTGTAAGAGTGTTTTTTTCTTTAGTCATTAAATTTATTATTTTTTTTGATTGATTTTTTATTTTAATGAATTTATTTGTGAAAGATAAAATTATTAAAATAGCGTAATTTTGTTATTTTAAAACATTGTAATTTATATACCTTTTGTTAGTGTTTTAGTTTTCATCTTTTAATAAAACTTTTCATTTATCATTGAGTGACGTGCAGTAATAGTTAAATTCTTTATAGTTCTGTAATTTTTTTTTCTAGATAACTGATCAAATTTTAAAAAAGACAGTGGTTTTCCGTGCAATGATTCAGCGATTGTTAGAATTTCTGTTGATCAAAGAAGGCGAATTTTAAAAAAAATGAATCGTTTAGATAATTTTTATTTTTATTTTGTCATCATCAATATTCGGAAATGCTCTTTAGACTATTGTCGTGGGACATAATGTGTACGCTAGTACAATTTCGAAATAATAAAATTTTTGAAATTATTTTTTTCCTAGTAATTGCAACATTGTATTGCATCAAAGGGCTAAATTCCTGTGACGTCATAGCCACACGATAACTGCAATCACGAGTTTCCAGCCCATCAATTCATGCACTGTTGCCACATTTTGCTTTTTTGCTGAAACTTTCTTTTAAAAAAATGTACGTACTAGTCAACAATAATAAAGCACGTGGGTAAACAAAATGCAATTGATCGGAAAATACACGTATGATACAATAATTTTTTTAAAAAATGTGCAAAACTTTTTTAAGGATTTTAGTAATACTTAAAACATTTTAATTAAATTATCAAAATTGAAATTTTATCGAAATTTTACAAGCAGAACAACAAATAAGACTAGTGGCAGCTTTAAATTCAATATAGAGCACGTGAATGTATTTATCTTGGGACCATCATGAATTTAGTCCCCTGCATAGATATTTTATGTATTCAGTTATTTAAACGATTTAATTTTTTGCTTTAATAAAACTTTTATATTATTTCATAACCAATGTGTTAACAATACCGAAAAAAACTTATTAAATCCTACTTTGAGTTTCTAATATCTTTAATTCGCGAATAAGAATAACTTTAATGTAATACGTCCTTGCTTGATTCTCAACAAGTTTGCCGACCTAAAATAATCCGTCTATTTCTTCCCAACCGCGAAAGTAACAACTCTATAGACTCTTATATCCATATTTGCATGTTTCTGCCTTCTGGTAAAGTTTTGCGTCCGATAATTTAAGCGATCGATTACGAGTTTTCCCTTAACTATCGATTTCATCTGCTGGTGAACTGAATTACCCTGAAGGCAGGCCATCTGATAAACTATGCTTAACTTTCAGACTTCCTATGCACACTTGTAGGACCGTCTGACATAAGTTTTTCTTTAAAAGATACGTGAGCTCCAGACACAATGGATGTTAACAATCCGTGAAGCCTTTCTGAGAAACTTCTTTGACAGGCTTCTTCTATAATGTAATGATCCGAACCAGCTGTCCCGAATAGTATTTATTTTTGATCAGATAACGTTCGTACTCTCCGTCCCTTTCTTTGTTCAAGGACGATTGGTTTCATCAGACTTAGAAATCGGAGATCGACGGTTGCTGCTTGCTGAAGCGTGTCTGTTGGTCAGCCGAATTCGATTTGGAGTCATATTTCTCAAGTTGTGCCTGTCTATCTCATCGAACTTTTCCTTATCCTTATATTTGAAAGTAGATTTGCATAGATTTCTCGTCCATTCTCAGATCTCCAGCAAGGAATCGATCATTCTTCGGAGTGTACAAAAACTTGCCACATCTACCATTCGAATGCCCAGAACATTGAATCTTTGGGTTGTTTTTATGTAATTGCATTCGAATGATTTTTGGAATATTTTCCAAGACTTGCCTTCTTTTTCGATTTCGTTGCTCGGACTGTCAACCCTCAACTTTTGGCTTAGTGAAACCTCATTAAGTGCAGAAGTTCTACCGTTTTCTGTAAAGGTAAAAAAGTGCAAGTAATACAGAATGTATGAAACACAATGCATACTATGATCTCATGCTTGAACGTCTGAAGGCATAGACCAACTGGACACGGTATCAGGGCCTCTTCCTCGGGGTGTCTTGACCCGTTCTCGACTCGACCTCAATAAGATCATGATCCGAACAATTTTTAATCATCAAATATTACTCCTGGAAGAGGGAATGTCTCACTTTATGCCAGCTAGCAACAATGGCACGACTGCGTTATTTTCATGTCCGTCATCCGTGCCTAGCCCTAACACCACACGCCATCGTAATACATGTAGTTGAAAAGCGGCAGTCGGTCGAGTCAGTTTGTGCCTAAGTTTGCAAGATTGAGTCACGCACATTTGTTACCATATACTGTTTGTACGAGTATTTAACAATGTATGGTATATACTGTCTAATTAAAAGGGTCGCAGGTGGGGCCTGTTTTTGTATAGGGGCCTAGGACCTCAAGAAGTCTTAAGACGGCAATGATCTCATGCCATCTTTATAGTGGAGAATAAATCCCTCGTCTGTAAAAGTCCTTTGATTTATGGATAGAAATTTTTACATTAATCAAGAGCAGGGGTGAGCAGACTTTTCCAGGGTACGGTTTGCTTCTAATTTTTCAAGGTTTTGCGGTGCATTCCTTGGCGTAGGTGCCGTGAGCGAAAAAAGGAAGATTAACTGTATAATTGATACTGAGTATGTACTTACCTACGCAACTACAATAATAATAGAAAAAAAACTTACTCATTTAATACCACGTTTAAAGCAAAACGCAAAATACAACTATATTTAATAGCCACACATATGATAATATCAAATGATGAATTTATCATTAAACATTTCAAAATGCATTTAAAAAAATCATATTAGTCTATAGCTTTCGTAGTTAGTCAGTAGAAAACTTAGTCTGCATATACTGTCCGCCATTCTTGAATATCTCGGTGTATAATTATTAACGACTAATCATCAAGCGGTCACCGCAAAATGTCTTAATGGTCCACTTGTCGATCGCGACTCCTGATCAAGAGCGTCAAAATTTTTTCCATTGGGAAAAATTGGCCAACTCTCGAAGCAGGTGATAGTTAGTAGGCATAAGTCTGACAATTATAGAGGGTGAAGTAAAACCCCTCCCAACTAGATCCCGTGTTTTTTTTGACAAGTGATGGCAGTGGCATAGTCACATAGTTGTAATCACGTGTTTCAGCCAATCAGTTCATCCATTTCGCTGTTGCCAGTTTTTGCTTTTTGAAGAAACTTCTTTAGAAAGAACACATTTGTCAATAATAACGCACTTAAGTAAAAAAAAAAAAAAAAATGAATTTTTTGTATAAAAGTACACGTATAATCTAAGATTCCTTTTTAATACTTTGAATAACGATTCGAAAAGTAACGATATCTTGAATATCGTTACCAAATTATCTTATTTGAAATTTTATCTATATTTTACAACTAGAACATTAAGTAGAAGTCTCTTAATTCATTGGAGAACACGTCATTGCATTTATCGTAGGACTGTCATGAATTTAGCCCATTATCGTCCCACAGTCTGTCACATAGCATGGTAAATTAAAGAGATATGAAATGGAAAAGTTATATTGCAAATTTTGTATGGACATTCTAATGACAGCCACATGACTAATTTTAAAGTGAGAAGGAAAGATTGTATATTCCACACGCCGAACGATCTTTGATCTTATCGCGTTTTCTTTTTCAGGTTGATGATACTTACTAAACATGACTGAGAAGAACAGATTTCTGTTAATGTTTTGTACGATACAAGTCATTTGGGACTTGAATATTTTTGTACACTGATTAGGTTCTATTTGCTTCTTCGAATCTTTTACAACAAAGTTAGATGGAAAAGTGCATTTTTTTTTTCAGATTATATGAAGTGTATCCGTGACGTTGTGATAAGATCTTCGTACTTTTTAAATATCGCCATCAATGCATAAAATCACGGCCTCATTATTTTGTCCCGATGAAAAGCCGAAGTCCTTATTTGCATACGTTTAATTATTCATGACTCCCATTCATTTTCAGCTGTCATAGCAACAGGATGCCATTTTCTTTTTTTTTCGCTCGCCATTTTCTTTCTATTCTAATGGGGGCATACTTAGAAACTCTCTCTTCCATTCTGTTCAGAAGAAATTAGAAGTCAAGCATTGAATTGAAAGTTTCACAGTATTGCATTTCAAATATCGAATTATTTATGTTTAGATTTTTTTTTGTATGTTCCCGCTCTTTTTTTGCTTTGTTTGTATTATATGTTCTATTTTGGTGCCATTGACATGGATTAAAAGCTGGTATTTAACAATGGCAATAAAGCTTGTTGAAAAGTACAGTTATAACATCTTTTTTAACCTCAGAAATGTAATTCATTAACGTGGTTTTCGTTTTGGAAAAGAGATGAGTTTCAAATTTTAATTAAATTGTTTAGTTTTTCTGGATCATTCAACCTATTTTAAATATAACCTTATTGTAAATTATTTCGTGAATCAGATTTTATGTAAAATTATTTATGGAAGGGGAACAAAGACAAGTTAAAAGGTAAGAAATAAACAATTCACCTTAGTTATCAGTTATTTATTACCGTACGAAGTTACCTATAGGACTTCATAGTCTCTCATACTTGATTAATCTATTTGCTTCAAAAAAATTTTTCCCTTTTGTGCTTTTCAACAATTTTATTTCATTATCTTTCCCCGTTTCATTTATTTTTTTATGCTAAAGGCACTTTATGGATGAGAAGTGCTTGTGATTTTTTTAGAACCCTTATCTTTTATCATGGAAGATTATAATGACTGTTAAATCCTTTCAAACTGCCCATTTTAAATTAAAATAAGATATAATAAATTTAAAAGTATTGTTTATAAGTTAAAAAGAAATACTTTGAAAATATATTATTAAAAATTAAAGTTGGTTGAAAAAGTCTGATCTTGGAAAATTTTTACATATGCAGAATGGGTGGAACAAGAATCCTAGCCAATTCGAGTGCAGCAAAGTAGTCCGTGTGTGTATATGAGAAGAACCTAGGATAGAAAAGTTAGGATTCATTGGTTTCTAGAGGAGCTTCTGTGATTGGCTAACCAAAACGGGCAGCTATTTTGCTTTTAAGTTGATTCTTCTGCTTAAGAATGACACGGGGCTTTCACATCGTTGCCGTCTTTTCCAAAAGTGTAATAAGAAATGCTGATTTTAATATTCGAATGTCGTAACTAGCCTCAAGAGCACGATTGACAATTGCAGCATTAATCAATGGAGACTTTAATATTACTCCCCCCAACATTTGAAAGGTTTGGAAGTGTTTTAAATTTGAATTTCATTAACATTATGTTTCACCATCAAATGTACTTCTAGACGACCTCGTTTCATTGATTCGTTCGAAAAGCATTTTCTGAACGAAAGATGAAACATTACATCGTAGACACTTGAGTGTTGAACTGAATTTTAAAATTCCATTTAATTCTGGTGAACTTTTTTCAGTCACCAAGGGACCAATATTTTAGATACCAAAAAATTGTACCTGGTCACTCTTTAAATGCCTGCTTTGATTAATAGTGAATTTGACCCCCTTTATCTACTGACGGTACTTTATAAGTACCACTCACTTTAAAATTACATAAAATAACCATTTTTACCAATAATCTGACGATAGCAGGAATATTCTTTGAAATCCACTCTTCCAAGATATATGGCAGCATGAGTTCTATGATGAGTATTTTAGCGGTGAAGGCGAATAGTTTTGTAGCAGAAACTGCGTTTTGAGCTGACGGCGTTTTCAGCAGATTGCGAAGATTATCATTTTTGTTCCGAAAAAATAGTTGATGTCAAAATGTGTCGTATTTTTTTAATATTAAGACCTTAGATAACGATTTGAATATTTATTTTAAGTGAACAGTGTACATACGTAATATTACAGTCGATTAATATACAGTCGATCTTTAATTAATTTGCTCTAACGGGTTAAATTTTCCGAAGTTGAGTATTTTTTTATGTATATCCCTTAATTTTTATTGTAGTGATTCAAAAAAAATATTGCTTGAAAAAAACTGCAGTAAATCATAATGCGGTAGATAAAGGGTTAATTGTCAAAAATGTGTCATAACAGTGTTAAATTTCTTCTATAGTTCGTATTGAATTATAATAAAACTCATTCAAAAATCAAAATATTTTTTTTAATCAGTCCAGTGATGTATTAGAGTAATTTATACGTAATCAAGAATTCAAGAAAGAACTGAAATAAAAGCAAATTAAGAATTTTATAACAGTTTGGAGACTGCTGATCTTTTTATCTGGATAATTATTTCTTCGTCGCTTGGCTTTCTTCTTGGCATATTTTTTGGATGAAGCGATTTTTCCACTTGACAGTGTCTGAAGAACAAATCGAGATTAACACAATGATTTTACTTTCTTACAGATGCTTTTCATTTTGTATACATATTTTGCTTGTTAACATTGTTTCGATTGGAGTTATGGACTAAATTTTGAGGTGTATTTTTCTCTCTTTAACACATTTTTATAAGTTTCACTTGTATGTAATAAAATCTTTGGACTCGATTTTTACCCACTTCAAAAGGTCAGATGAATTCAAAATTTTGCACACTTGTCAAGGACCGATGACAATACAATAATTTCAAAATTTTGTTCTATTGTACTGATAAGGATCGTCAAAAATAACAATTTTAAATATTTCTAGATTTAGCGACTAATTCATTATATCGTTTCCTGATTTGGCGACTAATTGCACATACCATTTCAAAATTTGGCGACTAATTCCATACTCCATTGCCAAATTTGGCGACGAATTGCAGATATGGCAACTAAAAGACCTTACCCTTTAAAAAGGTGCAACCCTAAAAATGAAAACGTTTGTTATTTATTCAAATAAAGCAAACAAAAAAAGTGTTCTTTTTGTGAGAAAGAGGGGAAAAAAAAGACTGGTGCATGTGAATAAAAATAGTTTATGTTCTAACTGCTAAATATTTTTTATTTTTATAAAGCAAATATGTTTAGAAGTGATGATACGAATTAACATTGTAACAATACGTTTAAAAGGTGATAATACGATTGACATTTTAATATTTCTTCATAACACACTTTTATTAGTTAGACCTGTATCTATAGAGACGGAATCTTTGAAATATAACGATACGGAACTCATCCGAGTCCCCGTAAACGGAGAAAATAAATACCGTGGAGACCCATTGATTAATATCCATTGAAGAGCAAGACTAATTCCAGCAGCCACATAATTCTGGCTCAAAATATCAAACTCAAGGATCAATTCAAGAAAAGATAAATGATAGTTTTAAAAACTAAAAAAACAGGCTTTTGTTGTAGGTCGAACTAAAAAATGAAAAATAAATTATGGTTTAAAGAAAACGCTTTTATACCACACACACAATGACATTAATTCTCTCGCTAATCCTTTTATTCTTATGTAAAGAATTATTTTTTTACTTTTTGGTTTGATTCACTATAAAAGCGTGTTTTTTAGGGTTTTTTTTAAACTATAATTTATTTGGAAGTTATTTTTAAATTCTCCTTTATTCTAGTATTACACAATAGACTAACTGGCCTATTTATAATGACCCATGGGCAATGATACGTGTCGTTTACTAGAATCCTAATATCACCTTAGGCATGTTGTGCAGACCAAAGGGAAGCGTTGCGCATTAATTGTAACTGGGTGGTACTGAGAGATTAAAATGTCAGCTCTCATGTATCATCCTCTTTACTCGATCGTGATTCAAAATTACTATGTGCGTTAGCAATAACCATAGAGCAGTGGTCTTGAAACTTATGAAGTTTCTTAATGAACGTACCGTTTTTACTGTGGGCTAACCAACCGAAAGTATTACTTACTTGCTTTCAAAAAACTCATTTGCTTATTGCGTATGAACATACGTTTCTGGTAAATATGGTACCATTTCTGGTACAGTTTTAAATAAACTACATAACAAAAGGAAATTGAAACTAAACTGCACCAAAACCAATCATAAAAAAAAAATTTTTTTTTACGTCAACTTCTTCTTAGGTCAACAAAGAAATTTTTTTTTTATTTTAGTTACTTTTTAGTAAATAATTACAAGTAATATAAATATGTATATACATATGATAGAATCACAATATTATATGGCAAAATCCTTTTTAAAATAACATTAAAAACTTTTTAACCACATTAAATTTGTAATTACATTTTTTAACAAAAGTTGAGACCATATAGAAAAGAATTTTAGCTTAAAACCACTGCAAAAGGAACGCTGACATCTATCTAACTAGCATATGATTATTTGGGTTAAGTTAAATCTTCATCACAAATTTAACAAAAGCTGTTTTATCCAATGGTGCTGCCATCTAGAGGAATAATCTCGGCTGAAATATATCTCTTAAGCTATAATTAATTAATTAAATTAAATTAATGAATTAATATTTGAAAAAAAAAAAAAAAACTGTATTAATATCAAGTGTCATCCACTACAAATTTAAAAAAAATGTATTTGAACTTGAGTTGATAAATAAAAAGTATTTTATTAACGATTGAAAATTTAAACAATATATATAAATAAATATAAATATATTTTGGGAGAGCACGTGTGAACTAAGAGTAGGAAATGAGCAAGTAATATAAAAAAAATTTTAAGTCAATTCCTACATAGGTCAACAAAGAAAATTTTTATTTTAGCTACTTTTTATTAAATAGTTACAATTAATACAAATATGTTTATACATATGACAGAATCGCAACATTAAGTGGCAATTAATTTTTATTCATTATCATTAAAGTATCGTATTGTCATCCAAAACAATCGTGTATAAAAAATTTCCGTTCAACTGAGTGCTTTAAAACGTGAGAAAAAAACCTTTTCCAAGTTTTGATACAAGTCGCCACAAATGATGCCAACGTGACTGTATTTGTAATTCTTTGAATAATTAGTTTTAATCAATTAATTTTCATTAATTATAATTAAATTATTGTATTGTCATCCGAAATAATCATGTACATAACATTTCAGCACAATTGAGCTCTTTAAAATGTATTTTATTAACGTTTGAAAATTTCACCAAGATAAATAAATAAATAAATGTATAGAGAGTGTGAGCTAATAGTAGGAATTGGAAAAGAAATCGAAGTGTATTTAGTAATAAGTAACAAATATAATAACATACCACTATCAGGCTAATTTTAATGAGAAAGATGGAACTCTTTTTTTTTTAAAATTTTTATCCGCAAATTTTTTCATGTTTGAGTGTAGGCCATTTGAATACAGTTTTCCAGCTCATCAGTTAGTCCGCTTCTGTACTTATTTTTAATAAATATACTGGAAAAAAAGAATTCTCACACAAATGTGGGGAGCTGAACATTGACTTCACTTTGAGACAAACCTGAACCAAAATTAGGTATTTTGTTTAGGAATAAGAAGCTAAGAATTTTCAGAGCTTTGAATGAAGCGATTTTAGTGATAATCATTTTGAAAATCAATCATTTCCAATTTCTCTACGTGATTTACCGAAAAATGTCATCGCTAGCTACCAGTAGGTCGCGATCGAGGGTTTGGCGTTCCCTGCCCTAGAGTAGAGTTAATTTAATCAAAAATAGCAAAGATGACATGTGCATATGAAATTGGTTCTTTCGCTTATCGTCAGTTACGCTTTTGTTTTTGATGTTTTGAAACATTTTTTTAAAACTTAAATAACATTCAACTCTTTTTTTTTTATGTGTACATTTGCTCGTCTGTTTGACTAATGTTTATTAAACCAGGGGCGTAGCTACCGTCGTATCAATGATTCGAGGTCTCCAAGTTGTAGAGGCCCCAACAAGTGTAACTACGGTTTCACTAACAGGGCTGTTAGATCTAAAAGGCTCCGAATGAATTTTGATACGGGGCCCACTCAGAACTAGCCACGCCAGTGGTTTAAACTGGAATTTTTTTTTCGTAGACCCTTGAAAAATTTCCACAGTTTAAATTTGCTTACGGTTTTACTGTCGTTGAAAAACATTTTTTTCTTCCACTTTCAACGAGACGAAACATAATAAGTTAAAAGATACCGTCTAATTACACAGTCCAGTCATATTAATGGGACAACTGTCAAAAGCCAGAATAACCATCTTTCGCAGAGGGGAAAGTAGTCATTTAGGATCCTCAAGGTATTCAGTAGGATGTTGAGCCATGCCGACTCTATTGCTGCACTAGGTTATGCGCGTGAAGATCCATGGCGCGAACAACCCGATCGAGATGGTTCCATAGATTATTGATTGGGTTTAAGTCAGGTGAGTTTTCTGGACACGGAAGAACGATAAACTGATCATGGTGCTCTTTGAACCACGCACGTACGCTGTCAGTTGTATGACACTCCGCAATGTCCTGCTGGTAGATGCAACCATCCTGAGGAAAAACAATGCGCATAAAGGGGTAGACATGGTCTGAAAGGACAGATGCGTACTTCTATTGATCCATCGTGCTTTCCACAATGATGAATAAACACAGAAAATTTAAGGAAAACATTCCCCAGACCATAATGCTCCAGCCTGAACCTTGCCAGCAATTGTTGCAGGGTGTTTGCTTTTAGACGTTTCATGCCGTATTTGCCACCAACCATCCGTCCGATGGAGTATAAAGCGTGATTAATCAGAAAACTCTACCTGTCGCCTCTCATTGGATGCCCAGTTGCGGTACCTGTGAAAATTCCAGTCTTCGTTGCTGATGAACAGCAGTCAGCATAGGTGCATGAACCAGGCGCCTGCTTCGGAGAACCAGACGCAACAACGATCGCTGAACAGTAGTTTGGAAGCCACTGTTGGTAGCCCCTTGGTTCATCTGGGTGGTATGTTGCTTAACGGTAGAACGTCTAGTCTCCCGAACTCACCTCTGCAGCCGTCAGTCACCTCTATCACCTATGGCCCGTGGTACACCACATTTGCCACGTCACTGATTTTGGACGGTCTCATTTTGCCATGCATGATATACTTTAACCACGGTCACACACGAACAGTCCACAAACTTAACCGTTGAGGAAATGCTTCCAACCTTTTACCGAAAGCCAAAAATTATGCCGTTTTGGACTTCGGATAACTCTTTACATGTTTGCATTACGCCAACGACTGTAGTGTTTTCCGAAGCCCTCACACACCCTTTATATACGCTCAATAGCACTGCGATGCCAGCATCCTTCTGTGATTGGTTATTTAACGTCAAAGTCGAAAGTACGTGGTGGTCACATTAATGTGACTGGACTGTGTATTTTTCCACTCCTTGTCGAACATTATAACGACACTGGATAGCTTTCTCCCAAGCAATATGAATGTATTAGAGGTGGGTTGGATTGCATTAGCAATTGTTTCGATCTTATGTTACTTCTTTCTCAAGAAGAAAGCATTGCACCTGTATAATTTTTCTTTTATCGACAGTCTTAATCAACCACCAGAAATCCATGAAATCTAATACGGTATTAATGTTGCTAAACATATTCTCGGTAGATAAATCACGTTTTGGGTGACAGTGCAGTTTAACGCCAGTCGGTATGAAAGCATGCTTCCGCGTGACTGATATCGATGCATGCGGTTTAAAGGATTTCTTAACAAAAGCAGCTGAACGTGATGGATTAAAACACGTTGCTGTC
Source organism: Trichonephila clavipes (assembly GCA_019973935.1). NCBI lineage: Eukaryota > Metazoa > Arthropoda > Arachnida > Araneae > Nephilidae > Trichonephila > Trichonephila clavipes. Next base: position 654,081 of record BMAU01000459.1, on the reverse strand, counting down.
AATCGTGATTTAACACTTTCAAAGTATTGATATTAATTATTAAGAAGATATATCTGTAGTACTATTGCACATCGAAATATGAATTCTGTGAAAAATGCGTATCGGAAAATTACACAACAAAATTTCACCAATTCAATACGAAAATCTGCTACATTTTACTATTGGTACTCAAATAACCATTACAATTGTGTCGAAGCGTATGCATGAATGCGTTAACCGTATTTGACTGGAAATACTATCTGGATGTTGCGTTTAAGCGTTGTTTGAAATTAGGTATCATGCAAAAATTTTGTAATGGAATGAGAAAAATAGTTATTTTTTGCCGATTTTTTTTTCCTGAGGAATCAAGTAATATGTTTTAAAAATTCAATTCATGGTGATGTCAAAATTGTTTAGTGCATTTTCTATTTGTTTCAAATATTCTGAAGATTTTGTGACAAAAATGTTGAGCTCTAAGTTCTTTAAATTAAAAATAACGGTAATGATGCGGAAAAAAAATTTCTCTAAATATCACTCATATTAACCATTCTATATTAATCTGATTTGAATTCTTTAGTCCTGAAGGGCTTATCTTTTATTTAAACATCACACGTGGAAGGTTCTTTTCCCCCTTAAATTTTATTTCTCTCTGTAAAAATGCCTTAAGGTAAATTTAATTCTACAAACAAGACTGGAATTTTTATGTGCGGATGGGGCTACATAAAGTGACCATACACCCCGTTTTCAGGTAGCCAGTCCCGTTGTCCCTAACAGAACACCGAGTGGTCCCGTGGTCAGAAAGAGAAACATTCGCTCTAAGAATTTAAGAAAAAGTATTAAAATTCATGTATAGTTAATAACCATATTCTAAATTTCCATAAATGTGAAAATATCAAGTTAATATATAGACATATAACAAGACAATATTGATCCAAAATATAGGATAACCTAATTAGTATACTAACAAACTCTTAGCTTTATGAACTAAGAGTTTGGGTTTAAATATAGTTTTAAAGCAAGCCAACCTTCTCCTATACTAACTTGCTTTGACCGGATCCTGTTTAGCCCGCTCCTTTATTTATCGCCAACTTGGCGAATTATTATCCTCATATTGGATAGAAGTCCAAAACACATAGATGAGCTTTTGACGCAATTTGGCAATCAAATCCACACTTTAAAATTTAAATAAAAGACTCTGGGGTTAATCCGTAGTTTGTTTTTCTTTGCCAAAGGTGTGTGTTAAAATAGGATTATACATTTGCCGTTACTGCTGGGCTGCAAGGAAATGCAAGTAGAGTAAAAAAATAAGATCCCATTAGTACTAAGAATAATCATGAGACTAGAAGAATGATACTAAAAATGCTATACTAACTATTGTATATATTTTTAATAGCGGTATGGAGGTTTATTGCAGGTAACAAATCTATTTAAGGTATCCGACTAAGTTCGAAATCGTGATTTTAAAAGGCGCATAAATGGATAATTTTCATGATATTTAGTGTAACTAAGATTATAATACATGTATAAAATTGTTTTAAGGACATTTTGACAAAAAAAAAATTATTTAAATACAATATTTCGGCAAAAAATTTACTCTTGGAATAACCTTTTTTCAAAATATTCTCCTCTTGTGAAAAATGCTTCTATTATAATGATATTTTGCCCGTATATTGCTCAGACCTCTGTACAGAGGCTCAACTATGAGTTTTGAAAAATTCACATTATTTTCAGAATCACAACTATTTGAAATAATTATCGGCGTTTTTTTCTTAAAATTGATTCCCTCTGTTGTCGAAAAACATAGGTAAACCCATTTCTAAGTTATATATTTCAAAAATTCTAGTTGAGCCTCTGTACAGAGGTCTGAGCTATATACAGGCAAAATATTAGTATAATAGAAGCATTTTTCACAAAAGGAGAATATTTTGAAAATGGGTCATCCTATGTTCATTTTTTGTTAAAATAATGTACTTAAATAATTTTTTATTGTAATACTATTCTTAAAGAAATTTTATATACATTTTCTAATCTAAGTGACACTAAATATTATCCATTTATACTATTTTACAAAATCACGGTTCCGAACGTAGTCGGATACCTTCAAACATAACTGAACTGAACCCAGTTGCGCAACAACCCATGAAGGCCAAGGCCTAGTGTGCCTATCTCATTTTACGGGACCTTAGGCGCTGGGGTGCATGTGCAGAAGTTACGGTCGGGTGGTCAGTGTGACTCGAAACCACTAGTGTTGAGGTTCCTATCAATCTTTGTGCTCATTTATCGGACTCACTGAAGAGATGAAAGACTGAGTCGACCTTGCCCAGCCCGGGATTTTGAAACGTAACTAATTTTAGCAGTAAAACCAACATAAATTTTTCAAAATTCTTCAAATCACGTATTTTATTTGAAATCAACACTAATCATATTTAATCAAATTTGTTCTTCGGAAAAACATTAGAGAACATAAATTTATTTTTCTTTTGTTCTTTCCTATTTTCATTCAAAAATGAAATCCTAGAAGAAATATACTTTTTCTTGAATACACATACAATAGCCTAAAAATAAGTGGATGTCCCGTTTTCAGGGGGCAAATAACTGTGTTAACTGTACGCCAAATTGTTACAAATTTTCGGATTGTTATCCGAACAGTATGTTCCTATTTTTTTAAAAAAATGACCTACATATTCAATAATTATTTTTCGACTGCATGTTCATGTAACTTCTTGACAATATTTTGGTATAATTCAATTCCTACTGTTAGCTAACTCTCTCTGTATATTTATATATTTATTTTTCTTGTTCAAATTTTTAATCGTTAATAAAATACATTTTAAAGCTCTCAATTGAACTGAAATTTTATATACACGATTATTTTGGATCACTATACAGTAATTTAATTATAATTAATAAAAATTAATTGATTAAAACTAATTATTCGAAGAATTACAAATACAGAGCCACGTTAGCATCATTTTTAGCGATTTAGCGACCCTTTTGGGGACTTGTGTGAAAACTTGAAAAGGTTTGTTTTTCGCACTTAAGTGCTCATTTGAGCTGAAATTTTCTATACACTATTGTTTTGGGTGACAATACGATAATTTAATTATAGTTAATTAAAATTAATTGACTGAAACTAACTTTTTGAAGAATTATATTTACAGCCATGTTGGATTCATTTTTAGTGACTTGGGTCAAAATCTTAAAAGATATTTTTTTCTCACTTTTTAAAGCAATCAGTTGAACTGAAATTTAATACGCACGATTATTTTCGATGACAATACGATACTTTAATGATAATTAATAAAAGTTAATTGCCACTTAATGTTGTGATTCTGTCATATGTATATGCATACTTATATTAATTGTAACTATTTAATAACAAGTAACAAAAATCAAAATTTTTTGTTGATTTAAGTAGGAATTGACTTGAAAAAAAAATTTTTTTTTTCGTTACTTGTTGTGATATTAGTTCTCTCTCTCACAAAGCAAACATTGTTCCAAAGACATTTTGCGTACTTCCATCTACATCTCTACTCGCTTCCTACATCCATTAATTGCCAGCCATTTCCAGTGATGTGAGCCGATTTACTGACATTACTGTAATCCTCCAGGAAATAGCTGGCCCACGGCTCTGTTTTCAAGGACATGTTCGATAAAAGCAATTGTTGTATTACCGAATCGCCCTATCCTTTTACACTCGAAATAATCGAAAAATTCATCCTGTTTTAATATGAGTGTGAGAATGTCTCGGACAAGGCGAACTGCATAGATGCTGAATTTAAACAGGTTTATTCTTTGTGCAGAGATGTCATCCGACAGGTTAAACCTTAAAATGGGTATTACTATGCCTTTGATGTGTTTAGCTAATTGCATAGAACCCGTGCTGTAGAATCCAATTATAGGGAATAAATCTGCTGGTTAACTAGATGTATGCATCCGTTTTAGCGGGTTTTGGATTATGTGATTTTGGTAGTTATCAGGAAATTAGATCTATATAAGGAATATTGAATTCTTTGTGGAATCCTTGAATATTTATTATAAAATTAGAAGAATGGGGGGATATGTTGCTTCAAAACAGGCAGAGGAGAGAAAGTACCCCTTTTTCTAGTATTTGAAATATGAAAACTAAGACAAGCAGGCGTTTTATGTCTAATGCGAGGGCGAGGGCAATCCAACTCGCTAGAACGAATGAAATGAAACACTTTCAGCTTTGCGGTCGTGAAAAAAAAAAAATGGGGGGAGAGGAGGGGAATGTAGATTTTATAAAATTAAAAAAAATGCATGACTTTTTAAAAATTTAAATTCGTTTTTTTTTTGAGGTTTGAAAGATGAATTGTTCTTCTGTGTTGGTACTGTGGGTTTATGTCTTCTTTCAATCCAATACTTATGCATATTTTAATAATATTAGTAGCAATATTCGGAATACATAATAACGTATATTATAAGAACTCCCCCCACCAAATTAACCCTCTCACTGCGCATCCCGCGATTTCCGCGGGTATGCATTTTTTCCGACAATTTAGCTCTACAACCCGTGCTGTGTTCATGTTTATATTTTTATGTGTTCATATTTTTATAATCTCATTCTATATTTTTAAATAAAAACTCTTTTACAAATTTTTCTTTATATATTTTAACTCTAAAATGTAGATTTAATACGTAGATGTGAAAAACATAATAAAAGAATGCATACTTTTTGAACCGACTTCGATGAAATAACTACGCATCGAGAGGTTTAATACTTACCTACAATCTTAAATTAGAACATTGTATTATAACACAAAATTATTAAATGCGAAATTCTTTCACGACACATTTTAGCATGACAGATTTCTCTCGTCTTATTTAAGTGGACGTGGTAGCCTAGTGGTCAAGGTAACGGACTTGCGGCTGGCGTGTCATGAGTTCGAGCCCAGCACTGCTGAAGATCCGCCGTGCAGAAAGGGCGGATGCACCTTAAATATGTCGAGGCTCAAACGTCCTCCCGTTGATGTTGTGTGGAAGCTAGGAGGGAGTGCCGTCTCGGGTGTCGTCCTCATCACTTGACCATGTTTCAAAATTTCAGTGTCCGTCGCCAATAGCCTTCGTGCATATCTCGCCTTTAAGACACTTTTGAGGATAATTTAGGAAGTGCTTAAAATGATTTTCAAATGTTCCTGGATAAAGCGTTTCGTACATTTTACACCTAGAATGTTTCGGAAATTTCGCATTGATATTGGAGAATGCTGTTTAGAAATAATAATGGGTTATCTGTGCTGTAAGCAATTCGACTTTAATTGATCAAATTCAAGGTAAATGATGGTTGATAAAAAAAGGATTCTTCAATGGAAGAAATAAAAAGACTACTGCAATAAGGCTGTTAATTTTTTACTGTGAAATTTATTTATTAATTCCACGAATAAAATAAAAACGAAATTGCATCTGGAAGACCTGACTCTTGTATGTTATTCCTCTCGTTTAAGTACAAAGGAAGTTTGTAACTTTTTTTTACTTCGTTAATATCTGTCTGCCAGGGCATTGAAACTATGTTTCAATTGATAAATTTTTTCCCAGACTATGTGCATAATGAACGATCCACCAAGTTCAGACCTTACATCCAGACGCAATAATTTTTGTTCTTGATGCCTTTAAAGCATTAAAAAAAACTTCATTTTGCTGGACGAACACCTATGAAGTGGCCGAATCCAGCTTGACCGTGTGCCATGAACAGACGAGACGAGACATCCTCTAGGAAAGCAAAATCAGACAGTCGGAACCCCAGTAGAGGCGGGTACTGTCTGAAACTGCAAGTCGTCAGCACGTATGATGCATTTGGATATAATAGACTCAACGTCCGGGCCGGCTGGCTGGTTGCCTTTGACTTTCTTTTCCCGTCTGGATAAGGTTAATAGTTCAGACTGTATTGGTGCTGGGTTGGATTGCTAACATCCTCCCCATAATTAGCTATTATGTTTTAGGTTGATATAATGATTTCTTTTTGGTGCTTCAGTCAAAAGTGAGAGCTTTTTCTTTTGTGGGAGAGATTTATTTAATTTTCTATCCTCGTTTTCGCTGAATGAAATTCCCGTTTCCCCTCGCTGTCGACCAACGTGTAATTTGGAAGATGGATTAGTGCAGTTCCCCCTGTTTCATGGATGGTGATTTCGGGTGGACCTCGTGCTGGCTCTGGATCTTGCACAGAAGTTCGGTCAGTGCTTGCGGTGCTCTTTTGGATTTTTTTTTCTTTTGCAGGTTTTTGTACAATGGATTCGTTTTGTTTTGTTAAACGTTTTTTGTACTTTTGGAATTTTTGTGTCGGATTAGTACAAAAGTCTCTTACCTACCCCTCCCTTTTTTTTTTGTTCTTGTGGGACAGGAGCAATGACTGGAAGCAAAAACGATCAATTGAAAGGGAAAAGAACTTTAGTGTTCAAAAAAAAAGTTCTATTATATAAATACTATTTAAAATCACTATAAAAGGGATTTTTGATTTAGTTTTCGTACTTTCGAAGCTCCGATAAATGTAGATCAAAGGGAAAAAAATATGTCATGTAAGCAAATTTACATTCCTATCGTTCTCTGTATTATGCAGAATATATTTATATACAAAAGGTTATCACTTAAGTTCCAGTGGTCTTAAATAAAGTAAAAAAGTTTTACTTTTCATTTTTTTACGTGAGACGTCTGCATATTTTGGGTTTACATAAATTTGGTCAGATAATCCCAGTGAGGCCGAAATTGTTAAGTTATTATTGAATTTTTTTTCCTTCAATGATAAGAATTTTTGTCAGTATAATTGTTATTAAACATGAACATATTTACTAAGAAAGCATATCTATTAAGTTTCAAAATTTGAAATATTCTTCTACATGTAAATTTTTTTATGTAAAATAATCAATGAAAATTGTATGTGATTCATAGAAAACGTGTATCCTTAGCGAATATTGTATATAAATATATTTTGTAAATTTATTTCTAAATATATTTGATTATTTAACATCTCGTACACATAAGTTTTCTTATTAAAATTCCGTAATTTTTTTATAATACTTGAGACAAATTACTAGATATCATTTTCTATTCATAATTAAACTGGAGTAGAGCAGTTATTATTATCATTATTATTGAGTAAACGCATTAGAATTATATATATTATGAACCAGAGGCATAGCTACCGCCGTATCAATGATACGGCGCCCCCAAGCTACAGGGGCCCTTACATGTGTGTCTACAGTCCCACTAATAGGGTTCTCATATCTAAAAAAGGTCCCCAAAGGAGTTTTGATACAGGGCCCACTCAGAACTAGTTTCGCCAGCGTTATGAACGTTGTATGTATTATTCTGTTCACTAACCATTTTAAAAGACTGTAGTAATTTTATTCTAATTTGGTGTTATCTTTAAGTGGGAAAAATAATGATTAAATTAAGAAATATATACTCTGAACTGTGTATGTATGTGCATATATATGACCTAGTTTAACCATACACTCTTAGTTTCTAAGACAAAGAGTTTGCTGTTATATCATTGCGGCCATTTAACTTTGATTTAAAAATTGTCTTGTTATATTTCAGTAAAGCCATAATTTAGCCATAAAATTATTGAAATTAGATTTATGACAGGATATGATTAGTGATTATATATATCCCGTTTAAGCAAGTAACAATAAGTAAGGAAACAGCAAAACAGTATAGGACAATATAATGTAACCGCTGCAATTCATTAACAAACTTGACATGGAACCCAGATTGCGAGGAAAACAGTTTTAAGGCGCTAATCTTGTCCTTATTTGCACACATTATTGGTTTGAAATAAAATGTGGAAAATAGAATATAATTAGAAATAATGTAAACATTCAAAAGTATTAAAATTAGTTTGTAAGAATTTCTAAAATCACTATTATACTAAGAGTATAGAAGTCTTCTATTTGCCCCACTGAAAAAGTGAATTTCGGTACCGCATTTTTCGAACATAATACTTCATAAATATATTCTTTAATGTAATAACGTATTATATGTAGAAAAAATATGAAATCAGTGTTTAAAATGTAATTAGTTTTTTTTATTAAAGAAAGAGAGTGTAAAATTATAATTAAATTGGAACAAATCAGGTAATTATCAAACAAAGTTACCTGATAACGACATCTGTGATTTAGTGAAGTAAACAATCAATATTAAGATGTATTTTAAACCAAAAGCTAACTTTAAACATATTATAAATGCATGATTTGAGAAATTTAATATGTTTTAAAAATATATAATTTTTTAAAAAAATTATTAATTTATTTTAATAACTGAATAATAATTACGTTGGTATTTTTTTATACATTGATATTTGAGTATTACTGTTCCAAAATGGAACAGTAGTTAAAATATATATACACTCGCAAAGGGATGCAACTTTTATGAAAATTAAATTACGTAACACGGGCTTTAAATCAAATAATGTTTAAAACCTTGAAAAGGTAGGAAGGAAAAAAAATATACGAGAAGAGAAAAAAGGACTGAATTATAATAACGCTACGCTTATGAAAGATAAAATTGATTGAAAGGTGAAATCTGTCGAAGATCATGCTGCTCGAATTATTGTCCCGAATTTTTAGACTTAAATTTGCTGTATTTTAGTTTGTGCAGACTTGAAAAGGCGTGACACACAGATGGAAGCCGGGGGCGAAGATGTCTGGAAATTCGTAGACACTTTTGTCTTTCTTTTCTTTTTTATCATTCTTCGACGCGGCTGATACATTAACTGACAATGCAGTGAGTCACGCGGAACAACAAAATGTTGGTTTTTATAAAGATTAAATACTAAAGCAATATGCTAGCGTGTTGCTAAACTGCTTATTGGCAGAATAAGTATTGAAAGTGATTAGAGTACGAAAATTGTTGCGTCTAGTGCCTCTTTAGTTTGCACGAATATCTCCACTTTCCAAATATTTCCGACTTCTGTATCATATTTTCTTAATCTGATTCGAAACTTTCTTGTTACGTTTGGTTTAGTAACGTATTTCTATCTCAGTTCATTAATTTTAAAATCAACTTTGTCTGCAGAAAGCACTGTTTAGTTTAATAAATTATTATGTGAAGGTGTAAGGGTTCTCTTACGTCATTACTGGGTAAACCAAAATAATGGATAAGATCTCGGGGTAATTTAAAATAGTTTTAATGACATAAAACAACACAGTTACAAAGGACAGACATTTAGACACAATACAGATTAAACATTTAAAGGAAATATAAGGGGAAAATCAAATATAATACATAGTTCAGGATTGTACAGCGAAACGAGTAAAGTTCACTCGTTCAGTTCCCAACTTTCTCTGGCGGTACTACAGAGCTTCGGTCGGTAATGCTTCCGTTACAAGTACCGCCATCTACATTTTTTTGGTCTTCGAATTAAACCGTGTGTTACAAAGGTAAATTTTTCGTTTTCCCCTGCCGTTCATTTTTATTATGTTTTTGCTCGCTTTCTTGTATGTCTGTCAGGGTCGAATTTTGTAATTGATTTTAAACTAACTTCCCAATGTGTGAGCTTGAGTCTTGTGAAATTGGGACCATAGCTCAGAAGTGGATGACAATACATGAAAATCTGAAAAAAGATGGAAAAAAATATACTTTTCTTAGTCCGTCATAAAAACATGGTACATTAATTTTTTTTTTATTCAAATGCTTGTTATACAATATTTGGTATTTAGAAATGTTTTGCAGTTGATAATTTTGTCACGAACTAACATGGGTTATTTCAGATTTCATTTTTCTAAATGATTCAAAATGTAAATCGTTAACAACCATCTTATTTTTAACATTAAATTATTAGTGTAGACGTTGTACGTTTTGGAAATAGATGAAGCTGTTTCAACAGCTGTATTGTGCAATGGGCAAAATTCATGTTACGTTATTGTCACATGATAAATGCAGTTACGTGTTTCCAGTCAATCTGTTCAACTGGAACTTCACTGTGGTCAACTTTTGTTTTTTTCAGGTTCTTTTAAAAAATATGTTTTTTAAACAGCAGGATTGATACATTTGTAAATAGTATGCACTTGATTAAAAATACGCTGAAAAATATTTTTGTGTGTGAAGAATCTTAATACTTGAACATTTTTACCCAATTATGAAATTTGAAATATCTAAATTTTTCAAGCAGTACAAGCACAAGTCTAATGCCAGTTTTGAAATTAATGGAGAACACCAGATTATATTTAACATGTGACCATCTTGAATTTAGCCTATTGTATTCGTTACAGAGGGAATTAGTGATGAGAAAGATTTAGAATTGAGAGGTCGTAAGACAAATTAGATGGTTTAGTTGCTGTGTTGCACAATAAAAAAGTTATACGTTGAAATGAACTCAATATAAGCAGTGAAATTGGCAACATTTCAATTTAAATTCTCGACATGTTAATATCTATTAAAAAATGATGATTAGAGCAATTTTACGAGAATGACTGGTTGCTTAGAAAAAAACTTCTTTTCTGAATTAGTCGAACTCTGATTCATTAAAGTTAACTTTTTTCAGTGAAAAAGACGTACTTTTTTTTTAATAATGAAGTTCAAGTTTGTAACTTGTTATACATGCTTGTATATTATGCAAATAGGAATGAATAAAACAAAACCTCTCTTTCACGGCATCAAATCGTTAAAATGTGCCAGATGTGTATATGAAAAAAATCATTTTAATTTCAAGTTGTAACTAATTACACTCGTTTAAAAACAAGTAAATGGTTGTATCAGGAAGTGAGGATCCACATTCCATTTCCATTTTCTTCGTGTTAATTAATATTTATGAAGGTAAGATTTCCCTCTCTTTGGCAGCAAGTCATATACTAGGTTTTCTTTTAATGGGGTGATATAGCTTTCTGCTTAAAAATTGTGGCTGCTGAGTAAGTTGCTGGGATGGCTTTTGTGTTTCTAACCAATCAATTCATGTACTTTACAGTTGTCAACTTTTCTTGGTAAATAAACTTTTTAAGATGTATATAAGTTTACCTGAAACGGATTCACATAAGGGAGAAAAACGCAGTAAATTATAAAAAAAAAACCGTAATATTAAAAGCAAAAAAAAAAAAAAAAAAAAAAGGAATATAATTTTCTTTGTGGTTTTAAAATGTTTTCAAAGAGAATATTAATAAAAAGACAGTTACCTAATTGTTGAATTTTAAACAGTTGTGTGTGCGTGTGTAAAATCTACAAGTGCAAGACTTAACATTAGCTTTGATTTCACGTGTCATTAGGGACATGGTCTTTAATTTTATGTAGATACAGCTTCACTGGCGTAGCTAGTCCTGAGAGGGCTTTATCAAAATTCGTTGGGGGCCCTTTTTTTGGGGCTCCTTAACATTTTACGATTTTTTGCATATGCATTTTGAAGCCCCTAAGCGTGGGGGCCCCGTATCATTGATACGGTGGTAGCTACGCCCATGTACAGCTTTAATGTCTTTTAAATCTGTTCAAAGAATGCAATAAATGTGCTGTGTAATAATAAGAAATCTATTTTTAATTGGCGAAATGAGAAGTCAAATATGATGCTGCTTCAACGGACGATCTTTATTTCTACTGCACTTAAGAAAATATATCGAGTCTTATTGTCAATTCGAATATTATCTGTAATACTTGTAGGATTTGGCAGTCACTTATGTTTTAATTTGACGGAGTATCGAATAATTTATTTGTAGTATTTATGGTAGTAGGAAGTTGTTTATTTAATCTTAGGGTATTGATTATTATTTAAAGCTGCAAAATTTACTCTCAAGTTCGTCATCCCTGCATTCCTCTCTGGAAACATGGGCTTATCCATGTAAAACATGTTTTACTGTGAATGATTCTACTCGGCGGAGAAAATGCCTGCCTACTCTTTGTAGCTGTTAAAGTATTGCTGTAAATCTCAGCAGTTCGAATACTTAATCAGTTTATACACAATTTTTTTCACTCTTTTTCTCTTGATGTATCCTTATAGCATCTTCCTAAAATATTACATCTCTAAAATTGAACGCCGTCTTTAAGGTTGTCTTCGGTTAATGTTAAAGAATAGGACCCAAAATTCGGAATATTTTTCTAATATAAAAGAGCTTCAACATTAATATTATATTCTGGCTTCGCTATCCTTTAGATATGATCATTTATTTTATAATATTACTCATTTTTATCCTATTTGACATATTTTTTTTCTTTTATAAGATGTTTTCTCCTATACCATAATGCTAAATGAGCCATCCTTTTATGTGTTAAAAGGAAAAATTAATTATTTATGAAATATTTTAAAATTTTAAAAACACTACATTATAAACAAATATATGAGTTACTATGTTACAGATTTTCATGAAAATGGATGCATTTTTCTCAAGATCTCGTACATTTTGCGAAAACAGCCTTAACATTGTGTGGTGAACCTGAGTTTGCGTGTCAGGGGCAATCGTAGGGCATATTGAAGAAACATATTGAAAACCAACAACTTTTATTTAAGTCGATTCAAAATCTAATTTGGTTGCAACTAGCTTAGTCGAACGAGTTATTCCTAATTGATAATAATAATAAATTTTACTTATCGTGAGTTGATGTAAGTTCGACAAACGCACTGGATACCAAAGCTTGCAGTGATCTCGAATGTGGTAATAAGGCTCCGAGTCTTATGCCAAGAAACGTTGGCAACGATGATTTCTCATGGTAATTTCACAGATATAATTCAGGCTAACACATTCAAGATTTTACTACAAGCATCGCGTGTGAAGTCGTTTCTCTTTAATTAGTGATTCATTTAAATGCTGCACGGTTCCTTCACAGAAAGAGGTTCTCAAATCAAACAGTTTATTGAAAGAATTTCTCCTTGAGGATTATTTTGAAGAAGAGAACCCGTTACAAATTATTTGGAGAAATTTTAATTGCTAAAATTTTTGATTAATCGCCTTATGTTTGTAAAATATTTAAAATGCGAAGACATTTTAACGTTGTTATCAAGATTTTGAGCTCCGTGAGGGTCAATGATGGAGTTAAGTTTTGGTTCGAATCCTAATTCCATCGATAACTGTTTTATAGAATAGCAGGAGTACTGAATGTTAAATCGAATTGTGCTTCAAAATCCTCATTTGGTAACTGAAAGTCACCAGTTCAAGTGTTGTCTTTGTTACCTCATCGTTAATCGAAATTCTAGTTCCATTGCTAACAAAACACATTGCAGCTTTAAGGTATCTGACTACGTTCGGAACCGTGATTTTAAAAAAGCGCATAAATGGATAATTTTCATGATATTTAGTGTCACTTAGATTAGAATACATGTATAAAATTGTTTCTAGGACATTTCGACAAAAAAAATATATTTAAATACAATATTTCGATAAAAAATTAACTTGAATAACCTTTTTTCAAAATGTTCTCCTTTTGTGAAATATGTTTTTATTATAATATTTTGCCAGTATATAGCTCAGACCTCTCTACAGAGGCTGTTGGTGCTCCTCACAATTATAAAATAAAAAAGGGTGTAAAAACTTTAAAATTGAAGATTAAAATAAAATTCCTCCATTTTCGCATTCTGTTATGTATTGCTTAGTTATATGCAATAAAAAATAAGCCTTCTTTTTGGAACATTTTGGGCAAAAAAAATTTACCGCTTATGGTATCCGACTACGTTCGGAACCGTGATTTAAAAAAAGCGCATAAATGGATAATTTTCATGATATTTAGTGTCACTTAGATTAGAATACAGGTATAAAATTATTTTAAGGACATTTTGACAAAAAAATTTATATAAATACAATATTTCGGCAAAAAATTAACTTAGAATAACCTTTTTTCAAAATGTTCTCCTTTTGTGAAAAATGCTTCTAAAAGAATAATATTTCGCTTATATAAAGTAAAGACCTCTCCAGAGAGTCTGAACTATGATTTTTGAAAAATTCACATTATTTTCAGAGTTACAACCAATTGAAATAATTATCGGCGTTTTTGTTCTTAAAATTTCTCCCCTCTGTTGTCGTAAAACATGGATAAACCCATTTTTAAGTTATACATTTCAAAAATTCTAGTTGAGCCTCTGTACAGAATTCTGAGCTATATACAGGCAAAATATTATTATAAAAGAAGCATTTTTCACAAAACGAGAATATTTTGAAAATGGGTCATTCTATGTTCATTTTTTGTCAAAATATTAAATAATTTTTTATTGTAATACTATTCTTAAAGTAATTTTATATACACACATTTTCTAATCTAAGTGACACTACATATCTTAAATATTATCAAATTATATGATTTTACAAAATCACGGTTCTGAACGTAGTCGGATACCTTAATGGGCGTGATAAACCTCGTGGTTATGGTCACGAGCTCGTGGTCAGCATGTCATGTGTGGGCTCGAGCCTTCAATGTGGAGGAGTTGATGCACGTTAAGTTTACCTTGGCTCAAAGTCCTCCCATTGGCTTGGTTTGGTTTTTTAGGGAGGGGATGCCAGTTGAGGTGTCGTCCTCGCCACTGACCGATTTTATCAATTGTGAGACCTGTCGCCAATAGCCCATGTGTTGCTGTATTGTGTGACTTTAATAAACACTCCATCAATAATTGTTGCTCAGAATAGTAAGATTACTGCTTGTTAATTTAAATCTGCTTCAAAATCCTCATTTGATGTGATATAATTAAAATTCGCCAGCTCAATTATCGTCTTTGTTATATCACCGTCGTTCAAAATTACTAAGTCCGTTGCTAGCAACACAAATTACAGTCCTCTTAATACTAAATTAATCTGTAACACCCAAGAGTCAAGAGAGTTGCCCTTTAAATCCGATTGAATCTTGAAATTTATAAATGTTAGATTTTTACAAAATGAGAGCTTTCATTCACATAAAATTTATTCTTAATTCGTTGTGCCGAAGTTCCATCTCCGTCATTTTATTGTGTAGTTTGAGCGCATAGTTTAATTGAATAAAATAATTTTAATTAATTTTTTTTAATAAAAACTAGGTTATAAAATAATAACATTATTTTGTATTCTTAAAATTACTTTATATGTTATTATACCGATGTTATTTTTTTTTAAAACACCGCTATCCGGACCAACAAAACTTAAGGTTGGTATATGTCATGCACGTAGACCCCTTGCTTGCGCCTCTGTCCCCTGGTATTAGAACATTTTGTCTATAAATAAATTTTAAAATTATTTTCTGTAACTTCCCAAATCTAGTTCTCTATCAATTAATTAGTTAAAAGTATTAATTTTTCCGTATGTCCTTTTAAGTCATAACGATTAATCTGAAAAAGTGATTCAGTGCTCGAATTAATCTTTTCCTCCTCCTCCCTTTCTCATTAATAAGACATAAAGCAAAAAAGACAAGAGGTTTTGCATCAGGTGGATGCTATTTCGCAATTCTTGTCGCTGTTCTTGCTTCTTTTTCATTGTCTAGGCTTAGTTCAGATTAGGCGCAATTCCCCACATATGTTGGCGATTTTTTCTTTTTGTTTCCTTTTTTCGCTGACGTCGGCCCGAGTCCTTCCAGACAGTTTGGCGTCTTTTGCCGGCTGGGTGGGGAGGGGAGAGAGAACAACTAAAAGAAGCAGGTGCAGTTTGTATTTAAATTAGAAATCTCGTTGTGTGTTGTGAAAAGGGGCGAGGAGGTATTTTTAGTTCGATTTTTCTTTTCAACTCTCTTTTCTTTTATAATCTAGTATCGGTTGTGCAATTTCGTGGCGTGCTTTTGTTGCTTGGCGGGGACGACAGAGTGTAATTCAGACATTTGGTGATGTAAATGGATTGGATTGAGTTTGGCGAATTTTTAAGTATCGCGTGATGTGGTTTGCGGTTTTTTGAAAAAGATAAACGGAAAAAAAGGTGTTTGGATATCATTAATGAAACGGGGATGTGAATAAATGGAATAAATTTTTGAAGGTCTCGTTAATGACGTGCGAGTAACCGCAACCATTTCTGACATAATAAATTGGTTGCTGTCTTCTCGCAAAATGATTTTGTCTGCTTGAAATGGTCTGCACTTTCATATATTCAAATTGGTTACTTCTAAATTTGTATTCTATTCTATTATTGTACAGACAATTAAATGAAAAACATATTCTTTCAAAATATAACGGGGGGGGGATAAAGTTTATGCATTATTTTTAAGGAATAATTTATTTCATGGTTCGATTTAATGCCTTCAAAGCCAATATCTTGTTCTATTTAACAAAGTAAAATGTTTCTTTTTTTTTTCCTACTTAAAAAGGTTACATTTTATTGCCATAACATTTAACTGTTCAGACTTCACCATCATACAAGTTTGTACCTCAAAAAGGCAAAGCGCTGAGTTTGGGTGGGACCCGATCTTTTTATTTTGTAAAAAGAAGAAATTTTCTATGAATGTGCAAGAATCTAGTACAGTGGTTCAAAAAGTTACTGAGTCCACAGATCCCTTTTTATAACAAACCTTTGGCCATGAACTTCTGTGTGAAATAACAATTTCAATGCAGAAAAATTACAGTTTAACTTTGATGTCGTAAAAATGAAAATGATTTAATATTATAAATTTGGTTAATAAATTTATGCATAAGATATCAATAGTATTCAAAAATACTTTCGTTATATGTACCAAAATTCTCTTAGCAAAACAATAAATAATACTGCTTTCTATTCAAAACTAAGAAATATATTTTGCATTCCCACCACATCTCTGGGTATAGGACTCATGGACACCGCCCTTGTATACGCCACTGCTGTAATTGCCTAATGGCTGGAGTGTCGCGGGTTCGAGTCTTGGTGTCACTGAAGACACGTCGTGTAGAGGGGCTGATGCACATTAATCTAAGTCCTTTGGCATTGTATGACAGTTTGAAGAAGTGGTGCCAACTCAGGTGTCATCCTCGTAACTTGACCGAGGTTCAAAATTACGAAGTCCGTCGCCAATAATCTTCGCGTTGCTGTATATTGCGGCGTAAAAAAAAACTCACCCTCATACCAATACATTCAAATACGAGACTTAATAGAATTATCTAAGAGTTTCATATGCTTAATTTCTAAACTGATCTTAGATCATTATTAATTTTGCGAGCCTGGCATATATTGATCTATTTTTCAATTTCTACAGTTAGCTCACACTCTCTATACATTTATCTCGGTGGAATTTTCAATTGTTAATAAAATACATATTAAAGCGCTCAATTGAGCTGAAATTTTATATACATCATTATTTTGGATGACAATACAGTCATTTAATTATAATTAATAAAAAATAATTGATTAAAACTAATTATTTAAAAAATTACAAATACAGCCACGTTGGCATCGTTTTTGGCGACTTGTGTCAAAACTTGAAAAGGTTTTTTTTTTCTCACATTTTAAAGCGCTCATTAAGCTAAAATTTTCTATACACTATTGTTTTGGGTTAAGATACAATAATTTAAGTTCAATTAATTAAAATAAATGTGGACTGAAACTAATTATTTGAAGAATTACATGTGTACAGCCACGTTGGTTTCATTTTTAGCGACTTGTGTCAAAACTTTAAAATATTTTTTTTCGAGTTTTACCTACTTTAATATTTATGTATTAAAATTTTTTTTATATTACTTGTTATTCATTGATGTTCCAACTATTTTGATATTTTGTTATTTTTTTGTCAGAGAATTCTATTTTTCAAATTTATCAGTAAGTCATTAACCCAGAATGTAAGAAGAAACTTTTCTTACAGAATCACGCTGAAGAAAATCGCCATTTCTTTTTCTGTCCTCCTTTTCATAAATTGTTGATAGTGATATACTTTTTCTAGGAATATATCTTTTTAGAAAAATAGATTTTCACGAATACTTTTTTTTTCTACCGCGTTTTAGCAGCAGTCAACTCAGTTCGTGTTGCAGACCTAATTGCTTTTGGGGTACAGTAAATTATGTCAGTGGGGGAGGACATATTTCATCGGTGGGCGTGAAAAGGGAAAAAAAGAATCTAGCTTTGGCAAAGGATATTTGTAAGCAATTTGTACCTCATTTATCTTGGAGAACGCTCGTATATTATGAGGAACGTCATGTCGGTTGACGTTAAGAAAATGAAACAGAAACGTTATACTCTTTTTACTTTGGGTCCTTGAAAAATGGAAGGTTTTGTGTTTACGTATCCATTAAGCCATCTGCGAACGTTGCAACATTTTAAATGCTTTTTTAAGTTATTCGTTCCATAGAATATTCTGATTGCATTTTTCACTAAAAGCTAAAATGTATGAAGAATTATTATTATTATTTTAAAATTCACGTTATACAATTGTTAAGAAAATGGAAAAATGAGTTTTATAAATCAATGTATTATTAGAATGAAGTCATTCCAATGTTTCCCAAAGGGCGCTGCTGGAGGGTTATAGACAAAAATTCCTGTTTTTTAACTATTAGTCCTACATACTTGAAATATGTGTTTCTTTTATTGAGTAGAGATTCGCCGAGAACGGCATTTCGAGAAATCGACACCCAAAGGGGGCATTGCGAGGAATTACGGGAAGTGTTAGGAATAAAAAAATTCCTATGGACTTTTAAATTCGGCAGCTATCTTTTTCAATTCCTACTATTAGCTCACACTCTCTCTATATTTATTTGTTTATTTATCTTGGTGAAATTTTCAATCGTTAATAAAATACATTTTAAAGCGCTCAATTGAGCTGAAATTTTATATACATGATTATTTTGGATGACAACACAGTAATTTAATTATAATTAATAAAAATTAATTGATTAAAACTAATTATTTATTAGAATTATTCAAGAATTACGAATACAGCCACGTTGGCATCATTTTTGGAGACTTTGCGACCCTTTTGACGACTTGTGTCAAAACTTGAAAAGGTTTTTTTCTCACGTTTTAAAGCATTCAGTTGAACTGAAATTATATAGACACGATTATTTTGGATAATAATACGATACTTTAATGATAATTAATAAAAATTTAATTACCACTTGATGCTGTTATTCTGTTATATGTATATTAATTGTAACCAGTGGCGCACACAAGAGGGGGGTCCTGTAGGTCCGGACCCCCCCAAAGCCCTTGATTTTTTTCTGATTGATTATAATTCTAAGTACATAGTACGTAAAATTTAATTAATTACTTGTGAATAATGATTAATTTTATTAATTAATGCTAATTATTTATTCAAAAATTAGTTTTTTACTGTGTTTTGTTCCCGCAAAATCGACAAAATCAAAAGAAGCATGATACAAAAATGGTGAACTTTCAACCCCGGACCCTCCCCCGGTGAAAAATTCCTCTGTGTGCTACTGATTGTAACTATTTAATAAAAAGTAGCTAAAATAAAATTTTTCTTTGTTGATCGAAATAGGAATTGACTTAATTTTTTTTTATATTACTTGTTTTTATTAAATAGTGATCCACTAAAAACAGATTTCACTGAAATCGACTTCGAAGGGGTTTTATAGGGGGCGTTTAGTTTTTTCCCATTTTTGAGCTACTAGAGCTACCTATTGAAATTTGGGAGCTACGTCTGTTTTTTGTTGAGATCCTCTAAGAATGGGTTTTGCGGAAATCGATTCCGAGAATGAGGGTTACGTGTGCGTAGAAGATAAGTATACTTCGTTTTAGAAATTAAAAGTTCTATCCTTTTCAAATAGAATTGCAGTAGGAATGTTTTTAAGCACAATAGAAAAACTTAAGCGCGATAGAACTCGGGGGTTCGCTACCACTCCAACAAACTTGCAGGATGCGTAGGGGGTAGACAGAGAAGTCTCAGGACCAGATATGAATGCAGGGTCGCAAATGCCTAGTTGCGAGCTATGGTGCAAAGAAGGGAAAAAGAACAGAAACACACATTAATAGGACAGAAAACACTTTATAAAACAACTGGTGTTTGAAATTAAGACGTGAAGTCGCCTGGCAAACTTGACAGCGACGCTGCCTGTAATTTCTGACCTTCTGCAAGATTCCTCCTGGTAATTTTGCGGTAGGTAACGCTGAATGGAAGGTTTCGTGAACACCATTCCTACTGGAAGTCGTCATTTGAGATCCGTTTACAGAGGTGTTTGGACCTTCTGCAAAATTCCTCCTGGTAATTTTGCGGTAGGTAACGCTGAATGGAAGGTTTCGTGAACACCATTCCTACTGGAAGACGTCATTTGAGATCCGTTTACAGAGCTGTTTGGACCTTCTGCAAGATTCCTCCTGGTAATTTTGCGGTAGGTAACGCTGAATGGAAGGTTTCGTGAACACCATTCCTACTGGAAGTCGTCATTTGCGATCCGTTTACAGAGCTGTTTGGACCTTCTGCAAGATTCCTGCTGGTAATTTTGCGGTAGGTAACGCTGAATGGAAGGTTTCGTGAACACCATTCCTACTGGAAGTCGTCATTTGAGATACGTTTACAGAGCTGTTTGGACCTTCTGCAAGATTCCTCCTGGTAATTTTGCGGTAGGTAACGCTGAATGGAAGGTTTCGTGAACACCATTCCTACTGGAAGTCGTCATTTGAGATCCGTTTACAGAGGTGTTTGGACCTTCTGCATGATTCCTCCTGGTAATTTTGCGGTAGGTAACGCTGAATGGAAGGTTTCGTGAACACCATTCCTATTGGAAGTCGTCATTTGAGATCCGTTTACAGAGGTGTTTGGACCTTCTACAAGATTCCTCCTGGTAATTTTCCGGTAGGTAACGCTGAATGGAAGGTTTCGTGAACACCATTCCTACTGGAAGTCGTCATTTGAGATACGTTTACAGAGCTGTTTGGACCTTCTGCAAGATTCCTCCCTGGTAATTTTGCGGTAGGTAACGCTGAATGGAAGGTTTCGTGAACACCATTCCTACTGGAAGTCGTCATTTGAGATCCGTTTACAAAGGTGTTTGGACCTTCTGCAAGATTCCTCCTGGTAATTTTGCGGTAGGTAACGCTGAATGGAAGGTTTCGTGAACACCATTCCTACTGAAGTCGTCATTTGAGATACGTTTACAGAGCTGTTTGGACCTTCTGCAAGATTCCTCCTGGTAATTTTGCGGTAGGTAACGCTGAATGGAAGGTTTCGTGAACACCATTCCTACTGGAAGTCGTCATTTGAGATCCGTTTACAGAGGTGTTTGGACCTTCTGCAAGATTCCTCCTGGTAATTTTCCGGTAGGTAACGCTGAATGGAAGGTTTCGTGAACACCATTCCTACTGAAAGTCGTCATTTGAGATCCGTTTACAGAGCTGTTTGGACCTTCTGCAAGATTCCTCCTGGTAATTTTCCGGTAGGTAACGCTGAATGGAAGGTTTTCCCGTGAACACCATTCCTACTGGAAGTCGTCATTTGAGATCCGTTTACAGAGCTGTTTTGGACCTTCTGCAAGATTCCTGCTGGTAATTTTGCGGTAGGTAACGCTGAATGGAAGGTTTCGTGAACACCATTCCTACTGGAAGTCGTCATTTGCGATCCGTTTACAGAGCTGTTTGGACCTTCTGCAAGATTCCTCCTGGTAATTTTCCGGTAGGTAACGCTGAATGGAAGGTTTCGTGAACACCATTCCTACTGAAAGTCGTCATTTGAGATCCGTTTACAGAGCTGTTTGGACCTTCTGCAAGATTCCTGCTGGTAATTTTGCGGTAGGTAACGCTGAATAGAAGGTTTCGTGAACACCATTCCTACTGAAAGTCGTCATTTGAGATCCGTTTACAGAGCTGTTTGGACCTTCTGCAAGATTCCTGCTGGTAATTTTGCGGTAGGTAACGCTGAATAGAAGGTTTCGTGAACACCATTCCTACTGGAAGTCGTCATTTGCGATCCGTTTACCGAGGTGTTTGGATGAACTCTAAACGAGGAACTACCGACATGCTGTTGTAACGGGCACCCCACTCTGCCATTGTATGGGCATTTATCTCGCCACACATCTGACCCAATCCCTCAACTATCAACGTGTCTACCCGGCACTGGTGCAGGTTCCAAAGATGTAGATACACCCCCATTCACTCAAATCAAGAAAGACCACTTACCTGCGTCGTAAAAAAAAGTATAATCTTTATTAATAACACGAACAAACTTCACATATTAAAACATTAAAATAACTGACAAAACAAAATTCTCCGGTCTTCTTATATAGAAAGACAAAACACAGTTAGCGCCGTCTGTTGGACAGTCTGAAAAACATTAGCTGACAAATTCTCAACAGACGTTGTACCAGGAACGTTACCCAAACATGCCCACATCACACGACCTTTGCAAGTGTGAAGAGAATGTTACGTGAGACTGGTTCTTTTTGGTGTACGAGAAGCTCGTTCTTTCAGTAGACCTACCTCATCGCTCGAATATCTAGCTGCCGTAGGATGCGTGACATGCCAGGAATTTTCCAGAACGTAAGGAATTCCGTGCAGCGTCTCTGTAGGCCTGCCAGACGACTTCTGCTCGTAATTTCGAACACCTATTGTTGTACAAGTTTTCAATAAAATTTGTTCTGTTCTGTCTAATGTGTTGATGTTTCTGTTCTTTTTCACTGCTTTTTTGCACCATGGCTCTCATCTACGGCGTTTGCGACTCTGCATTCCTATGTCATTCCGAGTCGTCTCTGTACCCTCTACACACTTTTCAAGTTTGTCGGTCTGATAGCGAATTACCCTGCATAGTGACGCACACAGGAATTTTTCAAGGGGGTCCAGGTCGAAAGCCCACCATTCTCGTATCCTGCTCCAATATACCGCCCAACATATTCTTTTGATTCAGTCGATTTTCAGAAATAAACAATTGTAAAAAAATTAATTATTTGATAAATAATTAGCATTGATTAATAAAATTAATTATTGATAACAAATACTTAATTGCATTTTACGTACTATATACACAGGATTATAATCAATCGAAAAAAAATCAAAGGCTTTGAGGGGGCTCTGAATTTGCCTCTCCCTCTTGTGTGCGCCACTGGTCATGCAGCATCATGAAATATCCAGCGAAGCAGACGCATGATGGCTGGTAATAGATTAGTACATCAGCTTTGTATGAACTTTCAGAATATGTATACAATTTGCAACAACGTGAGAATTTTGTGTGTGTTTTTTTTATCATTAACAGTTTTTTTTAGCCATTTTTAAAAAATAAATGTTATTTGAGGAATTTATCTTTTTATTGCTTATTTTTTTATTACTTTTTCCGAAAAAATATGTGTAATTAAAATCCTAAGTATTAAAAAGGGTTTCAACGAAATAAAACGTCTCGATTGTTCAATATAATTTAAACAGCTGTAAATTAATGTGTGCTTTTTCGAACAGAGCGAACGTAATCGAGGTTTATTTTGACACCTGCTGAGTTCATGATTGTTTCCTTCTAATTCGTCCTGGATGTGTGTTAATTTTCTCGCGTGATTTGGCATCACTGCCGACTGGTACGAATGGGTGAGAACAAGGGGAAAATTGGCAGAAAACCTTTGCTTTTGC
The DNA here is from genome assembly GCA_019973935.1 of Trichonephila clavipes. Classification (NCBI taxonomy): domain Eukaryota; kingdom Metazoa; phylum Arthropoda; class Arachnida; order Araneae; family Nephilidae; genus Trichonephila; species Trichonephila clavipes. The sequence goes on along the minus strand of BMAU01000459.1, from coordinate 630,772 downwards.
TAGGAAATTTATAGGTAGTCACTAGATTTTTTACCAAAACAAAAATAATTTTCTTATGAAAAAAATAAATGAAGTTTTATGTGACCTTAAGGTGATTCACTGCTTTGGGAACCGCGATTTTGAAAAAGCGTTTAAAGGAATAATTCTTTGATATTTAGGCAGTTGAATTAGAGTATACTTATAAAATTGTTTTTAGAATATTATTGCAATAAAAAATTATTTTCATGCGTTTTTTTTTGGCTAATAGGAGAAAGTATGACATCTTTTCAAAACATTCTATTTTTCTGAAAAATGCTTCTGTAATATTTTGCCTATGTATAACTAAGATTTCTCTGAACCAGGATTTTTTAAATATGTATAATTTAGAAATGGATATGCGAGGAGGGTTTAAAAAGTTCCAGGACTGATTCTGTAACGTGAAAATGTTTTGCAGTAAAGCTACTGCGATAGCATTTCTGTTGTCCCTGCATTTTTACCCTTTTCTAAAAAAAGACATTCTCCACGTGGAATCACGTGGTCGATGACTTGCCACGACGTCGTATTTTGTAGATGGATGCATTTAGTAGCCGACGATTGAAAGAAATTGCGTTTGTTGAGTGAGCATAGAATAATATTAAATTTTGTGTTGGCTTGGAAAAGAGTGCTACGAAGATTTTCGAAATGTTGAAGCATGTTTAAGGTAGTGGTACATTATCGCGAACGCAAGATTTCGAGAGTCATCGACGTTCCAGAGAAGGCAGGAAAAGTGTCAAAGACGACGAACGCTCCGGACGTCAATAGACTTTCCGCACTGGGGAAACCATCGAAAAGTTTTCTGCGACGGTACGTAAGAACATGTTTCAAACAACGACGTGGTGAAAAAATGAAAACAACTGTTTTGCCACATCCTTTTTACTCCCCTGATTTCGCTCCCTGAAAATTCAGAATATTTCTTGAGCTGGCTCGTTACTTGCAGGGTCGTCAATTTCAATCTGCAAATGAAGTTAAAAGTTCATCGTAGGCTGAATTAAAGTAGATGACTAAAAATGGATTCCAGAAATGTTTCGACGAACTTTACAAGTTATGACAGAAGTGTGCTTTTGCTCAAGGGTCTTCTTTCGAAGAAGGATGTGTTTCAGCAACTTAATTGGTACTATTTATTAAGTTATAGACTCCGTCCGGGAACTTTTGAATCCGGCTACGTATATAAAGAGTCTTTTTTTTCCAGGTATAGAAGTTTAAGTTGGCATTACTTTCCAAGATGGCGACCGATTTAACAGCTGTCAAGTGATTTATTCTCAGTTTGGTTTGGCAATTCATCAAAACGATCATCAAGTAAGTCGTAGATTCGTCGAATGGACCCAAAACGAGATTGCCGTTGTTCCCGATTTTCATAAGCGAATTTTGTTTAGCTTTGAAGCGCACTTCTGGTTGAATGGCTACGTCAACAAACAAAACTGCCGCATTTGGAGTGAAGCTAATCCACAAGTGTATGTCGAAACACCGTTTCATCCAGAAAAACTGACTGTTTGGTGCGCTTTATGGGCTGGAGAAATCCTTCTTCAAAAACGATGAAGGCCACAACGTTACAATCAATGGTGATCGGTATAGAGCCATAATTACTAACTTTTTCATTCCTGAATTGAACAATCATGATGTCCAGGAGTTGTGGTTCCAACAAGACGGCACAACATGTCACACAGCTCGTGCCACAATCGATTTATTGAAAGACACGTTTGGTGATCGCCTAATTTCACGTTTTGGACCTGTGAATTGGCCTCCAAGATCTTGTGATTTAACACCGCTGGACTATTTTCTGTGGGGCTATGTAAAGTCATTGGTCTATGCGGATAAGCCACAAACGCTTGACCATTTGGAAGACAACATTCGCCGTGTTATTGCCGATATGCGGCCACAAATGTTGGAAAAAATCATCGAAAATTGGACGTCCAGATTGGACTACATCCGAGCCAGCCGTGGCAGTCGTATGCCAGAAATCATATTTAAAATGTAATGCCACAAGATTATCTTTCGAATAAAAATAAATTCATGTCAATCGAATAATACATCGTTGTTTTATTGCAATTTAAAGTTCTATACCTCTCAAAGAAACACCCTATATATATTCATATTTTGATATATCACAGTAGAGAAATTTTAACAAAAACACCCGTTATTCCAATTAATCGCAACTCTGAAAATGATGTGAATTTTTCAAAATCCTAGTTCAACTCCTGTATAGAATTCTTAACTCTACTGGTTATTTTTTTATTTTTTTGTCAAATAAAACTGCATTACAATTTTTTCTTGTAATAATATTCTTAAAACAATTTTATATGTATATTCCAATTCAAGTGACATTAAATACTGAAAAAGTTATTCATTTATAAGCTTTTTCCAAATCGCAGTTGCGAACGTATTCAGTCACCTTAGTTTTCAGTTTAATATAGGGTACGAATCTTTCTTGAGATATTTCAAACCCAAGGACTTAATTTCAGTTGCTGAGAGGATTGAAAATTTGGAAGTAGGTAGTTCCAAAGACAAAAGGCTGGTAACAAAAAAATATGGCAAAAATTTCCAAGGAGAGTCCCGAAATAAAGGAGGTAATTGTTTCGCGGCGGTGTTACATCAGGCTACAGAACGGGAACCCAGACATTACCTAGCAAAACCTTTCCAAAATATTTTTTTGAGGAAACGGCTTGAAGGTAGATTTAGGAAGGAACTTCTCATTTATTTCTTTCGCTTTAGTTTTTTTGATGAAATATTTTACTTGCTGATTCAGGTTTTCTTATTTTATGTTATAATTCAAGCTTTCGGCTTATTTGATTTGTATTGGAGAATTGATTTTCAGCATGTTGGATCTATGTATTCTTGTTTTTGTGATGAGTAATCGAAATTCTTTTGATGTTTTTTCCCCTGTTTAAAAGATAGTTTTGTTCCGAAGGCATCTGGGTATCGAAATTGCAAGAAATTGATCCTACTGTTAAGCTGACTTCATTTCACGTCACACATTTTACGAACTACTAGTTTATCCCCTTTATATCGTACATTGTAATGCTAGATTGAGCGGAGGATACATCTTCACATATACACTTTATGAATATATCAGTGATCAGATACATTAATATAGCCATGTTTACTTTCTATATTTCTGTGAGCGCACTGTTATTTTACACCATCCAGGACACTACACGCCTGTTACAAAAGCACGTATTATTTACATCTTTCTCAAAATATGAATATTAAATAAAACTCTCTTCTTGTAGTATTTGTATAGTATTTTAACCCTTTATCTACCGCATTATGATTTACTGCAGTGTTTTTCATGCAATATTTTTTTTGAATCCCCTACATTGAAAACTAAGGGATATGCATAAACAAAATACTTATCTTTGGACAATTTAATCCGTTAGAGCTAATTAATTAATTAAAGATATTCAACTGTGAAATTAATTATATACACTATTCACTTAAAATAAATAGTCGAATCGCTTTATAAAGTCTTCATTAACATACAAAAGAAATAAGACTCTTAAATTTTGACATATTTTTTCGGGACAAAAATGATAATCTTCGTAATCCGTTGAAAACGCAATTTCTGCTATAAAATTATTTGCCTTCCCCCGCTAAAATACTCCTCACAGAACCCGTGCTGCCATATATCTTGGTAGAGTAGATTTCTAAGAATATTCCTGCTAAGTATCGTCAGAAAATTCGTAAAAATGGTTATTCTATGTTGTTTTAAAGTGAGTGGTACTTATAAGTACCGTCGGTGGATAAAGGGTTAAGATAATATTTTTAGTATTGGTACTTTTCCGTTATCCCCAGGCACAAGCGAAAAATCGCCAAATAATGTAGAATGTCTCCAGATTTCTTACAACCATAAGGGGAAGTGCTATATTATGTCTTCATCAGTAGCGCACATAAAAAAGGGGGTCCTCGGATCCGGACCTCCCCCAAGCCCTTCATTTTTTTCGATTGTTTATAATCTTATCTATATGGTACGTAAAATTTAATTAAGTATTTGTTATATTAATAATTAATTTTATTAATCAATGCTAATTATTCATGAAATAGTTCATTTTTTACTAATTTTTGTTACCGAAAATCGACAAAATCAAAAGAATAGGTTGGGTGGCGTATTGGAGCTTCATACGAGAATAGTGGACTTTCGACCCTGGACCCCTTGAAAAATTCCCGTGTGCGCTACTGGAATTCATTTAAAACAAAGCACGTTTTCCTTTCTTTCTTCCATCTTAATTTTTGTTTTAAACGATGAGGAGAATTCCTTATGAAACTAGGAGTAAACAATCCATTTGAACCAATTCTCAATGGCATCACCGTATTATGGAAAAAACAATAACTATAAGCATTCTTTTTGGTTAAAACTGTTTTGCTTAGAGACAATTCATTAAAATATTTGATAATACAGAGTGTTTTTTTTCCAGGTATAGAAGTTTAAGTTGGCATTACTTTCCAAGATGGCGACTGATTTAACAGCTGTCAACTGATTTATTCTCAGTTTGGTTTGGCAATTCATCATGAATAGACTCACGCCTGAACAACGCTTTCAAATTGTGCAATTTTATTTCGAAAGTAATGGTCGATTTTCATAAGCGAATTTTGTTTAGCGATGAAGCGCACTTCTGGTTGAATGGCTACGTCAACAAACAAAACTGCCGCATTTGGAGTGAAGCTAATCCACAAGTGTATGTCGAAACACCGTTACATCCAGAAAAACTGACTGTTTGGTGCGCTTTATGGGCTGGTGGAATCCTTCTTCAAAAACGATGAAGGCCACAACGTTACAGTCAATGGTGATCGGTATAGAGCCATGATTACTAACTTTTCATTCCTGAATTGAACAATCATGATGTCCAGGAGCTGTGGTTCCAACAAGACGGCGCAACATGTCACACAGCTCGTGCCACAATCGATTTATTGAAAGACACGTTTGGCGACCGCCTAATTTCACATTTTGGACCTGTGAATTGGCCTCCAAGATCTTGTGATTTAACACCGCTAGACTATTTTTTGTGGGGCTATGTAAAGTCATTGGTCTATGCGGATAAGCCACAAACGCTTTACCATTTGGAAGACAACATTCGCCGTGTTATTGTCGATATACGGCCACAAATGTTGGAAAAAGTCATCGAAAATTGGACGTCTAGATTGGACTACATCCGGGGCAGCCGTGGCAGTCCTATGCCAGAAATCATATTTAAAATGTAATGCCACAAGATTATCTTTCGAATAAAAAAAAATCGTGTCAATCGAATAATACATCGTTGTTTTATTGCAATTTAAAGTTCTATACCTCTCAAAAAAACACCCTTTAGTTGAACTTGTTTTGCGTGCTATTAATTAATATTTGTTTATAAATTGAATGCAATTTGTTTTTGCTGAACGTTTTCGACTTTTATTCGGTTGACTGTTTGGTCATTCGCTTCGTAAAGTAATAATAATAATATTATTCGTATATAAAGTACCTATAAGATGTTGATATACCTAAGATATTACTTTAAGATACATTCTTTTGAGTGTGTGGGGAGGAGGTGTAGGGTTCCTCGAGAACTCTTTATAGTTCCAAGGGTTCCGTGAATCGAAAAAGTTTGAAGACTATATAATGCGATAATGCCAACTCCCCCAGCTTATAGTTTTTTAAATTTATTAATCCCCATCTCTCTCTCTCTTTTTTTTTCTTTTTATTAATTTCTTTAGAAAATATTAAGCATCCTTCCATCTGTTTTGTTGTCGTATTGACAGTTATTTTGTTTCCAATCTTTTTATGCAAGCCCCGCTTTCATGTAGATTTCTACCCAAATTCTCTTTCACTCAATTTATCACGTAGACACAAGCCGACCTTTCTTTTTATAATTCTATTTTCTCGAAGGAGAGAAAAAAATTAATCTTCTTCCAGAAAGTTAAATCTGTCTCTTCTGGGAGTCAAGGAGAGATACATTAGAGAGAGAAACTTGTCTTTTAGATTCTTTTTTTTTTTTCATTCTCGTCCCTCCTCAGACACCTGACTACGATGATGCAATTGAATGAAATCCCAACCTTCCCTTTTTCTGCTCTGCATTTCCTGGTTGAGAGCCAAAATTGCTGGAAATGTTTCGATACTCGGGGCTTACCTTTAATCGGCTCTTCGGGTGTATTTGCGGAGACACGTCTTTTTTGTTGCCAGGTGCACCTTGCTGTCTGGTAGCAGATACAATGTGCAGAGCTCGTCGAGAAATGTGTCACTTTTAGGTCTTCAATGAATTGCGTTAATGTTTAACGAGTTTGTGATTGATCTCCTATTGGCCTTTATCCTTTTAAATATTCATAGAACGTCGTAAAGGAGAAAAGCCCCCCCTTTTTTTTGCAGGCACGCACATATTACCATTTTTTTCTCTTTTAAATGTTTGAATTTGATTTATATCATAGAAGCTCATGAATATATAGCAACATGAAGGCTATTGGCGACGGACCTCGTAATCTTGAACCACGTTCAATTGTCGGGGATGACATCTGAGTTGTCACCCTCTCTCTCCAAATTATTACGCTACGCCAACGGGAGGATTTTGAGCCTGAATAGAAGTAACGTCCATCAGCATATTTCAGTGGCGCTCACAAGGGGGGACCCTTCGAAACCTTGACTTTTTTTTCGATTGATTATAATCCTATGTATATAGTACGTAAAATTTAATACAGTATTTGCTTTAATTATTCATTTTATTAATTAATGCTAATTATATATGCAATAATTAGTATTATTGAATTTTTTTACTGGTTTTTTGTTTCCAAAAATCGACAGAATCTATTAATTAAGGCTAATTATATATGCAATAATTAGCATTATTGAATTTTTTACTGGTTTTTTGTTTCCAAAAATCGACAGAATCAAAACAATATGTCGGGGTGGCATATATTGGAGCACGATACGAGAATAGTGGACTTCCGACCCTGGATCCCCCCACTCCCCCAGTGGCGTAACGTGCACCATCCGCTCCGCGGGGGGAGTCTGAGCAATGACAAGTAAGTAAGATCCGGCTTGGGACTCAAAACCTGACTTTGCAGTGGCTAATATTCTTCGTTACGCCACTGCCCCCCTTGAAAAATTCCTGTATGAGTCTTCAGTGGCACTAGGACAAAGAACCTTACCTTTTTCTTAAAAAAAAGAGAAAAGAACCATATTAAAATAAAACATTGTTTTGCTAACTTTAGGCCCTTTCATACGAATCAACTTGTGCCGCATATGAAAGGAGCAGTCGAGAACTTGTTCCTTCACACATGGTCAAATAAGCTCCTTTAAAGACGTTCTGGAAAACCATGTTCTCCTCCCTAGTTGGCTCAAATAAAATGATGTAGAAAACTACGCTCTTCATACACTACTAGGGATTGCAATACCGGGATACCAAATACAGGTATTTTGAGCCATTTGTACAGTTTTGTAATATGGTATTCACAAGTTTAAATACCGTTTTTTTTTTCAGTATTTACCAGATATTTTTTAAACTGTCTCCACTATATGTTCAGGGATCGCCAACATAGCAAAATAGTATACGTTTTTCTGTTTATCTCTCCCTAACGGGCGAAATTAGACTGTGAGTATAAAGTTGCATCGTGCAATCAAGAGAAGTGATTAAATATCTGAATCATCCAAGGAGGCGGGCCAAAACTATCCAATTACAGCTCAGCGCGAAACTGCACGCGCGCAGGATTCGTACTCTGATATTTGTATCTGTGAAAAAAGGTTGTAGTTGTGAAGAAAGTGCGTAATATTTCGATATTTTTTAAATTGATAAGTTTGTTGTTCACATTGTGTTTGCATATCATATTTTAGGGTTCAAAATATATTTTTCATATTCATTATACATATACTCTTAATTTCTGAAATAATGAATTATAATAACTTTAAAGAACACAAAAGATCAATTGATAAAATTTCAGTTTAGTTTCATTATTTATATGATGAAAAGAATATAGCGGCACAGTGTAAAAAATGTTCAAGAGTTACTAAAGTGAATGGAGGAAGTACAAGTGGACTCCATACACATTTAAAAAAGAAGCATGATACAAATTTGTTAAAGAGGAAAGAATCTAATTGTTGTTGTCGTGTGTTTATTACTGGGATACATACGAAAGTAAGATGAACAGAAACATATAGCACAACCACAGAAGAATACAGATTTTTTATTACAAACGATGGTCCCAGCATATAACAAGAAGAGATGCGCTGCTGTTCCTTTCGAGATGGGAATCCATTTCAGGCGAAAAACCGACTTCTTTCCCGAAAAAGATACAACCAAGTCTTACTCGGGATTCGAACCCGCACCCATTCGGTTACAAGCCGAAGGCCATAGCCACCATACTGGCTGGGCGACAAAAGAATCTAATTGTGATGAAGATACAAATTTAAGCACAATTTCTAAACCCAAGATATCAGTTATGTTAGATTATTTTGGGAAAAAATAATATTTACAATCTCTAATAAAAGCGGAAAATAAAACAAAGAAACACCTGTGTTTTTTTCTTTTTCTAAAGTTTTTACTACCGGTATTAAAATCAGTATCCCGGTATTAAGATCTAAAAAATACCGAATACCGGTATTGAACTTTTGATCCGATATTGCAATCCCTAGCTGCTACTTGTGTGTTAAAAATGGAGAAATCTTTTTCTTACTTTTTCGGTACCGATGAGAGAGCCCAGCACTCCCTTTTTAATCAACTTTGTGTCGGCGTGTGAAAGGAATTCTCTCCTCTCTTCACTCGAGAGGAGTGGTGCCAAAAAACGAGTTGACTAACAAAGTTGCCTCGTGTGAAACCGGCATTCATTTCGCCCTATTAGTTCCAATCTCCATTGATTACTATTAATTAAAGTTACATTTTTTTTAAAAAAAAATACAATTCAGTTTTCTTTTTTTTTAATGAAGGAATAAAAATATATATAAAATTGCAGTGTGTGTTCATGAGTGATGTGATAAAATAATAATAACGATGACGATTAAAATATGGATGATCAGAAATGTCCAACAATGAAATCTTTATAATCGTTCCTTGAATTGAAGAATGTACTGATGGTTTCAGGGGCACACGCTTTAAAATTTCGTCACAGGTAGTTATGGTGGGATTGAGACCTTGAAATGATAAAGCGTGGGAAAAAAGTCCTTCGTTTTTACTTCGGTGGCATAGTGGAAACCCTGAAGTCTAGACTGGCAGTAATTTGTGCATTTTTTTTATCGGCTTTTCAGAGAACATAGCTAGACTTTGAAGTAAGAGAAAATTGGAATTATAGACGTTTATAGCCCCCCCTACCCGTTGTTTCTTGGGATGTTTTAATTTTTTGACAGTGTAAGTGAATCATACAAAATTCAATTTTTATTTGTGAAGAAAAATTTCTTTTTAATTAAAACGATGAGAATGTTTTCCATCATCATCATATCCGGCAAGACAGTTCCTCGTGGGTCAGTGCCTTCCTTTGAAGTTTTCTCCAAGTTTTATCATTTATAATCTTTAAGTCTGATTCCACTGAGTCTGTCCATCTCAGCTTTGGTCTTACACGCTTCCGAATCCCAGTGACTTTGAACTGCAGAATCTTTTTGACTTCATTATCATCTGACATTCGAACTGTATGGGCCATCCAATTCTTTCTGATTATTTTTATGTATAATGATGTCAGGTTGTTTATAAATTCTTTAAAATTCAAAATTATATCTTCTCCAGCTATTGTTTTTGTTTACACCTTCAAGTATACTTTGAAGTATTTTCTGTCAAAGTATTTGATTTTGTCCCAGTTTTGTTGTTGTCCGAGTCTCAGATGCATATGTCAGAACTGGTCTAATAAGAGTTTTGTAAATTAAAAATTTTGTGTTCCTTGAAAGACATTTAGACTTCAAAAAACTTCACCAGTCCATAAAAAGCTTTATTTGCCAGGTTTTATTATCGATTCTTGATTTCATGAGATATTCTGTTATCAGAGGTAATAATTGATCCCAAGAAGGTAAAACTTTTAACTGTTTCAAATTTATATGAATCTATTTCAAGAAAAGGATTTGGGATTCTGTCGTTTAAAAATAGCATATGTTTAGTCTTTGAGAATGTTTTTAACTTGTGAAAAAGAATTCAATTAAGGCTTTTTTTTTTGGGGGTATAGTAATAAAATGATGCGGTGTCATAAAATCCCAAAAGTACCCATTTTTTCCTCTCTTATCCATTCCTAATTATATAAAACTAGCTGTTATACCCGTTCTTCGCACGGATGAATTGAAAAATTATAAATGCAGATTGAAGGATAAAGAAGTTTTCAATGAGTTAATTTTACGTGAATTGTAAATTAAACAACAACAAAAAAGCTTTTTGCATACCGCAGCTGAATAAAAAAAAATCTGTTTGTTAAATTTTAAGTTTGTAGATCTAATAGCTGATAAAAAGGATTTTTTTTATCTATAACTCCCCTTAACTCTCTTGTGGGTCGATTTTTGAAGACACATTCCTAAGCTGATCTCTGCTCAGCAAAAGTAGCACATTGTTACAAATTTTGTGTAATGGACGCTTAAAATAGTATAAATAATTTATATCTGGAAGTGTAATACGTTAATTACTTTTTGTTGTATTTATTTTATATTAAAATTGTAATCAGAATCTCACTCTGCCTGTTCAAGCTTTCGCAGTTCCTGGCGTAGACAAAACAAAATGCAAAGTTTTGCTTCACACATAAAAGATAAATATATGCTGTCTCGGACTTTTTTACAGATGGCAGAATTTTTTCCTACTTACTTGACAATTATCGTTATATTTTGGACACTTCACACAATATCTTTATAAATTATAGCCTATGTGTTATTCTGTTGTATAAGCTATATTATTGTAAAGTTTCATTAAAATCCATTCAGTTGTTCTTGCGTGAAAGAGTACCAAACATCCACACAAACTTTCACGTTTATAATATTAGTAAGGATATACCGTATAATCTAGAGTATCACCCGCACTTTTAACAAAAAATAGATCTACTGCACTCGTTATACGCCTGATATTAAAATGATTGTTTTAAAAATAAAGAAAATATGAGCATAGAAAAGTCAAACTACGTGTACGTAAGTTCTGTTTATTAAAAAAAAAATAACATTGCACTTTTGGCTAACTTGGAAAAAATCATCCTATTCGGTTTGCGTTTTATCTTCAGGCACATCATCGAATTCTGTTTTGTCTTCTCCATCACTGATACTGGGATCCATAAATAAATAACCATCTTCCGTTCTAACTAGATTGGTTGATATACTGTAGTCTCTCCCTTCTCTCTCTTTAAATGGATTCTTAATTATGCCAGGTTTAATTTCATTCTATGCTTTAATTATCCATTCAGATTATTTCTAGACTTAAAAAAATAAGAGCATTGCACATGTTCATTTTAGATACCTTCATAAGAAAAAATAAAAGGTCCCCGTTATATGGCGAATATACTTAAAACTGAAGTTTGATGAAAGTATAGAGGCGTGTTATACACTAGAATATACGGTGGATGAAATATTTATATATATATATATATATTACAACCAAAAGTACTTTAAAAAAATGAACGATTTGATATTTTTTGGAGGGTAATGATTCATAAACGCGTGAACTATGGATCTAACAAATAAATAGAAAGCAAGTTTTTTTTTTTTTTTTTTTTTTTTTTTTACTTTCTATTAATTTGGAGTGTTAAAATGATTCAGATTTTTACAGGTATGAAATTTTTATTCGAAAGCATGACTAATGTAAATTTAAAAAACACGTATAAAACGGGGGAAAATTGAATGAAAAAGTGATATCGTGGCTTGTATCAGCCACGATAGATGAATACTATCTCCACATTTAATTTCCTCTATCCATGAAATTGTTAATTATAAAATAATAAGTACTATATTATAAAGTGTAGAATATGATAGTTCTAATTCAATGATCATTTTTATTATTATTACCGCAAAATCATAGTTGTCTTACGTATGAAGTATATTTTCTTATTCCTCTTATTCTATGCCAAAACACGTAACATACAGAATAACTACTAAAGCAACGAATATAAAATCAGACGATATTTTTACATGCAGCAATCGGAATAAAAATAAATAAGCACGAAAGTTATTGTTGCCACTGTGCCAAACGAAATAATAAATTACTTTTTTTTAACTGTTTGAATTATCCCATCGCATAGGGAAAATGCGCTTATAATTCCCTTTCTAATGGATTGCAAAGAACCTGTGACTTAAGTTGCCTCATATTTTTAATTATATTGCATTAAAATTAATTAAGTTCGAATTAGTTATTTCACTAAGCCTGTTAATTTTGAACAAAGAACTGAAGTGAAATATTTTCTTGATTGTAGAAAATCAACTTTTCAAACAATTCAAATGGTTTTAATTCAGGCTCTTTATATAATTTCCTCGATTATAAATATGTATCCTTCGCTATTTCTATAATAAGCAACGCTTCATCCTGATTAGATAGTGATATTGTTTGCGTTACTTTATCTGATAATAAACTATTATTGGTTGATTTAAAGGCGTTGCGTTAGGAAGGGATGAACTGAGAACTGTGGACAGAGTAAAAAGTTCAAATCACATTCCTTGATAAATTATATGCTGTTCTTTATAGATGTAGTAATTTAAAATCTCATTCTTGCAACTTAATTCCGCAAGATGGGGCTTCTGTAGAGAGATTTTGTGATCTCCTTCCAAGTGAATAGAAGTTGAATTCATATGTGTTTGTCGCAAAGTTTATTTATGTTGAAACTGTGAACATACAATGGGCTTGAACTCGCGATGGCTACATAATAAATACAAGCTCGTGTTTTGCATTGAATTCAAAATTTACACTAGACTTGTAAAATTTAGACAAAATTTCAAATTTGATAACTGGATAAACATTTCAAATAAATATTAAGATTCTTTAAAAAAATTTCAAAATTATATCAAAAATATTATATTTTACTTGTACTTTTAAATCAAGTGTATTTTGCTTACTTATATCCGTTGTATTGTTGCCAGATATGTGCTTTTTAAAAGAAAGTTTCTGCAATAAGCAAAAGCTGGTGACAGCGCTGCGCGTGATGTGATTGGCTGGAAACACGTGAATGCATTTATCATTGACTATGACGTCTCATGAATTTATCAACTGATTGGCTGGAAACGCGGGATTGTAATTATGTGACTATGACGTCACAGGAATTTATCTAATGATTGCCTGGAAACGTGTGATTGTAGTTATCATTACGTGACATGAATTTACCCCTTTGGAACTAACTATCCACATTTTTCTGATAGTTAAAGGAAAAATATGAAAAATCAGGAAAAGTTCAAAGTAAAGTAACTCGATCTAAGAATTTTCGAATAACAAAATTCAAGCAATAGAAATTTTAACTTAACAAATTTTTGAATACATATGCCGTGACTCCAATGAAACAAAAATGTCCGACTGAAAAGTGCAATCTCTAGTAGATATGTCATCTCAAATATATAATACATTAAATTACAATTAAGAACTGCATTATATTCTAGAGTGAGTGAGAGATTTTGTTGGCGAAAGATTTAAAAAAAGCTATTGATGGAAGAGTTGTATACTGAAGCTGAAAAAATGCCCCATTCTTTTTGAGCGGCAGAGATTTATACCCCAGTGTTTTCTTCTTTGCTAAGACATAGAGATGTTTTCTTAAGACTCGTGAATGGCTAGTATTTTCTTTGAGAAGCAAAGGTCTCTGCTCCTTGCATGTTTCCGCTCGTCAACCCCCGAGAATCCTGTCTGATTCACACCATGAATCAAGTTTGTTTCTTTGCCAGAATGTACAACACATCCACGATGCGCTATGGTTGAAGGACTGCATTTTATTGTTAGTATGGTGTATTGTAACCTAACCACTAAGTTTTGTAGCTTAAAGATTACAGTTGATCGCGATTATATGGTGAAAAAGAAGTTATTAATAATCAGAAACTACCTATGTGGAAAAGATGTTTTATGGCATGGAAATTAAGAGAAAAATAATAATTTAAAAATTTAATATTGCCTTAGCAAGGGTTGAATTTTCGATAAAATGGAAAAATACTTAATTTTGATTAGATGTTTTTAGAGTCAAAATAAAAATATTTTTCTACAATATAACTAATCAAAAGTGACTATTATATATTGATAAGTGAGTATTGTGAGTAGTGAATAGTACAATGCACAATTTGCAAAACCCAGCTGTGTCTCACAGCGCACTGTTGAATCTGTCCAATCCAAACTTTTTTTTCGTCTTCCGTTTTATAGAGCGCTGTAACTCGGCAGCCAGGTTTTTAAAAATTTAATACTGAAAAGGATATAAAATGTAACTGATGTTTCTTTTTCTTCATGTAATCATTTAATAGATGTCCTCTCATGACAGTAAATGTTAGAAAAAGTACTAAAATGCCTGGTTTTTTTTTTTGTAAAAAAAATTACTTTGACTTTATACCATCAAAAAAAAAAAAAAAAAGCTCAAATACTTACATTTTATTTCTCATATGGCAGTAAGAAATTATTCAATTTCTACTATTAGCTCAGACTCTCTATTTATTTATCTTGGTGGAATTTTCAATCGTTAATAAATTACATTTTGAAGCGCTCAATTGAGCTGAAATTTTATATACATGATTATTTTGGATGACAATACGATACTTTAATGATAGTTAATAAAAAATTAATTACCACTTAATGTTGTGATTCTGTAATATGTATTTACATATTTATATTAATTGTAACTATTTAATAAAAAGTAGCTAAAATAAAAATTTTCTTTGTTGATCTAAGTAGGAATTGACTTAATTTTTTTTTGTTATATATATATATATTTTATTATCCTCTTCATTTATAAACCGGAACATCTTTTATGTATAGGTAGGTTTTGAAATTCTAATAAAAAAAATCCAACCCACTCTAGCTTAAATTAATGTGTTCTTCGCCCCTTTAAGTAGTGTTCAATATCAAATTAATTAAATTTGTTTAAGGGTGATAGAGTGTTGGTGAACAATTCCCCAAGACCCGGGATGGGCATTAAGTCGATCGCTATCGACCGGTGGACCGCCAAGACATTTTGGGGTGACCGCCTTCACATAAAACGTTAGACGCGCATACGAAAGAAGCACCGGCGGTTATCAAGATAATGGAAACACCCTTGAATGAAAGAGACACCGTGAATAAAACTGCGACCCAAATTTGAGAGACGTTTTCAAGAATTTACTAGACTAGAATCAAAAGTTCCATTCATGGGTTACCCATATGACAGTGTTGATGTGAAAAATATAACTAAAAATATGTTACATGTTCTCGAGGAAAAAATGAAGCTTTTTTCCCCCCTTCAAAAATGACGTAATTTGTAAAGAATAACTTTTGGAATCTAATAGACGAAGTAAAGTATCCCAATTTTTTAAAAAAAGTTGCAATTCATTTAACATCGTTCTTTCGCTCTACCTATTTGTGTGAATCTACAATTTGAACGAAGAATATGATTAAGACAACATATATATATATATATATATATATATATATATATATATATATATATATATATATATATATATATATATAATCATTCCCATTTCACAGACGACCATTTAGAATCCAGTGCAAGATTAGCAGTTAGTAATTATACACCGAGGTATTCAAGATTGGAGCGGATAATACGAAGACTAAGTCTTCTACTTAGACTATAGCTACTAGAACTAATTTTAAGTGAAAATTATTTATTTTTTGATGTATTGTGAATTGTTCGAAAATGCATCATTTGATATTATTAAATTTATGGGTATAATTATTATTTTTGTATTTTGCGTTTTACTTAAAACGTAGTTTTAAAAGAGTAAATTTTTCTACTGTAGTTATGTACACATATCCTGTATTTATTATTGTTAAAATTTAAATATTGTTGAGTTTTTTTTTTTTGCTCATCACACCTACGTCACAAGGTGGACCGCAATATCTTGGAAAAATTAAAAGTAGGCCGTGCCATGTAAAATTCTGCCCACCCCTGCCCGAGACTGTGGCTGATTTGGTGAAACGTTATATGTTCTGTTTCCGATGTGTAATACTACCATAGTTTAAACATTTTAGATCTCTGACCTTCGAAGTAATGAGTTCTATTCAACTGATGTAATGGTCACTTGATACATACAAGAGCAGAGTATTTCCAGCCGATTAGTTCATGTACCTCACTGTTGTTTGTTGCTATTAGTTTTTACATAAGTTTTCTTGAAATTTTTTTTTAAAATTCCAACCAATGGAATTTTTTAGTAGAATAACAAATACAAAACTGATGCCAGCTCTAAATTCTTAGGTAAACACGCAATTGGTTTTTCATGGGACCGTTACGAATTGAGCCCATCATTTAATTGTCATTCGTTAGGCTTCACTAAAGTATTTTCCTTCTTTTAGGAGGGGGGACAATGGACCATTAAAACTTATTTCTTAAATTGTTAGTTAAATTAGCTGAAAATGGAATCAATACAGTAAATGATTGTTATATTTCACAATTTAAACGTATTTAAAAAAAAAAATATATATATATATATATATATATATATATATATATATATATATATATATATATATATATATGTGGGAGACAACAAGGGGTCCAAGACGTTGGTCTTTCTTCTATTTTATTTTAACATTAAACAAAAATTAATTAAAAAGGTAGAAAAGTTTTTACAGATAAGTTTGACGATTGTATTCAGAAGGTAACGCCTGCTCGCGCACCTCTCGCGTTCTCTTTCGCTGCTTCTCTCTTTCTCTGCTCTAATGTCCAACAGTTTCAGTTTTGGTTTCGATTCAATGCGCCTGCGCGCGAAGACTGCGTTGCTTTTGGCTGCATGTCACAACGGCCAGCCTGACCGTACGCTGTCCGCAGCGGTATTTCCATGGAGACCAGAGGAGAATCTGAAACATACAAAAAAAAAAACGGAACAGACAAGGACTATACGACAAATATATAGAGATTAAACATATCATAATATTTCTGAACTAGACAGTTTCTCCATCATGTGAAGGCACCTCTTCGACATCCGGAAGGTTCCACAGGAAAACATTGTGTTTCACCGGCATAAGAACATCTTTTTCAACAAGTTGATCTTTGGTTGAACGCATCAATATTTTCCTCTGTAGAGTTCTGGACGTCTGTTCAAAACGATTTCTCTTTTTCCTTCGTTTCCACTGCCAGGGCTGGAAAATTTTCCGGAGCAACACAAACCGTCGATAATTACGTTCCATAGGTGAAGGGGTAGGTGAGCGGGAGATGAATTCCACGGAACTCGTTTTCATGGCACCATTGGCTTTCTTACACAATACTATATCAGAACAATAATCAAAAACACTCTCTTTTATAATACCTTGTCGTAACCAATCATCAATTTGATTGTTTACCTGTAATTTCTCAGAACAAGATAAACGTCTGGCTCTCTGACACACAGGAATATCATTTTTCAATTTAATATTCATTTTTAACTTAGTACTCTTAATTTTATTACATTTATAATCCTTAATTAGAGAACTCAAATCATTCCTAATATTAAAGTTTTTAACATATGGCAAATCATAACTAGAGTTTTCTATCGCATTTGAAACAGAAACATTTGGAAAAGAAACACCATAATCTACACTCAAAGAGGATTCACTTTCACTTAATAAAACATCGCTCTTTGCGTGGCCTAGTTTTTTTATTTCAGAATATACACTGGGATGTATAATAAATTCTTCGGTCAAGGTCGGTGATATTGCCGTTCCAACACTCAAGCTAGGAGAGTGTTGATCAAGAGAAAGATTTATCGGTTTAACTTCTACCACACGCTGTTCGCCAAAACATGAACTTAATGTTATGATCTCTTCGGAAGGTGTTTGCACTCTAATTAGTGAGGAATTTAAAACTGGGATCTGGCAACCTGAATCAATTAATGCTGTTACGGGCTGATTTTCCACAAAAATGTTTACGTATTGAAGATTTGCGCATTCTTCGCTATTTTGTTTTTCGCTCTCTATTTTCAAAGTATTCACGTTTATTTTATTATGGATGTGATCATTAGATTCTTTAGGTTTAGAACGCTTCTCACAGTCTCTTGCGCAATGAGATGAATCACCGCATATATAGCAATTTTTTTTTTCTCTTTCAAGATATTGGGGATAGTTCTCTTTAATCTTTGGTTTAAAGTTTTGTGATCTATTTTTAAAGGGGTCTTGGGTATATCCATAAGTAATAGGAATTTCTTTACGTGATCCGCTTCTAGATGAAATATAAATATCACACTCTTTAGCTAAATCAATAGGCCTAAACCAATCTTCTGCTTCTCGAATGCCAATATGAGTTGCAGTTTCCTTATTTAAAGTTTTGAACTGTTTCTCTTCGAATTTAGCTGCAGGATTTAAACTTAATGCTTTATTTTTAACCCTTTGAAGTTCGACTTCTTTTTCTAACTGTGCTAACTGTAGTTTCGCGAGCTCAATTTTCTGTTTTCCTGAAGTTACTTCTCTTTTGTTTCGCGATACCCTCTCATCTATACAGTTTTTAATTAAAGTTTTAACGAAATCTGGATCACTTTCAAATGTACTACTGTTCTCAATTTTAGTCTTTAGTTTAACTATAGTGTCAGTATTCTCCACAGTACCGTTTAGCTTCTCAACAACTCTTATGAAATCCTCTTTAAGAGCGTTTTTATACATTTTAGAAATGGAAAGATCCTACCTTTTTTTTCTGGCTCCCTTGTTGCTCGCACGTACGATGTATCCAATGAAGAAAAACGTTGTGAATCCACTGATTTCACCTCTTCGCAGGTTATAAAGTTGAAATTGTAGTTCCGGCCTCTACACAGGCGGATTATTCACACTGAATTAGTTCCAACCTCTACACAGGCGGGATTTTCGTCGATGGGTTTTCCAACCTCTACACAGGCGGAATGAAATTGAAAAATTCAACCTCTACACAGGTTGAACGAAGTTTCCGAAAAATGGCGGCGCGTCTCCTTCACGGACGCTGTTGTTCATTGTCCAGACTTTGGTTCAAAATCGAAATTTTCTCGATCTCGCGGCCGAGCCCCCATAATTTGTGGGAGACAACAAGGGGTCCAAGACGTTGGTCTTTCTTCTATTTTATTTTAACATTAAACAAAAATTAATTAAAAAGGTAGAAAAGTTTTTACAGATAAGTTTGACGATTGTATTCAGAAGGTAACGCCTGCTCGCGCACCTCTCGCGTTCTCTTTCGCTGCTTCTCTCTTTCTCTGCTCTAATGTCCAACAGTTTCAGTTTTGGTTTCGATTCAATGCGCCTGCGCGCGAAGACTGCGTTGCTTTTGGCTGCATGTCACATATATATATATATTATCAACTAATTTTTTTTAAAAAATTAAATTTTTTAAAACTATTTTTTAAAATGCTCTTTGCGTATTAGTTTTTTAGATATGTAAAAAAAATTTGTTTTTATATTTACGAACTACAACAAGATATATCTGTACATGGATTTTAAATTCTGAATAAAATTTGATGAAATTTTTTTTTTCTATACTATATGAAATATTTCGCTGATTATCACACATCCAGGTATTCATAACAGCACAAAACATGTTCCGTTCAATTTTTTAGAAAACTAATGCACAAATTTGTGAATTGTACCTCTTTTATAAGTTGTGAAAATTTCAAAGAGATATGACGTAATTTAAAACGCAAGGAGCATTTTACGCAACAATGCAAAGGGAAATGTTAAGAAAAGTGCATTTTAAACATTTATTTGATTAAAATAAAAAAATAATTCTGTAATTATTAATCAAACTGACAAATGCTTTGACATAATTATACTAGGAAATATGAAGAATAGTATTAGTATAAAAAAATCAAAATCGCAGTTTTGACCGAAATCTGACATTGTGAAGGTCCACTATCCCCTTACTATATTGAATGGTGTCTTTATAAGTTAACTCCTCTCTTCTGCTTTTTCATGTATTCCTCCCAACTATCGGGTTGCCGTGGTAATCGAGGTCACGAACTAATGGCTGGCTGTGTTTCTGTCGAGTTGCAATTTCAAGTCCTGATGCCACTGAAGACCATCCATGTATAGGGGCTGGTGCACGTTGAATCTGTCTCAGCTCCGTCCTCAAGTTGACATGGAGTGGAAATAACGAGAAGGGTGCTCAGGTGTCATCCTCATCGCTTGACCACGGTTCAAAATTTCGAGGTCCTTCGCCATTAGTGCTCATGTTGCTTCAGAGTGGAGCATTAATAAAAAGTCAAGTCAGTTAAATCTGAAGTTTGAGTCACAGTTTGAGTAAAAAAAAAGACACACACCTAACGTGCAGAGGGCTTTAAGTGTTTGCTCTTGGAAGAAGTGAATATTCTTAATGTAATGTGTTGAAGTAAAAGGATTTTAAGCAATTAACTAAATTTAGTTTATTAATAATTAAGAACTTTAAAAATTGAAACATACAGGGTGTCCAGACTTAAAGTATCCAAATGTAATGGCTTATGATTACGGAACTACCCATCAGAATGTAATAAACTGTTCATCCGTGGATTGGAAAACTCTCCGAGTTTTTTTGGTTTTAGTCCGATCGGCCGCACGTGCACACAATATTCGGCAAACGCAGAAGATAAACTTTTTACACTATTTTCATTAATAAACATGTGGATGCCAGAGCAAAAGGTGCAATGCGTACTTTGGATAACGGAATTTAAATCAGTCACTCGTGTTCATCGACGTGTTCGAACGTAATGGATTGTCGTTACTGGCTTGCCTAATAGACTTATCAGGACTCCTACAAATTGAATCCCGCAAACGATCACATAAAGGTCTTCTATCACGAAAACTTGAGGATACTTGCCAGTTTGAGATAACCAAAATTTCCGTCTCCTTTAAAGGTCTGTCTCATTGGTGGATAGATTTTGATGTCGGAGGGTCGATATTCCATTCTGTTCGAACACGTCGCTGTACACGCGGGACTGATTTAAATTCCGTAACCAAAGTACGCACTGCACCTTTTACTGTGGCGTCCACATCTGTATTAATGAAGTCAATGTAAAAAGTTTATTGTCGGCGATTGCCGAATAATACGCGCAAGTGCGACTGATCGGACTAGACCCAAAAATTCTAGGAGAGTTTTCCAATCCATGGATGAGCTGTTTGTTTCATTCTGATGGGCAGTTCCGTAATAATAAGCCATAATTTTTGGACACTGTATATATAACGACTATTGTTTCGTTCTCTGTACACGAACTTCTGGGTCGATTGCTTTTCTCAAAATATTATTTTGAACTCCCTTTCTGTTCAGAATAAAAATTCACTTTCAAATAAATCATTACATCACTTGGACTCGGTACATACTTCTAAAAATATTGTCTTTGGATACACGGGATATAAATAACCCCCCGGGCGACACGTGCAAAGCCCCCTCCGGGCATCATTAGACACCAGAATTTTTCTGCAGTGAACCCGAAATTCCCATTCTCTATTCATTGATCATTATCATAACGATTTAAAATGAACCCTCCCAACTCGGAGGGGGCCGTTTACCCCAATTCTGCGATTCCGTACTATAAATATGCTCCTTTATCTCTCTGCACCATTCTCTCTTTTGGTTGGGGCTGCACCTTGCTCTGGTCCGCTTCCAACATTCGAAACGGGATGTCTCTCTTTCTAGGAAACCACCCCACGTTCAGAGGGAAGGGATCCAGAAAGTCGTCCTCGTGTGTGACCTCACGCGTCATCGTATCTTTTCCGAGACTTGCGTCAGAAGAGTTACCTGTCTATTATAACAGGGATGACAAATTAACGGATCTGTAATCTATATTTACCTTTTGAATGGAAGAAAAAGTTCATGTATTAAGGGAGAACTAAAGAAAAAGAAAAAAAGAAGAATCTTTGGCTGGGGAATGGTTACCCGTTTGGTGGAACAAGCGTTGCGATTCTCCAGGTAGACTGGGTGGCGTTCGTGTTAACAGTTACGGACCCAAATCGTCTTATGAACTCTCTCTTCTATCTCAAGGTGATCGCCGTACCAAAATGGATGTTCATTAATAGATATATGTTGAAAGTCAGAAATGTCATTCCTTTTGGTAGTTGGACCACTGACGTTGTGTGTATTAAGGGTGGTAAATTATTAGCGGGAAAGAAGAACCAGTGTTTTTGAATGAAAATGAAATATAAAAAGAGAAAAAAAGGTTTGCGGTTTAGTCTAGTTTGTTTATAGTTTACTGGTGTTTTTTTTATATTTTTAAGTAGATGTTTGGGTTTGTTGTAGACAGGTTGACGCGTCAACAGTGTTTGTTATTGTTTATAATCATGGGAATATTGATGTAAGGATTAAGTTGATCTTTATCCGATTACGAAACATAATTGTTTATTTGAACATTTAAAAAGGTACAATACCAAATTTACCTATATAATTATCTTACGTAAAACATCAGGTTAGAAAATGATAAAAGACATATATATTTATAGCAAACAAATTCTTTGGCTTTGGATTAAGACCAAAGGGGTTCATTAGAGTTTCAGGCCGCCTTCTCCTGTATTTGTCAATATTACTGGACCGAAATAAAATTTAGAAAAGCACTACACCTCTCTCTATATATATTTATTAAAAAAAGCGACTCACGCACTAATTCCATCGCGAGATCTCTGGAAATATTAAACCTGCAAACTTGAAATTTAGCATACATTTTTCTTATTTTGAGCTAAGAATGGGTCTATCTTAAATCGATTCCCGGGGGGCGAGGATGTAATGCACAAAATGTTCCTGTTTGAACAATTTCGACCTGCAGGTTAGAGGTTATGCAAGCATGTCCCTTTTTTCTTTTGAGTTGAGATCCGCTAAGAACTTGTTTTACAGAAATCGACTCTCAAGTTGAATGTGGGGGTGGGATTGATAAAAATTCCCGTTTTCGAACTATTAGACCTACATTCCTGAAATTTGATGGGCATGATTCTTTTGTAAAGTAGAGATCTTTGGTTCTGCGATAATCGACTCCCAAAGGGGGTTGCGGGGACGCAATAAACACATTTCCCTTTTTGAACTATTTCACTTGAAGACTGGGAAAAAGGCTGGCATGTTTCTTTTGTTGAGTTCAGATCCTCTAAAAACGGGTTCTGCGTAAATTGACTCCCATAGCTGGGGAAAGGGGGTTGCGGAGGTGTAACATAAAAAAAAATTTGTTCTTGTGGCTGGTGTTTCATGAATTCTAGCCCTAGCGCCATTGAAGATTCGACACTTAAGGGGACTGATGCTCGTTAAATCTGTTGCGGCTCAGTCCTCTTGTTCACGTGATGTGGTTGTTTGGAGAGAGAGAGTGCCAGCAAAGGTGTCGCCCTCGTCACTTGACCGAGTTTCAATATTACCAGTAGCCAGTGTTGCTTTATAGTGCTACGTTAATAAAAGATTCACTTCTTCAATACTTGCAAAGCTTCATTGCTTATCTGTTCATTATCAAACTTATGGCAACATTATCAGCTCTAATTATCTCCGACATTCAAAATTAAACTGTTAAACAATCTTCCAGTTTTGTTTCAACTGCACAAAGGAATTCCGATGGAAATGTCTCTCGTCGCTGTTGCAAGGATGGCAAAGGAACAAAATCTCCTAATCTATATTTATCGCTCAACGAAAGTCCCTCATAAAAAAGGAATTAAAAGGGCTAAAAAGTAAGAAAGTAATGCGTTCTCACGGGCAGGTCGAGGTTGTGCGGTTCCACATTTGGCACAGGAGGCTGGTTACCAATTTGATCATTCAGTGAACACAGGAGGACGTGTTCATGGTAGACCGGGCGGCGTGCGTGTAGACCCAAATCGGCTTATGAACTCGAGCGAGTGCCGTGCCAAGATGCACGCATTGTGGCATCTTGGAGGTTAGGAATGTCATTCTGGTAGGTGGCACCTGGTTTTCATATAGGGAACGAGATCTCTTATCTGTGAATGAAAGTGTTTTCTCAGAAAGCACAAAATAAAATGATTTGTGGTTTGGTTTCAACTACCTTTTTGTAAAGATTGCAATATATTTGTCCCTTGGGAATGGTAGTCTTCCCAGAAGCTTTGTTCTTTTTCTTCATAAACCAGAATGCAAATATATATATATATATATATATATATATATATATATATATATATATATATATATATATATATATTTTTATTTAATATTATTTTTTGGAAAATTGTCAGTGACTAATAAAATTTTAGCCCCTTTTTTTTCTATGAAAAATACATGGAAAAAGTTTTGTTCTGGGGTATTTAGAGACTTAATTTCTTCACTCGCACTATCAAACATTTATCATATTGCAAAAACTGTTTCAATATTTTTTTTAGAATTAGATGTACCAATTATGAAATGTAGTCAATCTGTGGAATGTTCTGCAGAAGTAAAGAAATTAATATGCTTGAATTATTAAGATTTAATCAAACGCGATTACGTAAATCGAAATTCTAATTCTGCATGAGTTGCTGTGTCCACTGAAAACAACCAACTACATTTTTATATGCCATTGGAAGAAAGCCTAAATTGATTTTTGATTTGGATTTTACTTTAAAATTATTCATAATTACGAACATAATAGAAATTACAGTCGAACCTCTATATTGCGAATTTTTCTATATAGCGAACTTTTTCTTGGAGCCTTAAACATTTCACGATTTTCTTCGTAAAATAACCTCTCTATAGCGAAGTGCATTTTCTATATAACCAACTTTTTCTTTTGTGATTCAATTTTTTTTCTCCCTATTTTTAAAGTATTTCCGGAAATTTCTTCTCTTTTTTAACACATTTTATGAAGTCTTGGAACTGGTTTTATTAGATCCTAACTCGCCGAGAGAAATAGAGTTCTGGACGTTTCATCCAAGAAGAACAACTTTTAACCCCCATTTTCCAGTTCACCAGAAACATCTTGAATATCTTCTTTCACACCCCGTGTCCCCGTATTCTAATAATAAAATAATGTATGTTTAATATTACTTGCATGCTTAAAAAGAGAAAAAAAGCATTAACATTCATTAATTTTAATGTAAAATTATTTTTTTAATATTGAATATACAGTGATATACTTCGACATTCTTTTTCTTGTTTTCCTTTCAGTTTTCCTTTCTTTTTTTATGGGTAAGATATATAAAATAAACATATATTAATTTTAAAAAAGGTGCGCATAATTACTTTTTTAATATATAATGTTTATGATTATTAAAATGATTATGATTATTAAAAGATGAACCTCTATGTAACGAACTTTTTTCCGAGATTTAGCGGACCCGCCGTGTTGGGGCAGCGATGCACGTTAAATCTGTCGAGAGTTGAAACGTCCTCCCGTTGGTGTGGTGTGGTAGTTAGGAAAAGGGGTGCCAGCTCAGGTGTCGTCCACGTCACTTGACCATGGTTCAAAATTACGTGGTCCGTCACCAAAAGCCCTCGTGTAGCTGAACAGTGCGACTTTAATATTCAATCAATCAACCGGGATTTAGCGACGTCGTTATAGAGAGGTCCGACTGTATATACTTTAGAGCAACGATTTTTAAACTTTCGATTGTCGCGTACCCCCTAAGATTTTGAACATCCCTCCCTGACTCCCAACACATGACTGAGGGGTTTAAAAGTTCCTCAATAATCCTAAAACTGTCCCTGCTACTTATACAGACATTTTTAATACTTCTATTTTCATTAAAGAAAACATCTATAATCTCTGTACTTGCGAACAATAAAAATGGTGAATATTCTTGTCAGAATACAAGTTTTAGTACAGTTTTTTCACTGAGGTCAATTTAGTGATCTAGTCTGGGCTGGCACACCAGTGGCGTAACGTACACACCCGCATCGCAAGGGTTGTCCAAAGCCTGGCTGACGCCAAGTACGTATTTAACCGATTTATAAAATATTAAAGACAAAATCTGACTTTGCAAGGGGGGGGAGGGCTCTAATATGCTTTGTTACGCCATTGGATGACACATTTTTCGATTTTTCCTCGTGGACTTTCAGAACCAGTAAAAGATGAAAATAATAACTTTAAATGAGAGAGACCTTCGTGGACTCCTTAGAAAGGCACTGGGGACCCCCACGTGAACCGTTGGGGAACCGTTGTTTTCAAGAAACATCCATCTGTGCGAATAGAAACTTTAAAAAAAAATGTATTTATACACAGTTGGACTACGTCAATACGTGGTTCAATAACAGGCGAATCTGCTCAACATGCGGTTATACCAAAGTTCTCTTGATAAAAAAAAAACCAACACATGTGATGTCACTCCTAGACATTGTGACGTCATAAGTTTGTATTCATTTTATGAATTAAGAATTTGTTCAAATGACGTGCGTCTTCTTTTGAAAATAGAAATATTTTGAATTTTTGAATGATCGTTGTTCACTTTTTTCGCTTATATATGCGCTGAGTCTACCCTATAAGTTTGAAGTCATTCGGTCAAACCGTTCTTGAGATAGGATGGAGGAAAGTTTGAAAACTACAGTTTTAAGAAAAAACACGTTTTAGTTTCCAGTGCCAACTCAGCGCTGCAAACAGCCGTTCTTGTAACACCTGCTTCTTTGTAACGACTTCGAATTTTAAAAAATAACTACCAGCGTATTCTAGACATATTAAGAAAGCAATTTCTGGAGAAAAAAAAATTTCCTTTTTGATTTTTTGAACCCATTTCATGGGTGAGAACCCCCTTAAGAAGCTCCATCTTCAATTTAAGCTAAATAAAAGTTTGCTTCCCCCTGTAATTTTTACCATTGTCCTCGTAAAAAAGTTCTTCTAAAAAACAACAGGGAACCGAAACTCAATGATTGTTACTCTCACTGCGATGTATTCGTCACCGAATTCCCCAAAGCCATCTTATGTGTTATGAGAAGTTTTCGTGTGGAGGGTAAAAGCAGCTTCGATAAACAAAATTGGCTCGTGTCGCAGACTATTCCGAGGGTATTTCAAACCAAGTTAGCCTCCTTTCTACGAAACTTGTGAAACCTACCTCTCATTCATTTCACATCCCTCTTAAATCCCTCCTGTAAAGCAGGTGTTTTTCGTATTTTATTCATTTCCGGAAGTGAAATTTTTTCGTGTTAACCGTTTTTTCTTCTTAAACGTTTTCGAGTTAAACGTATTTCACTGTATTTCGTATTAATCTCCAGAATTACACCCTTTCTTACAATAAAAACGATTTTGTGTTGGACAAACCGCTAATTAATCTTTATTTTTAAATTCGTCTGAATACTTTTTTTATATAGCTTTTGATAAATTAATTCTCTACTAAAATTTATACTTCACAGATTTCAGGTTAATGTACTGAGTATATATGTTTTGTATTTGTAATATTTGAAGATGCAAAACCGAAATGGGGTGGTTTTTTAAGCAAAATAGAGATTTAAATAACTGCTGTAATCATTATTCAATAAGTACCCGGAAGCTTGGTAATAAAAAAAATCCTCTCTAGTGTACGGTTACTTTTGATTTTATTTGAACTAACATTTTTTCTACCGCATTTTCAACATTAATCCAACTGACCGATCCTATCATGTTGATTCTAGAATAGGATAATTGAGATCATGTGATTGCGATCGCTATCTCCAGTTTAATGCTTTACTTTGATTAATAACTTTATTTTAGTATTTGCGATAGACTTATACCGTGCATGCTCTACGCTCGTGACAAACATCAAAGGTATGCCTTCCTGTTGGTGCGACGGACGTGTAGAATTAAATAAACCGTACATTTTTCTTTTTTTTTAAGAACAAGATGGCATGTATTTTGATTTTTATGGGGTCTTATTAAAATTTAGATGGCCTCGATGTACAGGATTTTCGTAAATTAAATTTGTTTGTGTGGAAAGATCCATTGCAGCAATTTATTAGCAGCTAAACGTATAATTTAACGTATGTGATGTAATTTTCGAAAAGATTGCGTCGGATTACCTTCTGTTTGTGAATGGATTAAAGTTCTTGCGATTCTTCGATTGAAGAAACATTGATTTGGCGATATCAACGTTTTTCTACAAAATTTATTTTTTGAATCACAGCTTTAATGGTGTTTAACCCATTCACTGCCAACTACGAGATATCTCGTAGTAAGCGCGTGTACCAAAACGCCAACTACGAGATATCTCGTAATAAGTATGTAGCAAAACGCCTACGTCTACGAGATATCTCGTAGTTGTGTGCTGCAATTTTAGATTGATTACATATCTCCGTTTGAGATAGGAATGGTTAGAAAGGATGGATGAAAAATTTATATTATACAAAAAAATATTAATTATCAATTTTTACTATTAAAATTATAACTTAGACGCATAGATTATAACATAATAATTATACAAATGTGAATGTATTCTTGAAATTAAAATTTTTTTTTTATTGTTGCTGTGTATGAAGAGCTTTAAAGCAAGGATCAGTGGCGCACACAGGAATTTTTCAAGGGGGCGGGGTCGAAAGTTCACCATTCTTGTATCATGCTCCTTTTGATTTTGTCGATTTTCGGGAACAAAAAACAGAAAAAACAAATTATTGAATAAATAATTAGCATTCATTAATAAAATTAATCATTAATAACGAATACTTAATTAAATTTTACGTACTATGTACTTAGAATTATAATTAATCGGAAAAAAATCAAGGGCTTTGGGGGGGTCCGGACCCCCCCTCCCCCTTGTGTACGCCACTGGCAAGGATCAACGCAAAATACTGGGTTGTTGGGACACACTGAACAAAAATACCTTGTCTCCTTTCGCTTTTTTACCCCTTTCATCCTTTTTTTTTTCTGGGGAGGAATACATTCTATGTAATGAAGAGTTATATATTTGTATTGAAATTGCCGCGTTGCTGCCGTCGTCATCAATTTAATACATAATAACTGATTCCCCTTTTTTGACGCATCACCCTGTTTTTATTCCCTCGATTTCTTTGATTATAGCAGAGGTCGCCGAAATGGTGGTCCTCGAAAAAATTTCGCTGCTCCCCAGAAAAATGTGAAATATACTTACTCATCACGTTAAGCTATGTTTTAAGATGCATTGAAACATAGTTCGATTCATAACAATAATTTAACACTTAAAAAATCCTATTAGTGGTCCGCGGGATTTAAATTAGGAATTTATTGGTCCTTGATGTCAAAAAGTTCGGCGATCGCTGGGTTATAGAACTTGTATGTGCGTTTTGCAAGAAGATTTCGAAGTGGGGTAGAGCGATTTTCTTGTATCAACAGGTGGTTTTCCCGTGATCCGTTGATTATAACTTATCAGATCATTTTTATTATTTACCATCGCATTATACGTTTTCCCCAGCGATGATTATTACTCGTTATGAAAATCTGTCTTAACATTTCACACATCTGACCTGTCATCAGATAAAATAAGGTGACGAGCTTGTAAAATCAAACAAAAACGCAAATAAGATCTTTATATGTGAAGATTGTTATTGGGGGGGGACTACGAGAGGTAACTCGTAAGTGGTACTCTGCATATGAATCTTATTCAGTAACTCCAGCTACGAATTATCTCGTAGTGTTTTTTTTTCAATAAAAATTATTGTACATGCCTTTATAATATTATATCAGTAATTTAATATCGTTATGTTTTGTAAAATTTCATGATTTTTTTTAAATAAAACCTTGGCCCCTAGAGACGCTCTATTTTTATCTGGCAGTAAATGAGTTAACTTATTGTACAGAAAGGCATGTGCTAATTGGAGATGGAAATATTTAGGTGTGTATTATAAATGCATAAAAAGAACGAATATTTTATCCCCTCTCCTAGTTAACCTTTAATTGTAATTTTATTTCGATGATAATTGTATAATCTATAATTATTTCGTTATGTGCTACCTTCCGCGCTTTTGGAGGCCAAGGTAGCCTAGTGGTTACGGGAGCGTCAAAGAGAATTCTACTTTAATTTTGTAAATCAAGTCATGTCCTTTTCAAATCAAGAGGCGAGGGTTATAGGAATGGTTTTCAGTACAATCGTGCGCTTAATGCTAGGACTTGGACATAATTTATAAGCAGTATATAATCATACAACATAATGAAGTACTCAGCGAAGCGGGCGGGTAACAGCTAGTTAAATACAAAAATTTGAGGCTTCTTTGTAAGGTAACAAGCCTAAAATTTCACACAAAAGTATTTTCCTTTTTAAATAATTAGTTACACGAAATGTATCACATACTTTAAGTAGAAATCAATTTTCCCTCCGATTAGAATGTAGTTCTGCAGTATTTATCTTCAAAACTTTTTTAAAAATTTATTTGATGATTTATATAAATATGTGAATGAAATAAACATTATTAAATTATCAATTACATTACTTAAAAAGGCTTGCTTTGGAATTTTTTAAAAATTCTGCACTACTCAGATTTCATGCGATTTTCCTTTTTGAAAAAAGTTTCGAAGTCCCAATGTGATAAGTTCTTTATGGATAGATTTCTGCTATGAAACTGTATAAAATCTGGGTTTCACTAAACAGAACTAATTGTGCAAATTATTTGCATGTTAATATATTCGAATCAATTCCTTCCATATACGCGGAAGCAAGTTGTGTGAAACATATTAATCATCATTCGTAACCTTGAATGGTCCATGGCCTTAGTAACTTTTTATCCCTATTCAACCATCCCATTTTTCCCCTCCAAACTTCTACGATTGGTAACCTTGAGTACTTCGAAATCGATTTTCAATGTAATTCAAGCGTCTGATTGCAGTCTGGATAGTTTCTTTCCTGTTGAGGTAATAGGCTTTTACGATAACGTTTCGATACATAGTTACAATCGAAATGTATTCTTTGTATGAATGACGAGGGAGCTGTAGACGCAAATAAAGAGTGTTTTTTTTCCAGGTATAGAAGTTTAAGTTGGCATTACTTTCCAAGATGGCGACCGATTTAACAGCTGTCAAGTGATTTATTCTCAGTTTGGTTTGGCAATTCATCCAAACGATCATCAAGCAAGGGTAGATTCGTCGAATGGGCCCAAAACGAGATTGCCGTTGTTCCCGATTTTCGTAAGCGAATTTTGTTTAGCGATGAAGCGCACTTCTGGTTGAATAGCTACGTCAACAAACAAAACTGCCACATTTGGAGTGAAGCTAATCCACAAGTGTATGTCGAAACACCGTTATATCCAGAAAAACTGACTGTTTGGTGCGCTTTATGGGCTGGTGGAATCCTTCTTCAAAAACGATGAAGGCCACAACGTTACAGTCAATGGTGATCGGTAGAGCCATGATTACTAACTTTTTCATTCCTGAATTGAACAATCATGATGTCCAGGAGCTGTGGTTCCAACAAGACGGCGCAACATGTCACACAGCTCGTGCCACAATCGATTGATTGAAAGACACGTTTGGTGACCGCCTAATTTCACGTTTTGGACCTGTGAATTGGCCTCCAAGATCTTGTGATTTAACACCGCTAGACAATTTTCCGTGGGGCTATGTAAAGTCATTGGTCTATGCGGATAAGCCACAAACGCTGGACCATTTGGAAGACAACATTCGCCGTGTTATTGCCGATATACGGCCACAAATGTTGGAAAAAGTCATCGAAAATTGGACGTCCAGATTGGACTCCATCCGAGCCAGCCGTGGCAGTCCTATGCTAGAAATCATATTTAAAATGTAACGCCACAAGATTATTTTTCGAATAAAAAAAAATTCATGTCAATCGAATAATACATCGTTGTTTTATTGCAATTTAAAGTTCTGTACCTCTAAAACAAACACCCTTTACAATTTTCGATTAGACAGACTGTCTCTCGTTTTTATGAGGATCAAAATATGAATATGTATACTTAAAACCCTTGAATTTTTTTTTTCTTTGTACTTCTTACTATAAGGTTAAAAGTACAAATATCAGACTGGTAGATGTAACTGCACCTAATGGTATTTACTCTTTTTTATACCCTGGAACGCTATCTGAATTGTTATGTTATTCATAAAATCACAATTCTGCTTAAAATATCACATATCTAAAATACACTAAAAACTACCTTGGAAGAATTAATCTGATAATAATAGTGGCTCTGGTAACCTAGTGGCTTTGATCACGAACTCGCGCGCGCGCGCGAGGCCAGAGTGTCACGTCTTTCCACGCTTGGTGTCACGGAAGACCCGTCATGTAGAGGAGGCTGATGCACGTTTAATTTGTCATGGGATGACAGATATTGGCATGGTGTGGTAGTAAGGGGATTGAGTGCCACCTCAGGTTTCGTCTGCGTCACTTGACCGTGTTTCAAAATTACCAGGTCCGTCGCCAACAACCCTCGTGTTGCTTTAAGTGTGGGATGTTAATAAATTCCCAATCTCACTCACGCTGATAAAAATAAAAATTTCTTTTAAGTAGAATGGAATCAGAATGTATTAAAATTGATCATTATGCGTTACGTTTTTGTGTTACGTATCAAAAATTCTCAGCAGGTTTAGTGTTTTAAAGTTTGTGCATATTGGAAAACACCTATTACTAATTTTCTTAACATTATATTTGTTGAAAAAAAAATTCTTTCATACTTACCTTTTTTTTTTTTTTTTTTTTGTTTTACAGGTCGAGATTACATTTGGGGAACTGGAAAAATTGGCGTCAAATGTGAAGGTACGTGTGTCTCGATTGTTTTTGTAAATTAAAGAACTACGTTTCGTTTAATTTTATAATATCGAATGAAGACCAAACAGTTCGGAGTAACTATGAATAATAAGTCGAATATACACAAAATGTGAAGCTCTTGAATAAAAAATAACAGAATCGTACCTTTATTTTTAGAGTAATAAACGTTTTAAAAAATAAAATGAACCTTAAAATTGCAATTCTAGTTCCTTAGTATTTGGCCTCTTTTTCTCTATTATTCACAGTTATTTTATCATTGCAACTTTAACATATTTTGGGCTTTTTCGTGAAGAAAAAGGTAAAGGGGGGGGGGGAGATTCATCTTGAGTTTTTTTACCAATGGGAAAAAAGGGTGGGGGGATATGAAGAGTTTGCACTGTAAAAGTAGCATCTCAAATTACATTAAAAAAATTTTTTTTGAAAAAAATACTCTTGATGCGTTTTTTTAAAAAAATATGTCAAATGTTCATTTGTGAACGATTTCAGCGAATTTGTATATTTCGTTCTTTTTTAAAAAATTTTTTGCAGGAGTCTTTTTAATAAAGCTTAATGAGCAGTGATATAAGTTTTTTTCCTCATCTAAGTTTTTTGTGTCATATTTAATCAGTTAAAGTAGGATGGCAGAATCATTTCGATTCTAGGTTAGTAATTTTCAACTTTTGTTAGTGTCTCCCATAGTTTGACTATCAGACTCCGAGGGTCTCTCACTCGTGGTATTGTGTGATTCGAACCCCTATCTTACAATGGGAGTAGATGCATGAAACAGAACTCTAGGAATAAATTCAAACTTAAACGGTCAAACTAATCAGTTCGTTTATTAATCTATCCTACAAAAAGTTACGAGGAAAAAATATCAACTATAATTTTAATTATCAAATTTGGCTTATGCGAAAGGTTGTAGACACTAATGATTTGCTTCTGCGAAATGACAGAAATGTCTTTAGATACATTGATGGCCTCGGATCTGCCAATCAATAAGACTTGTTCAAGAACTTTCCTCTTGTCACGTCAATAAATGCTTGAATTTCGATAACGATGTACCATTAGGTAAATCTAACTTTCGAAAGTTAAATTTCTTCACATCGAATCATTAACCTTCCATCTCTTCTCTCTTTCACTCACTTTTATATTTTAGAACCTAATTTACATGTTACATTTTCACTGTAAGGAGGTGGCAGTTGAACTCTCTTATGTGAAACGTCACAGATTATTACCCCATGTTAATTTAAGAGGGCATCCTCACGAGATAGCTCACTACACTTTTTACTTTGATTTTATATGGTTACTAATTTATTTCTAGTTTCAAGATTATGATATTAGAAATTCTCATAACGTTAATCATAGATCACCAATTATATTTCACACGCAGAAAAGTAAAAAATCGATGGCAACAGGTGTCGTAATGTTCTTAGTTAAATGTTCTTAGTTACTAAAAGTTAACTAAAAGGGACATCTTTAATTATTTTCCACCATTATCATTATTAATTAAGTATTCCTCGAAAGGCATGCGATGATCAACTGAGAAACACTGTTTGGGGAGGGGAATATGCGAAGTGATTATAATTAAAATTCCACTTTCAAAATGGTGTAACGATTCCCGCCGCACAGCTGTGAACCGGCTTCTTTGTCGAAATAATCATCACACGTACATTTCGCAACTGCATCTTGAAAGTTATTGCGTGGTCCCGCCTTGGACCTCCCCCGCAACATTTAACACCACGAGGGACCCTTTTTCCCGCCACTAGCAGGATGTAACTGAAGGCTAAAGGCGCCGACCCCTGATTCCCAAAGCGAGAGAACCGAGAGATACTTTGAAACTTTCGAAGAGAGCAGACCCCAAAGGTAATTCCTCTTTTACAAACCACATCATTTGAACTCTAATAACATTTTAATAACTTCAATGTAAGGATGTGACGTAAATAAATTAAATGTTTAAATTAATCAATATCACGCTACCGTTATTTATCTCAAACGTCACAATGGCTGTTAAAAATAACTTCTGGTTAGAATGACTTCAAATTTAAACTTAATTTACTTGGAAACGGTATGGCAAAAAGTTCCAAAGTGTGTCAATAAATAACTGTGAAGACAACATAACGAAAGTGGATTCGGTTATAAGTGTCATTTTGAATCGAATTTTGATGGCTTTGGTATGAGTTGCACATAAAACCAACTGTACTACTCAATATATATGACTGTTTTGGTTTTTTGATGGAAATATTGACTTTCAGGTCATTCAGCCGTTGCTGCCCTGTTAGTGAAAAACCCATCCACACCACGCCTATGTCGTTTCCCACATAGAATGGGAAAAATCGGTTTTTTTTTAATTGTCCTTTGGCCAAAAACCGCTTAAAAATCTACCATGAAGACGCCAGTGATTCCCCCACCCCTTATGCCATATCCTTCCCTCTTTCTTCAAGAATGTACAGTCTAAATTTGAAGTCATTCTGAGCAGTGGTTCTTTCTTTACAGTATTTTCAAAGGCAAACTTTAATTATAACCACCCTGTACTTCTCCACTGTTTTATTTTAAATTTTAAAAGCTCTTTCGTTTTTATCTTCAATTACAAAACAATCTGCTTTATTTCTGAAGAAAGAACTGATAGCATTCGAAAAAATATATGCTAACTCTTACTCAAACTGTCTTTTATTCACACCACATCCTCTTAAAGAAATCCGTACTCCACCATCATCCAGTATGCTATGCACTCCGCATACATCCCAGACAAAGGCAATAATTACTCGGTATTCATAAGGAGATTATATTGATGTTTCTTTAATCTTCTTTTCGATAAAAAGAATGCCTTTGATAAGGACTGGGAGGGAATCTCTAATGGATTCTCTGCGCATGCATTCAGCGCACGGTCTAGGTAATCCAGCGTGTTCTACCGTCCCCTGTCATTATTATAATTCT
This sequence comes from Trichonephila clavipes, assembly GCA_019973935.1. Lineage (NCBI taxonomy): Eukaryota > Metazoa > Arthropoda > Arachnida > Araneae > Nephilidae > Trichonephila > Trichonephila clavipes. The sequence continues at coordinate 595,331 of BMAU01000459.1, read as the reverse complement.
TTCCTCAAGAGTCAGAGTCCACTTTTAATGTAATAACCCGTTGCGTGCTATCTCCTGCCGAATGTCATTGTCTAAAAAGGCACTATTAAATTCCCGGGTCTTTCCCGTATGCTCTGCCCAAAGATGGCCAGCATGAGTCCGTAATGAATCCCTTTTTCTAGCTGCCATGAAATGAGTTTTTTCTTCTTAAAGGCAGCTTTGAGGTGAGATGATGGGGTATTTTTGTTAACTACTGATAAGGCTGGTCGCTTTCAACTTGATGAAATTGGTTGGGTTGACAGGTTTGAGTGTTTGATGGCTTTGAGTTTCCACCTGTATTAAGAATATCGCAGGAGATTTATAGATGGTTATATTTTTTTCTTTTATGGATTTACGGATGTATGTTTATCTTTATTGTTTAAAGGCCTTGACGACTTTCATGCTGTTTAGATTTCGATTGAAAGCGAGATTTTTTAGATGTAATTTTTCTTCCCCCATTTGATCCCGATTTTTTTTTTAAACTGAAATCTACATCCGTGAAACCAGATCTTGTATGGAAACGAAAAATTATGTGCCTCATCCAGCATTATCTTCTTTCCAACTCGATTAAAACCAAACATTTTCTTAAATGTTTAAATTTCGATATTTTTCGTCTTATAATTAGATTAAAATATTTATCGAAGACTAGAAAGTCTTAATGTATAATGTTTGTTTGTTTGCTTAAAGAACTTGAGTTCCTGTTTTTGTATGCGTAATCCTAAAAAAAAATGGAAATAATGTATGTTTTATTCTTTAAACTTTACCCATTTCATTAAATATACTATTCTTTGTGTTAGGTTTGAGATTGTTTCTTTTTTAACCCTTTTGGGACTGTAAGACTCTTAAGAATAATAGTAGTATGTAACTGTTTATTTTAGCTTGTTTAGACGTAAAAATCATAAGAAAAATATGTAACAATATGTCAATTCAATTTGGATCTATGTATAGTTATTATCAGCCATTTTTTTCATTTGTTCAAATATACTTTATTATTGCACAAAATTATCGAATTATATAAAATATGCGAGAAAACGTAGTAATATATCAGGATATCCCAAAGTCCATTAACATTTGAAAATTCAATAATTCACGGAATAATGAAGGGGGGAGAGGTAAAAATTGACACTCGTGTATGAAGTAACACGAGGTTTTATTGGTACCAAAACAGTGCAAAAACTGGCCAACAGATGGCGCTTAATATAACAAATCAATAATTAGCATAACAAATGATTTTTAAGAGTAAACGATGCTCTTTGTAACAAATGTCCACCATGTCGACCGTCATTCATCAACAATACATATAATCAAAGGATAATATTGATAACAGCACAGTACAGAGTATATTTTGGTATGATGAGAAATTGCCATTGGATGTTGTCTTTTAGCATCTCTGATAAGGTTGGACGATCGCGGTAGATTTGCGTTTGCAAGTAACCCCACAACCAATAATCACACGTATTGAGGTCTGAGGACCTGGGAGGCCAAGCATGAGGAAAATGACGGCTCAGAATTCGATCCTTTCGGTACGATGTGCGCAAGAGATCTTTCACGCCCTGCTTAAGGCGTTAGGATCGTAATGCTGCAGTAACAGATTCCCCATTCTAGTACAGCCTTTACTAAGAATGCCTTTTCTGGTAAAAAATATACTACGATTGCTGGTGCATCTGTTCCCTTGCGGTTTTTTATTCAGGCATACGGGCCGCTTGCGGCCCCCAGTCCCATATCTGGCGGTGAAATAAATGTGGAACGGAGCTGTCAGTTTCATCCTGGATTGTCCTGCGTTCTGATTGGTCGAGCCAAACGTTCAGAAAAGTTCGTTCATATGGTGGAGTTTGAAAGAGAGCCGAGAGGCTGCTCTCTCATTGGTGCTTGGTAGATGGGGACGATGACTCTCATTGGCTACCCATGAGGTCTTTAAAAAAGACTACACATAAAAAGAGGCGAGACTTGTCCAGTCATCTTTTTTCTCTGATTACTGCTCATTTTATACTCAATTCTCTTGCGGTGTCACTGAGGTTTTACTGTCCAGTGCGCGCGCGCGCCGCGCGATCTGTTGGCCATTTTTTGCACTTTTTTTGGTTTCAACAAACCCAATGAGGTTTCAAATATGTGTGTCAATTTTTACCTCTCCCCCCTTCATTAGTCCGTGCATTATTGAATTTTCAATTAACGGACTTTGGGGTCACCTGGTATTGTATGACACAGAATAAACTGAATTAATTAATAAGAACACAAGCTCGTGAATGTTTTATCATTGGCGCCAATTGATTTAGAAATCTCTCCCGTTTACGTAATTGTGTTCAGCATACGTTTTTTGACATTCATGCAAAAAATGAAGATGAGGTTATAATTAAATGCAACAATCACCAATTTCAAAATGGGGGAAATGTTTCCCTCAGTCGTGAAGAATGGTTTAAGACTGTATTTAGTTAAAAAATTTCCAACATGTGTATTATGATTTAAACTGTAATATATGTATATATTCCTGTGCTGACGTTTACTACATGAATAACCTTGTAGCATTCATGTTCTTGTCCGTTACGAAATGATTGCCCCACTCTCAACAACTGTCATTTCGCCTTCCCAATCATTCCTAATCATCCAAAGAATACCTGTTGGACCAGTGCAAAAGACTTCGTGAGATTTCTAGTCAGATACGGCGCACTTATAAAACTCTTTTACGGTGCCAGAAATTTCCATCGAAAAGATACAGTACCGTTTTATCATTAGTGATGTCCTTTTTGGGTCACTGAATTCCCAATGAAGCATTGGAAATGACGACATATACTGCAGCATTGCGAAATGGTTAGGTTGTTTGAATAAGCCAATTGAGAGAAATTTTATCGCCGAAGCTTTCGTGTATGGGAAATAAAACAAGAGGAAATCGATTATTCTTTCTTTTAAATTCTGGATTTAACTCGATTTTCTATTTAATTTAGACTGTCTGCAGGTTAAGCCTGTTGCAATAATGAGGCATTTAAAAGAGTATTTGTTCAGTTGATTAGGAAATAATGAGCTGGATTTCTAATAAGGTGTTTGACGCTGTTATTAGGTGCATTATTCCTCAATTATTCTAATTTTATATCATTATGCTCCACTACAAATGCAGTTGAACCTCTATTTTGCGAACTTTTCCCGGTAACCATACAATTTTCCACATAACGAAGTTTTTTTGGGAATTCAGCGACTTCTTGAAATAGAGAGATCTGACTGTATATGCCACCTATGGACATTTGCAAAGAGTAAAATTACCAATAGAGAATATAAATCACTAAAAATGAGTAAAATCATAACCCATTCATTTATGTAAGTAAGTAATTTATTCATTTGCTGTAAGTAAATATATATATATATATATCAACAATGAATAAAATCACAACAAATGTCAAGTTAAAAACGTTATTTTAATCATTTGTAGTGAGTAAAAATTACTAATATTAAGGAGTACGATTCAATTGACAAAAATTGGTCAAAAAATCAAATCTAATTTTTTTAGCCTAAATTATTCTTTATATACTTTTTTTTTTCCTCACAAAATTTGAAAGCTCTAAACTTAAAAGACGCAGAATTATGACAGCTTTTATGCTCGCTTTTATTCATATCCCTATGACAAATCAAAACTTTAAACTTACTTATCTCAGAAAGACAAAATAACTAGTTTGTCTACATTTAAAATGCCAAGGCTTTTTTTCTATCGTGCCTAATGCTTTGAATTTTTTTTTTTTTTTTTTTTTTTACCTATTGATAATAGAACGTGTAACGAAAGTTGGTATGCATTTTTGAATCAAAGCAATATTTACTTTTTAAAAAATAATTGAACTCAAAATTTATACATTTTTTAAGGAATTTTCAATAAGCATTCATAAAAAGAGGTATTGTATAAATACCAATCATGTTATCGCAAAACCCATACCAACTTTTTTTATACATAGTTTGAGGTACTTGTGAATCAAATTTCATGCATGTGCGTTAATTTTTATAAAAAGGAGTAGCATTTTTAAAATCACTTCACTAATTTTAAGTTTTTTCCTTAAAAAATTAAATGGTTAGTTTTTTATGAAATTTTGAGCACAAAATCTGTTTTACATAGTATATACATATAGAAGGCTACCAAAAAAATTTTGAAAATCCTTAAATTAAAAATGTTTGCGTAAATCGTACCATCTCCCCTTTAATAAAATCTCTGAATCGTAACAGTTATTTTACTGATTTGAGATGAATAAAAATACGAATAATGCATAAAATCACAACAAATAAGGAAAGTTATAACCGTTTTTGTTCATTTGCAGTGAGAAAAATTACCAATAATAAATAAATTCTCTACAAATGAGTACAATTGCAACCCAGTGATTTTAAATCACGGTGTCTAGAACACTATATTAATTTGATGTAAGGATTTTCCGAGAGAACGAAATAGTATTTCTTTTTAAAAAAACTTATTACATGCACACAAAGTTAATTTTAAAGAATTTTTTAATAAGTTTTCGTAAGGTAAAAACGTACAAATCTTAACGCATGTTTCTGTTCTACCCTTCAAACGATAAACCGTTATTTTTTAAAAAATCTTCCTTCTTTTTCATTTTCAGTGGAAACAAAATTTACTAAGAATAAAATCACTACAAATGAGTAAAATTATAACTGTTATTTTATTTACATTTCCAGTGATTTTAAATAACGGTGTCTAAAACACGATATTAATTTTATGTGAGGTTTTTCCGAGCACGAAGCAGTACTTACTTTTTTTAAAAAAAAACTCATTACATACACTCGAAGCTAATTTAAAATTTTTTAATAATTACTCATGAAGTGAGTACGTACAAATCGCAACGCTTGTTGCTATTGTACCCTTCAAACATGTTCACTTCCAAGAGCGACGAAACAGCCATAATGATCCCTCCCTAAATCCGACTCCCGTGATAATGAGTTTTCATTTCCGAGTTCATTATATTAAAAATGAAAAAAGCCATCACCTCTGCAACTGACTTCTTTTCATTTTAGCAGGTGTAATGGACTTCATAAAATCATTGTTCTCTTTTTAAGTGCAAGCCAGTGATTTAAAACTTCCCCCTGATCCTTTTCCCCCCACCCCTATTCTAATTAGCCTGTGGCGTGCAACAAAAGTTGCAAAGGGCTGTAAAAAATTCATCGCTGTAATCTCGAGGTCGTTCACTTTTTGCGTAGTGCAACAGTGCCAAGCTTTTCCAACACGTGCATACTGTGATCTGTGAAAATCCGTCGCCTGGATACGGATTTGTGTATCGCGCGCTCGAAGAGCGAAAAAGTCTGTGACACGATTTGGGGTGAAAACCGTAAGTGCTAATGCTGTTAGAAGTCGCTTTCTCAAAAAGTCGTTTTCTTTTGAGCGAGAGCTTAATTTTTATAGGGAATGCGTGCTGCTCCACCACCCTCTGCAGCCCCCTTCCCAGCGACATAATTTATTTTACGTGAGGACAGATAACGTGAAAATCGAGACCGTGACGTTTAAACGTTAAAATTATTTGTATTATTTTTAAAGCAAGAAGCAAATAAAAAGAAAGAAAAAAGGCCGTAAAACAGTTCCACGGTTACCATGGAAGCACATTAAAAATGCCAAATAACAAATGGATAAATTTAAATATTTGTTTATAAATAGATTATAAAATATTACTAATGATATATGATGAATCAAAAGTTCATTTATTTATTCCCAAACGCATTACAACTTAAAAGTCAAACTTTATTGGCATATTTAAATTATGATAATTCGAAAATGCGTATTGGTATAGGTTACCGTTAATGCATACAATCCGTTACTTTATAAAATAAATAAGTATATCATGAAAGGACTACATTAGTTAAAGCACATAAAATTATTGAAACCTAGCTTTTTTATAAGAACATTGCCTGATATCTAAAGTATTGAATACGATTTTTTTTTTTGCATTTGGGATAAATATTGTTTCTATGCGGATCCAATAATGCCCCCTAGCGGACTCAGAAAGATAGTCTCAATCTAATCCTAATCCTATGACTGGCAGCAGCTAGGCTGTTAGATATAATCATGTAACGCAATACCTACGTATTATTTTTTTCTGTGCTGGGATGTCTGAAATAAATATTAATGAATACTAGCTAGCTGTGTCATCACTGACACACTTGTAATATTTTTATAAACAACGTAAATATAACTGTTCATCATCACTTAATTTTTGAAGCAACAAACTTGTTTTAATGCCAGAACGTTTATTTTTCACTTAACTTCAATATTTTTATAGCCCTCATCTCTTAATCTATAAAAAGAACAAGACTTGAATCTCTAAAACAGAATATATATATATAATATATATATAATCTCTTATGTTATTATGTCGAAAATTTCCGCTGTAGGGGAAGGTTGAGATCTCACAAAACACTGTTTAACCTTGTTTCACTCTCCTAAGCCAGTGACAGCTCGGGAAATCATAATAGTTTTTTCCACTCTAACTTTTTTTCTCTTTTTTGGTTTGTAATGGTTCCATGTTCTTGGTTCTTTCGGTTTGATCTTAAGATGTTTTAGGATTTATTAGCCTTATTTTTAATTTATTTACTGCTAAATACACTGGTGTGCAAAAATTAAGGACGAAGTCGAAAAATTAGCATATCAGCTGAACGAAGAGGCAGAGCGGACAGAAAGACCAATCAGGAGATTAAGTAAGGTGATGTACGGTAGCACATGCGCAGATATGCAGGTAGACGTAATGGGGGAGTGTCTGAGTAGTATAAAGCATGTTGTCGGTGTAAGATCAGTATTTCTGGCAAAGAGATTGCACGCCGTATAGCAGTTAAAATCACACCGAGTTGCTGCCTCAGCGAGAAATGGTGAATAATCAATCTGTTAGACGACATCTGGATGCTTTTACCCGAGGTCGAATCATTGGGAAGTTGGAGGAAGGCCGCAGTGTGACAAGTGTGGCTGCAGAGTTCGGAATTGCTCACAGCATCGTTTCACGACTTTGGAGACAATTTCAAACTACAGAAACAGCTATCCGGGGGTTCAGTAGTGGTCATCCACGAGGAACCACACCCGCAGATGACCGGTACATTGTCTTACAGGCCAGAAGAAACAGGTGGCAGACAGCGGGAGAAATCGCTAGACACACGACACAGGTGACTGGACGACCGATATCGCGTTTTACCGTTGCCAGAAGACTGCACGGAGGTGGTCTGTTTGCACGACGCCCTGTACGGCGTGTACCTTTAACGCCTGCCCATCGGAGAAGGCGTTCTCTGTGGTGCCGGGAACACCGGAATTGGAGAGACAATGAATGGGGACGAGTACTCTTTACAGATGTGAGCAGATTCAGTTTGAGTAGCGATTCTCATCGCATACTCATCTGGAGAGAGCGGGGAAGCCGTAATCATCCCTCGAACATCATTGAAAGGGACAGGTATGGAGGTCGCGGTGTTCTCGTTTGGGGAGGCATCATGCTTGGTAGTCGTACAGACCCTTCACATCTTCGACGCAGGTTCAGTCAACGGGACCCGTTATTGTAACGAGATTCTTCTTCCATATGTGCGTCTTTTTAGAGGCGCTATGGATCTGCAGTTCCTTTTCATGGACGACAATGCACCATGTCATCGCACAGTAGCTGCCGAACAGCTCTTAGAGAGTGAGGATATTGAACGTATGGATTGGCCGGCACGATCTCCGGATCTCAATCCCATCGAGCATGTATGGGATTTTCTAGGCAGACGCTTGGTAGCTCGTACCTTACCACCAGTAACGATTCGGGAGCTTCGATTGGCGCTGCAAGATGAATGGGCAGCAATGCCTCAACAACTCATTGACACCCTCATTCTCAGCATGGGCAGACGCTGTGAAACCTGCCTAGCAGTCAGGGGAGATCATATCCCCTACTAAAGACCGGATGTATCTTGCTGGACACCCATCACAGGGGTGTTTCGGCCTTCAGTCGCATTGCGCTCCATGCTACTTTTTCAATCAAGCTTCTTTTTATCCCTCTGATTTCTCTTTTAGTAAGTGTTGCTTACATATTACACATGTTCTTACGTATTGGGGATCTTACGGTATTAAATGTGTTGATTTGGAAAGCTTTTGTACAAAGTTATATTGAAAAAACCGTCTCGTCCTTAATTTTTGCACACCAGTGTATATATATATCTATATCTATCTATCTATCTATCTATCTATCTATCTATCTATCTATCTATCTATCTATATATATATCTATCTATCTATCTATATATATATATATATATATATATATATATATATATATATATATGCGGTTCTGCTCTCACCCCTCGTATTTGGCGGGAACACGTTACTGCACTCTTGGCCATCGCTTACACTCCGAATTAGTAGGTTATGTTTTTGTTCATATGTTATTTAGTTTAATGATTTTTTTAATATTTAAATTCTACATATATAATTCTTTCCTTTCCTCTTGGTACATAGTGTGACAAATTACAGGTGAAGGTTGGCTGGCCGCAAAACTTGTTTAAACCTGCAATCCTGGTTCCTAAGGCCAGGAGTTTGTCATTATACTATGTGCCTTCTTCCTAATTTTAGTTATCTTAGGTTTATAACTATATGTTTATTTTTATATTTTCGTTTATATATTTGTGTATATGTATATATATGTATAAATTTATATATATGTGTATGTATATGTATATATATATGTATAAATTTATATATATGTGTATGTATATGTATATAATTATATATTGAATTTGATTATATATATATACATATATCTTTTACATCCCCTTCATTCCTTTGGGAGTCGATTTCCTCAAAACCTGTTCATAACATATCTATAATCAACAAAAGAAACACGCTTGCCACATTTCAAGTATATACATCTAATAGCTTAAAAAAGGGGGAAATTTTATCTACAACAACCCTGAAACCTCTCCCAAATCAAAATGTCGCCAAATGCAGCAATCGTTTTCTTAAACTAAGCTGGAAGCACTGTTGGTTCCTTATCACAGCATTTGGCGACTTCTCACATACCTGCACAAACTCTTCTTTAACTAAAGGGGTTTTAGAAAAAAAAATCACTTAAAAAATAAATTTGATAATTTTTGTTGATGATGGGAATATGCTTACAGCACTTTTGAAACATCTTTGTAGCTCCTTGCAAAATTTTGGAATGATACGATTAACGGTGAGGATTTTGTATACTTTCCAAACTAATATACAGAGATCAGTGGCTAACGTACACCCCTGCAACACCCATATCGTGGGGGGCAAGATTCTAGGAGCCCAAAGCCTGACTGACGCCAAGTACGTATTGTAAGATTCAGATTGGGGCCCAAAACCTGAGGGGGGCTAATATGTTACATTACGCCACTAGCTAACATTCAAATGTATCCAGTCGTTTATTATTTAATCAATAAAACTGTGTATGGCGATTCATACAATAACGTATTACATTAATAATTTTTGAAAAAATTTGTTTTATATCGATTTCTTTTCTTGTGTATATTAGTCTTTTTCGATTACCTAGCTACCGTTATAAAAATCGTTAAATATCTTATACCCTTTTAGTTTTATGTGTCGTGTTTTTAGAGAGGTTTTCGAAGGTATTCAATTTGGAAGTAAATGGCATTGATAAATATGACTTCTGAGTAGTGAATCTTGTTTTGAAGAATAATTGAGTTTTGTGTGTATAATCTGAGTACCTTACTTTAATATGGATTTCTAGTAAATACCCATTTAATTCTGGTAATAATATATTTTTATTTAGATAATATTTATCTTTTATGAAATACTTGACGTACAGTGTTTTGTATACAACGCTGCCAGTTGTAACTGGAAACTATAATACTTTTCTCGTGCGTCAGGTAATACGTAACTGAAGCATATTTGTGTTGAATGAATGAAAGAGATGTAGGTCAGATTATACTGTTTTGTTCATTTTATTACTTCAACAGCAATATTTTATTGTAAACGAAAGTTTATTCTTATTTTTTTAAACTTATCAAAGAGTACTATACTTTTAAGATAGCAACAATTCATGAATTGAGTGTTGTTGAGGAAACTTATGTAAAATAGTATGTATTAATGGTAGTTGAAATTCTCATATGTTAACTGAATAGGAAATTGAGAATGTATTTCCATCAGTTTTTATCTCGTTAAATTAATCTCTTTAATCTTAATGTTTAAAATAATTAAAAAATTTGAAATGGTAATGAATGTCTAATATTATGTCAAGAAATTGTGCAACGTCACATGCTAAGCATTAATTTAATATCCATCTAGCCGCCGTTATTTCGATTGAGTCGCGAGTGCAAGTCCCATTGCCATGAAAGACTCAGTGGCCGCAGTAGCCTTGGTCAGGAACTCCTGACAGGCGTCGCGAGTTTTAGCCTATTGTAGAGGGTCCGAAGAACGTTAAATGTGTCGAGGCTCAAAGTCCTCATGTAGGCGTGGTGTGGTGGTTTGAAGAGGGGGTGCCAGCTCGGGTATTGTTTTCGTAACTTAATTTTGTGATTAATTGTTTTGAATTTTGAAGCACAAAATTAAGCTCATCACTAATAGTTGCTGTTTTGCCGGGATAAGCACTACGTCGATCGCAATCGACCGTTGGACCGCCGAGACGATTTGGGGTGACCGCCTGAAGATTAGCTGTTAGTAATTATATACGGAAATATTCAAGATTGGTTGACAGTACGCAGACTAAGTCTTCTATTGACTATAATTACGATAACTAACTTAGATGAAAATGTTTTATTTTTCAATGTATTTTGAATTGTTTGATAATAAATGCATCTCTCAATAGATATTATTATATTTGTGGCTGTTATTATTATGTTGTGTGTGTATTTTTCGTTTTGCTTTAAACGCGGTTTCAAAAAAAAGTTTTTTATTTTATTTACGTAGGTAAGTACATATTCCGTATTTATTATTAAGTTATAATAAATATTGGTGACCCTTTCCTTACCTCACCACACCTACGCCACTGGGCAGTGGTGGCACTCTTGATTTTTTTAAAGTGGGCGCGGCGCAGTGGTCCAGGGTCGAATGTCTGCCATTTTTGTGTGTATCCTACCCCAATACGCAGCCAAACATAATTTTTTAATTTTTTTTTCATTTTGTAGATTGTCGGGAACAAAGAAAAGTAAGAAATAAATTACCGAATAAGTAATTAGCATTAATAACAAATATTTAATAAATTTTACGTACTATATACATAGGATTATAGTCGATCGGAAAAAAAATCATAGGCTATGGAGGATGGTCGGACCCGTGGAGCCTCTCCCTCTTTGTGTGTGCCACTGATACTGGGTAGACCGTAATACCTTGAAAAAATTGGAAGTAGCCCATGCCCTGGAAAAGTCTGCCCACCTCTGCTGTATAGTGTGACGTTAATGTAACTAACTCACTCCCAGCGTTATTTCGATTGAGTTGCGAGTTTAAATCTCGATACCATTTTAGAACTATTCGTCAGTGGAACTGTTGCATGTTAAATCTGTCGATGCTTGAAATCCTCACATCCGCGTCGTGCGGAAGTTAGGAAAATGGAGTGGTAGCTCAGGTGGCATTCTTGTCAGCTGAACGTAGTTTAAAATTTCGAGGTCCGTTACCAGTAACTTAAGGTTGCTTCGGGTTAACAACGTCGTTAATAATCAGTCAATCACGATATTCCTCTTTGGTGGCACGATTTCGTCTTAAGTATTTTTTTAACTAATGATTCGTTTTATGCATATGAAATTTGGTCCGTGTCTCGAACAGATGAGAACATGTTAAGTATCGACGAAAGGAAGATTTTATTTTTGAAGGAATTCAGGAGAGAGTGGGACTTGGCGAAGAAGATCGGATTTCGAGCTCTATCACTCTTAAAGAATCTAACATCGTTAATTTCATCAAATTAGAACGAATTAAATGGGCAGGTCAAGTTGTCAGAATGGACGATGACCGCACCACTAAAAAAGCCTTCAATGCCCAACCCATTAGCACACAGAGAAAAGGCAGGCCAAATCTTAGATGGATTGATGTCCTAGAAAAAGATCTCCTAGTTTTGAGAACTAAAAATTGGGAGAACACTAACAGGAAGATGGTTGGCCTCTCTGGAAAAGGCTTCTTCAGAAGGCCAAGACCCACCCTGGGCTGTCGAGCTGTTGAAGGAGGAAGGAATGGTTCGTTAATTAGTTTAGAGTATCTCATTTTCTGGATTTATGTCCATCCAGCAAATTCAGGGATAGAATTGATTTAAAAAAATATGCATTGATGGTTAATTATATTTAAATGTGTGTGTGTGTGAAATCAAGTGCAGTTGTACAAATCTTTTTAGCAGGTTTATATCAATTTTCAAGAGGAGAGAAAAGTTACTTCTGTTAAAAGTATTATGTATGGCAGAACTTTTCTATTCTCTTAAATGAAAATTTAAAAATTTTAAAAAGGAACCACTTTTGTTGCTTTTGATTAAAAACTCTTTAATTTATTACTGGAAAAAGAACTGTATTTATTGTTTGCAACATTTAAAGAAAAAATAACCCTACGAATAACGAATATTAATAAATATAATAAAGTTGATTACGAATTTTTTTTGTTCAATTGATTTTAAAAAATAAAATTTTTTGATGAAACTTATTATTTTAAATAGAAAAAGCTGTTGTTTTTTTGTTTTCACTTAACACTAAAAATCGGGGATACCATTTTTTTTAACCTAAAGAAATAATTTTTATTAAATAATTAACAATCATATTTCATTAATTTTTAAAAAAATATACGCAATTGTATTTGTCGTCCAGTTCAAGTAAAATATCGAATTCTGAAAGAATCTTAAGCTAAATTATCTCAATTTCCAATGAAGATTTTTTTTTTATCTTTTGGAAAATTAACATTATTTATTTCTGACAACACATAAATATAACATTAATGATTTTTTTAGACTAATTCTTACGCTGGTTATGGTGCGAAGATCCTCTCACAGAAAGTCCAAACAATTACACTAAAGAAAAATAGATTGGCAACCCATCAACATCCCAGAACACTCTTTCCCTTTTTGTTCATCTTTAAGACCACAGCATATTCATGAATCGTATGATCTATCTTTCCTTAATTATTCTATTTGTACGTCGGACATTGATGGCTCTTCCACGGACTCTTTTAAAAAGAGTAACTTAAGGTGGAGAAATGATATAGAATTCTGTAATTGGCTCTGTTTGCCTACCAGATTACTCTGTCGTACAGTCGCTGCCGGACATGTTTATTAATTTACAATATGACTCATTTAATCTCCCTGCTTGCAAATCTTGCTAGTAACCAGCTTCAGTGCACTGACTTCGTAAATGATTATTGGCAGACGTGACAGCAGAGGGATACTGTTATCTGCGGATATGCCGCTCAGAAGCTGTTTCCATCAACCTTCGATAGTCGTCACGGTGGATTAACGTAGTCGTATACACGTGGCGTTTGATTTGGAAATGAAAAACTAGGCGTTTCTATCTCTCTTTTTGTAGTATTCCTATTAGTCACTGGACATGGATGTCGCACATCCGTGTTCGTGAATTTTACTAGCCTTTTTTTTTTATTAATAAAGCGCAATCTTAATACTCGGAAGAGTTGTTGAAGATTGTGCAATTGTGGATTTGCTAGCGTTTCCTGAATTTAGATTTTTTTTCTTTTTGTGAGATACGTAACATGAGACTCGCCGATGTTGAATGAGTTAAAACAATTAAGGCAAAATGCGATCTGATGCTCAAAAAAAAAAAAAGATCCCCTTATTGAAGAGAAATGTTGTGAAAGTTATGAATTGCTGTATGTTTCCGAACACAAGCTGATCCTTGTATACGCCGAAAGTGCGCTTTTCTTTAAAAATTAACCCTAAATATCTCTCTCTGAACCCCGTATGTAAGCCTACTTGGAAGAAAAAAAAAGCAGCAAATAATCTCCTGTTTTCTCAAGCATTTCACCAATAAGACGAAAATGTTGTCGAACGGGCGGAATCTTTTCCAATCAAATTACATACTTAAAAGTAGGGGTGTAAAACTCGCCGCCAGCAACGAACATTTTTGCAGTATACCCCGGTACACAATAATTTATAGTAAAACATCACAGTTTCTCTCGGAAATAAAAAAGGTAGATGAAAAGAGATGTCAAGTGTCACAGGACGTAAACATCAGATTTTTCTTTTATATATGTTTACTTTAATGTATTATTCGAAATAAACCTATGTTTCTATGAAAATTTATTCTTTTTTGAGGCCCACCTAGTGTTAAAACTTGTTTATTTGGCCCAAGTTAGCATTTAAGTTTGACACCCTTGCTTTAAAGTGAAACTCCAACGACGAAAGCTTCATTTTTTGTAACCTTTCGTGAAGAAAATACATTTTTTTCCCTTTCATTCCTTTGTTATCTTGCACAATTTCTGTTCTGTTCATATTTCCTGCAGAATGTTTTTTTTTTTTTTTTTTTTTTTTTTTTTTTTTGAAAATGAGCGGGAAGAGAAATTTGAATACGGCACGTGATCGTGGATCTATGTTTCATGCCTGGGAAGAAAAACTCGCTGCGTGAGGATCATATGCATTCAGATATCTCAGTGAGGGATGTGAATCACAGGGGTGTAGCTACCACCCCCAAAAGACCCCTAGGGAATTTTGATACAGAGTCCACACAGCACCTAGCTACGCGAATGGTGTGAGTTATACAAACTATTCAGAAGTACGGATTCTCGGACTGAAGGATTTATGTGACATTTTATTCCCCCTCCCCTTTTTCAATTCCTACTATTAGTTCACTCTTTCCCTATATATATTGTTCGAATTTTCAATCATTAATAAAATACTTTCTATTCATCCATTCAAGTTCAAGTACATTTTTCTTATACTTGTAGTGGATGACTTTTGATGTTAATACAGTTTTTTTCAAATATTAATTCATTAATTAAATTTAAAAAATGAATAAATAGTAACAAATAAAAATAATAGTCCAACAGCATATATAGAAAGAAAGTCATCCGCTTTGTCTGTAACGCATTGAATAGCGCTTTAGACTTATAATCCAAAGGTCATGGGTTCGAATCCCACCTGGGATGGCCTAATTTCTGAGAATGTAATTTCTTTTTACTGTACTATTTTATTAGAATAATTAAATTTAATTAATGAATAAATAGTAACAAACAAAAAATAGTCCAACACCCTATATAGAATAAAAAATGGCAAGAAAAATCGCTTTTTATTTTGTCACTTAATATTGTGGTTCTGTCATATGTATTTTCCAATTGAAACTATTTAATAAAAAGTAACTGAAATAAATTTTTTTCTTTGTTGACCTAAGTTGGAATTGACATAAAAAAAATTTTTTTTTCTATTACCTGTTAGAATAAAAGTTACATTCAAAGCACCCAAACAGTTAATATATTAAATTATTTTGTGCTTGGTGCTTGGCTTACGGAAAATGTTAAATAGGCAGTTTTCCCTGAACTACGCGTTTTCAGAAGGCAGCTGACCCCCCGTCCTTATTTTTTGCTTTAAAAAGGATTTAAAAATTCTCTGTATATGCACGGAAATATGTAGTACTTCATCATTATTGATACATACATATATGTGTCATGTTTGATTTTGTTCAACCGCATAGCTATTTGTTCATTTTAACACGCATACCCATAAAAAATGAACTAAAGAACCTGCATTAAAAAATTTAGTGAAAACACTAAATAGTTTTATTAGCCTGTAGGATTCATTTTGTGGAGAGAAATGATTATATGAAACTATGTTTTATATATTATGTGCCAAGTGTGTCATTTCAGCTATACTACAATTAATTGAAAGCAAGTTATTTGAGAGTGAGGAATTTGTGCACTTAAATGTACAGTAATTGATAAACTTGCCTTTATCTTTCTAAGAGTATTGCTTCAGCGTGTTCCTTGTGTGTAACAATTTGTAATATCGTTAATAATTTCTTAATGGTACTGTTTAATACCATATTTTAGTATTTTTCAATGATATAAAGATATTTGAATTAACAGAAAGCGTACATATTTTTTCCCCCTTGAGAAATGTCTTGTTATCTGAATCCTGTATACGGTTGAATAAACAGTTAATATATATATTTATTTCTCAAAGACCATATCTTCGTGTAATTAAACACGTGTTTCTCTTTGCGTGTGCTTGCTGACGGAGTTTTAACACCGTGCGGTGCATAAACGTGTTCTCTTTATGTTGATAAATATTGCTTTTCCGCTCAACAGGTTTAAAGGAATTTTATTGCCACGTAAAATGTAACCAAAGAGGGGGTTGTTTTAAAATGAAATGTGTGTTAAAAATAGTGAAATTTTTATGGTTTGTGTACGTTTTCAATTCCTACTATCAACTCTCACTCTCTATGCATTTATTTATTTATCTTGGTGGAATTTTCAATCGTTAATAAAATGCATTTTAAAGTGCTCCATTGAGCTGAAATTTTATATACATGATTATTTTGGATGACAATAGAGTAATTTAATTTTAATTAATAAAAATTAATTGATTAAAACTAATTATTTAAAGAATTACAAATACAGCCACTTTGGCATAATTTTTGGCGACTTGAACAGGTTTTTTTTTGTCACGTTTTAAAGCATTCAGTTGAACTGAAATTTTATATACACGATTGTTTGGGATGACAATACGCTACTTGTGAATGATAATGAATAAAAATGAATTACCACTTAATGTTGTGATTCTGTCATATGTATATACATATGTATATTAATTGTAACTATTTAATAAAAAGTAGTTAAAATAAAATTTTTCTTTGTTGATCTAAGTAGGAATTGACTTAATTTTTTTTTATATTACTTGTTTTAAAACATAAAATGAAATATATCTACTATAAAAGAAGAAGAAAAGTGACTCACTCATTCAGCACGATATCTCCAAAACTGTTAGACCTACAAACTTGAAATTTGGCAGGCATGTTCCTTTGGTGGAGTTGAGATTCGCTAAGAACGGGTTTGGCGAAAATCGACCCCAAAGAAGGACTGTGAGGAGTTAAAGGGCATTCGAGATAAATATTCTCGTTTTTGAACTATTAGACATGTCGACTTGAAATATGGTAATTATGTTTCTTTTGTTGAACCCTCCAAGAACAGATTTTACAGGAATCGACTTCTATGGGGGTGTGGGATGACGGGGAGTTACTGGGGTGCATAGATAAAAAGAAATTCCCGTTTTCGATCTTCAAGATTTTCATTAATGATATTTGGTATGCATGTTTCTTTAGTTAAATTGAACGGGTCTTGTTAGCTCTGAAGGGAGGGTTACAGGGCATATTGATAAAAAAAGAAAATCTGCTCTCGAACTATTAGACTTGTGTCTTAAATTTGGCATTTTTATTTTGTTGAGTAGAGATCCACTAAAAACGAGTTTTGCGGAATTCCACTTTGTCGCAGCGTATAAGATAATTCTACTTCAATTTTAGAAATTCATGTCTTGTCCTTTTGAAATCAAAATGTGAAGGTTAACAGAGAAAGTTTTTTCAATAAAATTGAACGCTTAATAGTAGGACTTGGATATCTCAATTATTTATAAAACTGTATGTATTCATGAATATTTTGAAATACCCAGTGAAGCGGGTTCTAAACAGGAGGTAACTCCCCGTATTTTGTTTTTAGCTATACATTTTTATATAAATGGATGTTTTTCTATACGTAAGAAGAAAAATAAATGCTTCTGAAAGTCTTCGTTTCTATGTTTCACTCTGGGTAGAAACAAAGTAGCGTTTTTTTATGGGCTAATGTCTCTCCCCCTTTTTTTTTGCGCTGTGCCCTTTCGCAAACCTAGAATGAACTCTACAATTCAAAATCGAAAGGCATCATTATACAAAGTAATCGTCTGGAGTCATGATTACAGAGATGCTACAATTCTATCGCATTGTACGAATGCATTTCGAGTGCTTATTTTCCTTTAGGCTTCCCATAAGGGAAAAATAAAATAAAATAAAAAAAGGGGGTGGGGACTTCTTTACATCTAAATGAAACTACTTAATTTTTTTTCTTTCTCCTTCCTGAATACCACTGTAATAATGCCTAAAATAACCTTGGCTTACATTTGAATTAGGCCAACTTTTATAGCATTGCTTTTACGATGGAGATTTCATATTCACATGGTTTTTTAAGTATTGTATTATTGTATAATCCCCTATAGTTGTGTGTTCCATTGCTTTAAGCCGAGGGAGGTTTAGTATTGTATAATGCTCTCTGTACTTATTTGTGTTGACTTTCAAATTGTTCTTTTGTGAAACATGTATGATTATCATCTAGCATGAGAGATATTTTGGTTTTCCCTCATTTGCAGATTATTTTTTGAGAAAATTATTTCACGAAAGCGACTGCGTTCGGAACCGTGATTTTGAGAAAGCGCCTGAATGGATATTTATTTTGATCTTTAATGTCAGTTGAATTAGAATGTACATATAAAGTTGTTTTAAGAATATTATTGAAAGAAAAAATTATTTAAATGCATTTTTTGGCAAAAAAAAAATGAAGGAGGAATGACATTTGTTCTTTTATGAAAAATGCTTTTATAATACAGTAAGAATATTTTGCATGTATATAGCCAAAAGTTCTCTACAGATCCTGAACTAAGATTTTTGAAATGTATAATTTAGAAGTGGATTTATTCATATTTTGATATATCAGAGCAGATAATTTTAACAAAAAAACACCGGTTGTTGTTTCAAGTGATCGTAACTCTGAAAATAATGTAAATTTTTCAAAATCCTAGCTCAGACTCTGCATAGAAGTCCTAGTTATATACAGCCAAAATTTTATTATTTTTACAAGCATTTTTCATAAAAAGAGAATACTTTGAAAATACGCCATTGACCTTTTCCGATCAATTTCTCTTGTAATATTGCATTTTGTTTTAATGCGCCGCTGTGAATTCATTTTTTATTGTGGTAATTACAATAATCAAAGCATTCTCAAACCTAGTTTCAAAATCTGAATAAAGGGCATTTAAACGGTGAGCGTATATTAAAACGTCATTTTCCTGGCAGATTGTCTGTGGCCAATTGAGAAACTGGGGAAATTCACGACGCTCAATATTATACTCCTTTAGCTTTTCTGGAGGGAAACTGAAATAATGGTCCTTATTTTAATAAAATGTTTGCTGTCACCTTGCAAATTAACCTAATTAAATTAAGTAAATAAATCTGTTAAATAGGTAAATTCTGGATCCCGTTTTATTAAAATTGTCTTTTAATTACGATCTGGTTTTCTTAAAGCCACTATCGTAGACCCCCCTCCCATTTACACCTCATGGACCCTCTCATTATAGTATTTTCGCTGACGTGGACCTCTTGCAGGTCGTCATAGACCCCCGGAGGGTCGATATAGACCACTTTGAGAATCATTGATGTAGTCATTCAACATCATGTAATACCCAGCAAAGCAGGTGGGTAACGGTCAGTTCTATGTATAGGTTTTTACCTTATATGACTCTTTCTTCATTACTGATTTCATTTTATCATGTTAATTTTTCCAGTGAAAACTTTTTTTTTTTGTGTTCACTTGAAATTTTTTCTCTTAAACAGAAGGGAATAATCATGTATTTTAATATCGCAAGCTAATAAAAGTGTTTTTTCTATAATATCCCTATGATTCAAATGAATAGATTATTATAGACATTCCATAGAAACGTTCTTTGTCAAACCGTTTGTTTAACGGTTTTCATTCAGTTTGCTAAAATTCATGTAACATCATAGTCACACAATAAACTCAATCACGTGTTTCCAGCCAATCAGATCATGCGCTTTGCTATTGCCAACTTTTGCTTATTGCAGAAACTTTCTTTTAAAAGGAACATATTTGTCAGCAATAATGATGCACATAAGTAAACAAAATACATTTGATTTTGAAGAACTTTTCGAAGAATCTTACCCAATTATCGAATTTGAAATCTTATTTAAATTTTGCAAATAGTTACAAGTACAAGTCTAGTATCAGTTTTGAATTCAACGGAGAACGCGTGATTGTATTTATCATGTAACTGTCATGAGTTTAGCCCATTGACAATCAAATTAAGAATGAAGGCGCTGGACTTGAACCTTAAACGAGAGCTAGAGCAAAGCGGGTTTTCAAATGGTACGACGTGAATGTATTAAATTGAGTTCTGTGTTTTATTTTAAGTTATTTCTTCTCTTCCGGCTTTCGTGTCTACGTGACGAAAAGTGTCATTAGTGGGAGTTTTAGTTTATGATGTCAAACAAGAATAGACAACTCTCTGCTGAAGACAGAGGAATCATATTGCACCATAAATGACACTTTTGTCTCTTGAGTTCGACGCGTTTGAGTGATATTGCTCGTAATAGATAAATTATTTCCATCCGGTGAAAAGAGTCATGTATAACCGATTTTCTTTTTTGTTCAATCAACAAGTAATCGATTCTTTTACAAGTCGCCAGTGATACCCATATCCGGAGTTATTTCTCGTTGAAAAATGGACAAGGACGCTGCGTGTTACGAGAAATCTTGGTAAACTTACAATAAAATGCATGAAAAAGGTTAAGAATGAGACAAATCATTGGCATGTATTTTTTTTTCTTTTTCCTTAAACTAGTTAGCATTAGCTAGTTGCGTGGGAGCATTTAATCTATATGGTTCCTGGTTGTTATTTAATTTTGACGTTTTTCAAAGTTTTGTAAGCAAAAAAATTTTTGTAAGAGTATTCTAGTCTCTTTTTTGGTCCGGATACTAAACGGTCCAGACCTCCCAAAGTCCTTGATTTTTGTTTCGATTGATTATAATCCTATGTATATAAGTACTTAAAATTTAACTATTTGCTATTAATAACTAATTTTATTTATCACTACTAAAATATTTATTCAATAATTGCTTTTTTGCTGTTTTTTGTTCCCGAAAATCGACAGCATCGAAAGAATATGTTGGGCGGGGTATTGGAGCATGATACGAGAATGGTGGACTTTTTCGACCGCGAATCGTTATGATTATAACAACACAAATTTGATATTACACGGCACAAAACGAATTTTATGTTACATGGTTTTGATATAACGCGATTTTTTAAAAAATTGATTATTTTCGTTTATTAACGGGAATTCCCAGCCGAATTTTTGGGGAAATTTTTTTTTTTGTCGGATAAAGATTATTCTGTAGTATGTTGCGGAAAATTTAAAAAGAGAATTGTAAAGTTCTTTAGCTCCTTGTAGAGAAATTCTGGTAGAATTGCATTATCGAAACAGACGTGTAACTGCAACTACATCAGATGACTTTTATAATGATGGAGAAATAAATAATGACGAGTTTCAACTAACTCTGTGTGGGGTAATTTTTGTATTTCATTTTTTGATATATTAAAAACGAAGTTAATTTACGTTTTCATTTATATGTTTTATGGGAACGAAATTTCAGCTATCAGATAATTTTACACCTAAGACTTGATCTCGATATAACACGGTACATATTCTTTTGATTTACAATATTTAAAAGTTTCGTGTAACACTGTTTCGATACAATACAGCAGTGATCTTCAAACTATGTTTCACGGAACCCTTGGGTTCCACGAGTCATAGTTAAAAAATCGAAAAGAAACTTTTAAATGTGTATGCGAAATCGATTCACATTCTGTATGAAGTTTATATACCCTCGAGAATTTAAAGCTCAACCCTGTCATTAAAAAAACCGAAAATTTTATTTATACATTATAACTTTATTTTGCAATATTTTTTAAACTTATACAATAAGAATAATATAAAGAATATTTAAAATGATTTTGTCTTTTTATATATATATATTACCGACTAGATTATGAATATGGTATTGTTTACTATATCCCGGGGTTCCACGAGATAATTTTATACTCGTTAGAACAATGTCTTGCGAAACTAAATAGTTCGCTAATAGAAAATGCACCTTTTTGCATTTGTAGAAAAAACACTTACAACAAAGAAGGAGCTACTTTTCGACATATCGTCAGATTCGAATTTAAAAATCTAAATGGAAGCAAGAACAGCTCTTTAATTTTCGGTTGCAAATTCATGCAAAAATATACAGTATTTCTCACACAGCTATAAACATTTTATTGTCATTCAGAACAATGTGTATGAGTGAAAAATATTTCTCAACGTGAGTTGCTTCAAAAATGAAGTATAGAAACAAATGAAACTCAGAATATGTAATACGATTGCATTTAATCTTAACACTAATCATACCAACACTTAATAGATACCTATTTCTACCATAGCGGGTCAAATGACCCGACTTAATGTTTTATGCTTGAATGTATGAAACACGGATGTTAGAAAGGAAATAAAAATAAAAATTAAATTTATTATAATAAAACAAAATAGTAAATTGACCATTTCTATTACAAAAGCAAAAAATTAGAATTTTTAATTCATTGCTCATCGCATTTTTTACATATAAGTGTGTCCATTGTACATTTTCCGCAAACATATTTTTTACATTTAGAGCAAATTTTATTGGTTTTATTTTCTTTACAGTATCCTATTTGACATCTCTTACGTTGATAAGCATCTGCAGTAGACTTAGGCAACGATCCTTTCGTATTTTTTCTTTGTTTTGGTTGTTCACGGGTTTCTCGAAAATCGGCGCCAAGTTCTACTGCTAGCTTGAGTAAAACATCTTGTCTTGAGATGTTTTCTCCTATCGTTTGCTTGTACAAAATCCAGGCATTTATGCCAGCTATATCAAGGATATTGAAAAAAATTTGGAGGAGGCTATCTACAAGACTTAGAACTTACACTTTTCTTGAAATTATTCTCAGCTATTTTGAATGAACTACTTAACGCAACAGTCTTTTCAGAAACGTGCAACTAACCGACTACAATACGATAAGAGCAATATGACTCGATAAGCTTATAAAACAAAAAATGCTCTCCGGGTCAAATGACCTGTTGTGGTAGATAACGGTATGTGACAAGTATTACTCAAAATTTTAAAAAAAAGTATAATAACCGTAGATTAATTACTTAGAAAAAGTCATGAAGTCAAATGTGCAAAAGCAATTAGATGATACGTGCATTTTCAATGCAAAAATTCAAAATGGGCCATTTGACCCGTTATGGTATGTTTAGTGTTAATAGACTTCGACAGTTTGTGTGAAAAAAATGAGAGCACATGTCCCAGTTACTAAACATAAAGCATGGGTTGGTGACACTTGGATCACAGATTAATATTATTAAAGAGTAAATAGCATTAAAAGTAGATTAAAAACTTTCAAAAATTAATGCAATGCTTTTTTGATTGCCTTTTCGTTAAGTACTTATAAAATGTTGATCTACTTTAAATATTATTTTAAGATATATTCTTTTAAGTGTGTGTGTGTTGAATAGGGTTCCATGAAAATACTTTCTAGTTGTAGGGGTTCCACGAAAACACCTTCTAGGTCTAAGAGTTCCGTGAGTTCAAAAAGTTTTGAAGACCACTGCAATACGGTACATATTGCCCTAATTTATATTATGTACATACATAATGGAATTAATAAATAATTAAAATAACTTTAATAAATAGTTTTTTTTATAACAGTTTTGATGTAGCATGGTACGAATTAAATGTGCTATACAAGGGACACCTGCAACACCCCCACTTAGCGGTGGGGCCCAGGGACTCTAGGGGGTCCAAAGCTTAACAGATACTAAGTACATATTTGTACTTGGGGCCCCAAAACCTTAGTTTGCAGCAGGGGGGCTGATATTCTCCGTTACGCCGCTGAACACCTGCAAATGTAACTATCAGTCTTGGATTAGGTTGAAGATAACAATTTGGATAAAAACTTAGAATGTCTTCCTATTTCCATGCTTTAAAACAATTTTAAAAATATTTTTTTAAAAAAAATAATAAGGTACGCAAATAAAGGACGAAGAGAGGAGAGGGGATTCAATATTCAAACTTCTGTCCGGTATAGAAATAGCTCACGTGTTGAAACATGAGTGGATGAAAGAAATTCAAAAGCAGGTGGGAGGGAGATGGGATCGTGAACCATAAATTCATGTCATATGAGAAGATATTAGTGAATCAGTATTTGTTCACATGCTCACCACAAGACATGGATCCTATTTGGCGAAGATTTATGGGTTCGATAGTTCTAGCTGATTCTGTTCGAAGACAATATGATTCGTCACTGCGCCATTCGGAAGATGGCTGTCGTTTTAAGAATTCGATTGATTTGATACTTTATGGCCTTGATAGATAAATGATTTATTAGGGCACGGCGGCGATATGGCGATTTTGCATCATGTCTTTCACATTAACGTTTTATTTTTAGTGCCCATTTGTTTGTGTAATGTCATGTACTGAAAGTGAATACATTTCCCCAGTCTTTTATACCCTTCCCTTCCATGATATGGTGCGACCGCGGTAGCCTAGTGGTCAAGGTAACGGACTTGTGGCCGGCGTGTTATGAGTTCGAGCCTAGTACCGCTGAAGACCCGCCGTGTAGTTCAGCGATGCACGTTAAATATGTCGAGAGCTGAAACGTCCTCCCGTTGGTGTGGTGTGGTAGTTAGGAGAAGGGGAGCCAGCTCAGGTTTCGTCTTCGTCACTTGACCATGGTTCAAAATTACGAGTTCCGTCACTAAAAGCCCTAGAGTAGCTGAACAGTACGACTTTAATATTCACTCACTCAATGATTTGGTAGTTTTGTTCTAAAAAATTTAGTTTTTCCTTGTTTCGTATGTTTATTAAATAAATCGAATAACACATGAGAAAAATAAATTTAATGAAATTAAATTGGAATATGTTACTTTATATCTAAGCATATAAAGAGAGCACTTTTAACATCAAAAAATAAGATCGAAATTCACCGGTAAGCGTAATACGCTGGATATAAAAATGATAGCTTTTTAAATAAAGAAAAGACGAGCATTAAAAAAATTACCTTTCTATATGTATCTAAATGTTGTTTGCTTAAAAGAAATAATATAACCTATGAACTTTAATTATTGGCTAACGTGAAAAAATTGTCATATTCGTCTTCCATTATATTTTCAGACACATCATCAAGTTCTGTTTCATTTTTTCGCCATCTCTGTGACTCTAATCCATAAATAAATACTTATCTTCTATTCCATCTCGGACTATTTAATATACTGTATTTTTTCTTAAAAGATTTCTTTTTTATGTCTGGTGTAATTTCTTTCTGTGTTTTAATTATCCTCTCATAGATTATTTCTAGACTTCGAAAACATAAGGGCATGGGAAAAAAGTGGGTGATATACAGCGAATATACGTAAAACTTAATGTATGCAGCTTGAAAGTCTAGGTGCGCGTTATACGCCGGAATGTATTTTTTTATAAAAAGAATCCTTTTGCTGTATTGCTTAACTTGTCTTCAGGGCTACTTTCAAGGCGACAAGCTGTCGTTCGTTTGGCGAGAACTGGGGGCCCATACCATGTGTGGGCGATTGATTTCTCTCCCCAGATGACCCCCTTGCTTTATATAGGGTGTTTTTTTTAGAGGTATAGAACTTTAAATTGCAATAAAACAACGATGTATTATTCGATTGACATGAATTTTTTTTTATTCGAAAGATAATCTTGTGGCATTACATTTTAAATATGATCAAGCAAGGCGTAGATTCGTCGAATGGGCCCAAAACGAGATTGCCGTTGTTCCCGATTTTCGTAAGCGAATTTTGTTTAGCGATGAAGCACACTTCTGGTTGAATGGCTACGTCAACAAACAAAACTGCAGCATTTGGAGTGAAGCTAATCCACAAGTGTATGTCGAAACACCGTTACATCCAGAAAAACTGACTGTTTGGTGCGCTTTATGGGCTGGTGGAATCCTTCTTCAAAAACGATGAAGGCCACAACGTTACAGTCAATGGTGATCGGTATAGAGCCATGATTACTAACTTTTTCATTCCTGAATTGAACAATCATGATGTCCAGGAGCTGTGGTTCCAACAAGGCGGCGCAACATGTCACACAAATCGTGCCACAATCGATTTATTGAAAGACACGTTGGGTGACCGCCTCATTTCACGTTTTGGACCTGTGAATTGGCCTCCAAGATCTTGTGATTTAACACCGCTAGACAATTTTCTGTGGGGCTATGTAAAGTCATTGGTCTATGCGGATGAGCCACAAACGCTGGACCATTTGGAAGACAACATTCGCCGTGTTATTGCCGATATACGGCCACAAATGTTGGAAAAAGTCATCGAAAATTAGACGTCCAGATTGGACTACATCCGAGCCAGCCGTGGCAGTCGTATGCCAGAAATCATATTTAAAATGTAATGCCACAAGATTATCTTTCGAATAAAAAAAAATTCATGTCAATCGAATAATACATCGTTGTTTTATTGCAATTTAAAGTTCTATACCTCTAAAAAAAACACCCTTTATATGTCGCTATTTATAGTTACTTGTATAAAATGGCAATGACTGATTCTCAGATTCCTGCCCATTTTAGGATCATGGCTTACTCGTGGCCGGGGATCACCTGAATATTTGTCCTGCTATTCGAAACTGTTTTTGAGTTATATTGACTGTGCCTTTGGTGATTGATTCTATCGTTCTTCATTGTATTGCAGCGCGGTTCTTAAACATATATCGTCGCACAACCCCCCTTTTGTATCAACCTGGCATCGCGGACCCCCAACTTAGAAACACATTTATCGTATTGGCGAGCTATGAATTCAGTTCTTAATCTTTACACATGTGTTTCCACTATATATTTTATGAAAATATTATGTTGTAGTAATGGCTATGTAGCTGTAAAAAATAAAAAGAAAATGAATTAATATTCTTGTTCGAAATACATGTTCTTTTAGAGTTTCTTCATTAGTGATTTTGTCTAGGATGGCACAGCTTTCAATTTTCCCACGAAGATTTTCAAATTTTTTAGAGGGAAATCTTAACATCAAATGAAAAACCTTCGCAGACCCCCTAGAAAGACGCCGGGGACCCCCTGGTTAAAAGCCTCTGTTTTATTGGACTGTTCGTCGACTTTTTACTAAAACATCGGAGACGGGCAAGGATTAAATAAACCAGGACATTATATACGTTGAAAAAATCGATTCTTCAATTTTAGTTCTAAAAAATAGCGCATATTTTTCCAAAACTAAAAATGTATAATACTTATATGTTTGTTAATAAAATAACCCCAAAATATATGAAAAATAAAAATGTAAACAAATGACCACGCCCCTTTTGACATATTAAGGGGGGGAACATATGAATTTAAAATTACTTTTGTAACTCTAGAAAATGATTAAGCATTATTATTAGGAATATAAAAATAGAAAAGCAAATACTAATCAAGTGTATAATATTTGAAATCATTGTTTTTTTTTTTTTTTTTAGATTTTTCACTTTTTCTCAAAAGCATATTTTTTTTGCATTTAGGTACGTTTTTAAAAAAAACTATTGCACTATATGATTCCAGACTTTTTATACTTCTATACAAGATGCCTATGCATATAATGAACCTAATTTTTTTCTATTAAAATAGTGCCTAATTTTTTAAAAATGGTTTTATGTTTAAAAGAAGCAGAAAAAAAATTTTTTTTTGAAATTTCAAAGTTTCATAATTTTTTTAAAGGAACGATACTGAAGTTTTACTTAAGAAATAGGTTCACTGTATTTTATGTATTGTTTTATACATGTGTAAAAATATTTTGCATAAAAAAATACACTTTTTAAAAAATGGTACCGAAACATTAGTATATATTATGAGCTCTCAAAAATTATGTATTACTTAAATTAAGTAGGGAAAAAATCAACTTTTGAACTAAAAAGTTATTTTTGTTGTTCTACAGAACAATTAAATTATCTTTATTAAAAACTTAAAAAAATCTAAGCTCTATTGGAAATTTTAAAAGATATTTGTCTCATAAACTAAGGGTCTTAATTTTGGCATTTTACTCTTTCGAGCATGTTCTGGTTCCCTTTTAAATATATATACGCAGTGGCGCAACGTACACCCCCGCGGTGCTGCGAAGCCAGGATTCTTAGGGGACCCAAAGCCTATGTTATGTTATGGTTTTGCAATCCGTTGTAAGATCTAGCTTGGGGCCCAAAACCTAACTTTTCAGGGGGGGGGCCTAATATTCTCCGTTACGCCACTGTATATACGTATTACTTAGCTCCCCTTTAAGATGCTGTTCTGTAATGCAAAGTAAGCACACATGCTCATGAAATTTGTATGCAAACAATTTTAAGAATAGTTGTTGGACAGGAAAATGTCTCGAATACATAAGATTAATTTTCGGAAAAGCGTCCTTTAAAATTTAGGTTCAAGCCTGCTACTAGATTCGAAAGTTTGTTGTACGCAAAAAATTTCAAAGCTTTTAACGTTTTTATCGATGTTTCAGAGTTAACTGATCTAGAGAAAGTTGCAGAAATTGAGTGAGTAGAAGAAAATGTGTTTGAACAACCTCCAACTTTTTTTTTTTTTTATATTCATGACTGTTCTAGCTCTCAGTTACGTATTCCGAAGAAATCCAAATTTTTTGAAACAAAAAAAATCCTTTTACTTTTTATCAAGACTAATGTCATCTTGTAATGTTTTAAATTCAAAATAAATCTATTTTAAATATCAGAAATAAAGGCAAATATGTGATGAAGTAGAGTTGCTCGATCGGCTTTTCCAAATTTAAACACCATTAAAGCTCTGAGGCTGTGTTTTAACATCTGCTTCTCACACGATTTCCTTTCGTCGCAAGTTGTGATTCTACCTCTTGCCTCATAAGTTGCACAATTTATCTGAGGTTGATTTGTAGAGAAAGTACTACAATGGGCGGTGGGGGGGAGTTAAATGTTGCTTTCCAAATCAAAGAGGTTTCGAATACCTTTCTTCTTTTTGAAAGAAAGAACATTTATGAAATTTTAATTACGCGAAAAAATATTTTCTCTTTTCACCCTACCCCACGCAACATTTTTTTCTGTTACTATTAGTTTGTTGTATAGGCTAAGCCAGGGAACTCTGAAGATTTCTGCCTTAATGTATTTTAAGAAAAATAATTATGGCTATTTAACAATTGTATTGTTTCCCTTTTCCTGTATAATTATTCCTTGAAGTAATTTACCTAAATTCGCATATACATTGAAGTATTCAACTGGCTTCTCAGTGAAATTGCTAACATTAGTTCTAAAGCAGCAAAAGTTCAATTTACTGGTAAAAATGCCGCCATCAAAGTAATTTCCACCAACGTTTATTTATTGGTATTTATGAGTTTGGCAATACTCATGGACACATTCTGTATTTTTGATGAGATTGGTAAAAAGAGCGTGGAAAGGACTTTTTAAATCCAAGAACAACCAAAATCAATTTTAATTATTAGCGTAAACATACAAATAGGGATTCTGTTTTCGTCAACAAACCTCTATGTGGATAATATTGAACAGATTGCCGGAACAGTCATCTGGGCCCATTTTACTGTCTGATTTGGTCCCGTCATGGACACGGCATCATCATCAGTGTAAACATGAAATTCCTAAATAAAGTACCAATGATACTGGAATGGAAATTGTTTCGCGAATTTGGAATTTTAATAATTTTAATATGATTGTCCTTGCATTGAGCCACAGAAGTAAAGATATCTCCAATAGTTCTTAGTTTTGGAAGGATTGAAATTGAGAAAAACTTTATTTAAATGTTTTTAAAAAATATATTAATTCTCGAGCCCGGCAGTTTTGATCATGATTACTCGTGGGATCCCCCCGCCTGTGCACGCATATGCATAGAAATGTCTCTTTGATACCTTAGTTATTATAATTTTTTTTTCACTTACAACTTTGCTCAAAAGTTTGCCGACCCTTGGGAGGGGCAGATGATTAGATTTGTAAACTATTTCAGAATATCTTTAGAATAACAAGTACAGTTTTTATACTAAATTTTTTCAAAAAATATTCCTTTGCGTTTTGGTTCTTTTCTACAATTTTAAGGCTTAAATTACTTTCTAGCGCTGTCATCATCCATCAATATCCTGAATCAAATTCGCGTGGAAAACGCTTTAAACATGAAAAATATTACAATTTTTGACACTAATTCCTAACGCCATCCCCTTGTAAAGCTGCTTCTGTAAAATTAATAAACGTCCCAAAATTCTGTAAATTTTTTCTATTTACCATATTGAATGAAAAAACCCACTTAGCATTACTTTATATATTACTATATGGAAAACATTTCTACACTTGAAAAACAATGGAATGATCCAGGTAGAAATGAGCTGTGTACTAAAATATGCTGTCCTGCATAAGTCACGCTGTTTGGCTGTGCTAATGAAGCCAGAATATGCGTTAGAATATTTTTCTATTTGGGAAAAAAAATTCTGAGTTGGCGTCTTTTCTGTAACATAGCGTGAAGACAGCCTTGAATTTCGAAAAGAATGTTTAGAATTTGCTTCCCAAAGGGAGGAGGGCATAAATAAGATATAATACCCACAAAAGGGAAAGATGAACTTCTGTTGGAGCTCTCATAAATCTACTACTGGGCTTTTTTTTAAAAAAAAAATAAAGCGAATTATTTATACCACATACTTGTTTTCTTAGTCTGCTAGTTAATTGGCACAGTGCGTTAATTAGACTCGAAGGAATGTTCTGGAGGGTGGAAAAAAATAAACACGTAGTTTCATTTTCATAGTTAACCGAGGGTGGTCGTCCTTAGAATCGCACCACACGATACTCCTAGGGGTGCTTGGGTCACATCACGTTTGACATACATTTCACGTCATGGGACGTAATAGGATGCGTGACGTCAGCCATTCACGCAGTGTGACGTAAAAGTCCGAGTCGCTACTGTGTGATGAATTCGACGGACTGTTACTTAAAACAGATTTTGATCCATATCGGGGAAACAGAAGCGTTTTAGATTGAAAGAATTGATTCATTTCTTGCGATATAAATGTTGCAATTCGCACTTCGGAGGAAAATATAGTCCATTAAAAGAAAATGATTATTGTAAACAGCATAGTTACGATGTTGATGAAACGTGCGTGTGCTTGATGTGAATGCTATATCCAGTTATTTGTAGGGTTGAGGGTAATTTAAGGGTTTGCGGTGGATTTTTATTGAATATCCTTATGGAGCGGTTGTGTTTTTCTGAGGAAATGCAAATCAGTACGTCATACTTGAATTCCAGGAATTAAATTCAACTAATTTCCTTTAGGGACGTGGTATCTGTCTCGATTTTATTACATATGCTGCTTTAGTAATGAGTCAGTTAATCTCTTGACTTCTGCTTTTGTCTAACACTTATTTTCGAACCATTTTTGGCTTGCTGGAACATATGTAAATATCTGTTGAAAAAGAAGGAATTGGAAATAGATTCTTATTTTAAAGAGTTCACGTGTTAGATCTTCGTGTAATGTTTAGGAATAGAAATCAAACTCGGACCACCTTTTGCAATTTGAAAAATAATCACATTCTGATTTCGCTGTCCTATTAAGAGCAAATTTTAATGTACTTTCTCATTTCTGTATAAGTATGTCCATTATTTTCTTTCTGTAAAATGAATTCCACATTTCTTGTATACAATATTTCAGTTGATATATTAAGGGAAAAATTTTCGTCTGTATATTTTCAAGGTTTTGAAAATATACGGGTATCCGAATACTATGGCTACGCTTTTAGGTTTCAATAACAAATAAACAAAGATATTCACTTACGGTTTTTATATGTTCCACAAAAAAATACCAAAGTTTTTTTACAATGTTTTATTGCACGGTTCCAATGCACACAGCATTAGTCGCGCGCAACACATCGAGTGTGTACGAGTAACATATAGGCTTTTGCCAGGCTGGTCAGATTTTGTTTTTTGGACAATACGCTGCCTGTCGTCATTAATCTTTCATGCCACTTATAAATTGTGGATCTTGAAGGTTGACTTCGTTTATAAGTAGTCGAAATTTACGCTGTGCATGTGTTGCAAATTTAAATTCGATTAACTATACCATAATTTGCGCTTATTTTTGCGGGGAAGCCATTTTGAAACGATAATGTTGCAACGCGTGGACGTTCTACAGTCCTGTTTGCATTTCATTAAATCGAAACTTTAATCCTTTCCTTGTGTAACATAAAAAGCCGTAAGCAAAAATTTTTGATTATTTTTAAGTACTTTTTGAAAGTGTACCATACTTTTCATACACACTATATCAGTGGTCCCCAACCCCCGGTCCGTGTATTAAGTGGTACCGGGCCACCCAAGGAATAGTAAATCATTTCCATTTTATTTACTATGGTGTAATTCTCTCAGGTTTGTGCGACGTTCCATGGAAATCACTTTATATTCCCTATTAAATCCCATTACATTCGTTTTTAGTGTCATTTTATTTTATTCTGGTAGCATATTTAAATACAATTAAATTAAAATTATCAATACAAAATAATTTGAAATATAAGCAATCAATGTCTCCCCCATTAAGAGGGCCGTGGTAAAATTATCAAATGTTGACCGGTCCGCGGCGATAAAAAGGTAGGAGAGCACTTACCTATATTATATAAATGGATGTACATATGATCCACTACTAATCTATATGGAAAATGGGACATATATTTTTTGCCTGAAAATGTGTTAGAGTTTGGTTCAGCCTCTGTGCTTGAGACGAAGGCAATATTAAATATATAACCTTTAAAATGTGTAGATTTAATTTATTAAGATATGCATTCTGAGAGCAAGTTTAAAATGATTTATATCAGCTGAAGTCGATGAAGTATTTTATCATAAATTCCCATTAATTTCAAAAATGTAGAAGATCGTTCTACCCAATATAAAAATTGTTGTTTCCTGGACTGAATGTATTTAAAAGGCATCCATGAATAAAAAGTCTGAATCTGCTGCAACTTGAAAAAGACGAATATGTCGCAGGAGAATCTCGATGCTTGAGCACCACTGATGCAACGGCACTTGCTTCAAAATGTATAATGGTGTTTTGCCATTGTTCTTAATACTTGCCCGCACTCTAATACCTCTCCCATACCGATGAACTTCATGAACATTCCGTACCCGTCTCTTTAAGTTGTCGCTGAATCGGGATTCATCAGCGAACATGAATCTGAATCATTATTGATAATTCAAACGAATACGTTCTTTGCACCTGCATTAGTATTCCCTTTGAAGACTTTGTTGTAGTTCTATGCATTTAACAGGTTTTTCTGTATGAAATCCAACGATTCAGTCGCCAAGAAATCCTTCTGGCAGGTACACGAGCGGTAGCAGCAGTTGGATGCTCTAAATCTATCTCAGCAAAAGTGATATATTTGTCAATTTTTGCCTTTAAGGTCTCCGACTACGTTCGGAACCATGATTTTGCAAAAGCGTATAAATGGATACTTATGATATTTAATGTCACTTAAATTAGAAAATGTTTATAAAATTGCTTTAAGAATAATATTACAATAAAAAATTATTTAAGTACAATATTTTGACAAAAAATGAACATAGAATGACCCATTTTCAAAATATTCTCCTTTTGTGAAAAAATGCTTCTATTATAATAATATTTTGCGTGTATATAATTCAGACTTCTGTACACAGGCTCATCTAGAATTTTTGAAATATATAACTTAGAAGTGGGTTTATCCATGTTTTACGACACAACAGAGGGGAGCAATTTTAAGAAAAAAAACGCGAACAATTATTTCAATTGGTGGTAACTCTGAAAATAATGTGAATTTTTCAAACATCATAGTTGAGCCTCTGTACAGAGATCTGAGCCATATACAGGCAAAATATTATTATAATAGAAGCATTTTTCACAAAAGGAGAACATTTTGAAAAAAGGTTATTCTAAGTTAATTTTTTACCGAAATATTGTATTTAAATAATTTTTTTTGTCAAAATGTCCTTACAACAATTTTATACATGTATCCTAATCTAAGTGACACTAAATATCATGAAAATTATCCATTTATGCGCTTTTTTTTAAATCACGGTTTCGAACGTAGTCGGATACCTTAAGGATTCATATGCATCCTCTTGGGGTCCACCCTCGATCGTCAGCATGCTTTCTCAGAACATTTCCTCCTTCCATGATCACTTTCAATTGTTTTCTGATGCACTCATTTTTGCGGCAACTTAACTCCGTTATGGCTTTACGCGCGTTCTTTACTCGATGCAACACGAGATGGAATTTTAACTGAACGGCGTTCACACACACAAAAATTCCAAATTGTGATTTTCTGTGGATACTTCGATGTTTGAAATTTCAGTTGAATAATCGACTGGTGTACACAGGCTTTTCATTTAAGTAAGAGTTGCGGCTTACATTTTTCTGTGTTTATTTTAATTTGAATTTGTCGGCTTGGAAACGCTGTTTTGGAGAAATCAGTTGCTTCTGAGCAATCGTTGAGCAGCGTAGCATAATTCTTTATTTAGGTTAATCTCGATATCTTTGACTTTCATTTTCTTTTTTTCCCTCGGAAATAAATTAGTAGGGAGTTATATTTTAAACTGGCGTGTCTGGTTGCTTAGTTAAATATTGATTAAAGATTACCTTTCAACAAATTTAAACATACGTACTTGAAAGTTCGAGTAATGTACACTGCAGTTTATTATGGTTTCATTGAGGAATGAAAATCTACTGAGAATAAGTATTCCGGCTAGTAAGGTTGTACGTTGCCATTGCCACATAGTTAATGCCCGCATGTTGTGAAATGATTCGCGCGCTTCATGGAAGCATTCAAGCCTTCGGTAAAATCCTAGGAGGACCCACTGCTGTTTTTGGCGCCAAAAATTTTTCGCCAAAAAGCGCCAAATTGAAGGTTTTCAAAAAGGCGTCAATGACTAAAAACTCTTGGGAAGCGCATGCGTCAGCGGGGGATGAAATGGGCGTTTCGCAAAGATGAAAACGAATAAATACATTAAATTAATCATTATATAAAGAAAAAAACGGAGAAAGCAATGAAATTCATTTTAAAAAAGCATTCTAAAACCAGTGTGTACAACATGATTTACATTTTTAAAAAAGGACAAAAGGGATGTTTCGCAAATATAAAATCGAAGAAATACATGAAATCAATCATTTAAAAAAATTTTAAAAGGCACTTACCGTACGCTTGCATTTCGTCATGTTCCGTTGGTGGATACACCCTTGCGATGGATGCAAGGAATTCATGAAAATTGTCATCCACCAACTTGTGACCTATTCTTATTAACTTTCAAGTCATTCACCACGAACGCATTCATGCTCTTGCCAAACCAATATCTGGTCAAACGCAAGATAATTATTATAGCAAGTTTGCTTTCGCTAAACCAAGTGCCCTTTCTCACACTCCGAACAACGTCGTGGCGATTATCTTTCGACTGGTTGCGGCAACGCCATTCGTAGCCGTCAACCGTTCCCTTTCGCTCTTGCAAACACATTTCTTTTTTACACCTCGGACATTCATAACGAGAAGCAATTAAATTAGCTTTCATACACCATTCTAATGTCTCTTTCTTCCCCTTTGTGACCAGAAGCACAAAGAAACCTGTCGTAGCCTCACTTTCAATTAATTTCCTTTCACATGCCATTCTTAACAACAACCGGTGGAGAGCAAAAACTTCTCAAACGAAGTCAAATGTCAAAATGACGTTTTTTCGGAAAAGGCGAAAAACGTTGTACTTTTTTTAGGGTTGCCATTTTTTCGGTGATTTGAAAATCCAAACTTTTAGATGAAATGGAAGGGTTACCATATTGTAACTTTTATCGCTCAAAATTTGGCGACAAAAAATTTGGCGACCAAAAGTGGGTCCTCCTAGGATTCAACCCAAGCCTTCAGCTGACCTTCGGGCGTCGTGTGCAATGGATAAGTTTGTCGATCTCAGATGAAACTGGATAGTTAAGCAGTGTACATGCAGAGCTATTGTTAATTAAATAACCGTGACACTACACTAAGTGGTATGTATCATATTTGTATATTTAATAACTCGAATTATAAAAAATTCAGTCATTCAAAAACATACTAATAATTAATTTCGATGTATTGAAATTAAATTAATACTCTTTTAACATATACTTTTTTTTAGTTTTTATTTTAAGTAATGCGAATAGTTCAAGAAAAAAGAAGGAAAAAAAAAAAAAGGGAAACATTGCTGTGTTGGAGGATTATTTTTCTTACCCTCATTTTTTTTATTTCATTCAAGTGTTGAGATGATTTTATATTTTTGCATCTTGATTTGTTTCTGTAGAAATAATTTTTATTTATTCTTTTGTTTATTGAATCAAACAAAGCATCGACCATCAATGTTGATTGGATGGTGCTCTAAATTTTAAATCAGATTCCAAAATGGTATACCACGCCGCATTATGGAGGTGTGAATTAATTTGTAGATAAAATAACCAAGTGTTCAGTGGTTAATTAGGGTGCCAATTTTTCTTCTTACAATTTCGGAACTAAGCTTTGTAGAGAGAAGAGTGCGCGCTTGTGGGACTCGGAAATATAATTTCTAAAATATGAGATTTCGAAATTCCGGAATTTAAATTTTTAATACATAAATGAACATATCAGAATTCGTTTTGGAAATGAGGCTTTCATTTGAGATTCTTAGTATCATTTTGTAAAAAATATTTTGTATTGTGTTGCTCCGCTACGAAATTCTATCTGATTTAATCCCTTAAAATTAAAACAATTGGATATCCAGATAAATTATTTTCTGGAAATCACTGATATGTATATATGGTTTTATCCATTTCATATATCATTTTCATTTAAATTTTTTAAATTGTAATTCTAATCTAGGTAATACCGTTTTATATTACTTTTCAAAAGCTCCAGAAAAAAATGAATGAAATTGAAGTAAAAGATTTTCGAATACTGATTTGTATAATAGTGACGATTCCCTCAAAAGTATTGCTATGATCAGTTGAAAATTTTTGAGTGCATTCGTAAAAGAGGCTAAAAAGGGAGAAAGCGCAGCTGCCACTGTCAAAGATCTTTTGAAATATTCATGTCAAACAGATGCGTTTCTCTTTTTTTTTCAACACGCTTTTATAAGTTTCACTTGTATGTTATCTTTCGAGGAAATTTATATGTATTTTCCTTCTTTCTATGTATACATCGAACTAATGGTAATTTAAGGTATCCTACTACGTTCGGAACCGTGAAATGTTGTATTTAAATAATTTTTTTTTTTTTTTTGTCAAAATGTCCTTAAAACAATTTTATACATGTATTCTAATCTAAGTGAGACTAAATATCATGAAAATTATCCATTTATGCGCTTTTTTAAAATCACGGTTCCGAACGTAGTCGGATACCTTAAAAATCTCGCGTACCCTCCATCTTTTGTAATCGAATTCGTAACAGAATGGGGTGCTATGTAAAGAAATAAATTGGATTCTAGATTTCAAGCAAGTAGATGATTCGGGGTTGTGTACAACACCTACTTCAATATATCCACCTGTTATAATGCATCGATTTTGAAGAAAAGAATGGCGTCTAACTTATCGATTGCGCGTTGAGTAAAAAAATAATATTCAGCTTTCGAGATAGTTATCGAATATTTACTTCGTGCAGATATATATATACGTTAAAACTATACACCCTCTGACACCTTGTCGATTAGGCGACACTCGTTCACCACAAGGTCTTCGTCCTTTGCCTTTTTTTCTCCTGCAAGGTCATTGGACTTCTTTTGCCTGTCATCCTTTATTTCTTTCTTCTCTTTTACCTCCCTTTTCATAATACATCCTACTTGCGTTGGCGAACCCAATTTATTTTGGCCAACCCTGCCGGACCGCTTTTCTGGGGAGTTCGCTTCCTACGCCACTTTTTGCTTCTTTTCTTTCTCTCGTAGCGAGTGAAGGTAAAATTTGGTCCTTGGTCAAGGTCACTGGAAGGATAGGGTCAAGAAGAGCATTTTAAGAGGTGCGGAAAGGACACCGAGAGCTGTTCGGTTTCAGAAAATTAGTCGGTGCTTGGTGTCTTGATGTGCTAGCTCATATCCGGGTTTAGAGCGTTTTGATTCTAAGATAACATCGAATAATTTAAGGCTTTTCCTACTGTTAGTTAAGTTTATTAATGATCCAACGCCTCTCGCGGTATCATTCGTGTTAAGGTCAAAAGCTTGGAATGGAGAATGTTGAAAAGGGCATTCTTTTTTTGTAAGATGGAAAGATCGGAGTTGACGTTAGTGCAGAGGAGAGTTGATTGTCGCTGTGTAACTAAGACCACCGATTAAAGTATTTTTGTAGTTTGTTTTTGACGGTGAAATTTAGAATTAAGCATATGAATTGGTTTGTAAAATATTGAGGTTTTTCCATTGACGTGCTATTTGATAATTTTACTCGGTAGTAATACATAGTTAATAATAGGAAGAATTTGTCTAAATTCGTCGTATTATTGCTTTTTAAGATTTGAAATAATGTGAATATTTTCAAAATATATGACATTATGACATAAAATTTTATAATTGTTAATACCCACATCCCTGTATTTCTTCTTAATGGGCTAAATTCATGTGACGTCATAGTCAAATGATAAAAAAAGATATTTTAGAACTTATTTAATTAACGTGAGTGGTTATCATTTGTTGATTGCAACATGACACTACAATTATTAATGACCTGTATTTTACTGGTTTTGTGATGCTTGTGACAGAATATTTCTGGCAAAATTTTTTCGCACAACTTTTTAAGTTGAAATGTTAAAGTTGGCTAAGCTTCCATAAATATCTGTTTGGTAATGAATAAAAGGTTGACTAATAAATCCTTTAAATAACAAGATGTCTTTCGCATCTCAAATCCTATCACCCAGACTGTGTAGATCAACTGTAAAAACTTTAGGGTTTTATTAAAAGTTATTATTTTTAGAATAATTTATTATAAAATTTTATATTCCCCAGTTATACAATATGTTATTCTGCGAGGGATTTTTTTTGCTCTATACCTGTTTGGTATTGTTCAAGATTTCCTATTTGTAAAGGGTTTTATTATTATTATTTTATAATTTATTATAAAATTTTATATTCCAATATGTTATTCTGCGAGGGATTTTTTTTTATTGTAAGATTTGGATTTAATACAATTTCATCGAGTTATTTAAGGTTTTTTCCCCTGTAGCTTCTGCGCTTGAATATGGCTTACAAAACTTGAAAATTATTTTTAAGTAATCAATTCAAGCTGCATGCTGTGTATTAATTCCAAATAAACCATCTCTTCTTGGTTTAGAAACTATAGTCGAAATTATTTTTGTAACTAATGGTGGACATAATTTAAAATTTTAATCATTTATTTTTTAAGAGTTTTGTTGCATTTTTTTAATTTGATTTATTAGTATTTATTTTATTAAGATTTTTAAGGAAAGTACCTTTTGGGAACTAATAGCATTTAGTGCTTTCTTTATCTTTTTTGGTCTATGTATTTGCTGATAGTTGATTGCATAATGGTCAAAGCGTATCTTCGTAGTTTTTTGTGTGAAAAATGACTTTTTAATGTTTTAAAAGGGGCTTCACTTTGATCACAATGCACATATACTTTTACCAATCCTTGACTTGCTATAAGAAGCAGAGATGCTTATTGTAAAGATTTCATCTTCGCATCGAAGATTTCATTTTTCATCTTCGCATTTTTAAGGCGACTTCGTTCGGAACCGCAATTTTGAAAAAGCGATGACATTTTTTTTAATATTTGGAATCAGTTAAATTAGAATATACGCGTAAAGTTGTTTTCAAATGCAACTTTTTTGGCAATAAATGGAGAAAGAAAGACAATTTTCAAAACATTCTCGTATGAAAAATGCTTAATAATATTTTGCTTATATATATCTATACAAAGGGGGTGAGCTAGGAGTTTTGAATTAGTGAGTTTGATTGCTGAGTTAGGATTTCGCGTTATTTTCAGAGTTATGATCAATCGAAATAACAGCAGGTGTTTTTTGTTATAATTTCTCTACTCTGTGTGTGATATATTATAATATGAATATATATATCCACTTCTAATTATTGATGCGACGCTTGTTTAACTTAAATGATTAATTTATTTTCTATATATCCGTTATCTAAAATTACAGGTTCTTAACGTAACATCGCATCATAGCTCAAACACTAAATCCTTTAAAGACAATAAAGCAGTACACTAAATTAAAAGGCCGTTCTTTAAATAACTATTAATTTATTTTAACATAATTAATTTTGGGTAATTTACAAATAGTTGCATAACAAAATTCTGCTTAGCTTTTGAGAAAGGGAGGATTGAAAGGAGTGAAAACATGTCGCCCCGCGGAGTCCAGTTCAAGGCCTGGGTCTGTGTTGAGTCTCTGGGTCCCAAGTGTGTATGAGTGCCTGAAATCGGGGTGCATCCCGTTTTTATTTGGCGTCCTCTTTGCACCGATATACTAGAGCGGATTCTTTGCCTCGTCCGCTTAATTTCTTTTGATTGGTCCAGAGTCGGCGTATGGTTACCTCACACGGTCAATGACATTTTAAGCGCGGGAAATTCTAATGACACACCCCGATATCCCGATATTTTATGGGTACAATGCCCCTTCCAGGCGTGGGAACGCGTCACTCTTTTCTAGGGTTCGCCCTCAGAGGTGGGGTAAGAAAGACGCATTCCACCGAATTCCGTTTCTTGTAAACAGGGCAAATGTAAAAACTGCAATTATAACTTTGGGGACTGGCGACCTCCCATCATTATATATATTTCAAAAACCCTAGTTCAGGCTTTAAACAGAAGTCTTGGCTATATGTAGGCAAAATCAGTGGCACCCTCTCATTGCAGGAGGCAGAATTCTAGGGGGCCAAAAGCCTGACTGACCACAAGTATGTTTTGGGGTTGAAAGCCCAAAATCTTGACTTTGCAGGGAGGCCCTAATATTCTCCGTTGCGCCATTGGACGAAATATTGTTTTTATTGAAGCAATTTTTATAAATGGAGAATGTTTTGAATATGTTATGATTTTTTTTTTCATTTTTTTAAAACTTTTTTTCTAATAATATTTTTAAAACAATTTTATACGTGTATTTTAATTCAACTGACACTAAATATCCAATTACGCCCTTTTTTCAAAATTACGGTTCTGAACGTAGTCAGCCACCTTAAGCAATTAATTTCTAGCTCTTTTTTTACAAGATTTGTGTGGCAACAATATATTTTTATGGAATATGCCTCGTACGTGAGGATCACATTAACTATCATTCAATAGGGTACTATGGGAATCTTCCGTGTAATGACCGTTACTCAAATTCTAAAAGATCTTCCTTTTAACAAAGGTTCTAATTCATTATAACTAACCTCTCATTTGATACTTCGACCTCATTACGTCAGCTCATTTGTGGTCATTGTACTTAAAGTATCTTATTTTAACATACTGCCAGGTGAAACAGATTACTTGTCTCAAAAGAAAAGATCTTGAAAAGACTTTCAAAAAGCAGATTAAATTCTTACTCTAACTCCATCATTAAAAGATGCTGACATGCTTCCTTTTTAATTTAGCTCTTATGCATATTTACGTAAGAAGGGTAAATAAAACGTATTCCTTGATTGCGTGAGGGTTTTTTTCCCGTCCAATAGGAATAGTTACATAATCTAAATATTCGCGCCGTTCGGGCTCCTCAAAAGAGGTATGGCACAAAAAAAGATTGACTAGCGCGTGACAAGGTGACAATGAACAAATAAAGTTGCCTTTTTTGTTATTCATTTGATATATCAGCTGGAGGAATCCGGTTTCGGTTGCAGTGTCTATGTCTAAGCTTGGATAATTGGGTATAATCAAAGAAATGTGTGCGTCTCATCTGCTTACTATGTATACTCTGTAACTTTTGTTTGAGGAAGGAATTATGACTTTGTTCCTTGCCAGTTACACTTCTGGAATTATCTGTGAATCCCGCCAAATTTAAATCGAGTATTCTTTAGACTCTGAGGTCATTCTCTTGTTCTGAATGAAGAATTATGGGAAATCTAGTGCTTATACATGTCTTTATGACCACATGTAAACTCTGACACACTAGAAAACACTTTGCTATTTATAAAAATCTTTGATTTAATGGTTTTCATAAATTTTTTAGTTGGCTCCAGTGGCGCACACAAGCGAGGACGTCCCGGATCTGACCCCCCGCATAGCGCTCGATTTTTTTCCGATTGATTATTATCCTATGTATATAATGCGTAAATTGTAATTTATTATTTGTTATTAATAATTAATATTTTAAATTAATGCTAATTATATATTCCATAATTAATTCTTTACTGTTTTTGTTCCTCGAAATTGACAAAATCAAAAGAATATGTTGGGCGGTGTTTTGGAGCATGATACGAAAATGATGGACTTTCGACCCTCCTTTAAAAAAATGACTGTCCTCCACTGACTGTCTCCTATATATATATGCATTACGGTAAAGTTTTTGTTTGCTCGAAATACGACAAAAAGCTAAACATTCGATTTTTTTAAAGATTTTTTTTTTAATTCATGATTTTAAAATGTTGCTCCTAAAATAATTGGCGTGTATACATGGAATTTGATTTCCAAGACCGTTGAACCATGCATATTAAAAGTTGGTGTGGGTTTTGGACATGATTGATATTCATAAAGTACTTTTTTTTATGAATAGTATTGAAAATTCCTTGGAAAATGCATAAATTCTAAGTTCAACTACTTTATTAAAAATAATGATAATTATTGCTTTCATTCAAAAATACATACCAACGTATTAATGGCAATAATTAGAAAAAAATATCAAAGCATTTGGCACAACAGATAAAAAGCCTTAGCATTTTAAATGAAGATAAACTAGTCGAACCTCCATTTGACGAACCTCTATTTTGCGAACTTTTTCTTGGAACCAAGAACCTGGGAAGAATAAATCTGTATTTAACGAATTTTCCATGTAACGGATATAGAGACTTAGTTAAATAGAAGTTCGACTGCAGTTTTTTTTTTTTTTTTTTTTTAGATAAATCAGTTTGAAGTTTTCATTTACCATTGGGATGCGAATAAAAAGGAACGTAAAAGTTATCATAACTCTATGTTTTTTTTAACTTAAAACTTTCAAATTGTGTGAGATTATAGAAGAATGTATAAAGAATAATTTAAAATAAAATTAATTTATTTAATTTTTGGCCCGATTTTTATCAAAGACGACTTAAGGAAATCAAAAGTTAGTATAAATAGTTTATTTAATGAGATAATCTTACGATACATAAGAAAATGTTACATTATTTATTAGAGCAAATCTTTTGTACCTCCTGATATTTTAGTGTTTCTTAAGTTCATGAAATAATTTAAATTTCTTTGATTTCATTTTTCGGCATCTGACCTTTTGTATTTTTTTTTAAAAAAAATCACGCAGATAGTAATCGTTTTCGAATCTTGTCTAGACAGTAAAGCGGGTTAAATAATTCAGTCAATTAAAATTTTATTCTTGCCACAGATGGAAACGTGTAAGTTACAGTATTATTGTAATTATACAGTATTTCATTAATTTTTATCACGGTTTGCTTAATATAGATGCGCACGCAGTACATGCTTGTTGGCCTGATTAAGTTGTTTTCTTTCTGATTCATTACCTCAATGCATATTTTTCTGTGCATGGATACGATAATCTTGATTTCTTTTACATAATGAAATTAAATTAATTT
The DNA here is from genome assembly GCA_019973935.1 of Trichonephila clavipes. Taxonomy (NCBI): domain Eukaryota; kingdom Metazoa; phylum Arthropoda; class Arachnida; order Araneae; family Nephilidae; genus Trichonephila; species Trichonephila clavipes. The sequence continues at coordinate 551,856 of BMAU01000459.1, read as the reverse complement.
TAATTTTTTCTGTATGGGAAACAAAATTTTTTTACCTTCACTAGATGTAAGGTATCTTGAAAATGTATTGCACTAATTTAGTGTAAAGGCGGATCCAAAATTTGACTTTTTGTCCTGCATTTTTATGTTTTTCTACTGTGCAATTAATTCATTTATCTGTAAAAATTCTCATTTCGGTTAAGCCATTGTTTATAGTATTTAAGTAAAGGCTATTTGTGACTTGACTGCGTTCTGCTTGCAATTGTTCATTGCCAAGAATACATGATCGTATTCGGCTTTCTTCTATGCTATCATTATTTTATTTATTTACATTTCATCGAGGAAGAAGCCGTATAGGACATTTCCCTGCGAACTGCATAATACAAACTGGCCTTTGCAGAAAAGTTGTCACGAGATAAATGGTCAAAATTAAAATTTATGTTGGGCCAGGGAAACAGAAACTGTCTAATGATTAAAACTCATAACTTCTCCTTTAAGACACAGAGGACAGCCAGGAGTGCTTTTCACACCAATTTGGTGTAATTATCTTGTAGATAATCATGTCTACAGTGTCAAAGTTCAAAAATTTGCTGAGAAGATTTCTCTGGAAAGATTAATTGTGACTGGATTATGGAGCAGGGTCTCCCACAGAGATCTTTCTTTTAGCATTATTCTCTTGAGTTCTTCAAATGGATTTTCCTTCGGATCTGAAGATAGTTGAAAAAGACTGGCTGCACGACAAACCACCAGAAGGCTGTGGGAAGTTGCAGCTATGCTGTGCCTGTGAGTCCATCCTTTCGGAATGCTATTATTACCATTATGGAATTCATAAATATTGTTCAGTTACTTGCTTCTTACTTACCCTTCTTCTTCCTTATGCTCTGTTGATATCGTGGGTTGTTTGGGAAGCGTTATGTATAATATATGTGACTGACAAATCATGCAAGAGACACATTTATTTTATTATTAAAGGCTGCAAAATTGTACTGGAAGAAATTATTGGATATTAAAAAAATACACACGTTAATTATTAACCATGTGGTCTCAAGTTCTACAATTGGGGAAACGTTACCAAATTATTAAAAAGGGGTGTGAAAAATCGACCTGTATTTTCCGCGAATAATTAAATATTATAGCGTGTGCGAAATATATGTCTAGAAGGGAAGTATGTGTGTGCTGCTCATTTTTTCCCACTTTTGAGATCACATTAAGTTTTGGTATGGATGTTGAACATTTTTTAGCTCTAAAGGCATACCTAGACCACTTTTATAGAAGGAGTATACATTTTTTTTTAAAAAAAAGAACATAGACAAAAAAGTGCGTAGGTGTAATTTTTATGCTAAAAAAAATTTAAACTCTTTCAATGAATGGGAGAGGTTTAAACCTCCAAATCCCATCCCTGAGTTTGCTTTAAGTCCATATCTGTTGTGACAAAGATTTATAATGGTGTTTGGAAAAAGATTATCTAAAACAGGAGTATACAAACACCATTGTGATTGAGGTTGTATTGTGATATTATTTCAGTTTACTGGTGGACTTTGTACTGACTATCCTAAAAGTTTCCATATTAAAAATTTGTGAACTTATATAAAAACAATGACTATTTTTTTGCGAAAAAGAACATTTCTTACATAACATAGAAAGAACATTTTTGAACGTACATTTAAACTAAAGGTTCAAAATGTTAGCCCTTTCTTTTAGTCGAATCTGAACTCTTTTGCGTACATTTCCAGAAAGGCATTTTCACGATTGCTGGGAGTGATTTTAAGTTTCCTTTGTTTAATGGCAATCTTCAGGTCACATTTATTCTTCAAGGTATCCGACTACGTTCGGAACCGTGATTTTGCAAAAGCGCATAAATGGATAATTTTCATGATATTTAGTGTCACGTAGATTAGAATATATGCATAAAATTGTTTTAAGGACATTTTGACAAAAAAAATTATTTAAATACAATATTTTGGCAAAAAATTAACTTAGAATAATCTTTTTTCCAAATGTTCTCGTTTTGTGAAAAATGCTTCTATTATAATAATATTTTGCCTGTATATAGCTCAGACTTCTCTACAGAGGCTCAACTAGAATTTTTGAAAAATTCCCATTATTTTCAGAGTTACCCCCAATTGAAATAATTATTGGCCTTTTTGTTCTTAAAATTGCTCCCCTCTGTTGTCGTAAAATATGAATAAACCCGCGTCTAAGTTATATATTTCAAAAATTCTAGTTGAGCCTCTGCACAGAGGTCTGAGCTATATACAGGCAAAATATTATTATAATAGAAGCATTTTTCACAAAACGAGAACATTTGGAAAAAAGATTATTCTAAGTTAATTTTTTGCCAAAATATATTTAAATAAATGTTTTTTGTTAAAATGTCCTTAAAACAATTTTATGCATGCATTCTAATCTGAGTGACGCTAAATATCACGAAAATTATCCATTTATGCGCTTTTTTAAAATCACGGTTCCGAAAGTAGTCGGATATCTTAAGTTCATCGTCATAAACTCTGTTTTTTAAATATCTTTACAGAAAAATATCAAAAAAGCTTAGATTGACTAAGATGGTCAATTTCTAAAGATGAATCGATCGCCAAAAAAACTTCAAGCTTGTCCATGTTTTCGTTACTTGCATGGTATGTTAAAACGCACATCACTTAATATTTATTTATTTTACAAATGCCTGTACACTGCAATAGCACCTGTGCCATTAGTGCAGGGCACACGACCAAATGTTCAGCTGTCATAGGTTGACCAGAGTCGGACAGAGTACAGTCCGGCGAGTTGGCGATACCAATTCTGTAGAGATGAGACAGTCGTTCCCTGTCAAAAGTCTAAAATGAGCTACAGCAGCTTTTCTAGGAACCCAGGACTTCAAGATTACTCGGTTCTTGTCCTTCGATGTCTCCGTAACTTCTATCTTAAAATTAGACTTAAAGATCATATTAGAAAAAAGCCTTTAAGAATTAAAGGTTAAATCCTCGAGGGTCTTTGGATCACAAGGGTTCCTTTCTTAGCAAGAAAAGGATCATCAATCTTTACGTACCTATCCGACTAGGTTCGGAGATAAATTTTTCAAAAATTGATTTTCTGAATAATTTTATTGTTTTGACGAACATAAATAGGCTTACAAAGTCATAACTATTAAATAACTGACATGTATCGCCCTTTTTTTTAAATATATATATATATATATATATATATTTAGGAAAATTTAGCAAAAATTTTTAAGTTAAGAAAAACGTGATAAATGAAAATAAATTGCAAATTATGCAATTTTAATGTCATTGATATACTTCTTGATCCCTCTGAAGTGTCACAAACCGCAGGATAAAAAATAGTTGAAGAAATAAATATTTTATTAGCATTTAAATTTGATGGTCAGGATTTTTCGTCAAAATTACTGCATGCTCTAAGCTAAAAATGGCTGTAAAATGTGATTCAATGTAGCTGTCTTAAAACCTGCGGTTTGTTACATAGCATATGTGTTATAAATTTCATTGCATTTGATTGGATTATTTAGGAGATATCCCGATTTTCGTGCACACATTATCATGAAAAGTTCATTCTTCAAAAAACGAATTAAAAAAAATATTTTTGTTAGTTAGATAAAGTAAATGCTATAAAAAGAACTTAAAATCTCTCTAGTTTTATATATTAGTCCTTCTTTCTCAACAATTAATTTATTTTTTCTCTAGTGACCCAAACAACATCAAACACCTAAAAAGCACTTTTTCAACCTAGTCGGATACCTTAATATCATAGTCTTGCCTCTGTTGCTAGTTAGTGTATATTTCGAAAATCCCGAAATTCTCCTGGATGTGACATTGCATTGTTAAAATTATTTGGATCATGATCTTAATGAGATTAAGTCGAGAACGCGCGCGCGAGGTGAGCCCCCTCTCCCCGACCCTGGACCTGGATTCAGTTGACCTATGCTTTAAAACAGAGGTTCCCAAACTTTTTTTGTCCCCTTACCATGTTTTTCGGTTTGGGGTAGACCCCTGCTTATCTAATATTGAATTTTTGAAAATTTAACAATTTAAATGTTTTTTTGACAGCTGGTATGGAGCTACTTTAAACGATTTAAATGGAACTAACTGAACTAACTGAAGTGAAGTATGGTGTTCAAAACTTAATAAAAGCACGCTAATTAATTTAAAATTTAATTAATACATAAAATATATATAACTGAACAACAAACAAATGCTTTTAAAGGTTGGAGTAAATCTGGTGCTTAAATAACAACTTTTCAACGTTTGGGATCAATCGTGTCAGGCTTAACCCTAAATCTCCTTGGTTAGTAGTGTGCATACCTTATTCTCCCCCTCCTTCTTTTATTGTTTCGGAGATTGGCAACCACGCGCGTGTGCGCTGAAACTCCTTCTCACTAGGAAAAAGTAATTAAAATTTTTCTCACGATATTCCATAATTCGTGAAAAATAACAGGAATGTCTATTTAAAGCCCAAATTGCGGACATGATCCTCGTTTTAATAAAATTTTTGCTGTCACCTTGTAACTGCAAATTAACCTCATTAAAATTAGTAAATAAATCTATTAAATAGATAAAATCTAGTTTCCACTTGACTAAATTTTCTTGTAAAATTGAAATCATGATTTGGTTTAATGAGAGCCACCATCATAGACACCTATTTACACCTCATAGACCCCCAAATTATTTTTTCGCTGACGTGGTCTCCTCACAGGTCGTCATAAACCCCTGGGGTCTATATAGACCACTTTGGGAATCACTGCTTTAAAACTTCCCTGTCCATTACTATATCCTTCATCGAATTTCTTCGTTGTAAAGGGTGTTTTTTTTCCAGGTATAGAAGTTTAAGTTGGCATTACTTTCCAAGATGGCGACTGATTTAACAGCTGTCAAGTGATTTATTCTCAGTTTGGTTTGGCAATTCATCAAAACGATCACCAAGCAAGGCGTAGATTCGTCGAATGGGCCCAAAACGAGATTGCCGTTGTTCCCGATTTTCATAAGCGAATTTTCTTTAGCGATGAAGCGCACTTCTGGTTGAATGGCTATCGTCAACAAACAAAACTGCCACATTTGGAGTAAAGCTAATCCACAAGTGTATGTCGAAACACCGTTACATCCAGAAAAACTGACTGTTTGGTGCGCTTTATGGGCCGGCGGACCACTTCTTCAAAAACGATGAAGGCCACAACGTTACAGTCAATGGTGATCGGTATAGAGCCATGATTACTAACTTTTTCATTCCTGAGTTGAACAATCATGATGTCCAGGAGCTGTGGTTCCAACAAGACCGTGCAACATGTCACACAGCTCGTGCCACAATCGATTTATCGAAAGACACGTTTGGTGACCGCCTAATTTCACGTTTTGGACCTGTGAATTGGCCTCCATGATCTTGTGATTGAACACCGCTAGACTATTTTCTGTGGGGCTATGTAAAGTCATTGGTCTATGCGGATAAGCCACAAACGCTTGACCATTTGGAAGACAACATTCGCCGTGTTATTGCCGATATACGGCCACAAATGTTGGAAAAAGCCATCGAAAATTGGACGTCCAAATTGGACTACATCCGAGCCAGCCGTGGCAGTCATATGCCAGAAATCATATTTAAAATGTAATGCCACAAGATTATCTTTCGAATAAAAAAAAATTCATGTCAATTGAATAATACATCGTTGTTTTATTGCAATTTAAAGTTCTATACCTCTAAAAAAACACCCTTTATAATAAGTTTTAAAAAAAATCTTTCTAACAAATTAATTTAAAATATCCTTATGGGTATGATAAATAATTAAAGTAATGTGACCCTACATTTTGGATTAAATCTAATCTTGTGTTTTTTGTGACTCGTGATATTTTTTAAAAATTTAACTCTGCATATGAATTTTCTGCGTATTTAGTCTCTAAGTGTAATGCACCTTCACTACCGATACTTGGTCTTTTGCGAAATTAGTTCGTGGTTTTATCAAACTTCCGTGGGAAATTACGTGGCCAACTGCTATAACCAAAATATTTCTAATTTCGGAGTTGTATTGAAAGTGGCTTACACAAGGGAAGATTTAGGGGTCTGAACTCCCCAATAGATCAACAGATTTTTAACACTATCCCGTGGCACTTTCATCTATATGCTTTATAGAATGTAAATCCCCTCCCATTAGAGAAGACTGTGTACTTTACTGACAGATTAGGGCTGAAGGAAGATGTATTAAAAATTAATTTGGGTTGTATTTAATTGAGTTCAAAATAGTTTAAGTTACTTAATATATGGTAATTTTTTGGATATCACAAATAGCTCTGACCGTTACAGAAGAATTTGTAAGCTAATTTCCATTAAATCAGTAATTTTCATTAAATTTAAAACCACGCGCTGAGCAGAAAGACGACAGAAATGGCATTTTTACGATATCGGTATAGATTATTTATAGAAAGCTCCGAAGTGTCCGTTCTATTTTCGAAAAAGGTTCAAAATTCGAATCACTTATCCCGACATTCAGATAAATTCTTCCAACGAAGTTCCAATGCCCTTTTGAAAAAAAAAAAGAAAAGACATTTGCATATCCTCATCTGTGAATAATTATTTATACGTGAAAGACATAAAAGAAGTCCTTCCTTACATAATGCTAAGCATTCTTTACTTTTTTTTTTTTTGTCTGCGAAAGGATTCCGAGTAGTAGTAATTAAAAGTTTATTTAGTGGTATTCGTTCTGACCCCATCCATTTTAAAAGTCTCTCAGTGATAAAACACGCAAATTAGGTCAAGAGACTGCCGTGAAGTTACCGGCCTTATCGGAGCTGCCCGTCGTAAATCTGTCGCATGAATACATTGGAAGAGCAGAGAGAGACCTGCTCAATTTTCTCGTTTTGGGAATGATTTTAAGGGGAGTACAGAAAAAAAAGGGAGAGATAAAAAGTAAATTGGATTCCTGGTCGAAATGAGGTGATTAAATTTTGAAGTGCTACTCTCAAAGGGATTTCTTTGACAGTGAATAACAGATAAAAACGATTTGGAAAATGGAAATCTTCAAGAGGTACTCTCTGGCGGAACACCTTATTTGTGCATGGGAAATTGATGGATTCAATTACATTATGATTCGGTAGTATTAGTTTTAAGTGCTGTGACCTTAAAAAACTAAAAAGTTCATGAATTATTCTTATAACACTCGTAAATTTAACTAGACGGCGTTTTAAAGCATATTTTACATACTCATAATTAATTCATGACTTGTTAAATGACACAGCATACCTTTCTAAAATAAGTACCATATAATAAATAGCCTTTGCAGATTTAAATCTGTTTGCTCAGATTTAATGAGAAGCATAGAAATAAAAGGACCTAAATGTATTTTATACTTCCATTTTTATTTAAAATAATTTTCCAGGGTACAATCGTTGGAACCTTGCTAAATTGTTACACCGAATCTATATAGAAGAGGACATGCTATCCTTGTTCAAAAAGTTGGGTAAAACATTTTGCAAGAAATGTTCACTCATATCTGCATACAAGGTTTATCGCGTTTCAAAGTAATTACTGTCCGATGTTATGTTTATATCAAGGACGTCGTAAAGCATGGGGCAACTGGGCCCGGGGCACGACCACAATGGAGGTCTCGTTCTCGACTTAGCCTTAATAAAACTATGATTCGAATAATTTCAGCGGTCAAATGTTTTTTTCCGGCTGTATTCTGGCCGCGGTAGCTGAGTGGTATAGGTATCGGATCGTGGCTTGCCTTGTCACGAGTTCGAGCCCAGTACCCCTAAAGACCCGCCGTGTAGGGCAGCGATGCACGTTAAATCTGTCGAGAGCTGAAACGTCCTCCCGTTGGTGTGGTAGTTAGGAGAGGGGGGTGCCAGCTCAGGTGTCGTCCACGTCTCTTGACCATGGTTCAAAATTACATGGTCCGTTGCCAAAAGCTCTCGTGTAGCTGAACAGTACGACGTTAATATTCAATCAATTAATCAATCCGGCTGTATTCTTCAAAAAACTGGGTAATTCAGACAATATATCAACTGACTACATGTGATGACCTTCGACCATGAATAGGCATAGGCCTTCCACACACACACCATCATTACTCATTCAGTCAAAAAGCAGCAGTCGGTCGAGCCGGTTTTGTGCGATTGTAAGTCATTCCCGTTTATTTGTTTCAGATTTTTGTTTGCTCGAGTATTTGTGGCAACGTATGTTATGTACTGCCTATTTTTAAGGGTCATAGGTAGGGTCTACATTTGTGAAAGGGCCCAGGGCCTCAAGAAGTCTTACGACGTCCCTGGCATATTTGACAACATGCAGGCAGGTTTTAAGACATGGGCCACCTAGATGAGCCTTTTTCTCATTAGACTGCAATAAGGTCATAGTCCAAAAAATATTTTTAATTGTTAAATATTATTCTCGGATATATTCTCCGAAAAACAGGAAGCATTGAACTATATGCCGATTGGCAATAGAGACAAGACTGCATTATTATGTTATGACCGTCGAGACCTAGGTCGAGTCGGTTTGTGCCTTGGTTTATTGAGATTGTGAGTCACGCGCATTTATTTGATGTGGGTTTCCGTTTGTACGAGTATTCGACAACGTTTGTTATACAGTCTACTTAAAGGGGTCGCAGTGGAGCCCTACTTTAACACAGAGGCCTAGGATATTTTAAGTCTATAAGACGTCACTGTCAGCATGTGTTCGAGGCTCTAAAATTATACGAGGTGTCTTTTGGAATTCACTTCAGTTCGATGGTCAACTTCTGTTGAAATCTTTTCAATTGCCAAGAATCTTTGTTTTTCAAGAAACGACCGATGCCGCTGGCACATACACTTCAGATATACAGTATCTTGTCCATAAAACATTTGATGACAATCTTTTGCTATTTTTCTTAAAACAAAATCGCATATTGACGCGTAGACCCAACTTCTTTTGTACAGATCTACTGGGTTTTTTATGTAGCACTACCAACTGATAACGAACCAAAATCTCGCACTGCTTGTCTAAACAGCTACGAACATACAGTTGCATGCCATTGCGTATGCGCCAACTTTTACTAGCGTGCGAAGCAGTGGCGTAGCTAGACCTAAGTGGGCCCTGTATCAAAATTACTTGTACCCCTAATGTATTAACAATTTTTTACATGTTGGGACCCGGTAGCTTCGAGGCCCCGTATCATTGATACGGTGGTAGCTACGCCCTTGGTGCGAAGCAGTAGCGCACACAGGAATTTTTCAGGGGGGTCAGGGTCGAAAGTCTACCATTCTTGTATCATACTCCTTTTGATTTTGTCGATTTTCGGGAACAAAAAACAGTAAAAAACTAATTATCGAATAAATAATTAGCATTAATTAATAAAATGAATCATTAATAACAAATATTTAATTAAATTTTACTTACTATATACTTAGAATTATAATCAATCGGGGGGAATCAACGGCTTTGGGGGAGGGGTCCGGACCCCTCCCCTTGTGTGCGCCACTGGTGCGAAGGTCATTTCTCGAACATTAGAACGGAGATTGTGAAGTTGAAGGATTCCAATTTGTTTTAGGGAAAAGATTAATTAAAATTAACAAATTTTTTTCGGAAGTCCTAACGGATCTCCACGTTATTAGCAATAACAGTGATGCGCTCTATGTTGAAGCATTATCATAAACATTGGCAACAATTTTAATCGATTTCAATCTCTGACTTAGACGTATGGTGTTATTTAAATAACTTAAGAATGTATCCTATCATATCTATTTAACAGCTAGGAAATTTTGGTGGGTTTTCCCATAACCAGGTTACATTCTCCATGTTGTAATGTTAATTAACTTAGCAATCGTTTTTTACCCCTGCTCCTTAAGGCTGTAAAAAAAGATATAGATTTTTTTTTTTTTTCAAATTATGAGTACAAATTCAACTGGGGGCTTGCGTTGCCGAATCGTATGTTTGCGTCCATGGCTTCTTGGGCTTACGTTCTATTAATAAAGTAAAATAACACACTTGTTTTGTGCGATATCTGATTGATTGCCACTCTGATTCATATTATTTGTAAGGAAAATAGTTTATAAAAGAGTCATGCGTTTAAAATTACTCTTTTATTTTTTTTCTCTTCTCTTTCGCTAAGTATAAAATAATGTAATTTCACAGGATGAGATTTAAATCGCTTTATCTACCTGTAGTATCTGAAGTTAGCCGTTTGAGTAGATGTATGTTTCTGCCCTGAAAAAGAAGAAAAATACATTCACTCAACCAAAGTGAACACTATATAATCTTGTCTTCCCGCTCTACTGATTTTTATTAGTAGATTCCTATCTTTAGTACCTGGTTTAATAAAGTGAATGCATTTTACTTTATGGAAATAAAAATCAAACTATGCTGTGCGCTACACTTTTGCTATGAAAAAAATTTATTAACTTAAACTGTAACTGGTCATCTGTTTTGCCGCTTACTTGTATTTGATCCCGGCACCTAATATAAAAACACGAGAACAAGATTAAAGGAAGATTATATGTCACGTAATAATATTTTCGTTTCTATGTCCTATTTTTATTAAATATTTTTAAGATCTAGAACATTGTAAATAATAATTCTTACTTGTAAAATAGGATTCGAGACAATTCACAAATTATATATGCCGACGTTCAATATTAGCTGAAAATAAATGAAATGTCTTGTTTCGTGTGGAATGCATATTTATGTGTTAGCTGTTATCTACTGTGTTCTTAAGGTATTTCTTGATGTTGCAGGACTATATATTATTTTTTATGTTCTTGAGATACTTAAAGCCTAGTGTTAAACTTTCTTCAAAAACTGCAGCTTTTGATATCAAAAATGGGTATTAAAAATTGATGTAAAAAATTTGTTGTAAAAAATGTTATGCCCACCCTTTGGGATTTCTGCAAAACTCATTCTTAGCAGATATCTGCTCAACAAAAGAAACATATCTGCCAGATTTCAAGTCTGTAGATCATAAAGTTCAAAAACAAAAACTTGTCAACGACCTCTTGAGAGTCGAAACCCGTTATTAGCGGATTTCTACTCAACAAAAGAAAAATACTTACCAGATTTCAATTCTGTCATCCTAAATAGCTCCAGAGATCTCATGATGTATGAGTGAGTCGCTTTTCTCCTTTATTTATATGTATTCTGAGCATGAACAATATACGTATCCTGTTAAGTAATATCCGTTGGGTAATATACATACAATATAGTGTATGTCAATTATATTCCCATTTTATAAAAATTCTAATTCGAGTACAAATAAGATTTAATTTCACTTGGTGAAATCTGACATGGATACAGATGTGTAAAATTGTGTTTATTTTATACTATTTCAGTGCTGAACTATTTGAGTGCTATTGATGATAGGTGAGCTTGCCGTTTACTGAGTATAAAGCTGTACATGATCTTATTTTAAACCTCTCTACTTTTTCTTACTTTCTTCTGAGTTGTTTTTTAAGAGGTTCCGAGTAATGGACTTAAAAATAATATTCTCTTTAACCCTTTATATCAAAGCAATTCATCCCTTCCCTCCTCGTTCCGTCGAGATGCGGCAGCCTGTTGAAAGACGGGCTTGGTTGTCATGGAGATGTGACGTGATTTTCTCTACGCTCTCCTTCGAAAGCGAAACAGAAACTAAATCAACTGGGAGGGTGGTTTCTCACTCACCCCTCCACCAGTGTTGCTACGTTGCACTCAATGTGGACTGCTTTCTATTTTTACGTAAATTCATCAAATTATTATTTTTTCAAGTAATTCTGATGAGTGTGGATAATAGAGCTTTCTCTTAGGTCCCACGTAAATATATAACCGTTACCAGATCAAATATTGATTTCCGTCTGTAACCATTATGTGGAATATTGGGAATTGCTACTTGATTTGTAAAAGTGTTTAAATGACATGTCAGTTCAGATGTCATTTGGTGCTGGCTCTGGATCACTAAATGTGTGCTACTGCAGAATGCACCACCGTTAATCTAAACCCGGAATGGGCATTAAGTCGATCGCAATCGACCAGTGGACCGCAAATACATTTTGGGGTGACCTTCTGAAGATTTAGCTGTTAGTAACTATAAAGGGAAATATTCGATTGGTTGAAGTACACAGACGATGTCTTCTGCTGACTATAGCAACACCTAACTTCAGATAAAAATGCTTTATTTTTGTATGTATTTTGAATTCTTTCATAACAAACGCATCATTTCATATTATATTTGGGGTTATTATTATTGTGTTTGTATCTTGCGTTTTGCTTTAAACGTAGTTTTCAAAAATGTAAGGTTTTTTTTTTTTTTTCTAATTTTAGTTCTGTAATAAGTACATATTCCGCATTTATTATATTTAAGTTATAAAATAAATATTGTAGGTCTTATCCTACCTCACCACGCATGACACTGCGCATCGGCGCACACAAGAATTTTTCAAGGGGAAAGAGGGTTGAATGCGTACCATTTTAGTATCATATACCGCAATACGCAACCAAACACATTTTTTGATTTTGTAGACTGTCGGAAACAAAAAAACTGTTAAAAAGAAATTGCCGAACATAATAAAAAATTTTTTAATAAGAAATAATTACGTTTCACATACTATATACATGGGATTAAAATCAATCGGGAAAAAAATCAACAATGTGGGTCTGGACCCGTGGTATCACCCTCCTTGTATCACCGCAACACCCTGAAAAAATTAGAAGTAGCCCGTACCCTGGAAAAGTGTGCCCACCCCTGATGTAGACTATATAAGTCTTTTAATCACTATAACAACGAATACTAACTTTAGATAAAAATGTTTTATTTTTTATGTGTTTTGAATTGTTTGATAATAAATTTATATCATTTGATGTTATTATAATTGTGGCTACTATTATTATGTTTGTGTTTTGCTTTAAACGCCGTTATAAAAGTGTTAGTTTTTTATTTTAGTTCTGTATATATAAGTACATATTCCGTATTTATTATTAATGTATAATAAATATTGTAGATTTTTTTCCTACCTCATCACACCTACGACACTGGATATTTCCACACACGAGAAGTTTTCAAGGGGAGGGGGGACGTGGTCGAAGGTCGAAAGTCTACCATTCTAGTATCATACCACAATACGCAGCCAAACACATTTTTTTAATTTTGTAGATTGTTGGGATCAAAGAACAGTAAGAAATAAATTACTGAATAAATACTCAGTTTTAAATAATGAAAAAATTATTAATAACATTTACTTAAGTTTTACGTACTGTTTGCATGGAATTAAAATCAATCGGCAAAAAAAATCAAGGGCTGTGGGGGATGGTCCGGTCCAGAGCCCCCTCCCTCCTTGTGTGCGCCACTGACATTGGGAGGACCGTAAGAGCTTGAAAAAATTAGAAGTAGAACGCACCCTGGAAAAGTGTGCCCACCTTTGATCTAAACGAACATTTTAATTGTAGAAATATATTTTTTAAAGAAGAAAAAAACTTTCCATGCATAATAAATAATACATCGTTAAATGAATTACTTTGAAGATCTTCAGAGAAAAGAGAACCATATACAGCGGATCTGGCTTTTATTTTTAACAGTGTCAAGCTGTTAGCTGTAGTGGATTGAAATGAAGTATGTTTGGTTGCATAAATAAGCAAGCGAGAGCCATTACGACCCTGAATTTAAGAGTGTTTTTGGAGTAGTTTTCTTTTTTAATTGTTCTTCAGATCTCGAATTTCATGATTTTTCAGTTCTATTTTTATCTTAATGAAGGCGCTTTTAGCTTTTATTAAATTTGATTTTGAATTTAATTTATGATATATGAATTGTTGTCCTGTAGTAAAAAAGGGCGAATGATACCTTAACGGAAAGAAAAGAGGGGGGGAAACTTGATTCATTGAACCCTGCTCACTTATGATAAATAGTTTCTTATGATTTAATCACTAAATAAGTTGCTATTCGACCTAATATCATATTGAATGTCGAAATTAGGGAAATTTTAAATTTCCGTATCATTGATCTATTGTTAGAATCTCGATATTTTTTAACTGACTGAAAAAGTATTTTTAAGCGATTATGTTACCTGCCCGCTTCACTGGGTATTTCATGACATTGTACGGCAAAATATCTTTTTTAAATTATACAATTGAGCTTTCAGATGTATTGAAAAAACATTCTTATAGCCCTCTCCTCCTGATTGAATTTTTTTTTATTTATAAAACACAAGCAATATCTTTTATTCCCTTATACCCCTTCAGAGTGTGAGTCGATTTTTATAAGATCCGTTTTTAGCGGATCTCTACTCAAGAAAGGTAGCATGCTGGCCATATTTCAAGTCTGGGTGTCTAAGAGTTAAAATGTGAAGCTTCATCTATAACACCCTCTAAACTCATCGTATACTCCTTCCCTTCGGAGTTGACCGCAAAACGCTTTTTTATCGGATCTCTACTTATCAAAAGGAACATGTGTGTTTACCAAATTTCATGTCTGTTGGTTTAATAGTTACGGAGATTTCGTGATGAGTGAATTAGTCTCTTTATATATATATCAGTGGCGCACACAGGAATTTTTCAAAGGGGGGTCCGGGGTCGAAAGTTCACCATTCTTGTATCATGCTCCTTTTGATTTTGTCGATTTTCGGGAACAAAACACAGTAAAAAAGTAATTTTTGCATAAATAATTAGCATTAATTAATAAAATTAATCATTAATAGCAAGCAATTAAATTTTACGTACTATATAAAGAGTGTTTTTTTCCCCAGGTATAGAAGTTTAAGTTGGCATTACTTTCCAAGATGGTGACCGATTTAACAGCTGTCAAGTGATTTATTCTCAGTTTGGTTTGGCAATTCATCAAAACCATCATCAAGCAAGGCGTAGATTCGTCGAATGGGCCCAAAACGAGATGGCCGTTGTTCCCGATTTTCATAAGCGAATTTTGTTTAGCGATGAAGCGCACTTCTGGTTGAATGGCTACGTCAACAAACAAAACTGCCGCATTTGGAGTGAAGCTAATCCACAAGTGTATGTCGAAACACCGTTACATCCAGAAAAACTGACTGTTTGGTGCGCTTTATGGGCTGGTGGAATCCTTCTTCAAAAACGATGAAGGCCACAACGTTACAGTCAATGGTGATCGGTATAGAGCCATGATTACTAACTTTTTCATTCATGAATTGAACAATCATGATGTCCAGGAGCTGTGGTTCCAACAAGACGGCGCAACATGTCACACAGCTCGTGCCACAATCGATTGATTGAAAGACACGTTTGGTGACCGCCTTATTTCACGTTTTGGACCTGTGAATTGGCCTCCAAGATCTTGTGATTTAACACCGCTAGACTATTTTCTGTGGGGCTATGTAAAGTCATTGGTCTATGCGGATAAGCCACAAACGCTTGACCATTTGGAAGACAACATTCGCCGTGTTATTGCCGATATACGGCCACAAATGTTGGAAAAAGTCATCGAAAATTGGACGTCCAGATTGGACTACATCCGAGCCAGCCGTGGCAGTCCTATGCCAGAAATCATATTTAAAGTGTAATGCCACAAGATTATCTTTCGAATAAAAAAAAATCATGTCAATCGAATAATACATCGTTGTTTTATTGCAATTTAAAGTTCTATACCTCTGAAAAAAACACCCTTTACTTAGAATTATAATCAATGGGGAAAAAAATGAATGGCTTTGAGGGGGTCCGGAACCCCAGGACTCCCCCTGTTTGCGCCACTGATATATATATAGATAACGCATGAATCATTTTGTGAAAAATTGACAGTGGTTCTTTTTAAATGAAAAATTTCTTGAAGTGTACATAACTTTTCACCGTATTTTAGTAGTTTTTTTTTAGATGTATGTATTATATATATCAGGGATAACGCTAACATGTCAATGACAAAAATAATTTCTAAATCAGACACTAAATGGACTGCATGATTAAAAAATCAACTTCTCATTTATTAGAATGTATGTTTGCACACATTTTTTCCGTACTTATTCCGTTGCTCGGTAAAGGCATCTCGTACTAATCACATTTTAGCAACATACAATGTATTTTACATCCCTGTGCACATGTACAACGCCCATAATTAATCAATCACATTTAAATAGGTAATAAGTGATCTACTATGTAAAATCATGCATCGATCATGAGTATAGAAAAATATTCTCCTGTTCTAAATTATCATAGACCCAGGTCCATATTCATGGAGATCCTGCTTTTCTTAATTCTAAAATTTTATTATCTTAATTTATCATTTATTTATTTTTCTCTTAAAGAAAATTTCACTCTAGTTTTGCTCAAACTTACAACTACTCAATGATTGGTCGAGATTCTCAACCAAGCTTAAATGTAAAATAGCTGACCATTCTGATCAGCCAATCACAGAAGTTTCTCTCGACACACACCAATGCATCCTAAGTTTTTCAAGACAAAAATTTTTATCTCCAAAACTCGTATTTCTTTGCTACAACCAGGTTGGCTAGCCTCGCCCCGAACACGATAAAAAAATTTCTATATCATGACTTTTTCATCCATCTTTGTCCTCTCGCAAAACGAGTAATTTTTAACATACAAATGCAATTTTTATCTTATATTGTTCTATAATAACTATTTTATTAATAATAAATTTATAAAAAAAGCATTTTAAAGTAATCTAAAATCTCATGATTGGAGATAAAGGTTCGAAAAAATTCAGTGCGCCCACCCAACACTGTACCAGTATCAATGTACAAAAAAATTGACCACCCCTGTTATAATATTACATTAATAAATATAAATATTTTCTCACAATCTTAGTCCAAATAAGAAATGTGAATGTATTTTTATCCCCTTTTTACTGAGATTACATATTTTCGTTTTCCGGATGTTTAATTTATTCGCTTAACTAATCAGATATTTCTTCACTGTGTTAGGATTACACCATCGAAGCTTAACTGTCAGTAATTGTTGCTTTTATTGATACGTTAGTATAAGAGGATTTACATTTATCGGTCTACTTCTCTTCTTCCAAAGCTTTATAAATTGGAAGGGAGGAAAAAAAAGAATTTTTTTTTTTACTTCCCTCTCTTCCCGGCTGTTACAATTTTGGCTCACTTAGCCACAAGGGCAGACGTTTTCCTTTTACTGATGCGATTTCGAAAAACCCTTGATCATCTTTTTTTTCCTCCTTTCTTTCTTTTCCTATTCCTTCTAGAAGAAATTCGGTCTGTAAGAGACGCGAGTTATATATAAAGAGTTCTCGGCAAAGTGAATCTTTTTTTTTTTTAATTGTGAAACTTTTGTCTCGTAGATCAAGATCGTAATTGGCGTGGAGACTCGTAATTTTAAAACCGACACTTGCGATTGACATTGCTTCTTGACTCATTGGCGACGAATTTGCTATTGCACGAGCTCAAGAATCCGTGTCTTTATGCTAATGCAAATTTGTTACTAAAAGTTGATTCGGATTTTGATCAAGATAAAAAGAAATAAATCGGAGGCACAAACTTGCAGGTTTCCTATGTTGCACGAATTAATTAGCCTGTTTTGATAAGTTTACTGCATAAATAATGTTTGAAATTTCAACATGTGTTAATGTGTAGCATGATATTACATTATTCATGATGAAATTGGAACGATATCGTAGATTAGCTTTCTAAAACCCTTTGAGACTGAAGAAATAATCATTTCATGAAATAAATGACGTAGCAATATATAACTTGTATTGCTATGTCATATTCTATGTATAATATATACTTGCATAGCAAAATCTATTCTTCTTCAATATATCTAACTTGTAAGGTTATAACTTCTTTATCGTTAAATCATGGTTCGAGTGTTATTGAGTTCTAGTGTCGTCTTGTGACTATAGTTCTAAAGTACAAGGTGGCTACGGTAGCCTAGTGGTCATGGTAACGGACTTGTGGCCGGCGTGTTATGAGTTCGAGCCTAGAACCGCTGAAGACCCGCCGTTTAGAGAAGCGATGCATGTTAAATCTGTCGAGAGCTCAAACGTCCTCCCGTTGGTGTGATGTGGTAGTCAAGAGAAAGGGGTACCAGCTCAGGTGTCGTCTTCTTCAATTGACCATGGCTCAAAATTACGAGGTCCGTCGCCAAAAGCCCTCGTGTAGCTGAACAGTGTGACGAAAATATTCACTCACTCTAAAGTACATGTCTATATTTCTCCAGGAGAATGAATGAAGACGTTTCAAAGCATGGGCCAGCTGAGCCTAACACTTCGGCCTTGGGGGGTGGGGGAGGCTCATCTTTTACTCGATAAGATCATGGTCCGATTAATTTAAATCGTCAAATGCTATTCCCTGACATATTTTCCAAAAAATTGGGATTTTCGAACTCTATGCTAACTGGCAATAATGCACTTTATGTCATGTCCTAATCTAGGCTTAGGCCTACCACCATACGCATTCATTTAGTCCATTCTTGAGTGTTTGTGTCTAGGTTTGTGAATTTGTGCACAAAGCTCATTTATTTATTACAGGATATTGCTTGTGCGAGTATTTGACAATGTATGCTGTATGTGTCTAGATAAAAGTGTCTTGAGTGTGACTTATTTTTGCTTAGGTACTCACGTCCTCGAGAGATAACTCTGCCACAAATAATGTTTGTAAAAAGAAGTTAGCACGGATTTATTTTTAATTTTGTACCATATACATAGTTATGGTTACTTTTCCTTGAGTTTATGATTATCAATTTGTCGCGTCTGCAGTTTTCTGAAATAGGGCAACTCAACTATACCCTGGAATTAGATATAATCATTGAGGTATTTTGACTTATCAATTATATCGTTTTCATTTTATGCGATTGTTTATCAACAAACTTATCTATAATAGAATAATTAAAGAACATTTTTTCTTCCCATTTCAGAAACTGCTGCATTATTTCTTTTTTGTTATAGGTGCACGTTAAAGCTTGTACCTCTTCTATGTAACTTAAAATTTCCGTATTATTAAGTTAACTCTTTCTGAGCACATGGGAAGTACTTTCCTACCAATTTCATTAATTTTTACAAGCTTTTATTTAACTTGAAATTAATTTGTTGGGGTGGAATCTTGTAACTCAGTTTTGAAGCTGATGTCTTCAGCCGATTGAGCTGAAATTTTGTATACACGTTTAATTTGGATGACAATGCATGATTTAACATTTATATTCCGATATCGCAATTAGTTACAAAGATATTAATTAAAAACCTTTTACCCCTGTTAGCTTTTTATTCTGTCGAGCAGCTTATGGGATTCAGCGTAAAGAATTTCCGATTTTTCGACCTTTTTTGAAAAAAAAAAACCATCTTATACTTTCTATCAAATAAAGACAAAAAATAATTGCATAATTTATTCTTTTTAAGTTATTTAAGTAAAAGCTTGTTTTTAAAAAAGTTTTTTTACTTTTAATTTATTAAATATCGAAGGAAAGCTATTTTCCCCACTATGATTAGCGCGACAACTGGTTTCTGGATTTTCAAGTCGTAAACGCTAAGTACAATCCGCAAATTTCCTGAGCAGCAAGAATGTTGCCGTATGATTGATTAAAGTTGGTGATCGTATGCCAACTTTACCAAAAACATTTTGACGTTGCCGTTTATGCTCTGCTAAAGCACATGAGAAGAGAACTAGACACGTGTTTGCCATGCCCCACTATGCTCCCCACTACTGTTTTCTGAAATTTCATGGAAAGTAATATGTATAAATTCTTAAATTTTTTTTATTGCAAGAAAGATCTAACTTATAATTCCTTTTGCAGATTTTAATATTTGCAAATCTTATTCCATAAATATCATGCAATGTGATATAAAAAGAAATGCACAAAACATAAGATCTCTTACCCAATGGGCAGTGGGAAACATACTTTCCTAGGTAATACGCTAAATGAATGAATTTCTTTTTTATGAATCAATTTCAATCTCAAAAATGTTTAAGCAAAACATTACTAGAACAAAGTGTTTCTGTAAAGGGTTAAATTTCATCTTTTGGACTTACTACTTTAATACAATTTGCTTAGCACTAACTCTTAATCTTTAGCTCTGATACAATTTACTCATATTAAAAAGATTTTATTAAATTAAAGAAATCAAAACACTTAAGTTATCCGACTACGTTCGGAACCGTGATTTTAAAAAGGTGCATGAATGGATAATTTTCATGATATTTAGTGTCACTTAGATTAGAATACATGCATAAAATTGTTTTAAGGACATTTTGACAAAAAAATTTTTTATTTAAATACAATATTTTGGCAAAAAATTAACTTAGAATAATCTTTTTTTTTTTCAAATGTTCTCCTTTTGTGAAAAATGCTTCTATTATAATCATATTTTGCCTGTGAATAGCTCAGACCTCTGTGCAGAGGCTCAACTAGAATTTTTGAAATACATTTCTTAGAAGTGGGTTTATTCATATTTTACGACAACAGAGGGGAGCAATTTTAAGAAAAAAACGCCTATAATTATTTCAATGGGTGGTAACTCTGAAAATAATGTGAATTTTTCAAAAATTATAGTTGAGCCTCAGTAGAGAGGTCTGAGCTATATACAGGCAAAATATTATTATAATAGAACCATTTTTCACAGAAGGAGAACATTTGGATCTAAGCGAATTTTTTGCCAAAATATTATATTTAAATAATTTTTTTTTGTCAAAATGTGTCCATAAAACAATTGTATGCATGTATTCTAATCTGAGTGACACTAAATATCACGAAAATTATCCATTTATGCGCTTTTTTAAAATCACGGTTCCGAACGTAGTCTGATAACTTAAACCATATTTTTTAATGAAAATTCTCATCTGGATATAAAGGTTAGCAATTCAAAGTTATTCAACTTTAAAATATTGCACAGGGTACAGGATAAGTTCTACATAAAACCGCTCTCAAAAACTGCCATCTATTCGTATTAGCGACAAGTTTTCTTACATAATAATCACAATAGTTGTCAACAGAGACGCTGCAGTTTTATCGTGCAATTACATCACTGGCTGTATTCCTTCGTTCTTTTTTATTAAGATAAATTGAAGGCGTTACATGAAGGAAAAAAATTGTGCATCGAACCAGTTTATATGATTTGATGTGCTGGTGGAAGTCATCCTCCCACTATTTTTTATCTTATCAAGATATCGGTGTTTATAACGGTAAGGTGGTGATGGTTCTTGATAATAAATTGCTGATACTTTCGCCATCTAAAAAAAAAACAAAATCTCCCCTGTCAATCTCTCGTCATTCACGTTCGGTTTGAATCAAATGTTTCGTTTGTATATCACGGCTGAAGATTATTTTAATTCGTGCCTCTTCCATTATCAATGGACAATTTTGTTTTGTTTTGTTAACTGGGTGCTTAGCAACGGATACAAAGTTTCTGTTTTTTGATACTTAATATGGCTATCGTTATAATGAATAGTACAGTGCTTAATGTCAGTAATTTCTAATAGGGGGGAAAAAGTTGGGAACAGCCTGACATTCGCAAATTTTCCTCAGGATTAAAAAAAAATGGTAAAAAGAGATGGGTGTAATGTGCAAAGGATCGTTCACCTCTACAATCTTGACGCAGTTTATTCAATTATCTTTTTTCAAATAAGAATGTCCGCAAATGAAACCAAAGATTTATCCCCTTCTCCCCCCAAAGAAATATGATTAAGAAGAAAAAAACTCAATGGTTTTTAATTTAAAAAATATTCTTATAAATCTAACCTCTAAACAGGGACATTTTAAAGCATGGTTCCAAAGCCTTGGCGTCGCCTAACCACGCTCGTTCTCGACCTGCCCTCAATAAGGTCATGATATGAATAATTTTAATCGTCAGTCATTATTCGCGGGCGTAATCTCCGAAAAACTGGGAATTTCGAACTATATGGCGACAGTGGCTAGGCTGTCTTGTTATGTCATGTCCATCGTCCGTGTTTAGTCCTAGGTCTACCTCCATACACCATCATTACTTATTTAGTAGAAAGGCAGTAGTCGGATTGTGAGTAACGCACTTTTATTTGTTACGGGCTACCCTTTGTTTTCGTATGTTATATGCCAGGGATGGTGAACCACAATGGCACGCGAAACAATATTTTGAGCGCGCCACCGATCAAAACGGTTTGCATTTTGATTCAAAATAACAAAAGTTCAATATGAAGTATTACGAACAAACACGAGTGATCGGTCGCAGTTTTCAGCGAGATTTTCACAGTTCAAAGAATTATCGGGAAGGCTCAAGTTTTTTATGTACCCCGATGTGACTTCATTTAATAAACTGAACTTGTCCCAATTCAATTGGTTGGAAATTGAAAATTTTGAAATGTCACTGATTGATTTCCAGTCTAGTTCAATATGGATTCAAAAATTTGTTGAAAAAAGAAGAAAATTAGAATTTTGATTGAAACAGAAATATTAATAAGCAATATAAGTAAAAATGCTTGTAATGAAATTCTGGGAAAATGGAATTCCATTTCAGACACATGTAACACTACGAACAAGCTATTTAACCATGTTTTCATCTACCTACAGCTGTGAGTCATTATTTTCAGAGATGAATAACATTAAATACTCGCTTAGAAATCGTTTGGCAGATGAAATCCAATTCAGCATGCATTCTGATCAGTGGCGCACACAAGGGGGGCTGGACCCCCCCAAAGCCATTGATTTTTTTTCCGATTAATTATAATTCTAAGTACATAGTACGTAAAATTTAATTAAGTATTTATTAATGATTAATTTTATTAATTAATGCTAATTATTTATTCAATAATTAGTTTTTTACTGTATTTTTTCCCGAAAATCGACAAAATCAAAAGGAGCATGATACAAGAATGGTATCCACCGCAAAAGCAACCAAACCGCCACACAAATGACGCAAATCTCAAGCCGTCACGCATGAATGACGCAACCCACCAAGTGACGAAACTGCTTGCATGCTCGCCACGAATATGGTGTCATTCGTTCGCCAATTCGCCAGAACACTGGCAGGGGAGTATGTGGCGGTGTGATATCTATATGAACTAGTACCAACATCACGCGAAGACGATCGTCTTGGCGTGATCGGTAAAGTACTCGCATTCGTTCGGAACGGAAGGTACCCAGAACGAACCTTCCTTCCTTCAAATCCATGCCACTTCGAGTTGCTGCAATTCAATGAGCAAAAGGAAGCTAAATGTTATAACATATTAGAAAAGAGTATAAAAGTCAACATTAAAAGTTTTTTTAATTAGTTTTTTCGAATATAAGTATATATTTTTTTAAAACTCAAACAGAAATTAGTGTGCAAAATAAAATTCTTTAATATGTATTTTAATGGACTGCATATTGGCAACTAAGTCTTTGCAGACACGGTGAATTTGAAAGCCATTTTGTGGTGGCTAACGCTACCAAATTTTGGCGCTTGAATTAATTTTAATTCAATGGAATGAATTAAAATTATGTTTCGTAGGATGCTAAATATTGCCGTGATTTAATTTTTCCCCGAGCACCTAAATCAAATTGATACTTGAGATCTTTTACATGTCACATAGTTATATAACATGCGTACTTATGATTTTCGCATCCAGGAAATCTATAGATGTCTTATCTTCTAAAGCAAGGATGTCAAACTCAAAGTCTAATTAGGGCCAAATAAACAAGGTTTAACTTTAGTTGGGCCGCAAAAACACCAATATTCATCGTAACTTAGGTTTATTTCGACTAATACATTATAATAAACATGTATAAATGAACACAAGAAGAGTTTAATGTTGACAACCTGATACCTGACATATCTTTTTTGATACTACCTATCCTATTTCGGGAGAAATTTTGATATTATATTATATATTGTGGGACAATATACTGGCCGGGCCGCAATAGTGTTCTTTGAGGGCCGCGAGTTTGACACCCCTGCTCTAAAGTAAAATGATCTTTTTAAAAGCTTCTTTAATTGATAGAAAGAACTTTTCTTCAGATTAACTACAAAAAATTATGAGAATTATAATCGGAAAGTTAACTCTTTTCCAAAGAAGTTCTTTTATATCTTTTAAAAATTTATGTCATTGAATAGTTATTTTATACTCAACCTGCGGTCAGTAATTTGGATAATACCTAAGGTGACCAACCGTCCTCCTTTTATTGGTTCTGTCCTTCCTCGAAAAGTGTCCTCCTTTTCAATATTTTAAAACCAATTTGTTAATCTCTGTATTCAGAGATGAACGAAACATATTTCCAATATGTCGAAGAGTGGTCTGAAACAAATATCACAGGAAATAACAGTTTTCAAAGGTGTTTTTTTTTTACTTCATCGCAAATATAGAAAATTGTGTTGAGTTTTTATTGAAAGACATACTTGATATTAAAATCGATGGCAATGGTCTGTTTGAAGAAGACGACTGAATGTATATTTAAATTAAAATAAATTATAACAATTGGTAAATCAACATGCTAGAATTGATAAAAGATGGGTGAAAACACTTAAACCATTTCAAAAGTGAACACATTCCATCGAAAATTTAGTTATTCTTGTTGAATTTACGTGATGCAGCAGTTGAAAGAGTTTTTTCATTTGGTAATGGTTTTTGGACAAGTGAGAAATCAAGATTGAATGTTAATATATTAGCTACAGTCCTTACCTTAAAATTCAGTTTGAGGGATATTTTTTGCTTCGAAATTTCCGATACGTTAGAAAATGATATCTTGACAAAAAAAAAAAAAAAAAAAGTCATTCGATGGAAAAGTACTCGTTGAAGTAAATAAGTAAGAGGAATTTAAGCGTAATTAGCGTATTTTTGTTTGAATTAATAAAATGTTTCATATACTTAAATTTTTTCCTAAAATTTTCGTCCTCCTTTTCATTGTAAAAAAACTGGTCACCTTATAATACCCTAATTTGAAAATAGTACTCTGTTCGCGCGAAACTGGAAAACTTACTACAACAAAGAAAGTAAATAGAATTATTATATGGAACAATGGGACAGTGTGACTCACACATTGTGAGTAAATAATGATTTCTAAAGTAAGACGAAGCGTAAAGCGTTCGACGAAGACACGCGCAATGATTCTCATAATTCTGTATATGTGTGTGTGTTACACACACACACGGCTTCAATCATGGGTTTCTTAGAGAAAGAGATGAATCATTGAATTTATCTTGCTGTAAGAGCACGCAGAAGTACTTGTGATTAGATACGTTTATCTTACAAAAAAAGGAGAAAAATCTGGTTTAGGAATGTTTATATAGTTTTATTAATTGGAATTGCTGAAGTTTTATGTTTAGATGTTTTTGATACGATCAGGAACACACTCTAAAGTGTGCGCAGTGTTTTTACTTTGTGAGTTCATTTGGAACAGAAAGAGATACCTAAAAGCATTTATGACTTGTTTATTTGTTTGTTGAAAAAATTAATGGAGATTTTATGGAATGAGAGAGAGACGTGTGAAAGCGTTTGGAGTTACGATCGTAGCAAGCTATCAATAAAGTTAAGTTTCGAACTCTATACAGAATGTGTTCTATACACGGGAATAAATTTTTTATTAAAAATTGTCAATTCTTTTCTCATAAGAGTTTTCTTATTAGTTTTTGAAACTACTGACAGAAATTTTGAGAAGTTTGTATCTTTTTTATTTTAATGGGTATGCTAATCAAATGCCAATCAATTTCGAATTATTAGGGCCTTGCTAAATTCTGAAGGAAAAAATCAGCCTAAAATTGAAACTTTTTAATTTGCGTACCTTATTTCCTCGAATATATAAGCCGCACTTTATTTTTTCCGACGTTAATACTACTAATAATCGGATGCGGCTTAGAATCAAAGGTGGAAAAATTCTTTGGATCGGGGAAATCGAACATGATATACGGACGGTAAGAGCAATTACAAGTTCACGTATGTATTTAAAATTAATTATTCATTTCTTACTAGTTCTCATTTTAATTTTTTTTAAATTTCCTAAATATGGGATGTATTAATAAACTTTTTCACACCTTTTGTTTTTTTTTTTTTCGCAAAAACTTGTTTAGAATTTAGGATGTGGTTTAGATTCAAATAAATACAGTAGTGCAGAAAAATGATTCAAAAAAAAATTCTGCTTATTTACCAGCGAGTAACTGTAATAAATAAGAATTTTGATTTCTCCCTATTTTAATTAAAAAGGGTTCGACCCCCTTCTCATTAACGTCTTCTACTTCTCGTGAAATACAAGAACTCGTGTATCCTTACTCACTATACCTTTAATATATAATTAAATCTTTCACTCAATCATTATTATATACTGTCTACTGTTCCCGAATTTTCCTTCTCACTACCAACCATCCCTTATGAGCCCCCGACCCATAGGTTATCCTTCGACGCCTAGCAACACAGTTTCCCCTTCATTTTAACGGATAGGGATAATAATTTTCCCGAGTGTCTTCAATTGCAGAGGGAGAGAGAAAGAAAGCTGTCCAGATTGTATTTTTTATCGCCTTTTTGGCGACATTTTCTAATTCTCTTCCACCGTGTCAAATCTTCGGTCTAGTTGCCATGGTGATAAGGGAAAACGGCCGATGAGATCTTTGGAAGTAGTTAGCGTTAGTTTCGGATTTATCTTTTTTCTTTTATTCGGTTAACGCGCGGTAATGTTGACACAGTGTTGTTTGCAGAGATTGGGTTTTGGTTTTCGTGTTTTGTTTCCGAGTTACTTTCAAAGTTTCAAGATGATGTTGTAGTGGATGAAATGGCAAGTTATTGGAGAACGTGATTTTTGAAAAAGGATATTGTGTTGCTATGGTGATATGAAACGGAAAGGGAAACTCATCCTTTTTGCAAAAGATGTTTCTCGGGATAAGAAAAAATTAATTTGTCCTTGTTTACAGTTGTGCTAGAAAATATTAAATAAAAATGTCTTAGGCATTAATTTGCATAAAATGCTTTGAGACTTAATGAAGCCAGCTGCGTATTAAACTGAGTATAAATATTTATTTACATTGCTTGCGAGTTACATTTTAGAAGGCGACTGACAATATTTGGAACTGTAATGTTGCCAAAGCGTATAAATTAATATTTTTTCTTTTATATTTAGTATCAGAATACTCATATAAAATAGTTTTTAATATATTATCATAGTAAAATAATGTTTAAATGAATTTTTTTAACTAAAAAGGAAGAAAAAAATGATATGTTTTCAAATTTTTCACCTTTTATGATTAATACCTCTGTGATAATAATATTGTGCGTATATATATAGTTATAAGATTGGATTCATTCGTATTTTAATGTATCAGTAGATAAATTTTAACGAAAAACACCCGTTATTATTTCAATTGATTGCAATTCTAAAATAATGTGAATTTTTCAAAAATCGTAGTTCAGGCTCTGGACAGAAGTCTTAGATATATATAAGCAAAATATTGTTATTATTGAAGCATTTTTCATAAAAGGAGAATGTTTTGAAAGTACGTCTTTCTTTCATTTTTTCTTAAAAAATTGCATCCATTTTTTCATTTCATTTATTTGTTTTTCTTATTGTTGTTGTTTTGATATTCTTAAAAGAATTTTATATGTGTACTCTAATTCAGCTGTCTCTAAATGTTAAAAAATATATATATTCATTCTTATGCTTTTCAAAATCCCGCAGTCACAAATGATATTTTTCCTTTTAAATTAATCTGAAATATCTATCATAGATTTTATTATGCAAAAAGCATCTTACTTACAAAAGTTAGATTGTCTGGAACTTTCACTTTAAAAGATGTATGCATATGAGAACCTAAAAACAGTCATACTTCAATCTATGTAGGAATAGGCCAAAATTTAACTCAAATAGGCGAAAGGGAAAATTACTCTTGTGATGTTCCTCCCCTTGGAAGAACATCTCTCGGAAGTATCAGCGTGAGCTAGAGGCGTCAGGCTAGAGAGGATCAAACATTATCTTAATATGACTTTATTAAGATATTCAACTTAAACCTTTGACAAATTAAATTATAATAATTAATATGAGAGAATCTACGATGGCAAAATACGCAACACACAATATATATATATATTTATAATAAGACTTAATCTATATATAATTCAGACCACTATCAATAAGCGAACCGCCTAATCCTCGATTCTAATATTAAATAATCAATCCTACCTTATTACAGCTTGGAGAAACGATTAATCTTGTTCTATGCTTAATCTTGTCTTTGTATGCACTGGTGTGCAACTTGGCTTTTATGTATTTGATCACTAATAACTTGTATTCACGTCACGCAAAACTCATTCAGACTTGAACCACGAACTATAATAATCATCAACTGCCACAAACTAACATCAATTGTCAAACAATACCTTACATTGCCATTCCGCTTACTCTTAGTTCCGATATTTAAACGTTTGTTCATTTGCATCTTTCATTCACACTTCACTTCTTGGATTTGGTTGGAAAAGAGTTGCCATTAATTTTGGCCCAAAGAACCCAAATGACATGTTAAAGGAAAGACGCGTGAGCCGTCACACACTTTTTAAATACCGAATTAAGGATGAAAATTATACACATTGGATTATTTAGTATTAATAAGGTGACGATTTTTTTTACAATGAAAAGGAGGACGAAAAATTTAAGAAAAAATTACAACTTAAATATATGAAACGTTTTATAAATTCAAACAAAAATACGCTAATTACGCTTACATTCTTTTTAATTATTAACTTAAACGAGTATTTTTCCAATGAATGATTATTTGTTTTGTCAACATATCTTTTTTTTTTGATGTATTGGAAAGTTCGGGCAAAAATTATCCTTCATACTGTTTTTTGCGGTAAACACTGTAGCTAAAATATTAACGTTCAATTTTGATTTCTCACTAGTCACTTCACAAAAATCTTTACAAACTGAAAAAAACTTTCAGCTGTTGTATTAATTCCAAGACAGCACAACGTAAAATCAACAAGAATAACTAAATTTTCATATGGAATGTGTTCATTTTTGAAACGGTTTAAGTAATTTCACCCATCTTTTACCAATTTCTCAGCATGTTGATTTTCCCATTGTAATTTATTAGAATTTAAATATGCATTCAGTCTTCTTTCGATAAAAACTCAACGTATTTTTCTACATCTGCCCAATTTACATGTGACAGTCAAAAAATACCATTGAAAACTGTTATTTCCTAAAATATTGAAAAGGAGGACACTTTTCGAGGAAGGACAGAACTTATAAAAGGAGGACTGTCCTCCCTAAAGGAGGACGTTTGGTCACCTTAGTATTAATGAATCAGTGTTCTTAACACGATGTTAAAAGTTATCTTTTATGAATGGGATTCTCGTGGAACGAAAAGCGTGAGATTAAAGCAGCTGCTCCTATTATTTAAAATCACAAGATCTGATTAACGCTTTGGGAACTTGTGAATGCTACAATGTGGGGGAAAAGATAATCAAATGTGCTTTTGTTTTCTTTGAACCGTACTTTGCACTGAACGACCTTTTCTGTGCCCTTTGATGGCTGAAGTAACATTATTGAAGTACATTAAGAAATGCTCATGTTTAGTATAATAATTTTAGGGAGATAAAAAATCAAAAGCTTAGTTTTGTTCTAATACAAAGCTGATCAAAATTCCTGTAATTAGTTTCGGTGTTCTGAATGTTAATTGCCAAAATACTTTGAAAAAGTTTGGGATAGATTAGGACTTGTGGACAATGTTAGATCAGACATAGTAGAAGTTTTAGTATATATTTTGTACTTAATCAAAGTATCAAAAATACTCTCACGCAAGAAGTCGACTTAATCAAATATTATCGAAATACATATTACTCAACTTTAAATGAAAACTCCACGCATCCAAGGTTGAAAGATGAAAGGTAGGTCATCAAGCAGACAGGTCTTCAAGTAGGCTTATTCAAGCTTTTATTAAGTCAATATCGCTGTGAGATTACAACTTCAGAGACATCACTAGTTATTTTACTTTCATCCATTGACATTCCGTGGTATTTTCAGAAAATTTCTCTCCAAAGCAGTAGATCTCCATTCAATTCGCATTCACTAAGACTCATTCACACGACGAGTGTTGTGTACTTAACAGTCTATCCATGTGATCGTTACTAAATTAAATGAGAGGTCTTCATGGTTGACATCAAAGAGGCTTCTTTTAGTAGGCAATTCTAACGTTTATTTACATTATAAATTCTAAACTAAGAACTATTTTCTACAAAAACCGCTACATAACACATTCCGCTCGCTCGCATCGTTACAAGTCGTTTTCGTTCTTTTTCTTCCAGTCCTTTGCTTACAAAAACTAGCTTCGCATAGAGGGCGCAACAACGAGGCTCTCATGTCAAGCTACGTCGTAGCGAAACCCCTGGAGAGTTATATAAGGGTAACTCGTATAAGAACCGCTGCAAAGTATTACTAGATTTCACTGGTTTGTGTTGATATCGATCTGTAAAATCAATGAAATTTTACTACTACATTGCTGCAACCATAGTAAGTTTTAGACATTCAAAATTTATGTATTTATTAAAAATATTGATTTTTATTGTGATGAAAAACTGATTCGGTGTCTATTCATGAAAGATTTTATGAGACAGATTCTATAACTTATGTGGTAACCCCCCAACCAACGAACGTTCCTTATTGCAAAGTGTTTATCATTCTCGCTGAGTTCTCGGCTCACTTTAAAACACCTATACCTACGATCTCAACATCATAGAAACACTGCACATTAACATTTTTACAATTTCCATAGGTGTTTTACCGAAACATCTGTCTAGATCACTCCGAATGTTCCTTGCTCATAAGTTTGCTACTCGAACGCGACATCACTCAGGAAGTAGTCGACATGATACAAAACACACACAAAAAAATCACTTGATTGTTTATTAATTATTCCGCCAACTCAAAGTATGAGGAAAAGAGCAATTTAACTATTCATTTCTGAGTAATAAAAATGCACTTATCTGTAAGCATCAAACGAATCGCAGCTTAATAATACCAACCCTCTAATGAACTGATGATGGTCCTCGCAGTAACAGGCAAAATGAGTCCCATTCAAGTTATTTACCTGATCGGATGATGTAAGTGTATGGTTTTCTTTAATAGTAGGGTGAACGCCTACGTCTAGGCAAGGAATTATTATCTTAAAGATTGAATAATTATCTCACTGTGGCGATATGAATGTGCTACAGTTGTCGTAACTGCGATTTTACTTACATGCATACAACTACTCATCCGTATATCACGTTTCCTCTGTAAAAAAGTGACAGTTAAAAACTTTCGATAAAATTTTAAATTAATAATATCCCAGTTGAAGCTCTCTGAACAGATGTATACGGAAGGCAGTAGGAACGACAATGAGAGTACTGGCAGTTGTCAAAAAATCGTGTCATAAAGATCCAGAAGAGGATCCCGGATTTCTGTTCTGTTTTCCGCAATAAATTAATTAGCCATAAATGCAGGCTTTGACTCGGTCTGTTAGAAAAACAATATGCAATACTCGACTAGAGTTGGCAAAGTGTAAGAGACAATATTGGGGTGGTTGTTCTGGAAAAGCTAAAACGACTCTCCTCGTCGCATCGGATTTACTTCCAATGACTCCGCATGTTGATGTTGAACGCAGTGAGATTGCAGACTCTTTGGCCAAAGCTGGTGCTTGTGATCCTTCAGTATCATCTACACCTATTACACATTTTCCGCTTTTTTTTCCAGGGTAAAGTGCACAAACAAAATCGCTTGATCTGTCTTACCACAGCACAACTGGTATCAGAGCAATCGTCCTGGCGGCTGGCTCTTAGACAGTTGCAAACAGGCTGGATCAAACCACACCTGCTCACTTTCTCAATGGCCCTCTTACATCTTTGACATACACTGTTGGTTTCAAGAATTATGCAGTCGGCACCACTGGGCTTGCTTCTCCAGATCATATACTAGAGTGCGTGGGGCTCCTCTAGATACGATTGTACAGTCAATCCATTATTGTTTTTGGAGTATACGAAAGGTATATGATCATGGAGCTGGTCTGTCCCTGCTGATCTCCGAGATGTGCAACAACAATAAACGCATAAAATTTTAAAGAAAACAACCCAATATGAAAGATATCCCATTACAAATCCAAACACGTTCAGGGTACTTTTTTAAAAATAGCATGTTAAAACAATGTGAGAGATTTTCGGGATCAATACAAATATATGTTTATACTTAAACAGCAGTGTTTAAAATATATTATCAAAACTTAAAATTTTGTTTAAAAAAAATTCTTTAAAGCAGTCAGAGAAAAAAGTAATCTGTATCATAAAAATGGATGTTTGTATATATGAAATCGCATCACTCCAAAACCGTTCAACCGATGACTATGAAAATTGGCATGTATATGTATTTTTGGGGAGGGGGAGAGAAGGTTTTTGTGCTATCCTCTTTGTTGCAGATCCCCACCAGGTACAGCATATCAACTTCTGCACCGTTAGTCAATCGCCAAGTTGCCAACAGGGTCGCCAAAAATGATGCCAACTTGGCTCTATCGCCAACATTTCGCTATGTTTCCATTGAATCCAGTTCACAAA
The DNA here is from genome assembly GCA_019973935.1 of Trichonephila clavipes. Classification (NCBI taxonomy): domain Eukaryota; kingdom Metazoa; phylum Arthropoda; class Arachnida; order Araneae; family Nephilidae; genus Trichonephila; species Trichonephila clavipes. The sequence continues at coordinate 519,508 of BMAU01000459.1, read as the reverse complement.
ATGTGTAACAACGTGTTATTTTTGCTGTGCAGAGATCAGCTTAGGAAAGTGTTTTCAGAAATCGACCCTTGGTGTAGTGTGGTAGTTTACTGCAGTTTTTTTCATACAATATTTTTTTTTTGGATCACTGCATTGAAAATTAAGGGATATACATAAACAAAATACTCCACTTTGGGAAATTTAATCCGTTAGAGCTAAGAAATTAAAGATATTCCATTGTAAAAATAATTATATACACCGTTCACTTAAAAATAAATAGTCAAATCGTTTTCTAAGGTCTTCATTAACATACAAAAACATAAGACACTTAAATTTTGACATAAACTATTTTTTCGGGACAAAAATAATAATCTTTGTAATCCGTTGAAAAAGCAATATATGCTACAAAACTATTCATTCGCCTTCCCCGCTAAAATACTCATCATAGAACTCGTGCTGCCATATATCTTGGAAGAGTGGATTTCAAAGAATATTCTTGCTAAGTATTGGTAGAATATTCCTTCTAAGTAGGTGTGGTAGTTAGGAGAAGGGGGTGCCAGCTCAGGTGTCGTCCACTTCACTTGACCATGGTTCAAAATTACGTGGTCCTTCGCCAAAAGCCCTCGTGCAGCTGAACAATGCAACGTTAATATTCAATCAATCAGAAATCGACCCACCAGAGAGCAACGGGGCGTTATAAATTTTTAAAAAACCTTTTTATCAGCTATTAGATCTACAGACTTAAAATTTAATAAGTATGGGTTTTTTTTGTTTAATTTTTAAATCAAATAAAATGAACTCATTAAAAACTTATTTGTGTTTCAATTTGTGTATTGTTTAATTTTTCAATTCAACCGTGCGAAGAACGGGTATACCAGCTAGTTAACTTATATTAATAAAAGTATTACTAAAATAAACTAAATTTTTATCTAAAGGATGTACGAAAATTTTAATGTTTTATAAAAACATAAAAAATTCAGAGCTGGTCGAATACTATAAGAAATGTGACATATGTATGGTGATATTATTGAAATAACAGGCCGTAGCTCAAAAAATAGTCAAACAGTGAGAACTATTTTAATATATTACCTATAAAATAATATAAATATTAGGTTTAAAAAGTTTCATAGAAATACATTTGTAATATGTCGAGTTATCGAACTCAAATTTTGAACAATTTAAATGCCCACTTTTGATAAATTGAAGACCCAATTCCGGTTTTTCTAATCTAGGTGTTTTTATTATTATTTGCATGGGTTTCATTTCACATGGGTATGTGTCATCAAACATACAAAATGTATTTTTTTAAATTAAATTTTTTGTAAAAATTGATAATCTGGCAAATAAGTGAGGCACATTTGCTGGAAACACGTGATGGTATTTGTCATGTGATTATGACGTCATACAATTTCATTAGATTTGGGTGAAAACAGGTGAAACAGATTTAATTTATTTGGTGGCGTACATTATATAAACTGATAAGATTTAATAGCAGCGATAGTAACAGTTTCCTTTTAGGACCTCCCAACGTTTGAATGGAAAATTGTGACCTTGGCAAGTACTTGGGAGTTCATTAATTATTCCTACTATTGTGATAGAAATGGAAAAAACTTTGATCTTTCATCATCACTTCGCAGTATGAGTCACTTCTGACTAGAGGATAAATTAAAAAACTGTTAGCACGTGGAATGTTGAATTGATTAATGTAATTTTTCATTTTTCTCTTTTTTTAAAAAAAAAAAATTTGGACATGTATACAGAAGAAATTCTGCTCTTTCATTTTATTAACAGAAAATTGTGAGTCATCGCTTATTTGAAACATACTGAGAAAGGAAATTTGAAATTCTTCTTAAATGTATGCTGTTCAGTAGCACACACAGGAATTTTTCAAGGGAAGTGGGGGGTCCGGGGTCGAAAGTTCACCATTCTTGTATCATGCTCCTTTTGATTTTGTCGATTTTGCGGGAACAAAACACAGTAAAAAACTAATTTTTGAATAAATAATTAGCATTAATTAATAAAATTAATCATTAATAACAAGTAGTTAATTAAATTTTACGTACTACACTGGTTTGCAAAAATTAAGGACGAGACGGTTTTTTCAATATAACTTTGTACAAAAGCTTTCCAAATCAACACATTTAATACCGAAAGATCCCCAATACGTAAGGACATGTGTAATGTAAGCAACACTTACTAAAAGAGAAATCAGAGGGATAAAAAAGAAGCTTGATTGAAAAGTAACATGGAGCGCAATGCGACTGAAGGCCGAAACATCCCTGTGATGGGTGTCCAGCAAGAAACATCCGGTCTTTAGTAGAGGGGATATGATCTCCCCTGACTGCTAGGCAGGTTTCACAGCGTCTGCCCATGCTGAGAAGGAGGGTGTCAATGAGTTGTTGAGGCATTGCTGCCCATTCGTCTTGCAGCGCCAATCGAAGCTCCCGAATCGTTACTGGTGGTAAGGTACGAGCTGCCAAGCGTCTGCCTAGAAAATCCCATACATGCTCGATGGGATTGAGATCCGGAGATCGGGCCGGCCAATCCATACGTTCAATATCCTCACTCTCTAAGAGCTGTTCGGCAGTTACTGTGCGATGCCATGGTGCATTGTCGTCCATGAATAGAAACTGCAGACCCATAGCGCCTCTAAAAAGACGCACATATGGAAGAAGAATGTCGTTACAATAACGGATTCCGTTGACTGAACCTGCGTCGAAGATGTGAAGGTCTGTACGACTACCAAGCATGATGCCTCCCCAAACGAGAACACCGCGACCTCCATACCTGTCCCTTTCAATGATGTTCGAGGGATGATTGCGGCTTCCCCGCTCTCTCCAGATGAGTATGCGATGAGAATCGCTACTCAAACTGAATCTGCTCTCATCTGTAAAGAGTACTCGTCCCCATTCATTGTCTCCAATTCCGGTGTTCCCGGTACCACAGAGAACGCCTTCTCTGATGGGCAGGCGTTAAAGGTACACACCCGTACAAGGCGTCGTGCAAACAGACCACCACCGTGCAGTCTTCTGGCCACGGTAAAACGCGATATCGGTCGTCCAGTCGCCTGTGTCGTGTGTCTAGCGATTTCTCCCGCTGTCTGCCGCCTGTTTCTTCTGGCCTGTAAGACAATGTACCGGTCATCTGCGGGTGTGGTTCCTCGTGGACGACCACTACTGAACCCCCGGATAGCTGTTCCTGTAGTTTGAAATTATCTCCAAAGTCGTGAAACGATGCTGTGAGCAATTCCGAACTCTGCAGCCACACTTGTCACACTGCGGCCTTCCTCCAACTTCTCCCAATGATTCGACCTCGGGTAAAAGCATCCAGATGTCGTCTAACAGATTGATTATTCGCCATTTTCTCGCTGCGGCAGCAACTCGGTGTGATTTTAACTGCTATACGGCGTGCAATCTCTTTGCCAGAAATACTGATCTTACACCGACAACATGCTTTATACTACTCAGACACTCCCCCATTACGTCTACCTGCATATCTGCGCATGTGCTACCGTACATCACCTTACTTAATCTCCTGATTGATCTTTCTGTCCGCTCTGCCTCTTCGTTCAGCTGATATGCTAATTTTTCGACTTCGTCCTTAATTTTTGCACACCAGTGTATATACTTAGAATTATAATCAATCGGAAAAAAATCAAATGTTTTTTTAGGGGGTACGGACCCCCATGACCCCCTTGTGTGCACCTCTGATGCTATTAGATTAAATTTTGCAAGGTAATATGCGTTCACAAAACGAAGTAAAAATGTATCTATTGAGTGATTTGAGTAGTTACATATCTTTAACGTATTAATTAAAAACTTACTAATTTTTGATGTTATTAGAATTTGATTGAAGTTGTGTATAGAGAAAAAACTTACTAATTTTTGATGTAATTAGAATTTAATTGAAGTTGTGTATAGAGAAAAAAACTTACTAATTTTTGATGTAATTAGAATTTAATTGAAGTTGTGTATAGAGAAAAAACTTACTAATTTTTGATGTAATTAGTAATTAGAAATTTTTGATGTAATTAGAATTGAAGTTGTGTATAGAGAAAAAAAAACTTACTAATTTTTGATGTAATATAGAGAAAAAAACTTACTAATTTTTGATGTAATTAGAATTTAATTGAAGTTGTGTATAGAGATATAGAAGACGCGCTATTGACGTTTTACTGCGTCTTTTGATTTGACAATTAGCATTAGTGAGAGTCTGATTTTTTTTATTGACATTTAGATCGCGGTGACTTTTTTATTTTTAAATATTAATTATTATAGAGTTTTAATTACATTAAGTAACCTTAGAATGGGAAAGTAAGTTGCATAGTGTAGTGTCTGAGACTACTGTTGGTGGGGGATTATGGAATGTTGGCGCGGTTGCGGAGAGGGGTTACTATGTTTTGAAGGGAGAAGTTTTTTTTCCCCCTCAAGCGAGGCGATCAGGGAAGAGGGAATCCCTTGTTTTTGGAAGCGCTGGAGTGTTTTGGGTTGAAGGAGATTGAATTCCTTCGGTGAGAGATCGACGCATACGGCGTGATCTGGTGTAATAAGAAGAGATAGACTGTTTTAACTCGGAGAACTGTGTTTATTTGATTGTAGTCATAATCAAGATAATTGGGTCTGAATTGATTATATTGATGAGTAGTTGATTGATTCGAGAAATAGAAAGTAATTACGAGATACGACACATAGTAAGTAGAAAAATACCGTATTTTTATTGGAATCCAAGCCGCTATCAATTCTAAGTCGTCCCCCCAAATCTCAATAAAATTTCCTGAAAAAATAAAAAGTTGTATAAAATGATTTATCAATATCTGATATCTATGAAAAGTTTTAAAAAAATTAAAATGTGAACTAATAAAAATGAATAAATTTATCTTATCAATTTTAAGAACTTGAGTACATACATGAACCTGTAGTTGCTGTGTCAATATCATGTTCAATTTCTGCCATCGAATGAATTTTTCCTCCTTCGATTGTCTCACCCGATTTTCAGTAGCATTCACATTGGGAAAAAGTACGGCTTAGATTTGAATCAATTCGGTATCTGTGCTGAATTTTATGAATCTCACTATCAGTGACTAAATATAACCATTTATATTTACTATCTTGTATTTTTAAACAACTTTTGATGTTTATTCGTGACTGTCTTAAGCACTTCAACTTCGTCATTGATGGGTTGTAGAAGAGGACTCGATTTCGCGCTCGTATACATTAATGGTAAACTTGACGATGAGACTTGTAATTTTTAAAACAACATTTGAACCAAACTTTTCCTCCTGAAATGTCCACATTAATTTAAGTGAAGGTTTTGAGGCTCAGTTAGATTTTATGTGCGGTAATTTACATTTTTAGGGCTGTTTTCGGCAAAAGTACGAGAGCTTGAACTTCACGCGAAACACATTTTCAGACTTTTCAGACAGAAAAATACTTCAATTTTCATGGAAATTTGCAACATTATAACTCATACGTCTGTTAACAATATAGTGTTTTTAAAAATTTCAAAATATTCCATGAATGCTTTTTTTTTTCATTTGAATATGTGAAGGGACAGCTCATTTACCATTACGGTAAAAGAGAAAAACGCGAAACACATTTTATACTAGAAAAAATGGATCAACTCGATTAAAAAGGGGAAGTATGCTAAAAAATACTGCTCTCTAAAGGATAGTGAAGCCAGATTATAGTAATAATTTTTCAATTCCTTTTCATCTGAAAGAATGTTCCGAATTCGGATCCTGTTATTTAACAGTAACCGAAGAGAACCTTAAGACTTTCAAAATCAATATTCAACCCACAACTCAATTTGAATAGCATTGACCTTCAGTTCCATCAAATATCGAAAAATCTCGTACATGTAATTAATAGGGAAGGGGGCTGAGGTACAATTTGGTTTAAAATATACCACCGATAGCGTAGTATGGAAGTTTCGAAAGAGTGAAATTCCAGCTCTTACTGGTATTGTTTTCTTCATTTGAGTGTCTTGTAATAGCTCTTTAGGCAACTTAGGTGCGAAAATCATGAAATAAAATTTAAAGAAATTAATGTATGTTTGTCATCAATACTGAATGTATTTAATTTTATGGACTGTTTAGTGATTCATCCTCGTGTAGCGGATAGCAACACCGGAATTTTTTTAAATATCTATATATAAATACAAGATTTTCCCTTCAGATTCTCATATTTCTAATGAAGTCGAGATTTATACTTTTCCCGACATCGTAATTTTTTCAGCCTTTTTCTCTCCCTGTCGTGGCATCCTTGGATCATCATCATCATCTCTTGAAGTAATTCATCTTATCTTGCGTAATATTTAGAAAGTTATGTAAATTATAGTGTTTTCCTGTATCGGAATCTATTATCCCGGCCGTGCATGCAATTTATTTCGCGTTCAAACCGGCCACAACCACTTTGACTTTCTTGGCTCCTATGGCACCTCTTCATGACTTGTCTCATTCCTCCTCGTTAAATTCGTTTGTACTTAATTAAGGTTTATTGCCACATGTAAAATATTTGTTAAATTGTTAACTAAGTTTATTTAAGTAATTATATGGGTGGATGCAGCTCGTTCCTAGTCATATGTTACAAATTTCCCCTTGGGGACCATAGCAACTGCACAAATTGCATTCTGTTTAAATTAAAACTATGTTGCTTATATGTCGTTTGGAGTTACGAAGTTGCTGTGCGTTAGATGTAACTTGAATCAAAATTCTGTCATCGTGCGGTATGGAAAATATATGAGGGTAGAATCAACTCGGCTATAATTAATGTTCAGCGTTTCTGGAGATATTGAACCGAAAAGGAAGATTCTCTTAATTTTGTTTACCGGTGCAATAAATTTCTCTGAGTATGCATATTACTCGATGGTAGGTAGGTTTCTTTTAGAAAGAAAGGATTAGTAAAAATTTCGTGCTCGTTATTGTCTTTTGATCTAGTTTTATGCATTAAAGCCTGCCATGCTGGTGTTTTTTTTTTTTTTTTGCTTTGTTTTGCTTCGTATAGGATGATTATAGTTAAAGTCCCACTTTCAAAATTTGTTGTAAAAAATAACCACTGGTCAGAAGGACTTTTCAAATTCAAACTGAATATGTTTCAATAAGGGGGAAACGGCAAAAGAAAAGTTCCGAAGTGCATCAATTGATGGTGCGGTAAGCTGCATACCGAAAGTGGATTCGGATACAAGGGACATTTTAAGTTGAATAACGACTGCTTCGGCACATTAAACCAATTGTACCGTTTAATGTGCATGATTGTTTCGGTTCTTGACCAAAAAAATGACTTCAATTCGTTCAACAGTCGTGACACTGTTAATGAAAAGCCCCCTTTTCAAGTATATTCAATTCGAATTTGAAGTCATTCTGACCAGTGGTTTCTTTTTTACCAGCATTTTAAAATCGGGATTTTAATTATAATCACCTTGTATATATATTATTATTATTATTGTATTGCTTATCTTATTCTTCTTCAAGCTAGACTTGATGAATGTGTTTTGCTTAGATTTTCAATTGAGTTCACCCAGAAATCCTCCAGCTGAGCTACTACCCATATCGCTTATTATTTTCTCCATATATGCGTTAACAGCTTCAGAATTGTCACGTATAGCTTCCCTATCATAATTCTTCCATTTACTACTCTTCTGCTTATTGGCATGCATTACGGCTCTTTTCCAAGGCGAGGTTCTGGTATCAAACAACGTTATATTAAAATGTTAGTTTAGGGAAATGCGCGTGAAGACTCTCTATAACATCAGGGCAGCCAATCAAATGCCAGTTCACTCTTCACCATCGTCAAATCGCAAGGAACCCACTCAGCTTCTTCAGGTTGAACTTTTTCCAACTTCGACTTTCAATAAGCCACACCTCTCTCCTACGTCTCAACGAAAGCCAGGCTGTTTGTTTCATTAACTTCTATGATATGGGATGGAGGCTCGCTCCGCGAGCCATATGCCCAGCAACAGACTCTCTACTGTTATTATTAGCAGCACATTTTGGAAATTTATGAATGAAGTACACATTATGTGCAAATTATTTGAAATTATCGATACTTTCTCTTTTGATTATCTTTGTCTATCAGAAATGAAATTCTTTAAACTATATAGTTAATATTTTCCAAAAAAAAAATAATAATTTTGTATATTATATCATTTTATCAAACTTAAAATCTATTCGACTGTAATACCGTGAAATATTCAATGAAATTTGATTGAATTATTATCTATTGTATATATATATATATATATATATATATATATATATATATATATATATATATATATTAAAAGAAAATAAATTAACTCACGGTTAAGCATTGCAGTCGAAATGTGTAATTTTTCGAATGCTTTAGTATATTTTTAAAATTGTGAAAGTGGCTCACAATAAGGTAAAAACGAGACATCTTTCCTAATAGGGTTTTTAAACGAACGATTGATACCGCATTTGATAAGGCGATCATCAGTTCTTCAAATGTTCATCACCTACTGATAAAATAATGGATCAGTTAGATGACTCGAATGATTTCCTGTTTAATTAGCAACAACGTGCAATTTCAAATAGTAAATGGAAGTTATACATTTGACTCAGTTTGCTTCTTCGCATTTTTCCCTAAAGCATTTACCGTCTTTTTATTGACTCATTGTATCATTAAAAAATATCGAGATGAATTATCACATGACTGACATGATAACTAGAGTTCCTCGCATAGAGATTTGTCCAGATTACAGTATGAAAGTGTGATAAAAGTGGAGGGAATTTTTGGAAGTTTTTTGCGGTGCATAATTGCTATGGGGTAAATAATAGTTATTTGAATGAATAAAATTTTGAGAATATAAATATACGTAGAAACTACTGTATTTCTAAAAACAAGACTTTGGTCTGAAATGATAATTATTATATATTACTACCGATTTCACATAATCTAAAATGGTTTATTTAAAACGTACAATATATTTTTTTTAAACTCAGGACCCAGAAGGACAGCAAATAATTAAACTTTACGTATTGTATGTATACAGTACAGTATGAAGAAAACAGAGTAAAATTGTAGTCAATTTAAAGGGATTCAGGGTATGTGAAGTTACTACACAAAACAGCCGCCTCTGACAGCTAAAATGGCTTTAACCCGGTAAGACATGAAGTCACACTGGGATTGGGGATGACCAGTATTCTAAGTTGCTTCAAGTCTGTTTTACACTCCATGAATCTTCGTGGCAGGAGAGTGGTTCCTGTGCTCGCCCTCTCAATAACCCATAACCAGACATTTTCAATGGGTAATAGATCTGGAGAACGTTCTGGCCAGGGCAGCAGTCGAACACCCTCTGTATTAAATTAGGTTACAATACGACGGGCAGTAAATGGTCTTGCGATAACTTGCTCTCTAAGATGCAGGGCGCACCCACCCAGCCTTAAGATCTGATAAATGTAAAGTTGTTCAGATTACCGACAGGAGGCGGTCGCGTCATATACTCAATGACTGCCCTTACAGGACCCTTAGGGCAATATCGAGTGCAAACACGTGACATGATGCCTCCAATGACGGATAGGTTCATCCTAATGTTGTACGCAGTATCAGGTTTAATTTGAAAAGACGACGTGATGTATCTCTTGTATTTAGTTTTGTCGTTGGGCCTAGTCGCCACGCGTCTCTATGCTGCAGTGTCAAGAGATGCCGCCGTGGTAGCAGTCTGTGCTGCCGATGCTTGTTGACGGGGCAGATGTTTGTCGAGCTGCAGACAAGCCCATTTTCGAACTCAAGGTCTGTGATGTAGCTATGACCAATTTGATAACATGGTTGTCCTTTTAGACGTTAGTGGAGGAAGGTTGTTGTGATCATAGCGTTCTGTATGAACCACCTGAACCCATCGATTCCATATTCGCTTGGCAGTCGTTGGATTTCGATTAATGCGAGTAACACTATCGTGGAACGACACACCACACTCTCAATAGACCATGTGATGTTTTCGCGTCACACAGCTGAAAAATAGACTTCTTTTTAGGAATAAGGACAACGGCGTTACTATTCACACGTGCACCTGCGGGGTCTTACAACCTATGACTGAGAAAAACCCCACTCCGCCCCCGAGCCGGATTGTAATTAGAGAATAAAAGGCGACCGCCCCACCCCGCATAGTTGAGAGAGGATTCTAAGGAAAACACCGAAAAGAGAGAATGGTTGTGTTGTCTCCTCCCTCACAAATAAGATATTCTTAACTCTAATGAAATTTTCAATATTATGAATAACCTCAATGTGAATGTTATGTACTGTAATTAATAACTGTGACGTAAATAAACCAATTATTTAATTTTCTAACTCTCACGATATCATTAATTTTCTCAAACGTCACAGCTACGATCCTGCCGCTATCGAATCTTGACCCATTCTGGTATCCGTTGCTCTTTGCGCGAGGCACTGCACGATTTTCTCGCAAACAACCAATATTCAAAATTATGCGAAATCCGTCTCATAAATCTTCTTTTATACAAAGTTTGAGATGCCGTTTCTCTTTCCTACACCATTCGATACCACTTACATGCTTATCATTTGCATATCTCGTCATCTTCCTTTCATGCGAATTTGACGTTTGTATCATCCCTCCCTTACTCCGTCGCAATTTTAATTTGACCAGGGATGTATATTGAGTATTAGATTTCAGTGCAATTAATATACAACCTTGAATTATTAGTGAAAGAGTTCTTTTCAAAAACGGAACATATTTCTTTTTTAAAACTATTAATAAGGCACAGTTGCTCATTAAAATCTAATACGTACTTTTAAAAAAGATTCCTTTAATTGATGAAACGTGACATTGGGACGAAAATCGCTCTGACGTTATCTATAGCAAACAATCGTGAATGAAAAACGATAAAACACTTCAGCCGATGTAAGAATTTCAAGGTTAAGTTCACAGCTGTTCGAAAAATAAAACGAACTCGCTCTAAACTCCTGTATAATTTACTGTCGAAGGAATAGGTTTACCCTTTTAGCCGATACATTTAAGAGCTTGAATTATTGTTTCAATTGCTTAAAATATTGAATTTAATAAAAACCATATGTGTCTATTTTGTAGTTCTTGGTTGTTTTTTTTTTTTTTTAAATTTAAGTGTTACGCCAGTGTATTCGATCATCTCACATTAGCTAACGTTTCAGGAAATGATTATGACAAAATATACCACCATATGCAAAATAATAAATTCCCAACATTCATTTTAATAGACTTTTAAAAATGTTTGAAATTTCCCTAAAACTTGCTGAGATGATGAGGTTGAAGTTATTCCAATAAATGCTTGGGAGTTTTTTAATGAATGTTAAGTTTCTCAATATTTTTTTCTTTTGTCTCTCAAAAATGTTATGTAGTACTGTTGAAATTTAACTGTTCTCTCTATATATTGCTTTATAATTTCAATGGGCTAAATTCATGTGACGTCATAGTCACATGATAAATGCAATCATGTGTTTCAGTTTAGTTCATGCGCTTCGCTGTTGCCAACTTTAGTTTTTTTGCTGGAGCATTATTTGAAAAAGTACTTATTCGTGAACTATAATAACCGCACATAAGTAACAGAATCCAGCCTTTCATCCCTACTGCAGTGGATCGATAAATGAGTACCGAGCTTGCTTGGGGACATAAACACTGGGGGTCTGTCTCGCTTCAGACTGACCACCTGATCGGCACATCTGCTCATGTACCTCAGCGCCCAATAGTCACGTATACTGAGATGGGCACAGTAGGCCCTGACCCTCATGGGCTCTTGCGCCTCTGAGTTTAAGTAACAGAATAAACAATTTAAAAATTCATTTATAAAATAAGATTTCCTTTTTAATTAAAAAACTTTTTGTGGGAACTTTTCCCATAATACTTGAATGTCTTTTCTCAGGTGTAAAGTTTGAAATTTTATCCAAATTTTACAAATAGAATAAGTATAAGTTTGTTTAATGTCAATTTTGAATTAAAGGGAGAGCACGTGCTGCCTGTGTATCACATGACCATGGAAGACGTAAAAGATGCTTGGAAGAATTTTTTTAAAACGATATTTATGCGTAAGTATTTATTAAGTTAACGAAAACATTGAGAATGCTACTAGAATATTCAAGAACATTTTATTAAAATTTTGTGTAAGTAATCAACTAATGTATCTGTACTTATAAAGATTGAATAGGAATGAAAAAGGAGGGAGAGGGGAGAGATCGTATCAATATCAAACCACAATATACCATTTGCAATTAGTTCTCAAAACTTTCCAATTATTTTTACTGATAAAAAATTAGAATGACTTTGTGTGTGTAATTTTAAAATTGATTGGATTTTTTTAAAAAAATAATAAATCTAAATTTCATAAAGATTGGACAGTTAAATCTGAAATGCAGTGTTTCCTCATACCAAAATAATTTAAATGAAAAATTTCGTACGTATCATTGATAAAAATTCAGTGAGTTGAATTCTTTCATTGTTTGCGTTTTAATTTACTGATGTTGAAATAAAATTCAGTGAAACGCAACTAATGGGTTTTCTTTAATGACAGTTGTTGGATTATATATACAATATCTTTTTGTTTAAACTGTTTTACGACAGATAGTCGGGACTTTTTAATAGTTATTACAAAATCAAGTATGATACACTCCATATTTGGGTAGGGAGGGCTCTCATGTGTGTGTAATTTTTACACACAAATAAATACTTGACTGTGTGTGAATCTGTGGGTAAAATTACTTAGTTCTTAACAATCCTTTTAGACTAAATACAGTCGGTTTTCTCTTTAACGAAGTCGCTAAATCCCGAAAAAAAGTTCGTTATATGGCAAATTCGTTAAGTAGAGATTACTCTTTCAATGTACATTGGAGACCACATCAAACAAATTTTGAATTCCTAAACACTATATATTACTTAAAAAAGTAATTTTTTGAAAAAATTAATATCAAAAAGAAATCTGCAAGAACAAGAAAACACACACGCACACATTGTCCAGAAATAGACCGTTTTTTCTATTTCTATTAATACATGTAACAAATGTGGATATGCATTTTTGAATCAAAGCTATAATTATATTTTAAGGAATTTCAATATGCATTAAAATAAAAAAAATATTTTACAAATATCATCCATGTTATCACACAATACCCATACCAAATTTTTTTCTTTAAAAAAAATTAAATGGTTAAGGTTTTATTGTATTTTAAGCTCAAAGATTGATTCACATAATGCATTTACATAGGGGCCTACTAAATAATTTGTGTAAACGATAATATCAATTTTTTTTCCTTCTTATAAATGATACCTTGTCTCCTTAAATGAAAACAAAAAAGGAGTACTGATTTCCTAGTCCTCCGTTAAAACTAAATTTAAGATAATCTAAATCCACCATTGATTGAAAATTTTTAATTCGGTTTTTCTTTTTTTTTTAAGAATTTTGTCGAAAATTTTATTTTATTATTTACTTGCGTGTGTCAAATCCATAATCTAATTTTAAATTATTTGAAGGATACAATATGAAGAATATATTTAAGAACAGAAATAACTTCTTTTTTTTTTTTAAATTTAGCCATATTTTGTTCCCAATCGCCACATGGCACAGTTATCCCTATCGATACGAGTCACGTTATTCAAGCAGCTAAAGAATTTCGTGCGTGAAATATTTTTTAACTGAATCAACAAAAATTCTATGCGGGTTTCTTTTTTTCTATATTATTATTTCTTTATTTATTTATGCATCAACGAACGCGTTCTTTCGTATTTAATCCATTTTTTGACAAACGCTCTGCACCTGTTTCTTTAACAATATGCCCACATGTTGGAAGCAACGTGATATGTATTCAATTTTCATCCTTTTTCTTTTATATTGTCACACACACGAGGTTTCCATTTTATCCTGCGATAGCGTGCAAGAGTAACTGGCGGTAAAGAAATCCCTTTTTTGATTTTCGTGTGCGAGTCCAAGTCGCGTGTCACGTTTGTCATGTGATTTGTAGATGAGGTTTAATTCCAACCTTTCTTTAAAGAGGTGTCTTTTGTCAGAGATTTGGCACATTGTGTTGCACATTAATGCCGATGTAATTGTGCTAGAACTACTTTCACGTAATGCTCGAGAGCAGGACTTCGAATGGAAGTACACTTTCCAATAGATTAATGGCCCAATATTAACGTAATTTTTTTTATCATTTCATTAATAATTGACTTCTTTTTTTAATTAATTCGTTTTTCTCCTTTTTGTAACATTAAGGTTTGCTGCTAAATGGTTTTTATTTTATTTTACCGCTAGATAGAAACAAAAGTTTTATTTCTTGAATACATTCTTCATTTTAAAAACTCGGTATTTTTAATCTCTTAAGTACTGCCGGCTAGGGATGGCGATCGATTTATGGAAGAATCGATTTCTCGGGCCAAAAAAAAAAATCGATATGTAGCACTGAATCGATTCAGTGAATCGATGTTTCATGCTAGAAAATCGACATTCGATTTTTTTTCTGTTTTGGTAAAAACCATTAAATTATTTACAATTAGTAGAATGTTCCATCTTTAAAACTTTTCATCCTTATCATTGGGAACTATAGGCTATATATTATCTATTTTCTAAACTTTTTACTGTCACAAATACATTTAGAAAATAAATGTCTTCTTTTAAACCTAATACTTTGATATGGTAGTAAAAATAATTGTAATTGTCGAATTCCCGGAACTAAAAAATTCCCTGATTTTACTGATAAAAGATCGTTTCTTATGGTATCTTTCTTGTTTTTCATAAAAATAGATTTATATTTACATTACAAAGGCAAACTTAATAAAAAAAATCGATCTTTTAGACCTCGATTTTTTTGTGAATCGATTCATCAGGTTACGATTCGAATGGATTTAAAATTCGATCTTTTTCGGGAAGAATCGCCATCCCTACTGCCGGCGTATATATATGTCTCACTCAACCGATGCGTTAAATGCCCCGGACGTATATATACGTGTTTCTGAAATGTGGTTCTTTTCTTCGTACTGCTGTAAGTAATATTATTCCGAAAGTTTAAGAATACAATAAAATGCCCTTGACAATGTTTGCAAAAGATTCACTCATTGCAAAGAAAAATTTGTTTATTTCTGCCTTTTCCTTTCCCCCTAATACAACGGATGCGCTCGCCCATGGGAACGGTGGTACTGGGGACCGAATCAAGTAACTTTTAATCGATAATTAAGGTGAGTGGCTACGTTCGAAACCGTAATTTTGGAAAAGTTTATAAATGGATAACTTCTTTTTTTAATTTTAGTGTCACTTAAAAATTAGAATATCCGTATAAAATTATTTTAAGAATATTGTGGCAAGAAAAAAAAATGATTTAAATGAAATTTTTCCGCAAAAAAAAGAAGAAGAAAGAATGACATTTTCAAAACATTCTACTTATATGACAAATACGTCGAAAAATATTTTACTTCTATGATAGCTAGGACTTCTATACCGGGGTTGAACTAGGATTTTCAAAATATATAATTTAGAAGTGGATTTCTTTATATTTTATTATATCAGATTAGAGAAATTTCAACAAAAATACTCCTATTATTGTTTCAATTGATCTCTGAAAATAATGTGAATTTTTCAGAAATCCTACTTAAGCCCCTGTATAAAAGTCGCAGCCATACATAGAGAAAATGTTATTATTACGGAAGCATTTTTCGTAAAAGGAGAATGTTTTGAAAATAAGTCGTTCTTTCTTCATTCTTTTGTCAAAAAATTGCATTTAACTAATTTTTTATCATAAAAATATCCCTAAAACAATTTTATATGTTTATCCAAATTCAACAGACACTGGATGTCAGAAACATTTATTTATTTATACGATTCTTTCAAATCATGTTTCCAAACGTAGTCGATCACCTTAAATAATGATTATTTTAACATAAATCTTATGTTTTATACAGGGGCGTAGCTACTGCCGTATCAGTGATACGGGGCCCCCAACATGTGTAACTACAGTCCCACTAACAGAGTTATCATCTAAAAAAGGGCCCGAAGGAATTTTGATACAGGGCCCATTCACAACTAGCTATGCCAGTGGTTTTATATATACGATATTTAATGTTTTGCTAATTTATATAGTCTGCCACAGCTTAATATTTTTTTTATAAAAATTATTCGTGTTTTAATTGTAACAATGTGCGAGGGGGAGATAAATACACACGCAAGATATGTAATTCTTTTGCTGGAAGAAAGTTAAGTTTCGACATATATTCATATTTTAAGCAATGTGGAATTTATGTACGAAACAACGAATAAGGACCGTACCGATGAATGAGAATCATTTCTGTGGAGACCGAGTCTTTTGAACTCCATTCTTTCGCGACGGTGAGACGTTACTTCATGAAAGGGCTTAATTTAAATAGCTGTGAAAAGAACATATTACGTTTTGAATGCAACGATCTCAAAGTTCCAAGAACTTAACCACGCAACGCCGAGCCAGTAATTAGAGCTTCATAGATGCGAGTCCAAATTGACCGAAGTGATTTCTGGGAACCATTGAGTGACAGCAATAGAATGTCGGCTTTGGAATTGGAAAGGGAAAAAAAGCGGCATTGTACAATTTTCCTTTGTGGTGTAGCTGGCATTTTTCAGTTCCTTTTTACATACTTCCGCTTTGTGCGCTATAAAATCTGAGTTAGTTTCAGGGTTTATGGCAGTAGTTTACAGGTTTATGCGTTCACTGACTCACAAAAAGTGGAATATTAAAATGGCGAAGGGATATATACTTTTGTTAAGGCTGTCGTAACCCGAAATGTTTGTTGGGTGGCGACCTTGAGGAGGCAAGGATCCGACAGCGAATTTGAATGGGGCTTTAGAGTTGCGCTCATGGACACATCTGTCGCATGGGTGTGCGATTGCAACGTTCCCAAGGTTTAGGGATCAATACGGTCTGGGGGGATATGGTAAACTTCCTTGGGATGGGCATGGATGTATGTTAATGTCATAATTCCTATGAATTCCACGTACAATAAGACCTCACAAATGCAGTGTGGGTCGAAGAGGATTACTGCTCGACGAACTTTGGGCACACTTTTTGTATTACAGACTGCAAATGAAAAAATCAAAGCTTCCTCATGAAAGCAAAAATATTTTCATTGTAAAAGTTAAGAGGCGGTTAAGTTTGTTGAATATTTATCTTTTTTAGTTCTTCGAAATAAATAAGACTAAACAAACTTTTTTAAGGCAGGATTTTATGTTATACTCCTTTTTCTGTATCAGAGTTTGTTTGTATTTTAAATTCTTAAAAATATTAAATTTTTGACCGTATGATTATGTATTCCAATGTTAATGTACTTGGAAGAGTCATGGTTTGTTTTATTTGTACAAATATGAAAATTATATAACTACTGAAATATTTTTAACTATGTGTATTACAATACGACCCAATATGCTCAATTTTACTTTTGTTCTGAGTATATTTCTTAGTTTATTCCATGTACTGTGTGTGTTCCGAATCCTAAGTTTGAAACCTGATGCCACTGCATAGAAACTGATGCTCCTTAAATCTGTCGGAGCTCAAAGTTGTACCGTTAGCGTGGTGCGGATGCTTTCGGGTGGGGTAGGGTCGCCGTGTCATCACTTGAACATGGTTCAAAATTAGGAGATCCGTTGGCAACAGTCCTCGTGTTGCTTTACAGTACGACATAAATTTAAAATCAAATTAAAATCGGGAATCAAATTAAACGGGGAGTGGTTTGTGTTCACTGATTAAACTTTTCTTGCAAGCAAATTATAACTGTAGTTCCAATATATCGTGTAGACTAAGTGTATCCTATGGCCTTATTTAAGAGATTAAAAGCCTTATGGCCTTATTTAAATTAAAAGAAGTTAAATCCATCGTTTTTTTTAATTGAACTTTGCTTAAATCACCGTAAATAACTTATTTTCACTAGGGAAAAAATATATATTAAAGGTAATACGCGAATTTTTTTTATTTTTTGGAGGGAGAGGATGTATGATGTGTGGGACTTTTCTAAAAAAATTTTATTCAAAATAAATATTTATTTATTTTTATTAATATAAATACCCTGGTGGACTCTCTCGCAATGGAGAACAAATATCGACGTAGTGTGAAAATCAGGAGTTGTTTAGTGTCATGTTTACAAAAAAAGTATTGTCGAAACATAGTACACTGAAACTAAGTACGTTAAATGTATTATTGGTGTATATATTCACCCGAACATATATATAGCTGTACAAATCATACAAAGAACACAACATGGATGTTCCTGAAGCACACCTTAGTTGTTTCCGAGACTGTTCCCGAGCAACAAGACGTCGCCCTAAGATACCTCAAACATTTTTAATGGGATTTAAATCTGAGAAACATGATAGGCAGGCAAGACATTAAATAACCTTGTTATCTAGGCAGTTCTGGGCATTTCTCACTTGATGATACGTCGTGTTGTCATCCTTATAACGAAATGTGTCATCGGCAAGAACACGGAAAAGATGAGCATGAGACAGCGGAACTTCATTAATCTATCGATCAGCGATCCCAGTCCCAGATTTCTGTCACACGAAGTGGCATGCGACCGCACATCATGGTACTGACTCATACTTATTTAAACCATATTCTTGCTGTTGTAACGATTTGCGTAAATTGATGGGAAGCGTGAGAATTCAGAAACTAAGTTATTGGTTTATTACGTCTACAGCTATTAGTTACATATTTACATTTTAATACAAATTGTTGAGTATTTGTTGGTGGTGATGGAGGAGGCAAACACGCCACGTTTCTGGTCGAGTGTTTCGGCAGCCCGTCTCTCCACTCTCTTGGGGTAGGGGCAGTTCCTTCTTATACCTCGAATTTCAGTCGGAGTTTGACTTACAGGTGGAATCCAGCCTTTGGTTTTCTCATGGCCATCAGTTGTCAGCGTTATGCCTGATGAAAGGACCTCGCAATATTTTAGTGGTGCACGTGTGGATCCCTATCTGCATAAGGGAAGACGCTGTTAAAGCTGCGAGGCGGGAAAACGTTTAACTATGTGAAAATCAGACTGTATAAATATATCTGTAAATAATTTGTTTTTTAATGTCTGTTAACTAACAAACTGTGGTGGCGTTGGATTTCCCTGCTACACTTTCCATTTGTTTAAAAGATATTCAAAACCGGGAAGCAATACTGGGCGATTTTGAATTCCCATGCAACGTTCGTTTATCCAGCTTCCCGATAATCTTTCCGCATGTAAAGACTGCAGTAACGACGGTCATGAGTTCGTGACCAACCTGTCATGAATTCAAGCCCTGGAGCCACTGTAGAGGGGCACGTTTAAATCTGTCGTGGCTAAATGTCTTCCCTTGGCATGATATGGTTGCTTGGAAAGGGGCTGCAAGCTCAGGCTCCTTGTCACTTGGCCGTGGACAGAAACATCTTAAGACATGGGCCAGCTAGGCCCAGGGTCTCGGTCACCTCTCCTCGCTCTGGACTAAGCTTGAACAAGATCATGATTCAAATAATTTCAACAACCAAATGTTATTTCCTGTTGTATTCTCCAAAATAGTGGGAATTTCGAACGATATGTTAACTAGCACTTTGGGATGACCGCCGTTCATGTATAGACATAAGCATACCACCATACACCACCATTACTCATTTAGTCAAACGGTGGCAGTCGATCGAGCCATTTTGTGTGAAGTTATGCACATTTATTGGTTTTGAGTTACTGTTTGGACGAGTGACAACGAATGCTATGTACTGTCTACTTTTGTGTATCACAGGTGGAGCCTACATTTGTGTAGAAGCCCAGGGCTTCAAGAAGTCTTAAGACGTTCCTGTCCCTTTTTCAAATTAACAAGGTCCGTCTCCAATAACCTCCATGTTGCTTTTATAGAGAGATGTTAATAAACACTCACTCAATTTCTCGGCATTGTCACGCGAGCTATACTCAGTAAAAATTTGCATAAGCGACCAATTACGCCATTTCATTCCTCTTAATGTACTTGATTTTGTGACTGTCACCACTGTAAATAAGTCCCATCCTTCAGTTTTGTCCACTAGTGTATGTTTTTTTTCTTTCTATCGGCATATTGTTAAGATAAAAATATGTTTGACTTAGAAGTCTTGCTTTTAAGTGATCTCTTCACTGGATATTTGTTTTGAAATGGGCGATAAACCGTTATTGTATAACGCATGAGACGCTTTCGGCTTCCCGTCTTTTTTTTTCTTATCAGGGTTTTGAAACAATATAACAAAATGCGGATGATAAAAGTGCTTATCTCGATTGACGATAAGAGTTTTTTGTACAGTTTAATCTCAATAGGAGCTTTGTCTTTTTTTCTCCCTCTTCGTTGAAGAGTAGGAAAATCTCCTTAAAGAGCCCAGAAGACGGGATGTTTTTACTTCATTTCAGTTCAACCGGATTCTTGTGGTTTCGCTGGGGATTGATTTTGTATAAATTTCTGTCGCATTTTATATTTCACCAAGGAATAATTACAGTTATATATAATTAATTAGTAATTGAATATATTAGAACATCTTCTAACCAATTTGTAAATAAAAATAAAAAGCAACGAATTTCGAATCCCCCTTCCTTATTCCACATAATTAAATGTTCTTCTAATAGATTCCCCGCTTTTGACGGTGGCAACGGTAGCCTAGTGGTCATGGTCAAGAGCTCGTATGTGGCGTGTCATGAGTTCTAGCCTTAATGCCACGAAAGACCCGCCTTGTAGAGGGGACAACAGACATTAAATGTGTCGAGAGTCAACGTCGTTCTGTTGACGCGATGTTGTAGTTTGGAGAAGAAAGTGCCAGCTCAGTGGTCTCGTTACTTGAGCCAAGTTCAAAATTACGTGGTTCGCCGCCAATAGTGCAACCGCCGTAGCCTAATGGTTGTGATCACATGAAATCTCGGACGGCGTGGTTTGAGTTTAAACCCTATGGCTCGATCCTGGCTAGATTCGATGGATTGTCTGGATGCGAAAATCGTAGGCACGCATGTCATGTGATTACGTGACATGTAAAAGATCCTTTGAGTATCAATTTGGCTCTGATATTTTTGGCAATATTTAGCATCCGACGCTTAGCTTGCATTAGCTTGAATAAGACGTATTTTGCTTGAATAAATTCAAGCATATCAAAAATTTGACAGTGAGAGCCACCATTAAATGATATAAACAATTAAATGGTTCTCACGTTTGGGGACTTGCCATGTCTGCAAAGGATTAGTCCCCTCAGTTTTTTTTTTTTTTTTTTTTTTTTTTTTTGTTAAACAATTTTCACTGTAAATGGATAAATTAAATATTCTGCAAAATAGAGGACGCTTATCATCTGAAAATAAAAACCAAGACAAAAAAAACCTCTTCATATGAAGTTAATTTTTACCAAAATAATAATAAAAAAAAACTCTTCATATGAAGTTAATTTTAACCAAAATAATAATAAAAAAAAACTATTGCCTTTTGAAGCTACCACTAATTTAAGGCAATGAAGTATGGTTACGCTGAGTTTATTTATTTATTTATTTATTATTTTTTTTTTTTTTTTTTTTTTGGATTCTAACCCCTTTCCCTTCTGCAGAAAGTATATGTACAATGAAATTGTACATTAGAACTTTTGAGGCTGTCTTCGCGGTTA
Source organism: Trichonephila clavipes (assembly GCA_019973935.1). Taxonomy (NCBI): domain Eukaryota; kingdom Metazoa; phylum Arthropoda; class Arachnida; order Araneae; family Nephilidae; genus Trichonephila; species Trichonephila clavipes. The sequence goes on along the minus strand of BMAU01000459.1, from coordinate 497,963 downwards.
TGTTAAAAGGACCACAAATCAAATATTTTTTACGATTAAAAAAAAAGAGTATTTTAAAGGGGAACTTATTTTATAATATTGCTCATTCTCGTGTGAATTAATCCATTTTTCTGGTGTAAAATGTGTTTCATATTTCTCCTCCCCCTGTACTGTAATTCTAAATAGGTTTTAAATTGTGCGTGTCCAAGTGGAAAAAAACTCATGGTTTCGTAATGTCTCTACATTTTTAGAAGGCCGTATTATGAATGAGTGAGTCATAAATTTATTACATAACTGGAACAGTTTTCTGTGTTTGAAAATGTGTTCCAAGTTTGGGTGGGAATCTGTAGTACACTGAATTTTGTCTATCTCGAGAACTACTGGACTGATTTTAATGAAATTTGTTATGTATATAGTGCTGATATAATGCAAAAGAATAACCTTTCAATAGTTAAAATACACACGCATGGTTGTGCGTAACGGCGGGTGCGTAGCAGTGAGTAGGTAGGCGTAGGTAGTGAGTCTTTGGTTCTCTCCCTACGGGAAGTACGGCGAGAATATACGGAGAAAATCAGAGATATGCATGCTACCTGCCATCCAGTGTTCAAGAAATCGATCATTACAATATTGGGAGCTTGATGGTCTGGACTGGCAACACGTTAGATGGCCGCAGATACGTGTATGTCTTTGCAAGAGGCACTGGGACTGTTATGAGGCATAGGAATGAGGTCTTGAAACCCTTTGTTCACCTTTCCACGGGTGCAGTTGGTCCTAAATTTAATTTAATGGATGGCAACGTGAAGTACATAGAGCTTATCTGGTCAATGAATTTCTGCTAAGTGATGATATTCGCTGAATGGATTGGCCAGTTGGATCTCCAGACTTCATTTGTATAGAACAGGGATGGCGAACCAGTGAAACGCGTGCCATCGATGGCACGTGACACAATATTTTTTGCACGTCAGTGATCAAAATGGTTTGCATTTGATATCAAAATAACAAAGTTCCCTATGCAGTATTACGAACAAAAACGAGTGATCGGTCCGGTGGTGGTGAGCACCCTCGTTTGTTGTTGTCTTTGCCTTAGTTACGTCGTGGTTGCTTATGATGCAAAGCTTGTCTACGCATAGCATAATCAATTTCGTTGATACAACTGTATTTTAAAGTTTATTTGTGTTATATTTACGATTTTTAACTGATTTAATATGGCTAGTTCAGTAAAAGAACAAAAATTGCAAGATGGTAAGTGTAACAGAGAATTTCACACTTGGTGGATCTAGAAATATGGCATTATTAATAAAGGCGACAAAAAGCGGTGTGTGTTTTATGTTTTGGAACAGTGATGTGCCGAACAATGTCTGTAAAACGGCATTCTAAAACAAATCACACAAATTCTCTTGTCAAAAAAGTGAACCACGGCAAAAGTAATGAATTGCTTAGAACCATTCGGCAGAGGACTCCAATTCAGCATGCAATCTTATACTAAAAGAAACATCTTGCAATCCTAATATAAGTTATTTGTCACCCAATCTGCAACAACAGAAGTCACACTAATGTTACTTTAATTTGAATTACACGTATAGCTAAAACATTTCAAACTATACAGTGCAAAAAGTATTTTTTCGTAGTAAATAAAGAGTTTTGAATTGTTAGTATTTAGTTTTAGTATTTTTCCAATAATCACAAATCAAAATTATTTGACGGCACGTCTACACCTCATTCTATATTTTTCTTAGAAAAAGTGGCACGTTGATCCATCAAGGTTCGCCACCCCTGGTTAGAACATCTCTGGGGAGGGCAATCCCCCCCGACAACCTATCAAGGCTTGAGAACAGAGTTGCTAAGCAAAATGAGAGTAATTACCACAGAAACTCATAAATTCCCTTTTTTATGTGTTCCCTGTTTATTCCCCCTATTAACCCTTTTTTTTTGTTATATTTTGTAACTGCCGTGTCATACCTTCGACTTCGATGAGTGTTACGCACGATCATGCGTGTGTATTTTAACTGTTAAATGGTTATATCTTTTGCGTTATAAAGGGTGTTTTTTTAGAGGTATAGAACTTTAAATTGCAATAAAACAACGATGTATTATTCCATTGACATGAATTTTTTTTTTATTCGAAAGATAATCTTGTGGCATTACATTTTAAATATGATTTCTGGCATAGGACTGCCACGGCTGGCTCGGATGTAGTCCAATCTGGACGTCCAATTTTCGATGACTTTTTCCAACATTTGTGGCCGTATATCGGCAATAACACGGCGAATGTTGTCTTCCAAATGGTCAAGCGTTCGTGGCTTATCCGCATAGACCAATGATTTTACATAGCCCCACAGAAAATAGTCTAGCGGTGTTAAATCACAAGATCTTGGAGGCCAATTCACAGGTCCAAAACGTGAAAATGGCGGTCACCCAACGTGTCTTTCAATCAATCGATTGTGGCACGAGCTGTGGGACATGTTGCGCCGTCTTGTTGGAACCACAGCTCCTGGACATCATGATTGTTCAATTCAGGAATGAAAAAGTTAGTAATCATGGCTCTATAGCGATCACCATTGACTGTAACGTTGTGGCCTTCATCGTTTTTGAAGAAGTACGGGCCAATGATTCCACCAGCCCATAAAGCGCACCAAACAGTCAGTTTTTCTGGATGTAACGGTGTTTCGACATACACTTGTGGATTAGCTTCACTCCAAATGCGGCAGTTTTGTTTGCTGACGTAGCCATTCAACCAGAAGTGCGCTTCATCGCTAAACAAAATTCGCGTATGAAAATCGGGAACAACGGCATACTCGTTTTGGGCCCATTCGACGAATCTACGCCTTGCTTGATGATCGTTTTGATGAATTGCCAAACCAAACTGAGAATAAATCACTTGACAGCTGTTAAATCGGTCGCCATCTTGGAAAGTAATGCCAACTTATACTTCTATACCTGGAAAAAAAACACTCTTTATTATCTCTATATGCATACCAAATTTTATTAAAATCGGTCCAGTAGTTCTAGAAATAGTCGACAAAATCTCAAAATTCTCTTAATTTTGAACACCAGTGTATATTAGGCGTTAATTTTGGTACCGTTTAATAGTGAGTTAGCAGTGTCTCTTGTATAGATACTGCTGAATTGATGCTCCCCTTATTTTTCTGATAATATTAAAAAATTAGCCCCTCCTCCTCCCCCACCCTTTTTTTTTTTTTTTTTTTTCGTAGTTTTTGCGTGATCTTATGTGAAAAATCATCGATTTCCTGGTTGATGGAAAAAATTTGAAAACTTTTTTATGTGAAACTCTTTATTTTATTTTGTCAGGAAACGATTATGTGTAAGATTCATTATAACTGTATTAGGTTTAACCTTAAAAATTGGAATAGAGAGAAAAGAGGCCTTTTTATTTTGCATAGGATCAACCGTTGTTCTTTCATGCCGTAATATTCTGACAAAGTAGAAATTTTGATGTTGCGATCCATGTCCATCTGATATTTTTTGAAAAGAAAAAAAAGGACGTCGACAGAAATACATACATATTCTGCATGCTTTAACATGAGCACGTGAAATATATTCTTTTGAGTAACTGTAATGGGCTAACTTCATGTGACGCCATAGACACATGATAAATGCAACCATGTGCTTATGGTCATGTCTATGTGTCTGGTTAATCCACCAATCAGTGGACTAAATTCATGATATGTCAAAGTCACATGATAGCTGCAATCACGTGTTTCCAACGAATTTATTCAAACTCTCCGCACGGTCGCGGTAACCGAGTGGTATAGGTATCGGATCGTGGCTGGTCTTGTCACGAGTTCGAGCCCAGTACCACTAAAGACCCGCCGTGTAGAGCAGCGATGCACGCTAAATCTGTCGAGAGCTGAAACGTTTTCCCGTTGGTGTGAAGTGGTATTTAGGAGAGGGTGTTCCAGCTCATGTCTCGTCCACGTCACTGGACCATGGTTCAAAATTACGTGGTCCGTCGCCAAAAAGCCGTCGTGTAGCTGAACAGTGCGACGTTAATATTCATTCACTCACTCAAACTCTCCTCTGTAGCCGTCTGATACATTTTACAGAAACTTTCTTTTAAAAGGTACATATTTGTCGACATTATTAACGCGCATAATAAAATGTATTAGATTTAAAATAACGTATAATAAGAGAATTTTTAAAGTATACCGTAAAATCCGGCGTATAATGAGCATTTTTAACACCAAAATAAAATCAAAATTTACTATGCGCGTTATGCGTCGGGTATAAAAATGATAACTTAAAAAACAGGGGGAGATATGTGTGATGAGCACATAAAGCAGATTAGATTTCTACGTACATCGAAATACTGTTTATTCAAAAGAAATGACATTGAACTTAAAGAGTTTTAGTTCTAGAAGTATACTATTTTTTCAAAATCTTGGTATAATATCTGGAAAAAATAACTTCAAAACATAATAGCGTTACAAAATGTACATTTCAGGTTTTCTTCATAAGAAAGGGGGTGCGGTGCGCGTTATACGGCGAATATACCTAAAAATTAAAAACTGCAGTTTGAAAGTATAGGTGCACGTTATATGCCGGATTTTACGGTAATATAAGAATTTTTTTTTTTTTTTTAAAGAAATTGAAGAACTTTTTTAATATTCTAGTATTTGAATTGTTTTTACCCATCTGTCAAATTTCAAGTTTTATCTAAATTTTACTAGTAGAACAACAAATAGTAATGTAACGTAAGTTGTGCATTCAGTGGAGAACACGTGACTGCATTTATGCGCTTTAAATACATTTGTAAGAATTTCCTTTTTCCATTGTTATTTTTGCCGAAGAAAATTACGATGCCTTGCTTAGTTTATAATTCATTTTTTCTCTCGTTAGAATAATGGGGCATGACGAGGACTGTTTTATACGTAATACTTATTTAAAATCGGTTTTAGGATTCGAAGGTTACGCCAATTAACTGGCAAATGAGGGGGTAGAGAAATCACGATCGTCTTTCTGCCACTTTTAAATAAGATTAATATATTTTTGAAGAAGCCCGTCCACGTGTCCGCGAGATGTGGCACGTGCTTGAAACCTTTCGATTATTACGACACCGTCGCTTTTCATGTTCATTAAGAATTATTTCACTGGAAGAAAACGAAAATAAACCCGAGAGAAATTGGAGGTTTCAAAATAGCGTCTTTCTCTCTCTACTGCATCATTAGATATTTTTTTTTTCCATCGTAATTAATTGGTCTCATTTCCTTTGCATCCATGTCATTTTATTGTCCCCTTCTGTCGGACAGGCAGGCCTTGACTGATCAAAACTTATAACACGGGCCATGGCAACAACAGATGAGAGAGAGAGAAAGCAGAGAAGAGAAGAGAGCGTTTGGCGACGTTTCACTTGGCGCGCTGCTCGCCAAATAAAAAATCCTCGACACTGAATTTTCATCCCGATCTGTCGTTCCTATAACTCACTCACTTTCAGCGCGCGCGTCTGGAGAGTCGTCGCGACGAAGGATTCCTCCGAGTTGAGTTGAAGAGAAAGGGGAACCGTTATTTTAATTTGGAGCCGGTTCTTCTTGCCACCGGATTCGTGTTCGTGTGTTCAGCCGGATCGGATCGCTCGTGCTGTGAAGTTGGAGTCTGTGATATCAATAGACTAAATTAATTATTTAAATATTTCCTTATGATATCCTGATATCGCATCGGGCATTCGCTACAAAAAAAAACAACTTTGTGACACAAATGTGTATCGTGGACAGTATCAACAAAATGCGTGACCAGTCGGCGGATAGCAGCAGTGCCACCATGTCCAGCTCACCGGCGACGGCCGTGATCCGGCCTCGCGTCATCCGGCCCTCATCGCCGGATGTAGGGGAGAACATTGAAGACTTGAAGGGTGTTTTGTTGCACAATGGTAATCTCAGTTCTTCCCCCACAGAGTGCCTGGGATGTTTTCACGATGTGTGTGTGCCCTTCGCCCCTTCTCACCTGTGCCAAAGGAACTCTGGAGAGCACCCTCCCAACACTCTAGACCGAGAAGTAGTAAGTATTTTTTTTTATTATAATTTTTTTAAAATTCTCATTTCTTACAATGGCTTGTGTTTGTATGCGTGCTGAGTAATTTCAAAGCAAAATGAGTTGGCCTTTGAACGAGCTGCACTACTAAAATCCGCTGAAGGGATTGCCTACAATATTATGTTAAACAGTCTTAAGCTCCTTTTCCTACTAGTGCATTTAATTTCCTCCATTGGCACAAATAATTTAAGGCAACAACTTGATCAAAAAAGCACCATATGTGTTAAAAGTTGTAATTTTTTGTTTAATGCATCAGAAAATATTTTTAAAAAAATTGTTTGAAATACTTAGATATCTTCTTAATTATTTCTAGTGATTCTTCTCATTGATTTTAACAGCTTAAGAGGCTAATCCTTTGTCTGAGTTGAGAGTGGGGTAGGTTAAGCACATGATCATTTCTTGCTGTTTCAATTGTTGGAAGTCTTATATAAACTTGAAACTAGCTTCTTTAACGCAAATAAATTTGCTGCAGTATGATTTGCAGTAATTTTCTGTTATGCTTTGTCATGTCTAGGATTCATTGCATGGTTCAGATATTTGATTAATAGGACTTCAAAGTAAAGAAATAGTTTTGTAATGTCACTTAATTTTCATGTTAAAGTAGAACATATCAAAAATTGAAACCAGTAGATTTTCCCAAGTGCTACAGGTTTGAGTAGCTCTTAAGAGTTTGAATGACCGTGCAAAGAACAGAAAAAGGCATGATTCATCATGTACATTATCGTCTGTTTGGAAATTGCTGTGTAGGTACATCCCTAAGGAAGTGCGGGTAAAAAAATCGTACCTAAGCCCTGCTTTATTAGTTTGATTTTTTAGTAATTTATGTATGGAATGATAATAATTAAAACAGGCAATATCGCAGTTTTGTGAGATGCATCAATGATTATTAAAGGATAAATTGAATTCATGGAATATGAAAATTCAGTTATTTAGAATTAATTTTCTTTGAAAACACCTTGTAGAATATGCTTTTCAGCGATTATTTTTGGCATTTATATTAAATATCATTGTTTACCAAAATTAAAAATCGTATTCATGTGTGTGGGGTAATGCTGGATATTTGAAATTTTATTTATTAAGTACACTGAATTGCATAAGATAGATATACGTTTGACTTAAATAACTAATACTCAAATTGAGAGAGAGAGAGAAATTTAGTTTAGCTCTTGCTGCTCGCAAGTTATTTTAGAAAATTAAATACGAAATCTTGGAAGTTAGACGAATTGTATATCAACATTCTTATATATAACATACATAGCTCTTAACATTTGAGGTTATGCCATGTGTATATTTTTAATGCTTTGATGATTACTTTAGATTTAAGGTATTATATTTTCCTATTTAAGTGTTAAAACAAACATATATTTAACCTAAATAAATCTGTTTAGGACCTGCGCTTTATTTCTTGCGTGTTCATGTATTGTTCAACAAAATGATCATTTTGGCAAGGTTCTTTTTCAAAAGCGTTGTTCCAAATGCGGTATTATACCTTATCATTTTCTTGAATATGACCAGGCAAATATGTGATCTGAAGATTCTCATTTATCTTTCAAAAATTGCTTACGTTTCGTAGTAAATTTTAGTTTTGCAGTGATGCATCAGAATTTTCTAGAAACGTCTCACGATATCAGACATGAATGCTAATTTCGAATTTCATCATCGGATAATTTTTTATTTTCAAGTATGACTGTAGTCTCTTCCAGAGAAGGATTTCTTCCCTAGAAGACCTACCGAAGCTATCAACTAGAGATAGATGATTTTATAAGCATATTATCTTTAAAATAAATTTCAAATTCGAGGTTTAAGTCAGCATTTAAGGCGACTGGCTACGTTCGGGACCGTGATATTGAAAATACGTATAAATGGGTAATTTTTTGACGTTTAGTGTCAGTTGAATTAGAATATTCATATAAAAAATTATTCAAAAGCAATTTTTTGGCAAATAAATGAAGATAGAATGACATATTTTCAAAACACTCTCCTCTTATGAAAAAAAGTTTCTTTGATAATTTTTGCGTATATATGGGACTTCTACACCAAGATTGAACCAAGATTTTTTTGAAACATATTATAAATAAGTCGTTTTATATTCATATTTTTATATAAAAAGAGAATTTTTAAGAAAAAACACGTTATTATTTTATTTGATCGTAACTTCGAAAATAATGTATGAATTGTTCAAAACTTTTAGTTCAGTCTCTGTAGAGAAGTGTTTGCTGTAACAGCTGCATACCGGTAAACCTATATGTATTATCCAATCATTTTTCATAAAAAGGAGAATGTTTTGAAACTATGACATTTTCCTTCTTCGTTTATTGCTGAAAAAAAAGTTTCATTTAAATAATTTCTCTCTTGCAGTAATATAAGTAATAACTTAAAACAACGTTATATTTGTATTCTAATTCCTCGGACACTAAATATCCAAAAATTATTCATTTATGCACAGTTACGCACACAGGAATTTTTCGGGGGGGTCCCGGGTCGAAAGTTCACCATTCTTGTATCACGCTCCTTTTGATTTTGTCGATTTTCGGGAACAAAACACAGTAAAAAACTAATTATTGAATAAATAATTAGCATTAATTGATAAAATTAATCATTAATAACAATTACTTAATTAAATTATACACACTATATACTTAGAATTATAATCAATCGGTGAAAAAATCAAGGGCTTTGGGGGTCAGGACCCCCCCCCCCTGTGCGCCACTGTTTATACATTTTTCCAAAATCACGGTTCCGAATGTAGTCCGAAGGAATCACATAATTTAATTTTTAACACCTTTATGAATTAACTTTTTAGAGGGGGGGGGATACTGAAGTATCTGGTCCGCAGAAATGTGAACTAAACCTTGGACGCGCGCGTTTGTATGTTGTTTTGTTATTTCTTTTTTTGTTGAGCTATTTTATTTTTTAAAAAAAGAACATTCTTTGGAAATTGATACTTTTTTTCCAGCAAACCAATTGATATTGCAACTGTATTTCATCACCTCGTTATTAATTATCATGTAAAACTAATTAAATTTGTCTTTCCATGATTGCTGGCAAGGTAAAATAAAAACTGGAATTAATTTTATATTAATTAAACTGTCGTTCAAAATGGATTATCCCGTAAAAGAGCAATCATTTTTTTTTAGTCAGAATATTCTGAAACGGAATCCAAAGTAAATTACACTATTCCTGATGGTATAAAGATACAAGATGTTAACTGGTTACGAAGCAGTTCCCTTAAATTTATCTCCCACCCTTCGAATGGTATGGATGGCTCCTTTTGAATTTTAAGTGATTAATTCGATATCTAATCGATGTACATAGATCTTGAAGGTCAAATTTAAATGCATGATCATGATCCGACTTTCGGTTTCTAAAAAGTCAAGACTAGTCATTCGGCTGGAGGTGCAGGTGTTTTAGCACGTGGTTTTCATTACGTACATGAATATCGTGACCTTCGGTTGAAAGAAAAAAAAATTCTTTTTTTCATTGCTATTGTTTGAAGTTGTGACTAAAAAGCTGTGAAGGTCATTTGAGGAGTGCCCCCCCCATATACACGTGGGTGTTAAAACACTTGACTATGAAAAATTATTAGTTTTTTTTAATTAGTTTTACCAATGTTAATAAAGAGAAATTTTGAAATGAATTTGAAGCATTTTTTAAACACGCAATTTTTACTTAGTACATTCTTTTTTTTATGGTTAAAGATTTTAAGTTAATTTAAATTTTTGATCGTATATTAGAATAAATTTATGTTTGAGTTAAAATTTTCGAATTATAATAAACATTCCATAAACTCCGTACCTCCTTCATAAAAAAAATTGGTAAAAAAATAAAATCGTTGTGATATATATATACCCAAATTTAAATCTTGATCTTAATCTATCTTTCATACATGCTATTTCCTTCATCTTTTTTTCTTTAAAAAAAATTGTTTATATTAATAACCTTAGGTACTTAAACTGCAAAATTTCTAATATATTAATGGAATAAAAATAAATTTCTAATTTTATAAATGAAAATATTTTTTTTTTATTTTATATATTTATCCCTCTTTTGGTTTTGCGCCTCTTTTGCCAACATAAGCGTCTTCTTAAAAGTGCAAACGATTTTTAATTGATTTTTCTCCTCTCTTTCTCACTCTCGTTTTTTTCCTTGGAACTTTAATTGATCGTCTGCCTTTCCTGAATTCAACTGTTTCGATTTTCCTCCATACATCAACTCCCATTTATAATCTCTTTGGTGCTAAATTCGAATTCAGATATTACACTGATATCATATCGAGTATATTGATTAGTTTCCTTCCGCAATAATTTACATCATTACAAGATTTATTTTAAGTCCAAATAGATGGTACCTTTGATACAGCTTCGTAATGAAATTTCTAAATAATTTTTTTTCCATGTCTGAAGCCAATTTTTAGAATTTTGTATGGTAAAATTGTATATTTTTAAAATCAGTTGCTCGAAGAAAAACTTATGCTTAATATTTTTTTTTCTACTCAATTGCCATAAACCTGAAAAAAAAGCAAAACTAAGGAAAAATAAATTACTTACCTGAACCAGAAAATATTAAACATATAAATAATATTGTATTCTTAAGAAGACATATATATTAGAAAAATCACCTAAGAATTTAAGATAATCAGGCCAGAATGTGTTATAAAAAGCATCAGAATTAATTATCAGTATATATATACTCACAATAAAATATTGAAAGATGTATTTTTTAAAAAAAAGAAATGGCGAAGCTTTAAATTTTTAACTATTTTAATAATAACGTACTTAAAATTGAACTGAATTATTAACTGAACGTGAGAGTATTCAATACGAATTAGAATATTGACGCTGTGATTTTCTTACTTTGAAATACATTGTGGTGGAACTAAATTCAGTATTGCAGTGACTTTTACGAAACTTTATTCTCTCTCACACATTTGCTATTGCATAGAATATATTACCTCTTTCCTTTTGTACCTAATATAATTGTTACAACATGCGACATTGTATGTTGAGGTCAACGGATTTTCAATTCATAAAAGTACAGGAAACGAAGAATCATTTTTCCGGTTTGAGTCTAACCGTTGTCTGTCGTAAGCAGCCTGTTAAGTGCATCCGGTGTAGTTTATTTCGCATAGTTCTTATTTTCAACTTAGCACCCATGCATAAACGATTAATTGTTTATAAAACTTTTTGGTTCTATTAGTATTTTAAATGCGAATAACTCATTAAATCCTTTATAAATTTTATGGAAATGCTTAATGGCATATATTTTTAAACACATTGAGGCTTAAAATAAAGTCATAACTTATGCGAGTAACAAAAACTGTATATAAATATTAATATAGTCAGAATTAAATTCTTAATTTATTTTAAACTCTTGTATAAGCTGATCATTTTTTCCTAGTACTTCCAATTATTTTTTAGAATTCCATTTTACTTGCTGTTTTAAATAATTATTCCGAAAAATTAGAAGTGAACCCTTATATTCGAATTAATTTTTCTGAAATAATTAGAGAAGTAAAATATTTTATTCTGAAATAATATCATTAAAAAATCGTTTGCTTTGTCTTTTTTTTTAAAAAAAAAATAGAATAGAATTCTGAGTTTTTTCCAACTGAGGGTTGATTCATTGTTCGTTTCTGGAAAATAATTATAAAAATTATATAATTTTTTTGAAAAATTAATGTATTAATTTCAATTGAAATTATTTGGTTTTTAAATGAATAGTGGAAATGACAAATGTTATTTTTTCTATGTCACCTCATCGATGCTCAAAATTACGAGGTCTGTGTTATTACGAGGACTTCGTGTTGTTTTGTAGTGTGACTGACGTTAACGAACACTCACTCACTCTAGAAAAATTCAGCTGTCTTGATTAAAATTTTAAAAAAATATTAAATGGAATAGCCCAAGTCTTCATTAATTATTCATGTTTATCAATAGTATTTCTTTAATCTGCGAAACAAAACTTCAAAAAGAAAGTTTTTGTTGAAAAAGCAAAAGTTAGCAGCATTGAAACGCTGTTATTGGCTGAAAACACGTTGCATTTACCCTGTGACTATGGCGTCACATGAGTCTTGCCCATCATATAGATGAGGTTTAATATTCTAAGGCAATCTTTGTAAAATTCAGTAATTTTTAGAAATCAAAACCTAGAAATAATTATATTAACTGCTGTCGGTGCTTTCAAAAATAATTTTTGAATGAAAAGCTTCACTAATTACGAAAAATTACATGTAAATTACACCGCCTCGTTTGGCAGACACCTGTACACCTCTTCAGTCAATGAGACTGCAGAGAAGCTAATGATAGACTATGTGGGAGTCAGCTACATTGTTCGAAATCGCATGCAAAATTGCCTAAAAGCAGCTGCAACTCCACCAGCCTTGGAATAGGCGATTACACGCGCTAAGCCTTTCCCCCTTCTTTTCTTTCGACAACCCTTTTTTTTCCACACACCGGTTCCGCTTTGTAATGTGTCCACGAGAACGAATGCATTTGGGTCAGGGGAATACGTTGAACCCTCGTTTTACAGTTCGTATCATTTAGTTGATTTTTATTTCATTCTCCTTCCGAGAGGTAAATTGGCTGAAGGAAGGGGAAAAAAATGAATATTTGAAAATTTGCTGAGAGACTAAACTGATTTTTTTTTCGTCAATCGATTGGGATGTTAGAAAACTTTCCCCTCTCAAAAAGTGATGGGAACATTTTCAGTGATAGTAGTAGTCTTTCGTGATTTTTTTTTTAAAATTATTCGTTATACTTTGCGATTTCTTAACTTATTTATTTAAATTCTCACAGCCTCATTCCCTCATGACATGGTTATATTTAAAATGTATATCATTTCGCTTTCTCTAGACAGAGGTATTTTAGATTTTCGTGTTGATAAATCTTCAATCCTATTTTGAGTTATTATATTATCAGATGTTTCTCATCAGATTTTGTGTTTCGTTTTATTTTATTCAAAGGGAGATATCAACAAAGTGACTTTAGTGCATATACAAGAAATTTTAACAAAAAAAAAGTGTTTTTAAAGCAATGGTTGCCAAACTTATAAAAAAGCGTCTAGGTTGCGGTGCCATTTTAAAATCCTATCAACCAAAATAACTCTACCTACCTTCTTTTTTTTTAAACAACAACTTACATTTGTTTATTGTCTGTAAACTTACATTTCTTTTAAATATGAAATCATTTCTGATTAAACTATCTATAACCAAAAGAAACTGGAATTGTAGTTAATAGTAAATAACAAATGGTATAAAAAATGCGTATATCAGACTTATTACCTTTAATAAAAAGGATGGTACTCTTGTTATCAACAAGCTTTTTAATGTTTGGAAGGTAGGTAATGGCTGCCAATCGACTACAAATGTTCACCAATGAGACCGTTTCTGTGATTGTAAAAAAATTTCATACCGGAAAAAATAATCTCATATGTAGAGTTGAACATTGCCCTCACTTTGAGATAAACCTAGACCAAAATTCGAAAAAAAAATTTTAGGAACAAGAAATCAAATATTTTCAGAGCTTGAAGAAAGCTATTTTACAGTATAATCATTTTGGAAAATCAATCAATACCAACTCCACTGCAGCATTGTCATCTTGAAAATCAAGATGCTCCATGACACAACTAGAGAACTACTCTTCAGCATCAATCTATTGAAGCCAACAAGAGCGTTAACATGATCTACCGAAAATGTCCCCACGAGCTAGCTACTAGTAGCTCGCGATCGAAGGTTTGGCAATCACTGATTAAAAACACATTTCTATTAGTTTTGTGTTTGTGAATAAATTTCGCATACTATTGCTTTCAAAAATTGTATTTATCTATCTCTACGACTTATATAATTCTGAGGTTTTAAATTTTCTAATGTTAGCTCTTCGAATTATCTGTAAGTTATACATAATACTGGAGTAAAATTTGCATAATTAGTATATGCTGACAAAAAGCAAGGTAATCATTAAATCTCATGATTGAAATGATATTCTTTCAGGTTAAGGTTTTGCTTTTTGGTCACCTAAACAGATTCATTTGCAGTTTATGCTTTTTGAGAGGTACTTAACCAAGTTCATTTTCCTCGCGTGACCTTTCTTTACTCCGGTCTTATCCAAATTCGTAGTCGACCCACATTTTCATTCATCGTCGAAATATCTTTATTACCAATTCTGGAGTCGAAGCAGTATCACTATTGCCATTTTGGATCCTTGACCGAAATCTTTGTCCATCGGCCAAGCAAAATTTATAAAAGAAATGTTATATTTATGAAAATCACTTTTAAATCACCACAAATAATTAAGACTTTCCATTTTGGATCGGATTAAAGTGCATCACCAGTTCTTGTCCCTCACAAGACATCGATAAAGATCTGTGTAATCTAAACATCTCTCTGATAGTTCTGGGGTATATCCAGGTTATATTTTAGAGGAGTGTTATCTTTCAGGAAGCTTGTGATAAAACCGAAATCTCGCGTCGTTTAGATAAAAAGCCGATCGACGAGTGAATCTGTCACTTTTCTGAAGACCATTCTCTGTTTCTTGCTGTCGTTCGATAAGATAGCCAAAAAGTCCAACGATATTGGGTTGACCCTATTCTATAATAAGCCATCTGATCTGTCATAATGCTGGTTATCTATTATGTGATTGAATTATCTGTGATATTGACTATCAATACTTTGTTTCTTGGCAACATCATGTAAAAAACTCACACAAAAAATCATTCAATAGTTTGTATTAAGGATCAACTTGAAAGATTTCGGTACATTTGAACTGTGAACACTGACTCCAGTATTCATATGGTTAATAGTATTAGATTATGTATAAAGTGCTCTTATCGATAATAATAATATTGACTAGACTTTCTCTTTGATGAGTTTTCTTTTTGGCCTTATTAAAACTTTTCGTTAGTGTCATTAACAGAGTTTCGTGACTGTGCACACTGATTTATACTTACAGTTGCATTATTTATATTTTAAGGCATCTTTTTGTCTAATTTCTTTGTGCACTGTCTTTTTGTGTAACAAACATTTGTGAAACTCATGTGGTTGTTGTCTTTTGTCAAGAACATCTTTGTTTCCTTTTGATTTATTGTAATATCTGAAATAATTTGTGAAACTTTCTGAGGTTTTCCCTGTATATACTACTTATATTTAATTTTATTTCGTTTAGATAGATTCTTGATTTATATTTATATATAAACAATAAACATGATATGAGAATTCTTATCGATCAAATTGTAAAAATTAACAATGAGAAATTCTGAAATACATTAGAGCGTATTGGATGATTGGTGCCCTAATTTCCAAATTGTTAAGGATCATATCTATCGCTAGATGGCGCTATTACAGTTATTCTGTGTGAACCATGTTAACCCGGGCAATATGTTAAAACAAAAGAAAGATGGCTACAAGGGCCATTCGCTCTGTGTTAGCGATATTTTAGTTTGAAACTAAACATATATAAGACGAGGTTAGCAACACAAATGGTAATTTTTTTTTTCGGAATATTCCCGTTTGTTACTTCTTTCATAAGTTTTACTTGCTTTTCTTTTAAATTTGTCAATAAATATTTTATCTAATTCATTTTGTTATAAGTCCAAGTGATGGCATTTTTTCTTAACTTGATGTGAATACAATTATTCCAAAAAGATGTTTTTTTTTAATTCTATGTTCATTTAAGTTAGTATTTTGCTGTCATTTTAAATGCATGGAAAAAATGGAGGTTATTCGAGTTTCGAACAATTATTATACAATCGTTCGAAAAAGATCTTTTTAAAATAAAGTTCTACTCTTTCACTGAATAGTAACTTAAAATTTTAAAAATTATTGCCATCTGCATGCTAAGAAAAAAGAACAAAGGAAAATTATCTTAAGTTCCCTAAATTAAATTTTCACGCAAAATAGGGCATTTTTTTTAAAACTATTTTATGAGAACCGAATCAAATTTGTGAGATTTATTCTTTTGAACTGAGAAAAAAAATGTCCACCTACTATTACTCTCAAGGCACGAAAAAGAAAAAGGCCAATCTGTTCTAAACGCATGTTCCTGATCCCAAATTTACGCATTCTACCTCTTGACCAGAACTAGGTTCATCAGAGGGGGAAGTAAATCCACTACAGCACTCAAAGTCAGTCGCACTCTAACCAGGTCATCCACGTGCAGCAGCTGTCAAAATGATTTATGCTTTACCTTTTCTCTTCTACTTATTTCATGGACTTTTTTTTTAAATATATTCTTTATATTCACTTTTCCTTCCCTATTCTACGAGGTTTCTTTTTTTCCCCCTCCCGTCAACCCTTTCTTTCACTCAGCTTCATATTCATTTTTAGAATGAATGTCGTTACTCGTATCGTTTGCAGAGGGAGAAAAAAGTGCTGTTACGTGGGTATTACATTGGAGAAATTCCTTTTTGTTAACCCTAAAAGTCATTCTTTGGTTTTTAGCCAAATCAAGAACACGGGCACCTTTTTTTTTTCCTTTTAATCTTGAGATAATTATAGTTCGCTGCAGAATTGTATTCCTGTCATGTATTTTGAAGTGCAATTAGCTTTTTTGAATTCACGAGAATAAATCTTAATTTTAAAATAAGAATATAGTAAGAAAATTTAAAAAGTTTCCAACTTCCCAAAATGACGTTTCGTTTATATATAAAAAGAAAAAAAAATTTTTTTAAGCAACACATTTAAAAAAAAAATCAGTTCTACGCAAATTAATAATTTTTCTAACCACGTGATTGTTCAGAATTTTTATATAGATCTAAATTTGCAGCTTACTTTGTGGTATAAATATGTGTACAAGTGATTAACGCTGCATTTTATATATTTGATCACTTTTGAAATTAAATTCTTAAATTATTCGACCAACATTTTCAATGAATTAAAATTTCTTCATTTTTTCGTTATCATGGCTTAAAATCTTGTGCGTAGTGTTCTTTATGGGATACCTTTGAATACTAATATGTGTATTTTTGCATAATGGTAACACGAAACCATAAAAAAAACTAGTGCGAAATTTGGGAAGGGGGGGGGATTTTTTTAGGTGATTTCCGTCTTACCCTGCACTTACCAATTGTTCTAGCTGTTGAAGTTGAAATATAATTTTGCCGTTGAGCATTTTGTTCTTCAAAGGGTTTTTTTTTTTTTTTTTTTTTTTTTTAACTGACGTGTTCTCTTTACCATAACACGAATGATTCCCGAATCACAGAGGTTTAAAGAAAATAACACAATATTATTTTGTTAGGATTAGAAAAATGGAAGTTCTCGTATAGCAGCGATGTCCACGACAGATACCACTCTTTTAGCAGAAGCAGTCATTAGTGTCAGGTCCAGCTGTGTCCCAAAATGTATTAAGAAGGCCAACTTCCTGAAGAGTGTTCCAATTGTGAATCCAAAATGAGGAAGAGTTGCTTCCGTCGATTAAAATTTCCAATTCTTCTGCTGTGCATAGCTTTTGATGAGCCAACGATATATTTGTAATTTAATGATAAATGTAAATAGAACGACGAAACTGAGGATAAATTGACTGGGAAAATTACAATGCGCAATTAAAGACGCAGTGAAGTAAATAAGAATTAAGCTAAGAGCAATTTGCATTTTTTAAAAATCTTCTAGATGTAAGATAAATCTAACAGACAAAAGACAAATCTTATAAGTATCATATTATGAGATTTACCTTTGCATAATTTTGATCGCAATATGAAATCAGCCAATATATTTTGCTTATTGTCTATCTCTACAAATTCGAAAGTTAGGGTTAATTCCTTCAAATTTTTAGTAATATCTTACATATACATTTCACAATTAAAACTACTGCTCCACTTTACGTAAAATCTTGTATCAATTATTAATTAAGCCATTAATTCGCTTTTACAAAAAGAAAAAATTATTTTTCAAATGTTTTTCTTTCGGAATTAAAAAAAATCGACTGTTAACAGTTACGCCATTTTCTTCCATTTTTCGTACTTAAGTCTGTTAAAATCTAAGATTCTATATCCTACGTTTTGCATTTCCGTGTGTAAAGCCAAAAAAGCCATAAAAATAATTCTGTTCCAACTAAAACTTAATACAGTCTTACATTTATTGCGATAATATAATAAGTAATAAAACTCGCATTACGTAGATTCTGAAACAAAATCAATTTTAAAAAACGATATCCAATGAGTTGAGAGGAATAGTGGAAGAAAGAAAACTGTTAAAATAAATTTTATTTCCCTCATGTGTTAGTACAGCACTTAAAGCGAAGATAAATACTGTCGCGTTATTTAAATTGATTGAGTCAGATCGAGATGAATAAAGGTATTAAATGGAAGATTTATGAACAATTTTATGTTTTGTACAAATATATTTAACATACTTAGTTTGAATGATAGAATGTATGATCGCGGGGTTTGGATTAGCAACTCTGAGTAAAGAATATTTGAATTAAATGTAATATATATTTTTTGCGAAAGTATAACGCCATATTAGAACATATCTTTTGATGTTCAAACTTTCTTTTTGAATAAGTTGCATCTGATATTTTTTGTTTTTCAGTTGATCAACTCCGCGAATCATTTCAAATGACCAAATGTTGTTTTATTAGTATTTTGTATTTAAATAGCATTCATCAATTTTAATTAAAAAAAAAAGGAATTACTAAAAAAAGCATTCAGAATTAAATTCAGTATCTTTTATTTTTTTAAGATTAATAATTATCTTATTGACGTTTTTGCATAGTTGCTTAGTTAACCAGCTATGTCTGCTTCCCCCCTTCTTCCTTCATTGGGCAGTAGATAGGCCGCACCTGTTATCAATAGCAAAGATCCGTTCGTTTATTACATATAACACATGGCCCTGCTACACATGTGTGGAACTAATGTGAGGAGGGAATGCCGTGTGCATTATGCGTCGGAGCGACTTGCCGATTTATGGCTTATCTATATGACATTACATGTGGACCAAATAAGAACCAATGATGTTTGGGACAGAATCAGAGGGTGCCGTGTTTAAGACCATGTTTTTCCCAATCAGGAATGGAAGGGAATTCAAGGAGCTTGAAACAGCCTTTCCTGGAAGTTTAAAAAAATTGTATGATCCATGTTCTCATCCCGTAAATTTTATTAAACTTTGAGTTACTCCTTATTAAATTGGTGATTAAAAATTGTTTTTTTTTTAGCCTCTCAGCCAGTGGACATCTTCCAACGTTGTCGAATGGATGGCTGCACTCAACCTCTACAGATATGCTGAGCTTTTTAAATCCAAAGATATCAAAGGCTCTGATCTTATGGCACTGGACAGGGATAAATTAATGGTAATTACTGGCTTTTTTATTTATTTTTTAATCTATTTCTTTTTAAACTGCTGCTATATTTAGGTATTAATATCTTGATTATTCATTGCAGAATATGGGTGTCAAAGACGAATTTCATCAGAAAGCTATACTTGTATGTGTGGATGATTTGTGTCAAAGAAATAACTTAAATGTAAGTGATTCTAATATATTTCTTAGTTTAAGTTTTATAAATGTATTTAGAATCAGTTACCTTAATGAGGAAAATTTTTTTTTTCTAATTATTGCAACGCTAAATATTTCGTGAAAATTAATTCTGATTGTATGTGGATTCGGGGGGTGGGTAGTTATTTAGGTCTAGATAACGTGTTAGATAATTAAATTCTACAATAATAATTTTTAATAGTAGCATTTCAAGAACAAAAAACTGCTCTGTAGAATAAATTTATCATGGTACAAAACATTTATATTTGTATTTCTGTATTATTTATTAATTATGCATTCTATCATTTTTAAAAAATTATTCTTTGTTTTTAAAACTTTTCTTTTGATTTTTTACAGAGATCATTACATGAAACTAAAGCTCTGAATGCATCTCTTAGAGAAGGTATTGTATTATTTTTTAATTGTTATCACATTTATAAATTGTTTATCAAACTATTTCTAAAATCCTCTGTTTCTGTTCCTCTTGTCGCAGAAAAAAAAATGTTCTTTACTAAAGCAATGCCATTTTATAGGTGCTTCTCCTACTGGTAATAATCATCAGCTCCTTGAACAAAGTTTTTCCTGTGTTCTTCAGTGTGACAAATGCCACAATTACCTTCATGGTGTCATTCACCAAGGTGTAGTTTGTCAAGGTAAGTAATGCTAGATCTGAGGTTGGAAGAAATATTCATAAGATAATTTTTTTGGAAAGCTTAATTCTTATAATTTAGTTTTCATTTTATAAATCAATTAAATATTTCTAGAATGTGGCCTCATCTGGCATCGGACTTGTGCTGCCACTGGTTTGCCTCGCTGTAATTCAGATAATGTAGAAAAGGCCAATAGAAAAAATTTAATATCAGGTAAACTATTTTTTTATATTCAATTGATGCCAATTTGTTTAAATAAAAAAGAACCTTTCTCCAATATTTGTAACATAGTAATTAATAATATTTTGCACACTAAAATGGGATTCTTTTTCACAATTCCGACTATTAATTCACAACTCTCCTTATATATATTTATTTAAATATATTTCTTGTTCAAATGCATTTTTTTAAACTTGTAGTGGATGACACTTGGTGTTAATGCAGTTTTTTCAAATATTTTCATTAATTAAATTTTACTTTTTAATTACAAATTTATTCTGCATTATTTCTGTCAAAATTATACAACTGACTACAATAAATGGTGCCAGTACGTTTTTCTAACGAAATAGGAATTGACTTTATAAAAAATCATATTACTTGCTTAAATACGGAATTGAATTTATGTAGTTTATGTTGTGTGGTACTCTGTTCATTTCTAAAAACATTTTAAACACATTATGGAGATTATTATTTCACTTCTAGTTTTTAAATAGGTGTTATTCTTTTGGGCTTTTGTAATTGGATATTAACAGACATTCTTTCAAAATAAATATTTTTCCTATTTTAATGAACTGAAATTTTGCAGTGTTTGATAATTTCTTTTTGGTCTTTTTAATTACAGCAATATTTGGTAAAGATCTCAGTTGTCAGTTTTTACCTTCAGTTCAGAGTGCCCCACTCCTAGTCATCAGGTGCATTTTTGAAATTGAAAATCGAGGAGCTGCAACAAATAGTAAGTTATTAAGATATTTGAACACATAATTTAATTTATTACATATTTTTTAACTTTATTTAATTACAACTTAGGATTCACCATTTTTATAGTGGAGTTACTAAAATGTAAGCTTAATATTTGAACCTGTATTCAATTTCCTAGTTTTAATACCAATTATTAAAGTAATATTTGTTAATATACTGGTTGTAATCTTAAAAAAAAAAATTAGTTAAAACATGCTAAACTTAGCGGAAGAAGTAAAATATACTATGCAATTAATTATTGATTGCTTTATTCTGAATCAGTCTTTTTAAGAGACTTTTACATAGCTTCGTAATCTAATATTTAGGAATTCAAAAAGAATTAGTTATCTGTTGGAAATTAACAATAATTATTACATAGTGAGACTTTTGTCTGTTTATTAAAAATTATTTCCAGTTATTGTTAAACTTTTCTGAGATCAACTGGAATAAAATTGAATTGTATATTGAATATGGATTTTTTTTAGTTCATTGTGGGAACATTAATATTGTTATATATTTTATAAGTAAAAGAAAATTCCGCTGCACTAAGCAACTTCTTGCATTGAACAATCTTTACTATTAATCTTTAGGTATTTTATTTTTTTATTATTTTCTCTTTCTGTTTCAGGTTTTAATTTTTTGTGGCTTTTTTCTTGTAGATATAGACCTGTATCGTGTGTACAGGACATCGGCGCCAAGTGACATCGTTGCAGAATTGCGACAAAAGTTAAGTGAAGATGTAGAACGCACAAATTTAGCAAGTTATGAATTGCATTGTATCGCCAGTGCCTTAAAAAAATATTTACGGGAATTGCCTAATCCTGTATTTCCTGTTCAATTTTATGACAAATTCATTGAAACAGCAAGTAAGTGAATTATTATGACAATTTTTGTAGAATAAATTTAATTTATTAATTGATACTTTTTGATAATTAGCTTCAATATCAAATATACTTTAAATCATTATCATCTGTAAAATTTTTAGAAAATTTTTTCTTTATTAAGCCCTTTTAACTTTTTTTTTTTAAATTTATTTTTTTGTTAGTAATAACAACATATCTTATTTTAAATATGTTCAATTTCTATTCTGAAATATCTGCTTCATTAAATTAACACTTATATGTTGGAAGTTTTAATTTTAAGTATATTGTGATGCTTTTCGTACATTTCTAAAAAATGAATTGTTGTTGTTGGTATTGATTTATTTTCAAATAATTATTTTTCTTTACTGAATTTTCATTTAATTTTTTATTTTATACAAACAATGGATTATCTGTTTTGTGTTGTAATGCTTAATCAAAATATTTTTAGTAAAACATAAAGTTTTGAATTTCAAGTGAATTGATTCAACTTTATATATGTATGTACTTTTTTTAATTATAGAAATTCAAAATAATGATCAGTGTGTCCAAGCATTGGAGCAACTCGTTCACCAACTTCCCATCCATCATAAGTCCACCCTTCAAACTCTAATGGCTCATTTTTGTCGTGTATGTCGACTGCAGTATTCCAGAGGCATTAAAGAACCTCCCACTATTCTCATACAAATGCTTTGTCACATTTTGTTAAGGCCACCTTGGGAAAGGATAGTGTAAGTTTTTGCTTTTTTACACCAATGTTTTCTCTTTTTAATGTTATTCTTGATATACAATAAACTGGAATTAACTACTGGGGAAAATAAAATCATCACATGTGTTTTCTAAAATGAGATTTTGATTATTATGAAAATAGTTTTACTGTTGAATCAATTCATAAAAGTATATATTTTATTGTAAATATCTTTTTGTTTCACATCTGGCTTTGTTTGAATAAGAATCCTCATCCCTGTGTTTAATGTTTGTTATTTTTGTATTAGTTTATCATTTCTGCAAAAAAAAGATATTTTAAATTTGTAATGTCTTTTGTGCCAAAATTGTTAGAGCATAATAAAAATTTTTCCTGTCTATATAAATCTTGCAGTAAATTAAATGTTTTTCCTCCCTTTTTCATAACATGATGATCAAACTTTTTTTTTCTTTCCTGCAGTCAGATTGTTTATAATACTGAAGCACATATCAGAGTTGTAGAACTCTTACTGTTAAAAGGAAAATGGGGTGAACCCATGCCTGTTTTTGATTCTGCACCAGGTAAGCATTTTACATTGATTTTTAAACTTATCTTTTACATTAATTTTTTGTCTAATGATTACCTTCATGAGAAATATGATGATATGTATCACATCATACAATATTATTCCAATTATAAAAAAATTTCTACATGATATTTTTCACAATACTATTTGCGAGAATTATGTTAAATATACTTTTCGTCCTAAATCTAAATTTGTTTTCTAAGCTTTTAGAAAGTTGTTAATAATTTTATGCATGTAGCGTGAATGGTGATTCGAAAGGGATCAAGGGTTTCCCCTTGTTTTTTACCTTTCAATTTTCCCTAGTCCCATATATTTTAACTTTAAAATGTCAGATTAATTATATTTTCTATAATAATGTGATAGAAAACTAAAGTTCATATGTGTCATTTATGTATATTTTTAATGTATTCTAATTTGTATTTAAATGTAGGACTACAAAATATAAATATTTTATATACTGGAAAGAGGAAGGGACTGTCCAGCTTTCGACAGACCAATCCACATTGTACAAATTATTCAACTTAATACTCATTGCTCAAATTATGTGCAATACGCATAAATTATTATAGACCATACACGTAAATTATTATTAACTTATGTGCATTGTCTAGTTCTGAAGTATTTGTTGCCAAGAATAAATTTATTACAGTATCACGAAAAACTTTTTTTTACATAGAGAAAGATCAATTTTTCATCATAAATTCTGTTGTGTTAAATTTTAAAAGTTCTGATGATATTTTTGGAAATGTTTAAATGCAATTTGAAAACTTGATTATTTTTTATCTTTTCTTAGCTCTTCCACCCCGACGCATATCCAAACCCTTTCCTGAATCAATGCTCCATGGTGGTTCTTTAAGTATGTCTCCCAACAGTGCTGCCACCATTCCACAGCGACCTAGTGAAGGACCAAAGAGTCTAGCTGATGCTGAGTGGTATTGGGGAGATATTACTCGGTGAGTTTGAAGTTTTTTATTTTCTTTTTAGTTTTAAATGTATCATTCCCAGCGACATAATTTTTTCTCTTGTCAGTCTTTTTATAAGACTAAAACACAGATGTAAAAAAATGTTGATATTCAAATTATTTAGCTAGTTCATTGTTTTAATGGCAGTTATTAGTATACATATACTTTAACCTCTTATGAAATGAAACATAATTATGAATGTCATTTTCACAACTGGTACAAAATTGCTGAAACCCACTACTGCAAATAGATATTAAATGTATGTTGGTATTAAAAATATTCTTCTTTGGGATGCTTCTAATTAGAATGAATAAAAAAATTTTAACTTTTTATAATCATATTAGTTTTGGATAGGAGAAATAAAGAGTTTGTTATTACTAATATTTTGATTTAATTATCTGAATAGCATGTATTCAGTTATGTATATGCACACTGGTAAATAGTCTGTTTGTCAATATAGTCTTCATACTATTTTTACTATAACATTGATTCATACTACTTGTCCTAGCCATAATAAAGTGAATAAAATAACAATTATGCAGTCTTTAAATGTTTATCTTCTTTTAGGGAAGAAGTAAATGAAAAACTGAAAGATACTCCAGATGGAACTTTCCTTGTTAGAGATGCCTCTAATAAAGGGTCAGGAGAATATACTCTCACTCTAAGGTATGTACCTTTTGAAACAAATACAAAAATTATTTAAAAAATGAAATTTATTTTTACTTTTTTTTTTTTTTTTTTTTTTTTTTTTTGTATTTAATATTAAAACTTATTTGTAACATAAAATCCTTAATTGTTTCCATCTTTTTTGTAGGAAAGGCGGTAGCAACAAATTGATAAAAATCTGTCAGCGTAATGGCAAGTATGGTTTCACAGAGCCTCTCATGTTCAATTCTGTTGTGGAATTGATCACTTATTACCACAATGTATCACTTGCTCAGTACAATCGCACACTAGATGTCAAACTACTTCATCCAGTATCTAGATTTCATCCGGTAAGCTGTCATTCATATTTTTTTAATATATTAAACTTTTATCTCAATTCTCTGTTTTTCAAATATATTTGTAAAAAAATTTAATGATTTATATCTTAAAAATATTGCACAAGTATTTAGCAAGCAAAATGTTTTAAATAACCTGTTGAATTATGGATTTTTGAGTTATTTATAGAAGAGAAATTTTTTTTCCTACTTATCATAACAGCCATGGAAATGTAATAATCCACAGTACTTTAAAGAAAATTTTGTTTCAAAAAGCTGGTTTACTTGACTTTTTATTTAAAAAATTAATATATTCAACATTAAACTCGGATTTCCTTTACCTGTTTTCATGTATCTGAATTAATGAGTATTTTAATCTGTTTTTAGACTGGAATTGATGAAGATGAATCAATTGATGTAGAAAAAGTAGGAGAAAAGCTCATGAAAATCAATCAGGAATATTTACAGAAAACTAAGCTGTATGATCAGTTTTATGAAGATTACAGTAAAACCTTCCAAGATGTCCAGCTGAAGAAGCAAGCACAGGATGCCTTTATAGCCACATTAGCAGTTTTTGAAGAACAAATTCATTTGTTAGAAGACAATCTTAAAGGTGCAGCTCCATGTGAAATTCAACCGTAAGTGTGAATATTTATTTTCTTCTAGTGCTTCTTAATAATATTTTACAATTACACTTAATCAATTATTTGGTAAATGAAAAAACTGCAACATCAAAAAATTCCTACCAGTACTAGTTTTTAAATCTTTTTAGAGAATTTGATGTTTTATGTGTGAATATATAGAATCCCTCTTTTAATGAATTTGATGGTTTACCAAAATATTTCATGCAAAATGTGTTATATGTGACATGTATACATTTATCTGTAACCCCTTAATTGCTGCCGGTGTACACGTACGCCTTACTCAGTCTGTAAATTAATGATTCAAATCTTTCCAAAATACAATCCTTTTCTTTTAACTGTTATGAGCTTTGGAATGCCATAAAATGATCTTGACAGTGTGTGGGAAGCATTTATTTAATTCAGAGGAAGATCTACTTATATACACTGGTGTGTAAAAATTAAGAATGCCATAAAATGATCTTGACAGTGTGTGGGAAGCATTTATTTATTTCAGAGGAAGATCTGCTTATATACACTGGTGTGCAAAAATTAAGGACGAAACGGTTTTTTCAATATAACTTTGTACAAAAGCTTTCCAAATCAACACATTTAATACCGAAAGATCCCCAATACGTAAGGACATGTGTAATGTAAGCAACACTTACTAAAAGAGAAATCAGAGGGATAAAAGAGGCTTGATTGAAAAAGTAGCATGGAGCGCAATGCGACTGAAGGCCGAAACATCCCTGTGATGGGTGTCCAGCAAGAAACATACGGTCTTTAGTAGGGGATATGATCTCCCCCTGACTGCTAGGCAGGTTTCACAGCGTCTGCCCATGCTGAGAATGAGGGTGTCAATGAGTTGTTGAGGCATTGCTGCCCATTCATCTTGCAGCGCCAATCGAAGCTCCCGAATCGTTACTGGTGGTAAGGTACGAGCTGCCAAGCATCTGCCTAGAAAATCCCATACATGCTCGATGGGATTGAGATCCGGAGATCGTGCCGGCCAATCCATACGTTCAATATCCTCACTCTCTAAGAGCTGTTCGGCGGCTACTGTGCGATGACATGGTGCATTGTCGTCCATGGAAAGGAACTGCAGACCCATAGCGCCTCTAAAAAGACGCACATATGGAAGAAGAATCTCGTTACAATAACGGGTCCCGTTGACTGAACCTGCGTCAAAGATGTGAAGGTCTGTACGACTACCAAGCATGATGCCTCCCCAAACGAGAACACTGCGACCTCCGTACCTGTCCCTTTCAATGATGTTCGAGGGATGATTGCGGCTTCCCCTCTCTCCAGATGAGTATGCGATGAGAATCGCTACTCAAACTGAATCTGCTCTCATCTGTAAAGAGTACTCGTCCCCATTCATTGTCTCTCCAATTCCGGTGTTCCCGGCACCACAGAGAACGCCTTCTCCGATGGGCAGGCGTTGAAGGTACACACCGTACAGGGTGTCGTGCAAACAGACCACCACCGTGCAGTCTTCTGGCCACGGTAAAACGCGCGATATCGGTCGTTCAGTCGCCTGTGTCGTGTGTCTAGTGATTTCTCCCACTGTCTGCCGCCTGTTTCTTCTGGCCTGTAAGACAATGTACCGGTCATCTGCGGGTGTGGTTCTTCGTGGACAACCAATACTGAACCCCCAGATAGCTGTTCCTGTAGTTTGAAATTGTCTCCAAAGTCGTGAAACGATGCTGTGAGCAATTCCGAACTCTGCAGCCACACTTGTCACACTGCGGCCTTCCTCCAACTTCCCAATGATTCGACCTCGGGTAAAAGCATCCAGATGTCGTCTAACAGATTGATTATTCGCTATTTCTCGCTGAGGCAGCAACTCGGTGTGATTTTAACTGCTATACGGCGTGCAATCTCTTTGCCAGAAATACTGATCTTACACCGACAACATGCTTTATACTACTCAGACACTCCCCCATTACATCTACCTGCATATCTGCGCATGTGCTACCGTACATCACCTTACTTAATCTCCTGATTGGTCTTTCTGTCCGCTCTGCCTCTTCGTTCAGCTGATATGCTAATTTTTCGACTTCGTCCTTACTTTTTGCACACTAGTGTAAACCTTTTCCTCCAAGACATTACATGCATGCACCTATGTGAAAAATGGTGGCACTAGGGAGCAAATTGTGTAACTTTTAATCCTCAGTGAAGAGGTTAAAAAGCACTTAACCTAATATAAGTTTGTAATTTTAAAAGAATTTGCATTGTGTGAGTATCAAATTAAAAAAAGGATTACTGTTGGTATGTCTGATTATGTTTATATACACACATACAAAATATTAATTTATTGAGTATTTATAGCTTGTATTAATTCTGTTGCATCATTATAACATTTTCATTTTTCACCAGACTTATGGAAAATTATGAGCTTCTGAAATCCCGCCTACAAGCCTTAGAGGAAAGCAAAAAACATCTGGACATGGAACTGAAACACCAAGCTGCATTCCATAGGTCTTTAGACAGGGAAATGAACACTCTAAAGCCTGAAATAATGAGGTTGTACAAACAGAGAGAAGATTTCCAAGCGTAAGTAGTAGTCATCTTGAATTACATTTAATTTTTGTAAAAAATTTCTCTTACTGCTTTATTCACCTTTAACTGAACCAGCTATCTAAGAAAGAAAAATTATTTTTTGCCATAAGCCCATTTCATTGTCATATGTTCATTCTCTAACCCCAGTTCATGTTAGGTAATTTTTATTGAGCTCAGAGCTGGGTCAGAATTAACTATGCTTGCACAGTAAGCAGTATTCTGTATGTTTACAAACAATTGTATGTTTGGATGTATTTCAGCTCTTATGATGCGTAAAGTTAATAAAATTTCGTCAATTATTCAATTAGATTATTTAGAAAAATTAGAATCCACGAGAGGGGTGGGGGAGATAAAAAGAAGACACAATATATTTGCAACAGTACACAGTTCAAAAAGTAAACAAACCAGTCCTGGTCATGTTTTGACCAATGAGAAAGCAAATTTGCAATTGAATCATTGGAATTTTAAAAAATAGTGCGAAATGAAGCTTTAAACTGGTAGTTTGCTTTTACTTAATTTTAGGTATCATATTCTGGTCCAGTTAACTGTGAATAGAGCTGCTAATCTCATAAAAAATTTCTCAAGTAATGAAAAACTCATACTTTGTCGAGAAAAGTATCTATTCCATGAATAATGTTTTTATGAAAAAATTCTTGTTTGATTTATCAGTACTTTAGGCTATTGATGTATTGTAATATTTTCAATTAATAATGTATTTGATTTCTTTTACAGAATGTTATATGCAAAAGGTGTCAAGAAAGATAGAGTATTTAAATTACTTCAAGATTCTTGCACAGAAGCAAGGGACATAATAAGGTAAACTTAATTTTTCATCTAATGGGCCAAATTCATGTGATTTCATAGTCACATTATGAATGCAGTCACGTGTTTCCAGCTGATCAATCATGCACGTTACTTTTGCTTTTTACTGAAACTTTCTTTTAAAATGTACATGTACAAAAAAGATTTTTTTTTAATTTTAAAATTTTGGAGATGAAATTTTTTTCCCCCATAATGCTTGAACATCTTTATCCCAGTTGTAAAATTTGAAATTTTATCTAATTTTTACTAATAGGACAATGAGTACAAATGAGTAATGTCAGTTTTGAATTCATTGGAGAACACGTGGTTGCCTTTTTCATGTAACTGTCATGAGTTTAGCCTTTTATGTGATTTTTGATTTATTACAATTACTTTTCCTCCTCCCTCTCTGTATTTTTATAAATCCTTACTTTTAAGTGATTTTTCCCATTTTTTTTTTTTTTTTGAAAATTAAATATTAAGATTTAAGGAATGAGAAATGTTAAAAGCTATTTCTATTCATCCTGATGCATTAATTTTTTCCCTCTTTTCTTTAGGGAGAGTGCATTCTTGCAAGATGATGAAACACTTCCACACCACAACGAATCTCTCTGGTTTCTACAGGACATTTCCAGGAATGAAGCCACTAGATTGTTGACAGGAAAGCCTGATGGTACTTTCTTGATAAGGAACAGCAGAACACAAGGACAGTACGCCCTTTCTATTGTGTAAGTTAAAACAATGAAATGATATTTTGCTTTTGTTGATATTATTTTATTTGAGTGAGGTATTTATTGTCTACAAGGCATTTTTGTTGATTGAATAATTAGTCTTTTTTTTAAAAAAAAGAAGCTGTAAAATGAAAAATTATTTTATTTAATATTACCACTTCTTTAAAAAAACATCCAACTGAAGAGTTACTTTTTTTACAAAAATTAATTTTAAATATTTGAAATAATCTAATATGCTGATATTATTTTGCTTATACTTAATATATTTTTTAAATTTTTGCTCGAATGGAATAAATATAATAGAATATTGAATGTGAGTCAGTGAATTTTTTATCTCTATAATTACACTTAAAAAATATTACTCAATCTGTTTAATAAATCAGATTAAAAGAAAAAAATTGTAAATGTTACACTTATGCAAGTGTTTCATTCCATTACTGAAAAATATGTTTAATAAACTAATTTACTTTTTAAAAGATATTACAGTATTTGCTTTCAAAAATGTTATGAACGCTGGAAAAATGTGTGGCTTTATTCATATGTAATAACTTTTCTTTTAATTTAATTATTTGTCTCATTTTTTTTGACAGGGCGGATGGGAAAGTTGGACATTGTCTTATCTACAAAACAGATAAAGGCTATGGCTTTGCAGAACCCTACAATGTTCATCCCAGCCTTAAAAGTCTAGTGTTGCACTATGCACAGACATCTTTAGAGGAGCATAATGATACTCTAAAGACAACCCTGGCTTATCCAGTATTCAGCCTCGACCACTATGTCACTCAAAGTACGAACTGTTAGTAGAAACTGTGGAAGCTTGAATTTATCACTTATGTATGATTGTCATGCCAACAGATTTATGCTTCAATTACGTGTGTGTTCGAGAAACAAAGAAAAAGGCTAAGAAAGGTTTTTTTCTTCATGCCTTCCATCATAATTTAATTCAATTTTTTTCAATTCACCGAGGTTTCAAAAAAGGAATCGTACAAATCGTAATTTTAATATAGATTAAAATATTTAAAGAATCATGAGTTTCGTCCACATAAAACTGTTTATTTTATTCTGGTTAGGAATTCCTTTGAAATTGTGTTTTAATTTTTTATTATTGAAAATAAGGAGATTTTTGTTGAGTGATTTATCATAAGCATGGCTTTTTTTTTCATATTGATTTAAGGTTTCTTGCATTGATATACAATTTCTTATGCATTTAATTTCTGAAAAAAATAAAACTTTTCCATAACCATCTCATCTGGAATACACCAATGC
The DNA here is from genome assembly GCA_019973935.1 of Trichonephila clavipes. NCBI lineage: Eukaryota > Metazoa > Arthropoda > Arachnida > Araneae > Nephilidae > Trichonephila > Trichonephila clavipes. Next base: position 466,819 of record BMAU01000459.1, on the reverse strand, counting down.
ACATGAAGGATAAACTGAAGCATGCAAAATACTTAGTAAATGTTCGTGTGATGTCCAGTGTCTTATTTTGTATTGCAAATGATGAATTCAGAGCAAAATTCTCATTTGAACTGTCAATCAATCCAGAAAAGATGTAATAAATGTTAGATTGTAGAGCTCGTTTACAAATCGTCTTCTGATTACTGCTTGTAAAAGAAGAGATTTAGAAATTCCATTCACAATTTTATGTATTTGAAAAACTTCTGCAAATTCCAGTGATGTTTTGAGTTTTCATATATGTTATATGTATTTGGATTATTATTATACTTGATTCATTGTAATGTGCAAAGTTTATATGTTTAAAAATTTAATCTACTTTTATGTTTGAAAAATTATTTTGTGATGGTTACAGTTAAATTAGATTGATTTTTACAGATATTTATATCTATGTGGTTAGTATCATTGTTGGTAATAATGAAAAGTTTTACGATTTTCTTTGATAAATGTTGCAATAATGCTAGTCAAAACTTTAATTATTACATTTTTCAAATCTATGTTATTTTATCATTTTTTTTTAAAAAAAAATCTTTGTAGCTCTTGAAATTGTGATTGTGAATTTGTAGTTTTTTTTATACATCTTTGTACAAAATGCTAGTAAATACTCATTTGCTACTTATAAAATTGTTCATATTCTCAATTTGATGTAGTGCAAAAATCACGAGAGAAGTGCTTTAAGAACGAGCTCTACATGAGAATATTTGACAATGATGCAATAGTTTATTTCATCATGTCATGTGATAAACTTTCTGTGATGTATTGTACATTTTCGTCTTAAGCGAAGTTTCGTAAATATGACAAGAAAAAATCAATGTTATTTTATCAATGTAGACTAGTGTTCCGTTAAGTAAATGTTAATTAATTGTCAATTTTTTCACGAAGTTATGTACATATTTTGAATTATTGGATGTGCTAGTAAAAAATTAATCATTAAAAAAACCAAGTTGTTTTTATTTTGACTCTTTTTAATATTCGTAATTATTTCAGTAAATTTTCCATGTTCAAATTTTTAACATTAAACCAGATGTTCCCTAACATTTTCCAACACACTGACCCTTTTCAAGAGAATATTTTTTTTATTAAATCCCCTTATGTATGCATTTTTCTTTATAATATATAGCATATAACATAATCATGATTCTAATTATTGCAAAAAACTTTGATAATAATTTAATTAAGAATATGACCAGAAAATTGGAAGCAAAAAATGTTTCCTTGAATTTATTTTTTTTTATATTATGAGATTCAGCTTTAAATACATGGATCCCAAATCACTTTGCAAATATATATGTCAACACAAATAAAACTAATATTAGTAAATATTTATAATCATTAAAAAAATTTTGAAACAATAATTTGTTATAGATATTTGAAATACTATGAACCCTTTTTAAATTTTCATAGCCCACATTAGAAATTCGTAATCTAACCATATTTTTATGTGATGTATTCTTAAAAATAGTAGAATTAGTGTAAAAATAATGGATAATCCATAGAAAATATGAAGATAGTTTCTAAATTTGAATGTAAGTAAATTATGGGAAATATTACATAAAAAAATTTTTAAATATTATTTCAATGATCTTATTTGTGACATATATACAATGATTTCAAATATAGAAATTAACTTGAGTTGATTGCCAAAAATTCTATTGAAAAAAAGGCATATTAGCTATAGTTTTCTGGTGGCAAAAATGAAGACTCATTTTTATTAAATAATTTAAGGCATTGAGAAATTTATTGGAACTGATTTAGTTATGGCTGTTTTCGGCTTATGTTAAAGTATAGGACTCGAATTCAGAATATTTTTTCAGATATAAAAGTACTCAGACATTAATATTATATTCTGGCTTCACTATCCTGTAGAGAATCACTTATTTTATCTTAGTTGATGCATTTTTTATATTATAAAATGTGTTTCGCATTTTTTCTCCTATACTGTAATGCTAAATGAGCTATCCCTTTACATGTTAAAAGGAAAAACTAATTATTTATGAAATATTTTGAAATTTTAAAAACACTATATTATAAACAAATGCATGAGTTACAATGTCACAAATTTTTATAAAAATTGTAGTATTTTTTCTGTTTGAAAATGTGCTCCACATTTAAGTTCACCCTCTTGCGTATACAGCGAAAACATCCTTAAGTAAAAATATGTGTTAGTCAAATTTTAATTGGTATTTATCAGTTATAGGGACATTGTATGTGTGGGAAACCAAACACTCCTAATTCTGTTCCATCGTGTTTAGGGTGAATGTATCTTATCCAATAATATTACTGATGTTTGTGTTGGTAACGTTTTGAAAAAACAGTGGCCGACCAATGATCCCTATAACTGATATATAAGTACCTTTCATTATATTTTTAAAGTATACTTTTTAATTCGAAAGGATTAAATTTTTTTAAAAAAAGAAAATTAAAATGATGAATTACAATTAAAAAATAAGGTTGCCTATCTTTAATAATAAATTAGTTATACATTGAGAAATATTAACTTAGTGTGAATAGAGACTTCATTCAAGAGAGACGTTTAGAAACACAACATTTAATCACAGGAAACAAAACGAGAATAATTGTACAAGTACATTGCATAAAACAGTTTAACAATCTTTATACAGTGCCATCTGTTGGCATTCACACTATCTAAGACAATATCAAATTACACAATATTTAACAATAGGGTAATAATTGTGAATTGATCAAATACACAGAACTAATGATAGCACGTAGAAACATTTAAAGAAAATGGAATTAGTGATATTTTAATAAATGTTTGAAAATTTTTTTAATGGATTTGAGTGAGAGACAGTTCTATTCAAATCACAAAAAAAACTCAAAATAGTGGCATATGTCCTTCATTAATAAATTAAGGGTTTTCAAACTTCTTATCTTAATTTATGTTATGTGTAGCTTTCTTACCTTATGTGTATTTTTTTAAAGTGCACTGGATTTCATACGTCATTGTTTTATGCTTTTCCGGAAGAATTCATTGTATCAGACTTGTCTATCCCAATAGTTACAAGTAGTTAAAATAGCTGTGCAAATGCATTATGATACAAAAATCGATGATATATTAATTTTATGAGATTGCAACTAAACAAGCCATTAATGGCCTAAATACAATTTGGAAATGTTTATCAATTAATTCATTTGAGATTCTTAATATGTGCTGTGGCAAAGAAATAGCTTAAAAATTATTCTTAAATTTATTTTATTTCCCTATGTGTACAATGGACATGCTAATTTGTATTTATTTAAATTTTTCACTCATGCAGATAACGCTTGACAACGTATTAAATGTCCTAATGCTTTTGCTTCCCTCTTTTACCATGCAATATTTATCTAGTGCAGGGATGGTGAACCAGTGGCACACGACACAATATTTTGGGCATGCCACAGATCACAAATGTTTTCATTTTAATTTAAAATAACAAAGTTCAATATGAAGAAGTTCGAACAAACGCGAGTGATCGGTCGCAGTTTTCAGCAAGATTTTGTTAGTTCAAAGAATTATTGGGAAAGCTCAAGTTTTTTATGTACTGTGATGTGACTTCCTTTAATAAACTGAATCTATCCCAATTTGATTAGTTGTAAATTGAAAAATTTGAAATGCGACTGATTGATTTCCAGCCTAGTTCGATGGGGATTAAAAAAATACATAAAAAAGCATATAGAACTGTTTTGACATGTGAGAAAGAAGCTAAATTCAAGATGGTCAACTAAATCCACTATTTATTCCAAAACAACTTGCTTGGGATATCCACGAGTGAATGAACAAGTACGTTTACATTTTCTTGGGTATCATAAACATTGCCCATAGGGTTAAGAATAAAGATGGAATTTAGAAAGGAGTTTTAATTTTTGGAGGAAGGATTTGATAGACCTCCAGTTCTTTTTTTGTAGAGATCTTTTTTATTTGACTTAGCGTATTTAATTCAATTTTTTTTTGTTTGATAGGTATGTAATAAATTTCTTTCTGCTCATATCTTAGATACAAATTGTATTTGAAATTGCTGTGTAAGAATACTCATCAGGGAAATAACGATTTTCACCTTTCATTAATCACCTAATAATCATTAACCACCTTTTTACAATTGAAAGCCGTTCAACCACAAAACGATACACGAATTCATAGATTCTTTCCCTTCATTTTTTCCCAAAATGTTAAGGAGAGTTTCTAAATTAAATTGTCACTTCTCTCTCTCTCTCCATACGATTGAAGTCAGGTCAGTTTTATCTACGTTAATTTTGTAGAAGATGTTAAAAAGGAAAAGTTACTTTAAAAATTAACTCTGATTTAATCGCATCTTGACGGAAAGTCGCCAATTTTAAAAACTATAGATATAAGAAATGTAAATTATTTACAATGTAGCTATTATATTGTACATAATTTACACTACCGTAATTTCGCACGTATAGTCCGCACCATCGTGTAGTCCGCAGACACGATTTTATATTAAAAAATTTGAAAAATCGTCAGATAGTCCGCACCACCGGATAGTCCGCGGACTATACGTCCGAAATTACGTTATTTTAATACGGCAAAATTAATGTATTTTAGAAACAAAGAACTATGTATAAATAGAAAAAAAGTACTTCCTTACTAATATACCTTCAGAAATAAAACGCTAAATACAAATAAAAACAGAGCTTATTAATTAATCACACATTCTACTACATTAACGAAAACCTTCAAAGTCCGATTCATCGCGGTATCAAAATTAAACAGTTCTAATATATTTTCGGGAAGAGTGTCCGAAAGTTCATTTTCAGCATCACTATCTTCACTGTCAGTGATTTTCCTACTCCAGGAACTTGCTACTACGGCTCCTAAAAATCGAGCTGACGCATCAACTACTTTCCCCCCTCCCGGCAGTTGCGCTTTAATCGTGAACAACCAGCGTATTATCCGCACTGGTGGATAGTCCGCAGCTTCAAAAATTCGCATTTTAAACACAGATAGTCCGCGGACTGTACGCGCGAAATTACGGTACGTCCAACTTTTTTTTTGTGGTTGGCAACCCTTTACAGTCCCTGGCCAAATTATTAGACGCACTATAAGATTTTATGAAAAATATTAATTATCAGGTGATATTATACAGGTTTTTTGTATTTATCAGATACAGTGTATGTTTTTTTGTTTGTCCATTTAATAATCTATTATCAAAAATAAAACATCATTAAAGAAAAAAATATGTATTTATTGACTCTTGAAAGAAAACAGGAACAAATGTAATTAAATTTTAATATTTTGTTGAGCCACCTTTAGCCGCTATGAGAGCTTCAATTCTGCGCGGCATGCTATCTTCAAGACTGTACTGTCTCCTGCATTTGAGGATGAGGATTCCACACGTGAATTATTCTAAGACCAGCGTTTAATTCGTAATCACATCTTTAGCCACTTCTCTTTCCATTAACTCCCAAACGTTTTCGATTGGGTTCATATCAGGGCTATTACCCGGCCAATCCAACATAGGGATACTTTGTTCTGCCAAAAAAAGCTTTGATAGACCGAGCTGTATGGCAGGGAGCATGTATGCATACCGAGCTGTATGCATAAAAATGTATGGTTCTCCTTTTGAAAACCATTCTTCCAGCTGCGGAATCAAGTGATTTTGCAAGACATCTTTGTACTGGTCTTGCCGCATCATACCTTTAACCACGTACAGACGTCCAGGAACCCTTGCCGCTGATGACTGATCAAATCATTATTTTTGTAGGGTGCTTCACAGTCTGAACAACACAGTCAGAATGAAACTTTTCTCCACGACGACGATGGGCAAGCTGAGCTTCGTTCTGCAAAATTTCAAATGAGCTTTTATCACTGAAGCAGACTTGTCAAATATAAAAAAAAATAATAAGTAAACATCTTTGCTGTTCTTTCTGTAATCATAGAAAATGGTTAAACACTTTGTTAGTGAATAAATTGTAACAACATACCGATCTCCAGAAGTCCACGTCTTTATCACGCCACTGTTTGGCCCAATTCCGACGATTTGCTTTCATTGCAGGGGTTAACTTGGACTTCCTGGCGGGGCGGCAGGTCTTAAAATTTAAATCTTTTAATTTTCTTCGAACAGTGCGTCCAGATGCATTCACATTAATATCTTGGAATTGCGATTTTATCATTTTTGTGGTAGCAAATCTGTTTTCAAGGCAGATTTTCTTTAAAGATCTTTCTGACCTTGAGGTGAAAATAGGCTTTCTGCGGCATATTTTCTTTCTTTTTGAGCTCAATTCTTCCCCTGACTCAATTTTCTTCTAGATGCGTCGTACACTAGCTTCAGAAACTTTCAATCTTCGTGATATTTCGTAGTTTGAAAACAATTTTTTATTCATAAGGGCCTTTATTTCTGCTTTTCTTACATGGTGAAAGATCACCTTTTTTACCCATGCTGAAAGTGTACAAACTGATTATTTAAATGCAGCACACGAAATAAACAAACTGCGTAATATAAAACTGCTAAATTAACAAACAAAGCACATTAACCCACAGAAACACGTACGCAACTGAGACATGCGCGAACGTGACTCGAGCAGTTTTAGACTTGTTTACGTTTGTGTGTGTGTGAGAATTTATTAACTTTGTGTTGCCATGTGTGAAAAATAAATACAAATACAAAATATATAATAAATTTTCTCATTAAAAATCCATTGGATCTATGTTTAAATATGTGAAAGTTTCGCATATAAACTTATATAAAACAATTAATTATTGAAAAACAGGAGTGCGTCTATTAATTTGGCCAGGGACTGTATGACTTTTAACTTAACTTTTCTTGAGTGCCATTAAAAATTATTATCCTATTTTCAAAATAATAATATAAAGTAGTTATGTAAAGAGAAAAGGAATTACTGGAGAAAAATATTTTCTTTGTCATATAATTGTATATTTTTAACTAAAATATTGTGTTCTTACCCATTTGATCATGTCCAATCTTTTTTATACAAGAGAAGAAATGATTGCTTATACATATTAAAAAAATAATAAAAATAAGGTGATATATTTTATTGTTTACACATTCGAAAAATCATGAAAAAATAATCGATTTCATTATTCAAATCTAAACTATTACTTTTTTTTTTGCACAATTATTTGTATGATATTACATTTTTAAGAATATTTTATAATCTAATTTTACTATCCATTTTATTTTTGCAAGAATAATTTTTACAGTCAAACAACATCAGTTGTTTTAAAATATCTTTCATTTCAAGTTTCAAAACATGAAACTTGGAACTTAATTTATAAAATTATTGCTGAAAAAAAATCAATATTGTGTGTTAATGCTCTTTACTTTATTATTACTATTATTATTATTGATTTTCTTTTTGAAAACATTTACTTCAATTCAATCGAACTACATGTGAAAGTCATTATAAAGTTCGTCTTGAAAACTACCTTTTTTATTTAATAACAGTAATAATTAAATAATATTTTCTTATAAAAATATATATTTTTAAAAAAATAAAGTATTATTTTTATAAAAATATTAGTATATAAATTCAAAAAATTTGAAAAAGTCTTCATTAAATTTTGATGGCTCATAAATTAACATAGATTGCAATGAATATGAATAAGATACGTTAAAGAAATTAAAATTCCATTTTTAAATAAATTCTTCAGACTTGAATTTAATCATTAGTCAAACACCACAGTAACATGCGATATATCTCATGTCTCGCAAATGTTAATACAATAATAATAATGTTAATATTGCGATAAATATTTTTTACCGAAAAGAAATACTAAATAAGAACTTTTCAAGACCTTAATTTATATTTATTAGAAAAAGGGCATTTATTAAAATTTTGAAAATAGAAACATTATGTTCCAAAATTTCTTTAAAAAATAATTATTAATCAACAGCAAAGAAAAACAATGTAAAACTCACCATACATGTTCAAAATTCACCATAATAGTAATAGTAATAAGTTTCAAATTATAAAAACAGAATAAAAAAACTTGTTGAATAGGATCAAATTTTTATTAATTAAAAAAAATATTTAAAAGTATTGTTACCAGAAAAAGTTTAATAATTCGCGTGTTTTAAAATAGAGAAATCAATGGAACAAAGTGCATATAGCTTCAGTTATGGTTTTAAAAAACAATATCTATCGCTATGGTTATAATAAAAAAGAGAGAACGTGTTCTGGTATTCAATGACACTATTTCAAAGGAATGGATTGCATCCAGTAATTAAAAATTTAGTTTTATCTAATGTGTTAATTTTTCAAATCTTTCAAAGACGAAATATTATAAAAAATATTTTTAATTTTTCACAAATTTTATATAACAAAAATTCAGAAAAACTCATTATAAGCAAACGTAAAATAGATAAGGAAAAAAAGAGACAGATTTTTTTTTTTTTTTTTTATGTAATAATATAATTACGAAAAGAAATATTTAAGCATTGTTAATTTTCATTTATTTCTATATTTTACCAATAGATGTCACTATGTGCAAGTAATTCCGCGAATTAGACATTATTCATCTAATATTGTTATTAAAGTTCATTAGAGATTGTTGCTTTAGAATTCTTAATTAATTTTAAACGTAATAATTCTCATGTTGAATGACAGAATTTCTGACTGAAAAATAAATCAGGTCAAATAAATATATAACAAAAATTATGGTTTCTCTATAATGAAAAGTATTTTTAATTTGATTCAAAATCTTGGAAGCAGAAATTTCTTTTAAAAATCACAACAGGAACAATTGAAACGAAATATATCAATTTTATCTTTTACTAAAGTTTTTGCGTTCATGCCATTATCTATATTTATCAATAATAAGAAACCATTCCCTAACGTAGGGGGCGTAGCTCAGATGGTAGAGCGCTCGCTTAGCATGCGAGAGGTACCGGGATCGATACCCGGCGCCTCCACTTTTAGTTCTCAACTCTGTGTGTTCTATTTTACTTCTTATGAAATAAAATAAATTATTGCATTAAATCTCTTAATTTAAAAATAAAGCTATCGGGAAAAAGTTTATGGTTTGAAATTTTATCCCATTTCTTCGAAAAGAAAAAGCTTCGCTTTTGATTCATATTTTACCAGCCTTTTGAAAATAAAGCAGCAGAATATATTTTTACATGGTACATTTTTTCTTCTAAAAGTAAGGAGAAGAATGTTCCTTAAAAGTTATTATTTTCTATCAGTACTTGGAAAGCATTCTACTGCAATTCGCGACACAGTAATATGCGTGAATTGTTAAAAAAGTACAAAAATGAGGATTGGGTTTTATTTAAAAGAAATATCTTTTAGTCTGCCAATTTGTTTTTGTATTTACTTTTTCTGATCCGCAGATACACGGGAATTGTTTTTTTATTAAATCCTTTTTTTTTAAGAAATTTTATGGGAAGCACGAAAAGATATACTTCGATATTTTAATTCCAACGAAAACATTCTTAAAAGGAAGTAAGAAAAAAAAAGACACAGACTTTAAAAAATTAATGGCATAAAAGTTCTAATTGCATCATTAATTTTTTTTATTTAAGATATGGCATTTTTCTAACGATTTGTATCTTCTAAAACTATTTTTGTTCCAAAATTATTCTTTTTTTCCCAAAGGAATTCGGCATCATATTTAACTAAAAATAAAACAGCATCGTACTTATAAAAAAGAAATGCATTCTTCATAAAAACCAGTCGAAATCAAATACGTGGTATCTAAGAACAATTTTTTTCCCCTTTAATGCCGATAAAAAAGATTTTTCTGGTGTTTTTTTCCATTTCTAGAAACAGAGTTACAATTCATTTATTTTAACTGAAAAATCAAGTTTTGAGTTTTTTTTTTTTTCGAAAAAAAAGGATAACGATAAATTTATAAGAAATAGATCCGCAAATAATGGTAAAATATCTGATTAGATAATGTACAAATCTAACTTGAAAACCTTTTTGAAGTTGTTACTATCGTAGAAGGAAGGTATTCCTTGGTCGTTTTATAGAAATGAACTATTCATAAAATTGTCATTGATCATTTGACTACATTAGCGGAGAGTATTATTCATTATTTCTCAAACTTAGATGTAAAAAATTTTTTATTGGATCTGTAATCCATTTAGGATAATGGATACATTTGTATATGAATTAACTTTGAATGAAAAGTAAAAGAACTAATTTCGCTCTATAATAATCGAGATTTGATTTCAAAACATTTGGAAGGGTCGATTATCCCATTATAGCCAAAATAAGCTTTAAAAATATTGGTTACAATTTTCTACATCTCGTTTGTGTGAATTTGGATTTTCTGCCTTAACAAAATATAAAAATGAAAACAAAATTGAGACTTTTAATTGTAGATGACGAAATGAGAGAGTGGCTTTATTTATATATCATTTTTACGACCAAATATAAAAGAAATTATTAAAATTCATCAAGCTCAAATTTCGTATTAAATGTGTCCTTATAATTAATTACTCAATAAAAATGTTGTTTTGGTCGTACATATTATTTTATTTAACATTGAAAATTATGATCATAAACTATTTTATACAGTGTATTTTTTATAGATAAGTAAAATTCTTTGAAGGCTTATTTTATTGTTAGTATGCCGTCAAATTTTGAAATTGAATTTTTGACTGTATCGCAACAAAAATAAAAAAAGCTCGAGAACCACTGGATTAAATGCTTCTATGGCAAGATTTACATTTTCAAAAACACGAAGGCATAATATTTATGCTAAAAATTAAAGATATCTTGGAATGTGTGGGAGGGGTTTTAACCTCCAAAACCCCAACTTTGTGTACTTCGCTACTAATAACCTTAGGGGAAAAACCTTCCTTGCATATGCCTACAGAAGAAAATGCTTTCATTGTTCTAACAATATCACCACATGCAATAAAAATAGAGGCGTGAAGTACACCCCCGCATTGCAGAGGACAGGGACTCTAGGGGGACCAAAGCTTGACTGACACTTAAGTACGTATTTGGGCTTGGGGCTGAAAACTTAAGTTTGCAGGGGAGGGGCTAATATTCTCCGTTACGCCACTGAATAAAAATATTGTTTTTATTATGAAAGTAACCTTCTATGATCTATCTGTATATCATAACTTAAGAGGCGTGTTTGTGGCTGATAGTGATTAATTAAGAATGTAGTCGTTCACTGTATTTTAGTTCATTACAATCACACAGCTAATCGATCTGTACTCCAAGCTATGATTTGAGCGCGCGTATTGTATGCAACAAGCATCGACCTAACGAGAAAGTTAAGTCCATGCACGTGGTTAGAGGAAGGGACAGAGTTAAATTCGTAGTAGTTATGCGGGGGTAGGTTGAGGCAGTGGCGTATCGCACACCCCGCGCAACCCTCCTTCGCAGAGAGGATGAGTTAGGATTCTAGGGGACCCACAGCCTGATTGAGACCAAGTACGTACCTGTATCCTTCGTAAGGTCCGGCTTGGGGCCTAAAATCTGATTTGCAGGGGGGCTAATATTCTCCGTTAACGCCACTGGGTTGATGGGTACTGAGCTGACAAGTACTCACGTTGAGCGACACACGTGCTTGGTATGTCATTCCAGAAGGCAATTTTAATGCTCAAAAATATCACACACGTGATAATTTAATTAACGTAAAGTCCGGAGTACAAATCCCGTCTATACTTTCAAGCTGCATTTTTTAAGTCTTCGATATATTTGTCGTATAAAGTGCACACACCCTTTTTTTTTACGAAGAAACCAGAAATATACGTGTGCAATGCTCCATGTTTTGAAGTCAGTTATTCAAGGTATTATCCCAGGCTTTTTGAAAAATAGTATAGTTCTAAAACTACAACCCATCAAGTTCACTAGACATGTCATTTCTATTAAATAAATAGTATTCCGATTTATGCAGAAGTCTAAATTTTTTTATGCCCAACGCGATTTTTATTTTTTTATTTTTAATTTATATATATATATATATATATATATATATATATATATATATATATATATATATATATATATATATATATACATACTCGGCGTATAACGCGCACTCGTATATTTGACCAATTCTTTTTATGTTAAAAGTGCACGTTATATATATATATATATACCTCGGATTATATAGTTAATATTATTTAAAAACAAAATATACTCAAAATTACAGTTTAAGAAAAAATTATATCTATAACTTAAGAATAACTAACCTTTTGTGCTTATACGTTTTTTTTTTTTTCATGTAGTGTCGATGACATGAGCTTGTACGTTCCAGACAAAAAATTTTATTACATATTTTTAGCATTAAAACCCGACTTTCCGTCTTTGTGTAACCAATTTCTAGATATTTCTTAACTCTTAGTTTCGTAAGTGTTCCTGATTGTACCAAAAGAATAGCGCGGCAGTAATAAAAAGTCCATGGATTACTAATCCTCCTAATTTAAAGAAACCAAAGCAGCAAAGAAGAAAAGGCGGATCATTATCGACATTATTAAAAGGCGGTTTCTTAAAAATTATTTTTGTGGCAAAAAAAAAAACGTTTATAAGATTCGGAAGAGTTTTGGGGGGTTAAAAAAAATTCTTAAAAGAGGTATAGAGGATCAAATTATTTACCCTTAAAAGGAAAACGTACGCTCTACACACGTGGAGAAAAAGGCTGCGTCTGAACAAAAAAAGTATAGCAAATGAATAATAAATGCAATTTGTGCTACTAAAATCTCGTGCTGATAATTTTTTCTAAATCATAATTTGAAACATTTCACGTTCAACCAACGTCAGATGATAAAACAAACAATTTTTTGAAAGATAAAACAAAAAAAAAATCAGCAGTTGTATCTCTAGTTCACGACATAAATTCAACGCGTTCCATCTGTTTTTAATATCTTCTTTCAATTTTGTGCCTTGTGTATGGAAAAATCCTTATACAGTAAAACACGTTTATCGCGAAAACGCTTAAGACGAAATATCGGTCAACACGATGTAATTAATACAGTGGTCAGGACAAACTTCATGTATTTTCATTTATGATTTTCCTATTAATATGAAATAAAAATTGCTTATCACGAACTGATTTCTCTTCTGAGAACGAACAAAATAAGGAAAACACCAGCCGGATTGGACAGTCCTACTGTATCATCGGTAGAATTCTTTGCAGAAGAAAATGACAATGTGTGAACAGACCCAATTATGGCAGACTAAGACATATTGGAATTGGTTCAGAGCTCAAAAAATATCATTGATGCAGATTCCGACAACGAAAATGAAATGAATAATGCAGCTCTTGTTCCCGAAATGAGGAACATTCTGAAAAGTGTGTGTGTGTAGTTATTTATACACGTATTCCATTGGTGAAATGAATAGCAAAATGGACGATATCGAAAAATTTGTTGACAATTTCATGCTAAAAAGACAATGCAAAGAAAAATATCAGATTATTTTCCAAAAACTCAATAAATGTTTTTTTTAAATAATTTTAAAATTTTGTTTTAAGTTTCTTTAATATAATATAATAAAATTAGATACCAAATGAATAAGTTGTATAACCTACAATGCCAAAGAAGAAAAAAATTGGAGTTCAAGAGACATAACACAAATGAAGATACAAAAATAGTCTTTAGACAATATATATATATATATATATATATATATATATATATATATATATATATATATATATACAAATATATAAACGAAAATATAAAAATAAACAGTTAGTTATAACCTAAGATAACTATTAATAGGTAGAAGGCACAGTAGTATAATGACAAGCTCCTGGTCTTAGGAACCAGGATTGCAGGTTTACATGTTTTGGGGTCGACCAACCTTCACCTGAAATTTGTCATACTATGTACCAAGAGGAAAGGAAAGAATTATATAAGAGGAATTTAAATATTAAAAAATCATTAAACTAAATAACATATGAACAAAAACATATATATAACCTACTTTTATTCGCAGTGTAGACGTAGGTCGGGAGTGCATCAACTATATATATATACTAGCTGGTATGCCCGTTCTTCGAACGGGTGAAATGAAAAATTAAACAACTCAAACAAATTTTTAAAACATTTAAATTTCTAAAACGAATTAATTATTCAAGTTATTTATCATTAAAAATTTCGTTGCATTAACGCTAAGTAAAAAAGTTAAAAAAGAGGAGAAACAAAAACTTCGAATTGAAGTGTGCTTAAATTCACTGTTATTGTATTTTAACAGAAACATTATCCTCTTTTCACACGATAGACACGCGTATAAATTCGAAGAAAAATATTTTTGGCTATTTATTTAGAAAGCATAACAAGCGTGGACAGTTTTTCAATTACAGCAATATATCTAACTAGCTGCATGGCCCGGCGTTGCTCGGGCTTTCTCTACTTTTATAAAAAATTTCCCTTTCCTTCATAAAATCAACACTGCTAATACTCCTTTTCAAAATGACTTTCAACCCACACTTCCTCCGCTTAGCGCAGCGTTGCTCGGCCTTTTTCCGAATGTATAACTCAAAATTCGCTGTTTCGAAATTATTTTGCTTCTTTTCTGTCAGACAGGTTTATTTCCTCCCGGTATTGCTTGAACATTTTTAAATGCATAACACATTGTCATGGAAATTTTCCTTCCCCTCTCGCTATGATATATCTCTTGAGTAAGTGAACAGTGGGACCTTAATATTCACTCACTCACTTTGCAACTTTTTAGGACCCGAAAACGAAAATGTACCCTTTTGAAAAAAAGTTGTATTTTCAGAAAAGTAGAAATTTTTATAATTACAAAATTTCCCAACTGTATTAAATAATGAATTAAAATTTTGAGCATTTTTTGAAATGTTTGATAAACGGAAAAAAGTTTCATGTAATTATTTTTATAAATGAAGAAGTTATAAAAACTTTGAATTTGATAAGTAGTTATTAAATATTTAAAATTGGAGTATATTTTAACTGATGCAACATATTTAAAAAATAAAATACTATAAAGAATTAAGTAATTCTCAGTTGAATAAAAATGTTACTCTGTCTTCTATTTTTTTAAATATTAAAACTACCTTTTTACTAATTATTATAATACTTATTATTACACTTTCTTGAAAGGTTTAGAATTATGCATTGACAGACTTGTAAAACCTTCGATATACATCCAGTATCAATTTTACTGTAGTTTTGTTTATAGGTTTATAACATTCCCCCGTATCTATCCACTGTTCTTCAAGTTTAGTGAAATGGGTGTCCTACACTCTTGGCCTTTTTCAACTAAGTTTGTTGTGTTTCGATGTTATCTTTTGAACTGTAAATTTGTTTTAATATTTTTTATCCACTATGAATAGAATTTAAATTTTAAATTATTGCCTTGCTTAATGGAAACTATTATTACAACTTTGCATTCAAATGGGAGAATCGATCTTACGTTGAATTTAAAAGACATTTATTGAGTGTGAGGACCTCTTTCTTTCTGTTAATATTTAACTTACAAAATAATTTCCACTAACGTCATTCAAACTATCAAATATCGTTTTTCTCACGTTGTGTAAATTGAAAAGTACACCGAATCTTCAAATTCTGTGTAAGCGACCTTAAATTACCATAACTGAAAACTATATAGCACGATTTAAAAAACAGTGAAAAGCTTTTTCTGAAAAACGGCGTAAATCAATCTTGGTTCAAAATGCATTCTTTTTCAGGTTGACTGATTCGAGATGTATTCGTTTTTGCAAGGATTTTTATAGAATAATTGTCTGTGTTTTGTCTTTAGAATTTCAGCGAATTTTTACTTTAATTAATATTGCGCAGTACGTAAATATTAAGATTTAAAAATTAGCAAACGTAACATACTCGAACTTTTCTAAAATCATAAGCAAATACACAATGTTATTTTTTCGATTAAAATAGTATAATTTATATCTGGAAATGTAATACGTTAATATTACTTTTGGCTGTATTTTTTTAGGTTCGCAGTTCCTGGCGCCTGGCGTAGACAAAACAAAATGCAAAGGTTAGCTTCACACATTAAAGATAGATATTTGCTGTCACGGGCTTTTTTTTGCAGATGGCAGAATTTTTTCCTACTTACTTGACAATTATTGTAATATTTTGGACACTTCACACAATATCTATAAATTATAGCCTATGTGCTATTCTGATGTATAAGCTATACTATTGTAAAGTTTCATTAAAACCCATTCAGTTGTTTATGCATGAAAGACTCCCAAACATCCACAAAAGATTTCACGTTTATAATATATATTAAGATATTTCAATACAACAATACATCTAAAATTTTTTAAAAATGTAAAAGGATACAAAAATTTTCAGTTTTTTCAAGGTATATTCAATAAACGTTTATGTATTGATTATGATTGATCAATAAATACTAAGCAAATGATTAAAATATCGTCGATTGGTATGGTATAGCGTAAAGTAGCAATCTATATAAAAATGGTTTACGACAACTTGAGTGAGGATGATATGTGATTCAAACTACAATATTTTTAATAATTAACACAACAATTACTGAGATTTTTTACATATTTCATCTGTATTTAAGTCAAAATTCAGTTACTATGTATAAAAATTTCCATATTTGGAATTTTTTCTAGCATTGTTATATTTTGTTAGATAATTATTATTATATTCGATTATTTTTTTTATTATTAGGAGAATCTACAAGACGTTCTCCCTCCCCCCACTCAATGGATTGATCCAATAAAAGAATTCCCCTTTTGATATAAATTAATTAATAAGATTTAAGAAAAGTACCTTTAGTGAATTATTCAACCGACCTCTGGAAAAAATAAAAATTGTCTACAGGAACCAAGAAATGTTATTAAGAAATGAACTGATTACAAAAAAAAAAAAGCTTTTTTATTAGATTAAGAAGTTTATCGCGTACAGCTTATCTCTGTAAATGCTTCAGTAATTTGCGTCGCAGAATAAAAATTAATTTCCGTAACTATAGCATAGATAAAAATAAAGGAATTATGTTCGTTTTGAAACAATAAAATGTGCCTTCTGGAGTGACAGAACGTACAACTCATTAGTTTCTCATTCATTTTTTTTTAAAAAAGGATATATCTAACATTTTATATGTTATTGTTCATTTTTTCTTCAATGTGTCATTTTTTTTGTTAGAACACTATTTGAATGGTTTTTGTGTAATAATTTTAATTTTGTTTGAGCTTAATCTTCAGAAAGAAAATTTTAATTTTAATTTATTTGGTTCTTTATTTGTTACTCTAAATGTCATTACAAATACTTTTAAATAATAAGCAGTTACAGTCAATATGTAGTTAAGGAAATTGCTTAAAACATGCAAGTAGCAGAGGTAACACATGTTCACTTAAAAGAATATTATTTATTTTTTTCAGTTCATTTAAAACTTTTAAGAAAGCATCACTTATTGAATAAGAACATTTTAGAACTAAATGCTCATTTTTATTGCTTTTTTTCTAATAGAAATGAAGCGTGAATGTAATATAGAAATGTTATACAACATTCAAGTCTTGCTTAATCTAACACAGATAATAAATTTTACAAAATATTCTAATTTTATCAATAATTTATGAAAAAGGAAAACTCTTCCAAGACCATACATAGATTTCAAAGGCAATAAACGACAAAAATGCAATTTAGAGTTCAGATACGGTTATTAGTTCTAATAAAATACTAATCTTCTAATTAAAATCTCTTATAATTTTGATTGGTTAATTTATAGTTCATAAAACTTCTAAAACTTTTCAAAAGAAATATAAAAATATATATTTACAGCATATTTAATGACCTTCCGGAAAATTACAAATGGAGATATTCTCAGGTACTTTGGTAACATAGTTCAGATTCCCAAGGTCAACAGCAACACAATCTCGCTTTAATCCTTTTAAAAATAAGAAAAAGATTTAAAACTCGAGAAGGCCCTGAAATACGTAAACTTCAAACAGAAAGTCTCGCATAATTTCCTTATTGTACTTGCGGGGGATAAAAAAAGAAACACACATTTCTAGGATAATGTACAAAAGAAAAAGAACATCTCGACTTACTTCTGCCCTACAAAAAAAGTTCAGTGCCATCTTCCTCATAACCTTCAAAACTTAACCTGATGTCTGAGACACCAAAGCATTTTCAGTAATGACACACAGCATAATACAGTGCTGCATAATTTGGCGTGTCTTTTGATATCCATCTCGCCAACCTTCTGCATGTTCGTACAGCAAAACAGCAGAACGTTATAGCCTCACTTTAATGACCTTCATAGTCCGAGCCAAAGGTCAAAGATTGCTCGGATTCTGGAATACATATCACGGCATTATAACGGATGGAGCCATTATTTTTACTCGCCTTGCAAAATGTGTACTTCCTCATGTTCTAGCAGAAAAGAGCGAGTGACTCTTTGACCGCTTTTCCCGCCAAAAACAAGAGCTTAGAACATTTTTATTTCTACATCTGCTAGAAGTATGCAGTGATGGCGAATGAGATTTAACATGCAAACGATTCATACTGCAACGGTAAAATGTTATTTATTGTCAGTAATGAAGAAAATGTATATTTAGTAGTTTTAATTTTATTCTGAAAAGAATATTTGAGTAATAATTTAAAATGATAATAAAAGATGTTCTCTTAATTGATTTTACAGCCAAGTTAAATCATTCAAGAGAGTTATACTGTAATAAAAACTGTAAAATGGCGATTAAATTTTGTGGATGATAAAGTCTTCAGTATTTGTTTATTTCAGAATCAACATTTGTTTAAATATTTATAATCAGTCAAGAATTTTTTTCATGGAATTTAACAGTGCAAAATTTTAATACGTTTACAGTGATCGAAGCTAGAATATTTGATCAATATTATTAAAGACAATTGTGTTTTTTTATGCTCAAATATTTCAATGAGAATTTTTCATTTTATAGAAAGTAAATCAGATCTCTCTCTCATCACTTAAAATACGTTCCTATCAAAATTTCACCAAAAAACGTTATTCACATCACATCTTTTGAATTCTTTAACTCAAGCATTGTAAAAAATAAATAAATAATCGGCTGATGCTATCTGGGATTAGTCAGAGAATCCTCACCAGACTTAAGGAATTTACTTCAACTTTTACCTGCGTTCTGGGATTCTGTTTTCGATATTGATTGGAAGACGACTCTTATCTGGGGTTCTAAACAAGAATTAAAGTGAGTTGAACAAAATTCGGATATGTTTTAAGAAGCTTGTTTACGAACGAATTTAACAAGTCAGTAAAAATCCCTTCAATCATATGTATTCGAATGTTTTTCAAAATTTGAATTTTAAGAGTTGATTTAAGAAAGAAAAAATCATGTGCACACACATTGGGGTAGCGCATTTGGAGCAATTAATCCTTAAATGATTTTGTGCAATAAACTCTCTTTTATGCAACAATATAAATTTAAAAAAATTTAAAATACTGGAATGGAACTATGACTTTAATCCTTAAAGTTTATATGTGACTGAATCTATAATGATTTGCTTTGTGAATTAGATGGCAAATGGTGGGTAATATTCTGATTTTTACACCATCTTTGTTAATTTTAAAGTACAAAATTTTTTCCTCCAAGGTCACGGATTAATTATACAACAAAAATTTAAAGAGCAGGAGAAAATAACTCTCTCTGCATCAAACTGTAAAAAAAAAAAAAAACCTTTATTTTTTTTTAAAAAAAGTTAAATTTGTCTTGTATCTCATTTCAAAGGCTGTACTATCAAAAACAAGATATAGATATACGTATTTAAAAAAAAACTCAGTATGCATTGATTATAATTCTTTAGACAGAAATTTTAATTTCCAATCGAATTTTTTGTGATGGTGAGAGATTTAAATTATTTTCAAAATGAAAATATAACAACCGTTTATCATTAAAATAAGGCATGAGAAATTACCGGAAAAATTTCAAAATTATTTAAGTTTTTTTTTTTTTTTTTTTTGGTAAATTTATTTTTGACAATTTTTTTTTCATTTCTAAAATGAAAAAAATATTAAAAGTTTAATGATTAAAAACTTTAACTTCTATTATTCTCTTTTATAATACCTATTTTGATTTTAAGATGGTAACCTTCTTTTTTGACTCATAAACATTATTTTTAACCGAGAGCAAAAATGTTCCAATATATTTTATTCAAATGTCAAATAGGAAATATAAGTAAAAATGATAACGTAGCCATTTTTTCCCCCGTTGTCCATTTTCAAGTAAAGTTAGAACAATAAAATGCAAAATAAAAAAAGCAGAGCTATTCCAACGAAAAAACTTCCATGGTATTTTTTTTAAAGAAGCGATAATAGGGGGAAATGCAATTCAGCACAATAATTCCTTTTTTAAAAATCTCGTCTCGAATATTTTAAGCAGTTGGTTACATAAATTGGAGAAAATAGTTTTGAAAAAGGACTTTATATTAGATTCAAAGACTGATAAAAGGCTTAATAATCGAAAAAAACCAAACTAAGCAAAAAATTGGAAAAAATGGAGGGAAAACGATCCGAGTAAGAAAAAATTACTTTTTCTTATTATTTTCTTTTCAAAACCTTTTTCTGTTGGAAAAAACTTTTTCATATTTTTGTGTTAAAAAGAGTTAACTGTTTTACTTTCTTATTGTGTGTTTTTTAGGGATCTTCATTAAATTACATCTTATTTGCTTTTCAGCATTCCAATCAGTAAAAAATTTCCTTAATTAAAAAATGTTTTTTTAATTTTTAAAAATTAGCATTAAAGTTTATAAGAACTAATCCTTAGGGTCGTATTTTTAATAGGAAAGGAGAGAAATTAAAATACAAATCTAATATTCATTAAACAGTAATAGTTTCGGACAAAACATTTCGATTTTCTAAGGATCTTCTTACATTTATTTGGCTTATTAAATTTCCTTTAATATATAGCTACAACTTTTGTAATCAAATAAAAGTAATAGTTAACCCGCAATAACTGGGAAATAAAAACTGAGTAACAGTACTGAAGAGATTTTGACTATATTTATTATATAAAGCATAATTTTTAGATTCATTTGAAAATGAGTATAATTTTCATTATAAGAATTATAAACTGACTTAACTTAACTCAGTGGCACGACATTCCATGAGGGACAAGTATTGCCGCCCACCCTTGGCGAACTTTTTGATAAAATGGCGCCACGCGATTTTCTAGGACGACGTTCAAAGAACCCTCAGGTGCATGAGCAGATGTTCCTGTCAGGTGGTCAGTTTGACGCGAAAATCCCCAATGTTAAGTTCCCAAGCAAGCTAGATACTCATTTTATCGACCCATTGAAGGGATGAAAGGCTGAGTCAACCTTGCCCAGCCCGGGGTTTGAACCTCGGACCTGTGGTGTGGAAACGCGATATACTAACCACTCAGCTACTGGGTTTTATACGAATTATAAACGCTCCTTATCAATTGATTGTTTATTAATGTATTTAGAGGCATTAGGACTGTTGAAGGCTTCTTAGTTTTAAACCACAGTCAAGTGACCTAAATTTTAACCCCATTTTCCTAACTTGCACACCATGCCAACACACATCTGAGCTTTGAAATTTGATAGACTTAAAGTACACATCAGACCCTCTACACTACAACTTTTAGCGTTATCAGAGCTCGAACAAAATATCCTGGCTTGAACACTCGACTACCACAACCATCAATGTGTTACTGAAACAATGTAGAAATGAAATCAAAGTGTTGTTGTTTTTTATCCTTCAATGACTTGACATATCATCGGCTTCATTATCAGAATGCGTAACTCCACAAAGAAACTAAATTTGATATAGGAGTGCTTCTCGCCAAATGCTGTTTGGCGCGATGCCTTAATTGTACCAAACAGCGTTCGGAGAAAAATTTGCGGTCAATAAAAATTATAGTTTAAAAAAACTAAAAAACACACTTTTATGGTTAATCGAACCAAAAAGTAAAAAAATAATTCCTAATATAAGAATAAAATGATTTACGAGAAAATTAATGTCATCAGTGGCGCACACAAGGGGGGGGGGTCCTGAAGGTCTGGACCTCTCCCCCCAAAGCCCTTGATTTTTTCCCAATTGATTGCAATTCTAAGTAAATAGTACTTAAAATTTAATTAAATACAGTGGGTGATCGGTTAACGAACATAATCCGTTCCAAGACTATGTTCAATATCCGAATTGTTCGTTAACCGATCATCGATTCACCATAGACTTCTATATGAAATCGATTCATTCGTTCTGGAGACCCTAAAAATTAAATTTTAAAAAATGTATAATTTCTTAGTAAGTTTTTAAAAAAATAATACATACATATAGTCTTGCATATTAATCAGTCCTTTTCATTTTTTGTTTATGGGGCGTTGAAGAACATGTCCAATGTCGATTGCTTTTCTCTCTTTTTCAGGATTTTCCAGAAGTAATTAATAGCATTGTCGTTGTAAAGATCCCCAACCCTACTGACATCAGCTTGGTTTGGGTGCCATTCTAAGACCATTGCTCTGACAGCATCCCACTTTTTAAAAAGATCTTTAATGGCAGATGTTGGCATTGGTCCTCTTTCGTCTTCCTCTTATTCAGAAGGAGACACATTTCGTTGTGTTTCTTGGTGTTCTTCATTCAAAATTTCGTGGAGTTTTTCTATCGTCAGTTCATCTTCATGTCCCATTATGAGCTATCCTATGTCATCCTCGTTCACCTCCAATTCCAGATCTCTAGTAGTTGTCAAAATGTATCCATAATTTAAGGGATGTCTCCCTGATCACCTCCGAATATGTGTTCGTTGTCCAAACACAAAAAAATCTTTCTTGAAAGTGTTCGTTATCCGAACACAAAAATCTTTCGTGAAAATGTTCGTTAACCGATCACCCACTGTATTTATTATTTATAATTAATTTCATTAATTAATGCTAATTATTTATTCAATAATTGGTTTTTTGCTGTTTTTTGTTCCTGAAAATCAACAAAATCAAAAGGAGCATGAGACAAGAAAGGTGGACTTTTGACCCTGGACCCCCCCTTCTTGAAAAATTCCTGTGTGTGCTACTGAATGTCATTGGGGTAAAAGCGTGGGGGTGTGGGGTGCTCGCTCTATATCAGTTGTTATAATTTCTTACTAGTTATATTCCGAAACGCTGAGTTAGTGTAAAAATTTTGTACAAAACACCCCACGCTTTTGCCACAAAGACATTAATATATATATATATTTCTCGTAAATCATTTTATTCTTCATTAAGAATTATTTTTTTTTTACTTTTTAGTTCAATTAATCATTGAAACGTGTTTTTTTAAACTATAATTTATTTTTCATTTTTTAGTTCGATCTATAGTAAAAGCATGCATTTTTAGTTTTTTTAACTATCACTTATTGATACACTTTTTTTTCAAGTTTTGGCCCGCGACCGAAAAAGTTATCCCATCCCTGAGTTAGAACAAATTATTTTTTTTCACATGCACGAGTCCTTTTTCTTTTTATTTTAATTTCCATTTTCAGAAAGACTGGACAATTGTTTATTGTATGATAAGAAATTGCTGAAGCAAAAAAATGTTTTCGCTTTTAGGATTATTCTTAACCTTTTAGTCGCCAAATCTGGAAATGGGATCTGGAAATGGGATCTAAAATTAGTTGCCAAATCTGGAAAGGGGAAATTGTTAACCTGATGAACCTGATCTCAGTACAAATGAACAAAATAATTCAATTCTTGCATTGTCAACGGTCCTTGACAAGTGTGGAAAATTTTGAATTAATCTGGCCTTTTTAAGTGGGTAAAAATCGAGTTCAAATATTTCATTACATACAAGTGAAACTTATAATAAAAGCGTGTTAAAAATTAACTCTAATATACATTATCCCCATGGCATCCACATCACCACACGATAAAAATATCAAAGTAACCATATTGTAATGCTATCGCCCATCTTGGAGAACATAAAAAAAAAACTTGGAGCGTAGCACTCCTATATCAAATTAGCACCCCCAGAAGGAGTTACGCATCACTGGCGTAGCTAGTTCTTAGTGGCCCTGTATCAAAATTCCATCGGGGGCCCTATTTTGATATGAGAACCCTACTAGTGGGACTGTAGGTACGCATGGTGGGGCCCCTGTAGCTTTGAGCCTCTTATTATTGATACGGCGGTAGCTACGCCCCCTGTTACGCATTCTGATAATTAGGCTGACGATATGTCAGATAAGCTCCAGAAGGTTGTTGACCACCAAAAAATCTATAATAATAAGGGGATTGGATGTTAGATGGTCCGATGCATCTCAGAATGTGATCCGTTGAAGCTGGATGGTCCCATCATTTCTTACAAGTGGGATGGATTTTTCTGCCACTATCGTAGGAAAGTCATTTCAAGTGGCCACTTGTTAGTCTATCCAGAGCCCCGTTCACATTTGTGTTCCAGCAGAGAGCCAAGGGATGTCCCTGTGGTCGTTGGTACAGTGGAGCGTTGGTGGAATACGCCTTATTAAATTTAGTTCAGATCTTGCATTAGAGTAGAGCTCTTGAAAAGTGAGCGAAGTGCCAGTAGCCGTTTCATTCTCACTACCCTCTTTGGCCAGTCTATCAACTATGTCATTACCTGCTGTAATGTTAACGTAGGATGATATCCATTGGAGTTGGGCATCGTGGGTTTGAGAGATCTTCCTCAGTTTGAGCACAATGGAAACGCTGGCTTCATCGTTTGCGCAGGTTGTTGTAGTGCACTGCGACTGTCCGATAAAATCCATAGTTCCCCAAAACCTCAATCACAAGAATTGGTAGCACCAAGCCCTTCATCAATCGCAATTAACTCACTGCTGAAGACAGAGCAAATGTCAGGGTTGAGTTGCTTTATTGTAGTAGTCTCAATGTAGGGGGAGTTGAAATAAAAATACCGCTGCCAGTACGATCTTCTGTACGACTAGCGTCAGTATAGACCAGAGGTTCCCAAATTTTTTTGCCTCATAGACCCCTTGATAGGTTTTTCGGCTTAGGGTAGACCCCTACTAACCTAATATTAAATTTTTGTAAATTAATCAACTTCAATGTGTTTTTGATAGCAGATATATATATATAGCTACTTACTTTAAAAGATTTAAATCTTTAACTGCAGTGAGGGGTATAGTGTAAAAACTTCAGAAAAGACATTTTAATTAATTAAATTAAAATTTAATTAATACATAAAATAACTGAGCATCAAACAATGCTTTTAGTGGGAGAGATGAATCTGGGTATGCAATAACATACATTCAACATTTGATACCAATCTTGTCAGGTTTAACCCTAAATATCTCATCGGTTAATAGTGTCTAGTCTTTTCTTCTTTCTTTTTTGTTTTGGAGAGAGGCAAAGCACGCTGTAACTCCTTCTCAACCGGAAAAACAATTAAAAACTTTCTCACGATATTCCATAATATGGAATAAATAAAAGGTATGTCTTTTTAAAGCCGAAATTATTGACATCCGTCTCTAAAATTTACTTCAAGATCTTCGTTAATTCCCAATTCTTGAAATCTGACATTTTTTTACAAAGTGACCATATGAATTCATTGCCTATTGTGCTATTACGATAGTCAAAACATTCTCAAACCTAACTTCAAAATCTAAAATAAGGGTATTTAAATGTTCGACGTAGGTTGAAACGTCTTTTTTCCTGGTAGATTGTCTGTGACAATTCAGAAACTGAAAAAATTTGCGACGTTCATTATTATACTCCTTTTGCATAATTCTGGCAAGAAAGGCTGGAATGTGGTCCTTGTTTTAATAAAATTTATGCTGTCACCTTGTAACTGAAAACTAACCTCACTCAATTTAGTAAATAAATGTGTTAAATATGTAAGTTTGTTTCCCACTTGATGAAATTTCCTTTTAAAATTAAAGTCACGATCTGGTTTAAAGAGAACCACAATCATAGACCCCCATTTACACCTCATGGACCCCCAAATTATTTTTTCGATGACGTGGACCCCTTGCAGGTCGTCATAGACCCCTGGGGGTCTATATAGACCACTTTGGGAATCACTGGTATAGACCCTCACTGCATCTTGAAATCAAAGTATTGTATCTCAGTTTAAACGGGAATTTTTATCTGATGTGTGAAAATTTTTGTGTCACCCATCCGGTATAGTGGTTAGCGACGCTGACTACTGTGTCGTAGGGCCTGGGTTCGAATTCCGGTGAAGACATGGATGATTGTAAATGTATAGTACCTTCGAGGCATGGGGGTACTCTAAACATCATTCGAGCCGCAAGTCCTCTCGTGAGGTTGGTGGCAGAGGATGAGAGGTGGCCCCTGACCCTTCCCCAGGGTGTTCTCCCTCAAAAGTAGGGTGGAACCGAGCTAAATCATACAATCACTTGTATAATGCTCAAGGCTAAGGCCAACGACAGGCGTACATCTAGCCCCTTGCTATGATGAATTTCATGGGCCTTGATCTGACTACGTCAGACAGGGGGCATTAGAAACAACAACAGATTTTTGTAATTCTCCATTACATGAATTTTAAACTTGTTATGATGTAAAATAATATATTTATACACACAACTCAAACAGTTTATTTTGCAATGTGCACGATTTTTCTCAACCTCAGATGATACCTGATTAAAGAGAAATCAAAATTAAATAGAAAAAATATGCATTATACGGAAAAAAAATTACACGAATTATTATTATTATTATGCATTATTAATAAATAAAAAATTTAAATTTTTTTTATTTGAATTAAATAAATTTGAGAAGCATATGGAAAGTTAAGTATCAAAAGATGTTTTAAAAATTAAGAGTTCTTTAAATGCATTTTTTAATAATGAATTCGCAACTAAGATACATTATTTTTGCGAATAACAATAAAGTTTACAGATCCTTTTTAATTTTTCACTATAAAATGTATAGTTTAAAACAATCAACGTTCATCATTTATTCTTAACTATTTTTCTTTTTAAGCTGTTTCTCATCCCTTTTTCTTTTACTAAAATCATTGATTTTATGTAATAAATATATACATACAATAATCCTACATTTTTAAAAAGTAAATTCGGATATATTTTAGTTCTTAAAAATACTCCGATATAATAATTTAATATGAATTTAATTTTACATTTCCTATCTTTTCTTTTTTTTTAGTCGGCCTTTTTTCGGATAAATTTTTATTCTAAAAAAAAGTAATAAATGTCATTCGAATTTGGAAAAAATAGTTATAATTCTGGGTTGACAGAATTTGAAACTCGAATACGCGCGCGCGATCGATTGTGGATTTGAATTCTATTAGTGTTACCAGAATCTATCGGTACAGAATAATAATGGCTGATACATATGGTAATTTAATTCGAAATTGTCAATTCTATATATTATATGCATGATATAGACATTACGGAGTGAAAAGCCATACTAAGTGTCGAAGTAGTCATTTAAATTACGATCTTGTTCTATACAATATATGATGCATTGCCTATGTTAAACAAATCCTTCATTTGGGCAGAAAACAAAGGCGTTTGGAATTCAACGGTGAAAATTTTATAAATAAAACAACTTATTTAAACAAACAAATACAATGAAATTTGAAATTTTTGCAGTTCGATAAAAGCGGGAAGAGAATGCATGTTTTTTCCCTGTAGTAAATTCCTTAAAAAATTTTTTAATTTTGCACGTGTATTGCAAATAAACTTCTATTAAATAACTTTCGTCAAAATATTGAACATTCTACTCAAAGAAGAAAATACAAAATACCTGTCGCTGAAGCATCATTATCAAATTGTTTTTGTTTCTGCTCTTGAGAAAAACGTTATAAACATTTTCAAGGTTAAAACTTTGTTAGCATGTTAAGTACTCTCTTTTTCAACTGAATAGACTAGTATGTCTCATTAGCCTAAAAACACACACACACACATTGACATAGAAACTTTCAAAACAATCACATGTGATTTTTTTTCTGTTATTATCAACATATAATAATGCAAACAATATTTTTTTAAACTTCTAAAATATTAAAAAAAAATTACTTTTAACAAAATATTTCAATTATCTTTTTCTTAGTATTCAGTGGTTTGTTTAAATTGGGTAAAGTTATCATAAATATTTAAAAATGAATTTTCGAATTCTCGGAAGAACCGTTTTCCGTTCAATTTTACTCGCCGAATCTGGCAACGCATTATATTTCATATTTCTTTCTTAGGAATTTGAGCAAAAATGAAAAATTTTCGATATACAAACGATTTTTTTATATCGATATAGTTTTCTTTTTTTTTTTTTCAAATATTTTATTTTAATTCTTTTTATTCGCACATTTTAATGGTTTCATTTAAATTGTATTAGAGCATTTTAACACGAATTCGAAGAAGAATCTGTTCCATCTGATAATTATTCGTGTTCATTTCCGTAGTTCTTAGATCGAATACTTGATCCAAATCGGCTTAAGGAAGAACTAAAAGCGAAATCAATCAGCTAAATAACTAAATCCATTTAACCGTATGATCAGATAAATCTCTAATGACTATGCGCAGGTTTTCAAAGAATTCCATACAAGATATGATGCTAGAGTTAAAGAAATGGGTAAGTACATATTCTTCTAAATTGAGGTACTTAACTAAATAAGAAAATTATTATTATTTGATGAAGCTAAGCCTTAATATCCTGCAAAGAGCTTATTTACTTGAGTTCTAATACCTAAATGGCCTGAAGGTAGTAGTTTTCGTGAGGAAAATATCTGCCTATATCTTTTTAATTTCAGTCTATTATGAATTCTATTTAATAGCCATGAATTATTTTATTAATTTTCGGAAGGATGAACAAGAAATATATCGATTCTTTCCCTGATATATTTTCTTATAAAGCCAAATAAATTTAATTTAAATAAGGTTAGAAATTTGATTGCAAAATATCTGAATGCATATTTAATCTTAATTGCTTTACGAATAAAAAAATCTTTCAGAATTTAAATAGAATTTTGAATTAGGAGTTTCAGGAGAATTAAGAATTTAAAGAAGAAAGCAAATAAAGTTCAAGAAGTCTAGTATTAGTTATTCTTTTAGTTAAATTTTAATAAAGTTTACGTTAAACTCTATTCACAACTACCTTAGAAAGTTCATTTATTAAAGTTAAATAATGATTTAAGGGGGTTCACCCATGTGACGGCCTGTTTTTTAAGTATTTTTAGGAATTTTTTTTTGACGACCAATAAAATGATAGAACTTTACGTTTTTTATCATTTATTTACATGTATCTTAAGAGCATGTACTATATAAATGTTTAGCCAAAAATATCCAATAGAACGTGTGAGTTATAGCGCCGTGAACACACTCGCCTCGAAAAAATGGATGCTCACTTCCTCCACGATTCCAGCTGATTGGCTTATCTGAAATAAAAAAAAATTAATGTCGTTTTAATCTATAAGCTTAAATGCACCGAATGAATTATACTCTAAGGAAAGTATCAAAAATTGGATTTTTGGTAGACCTCTAAAGAAAAAGTTGCAATTTTTAAGGGGTTTTTTTTGTTATAAAAAATTCAAATATTTTGAATTTTGGAATGATCGTAGTCCATTTGGTGCGTATATACAGTGGGCCACAAAAGTGTTCATACACTTGCAATTTCTTATAAAATTTAATGTTTTCGACTAATAAAAAGTAACATATTGTAATTGTAATTTTTTTATGATATCTGCACCTTATACTTAATGGAATGACATAATTAATTTTTTAAAATAGTATTTTTTTTTTAAATTAATTATCAAAAGCTACTAAAAATTACGCCACAAAAGTCTTCGTACACTTAACAAAAATCTCAACTTAGCTTTAAATATTGTATTTCGTTCTTAATTTAGTACTTAGTAGGATATTTTTAGTGTCCACAACATTTTTTAAGCGTCTTGGTATAGATTTAATCAGTTTTTTTTTGTAATTTCTGCATCGATTTCCCACCATTCTTCTGTGATTATTGTTTTTACATCACATTTTGTGTTTATTTGTCACGTTTTCTTTTTTTTTTTTTTTTTTACATCAGAATCTCACCAAATATATTCTACTGGGCTAAATAAAGTAATTGAGGAGGTGTTTTCATAATTTGGGGACAGTTATAGAGACAAAGAGGCGTACAAAGAGAGCAGTGCCCTTGGCGTCATTACCCTGTTAAAAAATTAACTAGTCTCCAATATCCAAATTTCGGGCGGATAATTTAAAATTTCTCTTTAAAATAATTAAATAGAGCTCATGATTCATAATACCATGAAAAAATACCAAATTACTTAATTCTGAGGCCAATTTACACCCCCACACCAGAACTCCTTCACTTCCATGCTTCAGCATGGAAGTGAAGGTGTTCTTGTTCCACATAAATTCATGAGATTAAACTCCTTATTTTTTCATTTACAAGCTGTTATAGGCCCATCGGAACCAAAAATGTTGAATTGTCTGCCATCCCAATCAATTTGCTGTTAATTTTGAATTTTCTGAAACTTAATTCCAAGAATCTAGTTGGATCAATAAAGCATGAAGGTAGAAGTGTTCTTGTGTGAGGGTGTAAATCGGCCACAGAATTAGGTAATTTGGTATTTTTTGTTGATATTGTGAATCATGAGCTCCATTTAAATATTTTAAAGAGAAATTTTAAATTATCCACCCAAAATGTGTATATTGGAAACGACTTCCTTTTTTAACAGGATAATGACGCCAAGCGCACTGCTCTCAATCTACGCCACTGGTGGCTCTATAACTGTCCCAAATTATGAAAACACCTCCTCAATCCCTTTATTTAGTCTAGTAGAACATATTTAGTGAGATTTTGATGTAAAAAAAGGAAACATGACACATATAAACACATAAGGGGAAGTAAAAACAATACTCTCAGATGCATGGAGGAAAACCGATGCAAAAATAATAAAAAAAACGATTAAACCTATACCAAGACGTTTAAAAGTTGTTGTGGACACTAAAAGATATCCTTCTAAGTACCAAATTAAGAAAGAAGTACAATATTTAAAGCTATGTTGAGATTTTAGTTAAGTGTACGAAGACTTTTGTGGCTTAATTTTTTGGTAGCTTTTTGATTATTAATTTTTAAAAATAATAGTTATACTATTTCTAAAAAATTAATGATGTCATTCCATTAAGAACAAGTTGCAGATATTATAAAAAAATTACAAGTACAATATGTTACTTTTTATTAGTTGAAAACATTACATTTTATTAGAAATTGCAAGTGTACGAGCACTTTTGTAGCCCACTATATGTGCTGAGTCTATCCTATAAATTTGAAGCCATTCGGTCAAACCGTTCTTGAGATATGATGGAGTAAAATTTGAAAAACACAAGTTTTGAGAAAAACGCGTTTAAAGTTTCTAGTCCGATCAAAACAATGAAAATCTTAACGCTATAAACAGCTACTTCTTTATAACAATTTGGAATTTTAAAAAATCACTTGACTACCGTATTCTAGACATGTTAAGGAAGCATTTTATGAAAATAATACTAATTTCTTTTTAATTTTTTGAACCCAATACTTGGGTGAACCTTCCCTGATATTTAAGTTCGTTTACATGATTTCAATAATATATATATATATATATTATTCTTCTAAATGATTTATATATATATATATTTATTCTTCTAAATGCTTTCGGAATCAGAAGCAGAGTAGAAGTGCTTTTCAATTAAACTTCATTTTTTTATAAATGTTCATTAAGAAATAGATCCCCCTTCATTTGTTATCAAAAAAATATGAAACAGGGATTCTTTCGTTTAGAAATTAGAATGCTCTTTCTCAATAATATTTTTCTTCAGAATAGAAAAATTACCTGACAAGAATTAGATTCTTTCCCTATTCGCCTGTTCTATTTTTATTTAGGTTTCAGAATTCCATTGCTTTAAACAAAATTTCTTACAAATAAAAAAAAATCCTTTTAATTAACATTTTTGACGATGGATATTTTGGAAACAAATATTAAGGAAATCTCTATAAAGTAAAAAAAAAAAGACAGAAATCCAAGAAAATGTTTATTTTCAAAGACAATAAAAAAGGAGAATTGCATTTGTAAATAAGCAGTATGTATGTGTGTGAGTAGCTTAAAAATCACTTCAT
The DNA here is from genome assembly GCA_019973935.1 of Trichonephila clavipes. NCBI lineage: Eukaryota > Metazoa > Arthropoda > Arachnida > Araneae > Nephilidae > Trichonephila > Trichonephila clavipes. The sequence continues at coordinate 434,861 of BMAU01000459.1, read as the reverse complement.
ATTGTATGGATGCTTTAAACACGAAGAAAAAAAACTTTTATTATTTATTCAATTTATACATTTTTTTTTTCAAAAAGTGAAGAAAAATAAAATCGAAAGAATTCGTGTTGTAATTATTTTTCTTCTATCTGTTAAAAATATTGCATGTAAAATATAATTGGGAGATATATTTCCAAGAATATTTATTTTTATCCTAAGAATCCTATGGAATATATTTGTAGACTAAAGTAGAGAGAATTTTTATTTGCAAATGCAATTTTTATTTAAAGTCAATGTAGGTTTTAAAATATGGATTATGCGTATTATTTTCAATAACAGATGAAAGGTTTTACATCTGTATTTCAACATTAATATAAATAACGCTTATTAATATACCTCCTAGAGAGATTTAATTTATTTCTTTTCCAAGAATTTTATCATTATAAATTTTTATACTACATAATGACTACGAGGTATTTTGTCTCTGCATTCGGGTTTATTACGAACTTTGGAACAATAATACAAACGTTAAATGTAACATAAGCAAACAGGAACATAATTTTAGCAATTAGATTGCTTTTGTATTAAGCACATCTTGAAATAACGATTAAACTTTACAGACCAATTTTGGCTGTTACCCCTACAAGCAATTTTCAAAACATAATGTGATAACTAAAGATGGTAAATTGTTTTACAAAACGTGAAATAAGGGATCTTTTGTCAAGAATTTTAAAAATTTCTTGAGGCCCTGCGCCTCTATGCAAAAATAGGCTTTACCTACAACACTTTCAAGTAGACAGTATGTACAGGTATCTCTTTAAGCGTGGGCCAGGGCCTCGGTGGAAGCCTCTTTTCGTTTTCATCTAGCCTCAATTAGAACCTGATCCGAATAATTTTGATTGTCAAAAATTATTCCCAGTTATATTTATTCTCCAAAAGACTTTGAATTTCAAGCTATATACCACCTGGCAAAAGTGGCAGGACTGCATTATTTTGTGATGACCGTCGTCCATGTCAGGCATGGCCGTCATCATGCAGGTGTAGGACTGCTTACATTCGTGCAGTATAATTACTCATTTAGTCGACATGCTACAGTTGGTCAAGCCGGTTTGTGAGATTGTACACCACACACATTTTTTGTTTCAGGTTATGGGTTGTCCGAGTATTTGACTGTCTTCTTTAAACGGTCATGGGTGGAACCTATTTATACGTAGGGCTCAGAGACTTAAGAAATCTTAAGACATTTCTGAGAAAAAAAGGTGTGTGCGCTTATGACCACGCGATAGAAGTGATAACTTCAAATTTTGTAATGTTATTTCAGGGATTAGTTAGGTGACTTATATATATATAAAAATAAGGGGATATTAGAATTGTCCTATAAAATTATTTATTCATATGTCTGTACTCATAAAGTAATATTTTTGGCGAAATATAAAATCCTATTTGTTAATTAACTGTATTCTAAGAAGGAAAAAATAGGTTGATAGTAGCTGAAACAGGTTATAAATACACTGCTCAAAACAATTAGGGGAGCACATGATTTTAACAAAAGTAAGCAAAGATGTATACCAATAAGTAACATAAAATGAATCATACATAATGTAAAGCCTACCAGGAAACGGAAGAAGAAAACTTTATATGCAAATCGAAGTTCATGACGTCAATAACCAGAAAAAGGAGATAAGGGCAGAAATCGGGATGTTGCAGAAACGTCTGTTTTATTGCCGTAAATGTGAAATTCGATTGCGCAGTATTTTTTTTTTGAGACAAGGTTACTTGAGAATGTCTCAACAACGTGATTTACCGGAATCCATGGCATGGCGTGTTATAGGCAGACTGGAATCCGGGCAAACACAACGTAGTGTCGCGGACGCTGTTGGAGTCGCCAGAAGTGTTGTTACAAGGCTGTGGAATCGATTCCAAGAAACAGGAAATGTTAGACGTCGACCAGGGGCAGGTCGGCCACGCGCCACTACATCAACTGATGACCGGTATATACAGTTAACAGCCCGTCGAAACAGAACAGAAAATGCTACGTAGCTCCAAAGACAGTTGCTCTGGGCAACAGGACGAAGGGTGTCCAGCCAAACAGTACGTAATCGGCTTCATGAGGGAGGGCTCTATGCACGTAGGCCAATGGTCTGCATTCCGTTGACCCCACGCCACCATGCGGCCCGAAGAAAGTGGGCTGCTGAACATCGAGATTGGGAGCAACATGATTGGAGCCAAGTGCTGTTTACAGACGAGTCCCGATTCAGTCTAGAGTGTGACACCCGACGTGTTCTTGTATGGAGGGACAGGGGCACTCGAAATAACTCCGCATTCGTTCATGAAAGGTCACAATACAGAAGAGCTGGTTGGATGGTATGGGGTGGAATCAGCATAGGCGGACTACGGACCTGCATATCATTCGGAATGGCACTTTGACGGGCCGAAGGTATGCAGACGAGATACTTCAACCTCATGTCATCCCTTACGCTGGAGCCATTGGAGATTCCTTTGTTTTCTAGGATGATAATGCCCGACCGCATAGAGCTCGTCTGGTGGAGAACATGCTTGAAGCTGAAACGATACAGCGTATGGAATGGCCAGCGTGCTCTCTTGACCTGAATCCAATCGAGCATGTTTGGGACATGTTCGGACGACGCATTGCTGCGCGACCAAGGCCGCCTGCTACTGTCCGAGACTTGGAGATTGCACTTCTTGAGGAGTGGAACAGTATTCCCCAAAGTCTGATCGATAACCTCATCGCATCCATGACAAACAGGTGTGCAGCAGTCTTAGCTGTTCGAGGAGACCACACGCCCTATTAAAATTCATGCATCATGTCTAAACAGTACCTTTTTTTTATCGTTTACATGTAACCAAATTGTTGCCCTAAATCATCTTTTCATGTTTTTTCCATATTTTCAAAGAATTAAAGCTTAATTCCAATTTTTCTTACGCCTTTTTTCTGTATTGCGCATTGATACGCGTGTACTATGCATTGTATGCCAATACGTGGCTGTCTCACACGGTTTTCTTCACTTTTTTGCTTGCTCCCCTAATTGTTTTGAGCAGTGTACTTTAGATTCAAATTTTTTTTTTAAATATCTATTAAAAAAAACTCCACCAAGCGTTGTTCCATACTTCCTCGTGCTTTCATTTGGATCATTTGACAGAATTCAATTGAATTTTGATTTTAACAAGTATTATAAAAAAAAATTTTAAGTCAATTCCTACTTAGATCAACAAAGAAAATTTTTATTTTCGCTACTTTTTATTAAATAGTTACAATTAATAAAAATATGCATATACATATGACCAAATCACAACATTAAGTGGTAATTAATTTTTATTAATTATCATTAAAGTATCGTATTGTCATCCAAAATAATCGTGTACATAAAAATTCTGTTCAACTGAATGCTTTAAAACATGAGAAAAAAAATCTTTTCAAGTTTTGACATAAGTCGCCAAAAATTATGCCAACGTGGCTTTATTTGTAATTCTTTAAATAATTAGTTTTAATCAATTAATTTTGATTAATTATAATTAAATTATTGTATTGTCATCCAAAATGATCATGTATATAAAATTTCAGCTCAACTGAGCGCTTTAAAATGTATTTTATTAACGATTGAAAATTCTACCAAGATAAATAAATAAATAAACAAATAAATAAAAATATAGAGAGTGTGAGTTAATAGTAGGAATTGAAAAAATCAACTAAAGGTTTTGATTTGTCTTTTGAAAAATCTACTTTAAAATTTCCACTTAAAATCATAGGTAATTTGTTCAGAAGATCCGATCCAGTTTTGTGAATTTTGGTTGTAATTTAACAATATTCAATTCTATCCATGAATTAATTTAAATAAAAGGATAGTAAGACAGGTAGTTGATTGGGAAGAGAGAAATCTAGGCCAAAACCTTTAAACAGGGATTCAATCAGAAGATTTACATCACTTGATCTGTAGCTTATACTAGCTCTTTTGTCATTGTATGGTAGTTTTGTACAAATATATCCGGTGCTGCTTCAAGTTAAGTCTTCTTAATTATATTTTGTTTTCTTGTATTTAAATGATTTAATGTAAGTTTTTCTTAATACATGTATACTTAATATTAAAAAAAATTTTTTTTTTAGACTCAAAGTATATTTAAGTAACGTGATTAATTGAACTATTTGTTCATTGCTATTCTGATTCGCTTACAAAAATAGATTTTTATTCTTAAATTCACTGCAATATTGCTAATGATAATTATACTATTTACTTAGTTCTATAAAAATTTGTACTTTTTCTACATTATGCTTAATTTTAGTGTAGGATTTCTCTCTCTCTCTAATCCTATTTTTTTAAAAAATATTACATGTTTTATTTTCATGCTTCAACTAGGATTAGAAAGAATTCCTCCTTTCATTTCTGTCGAAAGAGGCGGCGGGGGAATGGGAGCCCCACTTAGATCGAAGCTAGGAACTTTACTTTTACGGCGTATTGGTGGGGACAAACCACCGCGTTTCATGTTGTTTCGGAGTGGTGAGGGGGGGGGGGACAAACGTCCCTCCTTTTCTTCTTAGGGGTGTATATATCGCGGACGACACGAACGTACATGAGCATGATTTCCAACGACTAAAAAAGCGTTACAAACCCGAGCGTGACGTTAATTCAAGTTTACTCTCCAGCAAAACGCGCCAATAGAAGTTATCAATTCAAAAATTCATTGTCAAATACTCGTCCAAACGGTAACCCGTAACAAATAAATGAGCATGACTCATAATCTCACAAATTGACTCAACCGATGGCTTCTTTTCGACCGAATGATTAATAATGGTCTAAGGGTGTAGACCTAGGCCTAGACACGGACGAAGGACATGATATAATAATGCAGTCTTGCCACTGTTGCCAGTTGGCATATAGTTCGAAATTTCCAGTTTTTAAAAGAATATGTCCGGGAACAATATTTAACAATTAAAACTATTCGGATTCTTATAGAGGTCAAATCGAGAACAAGACAAGGTGCCTCCTGAGGACGTTGGTCCCCTGCGTTAAAACGTCTCTGATCGTATGGCACTTAAATCATCTAGTTTTCAAATGAAATGATATTAAAAGAAAAAAAAACGTATTCTTACAAACAAGATTAAAATAAAAACTATTTTCTCGACATTTTTCAGCAAAATACATTAAGATAAAACGCAGACCATTGAACTCGACAAATCAGGAAGGAAAGAAAATACCTGAATCTTATGTATTGAATATGTACAGTGTAATGGGACGAAGAAGTTTATAGGTGAAATTTATAGGTGCACGGTCTGCGCTAATTAATGCACAACTTAAAAACCAGAATAACTTTTGGGAGCAATAATAGTTATGGATGAATCTCAAGTTGAACTGAATTAGATGACATACGAGCAACAGCACACACAGGAATTTTTCAAGGAGGGGGTAGTACGGGGTTGAAAGTTCACCATTCTTGTATCATGCTCCTTTTGATTTTGTCGATTTTCGGGAACAAAACACAGTAAAAACTAATTAGCATTAATTAATAAAATTAATCATGAAAAACAAGTAATTAATTAAATTTTACGTACTATATACTTAGAATTATAATCAATCGGAAAAAAAATCAAGGGCTTGGGGAGGAGGTCCGAACCCCCAGGACCCCCCTTGTGTGCGCCACTGCATACGAGTGTAATATTCATTGATACTTCATCTCTGTGCCAAAGTTCAGGAATCGTTGGGGCTGCCGAGGGGTGACATGCCAGTTTCTCAGCAGCACATGATCAAATGTTTTTAATTAGAGCCAAATCTGGAGAACCTGCTAAATAACAATCGAATACACCTATATCAAAATCAGACAAGCATGGGCAATATGAGGTCATGCACATGTTCTTCTTCAAAAATAATATCATAGAAGTTTCGAGGATAGGACGCAGCCACGGATCTTAACATTGACTATGATATCGATGCCTCCACGTAAGGATATGTCCTTTCTAACGCTGTACGGAAAGCTGAAACCATGATCGTCTTTCAACGCACCGCTATAAGCTCGTTTGATCTCCTTGCAGCTTCTTGGAAAGCCGCAATATAGATTCCGTTCTAATAATTCGTAGTGCTGCAGACTTGTACTGTCTGTGCGGATACTTGTAATCCTGTCAAAGAACCAAGTACTTGATGCAGGATGTGTGACGCGACTGTACGATAGCAAAAAAACAACACGTTTACTCAAATGTTAGTGATCGGGGACCACTGAAATCTATAATGGTGTTCTGCATGTCCTTTCTGAATTAATGTGTAATCTTTCTGAATCATATTTGCTTGATGGTAATGGGGTCACGATACAATCGATCTACGACAGTGCTTCTCAAACTTTCAATACTCGCGACCCACTATTCAATCATCATTTTCATCTCGCCCCCCTCCATACGATAACATTGTATTGAATTCAATAATACTATACTTTTACTCTAAAGCAGTACGCGCGCGACTTTAACCTCTTATGTGCCACCGACGTATAAAAACGTCTCTCTTAACCAAAGCATTAATCTTCTGGACGTATATATACGTCTTTCCGAAATATGACCTTTTCTGTGCACTGCTATCCATAAAATTATTCCGAAGGCTTTGGAATGCAATAAAAGGACCTTGACAGTGTTTGCAAAGGATTTACTTATTTCAAAGGATTTGCTTGCTTCTTCCTTTTCTCCTACCCCTACTACCTAAGTTTTCAACTTTTCAATATGCTCGCGCCCCCCTCGTAGAGTTATCACGCCCCTCAAGGGAGGCGCGCCCCACAGTTTGAGAAACACTGATCTACGATATTCCGGAACAATAAGCTGCAGATTCGGTAGGTCTCGATCCTGCCACTGTCAAATTCCAGCACATGCTGGTCGGAGTTACTGACTTAGAAACGAAATTTTTCTTCAATCAAAATCTAAAAATCTGTTTGTATTTTTAAATTAGTTGTTTTTAGTTTTTTTGAATTATTTTTCGACTTTCAAGTATTAAAAATCTGCTTCAAAATTCACAGGCTGAGTTCCGAATACAAGACAACGAAGTTCTATTAAGCTGTTTTAACCGCAGGGAGCCATAACAATTTCATCCGTGTAATTCACTCAAACATTAAAAGAAAAATTCACTTACCTACCTAGTTCCTACAAGAATATATTTCATATTCACATGTTTACTTCCTGTATTCTTTATAACATTGACCGTACTCATACTCTTATTTTTAACATCTTTTTTTCTCCTACTTGCTGCATTTTGTGTTGTAACTTTTTTCTCTCCTTTGAGTTAAGAAAAAGAAGGAAAAAAGTATGGCCAACTTCCTCCTCTACAAACGTTAAATGCTGTATTTGATACGCAATGCTTTTTCTGACCTCAACAACATTAACTCGATGACCGAGACTTCTAAATGATATAGAATTTTTTTCTTCCTTTTAGTTTCTACTTTTATATATTTATTTACTTCTGGTGAATACATGTGGTTTCTTGATTCACTAAAACTTTAACGGTAGAAATGTTTTCAGGTTTAAATGTTAAAACACGAATTAGTATTCAAGAAGAACTCTATCTTTTATACCTCTTCTACGAAATTGAAAATTTTATTTTTGGCACCTAAGTTAGACAACCTCGTGACGTCTTTCACTTTAGGCTTAATATAAGGTTTCATTTGCTCGTTGAAAATGATTATTAAAACCGGTTCAAGCTCTTTTCAAAGTTTTGAATAATGTGATTATTAAATTCAGTTTTTGAAGAGGTAATGTGTTTTTCCATCATAGAACTAACGAGTAGTTATAGTTAAATTATACGTGTTTTTAAATTGGAATACGTTTCGCGCGTTTTTTCAGAAGCACGTTCTAGTTGCAGTTTGTAATTATGCATGTTAGAATACTCTGAGAGGCTTTTCTTTCATGAAAATAATTTTAAAAGAATATTAAGCTTTAATATACGATTATTAATTGCTTACTGAAGTATAATAGTTTAAAATAATTTAATTTTACTTGTACAGTGAATATAACTCCATTTGTTGCCATCTACTACATGGATAATTGTAATTGTAAGTATAATTCGTGGCAATTATAAATTGTCAGCATTTTAGCTAAGAAAAGTTTGAATTATTTTTATTTCATATTTAAACTATTTTTATATAAATTTGTGTGTGATAAGCATCAATTATTATTCTCTCATTCAGGCATAGTACTCAATGAAAAAAAAGAGAGATAAGAGACAATTTTTGAAAATTATTATGTTTATCGTTTTTTTTTTCGAATGCAAAAAAGTTCGTGCCATGAACAAGCGGGTTCTTATGGACTAGATAGTAATTTATTCTAGAACTTTCTGTTAATTAGAATACATTTTCTTCGAACAAAAATCTGATAACAGACGCGCTTATATCTACAATAACACATATTCAAAAAAGAAATCACGTTTGTCAAAATTAGTAATTCAAATCCGTAAAATCACAATTTTGCATAACGTAAATAAAGCATACAGTCACTGTCAAATGTTTCACTTTCTTTGTGTGCATAGTTCTCACAAAGAAGGCAATGGATTCATTGTAGTAATTTCTAGTACAATCTTGTGCAGTACTCATCTTCTATTCTTCCAGATTCCTCTCAAAGTATCTAGTTTTGTCTCCAATTTTGGCGATTTTGTGACCAAATTTTTTTTCCAAGTCTGTTGCCAAGGCCTCTCCTATTTATCATTATTGAAGAGTGTTCTCTTTTTGTCAACAAACATTCTTTCCTGTTTCGTACTCTTTCGGCAGAGAAGTGAATAATCTTAAATTTCTGTCACAATATTGAAAAAGATATATCTGGGAAAGTTTCTGAAATTTTCTGATGGCACCATACAGTTTCGTAAGCAAACTATACTAATGAAGTGATGCACACTTGCAATCGATTCAATAATTAAATTTCATTTGAAACAAAAAAATTACCCTTTCGAGCAAATACTTATTCATTTGATTTAAGAACATTATGTGTACCAACGAATTTTTTGAAATATCAACATTTAATTTTTAATGCAATAGAAAATGCTACAAAAACCTAACTCAAATTCACATATAATTAATTTTTCTATAATTGGTAACTATAAAAAGTAAAATAAATAGTACAAAGCAAAGAAATCTAATTTTTTTCTTTGAAAGGAATTAATTTATTTGCTTTACGTAATGAAAAGTAAATATTCAATATATATTTCATTTTTTAAAGTAAATAAAATATTTAATTCCTCAGTATCTTTTTCTGTGAGTAATGTGATTTTCAATACAACTACAACATTGAATGTAGCTCTTTAGTTCGCGAAACTCAAAAACACAAAAAATAATATTTAAATTATTACATTTGCAATGTTTGACGATTATGATTAATCATGGCTGCACGAAAAATGAATATAATTTAATTCCTTATTTTTCAGTTTATTTTTTAAAAATATCTGCTAAGACCCATTTTAGTAACCTCCTTTTCTTTTCTCGACAAATTATTGTCATCTTTTTAATAGAAACCCAAAACAATAAAACGAAATCTTGGCGTAGTTTGGAATCAGTATTTCCTTTCATCGCCAAAATTGTTGTAATTAAAATTTTTTAAGCAATCAAAGTAATGGAAAATACAAATAAATAAAACTTACGAGATTAATTGCTCATTTCCTTACGGAAAGCTTCTTGTGTGATAATACATTTTTAGTTTCAAGTTCATAGTTGTCACTGATTTTTTCATTCGACTTATATTGCTTCCAATAGCTATGAATAAATAATAATCTATTTGATTACGTTAATTAAACATAATAGATGATTATTGTTATTTACATTCCAATAATAAAATGCATTTTTTCCTTATTTAAAACGAATGTATTTCTTAGAGCTAAATATCCACATACTTTTTTATGCATCGATATTTTTTATCTTTTTAGAACAATAGAACATTTATAATTTTATAAGACTACAATATTTACAACTTCGTATAAGAGCAATGAAAAGCACGATCACTGTCAAATGTTTGACTCTGATGTTGCTTCCCTGCATCACCCTTATATAGGCAGTGAAGCCCTTACAATCGCTTCTAATACTGTTTGATGGGACCGTGGTAGCCTAGTGCAGAGGTCGCCAAAGTGCTGGTCCGTGGACCACTAGTACTCCACGTGAAAATTTCGCTGGTCCCCAGAAAAATGTGGAATATACTCACTTATCAAGCTAAGTTATTTTTTAAGATGCATTGATTGCGTTCTTAGATTAGAATCTTTTTTATAAATATATTTAACATCCACAAAATCCTATTAGTGGTCCGTGGGATTTAAATTATCAATTTACTGGTCCGTAGGTTCAAAAAGTTTGGCGACCGCTGACCTAATGGGTATGTTCACGGACTTGAGGCTAGCGTGTTACGAGTTTGAGCACTAATGTCGCTGAAGACTTTCAGTGTAGAGGAGCTGATGAACGTTACATTTGCCGTGGCTCCAAGCATTCCAGTTGGCGTAGAGTGGTAGCTCTGAGAGGGGATTGCCAGTTCAAGTGTCGCCATTTGTCCATGGCTCAATAATTATGAGATCCTTCCCCAGTGACCCTCGTGTTTCTTTATTGTGTAACGTAAATTAACGCTCGCTCAACACTGTTTCATAAAATAATAATTCTGGACATTTTTCAGATTCGTTCCAAGTATCTGGTCTTATCGCTAATCTAGGCGACGAAATGCGCCACTAATCGTAAGATGGAATCCTACTTATTTAGGGTTATTGAAGAGTATTCCCTCTTTTGGCTTACAAACGATCTGGTCACAATACCCCTTTAAAAGAGAATCGAATAAAGTCAAAAATTGCAGCAACGTCATATACACACTTTTTTTTTAAAAAAAAACGATTACTAACTATTAAGGTATCCGACTACGTTCGGAACTGTGATTTTAAGAAAAGCGCATAAATGGATAATTTTAATAATATTTAGTGTCACTTAGAACATGTATAAAGTTGCTTCAAGGACATTTTGACAAAAAAAAAATTATTTAAATACAATATTTTGGCAAAAAATTAACTTAGAAAAACCTTTTTTCAAAATGTTCTCCTTTTGTGAAAAATGCTTCTAAAAGAATAATATTTCGCTTATATATGTGGGAGACAACAAGGGGTCCAAGACGTTGGTCTTTCTTCTATTTTATTTTAACATTAAACAAAAATTAATTAAAAAGGTAGTTTTTACAGATAAGTTTGACGATGATATTCAGAAGGTAACGCCTGCTCGCGCACCTCTCGCGTTCTCCTTTCTCTCTTTCTCTGCTCTTATGTCCAAAAGTTTTTGTTCTGGTTTTGATTTGCTGCGCCTGCGCGCGAAGACTGCCTTGATTTTGGCTGCATGCCACAACGGCCATTCTGACCGTACGCTGTCCGCAGCGGTATTTCCATGGAGACCAGAGGAGAATCTGAAACATACAAAAAAAAACGGAACAGACAAGGACTATACGACAAATATATAGAGATTAAACATATCATAATTTTTCTGAACTAGACAGTTTCTCCATCATGTGAAGGCACCTCTTCGACATCCGGAAGGTTCCACAGGAAAACATTGTGTTTCACCGGCATAAGAACATCTTTTTCAACAAGTTGATCTTTGGTTGAACGCATCGATATTTTCCTCTGTAGAGTTCTGGACGTCTGTTCGAAACGATTTTTCTTTTTCCTTCGTTTCCACTGCCAAGGCTCAAAAATTTTCCGGAGCAACACAAACCGATGATGTTTACTCTTCATAGGTAAAGGGTTAGGTGAGCGGGAGATAAATTCCACGGAACTCGTTTTCATGGCACCATTGGCTTTCTTACACAATACTATATCAGAACATTTTTCTCTTACAATACTCAATTTTAACTTAGTACTCTTAATTTTATTACATTTATAATCCTTAATTAGAGAACTCAAATCATTTCTAGCATTAAAGTCCTTAACATATGGCAAATCATAACTACAGTTTTTTATCACATTTGAAACAGAAACATTTGGAAAAGAAACACTTGAATTAAACTGAACACCCAAATCTGCACTCAAAGAGGATTCACTTTCACTTAATAAAACATCGCTCTTTGCGTGGCCTAGTTTCTTTATTTCAGAATATACACTGGGATGTATAATAAATTCTTCGGTCAAGGTCGGTGATATTGCCGTTCCAACACTTAAGCTAGGAGACTGTTGATTAAGAGAAATATTTATGGGTTTAACTTCTACCATACGCTGTTCGCCAAAACATGAACTTAATGTTATGATCTCTTCGGAAGGTGTTTGCACTCTAATTAGTGAGGAATTTAAAACTGGGATCTGGCAACCTGAATCAATCAATGCTGTTACGGGCTGATTTTCCACAAAAATGCTTACGTATTGAAGATTTGCGCATTCATCGCTATTTTGTTTTTCGCTCTCGATTTTCAAAGTATTCACGTTTATTTTATTATGGATGTGGTCGTTAGATTCTTTAAGTTTAAAACGCTTCTCACAGTCTCTTGCGCAATGAGATGAATCACCGCATATATAGCAATTTTTATTTTCTCTTTCATGATATTGGGGATAGTTCTCTTTACTCTTTGATTTAAAGTTTTGTGATCTATTTTTAAAGGGGTCTTGGGTATATCCATAAGTAATAGGAGTTTCTTTATGTGATCCGTTTTAGATGAAATATAAATATCACACTCTTTAGCTAAATCAATAGGCCTAAACCAATCTTCTGCTTCTCGAATGCCAATATGAGTTGCAGTTTCCTTATTTAAAGTTTCGAATTGTTTCTCTTCGACTTTAGCTGCAGGATTTAAACTTAATGCTTTATTTTTAACCCTTTGAAGTTCGACTTCTTTTTCTAACTGTGCTAACTGTAGTTTCGCGAGCTCAATTTTCTGTTTTCCTGAAGTTACTTCTCTTTTGTTTCGCGATACCCTCTCATCTATACAGTTTTGAATTAAAGTTTTAACGAAATCTGGATCACTTTCAAATGTACTACTGTTCTCAATTTTAGTCTTTAGTTTAACTATAGTGTCAGTACTTTCGACAATACCGTCTAGCTCCTGAACAACTCTTATGAGATCCTCTTTAAGAGCGTTTTTATACATTTTAGAAATGGAAAGATCCTACCTTTTTTTTTTTTTTTTTTTCTGGCTCCCTTGTTGCTCGCACGTACGATGTATCCAATAAAAACGTTGATTCCACTGATTTCACCTCTTCGCAGGTAATATAGTTGAAATTGTAGTTCCGGCCTCTACACAGGCGGATTATTCACACTGAATTAGTTCCAACCTCTACACAGGCGGGATTTTCGTCGATGGGTTTTCCAACCCTACACAGGCGGAATATTTGTCGATGGTTCGTTGCAAAATATACCTCTACACAGGTTATTTTGTTATTTGTTCCGACCTCTACACAGGCGGAATGAAGTTGAAAAATTCAACCTCTACACAGGTTGAACGAAGTTTCCGAAAAATGGCGGAGCGTCTCCTTCACGGACGCTGTTGTTCATTGTCCAGACTTTGGTTCAAAATCGAAATTTTCTCGATCCCGGCCGAGCCCCATAATTTGTGGGAGACAACAAGGGGTCCAAGACGTTGGTCTTTCTTCTATTTTATTTTAACATTAAACAAAAATTAATTAAAAAAGGTAGTTTTTACAGATAAATTTGACGATGATATTCAGAAGGTAACGCCTGCTCGCGCACCTCTCGCATTCTCCTTTCTCTCTTTCTCTGCTCTTATGTCCAAAAGTTTTTGTTCTGGTTTTGATTTGCTGCGCCTGCGCGCGAAGACTGCCTTGATTTTGGCTGCATGCCACATATATAAAGTAAAGACTTCTCCAGAGAGTCGTAACTATGATTTTTGAAAAATTCACATTATTTTCAGAGTTACAACCCATTGAATTAATTATCGGCGTTTTTTTTCTTAAATTATCTCCCCTCTGTTGTCGTAAAACATGGATAAACCCACTTTTAAGTTATACATTTCAAAAATTCTAGTTGAGTCTCTGTACAGAAGTCTGAGCTATATACAGGCAAAATATTATTATAAAAGAAGCATTTTTCACAAAAGGAGAATATTTTGAAAATGGGTCATTCTATGTTTATTTTTTGTCAAAATATTAAATAATTTTTTATTGTAATACTATTCTTAAAAAAATTTTTATATACATTTTCCAATCTAAGTGACACTAAATATCATAAATATTATCCATTTATACGTTTTTGCATAATCACGGCTCGAACGTAGTCGGATACCTTAAGTATGCTGAATTCAAAAAATTTTTTCCCTCCTACAAATATAATAAAACTTCAGAATATTTTTATGATCCAGATCTTTTAATAATCTTAGAGTACTGAAATGTGTTTTCAAATGGAAAATTCACTGAGAATAATAAGAATTAGATCCTATTTGACGGAAGTTTTTAATAGAAACATTTAATTAAGCTTTCACTGTAGCTAATTACATCATCCAATCAAAAACTGGTGTTTACAAAAGTTTAATTTTTTTGTGTGGCCCAATTGAATGATTAAATTACACTTTTAATTTTCTCTAGTACGCGCATATTACATGATAATAATATAGTTAATGTACGTTATAGTACGTGATAATATATGTATAATTAATGAATTAATTTAATCAGTATTTTAATAAAAGTAATAAATTCACAATCAATGAATAATACATTCATAGTAATAAATAAAGGGCAAAATAAATAAATCACAATAATAATTAAAAAACAGCACTAATAATAATTTATAATAAAAAATAAATAAGAATAAACAAATAATAAATATAGCTAAAATTATAAATAAATAATAAAATAAGTACTAATTAAATAATAAAATAAGTACTAATTAAATAGTAAAATAAGAACTAATTAAATAATAAACAAGTAATAAATATAATTGAATAGGAAATAAATAACAAACAAGTACTAAGTATAACATGCAATTATAAGGTAATAATAATAGGATTACAAAGATAAATATTTTTAAAAGATATACATATAAGATATCTTTAGAAGATAAACATGATAGAGAGAAAAAGAAAAATAGATGTTGTTTTGGAAATAGAGTCAACAGGATTTATATACCAACATTTCGTGGCTTTTCATAAAATCCAGAAAGAAACTTGAATTTTGAAGAATAATGTTATCAAGTCACGTAACTTCGTTGAAAAGTCAAATTTTTATAATAAAAAAATAGAAATATTGAATAGAAATAGATAAAAAAGAATTGGTATTGAATGTTTCTTCAGAAAATTCGTTTTTTTAAGTCAGTAGGCCACATTTTAAAACCCAAGAGGATGTATGTAATCTATAAGATCCCAGCTACGACCTAAATAAATATCCATTGGGAGGTTTCTATTTATTTATACGTGTTTATGTGTATAAAAAGGAATCATCAACATCAAAGTAATCATGAATATATATATTGGTATGTACATTAACATATACGAAGAATACTTTGTTTTGGTGTGTATGTTGATAATACATACATCTTAATAATTGTATCAGTGACAATTTGCTTTGATATTCTATTGATTTATGAGTATTTAGGTTCATCTAATCAAAATAAGTATCATAAAACAAGTTATTTATTAAATCTAAATATTAAAAATGCATAATGTCATGGATTACTACTTTTTGTAAATGGTGATTCTTATTATTATATATGAGAACATCCGCAAATATTTTTTTCAAAAAAAAAGTGTTAGCTCTTTATTACAAGGTATTTACAAAGTATTGATTTTTATCAATATTTATAGTTATTTTATTTTGAATAATTTGTTTATCGTTTAAAAGTATCTAATCCATCAGTTCAAAGGATGCCATATGTTTTAAACGGGTTAAATAAAACCAAAATTATCTATGTATACAAAGTGTGTGCAAGATAAATGTTACTTCTTTTAAAAGAATTTAAAAATTTTGAGAGAGAGGTGACCACAGTAGCAAATAGGTCGGCATAGTTTATTTTGAGTCTTGTTGATACAAAAGACCCACCGCGTAGAGGGGCTGATGTACGTTAAATCTATGGAGGCTAAAGTGGGTTAATGTAAATTAACGTCGCACTATTAAGTAACATGAGGGTTATTGGCAATGGACCTCGTAACTTCTTATCACGATAATAATAAAGTGACGAGGATAGCACCTCTTATCTGGCACTCCTCCAAACTATCACACCACGCCAACGGGGAGACTTTGCATCGCCACAGATTAAACGAGCATCAATCCCACTACACGGTGGGTCTTCAAAGGCTCGACCTCATGAACGTTGGCCAAGAGCTCAACATCACGACAACTAGGTTATCGTAGCCTCCTACGGAGGCTCGAAGTCCGCACGTTGTCTTGATGTGAAATTGTGGAGATTGGAATGATCAGGCGCCAACTTTGTCACTTGATCGTAGTTTAAATGTACGAGGTTCGTCGACAACAGCGTAAACAGTATTTTTATTTCTACTAAACTACTTCTGAGGTGTGTGAGTAACAAAAACTCTTCAGAAACTTTTCATAATTGAAGAATATATAATGTAATTTGTAAATTTTATTGTTTAGGGGGGATTTAATATTTTTGTCAACAAACGTTAAGATTAATTTCTACTGTCATTTGATTATTACTTTTTTTATTTTACAATACAAAAAAAATACCTGACAAATTTTAAAGATTGATATGTTTGATTCTACAATATAATTTGAAGAAAAATATATTGAATGGTATTTTTTTTGAAGAATCATTTTTTTACTCCTTTGAAAATATTCGTTTCGTTTCGCTTGAATTTAATAACTTCTCTAATTTAGTTCTTAGATTTTTTTTAATGAAACTTTACTCCATTAACAAAAAAAGAACGCCTTTAGGAATTATTTCCAACGAATTACAGCATTCGCTATTTAGCATTTCCTTGAGAACTGAATGGTAATTTATTCGATAGAAAGGAAGTAGTTATGTCTGGTTTGAGAGTTATTCAACGAACCAATACCAGAATTAGTTTTCTCCTCTTGCCTGGAGGCAATTAGAGGTAGAATTAACTCGTAAAGTACTTGTAATAACCACTTTTCTATCATCATTCGAAGTACATTTGGAGTAGCTAAGTAGTTATGTTTTCAGTAAAATATAGAGAGTATTTTCAGTGAGATTTAATCTCTGTTTACTTCAGAATAAGCTGTTTACTGAGAGTTTTTTTTTCTGTTTGTTTTATGACGTAACTGCAATGTACTAAAATTGCATTTATTCTTCAATACTTGGTAGACAGAAAAATTAGAATTTGATTCAGTGGGGAAATGGAACATTCTGGAGCACTGTGGTCAAGTCAGATCTGCTTATATCAGCGCCAAGCCTTATTCTGTATTGTAGAATTAGAATTTTGCGTATTCATTTTTAAAATGGGCATTAAAATATCGGTATTTGAACTCTGAATGCTAAAGAGATCCATCCATTGGATTTGATTTTGGTTGAATTAACATTAAACGAAATAGCGCCTTCTTGGCTAAATAGAAGGTGTTTCAAAAATATCTGGAAAATATTGTAAAGACAGAAAGAAAGGTAGAAATAAAGGCAGATTGAGTTCGAAATGTGGGCACGCAAATGCCTAGTTAAGGCAGAAGATGGTGCTGTTGAGATCAATTTTATCAACCTTCCTTGGACAGATTTCATGCAGAATACATTGTTACACCATTCCGGAGCTCGTAGACATGCATTTCAACTATAGGGTTGAAAATGGAAATGGAGTGGTTCGAATGGTGTATTGAAGTAGTTTTCGAGCTTTGTGAACAAACAATGTATGGAAGTCTGGGTATATTGAAGCTATCTGCAGTCGCGTTTCGTATTCTGCTTTGATTTTGCTTTTTTATATTTTTTTTTTGTTGCCACATACGTTGATAAATGTTTTTAACTTAAATACATTGTTCACAATGGCATTAAAATATGTATAACTGTGTGTATTTCTGATTTGCAACATAAAATTTAGGAGATGTTTCTACTTAAATTTAGAATTTGTTGTAAGGTCGTAGCTACCACTGTATCAATGATACGGAGCTCCCAAGCTAAAGGGGCCCCAACATGCACAAACAAAACAATACTAAAGTACTTAGGGGTCATCCAAAAGGGCCCCCAAGGAAATTTGATACAGGGCCCACTTAGCGCTATCTACGACAGTGATGTGTTGATATGTCGATAAGTTGTTCCTTCATGGGCAAACCTTCTGATTTAACCATTCATACTTGGAGATCGTGGCATTTACGAGATTTAAGATTTTATAACATCCATAATATATATATATATATATATGTGACATGCAGCCAAAACCAAGCAGTCTTCGCGCGCAGGCGCATCAAAGTAAAAGCAGAACTGAAACTTGAACTAGTGAAAGTGAAACAAAAACTTTGAGACATTAGAGAAGAGAGAAAAGAAAGGAGAACGCGAGAGGTGCGCGAGCAGGCGTTACCTTCTGAATATCATCGTCAATCTTATCTGTAACCACAACTACCTTTTAATTAATTTTTTGTTTAATGTTAAAATAAAATAGAAGATAGACCAACGTCTTGGACCCCTTGTTGTCTCCCACAAATTATGGGGGCTCGGCCGCGATCGACAAAATTTCGATTTTGAACCAAAGTCTGGACAATGAACAACAGCGTCCGTGAAGGAGACGCTCCGCCATTTTACGGAAACTTCGTTCAACCTGTGTAGAGGTTGAATTTTTCAACTTCATTCCGCCTGTGTAGAGGTCGGAACAAATAACAAAATAACCTGTGTAGAGGTGTACATCGACAAATATTCCACCTGTGTAGAGGTTGGAACCCATCGACAAATATTCCGCCTGTGTAGAGGTTGGAAAACCCATCGACGAAAATCCCGCCTGTGTAGAGGTTGGAACGAATTCAGTGTGAATAATCCGCCTGTGTAGAGGCCGGAACTACAATTTCAACGATATTACCTGCGAAGAGGTGAAATCAGTGGAATCGAAATTTTTCTTCATTGGATACATCGTACGTGCGAGCAACAAGGGAGCCAGAAAAAAAAAAAAAGGTAGGATCTTTCTGAATTTTCTAAAATGTATAAAAACGCTCTTAAAGAGGATTTCATAAGAGTTGTTGAGAAACTAAACGGTACTGTGGAGAATACTGACACTATAGTTAAATTAAGACTAAAATTGAGAACAGTAGTGCATTTGAAAGTGATCCAGATTTCGTTAAAACTTTAATTCAAAACTGTATAGATGAGAGGGTATCGCGAAACAAAAGAGAAGTAACTTCAGGAAAACAGAAAATTGAGCTCGCGAAACTACAGTTAGCACAGTTAGAAAAAGAAGTCGAACTTCAAAGGGTTAAAAATAAAGCATTAAGTTTAAATCCTGCAGCTAAATTCGAAGAGAAACAGTTCAAAACTTTAAATAAGGAAACCGCAACTCATATTGGCATTCGAGAAGCAGAAGATTGGTTTAAGCCTATTGATTTAGCTAAAGAGTGTGATATTTATATTTCATCTAGAAGCGGATCACATAAAGAAATTCCTATTACTTATGGATATACCCAAGACCCCTTTAAAAATAGATCACAAAACTTTAAACCAAAGATTAAAGAGAACTATCCCCAATATCTTGAAAGAGAAAATAATTGCTTTATATGCGGTGATTCATCTCATTACGCAAGAGACTGTGAGAAGCGTTTTAAACCTAAAGAATCTAATGACCACATCCATAATAGAATAAATGTGAATACTTTGAAAGTCGAGAGCGAAAAACAAAATAGCGAAGAATGCGCAAATCTTCAATACGTAAACATTTTTGTGGAAAATCAGCCCGCAACAGCTTTGATTGATTCAGGTTGCCAGATCCCAGTTTTAAATTCCTCACTAATTAGAGTGCAAACACCTTCCGAAGAGATCATAACATTAAGTTCATGTTTTGGCGAACAGCGTATGGTAGAAGTTAAACCCATAAATATTTCTCTTAATCAACACTCTCCTAGCTTAAGTGTGAGAACGGCAATATCACCGACCTTGACCGAAGAATTTATTATACATCCCAGTGTATATTCTGAAATAGAGAAACTAGGCCACGCAAAGAGCGATGTTTTATTGAGTGAAAGTGGATCCTCTTTGAGTGCAGATTTAGGTGCTCATGCTTATGCTTATTCTAGTGCTATTTCTTTTCCAAATGTTTCTGTTTCAAATGTGATAGAAAACTCTAGTTATGATTTGCCATATGTTAAGAACTTTAATACTAGGAATGATTCGAGTTCTCTAATTAAGGATTATAAATGTAATAAAATTAAGAGTACTAAGTTAAAATTGAGTATTGTAAGAGAAAAAATGTTCTGATATAGTATTGTGTAAGGAAGCTAATGGTGCCATGAAAACGAGTTCCAAGGAATTTATCTCCCGCTCACCTAACCCTTTACCTATGAAGAGTAAACATCGTCGGTTTGTGTTGCTCCAAAGGATCTTTCAGCCCTGGCAGTGGAAGCGAAGGAAAAAGAGAAATCGTTTTGAACAGACGTCCAGAACTCTACAGAGGAAAATATCGATGCGTTCAACCAAAGATCAACTTGTTGAAAAAGATGTTCTTATGCCGGTGAAACACAATGTTTTCCTGTGGAACCTTCCGGATGTCGAAGAGATGCCTTCACATGATGGAGAAACTGTCTAGTTCAGAAAAATCATAATATGTTTAATTTCTATATATTTGTCGTATAGTCCTTGTCTGTTCCGTTTTTTTGTATGTTTCAGATTCTCCCTCTGGTCTCCATGGAAATACCGCTGCGGACAGCGTACGGTCAGAATGGCCGTTGTGACATGCAGCCAAAACCAAGCAGTCTTCGCGCGCAGGCGCATCAAAGTAAAAGCAGAACTGAAACTTGAACTAGTGAAAGTGAAACAAAAACTTTGAGACATTAGAGAAGAGAGAAAAGAAAGGAGAACGCGAGAGGTGCGCGAGCAGGCGTTACCTTCTGAATATCATCGTCAATCTTATCTGTAACCACAACTACCTTTTTAATTAATTTTTGTTTAATGTTAAAATAAAATAGAAGATAGACCAACGTCTTGGACCCCTTGTTGTCTCCCACATATATATATATATATATATATATATATATATATATATATATATATATATATGTATATATATGTGGCATCCAGGAAATCCAATCGTTCTCAAGAAAACCACGCAATCTTCGCGCGCAGGCGCAGCTAAGTGAAACTAAAACTGAAACTTGTGAACTTTTAGTAAAGAGAGAGAAGAAAGACAGAGGTGCGCGAGCAGGCGTTACCGTCATCGCATCATGTAAACCTATCTGTTAGAATAGCTACCTTTTTTAATTAAATGTTGTTAAATTTTAAAATAAATGTGAAGAAAGACAAACGTCTTGGACCCCTTGTTGTCTCCCACAAATTATGGGGGCTCGGCCGGGATCGATAAAATTTCGATTTGAACCAAAGTTTGGACAGTGAACTAAAGCAGCGTCCGTGAAGGAGACGCTCCGCCATTTTTTGGAAACTTCGTTCAACCTGTGTAGAGGTTGAATTTTTCGAATACTCCGCCTGTGTAGAGGCCGGGATCGATAAAATTTCGATTTGAACCAAAGTTTGGTCAGTGAACTAAAGCAGCGTCCGTGAAGGAGACGCGCCTCCATTTTTTGAAACTTTGTTCAACCTGTGTAGAGGTTGAATTTTTTCGTTTGAACTCAGCATGAATACTCCGCCTGTGTAGAGGCCGGGATCGAAAAAATTTCGATTTTGATCAAAGTTTGGAACATGAACAAAAGCGTCCGTGGAGGAGACGCGCCGCCATTTTTTGGAAACTCCGTTCAACCTGTGTAGAGGTTGAATTTTTAAACTTCGTTCAACCTGTGTAGAGGTTGAATTTTTAAACTTCGTTCCGCCTGTGTAGAGGTTGGAACCACTGACTAAACACCTGCGAAGAGGTGTCCTGTCAATAATTACAAGAACTATATTACCTGCGAAGAGGTGAAATCAGTGGAATCAACGTTTTTCTTCAATTATTGGATACATCGTACGTGCGAGCAACAAGGGAGCTAGAAAAAAAAGGTAGGATCTTTCCATATTTTTTCTAAAATGTATAAAAACGCTCTTAAAGAGGATCTCATAAGAGTTGTTGAGGATCTAGACGGTACTGTGGAGAGTACGGACACTATAGCTAAACTAAAGACTAAAATTGAGAACAGTAGTACATTTGAAAGTGATCCAGATTTCGTTAAAACTTTAATTCAAAACTGTATAGATGAGAGGGTATCGCGAAATGAAAGACAGGCAACTTTAGAAAAACAGAAGATTGAGCTCGCTAAACTACAGTTAGCAAAGTTAGAAAAAGAAAACGAACTTCAAACGGCTAAAAATGAAGCATTAAGTTTAAATCCTGCAGCTAAAGTCGAAGAGAAACAGTTCGAAACAAACATAGAAAATATGATCAAAAGCATTAAAACTTTTTCTCTTCCTGTTCCCACCAGATCTGAAAATTTTAATCTGTTCTTCCAATCATTAGAACGCGCATTTTTAACCAAGAAAATAAATGACGAATATAAATCTGAAATTTTAATAAATCTTCTGGGCGAAAGAGCTCATAATGTATTACTGTATATTAAAAAGGAGGAATTAAATGACTATGAAAAACTAAAATCTATAGTTCTCAGAGAATTCCAATTAACCCCTCGCGAGTGTTTAAACTCATTTAAAAATGCTGTAAAATCATCAGGCGAGACATACATCCAATTTGCTGCAAGATTGACGGCAAACTTCCAATATTATTGTTCGTTAAGAAAAGTTAATTCCTTTGAATCTCTATGTGATCTTATAATTTCTAATAAATTATTCGAAACTTTAAATAAGGAAACCGCAACTCATATTGGCATTCGAGAAGCAGAAGATTGGTTTAGGCCTATCGATTTAGCTAAAGAGTGCGATATTTATATTTCATCTAGAAGCGGATCACGTAAAGATAACTATCCCCAATATCTTGAAAGACAAAATAAAAATTGCTATATATGCGGTGATTCATCTCATTACGCAAGAGATTGTGAGAAGCGTTTTAAGCCTAAAGAATCTTACATCCATAATCGAAAAAACGCGAATACTTTGAAAGTCGAGAGCGAAAAACAAAATAGCGATGAGTTCGCACAGCTTCAATATGTAAACATTTTTGTGAAAAATCAGCCCGTAACAGCCTTGATTGATTCAGGTTGCCAGATCCCAGTTTTAAATTCCTCACTAATTAGAGTGCACAAATCTTCCGAAGAAATCATAACATTAAGCACGTGTTTTGGCGAAAAGCGTATGGTAGAAGTGTCAGCCATAAATATTTCTCTTAATCAACACTCTCCCAGTCTAAGTGTTCGAACGGCAATATCACCGACCTTGACCGAAGAATTTATTATACATCCCAGTGTATATTCTGAAATAAAGAAACTAGGCCACGCAAAGAGCGATGTTTTATTGAATGAAAGTGAATCCTCTTCAGGTGCTGTTTCTGTTTCAAATGTGATAGAAAACTCTAGTTATGATTTGTCATATGTTAAAAACTTTAATACTAGAAATGATTTGAGTTCTCTAATTAAGAATTTTAAATGTAATAAAATTAAGAGTACTAAGTTAAAAATGTGTATTAACTTGAAAAATGATATTCCTGTGTGTCAGAGAGCCAGACGTTTATCTTGTTCTGAGAAATTACAGGTAAACGATCAAATTGATGATTGGTTACAACAAGGTATTATAAAAGAGAGTGTTTTTGATTATTGTTCACCTATGAAGAGTAAACATAGACGGTTTGCAATGCTCCGAAAAATCTTCCAGCCCTGGCAGTGGAAACGGAGGAAAAAGAGAGATCGTTTTGAACAGACGTCCAGAACTCTAGAGAGGAAAATATCGATGCGTTCAAGCAAAGAAGAGCTTGTTAAAAAAGACGTTCTTATGCCTGATGGATCTGATAAAACCCAAGATAGCAAAATAAATGTTTTCCTGTTGAACCTTCCGGATGTCGAAGAGGTGCCTTCACATGATGGAGAAACTGTCCAGTTCAGCAGAATTATGATATGTTAAATCTCTATGTATTTTTCGTATAGTCCTTGTCTGTTCCGTCTTTTTTGTATGTTTCAGATTCTCCTCTGGTCTCGATGAAAAAGGAAAAAAGGAATACGTACCGCTGCGGACAGCGTACAGTCAGGTTGGCCGGTTGTGGCATCCAGGAAATCCAATCGTTCTCGAGAAAACCACGCAATCTTCGCGCGCAGGCGCAGCTAAGTGAAACTAAAACTGAAACTTGTGAACTTTTAGTAAAGAGAGAGAAGAAAGACAGAGGTGCGCGAGCAGGCGTTACCGTCATCGCATCATGTAAACCTATCTGTTAGAATAGCTACCTTTTTTAATTAAATTTTGTTAAATTTTAAAATAAATGTGAAGAAAGACAAACGTCTTGGACCCCTTGTTGTCTCCCACATATATATTCATTTTTACCAGCAAACTGCCGTTAAGAATTCCATCTTTTATAAAAAAAATTACAATTTTATCAACATTTTGGCGCTTTGATTTAGAAAATAGTGATCACTTGCAGAACCCCTGTCAAAATGTTCCAGTAGCGAAACCCAGGTTGAAGACCTCTAGTATGTTGGATAGAGCACGGTGGTCCTATACATTTCCTAGATTTGACCAGCTGTGATTTCTTCTGCTGGATTCATATTAATTGTATGGTCTATGAAAATTCCATTGAGTCTGATGAAGATATAGCGGACAGATTGTCAGTTGTTGCTGGTAATGTGCATGACATGCCTACACTAATGTACGTCAAGTCATACACCACTGCTGTGAATCTGGTATCATTGCTGATGGTTGCTCTTTCTAGTACCTATGATAAGTTTGTACTGTTGACTCAGACACTACATTTAGTGTCAGTTGAATTAGAACGTGCTTATAAAATTGTTTTATTGCAATAAAAAGTTACTTAAATGCAATTTTTTGGCAAAAATATGAAAAAAATTTACACATTTTCAAAACATTATGAAAAATGCTTCCATAATAATAATGTTTTGCCTATATATAGCTAAGGATAGAAGTAGAATTTTTGAGATACATAATTTAGAAGTGGATTTATATTGATATTTTAATAAATCAGAGTGGAGAAATTTTAACAAGAATTATTCTATTATTATTTCAGTTGATCGTAACACTGAAATTAACCTGAAATGTTTTGTTCAATCTCTGTAGAGAAATCTTAGCTATGTAGCAAAACATTATTATTAAAGAAGCATTCCTAATAAACGGAGAATCTTTTGAAAATGTGCTATTCTTGTTTCATTTTTTGCCAAAAAATTGCATTTGAATGGGTTTTTTTATTGTAATAAAATATTCTTACAACAATTGTATATGTATATTCTAATCCAACTTGCACTAAATGTGAAAAAAAAATATTCATTTACATGCTTTTTCCAAATAAGGGTTCCAAATGTAGTCAATTACCTTAACTTAAAACATGAAATGTTGGTCAGTTTTTTTTAAACTTTTTTGTTCAATGCATTGTTAATAAAGATATAAAATTACAATTTTTTACCAAATTTTTCGATCTTGATCTGAAACGTTGAAATATCAATCGCAAATTTGTTAAAATATGATTAACTTTTCTTCTGAAGTATAAACTTCAAAAATCCTTGCTCAACCCCCGTATAGAAGTCTTAGCAATGTATAGACAAAATATTATCATACTATATTATCACTTAACATTTTTCATAAAAGGAAAATGTTCTGAAAATATGTCATTCTTCTCTTTTTTTGCCAACAAGTTGCACTTAAAGTATTTTTTCTTGTAATATTATTTTTAAAACAGTTTTAAATGTACCTTCTAATTCAACTGACACTAAATATCAAAAAATTATTCACTCATACGCTTTTTGAGACATCAAGGAATTGAACGCAGGTAGTCACCTTAACCTGCAACTTTTGGGGAAAATTTGTTTTTGTTTACATTTCCTTCTTTAGAATGGGAATCAACTTCACAAAAAAAATATGTTTACTTTGATTTAAACTTATCATAAACACGAGATACAGTTCACCCGTATCATAACTGACCGAACAAAGAGTAAAAACAATCTAACAGCAATTAGGAACAAATTGCAGGACCATTATGAAGAAAAAAAGTACTGCAAACTTGCATTTCACAAACATACAAGGAAGCAATATCTTTCAACCTTGGAAAATCATATTTAAGGATAAATAAGGAAGAAAAAAAAACAGTGATTCACTTTCTCCAATAAGCTTTCTTGAAGAGCGAAAACCAGATGACCGAACAGAGAGGGTTTTCGCAAAAATCCTATAATCTTCGCCATTTTTTTTATTTCCTCAGATCACTTAACGACCATCAGTAAAAACCATTTTTTCCTTCTTTACCAAACAGAGAAAGGTTGGAAAAAACTTTGTTTACCTTACATATGCAATTTCCTTGCCTCACATACTTCTGATGTGGAGGAACGGATGATTGCAATTTCTGGAGTAGCAGAAACAGAGGAATGCAAGACCAACTGTTGAAATAGCAGTCATTACCAGAAAAAGTCCCATTGTTCTCAGAGAAGTCGTTGGCTTCTGGGGTGGAAAAGGGCTTAATTGCCAACCACCCATAAACTGTAGCAGGATGTCAACGATGGAATTGTATCCAGGTTACTTTCCTTCAATGAAACTGACCGGAAGTGGATTGGGAATGGACGCCAATCTTCGGTGCCTAATGGGTGCTCTGCCTTTTCTACGGATCATAATGGGTTTTCACCCCTCTTCGGGGAATTCTGTCGCTGTTTCGGAAGAAAGGTTAGTAACTTGAAAAAATTACGTATGCTTGGGGAAAAAATTTATAATTTGATGAAATAATTGAGCTTTCTTATCTATGAAAACGTACTGTTTGTTTGGGAGGAGGGGGATAAATCTCTTAGATTCGAATTTAATGAAGTGAACATTTTTATTTGATAAATACTGGTGATACTACATAAAAACTTGACTTTTTTCATATAAGTTACCTAACTTAAACGAGTAACATATTCAACTTTCTGTTTCTTTAATATTGTGTCAATGAAAGGGAAAAAATAGAGAAAAAATAAAAGATTTCAATGTTATACCAATTTATGATTTTAAAACTATTTTGCTAGCTTTTTTTTTCCTTTTAAAGCCTCACAAGTGTTTCACTAAGAAATATTTTTGAGGCATCTCCAAAAGGTTAGTGTTCCAACTCTATTCAACATTTCTTGATTTAAGTCTTTTTTTATTTATACTTACATATAAATTTAATATATTTTTCATATACAAAGATTAAAATAATTGGTGATGAATACGACCGATTTGTCGCATAAAAAAGATGTAGCCAAATACAGAGATATGCAGCCAATAATGAAAAACTGTTCCTATGCATGTGCAGACACAATAATCTTATTCGACAGCATTTAGCGACGTCATTCAATTTGACGATGTTTTTGATTTAGCGAAATTGGTCGACGGTATAATACGTAAGTTTATACGTAAATTATTAATCTAAGTAATATAAATTTAATTTTTTTAAAAATTCCTCTTGAGACTTTTATTGTAATAATATAAAATTCATTCGAAAATTGCCCTCAATTGCCTGTCTTTCGAGAAGTACATTATCATATAGCCTTAATTTTCTTAAAAAAGAATCTAAACATGAGCTCGAGTTACAGAAATTATTTGAAACAATTGCAATAGTTCCATGGGTGATTAAAAAACTGAATTTACATTAAATTTGTTTGTATGAAGAGGTTTCTTTCTTCTCAGAATGCGCATAAAAATCGCGCCAAGTATTAATGATATTGGAGTGATTTGGCATAACTTTGCTACTCTTTCAAGACGTCGAATACTCTAACATTCAATGAAAACATCTTTGGATGACGTTATTCTTTATGAATACAACTTAAGTACCAGATATATTCTTCTGTCAAAGTTCAGAAGTTTTGTTTTACCCTTACAGGACCATAAGGTTCCTAATAAATACTAGTATTATTAGGTATAGGTTGCTGATAAATACTAGCAAATTAATACGTAACTATTTGTTTTAGTTTGTTTAAAAGTAAAATAGATAAAAAGTCATAAGAATAATACGTAAAGATGTGTAATTTTTTGGAATTTTATGGAAATATATAATAGAACTATTCTCAAAAAATATTATTTGTGTCATTATCAGGCATTTGCTTTCCTGCATTCAAATATACTTTATTATTGTGGAAAATTATACTTACCGAACAACATAAATCATGTGAGAAAAAACAATATATTTTATTACCCGAAAAAATAAACTAAAATATAACATATACGAGTATACCCTGCGAATATTTTAGCATCCACACTAATTGATTTGACAGTTTTTTTCCCCTTAACATTCCCTTTTACGTAATTGCTTCCGGCATACGTTCTATTTTAACTTCCTGCTATAATTAAATACGACAATCACCAATTTTAAAATGGGAGAAAACATTTGACTTAGTGATGAAAGGATTAATCTTGATGTAGCTATTATAGCAAATTAATTACTCTACAAATTACATGCCGTATATTCCAATGTATAACGAGCACATACACTTTCAAACTTTTTTTTTAAGTATATTCGCCATATAACGCTCACCTTTTCTTAGCAAAATATCTAAATGTACATGTGCAATGATCTTATCTTTTGAAGTCCATAAATAGTCTATGAATGAAAAACTAAATCATGGAATCATACTAAATCTGATATAATTCAAAAGTCATTTAAAAAAATGTAGTACATCTTGCAGTCTAGATGGAATGGGAGATGATTAATTATTTATGGATCTGAATAACAGTGATGGTAAAAAAAAGAAATAGAATTCGATGATTTTCATGACAAGACATAACGGAAGGCGAATAGGACAATTTTTTTTTATGATATCCAATAAAAAAAGTTTATAATTCTTTCAAATAAAGAGTTTTTAAATACATGAGGAAATATAATTTTTTTTATACTCCTCTTTTCCATATGTTTATAGCTATCGTTTTTGTACTCGGCGTGTGACGTGCAGCACTAAATTTCTATCTTATTTTTTGTGTTAAAGGTGCTCGTTTATACGCCAGATTATATGGTATTTGTTTTTTAACATTGAACTAAGTCATGTGACGTCATTGTCATATGATAACTATAAACACATATTTCCAGCTAATCAGTTCATAAACTCATATGACGTCATAGTCACATTATAAATGCAATCACGTGTTTCAAGCCAATTAGTTCATGAGCTTAGCTGTTTCCCACTTCTGTTTTTCACAGATTCTTTTAAAAAGTATGTTTTTGTTGACAATAATAATGCACATAGGTATATAAAATGCACTTAATTTAGAACTTTAGAAGTTCACGTAAAAAAAAAAAGTTTTTTTTTTTTAATTTTGAAAAACCTTTGAAGAATCTTAATATTTAAACAACTTTATCCAATTCAATTCTGAAATTTTATTTAAACCTTACAAGTAGAAGTCTAATTTCTCTCAGTTTTGAATTTAATGGGAAACTTGGGATGGTATTTATCATGTGAATGTCATGCACTTAACTCACTGCTGTTATCGTTTATTTGCATTGAGTAATCTCGAATGGATTATTCAAAAAATTCAATTTATAGATCTGTTTTCTCTACCCCCCCCCCTTCTGCCTTTTTTTACACAGCTCCTAGTGTTTAGATCCTTCGATAGCTCTATTTAAAATAAATTGAGTCATACTCAATAAATAACGCAGTGGACTGTAATTTTTAACTCTGTTTATTTCAACGGCTGGTCGCCATGTTGTTTACACTCGCTCTCTCTTAGTGTGGGCACACCCCGTGCTCAATTCGTTTCACTTCGCGGCATTTGCGAAGCGATGCAAATACAAACAAGTGTCAAGGCGCTCAACACCTAGTTTGGTCACTTTTTGATATTCTATGTCTTCTCAGATTGAGTTTGAAAACAAGAACTTGTAAACAGGATATATATTTTTTTCTTTGCGAATTTTAGAAGAGCCCAGCTTGGTCAACTGAAAAGATTGAAGAATAATAAAACAACCACGTGCGACTTGCGCTTGTTTCACCCGAGTAAGTATTGGAATAGAAGCAATTTAAAGTCGATGACTATATCAGGAACTATTGCTGAACGTTCCGTTCGACAGCGAAATTGCCCAAAAAGTGTTCCTTGAAAACGATAAGTGGGCACTCTCTCGCTTGTTCTACTGCGGGGGATAAAAGCTTCCACAGAATAAATTGCACATCTCCAATGCTCTAAAGAGTATAATCTTTTGCCAGTTGACTAGAAGACTCTTTGCTGCGAAAAAAAACAACATAAAGATTATTTTTTCGCGTCATGTTATAATCTTACAATTTGAAGAACTTGGAAGGGAAGGTTTGAATTCGAAAGGATTAAATTTCTACGGAAAAAAGTGTGGATTACCTTAATAATATCGCACTGCAACAAGGAAATGTCTTATTTATGAGATTCTGGAAACAAAATGGCGTCGTAAAGGGCGAATTTTTTACTACATTACAGTGCTATCAGAGACTTTAGATCCAAAAAGTGACAAATAATGATGACTTTTTCACCGGTTAACTAAATTCGTTTTTCTCTGTAAGAAAGTTATTGGATTTGACTCCTTTTTTTCTGTGATTTGGATTGTTTATGTACGTTTTTTTAAGTCGGAAAAAGTTCTTTTTTAAAAGAGAATGCGGAACTGAATTGCGAAGTGTGTATTATTATATCGATTTGAAAGGTTTTATTTTAGAAATGTCATTTTTTTTACGGTTTCGTAAAAGACACTTTACATGAAAGAAAACTCGCCAATTTCGCACTTAATGTTATCCCTTGCCAGAACTAATCAATGTGTTTCGTATATATATTCTAGAAAATCTTACAATAAAAACAGAGATCATTGTTTTTATTACCCTTTCAAAGAGAAAATTCAACACGACAGTGGCAATTGTTTGTTTGTTAAAAAAACAATTGAATCAGAAAAAATACGAGTATTCTTTATATATATATATATATTTAAAAAAACGTGTAAGCAACTTATTCATCAATCTGTTAAAAAATAATGGAATTATTTTCAACTTTCAATGTCATCACCTTTTTACATCCAATCACTCTTGCAAAGCAGGGATCTTAGGGAACCTATACCATTTCGGAAAACTCAATCTAAGCTTCCATATCCCCACGTTTAATAGGGCTGCAGTAGCACAGTGGTCAAGGTATCGGATCATGGAAGACATGCCATGAGTTCGAGCCCAGTACCACTAAAGACCCGCCGTGTAGGGCAGCGATGCACGCTAAATCTGTCGAGAGCTGAAACGTCCTCCCGTTGGTGTGGTGTGGTAGTTAGGAGAGGGGGTGCCAGCTCAGGTGTCGTCCACGTCACTTGACCGTGGTTCAAAATAACGTGGTCCGTCGTGTAGCTGAAAAGAGCGACGTTAATATTCACTCATCCCACATTTAATAATGATATTACCGTATGTGTTACTTTATCTATATACTTAATATTAATGTTTCTTAAGTGTACTATACAGACGGTATAATGACGCTGGCTACTGTGTCGTAGGGCTTAGGTTCGAATCCCAAAGAAGGCATAGGTGTTTGGAAATGTATAGAATGAGTGAGTGAGTGAATACTAACGTCGCACTGTTCAGCTACATGAGGGCTTTTGACGATGGACCACGTAATTTTGAACCATGTTCAAGTGACGTGGACGACACCTGAGCTGGCACCCCCTCTTCTAACTACCCCACCATACCAACGGGAGGACGTTTCAGCTCTGGACAGATTTAACGTGCATCGCTGCCCTATACGGCGGGTCTTTAGTGGTACTGGGCTCGAACTCATGATATGCCTGCCATGATCTGATATCTTGACCACTGGGCTACCGCAGCCCCTGTAAATGTATAGAACCCTTGCGACATGGGATACTCAAAATATTTGTCAAGCGAAAAATCCTCCCGAGAGGTTAAAGACCCCTGACCACCCCCAGGATGTTCCACCTCAAAATTGAGATGGAATGGAGTCAAAAACTAAAGTTGCAGCTAACGACAAGCGTATTCTAGCTCCTTCCAACGATGAATTTTGTGGGCCTCGATCTGAAACCGATTGTAAGGTGGTATTAGAAACAACACCACAGCAACATTTCATAAATCACCCGAAATTATGTAATTAAAATAGCTGTAAGATCTTTTCAATTTATTTATGTTGATAAACTGACGTTAAAATAAATGGGAAAAAATATCGATCGACCACCACTAGAAAACCTCTAGCTCCTTCCATATTGTGCAGAAACCCACCCTTCTACTATTTGATTTTTGTTAAACATAATAATAATGTATCAGTTTTTTAAGTTGCTGTATTTGTAAGGTTAAGTATCTCCCCTTATTAGAAAATGTTACAACTCATTTTTCTTAATAAATCTTCAAGAAAGAAGCTGTAATTGGCAGGATTATGGATCCTGCAGTTGCCATATAATAGTATGTTCTTCATTTCACTGTATGAAGAAATGGACTCATCTATCGAGAAGCCGAAGTTCTTTTCGCAGTGATCGATCTATATCCATATTAAACTGGGAAACTGTAAAAAGAAATAAAGCTAAGTAAAAATATATTCTTACTCTTAGTTCCTAAACAAACTTTCTATTAACATTGCGTTTGCATTTTAAATTTTTGTTTGTTGATAATATTTATGGGAACAATTATGACTTTTGTTGTGAAACTTAAACATCAAAATTATATTTTTACATTTTACTGCGTGGTCCTCCTTTAACCCTCTATAAGGCTACGGGAAGTATACTTCCCACTAACTTCATTAATTTTTAAATGTCGATGGAAAACTATTTTCCCACCTATTATTTGTGCTTCAAGTACTTCGGTTAGCACGACAACTGATTTCTGGATTTTCAAGCCGTAAACGAAAAGGACGGCCTGTTTCTAGGCAGCAAAAAAACTGTTCCAGATTATGTATAATAAATTTATGTTTGTGCTCTACTAAAGCTCATAAGAAGAGAACAAGATACTATTATACAGCTTGCAATGTTCTGCTATGTGTTGATCCTTGTTTTCTGAAATTTCATAGAAAGCAATATGTATAAATTCTTAAATTTTTGAGTACGGAAAATATCTAATTTATAATTCCTTCTGTAGATTTCAGTATTTGCAAATTATATTTCATAAATATCATGCAATGCGATACAAAAAGAAATGCAAAGCATAAGATGTTCTACCTGTCATGGGAAACATACTTTCAACTAAAAAAAAAGATTCTTAAAAATCTAATTAATTTTAAGTAATAAGGTAAATCAGCGATTCTTAAACTGTGGTCTGAGGAGCGCCGGGGTTCCCAGCGCTTTTCTAAGGAGGCCTCGAAGGTCTCTCATTTCATGTTAAGAATTCCCTCTTTTACATACTCTAAAAGGCCTCGTAGAAAAATTGAAAGATGTCTCAACCTAGACTAGATCACTAAATTGCCCCAATGGAAAAAAACCTACTAGAACATGTATTTTGATCAAGAATATTGAATCAGTTTTTGTTGTTTGCTTACTACAGGGGTAAGCAGACTTTAACATGAAACGGTCTCCCTTTAGTATTTTCAAGGTGTTGAGGTCCACCTTGTGACTTACGTGTGATCAGCGAAAGAAAAAAAAAAAAAGCTCAACTATATTTGTATTATAACAATAACTGTTAATAATCTGCCATTAGAAATAAAAACGAAATATTGGTACACTATCTGGCCAAAAGTATCCGGACACCCAGTGGTATGGACTTAGAGCGTTTTCAGGCACATATTAATATGATGTTGGTCCCCCTTTGGCACGAATGACATCCCGCACACGTTTAGGAAGACTTTCCACCAATTTTTTATAGGTGACCATATGAATTGCCTTCCAGGCATCCATCACAGCTGAAGTGAGTGCTTGTAGTGAGGATGGTTGATTTGGCTGGCTACATAATCTGCGCTTTAATTCGTCCCAAAGGTGTTCTATGGGATTTAGATCAGGCTTCTGAGAAGGCCAGTCCAGTTTTTGAATACCCATTTCGTTAAACCACGTCTGTACAAGCCTCGATGTGTGAATGGAGCAGTTATCCTGCTGGAAGAGAAATTGGCCTTTCCCGAAATATTGTCATAGAGTTGGGAGTCCAGAATTGTCCAGAATGTCCACATACATCTCAGAGTTCATGTTTTCAATCACAGGAACTGACAGAACCAGGACAAACCACGAGATACACCCCACACCTTTATGCTTCCACCACCAAACTTAACAGTCGGCACGATGCAGTCACTAAAGAAACGTTCGCCGGTCATCCGCCAAACCCAGACGCGTCCATCCGACTGCCAGACTGTAAAGCGAGATTCATCACTCCAAAGAACAGTTTTCCACAATTCCACAGTCCAATGACGGTGAGCTCTACACCACTGCAATGGATGCTTCACATTCTGAGGAGTGATGTTTGGCTGGTGAGCGGCTGCACGACCATGGAATCCCGAGTTTTTTAACTCTCGACGGACAGTCCTGCTGCTAACACTAATTTCTGATGAACTTTGGAACTCCTGAGAAATTTCCACCTACGAGGACTTGCGATTTTGTTTCACTACCCTTTTCAGAGTTCTGCGGCTGCGTTCACCAAGTATTTTCGGCCTACCGATTTGGTGTGGTGTGGTAGTTAGGAGAGGGGGTACCAGCTCAGGTGTCGTCCACGTCACTTGACCATGGCTCAAAATTACGTGGTCCGTCGCCAAAAGCCCTCGTGTAGCTGAACAGTACGACGTTAATATTCAATCAATCAATCGGCCTACCTATTCATTTTTCTGCCGTTTCACTGCCTCGACGTTTCCACTTCACAATTGCATCACTCACAGTGGATTTAGGCTTCTGTAGAATGTATGCAATCTCACGAACTGATTTCCCCCAAAGATGGCATCTCACTCTACTACCCCGATCAAACTCACTAAGCTCCTTTGACTTACCCATTGCCTCACAAACGCATAAATACAATCTGACAAACCACTACCAACACTTGTACAGCTTTCAATTACGTATCAAATTGCCAGAACCATTTTTTTAGGGGGTGCCCGGATACTTTTGGCCAGATAGTGTATTATAACAATGATAAATGCGGAATATGTGTACTTACCTACATAACTACAGTAGAAAAGCGTACTCTCTTAAAACTACATTTTAAGTAAAACGCAGAATACAAACATAATTATACCCATAAATTAAATAATATCAAATAATGCATTTTCAAACAATTCACAATACATCAAGAAATAAATAATTTTCACTTAAAGTTAGTTCTCGTAGCTATAGTCTCAGTAGAAGATTTAGTCTTCATATTATGCGCCCCAATCTTGAATACCTCGGTATATAATTACTAACTGCTAATCTTGCACTGGATTCTAAATGGACGTCTGTGAAACGAGAATGACAAGCTGTCTTAATTATATTTTTCGTTGAAAATGTAGATTCACACTGATAGGTAGAGCGAAAGAACGATGCTAAATGAATTGCGGCTTTTTAAAAATACACTCTGTCGCAAAAAATATATGCACCCAGAAGAAATTGAGCTACATTCACGACATGCATGTAGTGTATATGAAAATGAACAAATGATTAAAAATTCAGAACAAAATATCATTTTATTAAGCGGTTACAGCTTGCAAAAGGTTAAAAATCAGTAAGTAGTAAAGCCACCTCTGGCAGCTATACAAGCCGAAATTTGGCATCGATTCAATTAAACTTATGACTCCCTGTGGAAGATCCTTAGTCTTTGCATCTGCGCAGTTAATTCTCCTGTATCTCGGGACGGCTGCAGTTGCCTTCCCAGCGCAAGACATGCTCTATTGGCGAAAGATCTGGTGACCTGGCAGGCCATGGTAGGACGTCATATCCTTGAAGACATTGTTGGGAGAGTCGCGCAGTATGTGGACGAGCATTATCCTGTTGATAAATGGCACCTGGGCGACTTGATAGCATGGGTAGCACAATCGGCGTTAAAATATCGTCCACGTATCTGCGAGCTGTCAAAGTGCCTTGAAGGACCACTAAAGATGATCGTGTGTCCCAAGAAATTGCTCCCCACACTGTCACACCTTGTGAAATTGCTGTATGCCGCTCGACAATAAATGCCGGATCGGACCGCTGGCCGGTGCGCCTATAATCATCACTGAGACTGAATCGGGATTCATCACTGAAGATGACACGTCTCCAGTCTGTCACACTCCAAGTTAAAAATCCAGTCGACACTGCCTAATGTGGGGTTGGTAAGCGTCTTAGCGGACGTCGGCTCCTCAAGCCAACTTCGGTCAGTCGTCTCCTTATGGTTTCTCTTGATGGCACTGGATGTCTGGAAGGAGGTAAGTGGCGTTGAATCGATGCTAAAGTGGCCACTCTTCTGATTGCACGATCCTCGCGATCATTTGTGTTCCTGGGACGTCCTGACCCTCTGCGACGGTACACTCTATTATTTAAAGAATTCTTGATCCACTGTTGCCAACACCGAGCAACTACCATATCGCTCCCGACCGAGGTTTTAAGAGGCCTATTATACGGCCCCTATCCGAACTGCCGCCGGTTACGTCTTAGAGGCATCCTTTATATAAAGTCATCAGATTGTTTGATATGACTCATGCTTTTAAACTCTCCCAGTTGCGCAACTAATATGCGCATATAAATTTTAATCATTTGCAATTAAGACTAAAATTGTAGCTTGATTTCTTCTGGGTGCATATATTTTTGCGACAGAGTGTATATTGGGATACTCTTTATACACTCACAATCTCTCTCTATATATTTATTTATTTATCTTGGTGGAATTTTCAATCGCGTTAATAAAATACATTTTAAAGTGCTCAATTGAGCTGAAATTTTATATACATTGTTATTTCGGGTGACAACACAATAATAATAATTATAATTAATAAAAATTAATTGATTAAAGCTAATTATTTAAAGAATTACAAATACAGCCACGTTGGTGACGTGTAAAAACTTGAAAAGGTTTTTTTCCTCCCGTTTTAAGGCATTTAGATGAACTGAAATTTTATATACACGATTGTTTTGAATGACAATACGATACTTTAATGATAATTAATAAAAATTAATGACCAGTTAATGTTGTGATTCTGTCAAATGTATATACATATGTATATTAATTGTAACTATTTAATAAAAAGTTGCTAAAATAAAATTTTCTTTGTTGATCTATAAGTAGGAATTGACTTAAAAATATTTTTTTATATTGCTTGTTTTGTTAAAATTTCTGCACTCTGATGTATTAAAATATAAATAAAACCACTTTTAAATACACTGCTGTTTGTAAAAAAGGCAACATCATGAAGGAATCATCAGAATTAAATGAAATTTACAGCAAATATCAATTATAGGACTTTACGTAAAATAGTAAAGGTTCAGAGCCACCACGCATGCGTGGCGTGCGCAGCGCCATTTGAACTGATGCTGAAAGTGTATAAATAGAGGGCTGTACCGGGATGTTGAAAATAATAAATGATTATTTTTTACTGACGAACGTTTAGTGAGACCTAAGTATGCCTTCAAGACGAAATAAGGAGAAATTCCAACAACTTACAGAGTTTGAACGGTGGAGGATTATCGGTCTTCGAGAAGGAAGATTTTCCTATCGAGCAATAGGAGCTCGTGTGCATCGGAACAATTCCATAGTGATGCCAGTTTGGAAGCAGTGGGCCGACGAGCACCGAAAAACTCGAAAAAATGGCAGTAGACGACGGATGGTGAC
Organism: Trichonephila clavipes; assembly: GCA_019973935.1. Lineage (NCBI taxonomy): Eukaryota > Metazoa > Arthropoda > Arachnida > Araneae > Nephilidae > Trichonephila > Trichonephila clavipes. The sequence goes on along the minus strand of BMAU01000459.1, from coordinate 397,176 downwards.
GTCAGCGTGACGATCAGCCCCTGCTCCGCATGGCGGTGAATAACCGTACAGCTTCCTTTAGGCAGGTGGCAGCGCGTTGGTCTACTACTACAGGTGTACTAATGTCGGCTTCGTCAATTCGTCGACGTCTGCTGCGCCATGGATTGTGTGCAATAGTGCTTTTATACAGGATCCCCTCACGGCAAACCATCGATGGCTGCGTCTGCAATAGGCTCATGAGCACAGAGCCTGGCAAGCTGATTGGCACCAAGTTGTCTTTTCAGATGAATCACGCTTCAATTTGTGGGACCATGATGGTCGCATTCGTGTCAGACGCTAGGCCGGTGAACGCTGCCTTCCAGAGTGCATTATGGAACGACATAGTGGCCTAACACCCGTAGTTATGATTTGGGGTGCGATTTTGTATCATGGACGATCCAATTCGCTACGAATTGAGGGTAATTTCAATAGCAACAAGTACGTCCGTGAAGTGCTACAGTCTGTAGTCGTTCCCTTCCGTTAAGGCATCCCTGGAGCTATCTTTTAGCAGAATAATACGCGCCTACATGTTGCAAAGACTGTTCGAGACTTCTGTTCAGCCCAACACATGCAACTTCTTCCTTGGTGTGCTTATTCGCCGGATATGTCGCCTATTGAGCACGTGTGGGATTTGGTTGGTCGGCGTCTGGCTAAATGATGTAACCAATTAAGTGGTTCCCCCGTTTGGGGACTTGCCATGTCTGCAAGGGCTTAGTCCACTCAGTCAGAACAATTTTCACTGTAAATGGATAAATTAAATATTCTGCAAAAAAGACGAACTTTTACTGCGCATACAAGCAATATGGAATTCTCTTCCCCCATCAGACATTCGAAATCTGTTTGACTCCATGCCACGTCGTATAGCAGCACTTATTGCAGCGCGTGGTGGCTACACCAAATACTGATTTCGGACACTTAATATTGTTTTTTTGCTTTCAAAATTTCGTCATTTATTTGTACTAATACAAGTCGTTTGTGCATTAAATTTCAATTAATTCTGATGATTCCTTCATGTCGTTGCATTTTTACAAACAGCAGTTTATTATGTTCCAAAAACCCTAATTCAGGCTCTGTTTAGAAGTCTTAGCTATATATAGGCAAAATATTTTTACTATTGATGCATTTTCCGTGAAAGGAATATGTGTCATTCTTTCTTCATTTTTCCTCAAAAAATTGCATTTAAGTAATTTTTCTTATTATAATATTCTTAAAACATTTTTTATGCATATTTTAATTCATGTGATACTAAATATCAAAAAAATTATTCATTTATACGCGTCTTCAAAACCACATTCCGAATGTAATCGGATACCTTAAGAAGTCTGTATAAATAGCAGAGGCAAGCATAGATCATTCAGGAATCTTTAAATCACTCAACCATGGGAGCGAAGGAGGGATGTCCAAAATTTTGGGAGTCCGCGGTGTCAGGCTGACACATAATGGGGGACCATGACGATCGAAAGTTTAAGGACCACCGAGCTAAATGAATTTCTTTTCATAAAACAATCTCAATCCAAAAAATATTTTTCATCATAACATTATTAGAAACACACACAAGTAATATAAAAAAAATTTTAAGTCAATTCCTACTTAGGTCAACAAAGAAAATTTTTATTTTAGCTTCGTTTTATCAAATAGCGCTACAATTAATATAAATATGTCTATATATGGGGCAGAATCACAACATTAAGTTGTCATTAATTTTTATTAATTATCATTAAAGTATCGTATTGTCATCCAAAACAATCGTGTATATAAAATTTCAGATCAATTGAATGCTTTAAAATGCGAGAAAAAACATTTTCGAGTTTTGACACGAGCCGCCAAAAGGGTCGCTAAATCGCCACAAATGATGCCAACGTGACTGTATGTGTAATTCTTTAAATAATTAGTTTTAATAAATTATTTTTTATTAATTATAATTAAATTATTGTATTGTCATCCAAAATAATCATGTATATAAAATTTCAGCTCAATTGAGCGCTTTAAAATGTATTTTATTAACGATTGAAAAATCCACCAAGATAAATAAATAAATATATAGAGAGTGTGAGCAAAGAGTAGAAATTGAGAAAAGGGCCCTATAAAATGCTAAATTATTTCTGACATAAATCTTATTTATGAAACTTACAGATTCCGATCAATTTGCGTAAATCAACTTTCGGGAATAAACGTGGGCTTCCTGAAAAATGTAAAATCAACAGAACCGAAAAAAATCACACTAAATCAAGCAATAAAAATAAGAATAATCATCATATAGGCGATGCTTTCTTTTTATGATCGGAACACTACGCAAATCCCCATCCACCATCCTCAACCAAGCATATAATTCTATATTTAAATTGCCTTAAAATGTCACACAGATCCCAAAAATCACGCAAAAAGCTGTCTTGCCCGTTTTCAAAGAGAGCGCCGACCTTATAAAACAAAGAATACAACCCACTTAAAGCGTGCAGTGAAATAAATCATTTCGGATGTAACTGTGTAACACATTAAGTGTGCAATCTATGCAATTGTAGGGAATCTTAATTGGAACATTTGTGTCAAAGTTGACGTTGTATGGCTCTGGAAATCACTCAGAAGTCCATGTTCTCCGAATCATTTGTTTCAATCAACGAATCATAAATCGATGCAAATCACTGGAGTTGAACAAGAGATGTCATAACGCTTATGCAATGATAGATGAATGTGAGAGATAAGATATACGTGAGAATATGTTCGAGAGGGGTAGTTAATAAAAATAATACTCAAAACCTTTAAAGAAAATTTTAGATTTATGATCATGCGTGGATAAACAAATTTATGTTTTTATGAGAATATGCAGGTGAGAGTATTACCCTTTAAGCGGTAAATTTTTTTTACCCAAAATGTTCCAAAAAGAGAAACATTTTTTTATTGCATATAACTAAGCAAAACTTAACAGAATACGAAAATGGAAGAATTTTATTTTAATCTTAAATTTTAAAGTTTTTACACCATTTTTATTTTATAATTGTGAGGAACACAAACATTCTTAAATGTTTACTTTTTATAAGTACACTCTGAGTGCTATGAAAAATGTTCCATATATCTTAAAAGAATTTCTTTCATACAAATAAAACAATTTCATGTTCGTACCTCTTTTTCAAACCGTTGAAGATTTTGTGTGTGTGTGCATGTGTATCCGCACACACTATATGAAGCATGACGTAATACTAAGTCTTACATTGCAAAGGGAACATAGATAATATCGGATTTTTTGGATTATCTTTCCCTTTCATTTCTTCTCAAGCAACAAATAGCACATTTTGCTTTGCCAAACCTCGTTCTTTATCGAATATTTTCAAAAATCTGAATTCCTGCCTTCAATGAAAATTTCCCGCCTTCACTACAAAGAAAATCCCGGATGAGAAGCATCTCAGTACCATGGACAAACTGCATCTCTTAAAAACACTAACACTAATAATCTCACCATAAGAATTAAAAATATGTGCAAAACAAAGATAGAAAGAAGAAAATATCAGTGCTCGCGTAGCGTGCGGGCAAACGGTTGTGGCCAACTTTCCAACTTTTTTTAACTGGTTGGTCCGTAGGATGTGCGGGCAAAACAGTTAACACAACGATACTCATCCTGCGGCCCGCGGGCCACATGCGATCCACCGAGCTTTTTTAAGTGGCCCGGTCAAGAAATCAAATATACCACTTTTGCTTTTTGTGGTGTCGTACGGGTATGAATTGATATTCTTTTTTTTATTTTGAACGGTTACGGTTAGTGATAACAGACAACAGTGGAGTAGCGACCATTTTATGGGTGGAAGTAATTTTTAACCGCATTTCATATCTTGCAAGCGAAAAACATTCAAAGAAAATATATCGTTTTAAGACGATTGGGAGGTTGACTATTTTGTTAGTGAAGAACAAACATGGATCAGTAATTGTTTGATTTGTCAGTGGTAAATATCACAGCGGTAATAAAGACATCCTATGAAGTTTGTTATAAAGGGTGTTTTTTGAGAGGTATAGAACTTTAAATTGCAATAAAACAACGATGTATTATTCGATTGACATGAATTTTTTTTTATTCGAAAGATAGTCTTGTGGCATTACATTTTAAATATGATTTTCTTTTTAATATGACTGCCACGGCTGGCTCGGATGTAGTCCAATCTGGACGTCCAATTTTCGATGACTTTTTCCAACATTTGTGGCCGTATATCGGCAATAACACGGCGAATGTTGTCTGCCAAATGGTCAAGCGTTTGTGGCTTATTCGCATGGACTAATGACTTTACATAGCCCTACAAAAAATAGTCTAGCGGTGTTAAATCACAAGATCTTGGAGGCCAATTCACAGGTCCAAAACGTGAAATTAGGCGGTCACCCAACGTGTCTTTCAATCAATCGATTGTGGCACGAGCTGTGTGACATGTTGCGCCGTCTTGTTGGAACCACAGCTCCTGGACATCATGATTGTTCAATTCAGGAATGAAAAAGTTGGTAATCATGGCTCTATACCGATCACCATTGACTGTAACGTTGTGGCCTTCATCGTTTTTGAAGAAGGATTCCACCAGCCCATAAAGCGCACCAAACAGTCAGTTTTTCTGGATGTAACGGTGTTTCGACATACACTTGTGGATTAGCTTCACTCCAAATGCGGCAGTTTTGTTTGTTGACGTAGCCATTCAACGAGAAGTGCGCTTCATCGCTAAACAAAATTCGCTTATGAAAATCGACCATTATTTTCGAAATAAAATTGCACAATTTGAAAGCGTTGTTCAGGCGTGAGTCTATTCATGATGAATTGCCAAACCAAACTGAGAATAAATCACTTGACAGCTGTTAAATCGGTCGCCATCTTGGAAAGTAATGCCAACTTAAACTTCTATACCTGGAAAAAAACACTCTGTATTATTGGTTATCACATGAAACCGTTTACTGAGATGCAGATATTGTTTCCTAAATGCTTCTAATTTAGTGTTTGTGATAAAAATAAAAAAATAATAATTAAAAAAAAGCAAAATAGGAGTTATAATAATTTGGTCAATTTTCTACATTTTAAATTTCCAATGTTATCTTGGTCTTAAAGCATTTCCCTCATTTATCCCCATGTTGCGGCCCGCGAGAAATAGCTGACACATGTATGCGGCCCAGCAGAAAAAAAGGTTGAGTACCCCTGAGTTAAAGGGTAAACGTGAATCAGCCTCTCTACACGGCCCGGTTGACAGTGAAGGATATAAGACTAGCTGATACGAAGAATGACTAGATAAATAAGACTTTAAAAAGTACAGATAGAAAAATCAGAATATCGCATATTCTGGCATATAACGCGCACTCTTAGCACTAGAAATAAGATTGAAACGTATGAGTTCGCGGTTATACCCACCGGATATCAAAACGAGAGCCTTAAAATAAAGAGAGGACGAGCACATAAAAATTAGATTTCAACAACAATTCAAGCACTTTTTACTTAATCTGTTAACTGTGATGTTCCCGTTTGAGAGTGCGCATCAATGTGTGTCACAGAAATCGAGCGTTGACGAGTATACTCGTCAATTGCAGAGTAAAGTTGCGCTGTTAACATATTGGATAAAAAAGATGAGTTTATTTTATATATAATTGCCAATTTTATTACTAATCCTTGTTCTACGGGGCTCTGTGTACGGACATACAAAGTAATTTTGGTTGGTCGCGGGTTCATAAGGCCGTCGGTTCTTCCAATTGGAAGTTTTATGGGTACCTATGAGTTTTAGTGACCGTTAAAAAATTACCCAACTAAGAGGCCTAAACACACACTGATTTACTTCCTTCTTTACCGACAAAATATTTTCTACCTGTCTTGACACTAAGGATGTTCTGGAGTAGGCACTGTAGGGTTGATCATAGTCCTCTTACCAGAAAGCATTCTTGGCCTTTTCCCAGCGTAATAAAATAATAGGCAGCAAGTCATTGAGTCATTGCTCTAATGCCAGTACATGGTTCTAACATCAAACAATTGGCATTTAGACCACTCGATAGCTATATAGCTTCGGGCCAACAGCTATCAATGGGGTCAGTGCCTGGTCAGTGTCACGCATTTGTCCCATGGGCTGACCATACCTGAAGAAACCATATAAACAAACTTTCCAACTTTTGCCTTTGCCCCTCTTAGGCTAATATCTAAAAACATTATTATTTTACATAAATAAAATCTTTATGCGAACTTATACGCTATTTCAGCCGGTGCATACAGGAACACATGAATTCATTAAAAATTTTTCATACTTCTTATTTATTTGTTTTACTCTGGAATGGCCTCAAAATATTTTAAACATCTTAAAATTTGAGAATATGTCTAGTTTTTCTCAAAAATTACAATTTAAATAGCCCATGGTCACTGCATTTTACGCAGGACTATGGTCGTCAATACGCAAAATTCTGCAACATCTCCATGACGAGTACACTTCTTAATCGCAGTTAATTGGTAAAAGGAAAGAGCCATATATATGTATATATATACCTTATAAACTTTCATTATTGAATAAAAGTTCGTCAAAAACTTGTCTTTCATTATATCTTCAGGAACATCATCGATTTCTGTTTCATCTTCACCATCAATGTTACTCTGATCTATGTTAGCAAATAATTACCTTTTGGTCCATCTAAATTGTGAGATATACTATATTTTTTTTTGAAAGACTTTAGAATTTCGTCAGATTTTATTTTATTCCGGGCTTTTATTTTCCACTCATAACTATTTCTTGATTGGCATGGTCTTTTTTTGTAAATGTTTTTTCCCCTTTCTTACACGCACATCTTCTAACACCTCTTTTCTTAAGTTTTAGGAGTTTTGTTCTAGAAACATACCGTTGCTCAAAAGCCTGGTATAATACATCGAATAAAAGACTTAAAAATATATAAGATTAGGCTTCTTCGTTAAAATAGAGTGCACGTTATGCTGTAAATATACCGAAAAATTAAAGAAATGCAGTTTGAAAGTAGAGGAGCATGTTGTAAGCTGGAAAGTTAGGAAATTTATCAAAGCTCTTGTGATTAATTTTTGATATGTGGTTAACATTAGAAGATAAATAGCTGGCATGGAGTTAAAATAATAAAATTTTGTTATAACTCATAATATTGAAAAAGAGCTCATCCTTTTCCATTTATCATAAGATTAAGTTTTATTCAATTCCTACTATTAGCTCACACTCTCTCTATATTTATTTATTTATCTTGGTGGAATTTTCACATCGTTAATAAAATACATTTTAAAGCGCTCCATTGAGCTGAAATTTTGTACACATGATTATTTTGGATGGCAATACAATAATTTAATTATAATTAATAAAAATTAATTGATTAAAACTAATTATTTAAAGAATTACAAATACAGCCACATTGGCGACTTGTGTCAAAACTTGAAAAGCTTTTTCCTCACATTTTAAAGCATTCAGTCGAACGGAAATTTTGTATACACGATTATTTTGGATGACAATACAATACTTTACAATACTTTAATGATAATGAATAAAAATCAATTACCACTTAATATTTTGATTCTGTCGTGTGTATATACATATGTATATTAATTGTAACTATTTGATAAAAAGTAGCTACAATAAAATTTTTGTTTATCTAAGTAGGAATTGACTTAATTTTTTTATATTAATTGTTTTTTGAATACAATCTCAAGTCCATATTCCATCAATAGAGAAATGGCGACTACAAAATTTGAAGGATTTCAAAATCATACACTCCACCGATATAATGAAAAAAAAATACTGTTTCTAAAATCTTTCAAGAATGTCCTGATCCTCTCTCTTTCCTTCCCCAAAAGACTGAACAAGTATCTTTTTACCTCTTCAAAAATGCCCAGATATGAATTGATTACGGTGATAATTATTAAGAGTGTCCCCTCTGGCTTATGCACGTTTTGACAGTAATTATTATTTGAATATCGTATCCCCGTTTCGTTTCCAGTGATGAATCTAATTTTGTTGCTGCGAAGTGCAGATAATTTTCCTGTCATGTTTCGTTTAGTGTATAATTATACAAATTATGGAATATTCAACTTTGTGAAATAAAAACTGATAATCGACTGGTGGCATTGATTAGAAATTATTAACGATACACAAATTATTTGAACTTGAAACTATTTTAATACTGGCAATGAGGAATATATAAATTTAATAAGCAAGAGATTCAAGTAAATTGAAAGGTTTATAATTAAAAATGATTTTTTACAGCAGGAGAAAACTTAAAGGTAAGGTTTCTTTTGTTCGTATTAATGGAAAACCACATTAATCGATCGGTTATTTGCAATAGACTTGATTCCTTTCGATTATTGGCAAATGAAAGGGACATTAAAGCGGGCTTCTTACTATACAAAGCCTTGTTAAATACAACGCTGTGTACAAGGTGTGACACACACCAACAAACGAGATTAAGTGTGTAGCTTGAAAAAAGAGAGAAGTTGGCAACAAATGTTTTGGTGACGTCATCCCACATACTTCTATCCATGTGGCCGGTTTAGGATTAATTGATTACGCCAATTGGGAGTTCTGCGTCATTGAGTGAACCCGTGCAACTGCATTCTGCCGGAAAAATGTCAAATTAACATCAAGTTTCTTGTGAAACTTAAGAAATCAGCCACGAAAACATTTCAAATATTAACCGAGGCTTATGGAGATGGAACTTTGTCTACTGCACATATGTTTGAATGGTATAAGAGGTTTTCAGGGGGGATGCTCGGTGCGGAGGAGGGTGAACCTGCTGGGCGCCCAAAGTCAGCGATTACAGACCAAAACATAGCCACAATTCGTGATATGAGTGGGTTCCTAGTCTCATCAGTGGTCAGGCTGTTAATCAACACTACTACATGGAAGTACTAAAAAGACTTCGTGAAAAAATTAGGGGAGAAAAAGACCAGAATCGGGGCGTGATGGATCACTGTTGCGCCAAGACAATGCATCCACTCACATGGCCCTATCTGTCAAGCAGTTTCTGACCAGCAAAGACATTACTATGAGGGAGCATCCCCCTTATTCGCCTGATTTGGCCCCATGCGACTTTTTATTTCCTACGGTTAAATCTTACTGAAAGGGAACTCATTTTATATCTCAGTTGAAGAGGTTCAAACAAAAACGGAAAAATCTCCTAAGGAGACTTTCAAAAACCTTGCTCCAGAACTGTTACCAGCAATGGCAGCACCGAATGCAGAAGTGTGTGAATGCTGAAGGAAACTATTTTGAAGGTGATACTGTCGCGAAGAATCTATTCTATAAGTGCAATAATGTATTGGACCGGTCTAATTTCTGTGTGTCATACCTCGTATGCGTATTATCTTGCGCAATGATCGAACCTACCCCTTCAATCGTATTCACAAGTAACGAAACTATGAATTTTGTTCAGAGGTATAAAGAAGTCAGTATTTTTTTAAAAAAAATCAAAATTCCAATGTAGAGAACGAAATTTCTCATTCCAACGTCATAGTTTTGCTCGATTTGTTTTTTCAAAGTTATTTCTAACTAATTTTTTAAAAAAATTAATGTATTTCATGCAAAATATATTATTTGATAAAATTGGGGTTGGTTGGTTGTAGTGGACACGTAACTGTAACCTTATGGTTAAAAAGGATAAAAATTAGGATAATAGGATAAAAATTTCATTTTTGATCAAAAGTCCAATCTTTCTATTTTACCACTTTAAAATTAAAATTAACTTTGTAATTCTTTCTTGGTTTTCATTGAGAGGTAATTATAAAAAAAATGTTGCATGTGTTTAAAATACTACCTCTGCCGAATATCATACACACAAACCCTTTGAAGCCATTTACATTTACTGTTCTCACAATTGTTAGAATGTCTTCGTAAAGTTGAAGATGTCTCAAATGATACAAATGTTTTTAGTGGTATTACATATCAAATGGACTGAAAGATAAGAAATTTAATGATTTTTAGCGAAATTATAGTTGAATTTTCCCCTAAAAGTATTCAAAAATTGTTGAAACTTACCACTTTGCAGCATCAATTGACTATGACTTCTGATTCAATACATAAAAACTTTTTTATGAATTCATATTCATTGTATTATTTTAATATATTTAAAATGTGTTGTAGCAATTTTTTATTCTTTGAAACAGAACATTTGAAAAATTCCAAAATTTGATCAAAATGTCGTTAAAGTTTTAAAAAACAGTAATAATTCATGTATTAAAATGTAATATAAATTATAACTCCAATTTTAAAACAAGAAAGATACATTGTAATTTTATTGCCTACAGTTTTCACTCCATTGGATTCTGTTCTTCAAATATGCTCAGAAATTACTTTTTTAGAGCGAAATTTTTACAATCTCATTGAAATTATTAAAATGTTACTGAAATTTTTCTGTGCCGAAATTAATGTTGGAACGCGTTCCCTATAAAAGGCAGCTGTAAATTTCACCTTCGACTTACAAACCATTGAAAAAACTAAAATTTAAAAAGTAATTTAGATTTTATTCCTTTTTATCAAAATGACAAATTTTAAATATTTTGTCTATTTTTACAACAGTGATTTTCCATTTTTCATTTATTCTGTGGTAGCAGTTTTTTTACCAACTCAATTACAGTACCTGAATTGAGTCATATGAACTCCTTGTACAATATTATCGTAAAATCAACTCATCTGAAGAATTATATAAATCAATATCGCAATGAGCCGAAAACTGTTTTTAAAGGTTCTGCTATAATTTTTTAAAAAAAATCTGTTTTTAAAAATTTACTTAGAGAGCGATTAGTTTCTTATATATCTTATCTCATCGTGCTGTTGCTTAGCAACGAGAAAGTTTGAAGTGTTTTGTAGTATATAAATTCGAACAATATTGTTTTCGGTGTATAACTTCTTCAATATAGGAACAAATGCTGAAGAAACTTTAATTTAGAATTTTATCTACCAGATACACTGGATAAAATAAATAAAGCTAGAATATTTTTTTTTTTGTTTCCCGTTTAAATTAAAATTCATTATGTGCAATAAAATAATATAAATTTAAATGAGATGCACTGGAATAATTAATATATTTTTAACGTATAATAAAATAATATGCATAATATATACTGTGTTTATTTAACAGTATCAGCATTGAGTACATGTGTATTAGTGACTGCGTGTACATTAGTGGTGAACCGAAAATTTTTTTTCATAATTTCAAAACTTACTTAAAAGAAAATGATGTTTTCTGGTATGTGAAAATAAAATAAAAATTTAATTTTTATTTTAAGTATTGCCACAATGGGAATGAAGCTCAGAAATTTGAGTTTTTATATGGTAAAAAGTCAAAGTAATTTTTGCCAAAGTGTGTATCAGCATTTTAGTACTTTTTAATATTTATTACGATGAGAGGACACCTATTAACAAGAAAAAAAAAACATTTCCTAGTTCCTTAGTTTTGAATTTAAAATAATAATAATAATAACCCAGTGTTGAAATTACAGAGCGCGATAAAGAGGAAAACAGATCGGATCGAACTGCAGGAATCACCGTGCTGCGAAAAAAAAAGATCTGGGTTATGAAATATTGCAATATATGTTACACTGTACAACTCACCCCAATCAGTAAACATTGTTTTCAATTATTTATATTGTTGAAAAATAATTATTTTTTGAGTCTTAAGTCATGTAACCAAAATTAAGTCTTTTTCAATTTCTTTCGAAAATTCAATTCCCATGGGGCAATATTGAACTTCTATGTTGATTTTTTAAATCATTTTTCTCCTTATCTCCATACCACAGAACATCGTTCCCGCATTGGTACGTTTTGGGTAAAGTTGTCGAATCGGCCACAGGTTCGCCAAATTTTGAAAAATTGCCAATCTGGCGCGTTTTTGAGTGTTGTGTTTTCGAATAGCAACCCTATGATTTGGCTATTTTGACCTTTTATTAATTTGGCGAGAAAAAACTTGGCGGGATAAGTGGACGATACGACAATCCTACCATGTTTTGATTGATAATTGTTTTCCTCCATGTTTTAACCTTGATCTACTCTAGTGTACATCTTTGACTAGAGCGAATGTTTCATGTATGAATAAGCTTCTAAAAACGAAGCAAAAGAAAAAACATAAAGATGTCATTTATTTTCCGAACAATTTTAGATACTTTTCAGTTTCGCTGACGCAAGCGATAAATTTGCCAAAAATGTTATAACCGACGCCAAACGGAATATTCCAGCTGGTAACCTTTTACCTCAACATTTACATAGCACACACACAAGTTGTGGTATTTTCTTACCAGAAACATTTTTGATATAAACGTATTATCGCAACAATCGCCAATTATATTAATAACTCGCCAAGTTGGCAACCTCGATTTCCTATGCGCTGAAATGGCAGCCATATGCTTAATTTTTTATAATGTCACCAATAGGTTGCGATAATTCGTAAGTACCACCTTTTCATAATATATCAGAAACGAATGAAAAAACAATGAAAACTAATAATTATTAATATTTTTATATGAATATTGTATGTCGTCACCAATAGCGCCAACTTAGCGAGATTTGCGCCGGCGAAAGTATGAATTTTTTTTTATTGAACTTCGCATGGACTCAGGAAAGTAAATCAAAGTTGTGAAATTACATGCAGAAATTTTACCTTTTTAAACTCAATGTTATAAAATGTGTTTCTTGTTATATTGATTTAGTGATTTTTTTCTTGGTGGTAGGGTAATAAAGTACAAGAAAGGCAAATACAGTTTATTGTTTTATTCACAACCATAAAGTGTAAAACGTACTTACAAAATCGATCACAGGATTACACACAAAATGAAACTAAAACCAATACACCATAATGATTCCCTTGCACCTCGCACCGTACATAAAACCCTAACTTTCATTTATGATATACCAGAAGAAAAAGTTTTACAAGCACACATTGGCTATACTGCAACAAGATTTTTGAACCATTTTTTTTCTTTCTGTTTAATATTTATAACAGCTGTCGTACGTTTTAAAAACATTTGTTGTAAACTTACTTTTTTTCTTATTAAATATGCAAGTAATTAAAGTTTTCTAGAAATAATTCAAAATAAAAAAAATATAAAACACCTGCCAAAATGACATGCGTTTTTAAAAAAAATCCTTTGAATATCTTAAAAACTATTTCAGATTGTAGAAGCAGGTAAAATGTTTTATTTTATGTAGATTTTGAAACAAAATTAATAACTTTGTTATGAGTATGTTTGTCATATTTATGAAACTAATATTCTTATTTTTTTTAGATTTAAAGGTGCACCACTTTCAAATAAACCATTTTCTTTTAGAACAAGTTTGGCATTCAAATTATTTCACTTTAAATCTATTTAACATCTTTACTAATTAAATAAATAAATGTAATAAAAAAAAGTGTTCTTATATATTTTGTTCTTGATATTTTTGGATTTAATTATTTTATTCTTCTTTAATATATTTAAATGATCGATAAATAAAAAAAATAAGTCTTTTCATGTTTTGTTCTTAATCATTCTTTTAGATTAAGTTATTTTATTCGCTTAAATCGATTTTTCATAAATTCATGTAAAAAATGGCTCAAAATTGAAGAATATGACCACATTTCATACTGTTACATTATAGCCTTCAGCAAGGAACATTGCAAATGCTTCAAATAAATAAAAACGTCACATAGTATATCATGAACCATTAATATTGAGCACCTGGGATATGCATATGAAAAAAAATATGAGTCAAAAAATTAAAATGTTCGTTCAATTATTTACAATGTAACACAAACCAGTGTGTAAAAAATATAGCTGCCTTAAGGAGTCTCAAAAAATTGGAGAGTACATAAAAAAGTATTCGATTCACAGTGGATAGGAAGAAGTAATTACAAACAAATTTGAACATAAATTCATTTAACTTCATACAGTAGAAATATTTCTTTTTAAATAACAGATTTTTAAAAACAGACAATCAAAAAAGAAGTAGTATCAGTATGTGACAGATGTTAAATACTTTTTGAATGTAACATAAAACTGACAACAGGAAATAACATATAAAGAGAAAAGCAATAATTAATAAAAAAAATCAGGAGGAACACATTTTTAATACTTCACAAAATAACTTAAGACTTTTTTACTTAAGTACAAAAGCCACTTTATCCTTAAAATATTTTTTTATTCTATGGGGTTAGAAGTATTAAAAATCTTAAGCAACTTGGTAATTTTCAATATTTTAAGTAATATTTAAAGTGTAAATTTAATGAATTTATGTTTCTAACAGAATTATTGCAATAAAATATTATCAGGTTCACGAAAATAAAATGAAAAAATACTGAGATATATATAAAACAACACTGTAAACCCTTTTTGATAAAAAACAATCTTTTACTTCTTTAGATAGGGGAATCTAAGCATTAGAATTTGGTAAAAGTGGTATATTTATTGGTTCAATTTTTATGAAACTTAATCTTAAAAAATTTTATAAATTGATTTATAAAACTTATTGATAAAACCCTTTTCTTTTATAAAATTATTTATAAGTAAATGTAATGAAAATTAATAAAATTAAAAATATATATTATTTTTTTAAAAAATTAAAAACTCTCCATGAATTACATAAAATTAACGTAGAACATTTTTGAAATTTTATTATTTTGGTGAAATAACTCTAGAAATGGTAAGGTGAAAATTTGTAAGTAAGGATAAGCAAACAAATTAAGGTCTTAAGAGTTAAATTAATTAAAATCATTGTACAACTATAATAAAGATGCTATTTTGATCACAAGTTTGAAAGAATTTGATTTTTAAGATATCTATTAATATAAAGTTCAGGCATAGAAGGATAAATTTGGGTATTGTTACATTCAAACAATTATAGCTTTTATATAACTTACTTTAGAATAAGAGAACGATTAATTAGAAGTTATATGGATTGATGCATGAATTTTTAAAATTAGATTATAAACATTTGAATATTAATATATATCCATTTTACATACACAGTCAAACTTAATGGGTGCTTTTAACTAATATATATGTTCTCTGATTTGAAATTGGGGGTGGGGGGACCCACCAACATTATTTTCAATACATTAAAAGAAATTTTTGAGAAAAAAATGAATGGACAGCAATTTTTGTAAGAATAAAAGAAACAATTTCAAAGTGGAATACAAATAACTGATCACAAAATCATGGTAAGATTGCATCATATTTCATGCAGTAATAGTAAAAACACAAGACAATTTTATAAAAAAAGAATTTAAACATTAAGAACAAACACACATAAAATAGTAACAAAAACAGACATTTTTGAGCTAACGACTTTTCGTGTCAACTTTTCCTCTTCGCCTTTGGGGGGAGGGAAAAAGAGAATACATAAAAAAAGTACCAAACGATTAAGTTGTTAAGAGTGACTGCAGACGAGTTTTCTGCGACTGGAGACAGACGGCCAGCTCTTGGTGGAGGCACCAGTTTTCGTTCGGACATCGTTTTCTGTTCTGCAAAAGAACAGAGAAGCACAGACGCAAACGATAATTACTTGGATCGCTCCGATGATGGCTCCGATAATGTAGAGGGTAGTGAGACTGACGCACATTCCTTGATTATGGGCTTTCACGTGGATATGTCCTGGAAAAATTTGAAACAAAGTTAAAAAATTCGAGAATAAGATTATACGTTGAGCATGTAATGAGTGTTCTATGAGCAACAATAGTATTCTGGAAGAAAAAAGTAAACGAATGAAAAATAAGCAATTTAGAACCAGAAAAAAAAATTTAGAGTCGTTTAATTTGAGATGAAGTCCCGGCACAATGATACTTAAGGTAGCAAATTTATACTTTCATTCTTCATAGAAAAAAAAAAAAAAAGCAATTTCTTTGTAAATAAATTATTGTGTAACGTGCTTTAAAATATCGTTTGATTATTTTAAAACTCTTAAAGAACATTAAGAGCTATTTTTTGTTTTTATCAGACAGTTTTACAGCAAAAAAATATTAAAATATTCGCAATTAAAAAGCTCTAACTTTTAAAAGATGTTTATACTATTTTACACATGGGGGAAAAATTAAATATATTGATACGAAATTTATGGTAACGGTTACCGTTTCTTTTATACACAAGTTTTAAATAATATAAAGAAAGAATCAGCGTTTGTTAATGGCAGAATTCTTTTTGTTGTCATTAAGTAGGGCATTATAATAACGACCTTGCCAAGATCTTTTTAGCAATAAAATTAAATTATATAGCTAGTTTGGTCATCAAATTTATTTATTTTTAAGTAATTAAATTGCCAAAGACCACTACAAGAATAGAACATTACATATGAGTAATTTAAGTAACTTAAATAACACACACACAAATCTTATAACATTAAACGTAAAGCATATTTTATTATTTCTCATTTAATTCATGTCTCTTGGGTGTCTAAAACTTTAATTAATTTGCTTTAACATTTCAGAACATAATAAAAACATGCATGAATTACTTTTACACTCAACATTTTCTCCTGGATTTTAATGAGGTTTTTAGACTGTTTTAAAAACATTATTCCATTTTATTTAATCGTTATGACAGAAACGAATACTTTAACAGCATTCTTGCATTTTGTTCTTCATTCCAAAACATGCATCTTTTAATAAAAGTATAAAAAAACAAATATGTAGTTCTAACATATATAAACATATAAAACAAAAGAAATATGAGGGCTGTTTACTAAAAATATACAATGTTTATTACTTCAACATCGTAACAGAATGGAAGTCTAAGCAAAATGGAATATTTCCTCTACATATTGAAACATTATTTATCAACGGGAATGTTTTATGTATAAAAATATTTCATTTTGATTTTTCACAGGGCAAGTTTTATTTTTGAATAGATTAGGTTTTTTAAAAAATGCGTTTATTGAATGGACTGAAAGTAATTTACTTATAGGATGTCAACGAAAAACTGCGTGAATGTAGAAAACGAAATATTTGATAAAAAAAAATCTAATAGAATATAATTAAACTATTTTGCAAGATAAGAGATGTATTTTTGTGGACTACTCTAAGCACACACACACATTTTTCTTAAATAAATCACACATTTTGATTCATTTGGTTTTATATAATCGTTTCAGAAATTTTAAGTTCCCCTTAGTTCTAATTCCTTGCGTCTTTATTTATATCAGATAAAAAAAGAAAATTTTATCAAGATTATTTTAATTTAGTATTGTCATGTAGATAAAATTAACGTATATTTGTAGTGGGCTATCTAGTGAGATTTCTCTCTAAAGGCTGTATCACACGTTAATTTTCCATGCAACTTTTTCGTCCAATTTTTGGCCTAATCTGAGGGGGAAGGGTTGCCGTAAGCAAAACGACATGCTCTGACGTCAGCCGCGCTCTACCTCCACATTGAAAAATTACTCGCCGATTTTTCTGCTTCGGAAAACGAACATCCAAAATTATTTCTTTTATTTCGCTTGCGCTTTTGTTGATGGTCGTAAACAGAATTTGTGCACCATCCTGTTTAAAATATTATACGCCGTTAAAATATTATACACCATTAAAATATTATACGGCATATCTGATGTGTTACACGAAACCGAAGCCGCCATCTTGTTTATGATGTGGGGCGCCGGAGAACCCCATTGGCTAGAATTTCAAGCAACTTTTATTTGGAACAATTGTTTGAGCTCACTAGCAAAAAGTTGTTCGAAAGCCGTCGCTATAGCAACCGAGTAAAAATTGCATGAAAAATTGTTTGAAACGTGTACGTGTGATACGGCCTTTAAACTAACATGGGGTAATATTCTTTAAAGTTTTATGTTCTCAGTTCAACTGCCGTCTCCTCGCAATGGAAACATAATACGCAATTACATTCTAACATGGAAAAGTGAGTGAGAAAGAAAGGTGAAAGTGAATAGCTGTAATTAATTGAAAAGTTCAGAGATTAGTCGTGAGGAGTTTTGCACTTTGAGAAAATTTTATTTTATCTACTAGCTAATACTCGTTACCTTGATCCAAGTACTTTTGGGCGTAAAAAGTGAAGCACACAATGGCACATTCTCGGCCAAGCCGTATTGATAATTGGATTCGAGACCATCTAAGTATTTTCTAGAATTTGTACTATTTTGTTAAAGTAAATATTCAGAGTATGTGCCATCATTCAGATAAATCGATTTTTGATTTATTTACACATTAGTCGATCATCATCAACTAATACACTGAAACATACGCCCCGTATGTTATTTTACCTACAGAGACAATCTTCTTTCAGGAAAATTGAGTTTTACAAAGTTTGCTTCCCAGCATGATATTGATTTTAAGATTATGGAAGTCGTAGATGTTACCAGGGGTACTAGATTGGCGACTTTATCCATCTTGATGACAAATTTGGCGAAAAGTAGGATATCGCTAAAGAATCATCGAGAAAGCTGTAGGATCGATCCTTATAGATATTACCATGGGGTTATATAAAGAGCCTTTAAAATAAAATATCAGTACAGTTAAGAAGAGAGTTTAGTTGAGATCAGAATCTGTGAGTTGACTGCGATAAGATTCTTTCAGAAATCCTGCTAGTGGAACAGTTCTAGAGAGCCGTTTCTGGAACGTTGTAAAGCTTGTTTATATATAACCAGTCTGCTTTGTATTACCGTAAATAATCTGTAATAATATATCTTTTTGTATATACGTCGATTTGTCTTTGTGTAATCATTTGTTCATCCTTGTGCATTAATAAAGCTTTTTCCCACGCAAATGTAAAACAGTTATAGTTTATAGGTTATTAGTGTTCTGTGCCATGGCATCTACTCCTACTGTAAGGCCAGATTCGAGTCACAATTTCTCGAGTGTGGAATTCTCGAAATTTGATACTCAATATGTGGGACAGAGCTGCAATTACCAGTTTTCAAAAAACAAAAACAAGTAATATAAAAAAATTAAGTCAATTTCTGCTTAGATCAACAAAGAAAAATTTTATTTTAGCTACTTTTTATTAAATAGTTACAATTAATATAAATATGTATATACATATGACAGAATCACAACATTAAGTGGTAATTAATTTTTATTAATTATCATTAAAGTGTCGTATTGTCATCCGAAACAATCGTGTCTATAAAATTTCAGTTCAAGTGAATGCTTTAAAACGTGAGAAAAAATCTTTTCCAATTCTGACAAAAGTCGCTAAAAAAGGTAGCTCAGTCGCTAAAAATTATGCAAACGTGGCTGCATTTGTAATTCTTTAATTAGTTTTAATCAATTAATTTTTATTAATTATAATGAAACTTTTGTATTGTCATTCAAAATAATCCATGTATACAAAATTTCAGCTCAATTGAGCGCTTTAAAATGCGTTTTGTTAACGATTAAAAATTCCACGAAGATAAATAAATAAATAAGAGAGAGTGTGAGCTAACAGTAGGAATTGAATAAAATTAAAAAAAGTATCGATTTTATAAAAAAAATTCAAAAACTTGTAATTTATTGTGCTTAAAAGATTTAACATATCAAAATTTTGCTGAACTAGACATTTTCTCCATCATGTGAAGGCACCTCTTCGACATCCGGAAGGTTCCACAGGAAAACATTGTTTCACAGGCATAAGAACGTCGTTGATCTTTTGGTTGAACGCATCGATATTTTCCCTGTAGATTTCTCGGCTCAAAGATCCTTCGGAGCAACACAAACCGTCGATAAGGGGTGAAGGGGTAGGAGATCGGGAGATAAATTCCACGGAATGTTTTCATGGCACCATTGGCTTTCTTACACAATACTATATCAGAACATTTTCTTTTACAATAAAACTTAGTACAATTTTATTACATTTATAATCCTTAATTAGAGAACTCAAATCATTTCTAGTATTAAAGTTAACATGTGGCAAATCATAACTAGAGTTTTCTATCACATTTGAAACAGAAACATTTGAATTAAAATTAAGCATGAGCACCTAAAGAGGATTCACTTTCATTCAATAAAACATCGCTCTTTGCGTGGCCTAGTTTTTTTATTTCAGAATATACACTGGGATGTATAATAAATTCTTCGGTCAAGGTCGGTGATATCGCCGTTCGCACACTTATACCGGGACAGTGTTGATCAAGAGAAATATTTATGGGTTTAACTACCATTCGCTTTTCGCCAAAACATGAGCTTAATGTTATGATTTCTTCGGAAGGTGACTCTAATTAGTGAAATTTAAAACTGGGATCTGGCAACCTGAATCGATCAAGGCTGTTACGGGCTGATTTTCCAAAAAAATGTTTACATATTGAAGATTTGCGCATTCATCGCTATTTTGTTTTTCGCTCTCGATTTTCAAAGTATTCACGTATTTTATTATGGATGTGGTCGTTAGATCTTTAGGTTTAAAACGCTTCTCACAGACTCTTGCGCAATGAGATGAATCACCGCATATAAAGCAATTTTCAAGATATTGGGGATAATTCTCTTTAATCTTTGGTTTAAAGTTTTGTGAATATTTTTAAAGGGGTCTTTATATCCATAAGTAATAGGAATTTCTTTATGTGATCCGTTTTTAGATGAAATATAAATATCACACTCTTTAGCTAAATCAATAGGCCTAAACCAATCTTCTGC
Source organism: Trichonephila clavipes (assembly GCA_019973935.1). Lineage (NCBI taxonomy): Eukaryota > Metazoa > Arthropoda > Arachnida > Araneae > Nephilidae > Trichonephila > Trichonephila clavipes. The sequence continues at coordinate 376,644 of BMAU01000459.1, read as the reverse complement.
TTCTCGAATGCCAATATGAGTTGCAGTTTCTTATTTAAAGTTTCAAATAATTTATCAGAAATTATAAGATCACATAGAGATTCAAAGGAATTAACTTTTCTTAACGAACAATAATATTGGAAGTTTGCCGTCAATCTTGCAGCAAATTGGATGTATGTCTCGCCTGGTGATTTTACAGCATTTTTAAATGAGTTTAAACACTTTAATTGTAATTCTTGAGTAATTTTAGTTTTTCATAGTCATTTAATCAATATAATTTTGAGCTCTTTCACCCAGAAGATTTATTAAAATTTCAGATTTATATTCATCATTTATTTTCTTGGTTAAAAATGCGCGTTCTAATGATTGGAAGAACAGATTAAAGTTTTCAGATCTGGTGGGAACAGGAAGAGATAAAGTTTTAATACTTGTTATCATATTTTCTATGTTAGTTTCGCTGTTTTTCTTCGACTTTAGCTGCAGGATTTAAACTTAATGCTTTATTTTTAGCCGTTTGAAGTTCGATTTCAGCTCAAGTTTCGCGAGCTCAATTTTCTGTTTTTCTAAAGTTACCTGTTTCGTTTCATCTATACAGTTTTGAATTAAAGTTTTAATCTGGATCACTTTCAAATGTACTACTCGTCTCAATTTTAGTCTTTAGTTTAACTATGGTGTCCGTATACAGTACCGTCTAGATTCTCAACAACTCTTATGAGATCCTCTTTTAAGAGCGTTTTTATACATTTTAGAAAAATATGGAAGGATCCTACTACGTACGATGTATCCAATAATTGAAGAAAATTTCGAACTGATTTCACCTCTTCGCAGGTAATATAGTTGAAATTGTTCGAATACACCTCTTCGCAGGTGTTTGAGTGTTCGATGGTTCGTTGAAAATACACCTCTACACAGGTTATTTTGTTATTTGTTCCGACCTAAAAAAATTCAACCTCTACACAGGTTGAACGAAGTTTCCGAAAATGGCGGCGCGTCTCCTCCACGGACGGCTTTTTTTTCACGTTCCAAATTTTGATCAAAATCGAAATTTTTTCAATCCCGGCCTTATTTTCATGCTGAGTTCAAACCTCTACACAGGTTGAATATTTATGCTGAGTTCAAACCTGGTTGAACGAAGTTTTCGAAAATGGCGGAGCGTACGGACGCTTTTGTTCATTGTCCAGACTTTGGTTCAAAATCGAAATATCGATCCCGGCCGAGCCCCCATAATTTGTGGGAGACAACAAGGGGTCCAAGACGTTTTTTCTTATTTAACATTAAACAAAAAATTAATTAAAAAGGTAGTTTTTAACAGATAAGTTTGACGATGATATGCAGAAGGTAATGTCCAAGAGTTTTTGTTTCTCTTCCACTAGTTCAAGTTTCAGTTCGTGTTTTTAGCTGCGCCTGCGCGCGAAGATCTGCGTGGAGTTGTCGATAACTATTGGTTACTATATACACATAAAGCTAGACATTTAATAAATTCCATTTTGGAAGAATACAAGGATAATACAAGATGAAGGTCCATCTCATCCAGGTAAAAAAGTTCTATTTAATATTCAAAACATTTGAATATATACATTCGTCTAGACTTTATCAGTGCAATAATTCAATGTACATAACATTTATGTACATACATTTTGTTAACACACCATTCGACAATTGATTTAAGAGGAAGAGAATATTTTCCATTACACAGTTTTATTCGCATAAAAGTCATAAAAAAAATTTTCCGTTCAAGGTGAACAAAGGTACTAGAATGTAAACTTCTGGGATATTAAAAATACCCAATGGAACAAAATTTTTTATCATGTATAATTTATAACAGCATTATATTTTGTAAAACATGGATTTAATTTATTTGAAATTTGAACTTTTCATTTTAATTATCCAATTTGTCATAAAAAAATTAATGAATTAAAATTGTTTGCAAATACAGAATAGAACAAATTAGAGATATTAATAATTAAAATTTAATTTTCGAGCTTATTAAGAGCGATAATTTTTGTTACCAAACGTGTCAACCAGATGTTATATTAAAAACATTAAAGCTAAATTCATTTGAGGTCATGGACCCATGATAAATGCAATCACATCTTTCCAGCCAATCAGTTTACGTACTTTGTTGTTGCAAACTTTTGTTTTTTACATAAGCTTTCTTTTAAAAGTTATATATTTGTTATCAATAATAGCGCACACAGGGAAATAAAATACACCTGCTTTAAAAGTGCACTAATAATACAAGAATGTTTTTTAATTAAGTAAATTTTTAAAGAATCTTAATTCTTGAGCATTTTTACCCAATTATTAAATTTGAAAAATTCTACCTAAACTTTACAACAGGTCTAAAGTCAGTTTTAAATTCAATGCAAAACACGTGATTATATTCATCACGTGACCTTCATGAATTCAGCCTACTTCTCTATTGTTATCAATAACAAAATAAAAAACGCACTTACTACGAGATTTAAAATGCCGAACAACTCTTTATTTCGCAATTTAAATCCAACTTGATCAAATTTGCATTTTACAGCCGAAATAAAGATGTAATAATTTGTCGTCTTTTGGAAATTTGAATCATATTACTCACACTTATACTCATGCTTTTTAATGACCTAAGCCTAACATTCCATCACAGAATGGAACGAGAAAAACATTACACTCGCGTAAGATAAAAGTAGATATACGTTTAGAGAATACATAATGAAAATTTATCGCAAACTGTGACCTCGACCTATGGGTTCACGATACCTTTAGGGGGAATCTAAATGTGAAAGCCACAGATCTGAGGATTTAAGTAACAAAATATTTTGTCGTGAGAAAATGGAATATTAAAATAATGAGAAGCATTTTTTTATTGTTTCTTTTTTTAAAAGAAAGCATGTAAATTATTAGAGCTTTGATAGGATAGAACGGCTTACTAAATGTCACACATAATTTCCAGAAGTTAAAGTTTAATACTAGGTTATGATAAAGGTTATTTATGTTAAGTGAAAATAAGTTAGGTATAAGCGAGAACGATTTGTATTATATTTACGAATGCTAAAAAAAGCACCACAAGTTTGTGAAATTTTAATTCCTTGAGAAATATTGAAAATTATACATTTTGAATCATTCAAAGTGATATTAATTGTTTTAAGTGTATTCCCAAATTTGGAAATTTTGGTTGACTTTATGTCTGGAATATTAAATGTAAAAAAATATTACACTTTGTAAAATCGAATTGGAAAATGAAGTTACACCAAATATTTCAACTAGAGGCATGTTTGAAGCCGTGGTTTTGTAAAAGCGTATAAATAGATAACTTTTTAATACTTAGTCACAGTTGAATAAGAATAGGCAAATAAAATTGTATTAAGAATATTATTACAAGTAAAAAAATATTTCAATACAATTTTTGGCAAAAAAAAAGAAAGGAAGATTGACATATTTTAAAAACATTTTCCTTTCAAGAAAAATGCTTCTATGAAAATAATACTTTGCCTATTTATAACTAAAGCCCTCCTTACAAAGCCTGAACTAGAATTTTTGAAATACATAATTCAGAAGTGGGTTTATTTACATTTTAATACATCCGAGAGAATTTTTTTTGAAAAAAAAAAAAAAACATCAATTAATACTTCAATTGATCGTAACTCTGAAAATATGAATTTTTCAAAAATCATAGTTCAATCTGGCATAGAAGCCTTAGGTATACATAGGCAAAATGTTATTATATTATGGAATCTTTTTTACATAAAAGGAGAATTACTGGAATTTGCTTAAGTACTCTAACTTAATAATTATGAATCGTTTATTGAAACACAAAAATTTATTAGAATTAAAATCAGGAAAAGCATTGCGTATGATTAATAAAGACAATGGCGTAGCTACCGCCGTATCAATGATATGGGGCCCTTAAGCCACAGGGGCTTATTTGCCATAAGCCTTCATTTAATTTTCTAGCATCGGAAGATAAAGCATATTGAAATCCACGAAAAAAAGTCCCTTGTGTACATCCTACAAAACACGAGAGAAATCTTCATCTTCCAAAGAATGTCAAGAACATCACTTGAATGGTATTCCAAAAATTAAATTCCATTGTTTGCTTGACTTTTCACATGACTTCGGGGCAAAAATTACCAATCAGTAGTGCGGAGATTTTTCAACTCCAGTGCCTCTTCATTTTGCATAACGCTTCGATGATCCTCCAATTAGCATGTCTTCCACGTTACCTGGGTATGGGTTTCTTCCCTGATTAATTGGTTACCAGCTTGTTAACGTGAGTGTGGTCTTTTGTAAAACTTCTGCAAGAACTAGGCTTAGCTTTTGTTATCGCTCTTCGCGTCTTTATCTGCTACCACTGACCGATTGCTTTTGTTCACAGCAATTTGGCTCTTAACTTTCACTGTTTACAAACCATCTGCTCCGGAGTCGTTCTATTTGGAAACAATGGAGACGTTTCGCGCGCTTTTTAAAGAAAAGAACTCTTTCCACCTTTTGTGTGTGAAGGTTTCTTTTCTACGTTTTGGAAAACTTCCAGAAAAAGATCATATTCGTAATGATGTTCGTAATTGTCATGTCTCCGCCCAGCCAATGGAGTGAGATCACGTGACCCAAACGAAGGCCAAACAGGATGTTTCTATTGTGTTGTGGGTACAGAAGCCAAGTTAAGTGAACTATTGCCCCTTCAAAAAAGCATCCACGTCTTAATAAAGTAGCTCTGTATTGTAATTAGGTTCCTTTCTCTTTCGTTGAGTTTTTTTTTCCGGGTGTCACGATTTCTTATAGTTCTAGTTTCAGAGGAAAAAAGCTTCACAAAAGGACATAATTCCTCATTAAGTCGAGCAAAAATTACTGGAAGTGTAATTGTAAAGGAAGGGGGATGCCTGATTAGGATGGCTTGTTAAGTTTGAACATTTATTTTACAGATTGTAAAAGTTGTTTTAAACTTCTTGTTAAGCCTTTAATTTATTACTTCTAGGTAAAGGTTAATGACTTTTTTAAGGAAAAGCTTTCTGTTTTAGAAGTTTAAAGGGTTTAGTTATCTAACTGTATTACGTTGAGTGTTCTTTTACTGTGGAGTAACTAGAAAATTATTTGTATTATTCAGAAAAGTTGAGTTAGAAGAAAATCACAATAAAATGCAGACTAATTTTTATGCATAAATTATTACTCTTACGTTTATTGGTCAAAAATAAGTTAAATATAAAAGCTGCTTTTTTCATTTAGTAGAGAGTGTGAAAAACATAAATAGCTAAGACTAACATCTAGTACTTATATTTATATGGTTTTGAGAGAGCGACTTTTAAATCTGCTCATAATAATGTTATACAATTAGAAAAAAATGTCGAAATTTAACCATATTAATTTTGTAAATCAATTTTTCCCGCTAGAAATATTTAATAGAAGGCATATGAAATTAAATAACGTGACCAGAAAATTAGTGAAACCACTCTTTTACAACAAATAAATATTGATGAGACTCGAGTAAAGATGTTCAAGAGTTAAGATTGTGTCAACAGTTTTTCAAAATTAAAAAATATTCTTATATTATGCGCGTACTTTTACATCATGTTCATTTTGTTTACCTATAGGCATTATTATTGTTCACAAGTATTTTTTAAAAGAAAGTTTTTGCTTGAAACGAAAGTTGGCAACAGCAAAGGGCATGAACTGATTGGTTAGATACACATGATTATATTTATCATGTGATTATGACGTCACATTTACTTAGCCCATTTGATATCTCAGCCGTGTTAAAGGTGCATTGTATTACACCTAACAAATCTCCGGAAGAAAGTGTTTCCGAAGCGAAATTCCGACACGCTAGTGATTGTAACAACCAGTGAATATACTAGAAAGATTTATCCATGAAAAAATTTTACTTCTATAACTGGAATTATTTTTAAAAAAACATATAAAAACGCATTTTCAAAACTTTAAAAAGTAATGTATTTCCGAATACTTGTTTACAATCCACCTATGTGCTTAGCCATCTAAATTTCTCCACATCACTTCGCATAAAAATCTCATCTACTCTTTCGCATTTCTAACGGGTTTCGACTACCTAACAGGTCACACTCGCCCACTAACTAAAGATAACACCTAAATTTATAGCATTACGCTTCTGCTGGCCAGGAAACGTACCCTCAGAGTGGTCCTGAGACTGCAGCTGGTGTTCCCACTTGAATCCGAGTCTCGGCTGGTCGGTGTCGAGCGTGGGCTTGAGGTTGGTCACGAGAAACATGGGACTTTCCATTGTGACGTCACTGATCACATCTCCCGGCAGCAGATCGGTGAATTGAGATGTGGATCTTCTGCGCCGCTTCCTGCGGCCGAAGGATTTGGTATGACTGGCACGAGGAACGTCGCACTCCGCCTGGGGAATAAATAAAAAAGACATTGAGGATTGATAGTAGATAGCAAAAATTAAAGTTTTTTCGTCAAAGAAAATGTAATGAAAGTATTTCGTACGTAACCTAAGACTTCAAGCAGATTCCTAATTTGACTTTGTTAAAGCAGTGCTTCTCAAACTTTCAATATTAGCGACCCAATATTCAATCATCCCTCCCCCTTACGAACAATAACTATGTATTGAATTCAATAATACTATAATTTGACGCTAAAACTGCAATTAGATTTTAACCTTTTAAATGCCACCGGTGTAGATGAATGTCTCGCTCAGACAAAGCATTATTTACCCCGGACGTATATATACGTCTCTCCGAAGGACGATGTTTTCTGTGCATTGCTACCCATAAAATTATTCCGAAGGCTTTGGAATGCAATAAAAAGAACTTGACAGTGTTTGCGAAGGTTTTACTCATTTCAGAGGATTTGTCTATTTTTATTCCTTTTCTCCCAAACCCCCAATACATCACATAAACATGCCTACGTGGAAAACGGTGGCATTGAAGAGTCAATCACGTAACTTTTTACCGGCAGTTGAGGGATTAAATATAAAAGGTACAAATTTATTAAGATAAGTGTTAATTTGTATATATAATTTTGTATATGACAAGCCCATGGGGTCTCTGTTAATTATTAAACTTGTTCTTATAGTATTGTTAAATTAATTATGAAATACACTGTGTGCTGTACTGATACATTTATCACAGTTTATTATATCAGTGTAAATGTGTATTTTATTCTTTATTAGGTCAGAAGGCATTTCGTTTGTTTACTTTCAGTAAATTAATACTTTTTTAAATAATCTTTTGTTTACGACTCTTCAATATGCTCACGCCCCTCTCGTAATCACGCCCCCTTAGAGAGGCACACCCTACACTTTGAGAAACACTGGTTTAAAGAGAAACATAAAACTGTGTTTACAGAATATTACTATTTAATATTAATCTTTTAACTTTTATGATTAGGCTTATTCTTACTCTTTTTTTTCTTCTTTTCACTACAGCTCAGTCAGTGGCGTAACGTATAACATTGCGGAGGAGGGCCCAAAGTCTGATGTTATGGTTTTGCAACCTTTTTTTAAGATCCATCTTGGGGCCCCAAACCTAACTTTGCAAGGGCCTTAATATTCTACGTTACGCCACTGAGCTTAGTAGTATAGGCAGATTGTAAGTGAAGGTTGGTTGGCCTGAAAACAATGTTTAAACTTGTAATCTTAGTTCCTAAGGTAAAGAGTTTGCAATTGTATTGCAGTGGCTAACTTATTCTCGACCTATACTTCCTGGTTATATTTCTAACTTTGCTTTGCTTCTTTATATTGATATAAAAGTTAAGATAAGGGGTCGGCTTATTAACAGATCTGCTAATCTAGGGGGAAAGTAGCTTAGAAAAAAACGTATTTTATATATTTTATTTTTTACATTTTTGCTACCATGCGAAAAGCAGTTTTAATTATTTAACTTTGGAGGTGTTTTGAAGGGAACCTTTATTGTATAAGAAGAAAAGTCACATGAACCAAGTCGGTGTCCGAATCCTAGTTTCTGAATAGATAGTTTTATTTACATTTACTAATTGGGATGACTGAATGCATATGATAACCATACAGCGAGTTTTTTTCTCCAGAGCATGATACATAGGTCGAAAATCATCATGTGTCATATCCATATTTCTCCTCCCGCTAATTTTCTAAAGAATGTCTGGCACATATATTGTACAAGATAAAGAATGGATAAAAAAGTGTTTTTACTTTAGATACGGTTACCAGACGTAAAGCTATTATCGTTGGCGTTTAACTTTACAGGACATTTGTTTGGAAAGATTTGTTTTACTTGTATGGTAACACTTTCGCTTTCCTGGTGGCATGTTTAAAAATTACAGATTTTTATTTTCTTTCATTTCAGCTTTTACACAAAGTTCGGATTTTGGGTAAATATTTGAAGAAAAAATTCCCTCTGGGCTAAAACACGAATTGACGTGTATTTGGAGTGAGTGAATAGTAACGTCACATCACTCAGCCATTCGAGGGCTTTTGGCGACGGACCTCGTAATTTCAGACCATGGTCAAGTGATGGGGACGACATCTGAGCTGGCACTTACTTGTACTAAATTCCACACCAATGGGAGGACATTTGAGCATTGGCGGTACTAAGCTCGAACTCGTGACAAGATGGTCCCGAGTCCGTTACCTTGGCCACTAGGTTTCAGCGGCCTCGGATTATATATGGTACAATACGGTAACGATATTTCAAAAGTCACGGCAGATAATAACGATGGACGACACATGAATCTTAAGTCATATTTTTATTCAAACAGTTTAAAATAAGTTTGAAATTCAAAACGAAAGGAGAAATAACCTTTTCCTGGAGGAAGGAGAGAACCCTTTCTCGAAATTCTTTACAATAATTTATGAAAATGAATACATTTTGTCAGGCTCTAAATACGATTCACGTGTTGCATAAAAAAAATCCCTTACAAAAATAACATGTCTAGTTACCGAAGTTACATTATAAAAATTTCCGGTTCACGCACGAAGTATTCAAAATCATTAATATTTTAAAAGTGAACGCCTAAAAGTAATCAGCAGACATCTCTCTCTCATTTCGGTATCTTATCCGTAAGCCTTTTCATTTTATAGTATGAAATTTAAATCCCTACAAAGTCATTTTATTAATGCAACCAGATACAGCACTGACCAAGCGCGTAGCTGACTTTTAATAAACTTTCACCATTAATCATGAGTGTCATTAAACTTTCATTAATTTATTTTAGAACCATTTATCAAATCATTCTTGAATGAATTTATTATCTTGACAGAGCTCGGCCCGCGACACGTGATCCGCGAAAACTGCAGACGATAAATAAGAAGGGAAGAACTGAACTGAGAACAAAACTCCAGAAACAATAAATGCTGTCTTAACTGCTCTATTGTACTTATGCATGATTAGGCTTGCCTTTTTTTCTACGCTCAGCTGGACACTTAGAGAACTGGAAACCTGCCTTCAGCTTTGAAGGGGGGGGGATGAGGAATTGATATCTTAGTCACGATTGCAGCTAAAACAAACACCCCCTCACGGTACGGTTCAGAATTTTTCAGTCGGACCAGCAAACACGAGAAAAATAGCCAAATAAAACTGGGGTGTTATGGGTTTTTTTTTTAAATCAGATCGAATGAAAAAAAAAATTCTTAGAGGAAATCATTCGATGGTTCGGGCTAGGCGATCATTACGGAGCTTAACAACACGGAACCGAAAAATTGGTGGAAAAAAATAATCGATTTAATGTTTAAGTACAACGAAGTAAAAGAATAGAGCGGTTTTTTTTTCGTTAGCAAGTTTTTAGATGAAAGTGCTTAGTATTATTTGCTTAGTGTTAGAAAGTTAAAAGTGTCAGAATGGCTTTAAAATCGAAGGGTTATAAACATAAATGGAACGCAAAATAATGGGGAGAAATTTTCCGCCGAATGATTTTTTTTTATGAGATGTATTAAGGAGTGGTTCTCACTTCAGAATAGAAATGTTTTATTTTTGGGTGCTTTTTTTTTCTCCGGGAATTCAAAATTGAGCTGGCCGTGGTAGACTAGTGGTCTTGGTGAGGGAATATTAACGTCCGCACTGTTCAGCAACACGAGGGCTTTTGGCGACGGACCACGTAATTTTGAACCATGGTCAAGTGACGTGGACGACACCTGAGCAGGCACCCCCTCTCCTAACTACAGTACCACACCAATGGGAGGACGTTTGAGCTCTCATGACACATCAAAGGGAGGGCGTTTGAGCTCTTTTTCCGGCATGTCAGATTTGACGTGCATCACTGATGCCCTTGTGGAGGCTCATACGGCATGGGTCTTTAGTGGTACTGGGCTCAAACTCATGACACTCCAACCCTGATCCGATACCTTGACCACTAGGCTACCGCGGCCCCAATGTTTTTGGAATTATCGATGGTTTACGGATATTGCTCAAATTAATGAGTAAAAATTAAATAATTATATTAATTTATCAAAAGTTCATTAGTCATGTACCTGTCAAAATGACATTTTTTGTTTTGATGAAATGACGCACAAACTGTTTTTGGGTATTGGATTTTTCTTGTTTTCTTTAGAGTTCACGTCGCACTGTTTAGCACTAAAACCAGATGCAGTCACAACAGGGCGTTTCATCGAACTTATTATACTGGAAGCACGATAACGGAATCTATTATTATCGCTATTATTATTGTTAAAACTACCTTTTCACTTTTGATCAATGCTGCTTTTTTTCAAGTATTTACATTGTTCATCCAAAAAGAAAAAAGACACAGTTTATATCATTGCAATTTGAATTTTTTATTCAGTGACCAATAATACAATTTTCGTAAAATAAGCTTTTAATCCTTCGAGGCACCTTTATCAGTGGATATTCTCGAATTGGCGATTTACTTCAATGCCATATAGACACTGCCATGCAATGGATTCCATCACACTGTGGCTCTTATGGGAATGAAAATGCCGATTGCTTGGCGAAGAAGGGGGCAAAAATATTTCAAGCCCCTCTAACAATACAATTCCTTTTTACAGTGCCAAAAGAATCATACAGAAATACTACAGAGAACACTTCTGGTCTAAATTCAACCAAAAGAATAATCAAAAAGTGTAGTTTAGCTAACTCCTTCACATTCCAAAATGGTCACGAGATAAAGCTGTGGAATCGCCACTGGCCACGACTGTCTGTCCAAGTATCTAAACGTGATAGGCATTGCCCAGAATCCACTTTGTAAACAAACTGTGCGACTCCAATGAAGAAATAGTCGCCATTCATTTGGCACGCTGCCGTACAATCAGCTCTGGATCCATGTGGAGCAGTTATTGGGAGGCCAGACACAACATGTGTGATTTATGGACTATACTGTGGACTTGTGTTTCTTTTATTTTTTAAAACATTATTATTATTGTTATTGTTTCCCCTTGTGTTTTGTCGATGTTCTCTTTTGTTTGCAGTTTGTTTGCAGTTGGCCATTGGGAATAAAAAAAAAAGTTTTTAACTTTAAAATGTTCCATTAAATTTAATGGTACATATTTTAATTTTAAATTCTTTTAATAACAATTTAGCCACTTGCACATTCAAAATCTGCTGAGTTGCATGAGAAATAGGACTAACCAAATATTTCTTAGCCAAAAAAAAAAATTTATTTTGCACGATATGCACGAGAAATAATTCCCTTGCTGAAACTCCGTTTCTGTAATCGTTACCATACTCCGCTGAATGCATCTCGTTTATCATTCAGAAATCAATTCACTGTCATGTCATGGCCTTATAACACTAAAAGATGTGAATACTCTTTTATCTGTTCTACCAGTATAGAACTTAGCATTCTTGATATTGTTTTTCTAACCATCTTTTCCATCCTGGAAGCAAGCATTGCTCTCCGAAGCATATTAATGCAGCATGAAACAGTGCTTACCATAAAATTATCTACTCTATCGTTTTAGCAACACCTTTTATTGCAATTCGCCTATGACTTTCAGCAGGTGTTTTTAACACCATTTGTAAATCTCATTGAGCAATGATACAAAAAATATTGGCAACATTCCAAGCACCATTTTGTGGAGTTCAAAGGTTGTGCGTACAAGAGTATTAATCATGCAAGAATATATTTTGAAGAAAATAAAAATAAATTATAATTCCGAATTAAAAAAAAATCAATTTATTGTAAAAAGTATTCCACTATAGTTTTCGGTCACATTCTGCATTTAAGTTAAATAACAAATTCAATGTAATTTTTTAAAAAAAAAAATTAAAGTAAATTTGTAGGGATTTTCACATTTGTGACGAATCTGTACGGAACCTTTCCACTAATCTTCTTAGGCGTCTTTCTGGGGAATATAAATTCGCGTTTATTTCCAATCAACTCCAAAAAGAAGTATGGGATATTTAAATTAGATAAGGTATTTAAGTCGAGGGTTGCGAGATAGCAAGGGAGATGATGGTAGGCTATTGAGCCAGTAACGTTAAACGCATAGCTAGAAGATGCAAAGAGATTAGATTTGTGAAGACGTCGTGCTGCTAGACGTACCAGAAAGCTGATATAAGCCAGCGGTAAATATAATTCACGTACGCTTAAAGTAAGCGTCAGTTTGAGCGACTTAGTTAAAGTTAATGACAGTTAAGAATTCGAATACGCGCGCGCGTGTGTTTCTCGGATCTCCTATTTCGGTAAACCTTACTTGAGTTGAGCTAGATTATTAATTAATTGTATTCTTAGTAATTTAATTTAATATAAAGGCAAATCCCTTTAAACGACGTAACATTATTGTATTATATGTTATCAGAGAGATTTTTGAGAAAATTATAACAAAATAAATAATATTATTATTCAAAATGGCTCTTGGTAGTTCTTTGCCTCAAATTAATCTTGGTGTTCAAGGTGTGACCCAGGGGGGTCATCACATATTGTTTTATAAAAAAATAGATCAGCATAGTAATTTCTTTCAATTTAATTAGAAAATTTTTGTTATAATTTTTAATTAATACATTTGTTTGCACAGTTCTCATTCTTTATACTTTGCAGGAAAAATAGCAGTTTTATTTAAAAACAACACAACTCGCGTATATCTTCATACTTTTAAATACATTTCAGTAAAAGAATTTTTAAAAATTTTGATGTAAATAAAAACTAATTTAATAAATCGAAACAAACAAATTAACCTTAAAATTTAAGAATAAAAACCATCACTGCAAATCAATCCAAATATAAATCTTTCCTATTTATTTTAAAATATTTTTCCAAGATTGATTATAAATAAATTGCATTCAAAAGCAATTGAGCATAAAAAGAACATATATAAGATGGTGTAAAACAAGTTTTTTTCAATGTTTTCTTATAATATCCGTTCATTGATACGACAATATTTTGTGCTTTCCAATTGTTTATTGTTTTTGTGAATCAAAATAATTAACTTTTTTTAAAAAATACAAAACAAAATTTCCGCGGATTATTAGTTATTTAAAAATATTTTGGTATAAAATTTTTCTCACAAAAAATGCATCCAATTTTGAGGTAAATTGAAAAATGGTTTTATTTTGATGAAAGTAAAATAATAATTATACATTAGTTCGAATTTGAAATTTTTTGTTAACTTCGTATTTGCATTTAGAAATGCCATGAAGGATCTGGATTCATTAAATGACGAATTGATTGTTTACAAATCATAAAGAAAGGAGTTGTTCATTTAAAAATAATTCTTTTCCCTAACCTTTTTAGAATATTTCGTTAAATTATTGGAAATAACCTCTAAATACTATTTAAAGATTTCAAAATATGAGAAATGTTATTCAGTAAAATCTCTGCTTTTGCAGTTTTTTCATACAGATTAAAGAAAATGTCTCCTATTTTATTATATTAAACTTAGATTCGAAAACAGCATTGAGTGAGTGAGTGAATATTAACGTCGCACTGTTCAGCTACATGAAGGCTTTTGGCGACGGACCACGTAATTTTGAACCATGGTCAAGTGACATGGACGACAGCTAAGCTGGTACCCCCCTCTCCTAACAACCACATCACACCACACCAACGGGAGGACGTTTCAGCTCTCGACAACGTGCATCGCTGCCCTATACGGCCGAAAACTGCGTTGAATAGATCGAGAAGAAGATTTTAAAAGATATGGAGAAAGGAAATTTAATTTACTGGATTATTTGAAATACTACTCTCAATACTATATGAGAGCCATTTTTTTTAAAGATCTATATTTACGCGGCTTCATATGAGAATTGTTCTGCTCCCATTAAAAAGTGCAACAAACTATCAATCAATACATAAATTAAAACCGACTATTTCAAAGAAACACTTCTAAAACTAAATAAAAACACTAATTACTCCTCTTTTTAAGCAAATTATAAAAATAGGACCTTAATATTTTTCTAAGGAAAATAAATTTAAAAGTAAAAAAAAATTGCAATTCTTGATGTTACGCGTAGAAAAGAGAAGGAACACATTAAGACGGCTGTGGGGGCCTTCAAACTGTGCCCTCACTGTGGGGTGCACCCCTCCCCTCTAAAGGGGCGTGATAAATCTACGTGAGGGACGCAAGTATATCGAAAAGTCGAAAAAATAAAAGATAACTTTAAAAAAATTATTAATTTACTCAAAGGAAGCAAAACCTGATACATTCTGATATAATGAAAAGTAAAAAATACACATTTACCCTGATATGACATACTTATAAATGTATCAGTATTGCACAATGCATTTGATAATTAATTTATCAGTACTTAATTAAGTAAAAGTTTAATAATTACCTGCAATGTCATAATATTTATCTTGATAATTTGTACTGTTTATAATTAATATCGTATCGTAACTTTAGCGTCTCTCAAAGTGCATCATTATTGAATTCAATACATTGCTATTGTATATAGAAGGGGGGAGGGGGAGCGTGATAAAAATTATGATTGAAAATTGGGTCGCAGATATTAAAAGTTTGAGAAGCACTGCGTTAAGATAACAGATATCCTGATCTAATACTTTTTTAGTGACTCAAACGGTCTTGAAAATGAACACTTCAATTTATCAAGCTTCCTTTAATTTTGCACAAAATCTTTCTTTGGGAAAGTAAGGAATTGAGCGTGTTGTTTACCGGTGGACACGTATCCAGACAATAGGAGACCGTCATCTGAAACTGTACCGCCGCATCGGATGCGAACTTGAAAGCCTGGAAAGGTGCCATCAATGATTTCGAACCTGGAAGCCTGTCCAGAGCCTGCACCACGCTCGGTTCCACGGGACACCTGCAAAGAGAATTCATTCATTTTTAGTTTACTCTCAACCCGAAACTGTTTAATTGAGAAACCCTGTTAAGGGGACACAAACATTTTTTATTACCTCATTTTAATTATGATACTTTTCTAAACATGTGTACAGAGTTTCGTAGCTCTAGTTACATTGTTTAACTTTTTTTCAACAGTATGTCGAAGCGAAAACCGAAACCAGAACACGTGATAACTTTATTTAGATTTTTTTTCATTTACTTTACTGGCATCAAAACTTTCAACTTTTTTTCAGGTTTTTAATTTTCTCGATAATCGTGTGTTTAAAATGCTAAGGTCTTTTTTTATGATGTTTGATGGTTTTGTGCATGGAATAATTTAGATGCGATTAGTAATTTTTTTTTAAAAAAAATCAAAATTTGTTATATTTGTTTTTTTTACTGTTTTCATAATATCCGACACGAAAAAAATTGTAAAAACAAATAAAAGTATTACTTTTAATATTAATTCCAAGCACAGAATTGTGCAACATACTTCTAAGAAAATTAAGGAATAGATTATTAAAAAATAGTAAGAATTGTTAAAAAGTAGGAATTTTTTTTAAATATTGAAATATTTTTAAAAAATTTTAGATTTTAAATAATTGTTTACTTAAAATATTTTTTTGAAATGTATATTCCATGTGTAATAGAGTAACATGTAAATATATCATAAACAAATAAATAAAAGTGTGTACACAATGTTCTTTATCCTCTTAAACAAGAAATACAACAAAATTTTTTTCACCTCTTGGTTTCGAGTTTTCGAGAAGCTAAACTTATTTATTATCAAGTATATAACTATGACTGAAGATGGCACTGCTACTGCACTGGAAGGTTTTCGAGACGAAACCTCCCATTACATGTCCAGAATATTTTATTTGATATTTTTTAACATTGCACTTTAAAGCAATGGCATGGCTATTGGTCAGCCTCGGTCAAGGGACAAGGATGACGCCTAAGCAGGAGCCTTTTCTCCAATTTTTCAGACCACGCCTACGTGAGAACTTTGAGACTTGGTAGATTTAATGTGCTTCAGCCCCTCAACACGACGGGTCTTCTGTGGCACTAGGTTTCGAACTCGTGAACTCAGCCACGAGTTTGAGACCGTGACCATTTGGCTATCGTGGCCACGCGACATAAAGTCATCAAGACGTTTTGCTCCTTTAAATTAATGCAGAGGCTCTTAAACTGTGGTCAGCGGACCCCTGGTGGTGCTCAAAGTCTTTCTAGATGTCCACGAAGGTCTCTCCTTTAATGTTAAGATTTCTCTTTTTTTACTCCCTGAAAGTCCTCGTGGAAAAATGGAAAGATATGCCATCCTAGACTAGATCACTAAATTGTTCCCAATGAAAAACTCTACTAGAACATAGATTTCGAATAAAAATATTAATTCATTTTTTAAAAATTTTTTGCAGCTACATAACCATTACTACAACATAAGAGTTCCAAAAAAATTAAATGAAACACATGTACAAATAAATAGGTATCAGTAACAGAGGTAGTCTTAGGATTATTGAGGAACCTTTAAATCAGCGGTTCTTAAACTGTAGGCCATGGACCCCCGGGGATCCCCAGTGTTTTTCTAGGGTATTCGCGATGGTTAGGTTTCTAGGGTATTGAATGTTAAGAATTTCCTCTTTTACAGACTCTAGACTGGACCCATACTGGACTAGATCACTAAATTACCGCCGATGAAAAAACTCTACTAAAACATGTATTTCGATCAAAAATATTAAATAAGGGAGGGGTGTTCAAAATCTTGGAAAGGGCGATGTTAGGCTAATACATAAAGGAGGGGGGAGGTGGTGATCGAAAGTTTAAGAACCGCTGCTTTAAATCATTCAGCCGTATGTTAGAAGTCACGGAGGGATGTCCACAATCTTGGGGATCCGTGATATCAGGCTGATACATAAAGGGGGGCTACGATCGAAAGTTTAAGAGCCGCTGTATCAGTGGATGGAAAACTTGTTATATTCTCCACCAACGATTTATAAATATTTTATTAATTAAAACTCTGCCACTAAATATTACTTTTTGGATTAGCAAAGGCAAATTTTCTAAAGCCCTGAGAGCAAAATACAATTTTTGACTCTACGTTTTTGGAAAAACTGAACTAATAAAGGGGAATAAAAGATCTACTTCCAAAACTCTTGAGGCAGAACATCATGCGCCATTAGCGGAAGGGAGGAGGAACGCCTCATGCTTCGAAAACTTTGTAACCCACTGAAGCAAACGATCAACATTTTACTCTCAACTAATTGTGCTCTTCATTAACTCACAAATATTGACATTCTACAAACACAACAGTTGGCTCGTTTTTAAAAGCCGGTGAGGATCGAATTAACTGAGTAAGACGTGTTGTGTATTTGCGCCACAGTGAACTCCCAGTTTAGCGATGTTTCTGGGTAACGATTTCAATTTTCACAGCCTGAATCTTGTTCTTCGTTTGTTCATAAAATGTGTTTTGGTTTCTCTTCCTTTTAATTTATAAATAATCGCCATACCACACACAGTGTTTATTTTGGAGTTCAAAATGATGTATTGCCTATTTTTTCCTTTTTTTGCTTTGTGCAGTTATAGGTCATTGGGATTAATGCTCTGTAAAACAATCAGAGGTTGTTCCACTGTCCTTTTGTTTGTTTTCTTGGGAAAATCTTCGCAGAGTTTCGTCACTGTCACACCTCGGATAGTTTATGGAATGGAGTTAGTGTTTGACACTAACCCTTTTTTAAAATTTTGAGTTCGCACTTCGAGAACAAAACTTTATAAAAGAAATGCCAAAATAAGATGATTTTTTTTTACTATCAGATTATGTATAATTGAGGAAGATATAATTTATATCAAATGATTATTGAAGTGGAATTTAAAAATAAAGCCGCAAATTAAAATACTATTTTAAAATTCAAAAGTGCTGGGGTAAAAAAAATGAAACAAGTAATAAAAAAATTTTTTATAAGTCAATTCCTACTTAAATCAACAAAGAAAATTTTTATTTTAGCTACTTTTTATTAAATAGTTACAATTAATATACATATGTATATACATATGACAGAATAACATTAAGTGGTAATTAATTTTTATTCATTATCATTAAAGTATCGTATTGTCATCCAAAACAATCGTGTAAAAAAATTTCAGTTCAACTGAATGCTTCAAAACGTGAGGAAAAAGCTTTCCAAGTTTTGACACAAGTTGCCAAAAGGGTCGATAAGTCGCCAAAAATGATGCCAACGAGGCTGTATTTGTAATTCTTTAAATAATTAGTTTGAATCAATTAATTTTTATTAATTATAATTAAATGACTGTATTATCCAAAATAATCATGTATATAAAATTTCAGCTCAATTGAGCGCTTTAAAATGTATTTTATTAACGACTGAAAATTCCACCGAGATAAATAAATAAATATATAGAGAGTGTGAACTAATAGTAGTAGGAATTGAAAAAGGGATACTTTTTTCAGGCTAGTTGAATATCTTCCTTTTATGTTTGTTGAAAGGGTTGTCCAAACGAAAGTGACAATGTTGTAACAATTCCGCAATTTAAAGAGAAATCTGACTGAGCGTGCCCCTATAGAGGGTGCAGAGTGCTGGAAATGCATGCGATATCGTCAGATCCTATCAAATGCTTGTGTGATAGCGTGGGAGCTCGTTAAAAGGCATCGTTGGCATCATGGATGCCTCCAAAAGGTACGGCTGTCAATGCTTCCACGTGTTGATCCACATTGCATGAACTGAGGAAGGATATCAAAAACTGCTGACGTGTCATGTTGTCTGACGGGGTTATAATCTTGCCTGATAAAGGTCGTCCTCGTGTGGCTGTGGCGTGCCAAACATTGTAACGGCAATTCCGCAGGGATGTTCTCGAATTTTCCTTTTACAGCCGGGACCTATCGCCGCATGAGTACTACATCTTCGGTCCACTCAAGAAAGCTCTGAAGAGACGGTGATTTCCAGACGAGAATGAAGTCCCAGCTGCTGTTGAAAATTGGTTCCACAACTAACTTCTTCACCCAGGATCGCTCAACTTCTTCCACCATTATGTCGTAGACCGCTGGGACACTTGTTTCAACCTACAAGGTAACTTTGCCTAGCCCATCTGTTTCGTCCGTATACAGTATACTCTAATTTAGCGATACTCAACCAGCGGCACACTAAGCCTTGTTAGGTTGCCCGGTCATGGTCCATTGTTCTAAGAAATTTACTTAACACTGTATTAAAAATTTGGTGAGAAATTCTTTTTGTCAAGAAATCAAATATATGACTTTTGATTTTTGTGGTGTCGTACGGTTATGAATTGATATTCTTTATCTATTTGGAACGGTTAGGGTTAGTGATAGTAGACAACAGTAGAATAGCGACAATTTTATGAGTGGAACTAATTTTTAACTATCTTTCATATCTTGCAAGCGAAAAATATTCAAAAAAAATATAGTGTTTCAAGACGGTTGGAAGGCTGGCTATTTTGTAGTGAAAAACAAACATGGATCAGTAATTGTTCGATTTGTCACCAAATTGTTACTTTATAAATTCGAAATACTCTATAACCGGAATTTTTTCTATGAAGAGCTAATTCAAATTTATACCAACAAACAGGAATCATTCAATGAACACTTTTCCTCGAAGATCTCTTTCAAGAGGTGATAAAAGATAAAAATAGGCTTTTTTGAATAATCTTTGCAACAGCAACAAAGTGTTTTCTCAATGGTAATATCAAAGCGGTAACAGACATCCTATGAAGTTTGTTATATTATTGATAATCATATGAAACCGTTTATTGATGTAGAAGTTGTGAAGGAGTGTTTCTTAAATTTTTCTAATTTATAGTGTTAGTGACAAAAATAAATATAAAAAATAATAATTAAAAAAAGATTCTCCATTACATACAAGTGAAACTTATAAAAGAGTGTTAAAAAGCAAAACAGGAGTTTGAATATCTATTTTGATCAATTTTTCACATTTTAAATTTCCAATGTTAGCCTGGTCTTAAAGCATTTCTCCCCTTTATCCTCATGTTGCGGCCCGCGGGAAATAGCTGACATTTGAATGCGGCCCGCTTGAAATAGCTGACATTTGAATGCGGCCTAGCAGAAAAGGAGCTTGAGTATCCCTGTTCTAATTTATATTGATACCATTAAACCATTAATTAAATCGAGGGTAGTACCACTTTCATTTGGGCTTTCATTTTTTACAAACATACCCTCGTATGTTTGTAAAAAAAATTTATTTCAAGCAGAAGATTTTGTTTTTGGCGTTTAATTAATACAAAAACTGAAGGATCGTAGTTTTGCAATTATTAGTTTCTGAAAGCTTGGATATTTTCAGTAAATATACCGAATTTTTTTCGTTGCAAAGTAAATTTTACTTCCTTTAATTTTCTTTTCTGAGGGTTTATTAACGTCCACACTATACTGCAACGTGAGGGTTGTTGGCGAATGACCCCGTAATTTTTAGCCTCGGTCAACGGAAGGGGATGGCACCCTCTCCTAACTACCTAAACAAAGCGAGGACATTGAGCTTTGATATATTTAGAGTGTATCAACCCATCTACATGGCGGGTTTTCAGTGGCACCAGGACTCAAACTTGTAACCCGCCGTCCACGAGCTTACGATCATAACCACTAGGCTACCTCAGCCATTGCGAATACTGTGATGTGAGCCTCTCCCCCCCCCTCTCAATTTTTTTTTAAATACTAGCAATATACGATATTATCCCCAACTCCATTTTTCAGTTTAATTCAGTAGAATTAATAAATATAAGGGGTTTCTGAAAAGTATGACTACACTTTCAAAAATTAATTAAAAATAAACAAAGATTTTCCCTTACGGTCTTTTATGTACCATTGAGTACCATTGCATTGTACCTTAAAGTTTCCGTTTAATGAAATGCAAACTAGATGGCCAATAGTGTAACGAAGAATACAAGGGTTCCCCTTCAAAATAAGGTTTTGAGCACTAAGCCCAAACATGTACATAATATCAGTCAGGTTTTGGGCCCCCTAGAACACCTGGGCCCCCCACAATGCGGGGGTATACCTTACGCCACTGTAGTGGTGATACGTCCCTGTTTTTCCACATTCTCGTTCCAAAATGGCTTCACTGCAAGAGTAAGTGCAAGTTGTAGCATGGTTTAGCGAATTTAAATCAGCAGCACCAATACAATGTACTTCTTGTAGGGATACGGGAAAAACATTGTTTACCAGTCTCCAATTCGTAACACTGATGAATTGAAAAGTCGAGTTACAGCAGCTATTCAGAATGGTGATCCTGAAATGCCTCGTAGAATGGGGCTAGATTTCTCGCACAGACTTAATGTGTTGCGCGCAGTGGCGTAACTGAGAATATCCTTGCAAACTCAGGGTTTGGGCTCCAAGCCCAAGTCAGTCAAGCTTTGAGCTCCCTAGAGTCCCTGGGCACCCCGCAACGCGGGGTTGCATGTTACGCCACTGGTTGCGCACAACTAATGGTGCTCACATTGAAATCGTGCAATAAAGTAAAGGTTTAAAATGGTTGTTTAAATTGGAGAACTGTTGCTAAGCGGAGATAGGAATGGATGAGGGTTCTTGAGAAGGCCTTGGCCCGCCCAGGGAAGTTGTGTCAATAGAAGAAAAAAATTAATGATTTATTTATGGAACGAAAAAAATGGAGACTATCTTTATTTGTAATTAATATTTGAAAGTTTAGTCATACTTTTCGGACACCCGGTATGTATTTAATAAACAGACTGCACCGTATTTTACGAAAAGAACCACGTTTATTCTACAATCCAGAGACAAACCAAATTTCAAGCTATCCGAAACCGCCCAAATCAAACCCAGACAATACAAATATAGAACCTATTTAAGTTTTTAACTTAAGGTAACAGTCGGATGGGGTATTTCACCTCGGACGAAACAAAATTGAACATAATTCATTTTAGAGAAGGAAAAAACTTTTCCCATTCCCATCGGAATCAAAATTTAGAGAGTGTTGTGTAAAATCAACCAGTATTTTCCGACAAATTAAGTTTGGGGAAGAATAAAAAAAAGAAAAAGATTTCTTTTATCAGAAATAAAATAGACCAAGACCCACCGAAGGTCCATCAGGGATTGTTCAGCAAAATCAAATTCGAATCATCTACACCCCTGCCCATAGATCAATATTCTATGGGCCAGTTACAATGCAAGCAACTGACCTTGATCTATAGGTGTAATAATTCCAAGAACACTGATTCGAATGATTAACAGCAATTCGTCCTGGAATTCAATCATGCTGTGGAGGGGGAACAGAAGAAATATTTGTACATTGATTTGCCGAAGACGTTGAAATGTTTGCCGGTCCGTGACTGTTATAGGAATACTGAGAAAAAGAACAAAGAATACATATGTCACAGAGTCAGTCCACCGGGTCATTGTCTGGAAAACGCCATTTTGAACGAATCACGCATGACATAAAAAATGTGCTGATTTCGAAGAAACTGACAGGTCCGTGTCAAGCGATATTGTTTTGAGCGTTTTCAAAAAGGGGGGGGGCGAAAAAAGTATTTTGACTTCACAATCATATTTCGGTGGATAAACACTCTTGCAAATTGACGGAACAATGACTGAAATTTGATGCATTTTTTTAAAAACAACTAGAAATTTGGCAGAAATAGACTGATGTTTCACTAGAAAACAAGCGTTTTTACTTTTATGTTCATACATCGCGTTTATGCGTTCACATTTATGTTATGCATGTTACCCCCCCTTTTGTAACTTATCTAAAAGACCTCTTTCATATTTTTGCGATATTAGAGTTTAAAGAACTTTCTCTAAGAATTCTAAAGAGTAAGATCAAGAACATGAAAATAAATGATTTGCATATAAAATTCAGAAGTCTTTAAAATGAAAAACCTGAATTTGTTTTATTCGGGATATACTGCTTATTCATTCTCAAAAGTAACGATTCCTCCCCTCCCCCGAGTAAATATTACCATTTGTACAATGGGCTCAATTCATGTGACGTCATAGTCACATGATAGTGAAAGCCACGGGATTCTATCCAATCAATTCAAAAACTCATGCGACGTCATAGTCACACGATAAAAAACTATCTAGTGTTTCCAGATAATCAGTTCAATCGCTCCGGTGTTGCCGAGTTTTGCTCTCTTTGCAGAAACTTTCTCTTAAAAAGTACATATGAATACAAAATGCATTTTATTTAAAAGTATAAACATAAAAAATATGATTTTTCCTAACATTTAAACATCTTTACTCAAATATGAAATTTGAAATTTTATCTGAGTTTTACAAATAGAATAAGTACGGTTAGTTTAATGTTAGTTTTGAATTCAATGGAAAACACGTATTTGTTTTTTTATCACGTGACTTTATGAACTGAGCCCATTTAAGATGGTCACATTATAAAAGCAAGCAGACGTTTGCCATTGAGTTAAAAAAAGATATTAAACTAATTGTAGTTGCTCGATTTTTATAACTTGGATTAAATTTCAAATTTCATATTTGGGTAAAAATGTTAAAATATTATAAAAAAAGTATTTTTAAAAAAATTTTAAAATTAAAAAAAAATCTTATTTTATGCATATATTTTTAAATAAAGTGCATTTTGCATAACTATGTGCTTTTTAATTTTGTTGATAAATATAAGTTTCTGCAAAGAGCAAAAGTTGGCAACACAACGAAGTGCATGAAATGTATGGAATCACATGATTGCTTTTATGGTGTGACTATTACGTCCCATGAGTTTTTGTACTGATTGGTTAGAAACATGTGAGAAACATGTGGTTGTCATTATCATGTGATTATGACATCACGTGAATTTCGTCCAATGAATATGGATTGAGAACTTCTGTTTCTATAATTGACTTTCACAAATACTTTAATTATTTTTTTCTTTCTTTTTTTCCATTCTTTTACTAATTTCTAGTAAGTTTTCCACGAAAACTAATGAATTAAAATCTTTGTATTTTGTTTAATGTAATTCCATATTTTAATTTTTTTTCAAAAGTGGTCCACATATTGTGACAACCAATTTTCTTAAAGGAAATTAATAATTTCAAATGGTTAATGCTATAAGTACTGAATAACGGAATATAATAGATTAACTGAAGTCAGAATTCAGTTTAAAGTTGGAGGTAAAAATTGGTACTTTACCATAAGAAATACATCTTTTTAAGAAATATAATTAAATATAGTAATTCTAACTAAAGTGAATAAAAAAATTTCAAGAATAATTTAGTATATACTTTGATTTAAAAGTAATTTGTTGGTAAATTTTGGATTTATTGACAATTTTTTGAGTTGAGTTTTACTTTCAAAAAAATAATTAGAATGTCTTTGAATCCATAATACAAGATATTTCAACTTTTTTTAAATACATTACAAACACTACTTTTTCTTACTAGTTTAAAGAGAATTAAAAAAAACGGTAAATTAAATTTTTATGAAGGAATAAATTATCCCAGTCATTTTTCAAAATCTGTAAGCAGTTAATGTTTCAAAGCTCAGAACTCAGCGTGTTTCATATTATTGATAGCTAAAATTTGATTACAGAATACGCAGCAAAATATTGGAATTTTCCCACCCAAAGCATCAACGCTTGTAAGAAGGCAAAAAATGCGTTTTTTTTAAAAAAAATATTTTAAAAAGAAATCAATATTGAGTTTAATTGAATTTTCTTCAAATATTCAAGAGGTTCAACATATTTTTAAACTTTTACTTTCAGAAATAAATCCCCGAGAAATTTGGAACTATCGCTTTAATTTAATAAAAGGACAAGATTCATACTAATAGGAAAAAAATATATATCGGATATTTTTCCACATTTCCAAGTAATCAATTTTCCAAGATTTCTTTTTTACTGAGCATTTTGAACTCTTTTTTTTTCTTTAAGAAAAAACCAATTTCACTTTTCAAAATACTAATAAACCTTTTTCTATTTTGAATGCAGACATATTTCTTCAAAAATCACTTAACTGCATTCAATTTTCTTTCAAGTAAATGATATGGAGCATAAAAAAATGTTAAATTTTTTTTTTTCCTTCTCATATTCGTGCACAGGAGTCATCCCGTGTCAAAGAAAGATTAATGACAAAAACGCCTCTTTAGTGTTAACACACAGGTCCAAGCTAAGCGATCTATTACAAAACCAACTACTGTTCTTACAAAAACTCTGAAATGCTTTAACGAGAATAACGACGGAAATAGAATATACTAAAAGTAATAAGTACGCTAGAATAGTCAGGGAAGACATCCGGGATTCAATCCACCATTTTATTCTTAAATCCTCTTAAAAAAATTTCCGTGTCTGAGAATTTTATATACCTCCTCAAAGACTATTCTTAAATCCACAAGAGTCATAATTCCAAACAAAAAAATGAAAAGAACAAAAAAATGGCCACTGACTTATCAATTTTTCGTAGCAATCCGGAATCCCGATTCCGAGCTTGTAATGGCGGCGGATTTGGCGAGCAAATCACATCGCCATTTCTTCTTGGTTGAACATTAAATATGCTTTAAGCAGTCGTTAAAGACACAGGGGTGTTATTCAAAAATGACACCTGTCATTTGAGTGTGTGATGAGTCGTATTGGAGGATCACCTGTTGTTCGTCCATAAATCACGAAGTGGAAAACAAAAATTCAACCAATCGTGAAATACGAGCCAATTCGTGATTGCTGCGGATGATTATTAATGCTTCTCTTGAGCTTCTAATGGAAGGGGATTAAATTTGTGGCGGTGCGTTTTGTGAAAACAATTTTTACTCTTTCCCACCTGCGTGGTGCTTCTTTTTTTTAACATTTTTTTTTCATAGGAAGGAGGGGAGGTTTAGTTTTCACCTGCTTGTTTTTTTACGCTTGCGTGGTTTACTTTTGGTACGAGGGAGTTTTCTCTGGATGGTATTATTCTTCTGGGATTTATAATGATACACATCTAGGAATGCGCTGTTTTTATGGATTGATTTCTCCTGCCTCTCTCACGGAAAGGAATGAGCGAAAGTATAATTAATTTTCCGGAGAGAGGAAGTCAGAGTGACTGGTTGTGGCGGATTGTCTAAATGTTTTCTCATAAAACTCGGGTCAAAGTCAGTCTAAGGTGAGATGACACATGGTTTTTTTCCGCAGTTGTAACTTTGTATAAACAAATTAAAAGTTTTGTGTATTGCTTTGAAACAGAAATTCTCAAAGTAGTCTATATCGACCCCCAGGGGTTCATGATGACCTGTAAGGGATCCCTGTCAACGAAAAAATAACTTGGGGGGTCCATGAGGTGTGAATGGGGGTCAACAATAGTGACACTCATTAAACCAGATCGTGACTTTCATTTTAAAAGAAAATGTGATCGAATGAAGATCAGATTTAATCTATTTAACGGATTTATTTACTAAATTTAAGGTGGTTAATTTACAGTTATAAGGTGACAGCATAAATTTTATTAAAACAAGGACCATCATTTTAATGTTTCCTGTCAGAATTTACAAAAGGCAACTAAGTATTTAATATCATTTATTAAAATGTAAAAAGAAAACCACTTATGGCAATTGTGGGTTTGGATAATTTTCTAAGACAAAAATTTTGAAAGTTTGAAATTTTTTCTGAGAAGCGAAGAACGTTAAAGCTCTCCTGAACCTAGAAAAATAATGTCTTCTGAAACGGTGGACACCCTTCATGAAGTGTATGGTATTTGGGCAATGTTCCGGTACGACATTTTTATGCAGTACGTCCACTTAAAGCAGGAAGATGATGAGTAGCGATCATATCTGAGAATTTCTTATAACATTGTTTCAGATGCTGTTCGTTTCAAATTTATTTACATTCTCAAAAATATCGCGGAAATGAGGCAATTTAAAAATGGATTTTTTAAAAAAAAAATTCAATTATTTGTCACAATTTCTGCATGGAATTCATATACTATTTTTACATGTTTCGGTATCAATACCAACATATTAAGCTATACTATATTTTCTCTTTTACTTAAACTTTAGGTTATACAGGTACAAGATAGTGACTCTTTTAGCTTCGATAAATTTGCTGGAACTATTGAAAACGGTTATCTTAAATTTTTGTTGCTACTAAACAAGAATAATGTAGAAATCAGCAAGAAATTCTTATAAAAACTTAGTTACATATCTTTTTGCAGCGAAACTGTGAATCTAAACTGATATGCAAATTGCAGTGGTAAGTCTTTTGTATAACGCATTATAAAGTAATTGTTCATCTCGTTATGTTTTATCTACGGTGCAGAAAACAAATAATATTATAAATATATTGAATTCAATTAAAATTAATTAATTCGATGCAGTTTATTTATTGATAGTTAATAAACTAAATAAAACTGCCTCTATTTCATTTAACTAAAACATATTTATTTTTATGGTACAATTCATATACGTTTTCTGAGTTGCAAAGTTAACTGATGAATGCAATCATTTTAAAAATGCGCTATCTTCCGATATTCTCCACTTCCACAATGCGGTCCTCGAACCAAAACAATTGCCCACCTTTGTCTTAACCCATAGTAATAAAAATCCAAATTTTGAACATTAATGAGAGAAAACATATCTACACCACGCACAATTCACGCTCATCTGAAATTATAACACGTCATTTCTTGCGATAAGCGTGCAGTAATAAAATTCCACAAATACTAAAAAAATTTTAAAATATCACACTTTGTGGCTTGAACTTTCACAGCGTGAACCTCAAAAGGATACGCGTAAAGGTTGATAATTATTGGATTATAATGTGGGAAAGAGACATTTCCACAGTTTCAGGTCGCTTCATTCTAAAGGTTAACCTAAACTCATAACGGGTGATATTATTTTGTTTTTTGGGCTGAAATCCAAAGAATGCTACTTAACTCCTTATTTTGACGGTGTATATTTAATTACACCTTGTAAGCGAAAAAAATGAAGTAATAAATATGTTCATTAGTAACGGTAACGAACCTTTTCAGTAGTTTAATGAGCATGAAACACTCTCACGATGTAACACCGCACTTTTAAAAAAACGTATCTGTTCTCAGTTGATTAGTTCCTTTTCACCTTGATTAGAGTATTTTCACTGTTGTTCATACGTTAACTTTCTAGTAACTGATCCTTCCGAGGTGAAACACTGCATAACAGGTCAACGTGTCATAGTTTTTAATAAAGAAATTAAATTTTCACACGGTTCGTGAACCTTCTCCTAATTATCTTCTAGGAAGACCAGTATACAAAACACTATTTTTTAGCTCAGAGAAATTTACTTAAAGAAAATTGGAATTCTATTGGTTTACCACCGCTGAACTTCACTATTTTGAGCTACGTTTAAGATGAAGAACCTGTAAATTGGAAACTTCTCACATTTTTTCGTGGCCACGGTAGTTGAGTGGTCAAGGTATCGGATCTTGCCTGGACTTGTCACGAGTTCGAGCTTAGTACCACCAAACACCCACCGTGTAGGGCGGCAATGCACGTTAAATCTGTCGAGAGCTGAAACGTCCTCCCGTTGGTGTGGTAGTTAGGAGAGGGGGTGCCAGCTCAGGTGTCGTCCACGTCACTTGACCATGGTTCAAAATAACGTGGTCCATCTCGCCAAAAGCCCTCGTGTAGCTGAAAAGTGCGAAGTTAATATTCTCTCACTCACTATCACATTTTTCTATGTCAGAATACTAAAATTCAGAAAAATACAGGGCCGCTTTTAACCTCCTCGGAGCCCTAGGCACTTCATTAGTTTCGCCCCCCTATTTCCAGAGCACACTCACCTTCATTCTTCAGTTCTTAATTTTTTTGTTTTGTTTTGGGAGAGATTTTCCCTTAATTTCCCTTCCTTTGTTTTTGCTTTTTGGAGAGCCTTTCCATTATCCACCACTTATGGACTGCCAGTGGTATGGTTTGGTCACTTTAGTTCATTTCTTACTTTACGGCATCACGGACCACCCACGCCTTTGTAAATTAGTACAGTAAATTAATGAAATCGTTTGCAAATACAATATAGAGTATATATTTGTATATGAACTCTTTTCAACTTGTTAATTATCTTTTTCACGCATCGCTTTACTATCTTTTACTTTTCTACATCCTTATTTTTTGTCGAGTCACTGTCATTGTACTTGTACAAAAACGAAGGTTTTCTTCGAAAAACGAATGATTTTTCGCGAAAATCACTAATAACATAATCGTAATCAATGTCCATTGCAATAGCATTTTGAGCGCATAGCAACAGAAAAATTTTAAGATTTTCATTTTTTCCGTAGTAGATCTCATCACAGTCTTGACTCTCTTGAAGGCAGAAATGCTTCTCTCACAATTCTACAGACGGTGGTCTGTTCTCTGTGTAATTTTAATTTTTTTTTCGCCCTCCAAATTTTTTGCGCCCTAGGAAGGTGCTTAGTAAGTAATTTATAATAAGTAAGTAAGTAATTTTTATTTGACATTTAGTGCTATTTGAAATAGAATACACAAATAAGATTACCTTAAGAATATTATTACAAGAAAAATTATGAAAAAAATAATGAAGAAAAAATGACACATTATCAAAACATTCTCCTCTTAAAGCAAGTGATTCAACAATAATATTTCGCCTTTATGTACGCAAGGCCTCTACAGAGCCTGTATTAGGATTTTTGAAAATTAATATTATCAGAGCTACGATCAATCGAAATAATAAACTCCGTGTTTTCTGTTAAAATTTTGATACATTAAAATATGAATAGTGGGCTTTGGTGGCGTGGTTGGTTTGTCGCTGGCCTTCTGTACCAAAAGTTGCGGTTCGACCCCGACCCAATATTACTATAGAATCCTTTTTGATAAATGGAGAATATTTTGTAAATGTAGTGAAATACGTTTAACGCGAAAACGCTTAAGACGAAATATCAGTTAACACGAACTAATACAATTGCCCCAAGAAACTCCTATGTATTTCATGCATTTTTTTTTCTTAACACGAAACGAAAATAGATTTACCTGAAAAGATTTCCCTTCTGGGAATGAACAAAATTCGAAAAACACCAGCCATATCGGACTCTGCTATTTTTTTCCCCGGAAGAATTCATTGCAGTAGAGGTTGATAATGTGTGTACAGACCCAATTAGGGCAGACAAAGACATTTTGAAGAGTTTGTTCAAAGCTCAAAAAACATCATTGACGCAGATTCCAACGATGAAAAATAAACAACGTAGCTCATGTTCCCACATCATTTC
Organism: Trichonephila clavipes; assembly: GCA_019973935.1. Taxonomy (NCBI): domain Eukaryota; kingdom Metazoa; phylum Arthropoda; class Arachnida; order Araneae; family Nephilidae; genus Trichonephila; species Trichonephila clavipes. The sequence goes on along the minus strand of BMAU01000459.1, from coordinate 346,334 downwards.
AAATGGGGAACATCATGAAAAGTATGCGCAGTTACTTAAACGCACATTCCAATGGTGAAATTAATAACAAAATGGACGACATCGAACAATGTTGACAATTTGAGGCTAGAAAAAACAATGCAAAGAAAAATATCAGATTATTTTCAAAAAACTCAATAAACGTTTTGTTTTTTTTCAATAAAATTGAAAATTTTGTATTAAATTTCATTAAACTTTTGAGAATGCTTTTGTTTTTCATTTAGTTTTATTAAATCTATGCATAGATACATATTTATGTAAATAAAATAAACTCTAAGAAATTTAATTTTCTTGATACAGGGCAACATCTTTTAGCACGAAAATTTTAACACGAAAAAATATTTCAGTCCCTTCGGTTTCGTGTGTTAACGATTTTCATTGTGTATTCTAATTCAATTGGCATTAAATATCAAAAGAAAAATGTTCATTTACACGCTTTTGAAAAATCGTGGTTTCGAATGTAATCATTAATCTTAAGATAACTATTTTGATAAAATTTGAATAAATTGTATATGGACATAGCTGAATAAAAAAAAACTGATATGTTTTGCTATAAAATATAAAATAAAATATCAACTTTATAAAGAAGAATAGCAGCAAAAAAGCAACACTTCATGCAATAATTATTCTTCAAGTATTCGCTAATTTAATTATCAAAGAATAAGAGGACACGCATTTTTATGATCAAACAAATTTCACCGCTATCTTTTTTTCTCTATCAAACCGTTCTATAAACAAATAAATCAGCAGATTAACGAGAACATAAAAGAATCAACAAAGCAATCTCCCATTTAATAACAATCGCGAAAAGAAAAATCAAAAATCTAAACAAGTCTGATCTCTCTTTAAGTAGTTGTATTTTTCTAATAACCTTTCTTTGATTCGTGAACGTGCCAATAGTTAAAATACAATTTGCTAGACGAAGCCTTAAGAGTTATTTTTTTTCTCTCTTTTCACTTTCCATTTCTCCGGATAACAGTCAATTCTTTGTAACAACTTTCTATTTCATAAAATTAGACAACGAAAAGAAAGAAAAAAGCACCTCTGCACGATTTCAACCACAAAGACGCGCTCTGAGACCGGGTCGAAGATAATTCTTTTATAGATGATTAATGGAAAAAAGTAAAAACGCGATTAGTAACTTAAGAACCCTGTTTATTACCACTTGACACTTTTAACTGAGGATAGAGGCACCTTTATTCGAGGTTAAACCGAAAGGTAACTAATTTTTTTTCTCTTCACTTTTTTTTCTCTTTTGAGACGTAACAAAAAAAGGCGGTGGATGGTTATAACAGAATAATCTTACGTCGTCTCAGAGGAATATGTTGTCAAAAAAAAGGGGGGGATGAAAGAAGCGTCAATGCTCTTTCGTATTTTTTCGGCAGGAATCGGAAGGTAATAGATACAGAGAGTCGTTAATTATAAATGATTAGTTCTGCAACTAAGGTAATTCGGGGAGACGTAAGTTTGTTAATAGTACTTTTATCCGTCGATAGATGACAGTTTTGAGCCGCTTGAGTGAAGAGTCTGGTCCGACACTAAGTGTGGCTTGTGAATTTATTTGAATTAATCGTCTTTAATCGGCTTTATTTTTCGATCTTGTGAGCATTTAAAGTGGCGAGTACAACTTTTATAATATTCCGTTCCTCATATTTAAAGTTTATAAACGTACTTGGGATTTTAAATAAGATATTTGCATTATATATAAGTGAGTTACACATAATTTTACTCGTACGATGCATGTAGTAACGGCCATAACACTGCAGCAATAAGGAAATAAGCGCGCGTGGCATCTGCCCCCTATACTTGGGCGAAAATGCCTCATAGTTTAGAAATAAGTGAAATGAACTTTAAATTTCTTTTCCTTTTATAAACTGTATATTACCGTATAAAATACAGATAAACTATATAAAATATTATATATTTAATATAATATATATAAAATATATACAATTAATAATTAGGCTGTGAGGATGACACAGGGGATCTCCATAGGACAAGGATATGAAGGGCTGAAGTCGACTACTACTTCAGCCTGTTGTAGACCGTTCTGCTGGAAAATTCGTTTTTAGCAAATTTTTGTTTTTATATAATAATATGAAAGAAATTAATTATTTTTATTGAATTCTTTTAATATATAGTTATAATATTGAATTCTATAGTTATAATATTGAATTCTATAGTTATAATATTGAATTCTATAGTTATAATATTGAATTCTATAGTATAAATATTGAAAAATAAAGTGTATTTTTTCATGGTTTTGTTATTTTAATTTTGCAATGTACTAATCGAAAAATCCTTAAGTGGGGCAACTTCCCCCATTTACCTTATATTAGAATGTAATTGCATTGTTACAAGTAGAAACGGTCAAAACATCAGTCAAAAAATAAAAAGTTTTTAATTTTTGTGTTTAAACCTAAATAAATTTAGTTACGAGGGTGGGAAGGAATTAACTGTGATGATTAAAAACCACATTTTTACACATTTTATTTCATAGTTAAATGTAAAAATACATTGCCCAATTAATTCTTCACATTTTGCTAATCAGCATTTTAAATCAGCTTGAAATTTATTAATTTTTAATATCGAAATAGAGCTATTTAATTCTTTATAGGGCCATTTTTTCCCCAGTAATATTACTTTAAAATACTTTCAAGATTGAAACTGTTTTATAAAAATAACTCATTTAGCTTACTACCCCAAATTAGATTTTCCAAGACCAATTTTTTTGGTGGGAACATTGTTTTATACCGCCCACTGGGGGCTATTCAAAAGTAGCACGTCTTATATTTTGCCGTCCTTTTTATATAGCATTACAAAATATTTATTAAATATAATTTGAAAATACTGAAATCTACAAAGAGAATTATAAGTTAAATATATATTCCGTATTCAAAGATTTAAGAATTTACACATATTACTTTTCATGAAACTTCAAGAAACAGGGGTCAAAACATAGTAGGACACGTAAGCTGTACAATATAGTGACGTAACGTATTGCGGGGTTCTAGGGGGACCCAAAACCTGACTGCCGCCAAGTACCTACCCTTTGTAAAACCCAACTTGGGAACCCAAATGTTCTCCGTTATGCCACTGGCGTAATAGTATCTGGTTCCGTACCCATGTGCTTTGGTAGAACACAAACGGCAACTTGTATGTGTTTTTTGTAATGATGGCGTATGATCCCCAAACTCAAGTCAATCATGCATCACCTGGAATAGTTTTTTTACTACCCAGGAAATTTACAGTACGTCCTTTGCGTTTACGCCTTGAAAATCTAGAAATTGGTTATCGTGCTAACCGAAGTACACACACAAATAATAGGTGGGAAAATAGCTTCCCAAGGACAATTCAAAAATTAAATAAGTTGAGGGGAAGTTGTGACGAATCTGTACGGAACCTTTCCACTAATATTCTTATGCGTCTTTTTGGGGATTATAAATTCTCGTATATTTCCAATCAACTCCGAAAAGCGAACGGGATATGCAAAGTAGATAGGGTATTTAAGAGCGTTGTAAGCTAGCAAAGATGAAGGCTATTGAGCCAGCAGCAGTAGCCTCAAGTTTGGAGGATTCAATTGGATTACGATATTGAAGAGTTACTGTTAGTAATCTACGAAGGCATCTTTGGAAGATACCTAAATATTGCCAAGTGATATAATATAGTTTATTATCGCTTAAAACAATCGCTAGTTTAATAAAATTAGTTTAAGTTAATGAAAGCTAATAATTCGAGTTACGTGTATTTCTCGGACCTCCTATTTCGGTAGACCTTATTTGATCTTACGCGTAATTATTGATTAATTTCATAATTCGTAATTTAATTTAATATTAAAGGTAAATCCCTTTTGTTTGACGTAACATAGAAATATTATAGGTTATTAGAGTTTCCGATATTTGAATCAAGATAATAAATACAAGTTATTATTATACAAATGGCTCTTAGTGATTCTTTGCCTCAAATTAATCTTTGTGTCCAGGGTGGAACCCGGGGGATTCCCACAAAGTATACTTCCCATGGACTTATAAAGGATTATTATAGAGAATTTGTGGACAATATGAAGCACAGAAACTGAAAAAAAAATTCATACTTAAGATATCAGCATTAAAGCTTTTGAAATTTCTTTTCCAATAAAAGGTTTCCATAAACCTTATATTATAATTACAGTTGTTATGAACGTTTGGTTCTATAACGTTAAAAAAATAGAAAAATGCTTTAAAGAATTCGAAAACTTTTTTATTCTATTAGGCTTAGCTGCGCTAACATCAAAACATTGCAACTAGTCTAATGCCAAAATACGGACTGTTGTCAATCGGCTAAACTGAAGAAGGTTACAAAGAAATTGCTTCCAGATTAACAAGTATAAATATAAATACGGTTAGCTTGCATAAAATACAAAATATAGTAAATTAAAAATACCTAAATGCAAAATTATGAAATTCATTTTAAAAATTAATTATTTTTCAAATTATAATGTCCTATAATTTTATTCCCCCTTTTTTGTTGAGTTGAATAATATATTTGTCTCAACACAGTTTTACACTTTATAAGTTCTGTAGATTTTCTGTGGGAAATAAATTAGATACTCAAACATTTGATGGAAGCGTGACTTGCTTTGGTAATATATATAAAATTCATAGGAAGTTAGTGTAAATGAGTTTAATTTAAAGTTTAGCAGCTGCTTTAAAATGTTTTAAATGAAAATCAGATGTGCAAGGAAATTTATGAGCTGCCAAGCTGAAAATAATGAATTGATAATCAAGACAGATAGGGTAAATTTTTTTAAACCGACACTATTCAGATCCACTTGTAGCTCGATCTAACAAGCACTATTTGGCCAAACTTGGTATGGGAACTAATAATGACATAGGAAATAAGATTCCATATAAAAAGTCCCAAAAGTCTTCAATAGGGTATTACTACGCTTCTGTAGTTATCGGAGCGAAAACTAGCACAAAACACGGGCATAAAATCAAAATCTAAATTTATACTTTCATATGCACCTATAATTTGGGTCTATAAAAAGATAGACAGCTCCGAAAAATATTCTCAGTTAAAGTGAGCAAACTCAAGTGAATATGCGACTCACATCACCAGCACATGCATTATTGGTCGAGTTGCATTATCTTAATCATCCACAGCTCCTCAAGAGTTTACAACTTCACAGAAGCTACGTAAAGGGCATTTATCGCTTAATGTTTTGAAAGGAAGGATTAAGACGTTTGAAGAAACATCTACTGACAATTCATCCTGGTAGAGGACGTAAGCTAGTGTCAGAAGAAGCGGTAACACATGTTGCAATTGCAATTGTTAACTTATCACCAGGAACCATTTTTGATACAGATATCACAGACAGTGTGGAATATACCTTGTGACGTGTTGCATATGTGGCCGTAGGAAATATTGTGCAAAGTGTTCAGTTTCTCTGATAACTGCGGTCGTGCTGAATTTGGTCGAATTAATCGCCTTGGAAATAAATTAAAACTTATCATTTCACTGTTATTTTGTATGTGTTATTATTTCTTTTTTTGAAACACTTTTTGTGCATCATATAGGTGATCCTTATCGGCAATTTTTTCGAACTATTTTTTTTTGGAGTCTCACTTTTTATGCCATTTTCTTCCTCCATACGAAGTTAAGATTCATTTTTTTGGTAGAATTCGCTGTAGGTGGTTCTGAATAGAGTCAGTTTAAAAAAAGTCCCCCTGTAATTTAATTTTCTGCATTACGTACTTTTAATTGCAAGAAACGCCAAAGATTACTCCATAAAGATCGCTTTTTCATCATTATTTGTCTCCATACGAAGTTAAGTGCCATTTTTTTGTTAGAATTCGCTGTAGGTAGCTCTGAATAGTGTCAGCTTTAAAAAAGAATACCCCTGTATTTTGATTTTCTGCATTAAGTACTTTTAATTGCGAGTAATGTCAGAGATTACTCCATAAAGTTCGTTTTCTTTTTGAAACTAGATTTAATTACTTATTCGGCGGATGAATTTAAATGAGAGAAGGGGAGGGCAATGCTACCTACTTGTTCCTTCCTACAAAACGACAACAGTAGACATGTAGTTTCAGTAACATAATAATTTACCAAGACCTCCCTTGTTGCGATATTCTAATCAGGATTCTCGGAAGAACTAGTCACCCAACATGGGAAAGTGAATACTATTTAATTCATTAACCTTTTATCGCATGATCTGAGCATTTACAAGAAACAAGTTTCTTAATGCCACTTTTAAAGGCTGGCTAATTAATGACGCAAACTACAAGTCAGCAAATCATCTCGCAGTTAAGTGTAATGGTTTTGGCTGACATGGAACGCAGAGAAAAGAAAATGTTAGGCAAGGGGTATTGTATAAGGATTCACACGCGATTTAAATAAAACGCACAAAGACATTGATAAATTCTTTTTTGTTGATTTATGATTACTTGTCATCGTCTATGCTTCTGTTGCTGGCAACAGTAATTGATGAAAAAGAAAATGGCGCAGTGTAGATTCCTTTATTCTTCTGAGAAAAGGAACAATGTATAGTCGTCAATTTTAAAAAAAATCAATTACATTTCGTTAAAGAAAAGGCGATGGCTCCAAACACTTGCCGATTATTCATCACTGACTTCTAAATGAAATCATCCATCACAGAGCTACATAATGAAGTAAAATTAATGCGTCATCAAACATTGGCTTAGTGCAGATGTTATTTTTCCTTTTTTGAAACAAGGGGGAAACGTGGCTTTTTAATCGTAGGGGGAAAATCTTAAAGCTTAACAATAATTATTTACGGATTAGGTAACTAAGAAAAACACATATACAGTGAAATATGTTTAACGTGAACGCGCTTAAAACGAAATATCGGTTAACACGAAAAAATACAGCGGTATCGATTAACTACTATGCATTTTCATGTATTTTTTTTTCTCTAAACACAAAACAATAATCGCTTAACACGAAAAGATATTCCTTCTGGAAATGAACAAAATATGGACAACACCAGCCGGATTGGACTGCCCTATTGTATTATTCGAAGAATTCGTTGCAGTTGATGATTACAATGTGTGTGCAGCCCCAATTATGACAGACAAAGACATTTTTGAGTTTGTTCAAAGCTAAAAAAATATCATTGATGCAGATTCCGAAGCAACTCCTATTCCTACGTCATCCGAAATGAGGAACATTATGAAAAGTATGCACACTCATTCCAAAAGACACACATGCCAATAGTGACATGAATAACAAAGTGGATGACATTCAACAATTTAGTTACAATTTGATGCTAAAAAAATGTAAAGAAAAATATCAGATTATTTTCCAAAAACTCAATAAGTTTTGTTTATCAGAATTTTTTTAAAATTTTCTATTAAATTTCTTTAAGTTCTTGTGAATGTCTTTTTTCGTTGATTTTTATTAAATACGTGCATATATACATATCTGTATAAATAAAATAAAGTGTAATAAACTTAATTTTGTTGATATGTTTATTTTTGCAGCATCCTTTGGCACGAAATTTTTGTAACACGAAAAAGAATTTCAGTCCCTTCAGTTTCGTATCAAGCGATTTTCATTGTATTTGAATTATATTTATGCCTCTGTATTATAGACCTGAAAAATAGTGTAATCTTACCATCCAGAGTAGAATTTACTGATAAACTTGCAAGCAATAAACAATAACAAGAAGGGGTGGGCAAATATTTGATTGCGCAAATAGTTTATCTTTCTTTTTTGTGGTCCACCAAGACAGCCAGGTAACCAAATAGACAGATTGGGTTAATATCAAGGTGACCAATCGTCCTCCTTTAGGGAGGACAGTCCTCCCTCAAAAAGTGTCCTCCTATTTGTCCTCCTTTTCAATATTTTTAAACTAACCTGGTAATCTCTATTCAGAGATGAAGGCCGAACTGTTACGCGTCTGTTTGAAGAAATTAGAACACTGAATGTATATTTAAATTCTGATAAATTAGAACAATGGGAAAATCAACGTGTTGAAATTAATAAAAGATGGGTGGAAATTTTTATCATTTCAAAAAGGAACACATTCATTATGAAAATTCAGTTATTCTTGTTGAATTTACGTTGTGCTGTCCAGGAATTAATGCAGCACAGTTTTTTCAATTGGTAATGATTTTTGAACAAATGAGAAATCGATATTGAATGTTGATACTTTAGCTGTAGCACCTACCGTAAGGTTCGACCCTATGGAATCCTTCGCTTCCACAATGTTGTCCTCCAACTAAAACAATGGGCTCAATTCATGTGACGTCATAATCGCATGATAGTGAAAACCACGTGATTCTAGCCTATCAATTTAAAAACTCATGCGACGTCATAGTCACACGATAAAAACTATCTTGTGTCTCCTGCTAATCAGTTCACGCGCTCCGGTGTTGCCAAGTTTTTCTCTTTGCAGAAACTGTCTTAAAAAGTACATATGTATACAAAATGTATTTTATTTAAAAGTATAAACATAAAATATGATTTTTTTAAATTTAAAAATATCTTTCTGAAGAAATTTTTTTTCCTAACATTTAAACATCTTTACCCAAATATGATATTTGAAATTTTATCTGAGTTTTACAAAAAAAAAAAAAAAGTACAATTAGTTTAGTCTTTGTTTTGAATTCAATGGAAAACATGTGTTTGTTTTTATCATGTGACTTTATGAATTGAGCCCATTACCCACCCTTCATTTAAACTTAATCTTAGGGCTGTTTTCGGCTAATGTTAAAGAGTAGGACCCAAATTCGGAATATCCAGTAGAGAGAGAATCACACATTTTATCATACTACTCAGTTTTATCCGACTTGAAACATTTTTTCTTTTATAAAATGTATTTCGCATTTTTTCTCCTATACCGTAATGCTAAATGAGCTATCTCTTTACATGTTAAAAAGAAAAACGAATTATTTATGAAACATTTTCCAATTTTAAAAACACTACATTTTAAACAAATCAATGAGTTACAATGTCACAAATTTTTATAAAAATCGAGGCATTTTTTCTGTTTGAAAATATGCTCCGCGTTAAGTTCACACTCTTGTACATATGGCGAAAACAGCCTTAATTTTAAAAAAAAACTGCATCGTAGTGAACAACAGGATATTGAACCTAATCTGACGTGTTTTTATAAAAAAATATGAGGATGAAACTTATATTAATTGAATAAAATGATATGATTAATGTGCAAAGCATATATCTACTGCTTTTTCTTTGGAGTTGACTTAACTCTCTTCGAGAAAATTCCAGAAATAAAATTAATGTTATGAGTCTGAGCCTGTAAATAGCCAAGATATGATGTAGAGAGATGGTAAAAAAAAGGTCAATTTTCTACATGATTTTTTTGCTACTTAGGCTACGACTTTCAAAATATTTGTAATACGTATTGATATTTAACAAAGCACTATAATTCGAGCTCTTTCTATCTTTTAGAATTTTGAAAATAATGAACAATATAAAAAAACCCCACTTTCATAGGCAATTTAGTTTCCATAAATTGACAACAAATGATTTCCAAAACACTGAACAAATATACGATTATACAGATATTACTTAACAAAAAAAGAATTTTTCCCGCGCATCCTTTTTTAATGCCTTATTTGAGAAAGAATGCATTTTTCATCAGTTAAAAAAGATTAAAAGAACTTCATTGGGTTTGCTTAAGATTTTGGTTTTTCTAAATATCACTATGAGTATTGTATAACAATTTTGCTTTCGAAAATGTCTTGGATAGTTGAAAAATTGCTCTAAAAAGAAATAAGCATATCTTTTACATAAGTTTGGTGCATTCAAAAGTTTTTTTTTTAAAAAAAACTAGCTCTTACCTTGAAGGAGTTTGTGATTATTATGCTCACGTGCATACCATTTTCTCCTTTATTTAAATTTCGAAATTTTTCAGACATATTATTTTCATCATTATTTATAGTTTACTGATAAAAAAAAATGTGTTTTAAATTTGTAGTTAGAGATAAACAGAGTTTGTTGAATTTTGATATAAAATTCTGGAAATTTCTATTTATTATGAAATCTAAAAAGAAAATAACTAATAAAACACAAGTAATGTAAAAACAAAATTAAGTCAATTCCTACTTAGATCAAAAAAGAAAATTTTTTATTAAATACTTACAATTAATATAAATATGTATATACATATGACAGAATCACAACATTAAGTGGTAATTAATTTTTATTAATTATCAGTAAAGTATCCTATTGTCAACCAAAACAATCGTGCGTATAAAACTTCAGTTCAACTGAATGCTTTAAAACGTGAGAAAAAATATTTTTTAAAGTTTTGACCGAAATCGCCAAAAATGAAACCAACGTGGCTGTATCTGTAATTCTTTAAATAATTAGTTTGTCAATTAATTATAATTAAATTGTCGTATTTTTACCCAAAACAACAGTGTATAAAAAATTTCAACTCAAATGAGCGCTTTAAAATGTGAGAAAAAAAACCTTTTCAAGTTTTGACACAAGTCACCAAAAAAGGTGCAAACGGGCTGTATTTGTAATTCTTTGAATAATTAGGCCTAATCAATTAAATTTAATTAATTATAATTAAATTGCTGTATTATCTTCCAAAATAATCATGTATATAAAATTTCAGTTCAACTGAGCGCTCTAAAATGTATTTTATTAACGATTGAAAATTCCACCAAGATAAATAAATATATATAGAGTGTGAGCTAATAGTAGCAATTGAAAAAATGCCACGTTAAGTACATTTTTAGCCACTCAGGAAAATATATAAAAATTTGAGAGTCAATTTTTTTTGTAGATAAAATTTTAAATAAAGAATTCAAATTTTAATAAAACGCGAAACAATGTATTTGGACAATATTTTTGGTTTGATTAAACATGGCTAGTCACTTTGTCGAGTTATATTAAGTTCAAATTGAGAGCTCTAAACAGTAAGCATGCGGTGAAATCAGAAATCAAAACAGTGGCGTAACGGAGAACATTAGGGCCCTTCTGCAAAGTCAGGTTTGGGTCTCCAAGCTGCATCTTACAAAGGGTACGTACTTTGAGTCAGTCAGGCTTTGAGCCTCTTAGTCTTCTGCCCCTCCACACGATGCGGGGATGTACATTACGCCACTGAATCAACAATTAGCGAAATAAAAAGTCTAACCCTAGCAAAATATCAAAATTTTCCTTTTTCTTTCGCTAAGGCTTCTTTTAAAAGACATCCCATTTACTCTAGAGATCTTGAAAGCAAATACGACCATTTAAACTTTTAAGACAACTATATCTAAAATCACGAGGGCTTATCCTAACTCGCACGTAACACTCAACCCTTCATCAAATACTCCGATTCAAAACTTTCTCCTACTTTCTCACTTCAGATCCATTTAAATAACAACGCTTATTTGCATTTTCCGCGTTTTCTTCAAAAGGCGAGTTTCTTAACATTAATTAATGCCTTGGTGACACATTTGGTAGCCAAATTTCTAAATAGATTCAGCCAGAAAAATCCCGAACAGTTTAGGAGGATTATTTAACGAGAAGACTTTGGAAGGTGTTTGAATTTATGACACATACGAATGATTCAGGGAAGAAGCGTTGGAGTCAAACATTTGACAGCGTCTGTGCGTTTCATTTGCCTTTTTCTAAATTGTGATTACAAATTCAAATTTCAGTGTTTAATATTTGTGCTGTTATAGCTTCGTGCGAGTGTGTTAATTGTTTCCTATCAGAAGAAAACTTTCTGAAATTTCTGAGTTCCAAAATAAATTATGGTTTACTCCGAAAGAAACTGCATGTTAATTGCTTGGTTCTTTCCTATCTTTGAAAGAAGATGTGTCACGTAATAATGTATGTTACACTGTACGTGCTGCATCAATTTCGGAAGTTTTTTTTTTTCTTGTTTTAGCCTCAGCTAATGTAAACATCTTTCTTTATGTATTATTTTATTATCTACTTTTTGTAGTCTAAGTCGAGGAGGTGTATTTTAAAGAAAGTCTGCGATGATCGCAGATTTTCCCTTTGAAAAATCCCTATGAAAGGAATTTTTTTGATTTATCTTTCCTAACTTCCCCTTCAATATCTTTATTTTTTCTGAAAGAAATCTATTGTAGATTTTCTCATTATTTAATACGTAATTCCTTTTAATAAGAAATTGTTCCTTTCTACAGTTAAAATAAATAGAATGCGAAATTGATACTTAGTATATTGATGCTATTTTCCTTGCTTTCTATATAGATTTTTTTTTTCAAAACGTTATGTCAATAAAACCTTTCTCGCTTTCACTTTTTTTCGTACAGTTAAAAAGTAGATATGGTATTATTATATTAACTATTAACTTTTCAGATATTTTTGATCAAAATTAAATCAAGTGATAAAGCAAAAAAAAAAATATTCTTCTTTAAATTTAAACTTTTCCGATAAATTGCTCGCTGATTCCTTTTCGAATCGATGTTCTGGAATGTCCAGGACTGCATTTTTTTTTTTTTTTAATAAAAAGAAAAGAAATATTTCAATCTCCGTAGCGGCTAAATCACATTAAAAACTTCTGCAAAACAAACCGACATCACAATAACTTTTCTGCCTCGGTATTTTTGCTCTAGTAAATGTTTCCTTTTTCTCTTTTACATTACAATTTAAATTGAATATGCGTGTTTGCTTTATGGTTCAATTTCGGAAATGTGACGAGCGAAAAAATGTTTACGAAGAAAATTTAAATATTAAAAGAAAAGAGTTTAGCTCTCTTCCACTTTATCTATTTCCAAAAACATCTGCTTTATGAAATGTTTTCTTCCTTGGAATAGGTTAACCATATCAGTATTTCTCTCACAACTTCATTTAAAAATAGTTAAATTGTTTAACTGAATTCCGTAAGAGACCTTTTTCTTAGTATATTGAAAAGCATATAACTTTATGATTTATTTTTATAATTTGTCTTTCCGAAAAGATGCAATGTATAATTTTATGACGATTTATGATTTATTAACGATAGGCTTCTTGATTTTGTATTATTTAAGACGAAGTCATCTGAACTAGAAATATTATTGCCAAATTTTTACATAGATTATGAGGATTTTGAGGAATAATTAGACCGTAGGAATAACGCGTTCTCTCCCTATCAACCACCGTAACAATACATTTTGCAGAAATGAGTATGTATAGCGGGGCGGATCAAATTTTTTTCATAATTTCGTAACCTATTTAATAAAACGGAAGATGGAAAAAAAATGCTTGGATTGGGGTTTATAAAATGGCATAGAGGGCAGGGTTATGTAATATTGTAGTGTACATTGTATTACTAAGGTGACCAGTTTTTTACAATAAAAAGGAGGACGAAAAATTTAAGAAAAAATTACAACGTAAATATATGAAACATTTTATTAATTCAAACCAAAATACGTTAATTACGCTTACATTCCTCTTAATTATTTACTTAAACAGGTATTTTCTCATTGAAAAACTGAAAAAACTCTTTCAACTGCTTCATTACTTCCAGGGCAGCATAACGTAAATTCAGCAAATAACTAAATTATCACATAGAATGTGTTCATATTTGAAATGGTTAAGTATTTCCAACCATCTTTTTATCAATCTCATCATGCTGATTTTCCTTGAACTTGTTTCAATTTATAACTTAAATATATATTCAGTCTTCTAATTTCTTCAAACAGACAATTGTCATCGATTTTATTATTAGACATCTCTTTTCATAAAAACTCAATACAGTTCCTAAATCTGCTTAATTTACTTGCGATAAAGTGAAAAAAAATTAAAAATTGTTATTGCGTGTGATATTTGTTTCAGAATATTCTTCGGCATATTTGAAAGATGTTTGTTTCATCTCTATATACAGAGATTAACAGATCGGTTTTAAAATATTGAAAAAGAAGACAGAGATAGGAGGACACTTTTCGAAGAAGGACAGAACCTATAAAAGGAGGACTGTCTTCCCTAAAGGAGGATGGTTGTGATCACCTTAACATTACTAAATATTCATTTATCAAGATTTTTCAGTTATTCATACCGTAGAAAAATGATTTTATTTTCAGTTTAAAATCATCTAACCAAAATTAAATCTTTTTCCACTTTTTCGAAAATTTAACCCCTTTGTGGCAATATTAAACGCTGAAATAGTTTCTTATTGTTTTTTTCTAATATCCCCAGTGGTTCTTAAACTTTAGATCGGCCTGGCCCTCTTTTATCTATCAGCATGACATCGCGGCACCCCCAAGAGATTTGAAACATTCCTCTCCGACAATATTCTTGATCAAAATACATGTTCTGGAGGAAGTTTTCGTTGGGGACAATTTAGTGATCCAGTATAGTATGGCCCATCTTTCAATTTTTCCACGAGACCTTTCAGAGTATGTAAAAGAGGGAAACCTCAACGTTTCATGAGAGATCCCACGGATCTCCTAGAAAGGCGCTGCGGATCTCTAAGGATCCTCGGAATACGGTTTAAGAAGCGCTGCCATAGAACATCTTTTCGGCATACGGTAAATTTCGATTAACAATACAGTGAGACCAACTTTAATGCGGGGTATACGTTTCCATCAAAGTAGAGAGTAATATGAAACAGCGTTAAACGAGGTTATCTCGAGCAAATAAAGGGGTTACGAGAAGATGGGTAGAAAATTGGTCAAGTATTTTACCATTAAATTTATTAATTATGTGCTTTTATAACAATAAAACAAAAATTTATTTTTTACAAATATGGAAACATTATAAACGACTATACTTATAAAAATAAATAAAATTCTAAGTCAGTATGTTTATATTTCAGATCATCCAGTCTCTTCTGTATTTTCAATTTTCTGCTTTTTTTTATCAAGAAGGTAGATTGGCTTAATGACATATTGCGTTCAATTTTGTGGTCACTCCATATAGAAAGTCATTTTTCTATTTCCTCTATTTTATTATTTCTAGTATCTATTTCTAGAACGGATAATTCTAGTTGCTGAGCTTGTCGTAGTTGCAGTTGTCTATGATAGTATTTTTTTCTTTATTCTTAAGAATGGTCCTTATTGTTGAAGTTGTCAAATTCAATGCAGCCCCAATTTGAGATTGACGTTCATCAGTATCTAATCTTTTAATCACTTGCATTTTAGTTTCTCGTGAAATGCCTTTTCTTGTTACTTTATTTTCGTGTTTTCTTTTATTATCACTCATGATAAAAACTAAAAATCGCAATATTTGTCACAATAGCAATCGTTATATTATATAATTTATACTTACAAAAAACGTCAATAAATATTTGAAACGATAAAAATACGTTCGTATAATACCTCAGGAAAGAAGAAACACAGATTAACTGCTTCGGATATTGGGAAAGCCTAACGCTGCGTACAATTTCAGGGAATCTTACTATTCAAATAAAACAGCGTTAAACCGAAACAGCGTTAAGCGGGGTCTTACTGTATTTTTTTCTTCCATAGAACCACGATCCACTCTAATGTTACTGCCTTAAGTGAACATTTTATTATTCCATATCTAGCAGGATAGGCAAAAAGTTATGGGATTTAGGATTTAATTTTGTTTTATTTTCAGGTTTTCTTTTGTCTCAATTAATGTCACATAACGGATTGTTGGTGACATCTCTAATCCTTTTAAATCACCATCCCTTGAGCTGTCATCGTGTTCTATTCACTACAACACATCGCCCAACCGGTATAGTGGTTAGACGCTGACTGCTTTGCCGTTGGGCCTGGGTTCGAATCCCGGCGAAGACATGGATGTTTGAAAATGTATAGTGCCTTCGTGGCATGGGGATACTTTAAATAGCCGTCGAGCCGCAAATCCTCTCGTAAGGCTGGTGGAAGGGGAAGAGAGGTGGGAGACCCCTGACCACCCCTGGGTGTTCTCCCTCAAAATTGGGTTGAAGCTAAATCGTTCTGTCACCTGTATGGTGCTCAAAGCTACGGATAACGACAGACGTCACTTACCCCTTTGACATGAAGAATTTCGTGGGCCTTGATCTGGCCTTTGCCGATCAGGTGGCATTAGTAACAGCAACAGCAACAACACAACACTTGAAAAGTTTAGAACTAAATAAAACCTTTTGAAAAGTGTTTACAATACGACACTAAAATTTTAACTTAAAGGAAAGTGCTAAATTTAAGGTAAGAATATTGTGAAAAATTCCTTTGCATAATATTCATATAACATTCATAAATTTTAGTAAATCGTTCGCTTTTAGTTCCTTTAGAAAAAATAAATATGACAAACTGTTACCAATTTTGTTGATATTACTTTAAAACCTAATTTTCCAAAAAAAAAAAACCACTAACACTTCTATAAATTCCATTCCTGATCGTAGAAAGTTGAAATGATCAAAGTTATTGGGTAAACACAAACTATTCAAAATCTATGTAAATTATATCTCAAAGAATGTCAAACATTCTTTTGTGATACCAAATACCGAGGGAGAAATGCCAGATATAGTTTTGAAGAAACGGTCTGATATTCCCACACAATTCAAAACCAAACAAATGCTGGAAATACCCAAGGCGGCTGGAAATCTTTGATTAAACTAAATTTAGCTTCTAAAACAGCTCCGCTATTTCCACATACCGCCCTTCTACCGAAATTAACTTCAAAATTGTGATTGCCTGATGTCTAGACGGTTGCATTAGCGAAGTGCATTAAGCCAGATTCCAGCAAAGAAATATCTATATAGGCATTCTACGAGAATAGAAGATTTAAATATTCTAACGAACCCAAATATAGTAATACCCCTAACTTACGCGATGAGTAAGACTGAATGATAATCGCCGCGTAAGTCGAGAGGTATTATTTCATATATAAATAAAGAGTGTTTTTTTCATGTATAGAAGTTTAAGTTGGCATTACTTTCCAAGATGGCGACCGATTTAACAGCTGTCAAGTGATTTATTCTCAGTTTGGTTTGGTAATTCATCATGAATAGACTCACGCCTGAACAACGCTTTCAAATTGTGTAATTTTATTTCGAAAATAATGGTCGATTTTCATAAGCGAATTTTGTTCAGCGATGAAGCGCACTTCTGGTTGAATGGCTACGTCAACAAACAAAACTGCCGCATTTGAAGTGAAGCTAATCCACAAGTGTATGTCGAAACACCGTTACATCCAGAAAACTGACTGTTTGGTGCGCTTTATGGGCTGGTGGAATCCTTCTTCAAAAACGATGAAGGTCACAACGTTACAGTCAATGGTGATCGGTATAGAGCCATGATTACTAACTTTTTCATTCCTGAATTGGACAATCATGATGTCCAGGAGCTGTGGTTCCAACAAGACGGCGCAACATGTCACACAGCTCGTGCCACAATCGATTGATTGAAAGACACGTTTGGTGACCGCCTAATTTCACGTTTTGAACCTGTGAATTGGCCTCCAAGATCTTGTGATTTAACACCACTAGACTATTTTCTGTGGGGCTATGTAAAGTCATTGGTCTATGCGGATAAGCCACAAACGCTTGACCATTTGGAAGACAACATTCGCCGTGTTATTGCCGATATACGGCCACAAATGTTGGAAAAAGTCATCGAAAATTGGACGTCCAGATTGGACTACATCCGCGCCAGCCATGGCAGTCCTATGCAAGAAATCATATTTAAAATGTAATGCCACAGGATTATCTTTCGAATAAAAAAAAAATGTCAATCGCATAATACATCGTTGTTTTATTGCAATTTAAAGTTCTATACCTCTAAAAAAAACACCCTTTACATATATAAATTTTTAGTTGGAGCCGTAGACGAAAGAAAATTATAATTTAGAAATTTTTTTTAATAATATCTTAGATAACACACAAATATAAAATCACAAACTGAAGTAATTTTCATGTAGAATTTTCATGCGTCAAATTCAAATGCTAACTTTTGAAAAGCAAACAATGTTTAACTTAATGTCCGCCTTAAAAAAAATCAATCTTCATAGGAAGGTTAATTTATTTCGAATAATACATGATAATAAACATAAATAAAAGAACAAGAAACATTGATTGTTTACGTTCTGACACTTGACATCTCTTCTCTTCTACTATATTTTATATTTCGGGAGAAATTTTGATATTTCATTACATATTATTGTGTGCCGATATACTGACCGGGCCTCAAAAATGTTCATTGTGGGCCGCATGTGACCCGCGGGCCGCGAGTTTAACACCCCTGACGTATAAGGTTTCATAAAATCTATCAAAGATTTTTTCTTCTCTCTCTCAAAATTTCGTCGTAGCATGCTAATTTTTTTATTCCTCGTTCTGTTAAAAAAATAAGCTATTTTTTGCAGTCTGTATTTTCTAAAATTTGAAACTTCTTTTTCATTTAAACTGAGGGCCTTCTGTCAAATTCCCAACCGTCATTCGATCTTCTCATTGAACTGGGTCTAAAGACTCAAGTTCCATGTCTGGCTCTTGCTCATGCATTTCTATGAGCTCGATAGTTGTCAGCTCCCAATTGGTGGTAATCCAGCATTTCTTGAACGTCGTCACTGTCCACTTCTAAATTTATTTGCCTGGAAAGATCGGTAACTTATTCAATCACATTGCCAATTTTGCCAGGCTCTGACACCGATTCTGTTTGAGTTACAGTGATGGAAAAAAAAGAAAAGAAAGGATGAATTGAAAAGATTTGAAAATCGCGTAACTTCGGATTCGCATAAGTCGGGAAAATGTTAGTCGAGGTATTACTGTATACATAAACAGGTAGTCAAAAATGTGACAGAATTTTAAGACAAGAAAATATAATTAAATGATACTTATCGATGCGCCTTGGAAACATATTTTATATGAATTTTTTCAGGTACTCTTGTATGTATATAGCAAATTATTACCCAGACACATGATTGTGAACAAATTAAATCCTTTCAATTTTTAGTAAATATAATAATCTTACCCATTTTCATCTATTAAAAGAACCGTTTCGGAACCACTGCTTCCTTTGGCGACAAGATCACTGCCGAAAATACCATATACACCTGAAAGTTAAAACGAATATTAAATTTCATTTGAAATATTATAAGCATTAATTACATATATATATTTAACTCTATAAATAAATAAAAAATTTCATTCTTTTCAATTTTTAAAAATTTAGTATTAAATAAACACTTAAATTCTACAAGCCTATTTTATTTTCTACAGCCAAAATAAAAATACTCCTTTTGCATTTTCATTTTTACGTTATCTTTTCCTGTTACGTTATTTGTTTTCTATAGATAAGAAAAATCCTTTATCCTAAACTGATTTAATTCACCTCCACAACGAAAAATAAATTCAAATAAATGGATTTTCGAGTTTTATTTAATTTAAAAAATTAAAAGAAAATCGTGCATACGAATAAAATTCATTATTCTCATCTTGATTTTCAACACACAGTTAACCTTTCTTTAAATCAAACTTATAAATTGGGAACTTTTTAAAGGAGTGTAAACAATCTTCGATATAATTTGTTGTTTCCGGGTTTAAATGGCATAATTTATTTAAAAATTGATAAACTTTTAGAGTCTTAGAAAGAAAAATTACAACAGCGTAAAAGATGCCATAAAAATCGTCATATTTAATTATTTGATTTTATAACAAGCAGTGGCATACATAAAGGGGTTTTAGAGGTTCATCCCCCCTCATAGACCAATAAATTTTTTATTTTCACCACAGATATTACCCCTCAGTGCTTTCTACGTGTCTTTTAGAATGTAACCCCCTATAATAGAGGTCTATATACGCCACTGAATTATATAGTTGAACGCGATTATAAAAAAAATATTGCATAATCTTTATAACTATAACTACCATACAAATTTCTCTTGTATTATTAGAAATCTAAATGTTTAGGTGGTATCCACAGAGGGAGAAATAATTTTATAATACAAGCTTTACAAGTTTTAATTATGTATATATATATATTACACATTAATGAACGGTGAAGTTTGAAATAGTGGAGTGGAACAAGTCATAATGATGATAAACGTAAATGCACAGTAAAAAGTGAATTTTACAAACGGTACTTAGGCCAATAAAAGTTTACTCGCAAAGCAAATCATGCCAGAGATGAGGTGAAAAAACAAAATGAAAATCTTTCAAATTCCCAAATGCGCCTACGTTGTTAAGTTTATAATAATACTAAAAAAACTGAAACACATAGAAAAAAAATTCAGATGTTGACAGAGAATCAGATAAATTCTCACTCAAAAGTTATCAAAAGAGTTCAAAGGAATCATCAGAAACACACACACACAGACCAGTTGAATCAAGATATTCATTAAATAGTGAGAAGACAGAAGCCCACTTACTTTCGTCCGCGAGCTCGACCTTAAGGAACAAGGGGTCACCTAGCTCCACTCCGGTCACATCTTGGTCAGTGGCATTGACCACACGCAGGCGGATGGGAGGGGTCGGAGCCACGGCGGTCACCGTGTGAGCCAGAGGTTTCATCTCTCTGAAATACACAGAAGAAAGGTCACGCATCACATAAAAAATCTGAACATACACATAAGCTTTTTTTTCATATCCCTTACAAATTAAGAAAAAAATTTTTTCTTTGAAAACAGATGTATATGACAACAGCTCACAAAATACAGCATCGTCGATCACCAAGTTGTAACAGAAATTATGTACTGTTTTATTGCAATAAAAAAGGAATATATATCAGTATTTTTTAAAAACATTTAGCCAAAGGTTTAGGTGGCATTATATAGAAATATTATGAAAAAACAATCTATATACGATTTACAGTTTTCGTTAAGCAATATATTTCCATAGTAAGGAAAACTATCTTTTAGTTCATTCAATGGATACTTCTAAGATAAGAGAAATACTGTATGAACAAACTAATGAATTCTTCGAAATTAAAATATTTAAAGTGGTAGTTGAGCAAATTATAAATTATTTTTATTGTAAAAAAATTTCTCATTTATTCTGTTATTAAGAGGAGTTTCAAAGTACAATTTCTGAGCACAAAATCCTTTATTTTATTTCTAAGTAAAAGTAAATTTCAATATAAGAAAATACTTTTTATGCATTCAAATTAAGTACAAAACACTAAGGGCCGTGAGTAGCCTGGTGGTTAGAGCATCGGACTCCAGACCGGAAGGCCTGAGTTCGATGCCCGATGCCTCCGAGTACACACGGAGTACGTGCTCGTTAAATCAGTGTTTCCGAAAGTCTTGTGGGCTGAATCACGAGTGCAGGGAACTGGAGAATATTTCCCTCCCCTCCAGTCCCATGGCAAAATTGTGGAGGTGGAGACAGGTGGTGTCGCCATCTATCGTCCCTTCGGAAAATTTCGCCGAGCTAGTTCGTACTGTCACCTGATGGTGCTCAAGGCCTAGGCCAACGACAGGCGTACTTCTAGCTCCTTGCCGCGATGAATTTCGTGGGCCTCGTTCTGACTACGTCAGACAGGTGGCATTAGCCAAAACAACAACAACACAAACCACTAAGCTTTTGACCATGTTATACATACGTGAATGCAAAGATTATAAGATTTTATTTTTATATGAAGTATTAACTTTAAAAATAAATAACGCTACCTTGTTTGGAGGAGATTTTATTTAAGCAACACTAAATTTTGACCCCAGCACTATATAATTATATATTTATTTAACGTAATGTGTATGTGGTCCTTTAAAAAGGCCAAGGAATTATTTTTTTGTCTAATTTTATTTAAAGAAATTGCACGACAGAAATTAAGCTAAGATATTTCTTTATAATTTTGAATGTTCATTAAAAAGTTATATAATTTACTTTCAAGTAAAATCTATCAAATGAATTGTTTGACGAGTTCATTCGTTGAGGAAAAAGACACACATCAAATTGTAATAAAAAAAACTATTTCACCCGAAACGAGACAAAAATCTCTTCTTCCTTTAGAAACCTTAAATATTTTTCAAAAAATAAGCTTCAATACATGGTTATGAAACATGTATTTTTGAGCGAAAAAAAGGATATAAGGTACAAAAAAGCAAAACAAATTAAGATTAAACTTTACTAAATGTTTTTTAAACAAGCAATATAAATTTTTTTTTTAAAGTCAATTCCTTTTAATGGTTCCGTCTGATACAAATAAATCTAACTTCGTCAGGAATAACGCAGAATAAATTTATAATTAAGAAATGAAATTTAATTATGAATTAATATTTGAATAAATTGTATTAACATCAAGTGTCATCCGCTACAAGTTTAAAAAAATGTTTTTGAACACTTGAGTCAATGAATAAAAAGTATTTTATTAGTGATTGAAAATTTGAATATATATATATATATATATATATATATATATATATATATATATATATATATATAAGATAGATAGATAGATAGATAGATAGATAGATGGATGGATATATGAATATATATAGGGAGAGAAGTGAACTAATAGTAGGAATTGAAAATTATACTCTGTTGCGAATAACAAGTAAATAACCATTCCAACTCTTCACATAGTTCCTCAAAGCAGAATTTTTTGGAAACAACAGTACTGTTCTGCGCATCCCCAGAAAAGCAAAGGTCATTTTCAACGGAAAGATAGCACAAAAAATATATACAAAAAAATTTAACCTCATTGGGCCACTGAGTTTACTTCAGGAAGTTTAAACCGCAAAAGCAAACACCTCGAGGGAAAAAACTACAGTGAAATGCGTCAAAGCAAACCAATGCTCAAATTAGTAACCCAACAGGGCTTTGAACCTGCCCTTTCTTTACCGGCCCGAGACCTACCTACTTCACAAACACAACCACGCCATTGCCTCATTTCCAGTCCAGTCCAGTCCAGAGTCTTGTCTGACTTTATACTTGTACACATCTGATATATCATCCTTACCCCCAAAGCTTTTTTTTTTCAGCTTCAAGGGACGAATGAGTGTGTGCCGAGGCTACATTATGGAGGTAAAGATCTACAGCAACAATAAAAAAACGGTAGCCGGAGTAATGTTTTCGAATAATTTGAAATTCCAAGGCAGACACGTGGAATGAATATCCAAAACATTACGGTTGATATTTATTGACACAGAGCGCAGGAAAAAACTGTAATTATTCGCCAGGCACACTATCAGTTTCTGTAATTCCACAGACCTCCTGGAACGATGGGCGAAATAAAGCTATTTAATGTCCGAAATGAAGCTATTTAAAAAGCTGGCATACAGTCTGTGGACGTTTAATAGAGTGGCTGGCAATTAAAAAGGAGAAGGAGAAAAAAATGTTGGAAAAAGTGACTCGTGGTAATAAGGTACGGTGGAGATAATTATACCAGTTGAGGGTTCTTTATTAGTTTCAGCGAACGTGCACGTAAATAGAAGTGAAGAGAAAAAATTTTCCTTTAAAAATAATCAATGAGAGCTTTGTTGATTGGGTAGTAGTTGAAGACTAGCTTTGAATTGCCAGTTAGGATGTTGATGGGAGCAGTCAGTAAAAGCTGGATGACTGCGCATGCTCCGAAAATGGAGATCACTTTTTTTTAAACTATAGTGAAAATCGTTTAACACGAAACTGAAGGGACTGAAATATTTTTTCGCGGTAAAAGAATTTCGTGTAAAAAGGGATATTACAAAAAAAGAAAGAAAAAAATCCATATATAACAAAACTAAGTTTATTAGAGTACATTTTATACATACATAAATATATATTTATGTATATATATTTATGTATTCATTGATTTTTATATATTAAGTACATACATAAATATATAGTTTGTTGGGAGACCGTCATATATTATTTTCTGTTAACCGATATTTCATCTTCAGCGTTTCCACGTTAAACGTATATCACTATATATATATATAAGGTGACCAGTTTTTTTTACAACAAGGACGTGCACGTGTGAAAATTTTTAGAAAAAGTTACAACTTAAATATATGAAACATTTTATTGATACAAATAAAAATACGCTAATTACGCTTACATTCCTTTTAATTATTTACTTAAACGAATATTTTTCCATTGTTTAATTTTTTGTCAAAAAAACTTTTTGTAATGCACTGAAAATTTTGGAGTAAAAAAAATATCCTTCATACTGAATTGTACGGTAAGTACTGAAGCTAAAATATCAACATTTAATCTTGATTTCTAACTTGTCCAAAAATCGTTATCAACTGAAAAAACTCTTTCAACTTCTGCATTACTTCCAGCACAACATAAATTCAACAAGAATAACTAAATTATCACATAGAAAGGGTTCATTTTTAAAATGGTTAAGTATTTCTACCCATCTTTTATCAATTTCAGCATGTTGATTTTCCCATTGTTCCAATTTATTAGAACTTAAACATACATTCAGTCTTCTAATTTCTTCAAACAGACAATTGTCATCGATTTTAATATCAGGCATTTCTTTCGATAAAAACTCAACACAATTTTCTATATCTGTCCAATTCACTTTGCGCCGAAGTCAAAAAGCACCATTGAAAACTGTTATTTCTAGTGTTTATTTCAGATCATTCTTCGATAAATTGGAAACATTTTCGGTTTATCTCTGAATAGAGAGTAACAGATCAGTTTTAAAATATTGAAAAGGAGGACAAGTAGGAGGGCACTTTTCGAGGAAGGACAGAACTTATAAAAAGAGGACTGTCCTCCCTTAAAGGAGGACGGTTGGTCACCTTAATACAGCCTGAGGCCAGAAAGTTCGGTGAATGAGCCTGTAGAGGTCGCTGCTGTACTAGAAGAATATCAACGCACAGCGCGTGGTGAAGGTCAATATCTGTTTGAACATGCTTGTAATTGGCAAAGTTTCAAGTGCGTTTATTCCCTGTTAGTTTAACGCCGAATGCGAAAAGTTTATTGTGGTTGTCGCGGTGTGGAGTGTCGCGGCGCACACACTGCCTTGGTTGTACGGCAGTTCCTGGCCGCAAATGGAGTTGTGAAACTTGATCACCCCCCTTATTCACCTGATTTGGCACATGCAGACTTCTTCCCTTTGCCTAGATTGAAGTCAGCCCTGAAGGGAAAGAGGTTTACGGACATAACCGACATTCAAAGCAACTTGACGGCCGAGCAGAAAGCCATACCGAAAGAACTGTTTTACAGGAGTTTCCAGGGCTTATATACTCGTTTCCAACAGTGCATTAACATCCATGGAGATTATTTTGAAGGACAGTAAATTGTATTTATTTGATGCTGTTTATACTGTATTTGAAATAAAAATTTATTCACCGAACTTTCTGGCTACAGGTTGTATATATCACATTAGATCTACGCATAAAAAATATTCGCTAACAAAGAAACTGAAAAAATAAATTTCAAAAGGAAAAAAAAAAATTATATAAATTTTACGATTATATTAAGCGCGATAATATTCTTCATCGAATGCCAAATTTCAAACAAAAATGTATGCCTTTTTTCGTTTGTGTTTAATAAACCTTCATTCTATTTACAATTGGGATTTTAAACAATATATAGTTTTTCTACTCCATTTGCAACTTATTTCTTAACATCGTCGATTGAAAACGAAATGCAACGAAAGAAAATGTTTTTTGAGAAACCACATTAAAAATTTCGTGGTTTGTAAATGGTAGAGAAAAGCAGATTTGATAAAATTGGATCAAACACACAAAATATGTTTTTTTCGCTATACAAAATAACAACGTATTTTTTGAATAAAAAAGATGTGTAGTTGATAATATATGATTATTCTAATCGAAGAAAAATCTTTATAAAGTAAAGCATTTTCGAAAGCATGCAACAACTATTCAACAAAAATAACTTTTTCTTATTGATTCTCTTAATATTTTATTAATTTCAATTCAAGAAAATCCCGACTTTCATAACTTTTTTTAAAATTTTTTTCAAAAATCTAGAATAAAAAATGTTTGTAATTCTTTATAAAAGAATTGTTCCCATCAGAAAATCAGGCAGCGATACATTATATTTGACACACAAAACAAATGTAGAAAAGGCTTTGCTTTTTTTTAAAATTATAACTTTTAATCCCTTAAACCACATTTTCAAAACCAGTTCCTCGTTAAAATAAACTAAGGTTTCCTTATAATAATTCAGAACTAAAAATACAGTAAAAAAAAACTCAGAAATTTATTTCCTCGGAATTTTAGAGAGATTTTTCTTGTTTGGTTTCTTAATGTTAATTGAGAGCCTGCGCGGTTGTTTAGTCATTGCTGTCTTTATGCACTTAGAAGTGAAACAAACGATAGGCGATAAGGTAAAAAGAAACCTTCAAATTGTAGTTTGTACATATACTCAATAAGTAATTCAAAGCTTAACTATAATAACTTATCTGATAGCATATAAGTGTGTTATTCATTAGAATTTTTTTTTATAATATTCAAAAAAATTGTCTTAATTAAAAGTTATTAATGATCAGTTTGGAACCAGTATGATTAGGCTGGAATGAAGACATTTTTTCTGAATGCAGTAAATTTTTATTCTTACTCAAGAAAAAAATTTTAGAATGTAGTAATGATAATTTATATATAAAAAAACAGATTTAATTATTTTTATTTTAGCTAAAAATAAGTATGTTTTGGATTTTTTTAAAAAAAAATGAAATGCCATAGCTGTATAAGAAGAAAGATTATTATAAAAATTAAAAATTAGGGCTTATAAAGTTACTCGATTTTTTTATTCTGCTAAGTTAACTCTTAAAATTACTTACCGGTTGACGTCAGCATTTTACAATAAACATTAGTAATATTGAACTATTTTTCCAAAGTCACTGACGAAAGAAACTTTACTTTTGATGGTTATATGATTTATTGAAATTATTGAGGAAAAGAAAATTAGATTTTAAGTAAGCTATCGAAAACAAGCAAGCAAAAATTATATTAATATACATATGCTTGCTTATCACGTATATATTGAAATACACTTTAAAAAAAATATTTAAGATCAACAAAATTTATTTTTTTAAAAATTTTAAATCTTAAATTTAATATTTTTAATCCAGTTCTTATTTTTGTAAAGGGTAAAAAATGCACGGGTTTGATCTAAAAGTTTTGAAAAATTCTCCTTATTTTCAGAGTTACGAGCTATTGAATTAATAACGGTTGTTTTTCGTTACAATATCTCTACTATAATAAGTTAAATGGGGATTAATCCATTGTTAAATTATACTATTTTTACGTTTTTAAAGCTACTTTTAAATTAATTTACGGCACCAAGAAACAAACTAAGCCGTCATTTTAACCCAATAAAACTTTTATTCATAGAGCAGCAATTAAGAACATTATTTTACATTTTATCTTGTTGAGTGGTTCATATACTACTTTGCCAACGGTTATGGTTTTACATTTAATCTTGCTTAATACATGAACTACTTGGCAAAACGATAATGGTTTAATTACATTTAATCTTGACGTAACAATTATTATATTTCCTGAATCCTTAATTCAATTGGCCAGATAGATGAATTATATCAATTATATGTTATGTTATTCCAATAATTTAGTCCACCTTTTTACATATTTTTTTGTTTAATTCTTTAGACGCCACAGAAGACATACACACAGCTCAAAGAACATTACATAACTAATACTACAGGCTAAAACAAAGTATAACTTTCAGATGTGGGACTTGAAGCACCCTCTATTTACAACATACATATTTAGAAAAAAGTATAGAATTCCTAGCTATATACAAGCAAAATAATATTATAGAAGCATTTTCTATAAAGGAAAAGAAGAATGTTTTGAAAATGTGTTATTCTTTCACCATTTTTTTTCAAAAAAAAATTACATTTAAGCAATTTTTTTTGTAATAATATTTTTAAAACAATTTTATACGCATGTTCAAATTTGTGTTGACATTAAATTAAAAAAAAATTCATTTATAAGCTTTTTCAAAATTTAGGTTCCAAACGTAGTCAGTCCAGCTTTAATACAAAAATATGAGTAATAACATCATGAATTTATAAGAAAGTTGGCAACATTTTCTGCCTGAAAATGTAGACGAAGTTTCGTTCAGACTTATTGACATCAGTCAGCAATGATCTTAAAAAGTTTTGACTTTTGCCTCGTACAACGTAAATGCTTGTCAATAAAGGTTGATGAACGCACCATTCGCTTCTGAGAGGGGTTATGACTTCGTTACCCGACTGATAAACGTTGTCCAACTAACCGTCATGTCCTTCTGCTGCTTTAACAATGACTGTCCTCTCCCAAACAGCATTTCATGGAATCCCCCATTAAAATCTTAGTACAAGAACAACAACCATAAGGATTCCTCTGCCTTTGTAGTGGCGCTTATACAAACAGCCCTAACTTCGCATGTTTGACCAGACGCTTCGCATTGTTAGGGCAAAAATCCTTCACGCTAGACTGAAGGTTATGATACACAAATGGCTAAATCTTCTCCTCAAGTCCGGGATCTTCTCAAGGGTTTCTCACCCCCAGCGCCCTTCCCCAAGGTTAAACTGAAACAGAATATAAAGCAGTGGGACACTGGATTTTGACCTCGGCGACATTTTCTCTCCTTTTTTTCAACCACCTTTTCCATCTGTCCCATTGTTCGTTAGGTTTAGTTGTTTTTTCTTCATCTGCCGCAGCATATTGTTATTAGTATCTTGAATTTACATTCGAAGTTGATATAAACGGACAAGCGGAATTACTATGTATACATGCAGGGTGTGCAGTTGAGTGTGACGGTCAAGCTCTGCATATGAGAGAGTGAGATAGGTTTTTCTTAAAGGTCTTTTATTGATTGATTTTTATTGATTTTATTTCATGGCCATTTTTTTATCCTTCGGTTTTTTTTTTATTCCTGAATTATCTGGTTTTATTGCTCGCTTTGTTCGTATATTTCCCTTCGAACATGTTGAGAGACACCTTCATCCAGTTTTCCATTTTGTTTTATTATGTACAAACTTTCTGTTTATGTGATCGTCTGGTCTGAGGTAAATGAAATAAAGTTCAAATATTAAATAAATTTTCTGTGTTGTTATTGGAACATGGGACGAAGTTCGAAAAGAAAAAAAAATGGCTTCTTTTCTTATTTCCATAGATAGTTTTTTGTAGATTGCGCGCGAGAAAAGCTATATGAATAAATTTAAATACGTTAAAACTTTTTTAGAATTACAGTTTGAAGAGCAAAGGAATAAAATATAGTAATAAGATACAAAAACTGGCAACATTTTGTGTTTGAAAATGTGGTCCAAGTTTTGTTCAGACCTTTTGGCATCTGGCAAAGGGGGTGTTTAACGTTTTTATTAGTGAGATTATTCTTTTTTAGAACAAGAGGGATTTATAAGAAATATAACTTAGGCATTAAGATGTTTGACAACATATCCATCTAAAATAGCGATCTTCAACCTTATACGCTCGAGGGTTAAATTAATAAATTTATTGATGCAGCTCGAGGATCACTGTAAATTCCCAATTATTCGCGGGCCACACGATTGTCAAAAAAATATTGTAGTCAGAAAATTTAAATAAAAAAAGGGCTTGTTTTCCAAGATTGCGACTAATTCTAAGGAAAAAAGATGATGTTTACAGATTTGTATCTATATATCGGTTTCAAAAAGGTTAAATGGAAGTTGAATTAAAATACTTTGTAAACCTGTCAAAGATAAGTCACTTTTTTTTTACAAATGTTTGAGATTTCATGCATAAAAAGATTTTTTTATATTTGTAATTGTATTATTTAAAACACAGTGAAACATTTGAAAAATTCGTCATTCTTAGAAAACCTTACCTCAAAGGGATATCAAGCACATCAGTGAAATGTTTTAATTGTCATGAATAACAGAAAAAAATGGCATTTCTTACGACACAAAGTAGACAAGGTAATTTTTTAAAATTGTCTTAAACTCAAATGAGTCAAATTGTCAAAACTAAAATGCCTTCAGCGGGCCACGGGTTAAATACCTCTCATCTAAAACAATCAGTTTCGACACAAAAAAGACCTGCATCTCGGTATTCCAATTATTATGTCCAAGGAAATAACTTAGACTTACTTAGAAGCATAAATTGAACAGCATTTTAAGTTAAGCAAACTAATTACAAATTAGAGAAAAAAATCAAAAAAAAAAAAAAAGAGAAAAAAAAAGTAGTATAGTTTGTTTTAGTCTTCAATACACATTATTCTTAACATTTGTGTATATTTATAATTAATAAAATAAAAGGTTGTGCATGCTTCTGTCACTATTAGGAAATTTACATTTGAACTATATAAAGAGTGTTTTTTTTCCAGGTATAGAAGTTTAAGTTGGCATTACTTTCCAAGATGGCGACCGATTTAACAGCTGTCAAGTGATTTATTCTCAGTTTGGTTTGGCAATTCATCCAAACGATCATCAAGCAAGGCGTAGGCGTAGATTCGTCGAATGGGCCCAAAACGAAATTGCCGTTGTTCCCGATTTTCATAAGCGAATTTTGTTTAGTGATGAAGCGCACTTCTGGTTGAATGGCTACGTCAACAAACAAAACGGCCGCATTTGGAGTGAAGCTAATCCACAAGTGTATGTCGAAACACCGTTACATCCAGAAAAACTGACTGTTTGGTGCGCTTTATGGGCTGGTGGAATCCTTCTTCAAAAACGATGAAGGCCACAACGTTACAGTCAATGGTGATCGGTATAGGGCCATGATTACTAACTTTTCATTCCTGAATTGAACAATCATGATGTCCAGGAGCTGTGGTTCCAACAAGGCGGCGCAACATGTCACACAGCTCGTGCCACAATCGATTGATTGAAAGACACGTTTGGTGACCGCCTAATTTCACGTTTTGGACCTGTGAATTGGCCTCCAAGATCTTGTGATTTAACACCGCTAGACTATTTTCTGTGGGGCTATGTAAAGTCATTGGTCTATGCGGATAAGCCACAAACGCTTGACCATTTGGAAGACAACATTCGCCGTGTTATTGCCGATATACGGCCACAAATGTTGGAAAAAGTCATCGAAAATTGGACGTCCAGATTGGACTACATCCGAGCCAGCCGTGGCAGTCCTATGCCAGAAATCATATTTAAAATGTAATGCCACAGGATTATCTTTCGAATAAAAAAAATTCATGTCAATCGAATAATACATCGTTGTTTTATTGCAATTTAAAGTTCTATACCTCTAAAAAAACACCCCTTATATATTATATGTTTGTGAAAATGATTCCTTAATATTTTTATAGAGGTAAAACTCACCAAAAAGATATTTCTTTATCTGTCAATTAATGGAACATCATAAGCTGCACGTCATAAGAAGTGTCTAAAAGACGTGTCTAAAAGTAGGTTTATCAGAATTTACGATTGTGAGACTTCTATTTTTGACTTGAGACTTTCAACTTATTTCTTTCTCATTTTGCTGTTTTTTGGCCATGTTAAACAGCCAAGGAACTTTGATATCATAAGTAAGTGACATCTGATATTTAGTTTATTATTTTACACACCATACAAAACCTTTGCTCACTGTTAAATTCGTGAGAGCTGAGTATGTAAAACAAACAGAACGAAATCTATGGCAGCATTCAGTGTGAATGAAATTATTTTCAACAGAGGAGAATTAAGAGACCAGAGACAAATCACTCTCTAAAAACATTCAACTCACCCGCAAGACTGAATATTTTATTAAGTACTAAATAACTTCCAAACTTTTTGTATGACATCTGTTGTAAAGAAAGAAAAAGGGATATTCATTATTACTATTTGAAATATATATATATATTTACATTATGCAAATAGGACTTATATTCACATTTTGATATTTAAGTGCCTATATATTCTAAGCTTTTTTTTCCTTCAGCCAGCAGCACACAGGAATTTTTCAAGGGAGGGGGCTCCGGGGTCGAAAGTTCACCATTCTTGTATCATGCTCCTTTTGTTTTGTCAATTTTCGGGAACAAAACTCAGTAAAAAACTAATTTTTGAATAAATAATTAGCATTAATTAATAAAATTAATCATTAATAACAAGTAATTAATTAAATTTTACGTACTATATACTTAGAATTATAATCAATCGGAAAAATATCAAAGGCTTTGGGGGTCCGACCTCCCCCTTGTGTGCGCCACTGTCTTCAGCCTATCTACGCCAAATGCATGAGAACTTGAGCTAAACGTGGATCACATTTTCAGACAGAAAAAAGATTCGTCGTGAAGATTTGCAACATACCTCTCTTTTTTTAACAAGACGTTTTTAAAATTTCAAAATATTCCATAAATACTTATTTTTTCATTTTAACATGCAAATGGACAGCTCATTTAGCATTATGGTAAAGGAGAAAAAATTCGAGAATCATTTTGTAAGAGAAAAGAGGAATCAACTCGAATAAAAATGTGGAATATAA
This sequence comes from Trichonephila clavipes, assembly GCA_019973935.1. NCBI lineage: Eukaryota > Metazoa > Arthropoda > Arachnida > Araneae > Nephilidae > Trichonephila > Trichonephila clavipes. Next base: position 314,156 of record BMAU01000459.1, on the reverse strand, counting down.
TAAAATATAAAATAGTCTGCTCTCTAAAGAATAGCGAAACCAGAATGTAATATTAATGTTTCAGTTCCTTTATATCTGAGAGAATATTCCAAATTCGGGTCTTGTTCTTTGAGATTAAGTGAAGATAGCTTTAAATTGAACGTATCTTAATCGATGTATCTTATATAGAATTTCATTTGCTTTGAACGTGAATATTATCATTGATTTAATCCAACAAGAAAAGCTTCTAACCTGTGTCTTGGAACTTATCTTACTTAAACAGAAAGATCACGGTGAACATTTATGGGTTCATATATCTCAAGAGAAACAAGTTCTTCCAAGTACTTTCACCTGCTACAGATTTTAAGCGCTCGGAGCAAGATCGGAGTAACTATTTTGGTATAAATTAAACTGCAGGAGAGGTGACTCTATGCGACCATCCATTTATACGGCGACCTACAACTACTTTTCTCTGACACCAAAAAGAAAACTGTTCCACGATGTGTTGCCACTTGTCATTCATGAAGCTTCGATCACTTTCGCGTTATAGGGCAATCTGATTAATATTCCAAAATAGAAATCTTCGCTCGCACGCAGCAAGAAAGCTAAATTATTTGACGGAGAAAAATTAGCTTCGGAATTCATAAGAGTCAAGAGACTTGACTCGAAATTATACCATTAATCAAATATCAAAATTTGATTCCAGAAAGGGGGTAATTTGCATATGATTTTAAGAACAGTAAATTGTTTTAGAGTGTGAGGAGGGGAGTGGGAAAAAGATAAATTGCTTATTCGCTATCCCCTAGCATAAAATTATCATAATCGACCATCAGGCACATACAAAAAGTACTTTTAAAGACATTGTAATAAAAAAAAAAAAAATGAATGCAAAATTGAATATATCTTTTTTAACTCTTAAATTGATCTTCAAGAGATATTTAAGCTTTGATTGATATCTTGGTGATTTATGATATTAAAAAGTTTGACACTGAGCGTCAGTGAAAAACTTTGAGTCCGAAATAAATTTATTTTAAGTTGATGCTTCTTATAATAATTCGAAAAAAAAAACCCGTTGGATTTTCTGAATAAATTTTTGTACATGCACGGGAAAAACTCTTTACTGCCATTTAATTTCAGATTTTTTTTAGTTTTATCGCGCTTAATGTTTTGTCTTCGAAGAATGGAGATGAAAACTGAATAAAAAAGCACTACGCTTTATTTAAAAATTAAACACATACTTAAAATTTGTATCAAAGTTACGTACTTAGAGATGTTATGAGATAAAAGTATAGGAATATTTGTTTAATTATTTATATTTCGTTTTATTTATTGAGTTAAAGAGTTATAACGCGTATTTCCAGCGAATTAGTTAATGCATTTTGCTGTTGCCAATTTTTACTTTTTTCATAGAAACTTTCTTTTAAAATGAACATATTTTTCAACAATAATAATGCACTTGATTTCAAAATACACGTTTAATAAAAGAATTTTTTAAAAAAATGTTTTTAAAAAGATTTTACGAAGAATCTTAATAAATGAACATCCTCACCCAATTATCAAGCTCGAAATTTTATCTAAATTTTGTAAGTATGGCAACAACAAGTCTAAAGCCATTCTGAATTCAATGGAGAACACGTGATTGTATCTATCACGTGACTGCCACGAATTTAGCCCATTGCATTCCATATATGTGATTTCTTTTACCATTCATTAAATCTACCAATAAACAATTACATAAAGCTAACACCACAGAGGAATATTTTTCTTACATTTTGTCACATAATCAATAATGCTTTTTCATTACAGCTATGTAATGACATAACACTATAATTGTTTTAATGTTAACTTAAGACCACCTACCAGTAACCACGCCCAGGTCATCGAGTCCACCAATTTACTACCCTCTGGATAAATGGGTGGACCTATTCTTAACGTTCTTTGAAATATCAATCACATAAAGATATTTCTTAGACTTCTCAGTGAGGTAAATAGTTCGTGAGCGACATCCTATTGCGTCCACGGAATCACAATAAGTATGAAAAGCACATTCACAAATCTGCTTCACAAAGCGACCATTTTTTCTGTGAAATACCAAATTCCCTATTCATATATATGCATCACATATCATGGAAAGGTGTTTAACATTTCACATTCAACTGCCTTTTTTGTGTATAACTGTAGGTAATGACATTGCCTCTAGAAAAGAGAAGGTGTCATTGTCCTACGACAGCCTTCACCAAGATCCACACTAAGAAAAGGATCAACGTCATTTAAATGCATAACTACCTTAGATATGACAATGCGGCGTTGAAAGGGAGTAATAAAACGGAAAAGGTGACCATTTGCGACATTTCAATAGCCTTATATACTCTTTCACTCGTCATCAAATGAGTTTAATCTGCAGGTAGAAAGTCTGTGCCTGGTATTGGGACGTGTATTCTTAGTATAACGGTAACTATTATTTATATCTATCCTGAAATCGAGTTTTATTGTTCTCTTCTCGTTTTCGAACAATGGTTTGAGTAGTTCTCGAAAGTAAGAGTTTTGTTTTGAATTTCAAAACTGAAGGTGGATGCACTGGTGATATTTTTAACCTTCAAAAATTTTAGGAACAATAAATTCTAGAGAAAAGGGACAGTAGTATTTGAATTATTTAGACAAAGTATTTTCTTTTAAGAAAGTGGCAAGATATACGAATAATTTCATTGTTCTCAAATTTTTGCATGATTTTAGATTTTTATTTTTCACTTTGGATCTCTGATTCTGCGAATGATTTGTCCCTAAATTTGTATTGTAGAATTTATCCCCCTCCTCTCATTGTTACAGGGAAGATGTTCAACATTATTATTCATTATAATACTTTAAAATTATTATCTTCATTTTGTGAATGACTATTACAAATATCATAAACACAAAGTATTATTTTTAAGTACTTTGTACATGTTTAAGTACCATTAGACGTGTTTAAATGCATATTTAAGAATGATTTGCAGTGACAGCAAAATTCCAGCACGTGGCTCGACCAAAACATCCACTTCTGGATATTTTCTTTCGGATCTTAAAATTTTCTTATTTTTGCCCAGTATATTGTTTTCGCATTTTACACGTAGGTTAAGTTTAAAACTGAATACAAATTTCAGTCATCTGTATCAAAATTACAATTAAAGAAATTAATATCAGTGTTTAGGCTCATTGATAGTTTATTTACGATACTTAAAAACAGCATGAGTGCTACTAGCTAAGGATATCATAATTCTAAGCCTCGGTCAAATCGTAAAGACGGTGTCTGAGATAGTACTTCATTGTCTTTGATCCACACCACGTCATCTAAAGGCCTTCGAGTCTTTACAGATTTGACGTAAGTTTTAGCCCCATTTCAACTGCGGTTCTGCACTTACACCAGGATTCCAGCACGTAGCTCAACTAAAACATCAACTGATGTCAGATACTTACTTTCTTTCGTATTTTAAAGGTGTTCTTTTTGCATAATTTGGTTCCACACATTACATGAAATATTAGTTCACTACGAATAACAACAATTCTCGATTAATATTTCGATTGATAGATAAAACGATTGTTGTTGGATTCAAAAAAATATTTAATAACTATATTAAACATAGAGAAATATGGAGCTGAATTGAAAACTGTCTTAAGCGCATTATGTACAAGAAATATCAAGCATAAAAGTAAAGCAGAATAAATGCTAACCTTATTTTAATAACATTGCATAAAACATGCCATGCTGGTGCATTTCGTTATAAATAACGCCAAAATTTTAATTTGCAGTTTCAGTTTTAAGATTGATAATTACGTGTACACAATTCTCCTGTATAAAATTACTTTTTTGTTTACCAACATATGTAAGTTTACACCATCAAGTATAATTAATATCTGCTTATCTTTAAGCAAGAAATATTTTTTATTAGCATTGTTTCTGAATACTCGTATTAATGGAGAGAAAAAAATTGATGCTCAATAATTGTAATTTTATAGAAAAATTCATTGAGAATTAGTGTGAAGTTTCTTCCAATGCAACTATCGACAATATTCTCTCTCTATTATAACATTGTATTTTATAAATATTCAAATGTTTAAAAATCTTTAATCTCCTACCCGCATTTATAAAAGTATATTCTCTTCACCTATGAAAAACATCCCGCTACAGTCGCCTTAATCTAGTACAAAATTTGGAATAAATATATTCCATAATATAAAAACGTTATCGTTATAATCAAGCGAAATTATCTTGATTTTCATTCCTCAAAACTGACAATGTGGGTAATAATGAGCAAAGAACTTGAAGCATACCTGGTGGAAAAATCTGACTGATAACGAATCTAAAATTTAGAGAGATATCCCGAAACATTTCCGTTGCCATTATATGTGTGACACTTAGCTTTTATGTGGGTTTTATTGCTCTCATAACCTACGCTAAGATCTGATAAAGTTCCTATATAAACAAAGAACAATAACATATTAAACTCAAAATGGAAGTTCATATAACGGTCTGAAATTACGTCTTCCTGTTATTAATTTAAACTTTCAAGTGCCGATATGATGGAATTCTAAAAATTATTATACTTACTATTGCTTCCATGTGAATTCCAATCTCTTCAAAATTTGCATTCAATCGGTTTTTGTTCATGACAGTAAATATATTTCCCCAGATATATACCGATAAAAATTCTTTAAGAATATTAAACAAGTCTCATCTTTTCTTATGAGAGAGTGAACGCATTACCATAAATAGGCTTTTCTGGTAGGCAGTTAGTCTGGAAAGAAGTCCAGATCTATTATGTGTGCATGGCAGGTCATAATTCACGTGTATAGTTTAGCGTCATTGTCTTGCAAATACCCCAATCCATCATTTTTGACAATTTCTAGCCAAAAGTGACGCCAAAAAAATTTGACCAGATGCCGCTAAATTTCGAAGAGATATTCCACAATCTCGACTGGACATCTGAACTTGACGGTCCAATGAAAGTCCAAAAGCGATACTGGAAAGTGAACGGTGTCTCCCAAAACAATAGAGCACTGTTAAATTAGAATGCCTCGCGACCCGCGATCAGTTCTCGCGTCTTCAAGAACAAGGCCTTCTTCATTCTTGGTGACAAGACAAACGTCGGGCCACAAGCGATAGCTTGTTGTGACATCTTGGCACGTACTTAACACGCCTCCTATCGCCAAATTAAATTGGTCCAGTTGACATGGTTGGCGGAACTTCCTTTCGATGAGTCGAGGTGATGAATTATTAATCGTGCTCGGTCTGGAAGAGCTGGTCATGCGTTAGACGCTGAATCCGTTGATAGTTCAAATACGATAACGGTCGTGGATTTCTTTTGTGTATCTTAGCGCTGAGCTATTGTGGCAAAGGTCAAATTGAAAAGGTCGAAATCGAAAGTAAACAGTTAATTAATATGTTATTCTATAACTATGATACAGGCTTTATTTTGAAAACACGTTTAAAGAGAATAATAAGTATATGAATAGATTCTCAACAGGATATTGATGTGGTTTAAATATGGCAATTTACTTTGATAGAGGTGTCTAATTATGATCCTTGAGCACGTTCTAAAGACGATGAAGACAGATTCTAGTCTCTCGAGTTTTGAATTTTTCATGACACGCTAAGTGAAAATGGGATCCTAATTCGTTTAACATTCAGTTATCACTCTAAAATTTTTTGAAGTAATTGAATCAATAACCTCGAAAGAAAAAATCCGATCTCATGTTGTAAAGTTTGCGATTCCCCCTATATTTCTTCCCTTTTAAATTAGTATCAAGAATGACGTCTTAAGATATCTTGAGGCCCTAGGTCCCACCTGTGTCTTTTTCAAGTATGTGACGAATCCATACGGCACTTTTCCACTAATACTCTTAGGCGTCTTTGGGGATTGTAAATTCGCGTATATTTCCAACCAGCTCTAAAAAAGAAAATGGGATATGCGAATGAATTAAGGTATTTAAGGAGAGCGTTGTAAGTTAGCACAGATAAGGCGATTGAGCCAAGAGCAGTAGTGACGAAGTAAAGAGGATTCAAGTGGATTGCGTGATTAGAGTATTGCTGTTATTATTCAGCGAAGTAGCATTAGAAGGATTGATCTACCTGGAGAGAACAACATTACAGCCAGGTGATATATTATAACTTAGTCTCTCTGACCACAAGAGTTAATATATAATAAAGTTATTGAAAATTTAATGAATGTTAATAATTCAAGTTGCGTATATTTCTCGGACCTCCTATTCCGGTAAACCCGTTCGATATTGAGCTTAGTGCTTGTGTGATTAATTTCATATTTTGTAATTTAATTTAATATAATAGTAAAGGTAAATCCCTTTGACGTAGACATATTGTTTAATATTTGTAATTAGAAGGCTTCTAATTGAATCTATTGAATAAATATAATTCGTTATTATACAAATGGCGTCTGGTCATTCTTTGCCTCAAGTTAATCTTAGTGTCCAGGGTGGAACCCAGGGGGCAGGGTTCTCACGAGTATATCGCATATGTTGTCTAATCCTTATACAAACGATACCCATTACATTAGGGGTGGGCGGACTTTTCCAGGGGTACGGGCTACTTCTAATGTTTTTAAGCTGTTGTGGTCCACCCAGTGACGCAGGGGTACGGCCATTCGTATTAAAATTACATGTTTTCTTTTCTTTATACTTGTTTTCGACATTGTGTGCTCCTCTTTTAAAATACAGAAGATTACTAATTTTACTAAAAGATCACAATAACACTATATTGTTAATTTGAATGCTTGAATAACTATAAGCGGCAGTGGAAGTATTTAATGCAGCCATCAGAGAACGTGCGTGAATCTGAAATCGACGTATGTACTTAATTTGTTCTCTGCCGAGTCCCACGCCATCGAGGGACATAACATCAACTCGAGAACCTAATTCCGTGAAAGCGTGGGGTGCGGGATGATGTCTCCATTGCCAATCCTGTACTATCGCGGTAAAAACTGATATAATCATTTATTCTCTCCTTTAATTGGTGCGAGGGGAAAAATTCATTTGTACGACTGGCAACGCAGTGCTAGCCTTTTCCCCCTACAACGGCTGTGAAGGCATTAAGCGTCATCGTGCGCTTCCAATGAAGTTACATTTGTCATCAACACATTTATCGAATCAGTTGCTTAAGTAAACACAGTCGCATCAATTGTGAAAAGCTGATTCTCTATTCTAGCTGGTGTCAGTGTTCGATAAATATGTTTCTTTTAGTATGCTCGTCTTAGGTTTTAACAAAAGCGGTCACCCCAAAATGTCTTGGCAGTCCACCGGTCGATCGCGATCGACTTAAGGTATCCGACTACGTTTGGAACAGTGATTTTAAAAAAGCGCATAAATGGATAATTTTCATGATATTTAGTGTCACTTAGATTAGAATACATGTATAAAATTGTTTTAAGGACACATTTTGACAAAAAAAAAATTATTTAAATATAATATTTTGGCAAATAATTAACTTAGAATAACCTTTTTTCAAAATGTCCTTCTTTCGTGTGTGAAAAATGCTTCTATTATAATAATGTTTTTCCTGTATGTAGCTCCGACCTCTGTACAGAGGCTCAGATATGATTTTTGAAAAATTCACATTATATTTTCAGAGTTACAACCCATTGCACTAATTATCAGCGTTTTTTTCTTAAAATTTCTCCCCTCTGTTGTCGTAAAACATGGATAAAATCACTTCTAAGTTATATATTTCAAAAATTCTAGTTGAGCCTTTGTACGGAGGTCTGAGCTATATACAGGAAAAATATTATTATAATAGAAGCATTTTTCACAAAACGAGAATATTTTGTAAATGGGTCATTCTATGTTCATTTTTTGTCAAAATATTGTACTTAAATCATTTTTATTGTAATACTATTCTTAAAACATTTTTATATACATTTCCTAATCTAAGTGACACTAAATATGATAAATATTATCCATTTATACACTTTTGCAAAATCACGGTTCCAAACGAAGTCGGATACCTTAATGCCTATCTCTGAATTACGTAAATGTGCTACACTCAACATATCCAAAACTAGGCATAAACCAATTCGACCGATTGACACCTTCAGTGACAGCAGCCTACTTCCATATGAGGGTATATGGAAGTAGGCCTATACCTAGACGCAGACATGACGTAATAAAGCAGTCTTGCTACTGTATCCAGTTAGCGTTTAATTTGAAATTCTTGGTTTCTTTTGGAGAATATGTCTGGAAATAATACTTGATGGTTAAAATTATTTAGATCATGACCTTATTGAAGTTGGATCGAAAACGAGACGAGTCTTATCCCTCCTCCGAAGCCTAGGCCATGGGTCCAGTTAGCCTATGCCTTAAAATGTCCCTGTATTTGAGGATAGCAGTAGTACATTATATTATTTTTGTTTGACGTTTTCATACACAAATTAAAGCATGACAAAGCATTGAGGAAATTTAAAAGTAAGGGATAATGCAACTGTTCAAAAATGGAGAGTAAAATTAATCTGATAGCTATAAATTAGAATTAGAATTATATTAGAGCGAGATAAAAGGTTATTCTTCACGCTATATTAACCTCAGAAATGACCTAATTCGTTTAATTTGAAGCGTGAAAACACTTAAGTAGCCTTTCCCATCATCGTTCATTTTTCCTATACGTTCATGGTCATGAAATCCATCGAGAACTCATTATAAGAATTTTTAAAATTATTGATTTTTTATATTATAAAAAGTGAATTAATGATATATAAAAAGTTTTTTTTAATTTGAACAATACATTAAAGAGATTTACGAGACGCTTTACACACTCGGCGGGTTTCAACAAAATAAATTTTACATTTTTAGATCGGGAGATTCAATCGTGACTTTAAATCAAGATATCAGAAAGTAATTTAAAAATAATCTAGCACACACCTAGATTAAAATTCTACTGTGTGATCGTGGCTCGACATAAATTTGAGATGAGGGAAACAAAAAGTTTCTAATAGCACCCTCGATTGGTGTTAAGATTATTCTATAAGTTATTTTTAATTTTAAGTTTTTCTAATTCATCTTCGTAGAGTAAAATTCTTACTAATTGGGCACTTTAAACTTTGATACTTCTTAAAAACAGATTTTCTTTTTGAATTCTATGATTCTTTTTGTCAAAAATTCGGCGAGTGCAGCCGATTCAAGATGCAGATTTATTAAATAAGGGCGAGAGTTCAAACATTTTAAGACTTCATACAATGATGTATTTTGAAATAAAGCGATTAAATTGTGAAAAAAACGATGGATATTTTAAAATGAAATATCAAAAACTTCAAGGCAAGCATCACAAAAATTATTTTGTTTCTAAATAAAATAATTCTTTAAATTTTTGCAAAGAAATATATATTTTTTCACTTACCCGTGTCTTACACTTTTAGCCCCTCGTATCTTCAATTTCATCTCTTCATAGTCACAGGCAACGTCAATTCTTCTGTCAGATGTACGTAGAACAAATGCATGATGTTGCACAACCACACTGTTAATGAATGTACCATTTCCCTGTTGATAACAAAATTCACAATTAACTCATTAAATTAGAAGATAATAGGGCACTTTTCCATTTCGCAGGCGCAGGCGATAAAGTCGCCAAAAATGATGCAACCGACTTCAAACGGAATATTCTCGCAGGTAACTTTTTACTGCTACATTTTTCAAAACAAGTTGCAGCTCATTTGGAAAAAAAAAGTAATACTAAAATGTTTATGCCTTCAAAGTAAAAAAAATAAATTAGAACTAACATTTAACATTTTTTATGTGAATACTGTGTATTGTCGCCAATAAAATCTGCTTGGCGAGATTTGCACTTGCACAATGGAAAAATACCGATAATAGCAAGCATCATTCAAATATATATGAATAAAAAAATATTGTGTACGAATTACCAATTATATTTCATACAGATAATGTTATCAAATAAAAGTAATAGATTATTTCTAGTTTTCGAAACAGATGTCACATTTTGATACAATTTAATATTTTAAAACATATGTTGTGCTGAAACATTAAAAATTCTAAAGTCGATCTTTTCAACTGATAAATATTATTAATGTTGTATTTATTATGATTAACAAGCCTTTCAAACTCTCTCCTATTATTGTTCTGAGTGTAAGTCTATAATAATAGTTAAAATGTCACTATTAATTAATAGTAATAGTCTTCATTATTATTCTATGAAGAGAGAATTTATTTGTTCTTTACGGATCTTTTATTAATTTGTCTGTCATTGTTTCTTTCTTCGAATTCAAACACGTCATGTTTCTTTTTTCACACTTGTCGATAAAGACAATGAAGTATTGGTAAAAGTGACACAAGGGATGAACGATGAAAGGAATAATACAATGAATTCTTATTGGATCATTAATTTCGTCGACGATAAAATTTAGTAAAGTACGCAATTAAAAATAAAACAATTGTGACCTCACAGCAAGTATTATTAATAACTGAGAATGAGAAAGAAAACCAATGAAATAGAATTACAAAAAATAAAACTATGAAATATGAAAAAATAATTCCATTCCGAGAATGAGCGTTAGAAAAATAGAAAACTCGCCGTAATTTATTTAACTGAACAATGGATGCAATTTTCAATTCATTTGCAAAATAATATTTTTTTAAAAATTTTTGAAAAATAATTTACTTATTCTATAAAGATAAAGTGACTTCTAGAAGAAACAAAAGGCATTGGTAGAATATTTTAATTTTCTGGATGAATTAATAAATAATTGATTCGAGAAATTTTCATGAATTTTTTTTTTGGTATTCCAGTTAACGCAGCACTCTAGACAACGTGTGTAATTTAAAGAGAATATTCTATTAGTATTATCCTTTAATAATATATTATGAAATCCCATTTTAGTTTGGTCACTTTTAAATTCAATTGCTCTACTTAAAATGTATCGTGAGCATAAAACTATGTGATTTCCCATTACATTTTCAAATTCTGCTTAGATACCTTGAAAATCCCACTTTTAAATTAAATTTAGCAAATATCTTTTAAGATACAAATTAAATAAATTCTTTTTTCAAAATGACTTTTGCTTATCACAAAGAAATTTCGAGGTATTAATATAAATCGATTATTATCGTTTGATTTGACTGCGTTGCTGACCACGTAAAGTTCGAGAAATTTACACACACCTTGTAGCATAAAAAGGGATGCACCAAGAAGAAATTATCCGATCGGTAGATGCGATATAGATGTACTGGAAACGAAATGTTATCAGTATTATAGGTGTTAAATGTGTTATTTAGGATTTACAGCTACAAGGGCAAAATAATGTATTTGTCCACTTTTAACCCTCGCCTCCTCCCTCAACTACTAGTGGATGTCCTTATGTGGAATTTAGCGACTCATTTTGAATCATTGTCAAGTGACGAAGAGGACACCTGCAGGGCCATCTTAGGACTTCTTAAGGCCCTGGGCCTAGAGAAAGCTTACCATTATTTGAGGCCATATGCCCCTATGCAAAACTAGGCCCTACATGCGATCTTTAAAAAGTAGACAGTTTGTCAAATACTCGTACAAACGGTAATTTAAAACAAATGTATACGACTCACAATCTCACAAAGCAGCATGACCAGCGGTCACGTTTCCACTAAATGAGTTGAATGATTGTTTATGGTATTAGGCTTAGACATGTGGACAATGATCCTCACATAATGCAGTCTGGTCACTTCTGCCGGTTGACATGCAGTTTGAAATTGCCTTTTTTTCGGAGAATATGTATAGGAATAATATTTGACCATTAAAATCATCCGGTTCATAATCTTATTAAGACTAAGTCTAGAACGAAACGAGGCCCCCATCGAGGGTGGGGCTCAGTTGGCCCACACCTTAAGACGTCCCTGGACACCTGAGCTAGCAAACCCTCTCTCTAAGCTTTCCCACCATACTAACAGGAAGATTTTGGACATTTCCGGATCTTTAATTTAAAATATTAACGTCGCACTGTTCAGCTACACGAGGGCTTTTGGCGACGGACCACGTAATTTTGAACCATGGTCAAGTGACGTGGACGACACCTGAGCTGGCACCCCCCTCTCCTAACTACCACAATCACACCAACGGGAGGACGTTTCAGCTCTCGACAGATTTAACGTGCATCACTGCCCCCACACGGCGGGTCTTTAGTGGTACTGGGATCAAACTCATGACATGCCTGCCATGGTTGGATACGACTGATCTACCGCATAGCAGTTAGTTTTGAACCTCCGACCCGAGTTCAATCATGTGTTCGCGACCATGACCTTTCGGGTTATACAGCCTCACAGAATTGACCAGAGAATGGAATATAAATAATGGGGGAAAGGTGTTTGATCTAGTTTTCATTGATTTTGAATGTTGTAGCTCTTTTGGGGCATTACCCATCCTTTCCTATACAGATACATTTATTAGATGATCCACTCAGGAAAATTTTACTCCTTGCATTATACTTCCTGTATGCATCAATGCATGTTTGCTATTACTATGTACTTGGAGTAAAATAAATATTTTCTTTAAATGCATACGACCAAATCAGTACTGAAATGAGAACTGTAAGAAAAACTCACGTCATTGAAAATGCATATTGCAATACGTACGTTTGTGTTCTATTATGTTTTAGAGAAAGAGTAAATAATATTCTAAACATAAATATTTATGCTCATTGGATGCTCTTTTTGTACGACTCACAGTAAAATAGAACGAACTCATTATGCGAAAGGTTTTTACTGGAAGTTTAAAGATAAAGATGAAGAAATTTTCATAATTACAGCTAAGATAAATAGTTTGCGTAAAAACAATGGACTTAAACGTCATTTTCTCATATTAAAACTCTCCAAAATATTATCAATAAAGAGTATTTCGGAAAACATTTTTCCCGAGCACAGATAAAATCTGTCTCGCTCTCACTTCAGTGCGTAAAATCAAATGAATCTCCAACTTCAATTAACTCAAACCCTATTGACATAAATGTAATTACAAGGTATTGTTCAATTGTCTGTTTTCAAACTAAATAAAGAAAAACATCTCCCCCAAAATGAGGCTTATGAATTACTAACCGACATTTAATAACATACTGCTCGATGTAGAGCCAAAAACTATCACTCAGTTAATTTCCTTCTTCGTTTAATTTCACATCCTGTGAGAGAGCGGAAAAAGTAAAAGAAAAAACGCCACGGGAAATTTATTATACCTTCCACAACTGTCATTATTTAGTATCATTGTCTGCCGCTCGCTCTAGTGGCGCTGTGACACGTCACACGTCACTCGACTTATTACTGGGCTGTTATTATAAAAGTAAACTGTCTATCAATTCGTAGGGAAAGTCGTATATTTGCATAACTTGTTCCCTCGGCATTGGAAAAAAGAAGCAAAACAAACAAAACAACAAATCCGCCGGTCATCACAAAGGCGCATGCAAGATAATGATTAAAATTATGCAAAAAAATAAATAAAATAATAAAAGATGAATTATCGGAACCAGTTCGTTGCACTTGAAACGCCTCCAATTTATTTTCTCCGTTTTAATTTAAAAGCCAGCTTGACAATGTATCATCCCGGAGTTAAGTATCGAGTTAACCCCTGAGGGGGATTCGGAAAAAGTTAAAAAACGAAAGTAATTGGTGGTTTCTGATTGATTTTTTTTGTGTGTGTGCGTCTCATCCAAAAGGGAAAGCTGGTTTTTCTGAGTGGTGTTCCGTCTACATCGGATAAAAATTCCATTTAACGGGGTTTTGCCGTTTGAAAGAAATTTTATGCGGATCACTGATATTTGATGCAGATATAACTGTTGAAAACGACAAGGTTTTTACCGTTTGTTGATTGAAATCTGGATTTCGTTTACATATTACCATTACTTTTTTTTTTTGCTTTTAGGATCTCCCAAGCTCTCGTAACGTTCACAGAACAATTCAGATTGATGAATACATTATGTGGGATACGCCATCTTAAAAGTAAACATACAACGCAATTATCGGATGAAACCATTTTAATAAAAATGTGGCATTTCATATGCTTTTTTATTGTATCAGAATATTGATTGATTGTTTGATTTCATGGCACAAGAGCCAAATTAAGCTAAGCTGCGCCAAACAATGATTCATCAGAATATGTGAAATCAGATTGAATTTTGCTGAGTATTAAAGAGTTGAATTTTACGAGGATTTGTCATTAATTTTTAAAGTTAAAATGTGAGGTTCAATTTATATCGATCTGAATGATTTTTGATATCAAAGATGCAAGCTTTATAGAGAATGAGTGGGGAAAAACCCTTTTATAAGTATCTGAATTTTTTGTGGGTGGGTTAGTCCGTGTTAATTAACGGTGGACATTGAAACAGAACTAGGGCTATTGGTGACGAACCTCGTAATTTTGAACCAAAGTCAAGTACAGAAGGATGACACCTGAGCTGGCACCCCACTCTCCTAAGTTTCTCACCCCACCAACGCGAGGACTTCAAGCAACGACAGAATTTCAGTGGCATCAGGACTCGACAACGCTGACCACGAGTTTGTGACCGTGATCATTAAATTACCGAGGCCTCAGGTTTTTTTACGGGAGAAAGTACTGGTGATGTTAAAAAATATTAGGTATGTTTTTTTAAGAGAATAAATTATAAAACTTATTTAAAATAAAGTTTAACAAACTTCGTTAAGTGTTAGTAAACTTAGAATGTTTAGATAAGTATTGCACACACACATAATATTTTTAACGTTAAAAGCCTGTTGGGGACCAGATTTCAAAGACATTGTGGGAGTTAAAACTATACTCGGACAACATGGAAGCTCTAAAATATATTCATTTCTTCGCAATTATATAAATAGATTAATTTTATAAAGATTATTTATTTCAGTAATGATGTACATAATCAAAAACTAACGAAAATAAAAATACTTATTTTTAAATGAATCCCGATACAGCCATCCTGAAGATTCTTCTATATGCTAATAGAGATTTATAATTGGGACCCTTTCCTTACATTAATATCTCTATAAGATTATTAATAATTTCACATTTTTCTGTTCTTCTTTCTTCTTTCCTATCCCTCTATTCTGAATCAGGCCAGATCCATGTGAGTTAGTTCACCCTTACAAAAAATCTAAAAAACCAAAATAGACCTTTTCAAAAGGTCCTCTCGTACCAAGTCAACAGAATCAAGCACATGTTGCGATGTAGCCTCTGCATCATTACGCTTGGCGCAAATTGGAAAAGTCTTGGCACCATGGAAGAATCTGAGGGACTTTAAATGCCCCGTAGGCTGTCGAGCAAAAGTAATTGAATCTCTTGTGTCACCTTTAAAACTGATTGACATTCCAAGGCACTAAATAAGATGCCATGGATGCGGTGGCTGTTGTCTGCAGGAGACGTTTATGGAGACTACATTTCTAGTACAGTTCAAGGTACGTCAGAGGTTCTTCAGTGACCCGAGTCATTGAAGTATCACCCTTTGCAAGGTCATCAGCAATGTTATTATATTTCAAATTCACATGGGACGGAATCCACTGTAGATGAATCACGGCAGAACCACACACACACAGACAGGGCCCTGAGTTTATCAATAATATTTACTCCCTTGTGGTCTCCAATTAGTCTCTAATTGTCTAACTATTGAATAGCACTTCGATTATCAGAAAGAACACAGGCTTTGCCAGTCAAATGACGCTCAGAGACACAGTCTAGAACTATGTCAATGGCAATCAATTCAGAGCTGAAAACGGAGCAGTGGTAGGTATTCCTACGTTTAAGCAATATATTTCCTAATTTCCAAATTTAACAAATGCTCCATTTCCAGTGTATTCCTGATTCTTGCTACCGTCTGTATAAACTACCATCTGCTACCATCTGTCTCTTTCTCTTATCATTACTAATAAGGGGACCATTTTTTTACAATGAAAAGGAGGACGAAAAATTTAAGAAAAAATTACAACTTTAATGTATGACTCGTTTTATTAATTCAAACAAAAATACACTAATTACACTAACATTCTTTTTAATTATTATCTTAAACGAGTATTTTTCCATTGAATGAATTTTTTGTCAACATATAATTTTCTAATATATCGGAAAGTTCGGGCAAAAATTATCCTTCATACTGAATTTTACGGTAAGCACTGTAGCTAAAATATTAACGTTCAATATTGATTTCTCACTAGTCACTTCACAAAAATCACTACCAACTGAAAAAAAATGTTTCAACTGGTGCATTAGTTCCAGGGCAGCACAACGTAAATTCAACAAGAATAATTACATTTTCATATGGAATGCGTTCATTTTTTAAATAGTTTAAGTAATTTCACCCATCTTTTACCAATTTCTCATATTGATTTTCCAATTGTTCCAATTTATTGGAATTTAACTATACATTCAGTCTTCTTTCTATTTCAAACAGACAATTGTCATCGATATTAATATCAGACATTTCTTTCAATAAAAACTCAACATAATTTTCTATATCTGACCAATTTACTTGCGACAAAGTCAAAAAAATACCATTGAAAATTTTTATTTCCTGTGATATTTGTTTCAGACATTCTTTGACATTTTGGACACATGTTTGATTCATCTCTATATGCAGAGATTAATAGATCAGTTTTAAAATATTTAAAAGGAGGACAAAAAGGAGGACACTTTTCGAAGAACAGAACCTATAAAAGGAGGACGGTTGATCACCTTATTACTAATTATATACTGGCACTTCGTCGGTTAGTTTCCACAGACACCAGTTTGCCACGCCCTCTCTCCACGTACCAACAGCCAATTAGGTTGCTTGCTCTCCACCAAGGACTGCTACTTCCACAAGAAACATTAACTTCTATTATATGGGAAGGAGGCTCGCCTCGCGAGCCATATGCCCAACGACATTCAGCAATTGTCGGTTGGTTTGTTTTGTTTTTATTAACGTTGCACTTTGAAGCTACTCTAGGGTTATAGTCATTTCATCGTATACTTCATCGTCTTCCTTACATTCCTCATTTCTGAATGTTTAAATAGTAATGCATAGTGCATGCATCATTGATCGTGATACATGCAAATGGTTGGTAAGGTTCTCAAATTAAGCAAGATTGTAAGGAAACACCAAAGGTAAGTTTAAGGGAAAAGCGTGTGAGAACCTGCTACATGAATTTCCAAAATATACAGCAAAATATGTTTGTAATTTAAATTTTGCGTAAAGATGAATATTTACAATTCTACTTTAAAATAGAAGCGAAATTTTTTTTTCTTAATTCAAATGAACCAAACTTTATAAAATAATAAAAGATACTCAATAAGTATTTAGTCCAAGGTTATCGAAATAATTAAAACAATTTTGGGCCACTAATGACCTGCATACACCTTCGATTAAAAACGATTTATGACTTTTTTTAACTTTACTTCATTCCAGGCCCCTCCTGCCTTTTTATATTCTTTTTTCACATTCCACCGATGCGTGTGGTAATAAAAGTCAGATTCCTAATTCATGATAATCTTTGAAAAAAGAGGGAACCCACTATTTATTTAACCTTAGTCATAAAACTCACGAATCTTTTAAGCAACGATTATTAACCTTATTTTTAAACATTTTTCTTAAGCCTAACGTTAATGGTGAAAACTCTTGAAAAGGGGGAACATCCTGTTAGGGTTGAGGCATTCTAATTATTTCTCTCATTTAAATCACATCTAAAGCAGTCCCTTTTAGTGCCGAGTCAGGACAAAGGGATCCCTGCGTAATGAGGTATTCATTCCTCGTAAATATTTTAATGGCCGCAGTGATGTTCCAATCGAAACAATAAAAAAAGGTCGGCGTTGAATTCTGGTCCTGTTCAGAAGAGTCGGGGCCAGATGGAAATTTTGGATTCATTGAGGCGAAGCATCGTAAAATAAGAAAAAAAAAGGAAAAATATTGTGCGTTTGCATGAATAGATTTTATGTATTTTCAACCGTTATTTGATTTGGAAAGAATGTGCGTAGGCACACAAGCACCTAGGAGGCACTTTAAATCGTTTCTATATTCCCCGCGAAACAATGAAATAAAATAACTTCTTAGAACATTTCCTTGGATTTGAACCTGTTCCGTATTATTAAATTAAAGAATGTTTGAAATTGAATTCCTGCTTGAAAGATTTAATAAACTGTAAATCAGATTCTAGTAAAAGAGATGGAAAGGAATTGGAAGTAAGTACCAAAAGGCTTCTCAAGAATGTGTTAAGGAAAATATTTAAGCTTCGAAATAAAAATGTAAGCTAAATTCCGCAGATTTTTCCAATATACGCAACAAGGAAGAGAGCAATGTTTTAGACTTACTAGCGCGCTTTCTGACTCCCATTTTTTTTTTTGAAAAACTTTTTTTGAAAACTAAGATTTAGACTACCGGGACATCTTACCCAATTATCGAATTTATAATTGTAACTGGATTTTAAAAATACAACACTTAAAAGCACAACTATAAGGTTAAAATTCAGTTGAAGACACGTGATTACAATTATCACGGAACAATTCTGAATTTGCTTATCCTTAATGCACAGTATCAACGATTTAATTTAAAGATTTTTTATTGTTTTGAGTGTATTATTGTGGGGAGGAATGAGGATTTAAAAAGGCACTCACAATCGATCTGAATTTTTCATTTAAAGTATTCCACTGTGTTTCGGGCCATGATTTCTTTTAAAAAAGAAAAAAAAAACGTGTAAATGAACAGCTTTTTTGATATTTATTGTAACTTGAATTAGAATTACTTGAAATTACCTTAAGAATATTTTTAAAAATATTTAAATGCAGTGTTTTTTTAACAAAAACGAAGAATGAGTGACATTTTCAAAACATTCTCCTTTTATGAAAAAATGCTTTTATAATATTTAAACTAGAATTTTTAAAATATGTAATTTCGAATGGATTTATTAATATGTTAATTCGTTATAGTAGAGAAACTCAAAAAAAAACAACAACACTGGTTACTTTAATTGATAGCAGCTCTGAAAATAATGTAAATTTTCCAAAAATCGCAGTTCAGAATCTGCAGAGGAGTCTTAGCTATATATGAGTAAAATATTATTATAGAAGCATTATTCATAAAAAGAGGGAAGTTTTGAAAAAATATATATCATTCTCTTTCTTGAGTTTTTTCCAAATTTTATATATATATATATAATATTCATAAAACAGTTTTATATGTATATTCTAATTCTGTTGATACTAAATAAAAAAATGACTCATTTATACGCTTTTTCAAAATAACGGCCCCGAATGTAGAATGCTAACTTTAATGCAGTGGTCCCCAATCCCCGGCCGGTTCCAGGCCATGGATCATTTGGTTCCGGGAAGGTTCCAAAGAACATAAAATTATTTCCATTTTGTTTAGTGAGGTGTATCTACCTCGGATTTGGTGCATTTTTTTATGAAATTGACTCAACATTCCATGTTCAATCACTTTATATTCATTTTTCGTGCAACTGTATTTTATTTCGAATGCATATCTTTTCCAATTAAATTAAAATTATTAATTCAAAACAATCTAAAATATAAACAATCAACGTCTTATTCCTCAACGGGCTACGATAAAATTAACAAACGTTGACCGGTCCGGCGGTGATGAAAAGGTTGGGCATCACTGCTTTAATGTACAGTATCAACGATATCAAAGATTGCATTGTTTTGCGCATTTGATGGGGATTTTAAAAGGCGTACGCACAATCTATATCTCAATTTCTTCCTTTAATACAGGGGTGGCCCACCCGAGGCTCATGTGGCCCACCTTGAATAATTTTATGGTCCGCGAGATTCCTTACAACTTTACAAAATACGATTATATTGTATAATATTTTTGTTTTTAGTGTAATTTTTTCTTGTAACAAATATATCCCATAACAGTTTCCATTTTATTATGTTGCTTCTGTTTAAATACACACTCAGAAGTAAGCAGTATTGCCTTTCCGTGCAACCCCCCCGCAGCATCACGCTTGATTTCTGTAACTCTATCGCGGTGCTTATAGCAAGAACTAGGTATATTTGATCATTGAATTATTATTATTCAATTGTCCATGTTTGCATTCATGAAAAATAAAGAAAACAATATTAATAATTCATCCCACTCCAATAAATGGTTGTAATGTATAATACCGGGTGTTTCTAAATGTATATTATATATATATATCGGAGTTTTAACTTTTTATAGTATTTATTACATATAGCTTACAAGTACAATTCATACATCTAAGGAAAGAGTAACTGAAACAGTTTTACCTACAAGCTTACAAATGTTCAATGTGAGCCCCATTCGTCACACGGCACACACCAAGCCGATAGTTGAATTCATCCCAAACTTCGTTCAGTGCGTCTGAGGTAATTCTAGCAACAGCTACTTCAATCCTGTGTCTTTAATCTGGAAGGTTAGCTGGTAGCGGAGGTACGTATACATAATCCTTAATGAACCCCCACAGATAAAAATCACATGGCGTCAGATCGGGCGAACGTGGAGGCCATGCGAAACAAGCTTTATCCTGAGGCTCTTTGTGAAAAATCCATTGGTCGAGTATAGTGATGTTCAACCAATCGCGTACTGAGAGATACCAGTGAGAAGGTGAACCATCTTGCTGCCAAATGAAGTTATCTGGTTCACTTTCTTTCAGTTGAGGAAATAGCCATAGCTGTAGAGCATCAAGATAGGCAGAACCAGTTACAGTTGGTTCTCCGAAAACGAAAGGCCCATACACTTTCCGCCAAGATGTGGCACAACCCCAACCCCCTTCAATTTAGGCGAGTCTCGTTGCGATTCTAGCACCTCGTGAGGATTTTCTAAGCTCCATATGCGCACATTATGAGTATTTACATGTCCACTGAGGTATCCACCAGAACGCCTGTTGCGCAGTAATAGCAGATTCCGTCTTTGCAAAATGGGAAACACAAAACGCTTTCTGTTTCACTAGTCGCTGTCTTTCTACTAGCTCGCTAATCGGCGGGGAAGGGGGAAAAATTAACATACGTTTCGCACGCATGCGTACTCATGCCAGCAAACAAAACTTTTCAGTTGGCCTTTCATTAGATGTACGAGTTATACTAAAAAATTTAATGTAATAAATACTCTAAAGCAGGGGTGTCCAACCCAAATTACCTTGCGGGCCACTTCTGAAAAACCTTATAATCTCGCGGGCCGCACATACCTTTGTATCAGATTTGGCAACAAAAAACATTTATTGGAGAGAAAATTTAAAACAAAATGAATTATTATTATTGTTTTCATTATTTTCCATGTATTCAGACATAGATAATATAATGATGTTTATATAACATAATAATGAAATGATCAAATAATGTTTAAAATATTACAGTTGCCATTTTCTTGAAAATAACGGTGTTCCTTTTGAATTGATATTTCGTTACTCATTGTTGAAATTTGATTGTGCTGTCATTCGCAAACAATTAAGTATACATTGCCTTTTATCTTATCCATCCTGATTACTTTTTTTAAACTTTAAAAAACATCCTTGACTGCCTGTTACTTTTGGGGCACTCCAAACAGAAAAGGAGGAGGAGAAACGAAAGTCGCACACACAGAGAATCATGTACCATCCATAGAGTAAAGGATATGCATGATGAATTCGGAATTTATTAAAAAAGTAATATATTTTAGTAAAATCAAATGTAACTGTTTGATAAAATATAAATAAAATAAAAATATAAATCTAAAGGACATTTCTATTATCAAAAAGGATTTATTTTAAAACATGAACAGGTAACAGGCAAATACCATTGTAGATTTATATATATATATATTATATGAAAATTTCCCCTCAAATAAATTTCAAAATTGAAAAATTTTGAAAACCTGATATTTAAAATTTTTTTAAAAAAAGAGTCGTCGAGCCGCGTGTTGGACACCCCTGCTCTAAAGCCTTAAAACTCCGATATTCATTTATAAACACTCTGTATAAAGAAACATATTTTTATATGTGGCCCGCGGGATCATAATGTTTTTTCGAAGTGGCCCTCAAGGTCATTTGGGTTGGCCACCCCCTGCTTTAATATATAAATTTTTTTAAAAAAATCTAGAAGGAAGGGTGCTTAAGACTCCGTTTGAACGTTCTTTTTTTGGTTACGCCCCGACTGCAATTTACGTCACATTCATTACGAATATGAAGATCTTTCCAGCGATAACAACATGCAGAAGCCCTGCTTAAAGCGGCATGAACGAACTTCCGTCTTTGCTAAAGTACAATAATTGCACTTATCCGAAACAAGGCCTAGGGGGAAAGACCACTTACGTGAAGGCCCACCCGATTGATTTATTAGAATTCCAAGTAGATACGTCAGATACATCTCATCCGCAGTCCAGATTCCAACAGGTTCATCCACCGAGTCGGCTGTTATTATAAAACCATCAGTAGGATTACACACACCTATAAACTGAATATTCCAGCAGGGTAATTATTAGCATTCTCAATAATTCCTACGTGGGAGGAGTTAGGGTTATAAATCGCATCAAAGTGAGGTAGGGATAGAAAAAAATATAATCGCAAATTGTAGCATTCAGCATGCTAAATATTTTTTAAAGAGAGAAAAATGATGTGTCAGTACGCGATAATGTTTTTCTCGCTTGTCTACAAGTGTTTCTGCGCGATTGCAGGTGTGCTCGATGCCTAAGTGGATGGAGCTCGGAATCGCATTTAAATAATCACTTCTTAACATGGACGGGGTTGATGTGTGGTGATGACCACTGGAAACGTATCATTCAATTCTTCCACGGTTTTGCTTCAGGAATTATCTGGAAGGTACCACTTATTACCTTTTTTTTTTAGCGTATTTTATACTTCTCAAAATTACACAAATTACTTCAACATTTAGTAGTCTTCCGGAAATTTAACATTTTTATACTATTGTACACAATGACTACAAAATTACTAGTTTAAATATATTGCCGTTGAAATGCTTGATTTTTTAAATACCGGGTGGGCAAAAAGTCCGTAAAAACTTTAAAAATTCATAAAATCCGGAGAAATGTACGAAAAAAAAACTGTTTGCAGGATCAACATTAGTATGTCACGGGATTTTTTTTTTAAGCTAGAAAAAAAAATAATTCGAAAATTATCCGGTAGGTGGCGCTGTTACAAGCGTCTGTGGTGGAAATATGCAAATTAGACGGCTATAAAAACCTTTGCTCTCAATGAATCTACATTCATTTCACCATTACAAGCAGTGAATGGGAACAAGGATGCTCAGTGTGCCGGATAAAGCTTTGTTGGTGAAAAATATTTTACATGAACGAAGAATCAGCGACCATTGCCTTGCGTAAATTCCGAGTTCAGAAAAATGTGAAGAGTGGAAAAGGCCCTTTAACACCTGCAGGTCTCTTAAAGCTTGTTAAACGTTTTGAGGAAACTGGAAAAGCTGGAGGATCGAGCACGAGCCGGACGACCATGCTTGAAAGAAGCACGTGCACCCTGCATTGCTGTCGAAATGGAAGCGATTACGTCCGAAGCAGCCTCAGGGACCAGCAGTGCTCGTGAAGCTGCCAGACGATTGGGCTTACCACCATCATCTGTCCGCAATATTCTTCGTGGAATCCTCCAGCTGTACCCATATTAAATTGCAATCGTGCCATGAACTTTTGCCAGCAGATACCGCACAGAGGGAAGCATTTGCGAATTGGGCCTTCTCTAAAATGGAACAGGATCCAACCTGGGTTTTTAACATCGTGTGGACAGATGAAGCTCCTTTCTCGCTTCATGGTGACGTTAACAACCATAACTGTCGCATTTGGGCGACCTCTAATCCACGTGAGTACACACAGAAGCCATTGCATTCCCCAAAAAGTGACAGCATGGTGTGGTTTCACGGGTTCATTTATCATAGGACCCTTCTTTGAAACGCAGTGCCCAGTAAATGGATGGATAACGGAAATGGTAAATGCTCAGAGTTATCTAACGCTTCTTCGGGAGACTGTCGTGCCATGTTTAATTCAACGAGGTCAAATTTCGAATGTCACGTTGATGCAGGATGGAGCAACCAGTCACACTGCTAACCCGGTTAAGGCATTCCTGATACAGACGTTCGGGGAAAACAGAATCGTTAGCAGGTGCTGCAGGTACCCATGGCCTCCTCGGTCCCCAGATTTAACACCGGCAGCCTTCTGGTTGTGGGGATATTTGAAATCTCGCGTGTATCTATCCGGTCCATCAAGTCTGTTGGAACTGAAAGATGCGATCCGCAGAGAAGTATCCTCCATACATCCGGACATGTTGCACTTTGCCGTTGCTGGATTTGTCAGTCGTCTGGAATGTCTTCTCCCCTGTGGTGGTGCTCATGTGGAACATATTCTGGTGTAATAAAGTTGTGAAAGTTTTCTGTTCTTTATTTATGCATTGTTTCTTTGATTTGCGTACATCAGCGCCACCTACCGGAGGATTTTCGAATTATTTTTTTTTCTAGCTTAAAAAAAATCCCGTGACATACTAATGCTGATCCTGCAAACAGTTTTTTTTCATTCATTTCTCCGGATTTTATGAATTTTTAAATTTTTTACGGACTTTTTGCCCACCCGGTACATTGGTCAATACAATTTTTCATGTCTTGGGTATTAAGGTCATCTGTGACGAAAGAGGACACGTATTGTAATAGATATGACAACACTTTTAACAGCCTTTTATTTAGCTCTCCAACAAGATACCAAAAGTAATTACCGTAAAATCCAGAGTATAACGCACACGTATACTTTAAAGCTACATTTTTTTTTTTTAATTTTTAGGTATATTAGCCGTATAACACACCCGCCTTTTATTTTTGGAAAAAAATCTAAAATAGACGCGGGTATTACTCTTATCTTTTGAAGTCTTTAATTTGAGGTACTCTAAAAGAAAGAGTATACTTCTAGAACTACAATCTCTTAAATTCATACGGAATGTCCTTTCATTTAAATAAATAGTATTCCAATCTGTTTAAAAGTCTATTTGTTTTATGCTCATGTCTTTTAAACACCCTCACTTGTATGTAAAGCGTAATCATTGAGCTCAATTTTTACCCTCTTTAAAGGGTCATATTAATTCTAAATTTTGCTCACTTGTCCAGGACCGATGACAATACAATAATTTAATAATTTTGTTCTATTGTCCTTATCAGGATCATTAGGATTAACGATTTTCCCTTTTCAGATCCCATTCCGCATTTGATGACTAATTTCAGATCCCATTTTCCAGAGATTTGGGGACTAAAATATTAAGTTACAACTTAGTTCGATTAACTATAAAAGGGTGTTTCTTATAGTTTTTTTTAAGCTCTTATTTATTTTATTTTAGAAGCTCTCATTTTTATCGTATTATAATGCAAACCCCTAAATTTCGATCTCATTTTTTTGTATTAAAAGTTCACGTTATGCACCAGATTTTACGGAATAAACGAGGAACGGTTTTCTTAATCAAATTTTGAAAAATAATAGTGTTAAAATATGTATTACTTATCTGTCTCTGTTACATGTCTGACGTAGTCAGATCGAGACCCTCGAAATTCATCGAGGCAAAGGGCTAAATCTACGCCGGTCGTTAGCCGTAGCTCTGAGCATTATACAGGTGACAGTATAATTTGGCTATGTGCAACCTTAATTGTGAGGGAGAACGCCCTGGAAGTGTCCCACCTGTCCTCCCCATCCACCAACTATTACTTATTTTGTTATCTCTAACTGGTTTCGTCTAATTTTAACGTGAAGATGCTTCACTAACATCGTCAAGCGAATTTACTCAGTAAATTTTATCTGATATAATATCGCTAGTATACTCTTAATAATCTCAGTCATGAACTGACCCCTCGTACCGTGGAAGCCGAGAGGTCATGGTTGGGAACTCGTGACCAGTGTTATGGAGACGTTGGTTCGAGTCCTTATGCCACTGAACACCAGCCATCTAGAGGAGATAATGCACGTTAAATCTGCCGAGTATCAAAGTAGAGTGCGATGTTAGCAGCAAATAAATATTTATTTTTTAATGGCAAAGCATAAAAACTACAATACACGTAGGTGCAATCCATCCTATATAAGAAAGAAAAGCAACCCTTCCACTCTTACGGATATCAAAGGAATTCTTCAGTCGAGACATTTTTTCCATGCTCATTTTTTTTTGTGAAGGATTACCTTCTCTCGACCGATTCGGAAGCGATTTCTCGTCTGGCTGCTGACGGAAAACATTTAGTTCGTAGGAAGGTGAAAACAAGGGTACTCACCAGATTCCGTGTTCCGCATTGACGTCCGTGCAGGGGCATGGATAGCGTGACGCGTCCCTCGTCTGAGACCGATACAGAATAACACTCGTAGGGGTGGCCGGCGGCGTACACGCGGCCCCTGAAGGGAGTGGACACTCGTACGATCACGTCCATCGAGGAGGGGCCACACTGGATGTCCACTAGAAAAAAAAGGCAAAATTCATTAATGTGTTGTGAAGATATGAGATAGGCGTATTGGATTTAATGACTGAAGAATTATTTGTTTATACATTGTAATTTGTCGGCTAGTTGGCTTAGAAGTAGTGTGCCCCCAATGTAAGCACAAGTTTGCGGGTTCGATCCTGGCTGGAGTCGATAGATCATAGGGACGCATACCATATGATTATGTAGCATGTAAAAAATCGCTTGAGTATCAATTTGATTCTAGTACTCTCGGCAAAATTAAGTTACGGCAATATTTATCATTCGATGAAAGCTTGAATTGAATAAATTCAAGCTCTCGTTTCACTTACAGTATTTGCCGTGTCTGCAAAGGTCACACTGCCAAAACGCAGCCCATTTGATAGGAAAAAAATATCTGATTTCAGATTTTTACTTACTCAGAGACTTCGATCTCTCTGTTTACCCAAAGAGCTTAAGAAAATAGTCGTTTCTGAAGGAAACATCTAATTTGTACGTTCAGTGATCCTAAAGAAAGATCTTATATTATTTTGTAGTTTAGCTTTGTAAATAAAATTGGCAGTAAATGTTATAAATAGAAAAGTAGTTACCAGCAAAGATTTTGATCGACTTTACGACTGGGATTAATAGCATGTTTAGACAAGATCACATGTTAATGAAACAATCATTGTGAAAATGGGAAATTTTGTGGTCACAGTAGCTAATGATGTGATGGGGAATGTCAATTTTCTACATTTTCAAAAATATGCTAGTCACTGCCTAACTATGCAATTTATTTCCCCCAGAACTGATATTATCTTCACTTTCTCCTTGTGTCCCCTCTTGATGTTGAGTTTCAGGGATCCATATTATATATATATATATCCTCGAAATATTTTTAAAATCGAATGATTTGTTCTTATTTTCGTTAATTTTCTGAATTCCTATTTATATAATGCATGTATTAATCATTAAGGTATCCGACTACGTTCGGAACCGTGATTTTAAAACATAAAAAAATTGAATTTTATAAAATTTTTGAAATTGAAATTTAAAACCTGAAAGGAGTTTGTTTTTAGATGTAATATTCCAGCAAACCGTTAATCATTTTAACTAGTTGGTCCCTAAAATACTGAAAAAGCTCATTTCTGTTTCCTCTGAGAAACTTTTTGTTATGGGAACAGTATTACTCACTCAGTTGAATTGATGCTTCTGCAATCTTTTTATCATGATCGCTTAATCATCACTTTATGTATCCCATATATATTAGGTTTTGATCAATTGACTATTATTGGATTCCATTTCATTTGTCATTTTAGTTAGAAAATGGCCCAGAAAACCTTTTCGAAAGCAGTGATTTCGGTTCATTTATCAACGTCAAAATTCTCGCAAATTATATCTGTTATCCAAATAAAAAGAATTGACGATAGTTTTTCAGTTTTTAAGAGGGGAATCTATCGGAACTTCTGTTAATCCAATTGCAATTTCTGTTTCAAAAAATTCAGAATGATATTTTTTGCGCGTATATCGTGATTCATATTTTTTTATACTTTAAATAATTACTTTTTCGATGAAAATAATGGGAGAGAAATTTGAAAATTTTTCTCCTCATAATTATGTGTTTTCCTTCCATTATTTCTTTAAAAAAACATTTTTAAAGTTATGAAATTCTACAAATGTGAAGCTTTTAAATGAATATAAACTATTTTTAAAATCAGAAGAAAAATTTATATTTCCACAGATCTCTTCATTACCTTTACTCTTTCGGATGTATTGTATTTAATTCAAAGGAATGAAACAGAATGAATATAGAATAGAAAAGGAAATAGAATAATTAATTCCATAGAATTAACATACTGTACATGAATTCAAAAGGACTAGTAGAAATGAATTACAAGAATAATATTTCTTCAAATAATTGATAAAAAATAAGACTCCTCTTTTTGTCAATTATATCATTTAATATTTTCGAACTAATTAACGCTGATAACAGAAGCTTTGTTATGCCAAGGAATATTGAAACAAATATCATATCCTAATCATTGCTAAAGAAAACAAGATAAGAAAAATATATTTCCCAATACAATTTTTGGTCTCAACTATCGCCAACTCTATTAATAACTCGCCAACTTGGCAACCTCGATTTCCTACGTGTCGCACGCGCTGAATTGGCATACAGATGCTTCGTTTCATATAATGTCACCAAAAAGGTGCAATAATATGTGTGAGTACCCCATTTTTTTCAATTCCTACTAATAGCTAACACTCTATAAACTTATTTATTTATCGTGGTGGAATTTTCAATCATTAATAAAATACATTCTAAAGCGCTCAATTGAACTGAAATTTTATATACATGATTATTTTGGATGACAATACAGTAATTTAATTATAATTAATAAAAATTAATTGATGAAAACTAATTATTCAAAGAATTACAAATACAGCTACGTGGGCATCATTTTTGGCAACTTAGCGACCCTTTTAGTGACTTGTGTCAAAACTTAAAAAGGTTTTTTCTCACATTTTAAAGCGCTTATTTGAGCTGAAATTTTCTATACACTGTTGCTTTGGGTAAAAATACGATAATTTAATTATAATTAATTAAAATTAAAGTAGGAATTGACTTAATTTTTTTATATTACTTGTTTTTATGGCAATCATTCATATTGAATTTTTGTGAAATCGTATTTGACTTGATTTATACAAAACATTTTTAAGCAGTCTTTCCAATTGTACGTAACTTTAATTTAATAAAACGATTATTTTACTTTTTTTCTATTACATCCTCATTTGGGTTGAATGATCTATGCTTATTAACACCGCACTTCAAGATAACACAAGAACCTCGTACTTTTGAGCCACAGTCCATAGAATCCAGTCCTTGAATTTACACAACACGTCGACCTGACAGATTTTATATACCGGGTGGGCAAAAAGTCCGTAAAAACTTTAAAAATTCATAAAATCCGGAGAAATGAACGAAAAAAAAACTGTTTGCAGGATCAACATTAGTATGTCACGGGATTTTTTTTTAAGCTAGAAAAAAAATAATTCGAAAATTATCCGGTAGGTGGCGCTGTTACAAGCGTCTGTGGTGGAAATATGCAAATTAGACGGCTATAAAAACCTTTGCTCTCAATGAATCTACATTCATTTCACCATTACAAGCAGTGAATGGGAACAAGGATGCTCAGTGTGCCGGATAAAGCTTTGTTGGTGAAGTTATTTTACATGAACGAAGAATCAGCGACCATTGCCTTGCGTAAATTCCGAGTTCAGAAAAATGTGAAGAGTGGAAAAGGCCCTTTAACACCTGCAGGTCTCTTAAAGCTTGTTAAACGTTTTGAGGAAACTGGAAAGCTGGAGGATCGAGCACGAGCCGGATGACCATGCTTGAAAGAAGCACGTGCACCCTGCATTGCTGTCGAAATGGAAGCGATTACGTCCGAAGCAGCTTCAGGGACCAGCAGTGCTCGTGAAGCTGCCAGACGATTGGGCTTACCACCATCATCTGTCCGCAATATTCTTCGTGGAATCCTCCAGCTGTACCCATACAAATTGCAATCGTGCCATGAACTTTTGCCAGCAGATACCGCACAGAGGGAAGCATTTGCGAAGTGGGCCTTCTCTAAAATGGAACAGGATCCCACATGGGTTTTTAACATCGTGTGGACAGATGAAGCTCCTTTCTCGCTTCATGGTGACGTTAACAACCATAACTGTCGCATTTGGGCGACCTCTAATCCACGTGAGTACACACAGAAGCCATTGCATTCCCCCAAAGTGACAGCATGGTGTGGTTTCACGGGTTCATTTATCATAGGACCCTTCTTTGAAACGCAGTGCCCAGTAAATGGATGGATAACGGAAACGGTAAATGCTCAGCGTTATCTAACGCTTCTGTGGGAGACTGTCGTGCCATGTTTAATTCAACGAAGTCAGATTTCGAATGTCACGTTCATGCAGGATGGAGCAACCTGTCACACTGCTAACCCGGTTAAGGCATTCCCGATACAGACGTTCGGGGAAGACAGAATCGTTAGCAGGCGCTGCAGGTACCCATGGACTCCTCGGTCTCCGGATTTAACACCGGCAGACTTCTGGTTGTGGGGATATTTGAAATCTCGCGTGTATCTATCCGGTCCGTCAAGTCTGTCGGAACTGAAAGATGCGATCCGCAGAGAAGTATCCTCCATACATCCGGACATGTTGCACTCCGCCGTTGCTGGATTTGTCAGTCGTCTGGAGTGTCTTCTCCCCTGTGGTGGTGGTCATGTGGAACATATTCTGGTGTAATAAAGTTGTGAAAGTTTTCTGTTCATTATTTAAGCATTGTTTCTTTGATTTGCGTACATCAGCGCCACCTACCGGATGATTTTCGAATTATTTTTTTT
Source organism: Trichonephila clavipes (assembly GCA_019973935.1). NCBI lineage: Eukaryota > Metazoa > Arthropoda > Arachnida > Araneae > Nephilidae > Trichonephila > Trichonephila clavipes. The sequence goes on along the minus strand of BMAU01000459.1, from coordinate 283,448 downwards.
CTAGCTTAAAAAAATTCCCGTGACATACTAATGCTGATCCTGTAAACAGTTTTTTTTCGTTCATTTCTCCGGATTTTATGAATTTTTAAAATTTTTACGGACTTTTTGCCCACCCGGTATATCACTCCCTATTCTCGCAAATTTTTGTGGAGAGAAGTAGCCTACATAACTGCAATTATTTGAATAACAGATTTATTAATAGACAAGGACAAACACACACAAATGATTACACGAAGACAAATCGATGTTTACACACACAAAAAATATTATAACAGATTATTTACATTAATGCAAAAAGCACTCTTTATGAACAACAAAGTCCCAGAAACGGCTGTCTATAAACAGTTCCATTAGAAAGATATTTCAAAATCTTTCTCTTATTTCACTCACGTACGTATGCGTTTTTACGTTGAATCGATTTTTCAAATCGATGCTCCAATTACAAGAGTTCGCAGAAGAAGTAAAGATTAGTTAATTTTAATTAATGTCAGTTTTGAGTTATACAAAGACTATTAAGATCAAAACTGGATCAGTGAGCGAGTGAACACTTATTAACGTCGCACTATTCAGCTACTCGAGGGTTTTTGGTGACGGACCTCGTAATTGTGAATCATGATCAAGTGACGAAGACGACACCTGAGCTGGAACCCCTGTCTCCTAAATACCACACCACACCAACGGGAGGACGTTTGAGCCTTGACATATTTAACGTGCATCTGCCCTCTCTGCATGGCGAGCCTCCAGCGGTACGGGCTCGAACTTGTGACTCGTCAACCGTCTGTCCGTGACCTTGACCCCTAGGCTACCGTGGCCACCAAAACTTGGCCAGACGATAAGGAAGATATCTAAGCTGGTACCTCAGTCTACTAATTACCCACACTGCACCATTAAAAAAGTTTGAAAATTAGTTTAACTTATGGTACAACAATCTGCTTTGCTCGGCATATATTTGGGAGACCTAGAACAAAGCACATGATTTGACTGGAATATAGACCCATTATTCATTATGTTGCCTCAGCCCAGAAAAAAAGTAAAGGATATCATTCAGTAGGTCTGTTGATATGCGCATTCTACTTTAAGAACATCCAAAAGCAGAAGACGATACATAATTTAAAAATACTAAGGAATATTAAATTATGCTGATTAAAGGTCTAAAAGGGTACGGTAATTAGATTAATTGCCCAATTTTCTCGTTAGAACATCATTATTTTGTAGCAATTATCATGAACACAAAGCATTTCTTTTATTTAAATGTAAAAGAAACTCAGAAATTAATTTAAACAAAAATGTTGGAATTACTACGTTCGGCAGAAAAAAAAAGTTTTAAAAAATCTTTCATTAATTTTCTCAGTATCTTTTCAATTATTATTTTTAATGCTCCATTAAATATATTTGAATAAAAAAAAGCTTTTATTATTAAACTCAAAAGAATTGGAGAAAAGAATCTTTAATACAGAATAATTAATGTGTAATTTCCCAAGAAAGATATTTCGTTAGTTAAACAAACTCTTCACTTGAATTAAATATGAAGAGAAACATCAACGATTATTCATATCCAATTAAAACTATTGAAATCTAGAGTGTATTAAACATTTAATCTCGTCAAATATTTCAAGTACTTATTCAGTAATGAGATATCATATATTTAATCCATGTTGTATCATTATCAACAGGAAATAAAATATACAATGTGTTTTTCTTTATTCCTTAATTACACACATTTAGATACTTTTATTCGTACAAAAATATCAAAATGCAATTAAGTGGTTTTTATTAATCAGTGTTTATAATCTGTATCTAAGTCTTTTTTACTGCAAACTCTTTTGAATTCCGTTACTTTAAACTGATTTAGTAAAAATAAACTAGATAATTTTAATACTATTATTCTTAAGAGGAACATTTACATTTTACTTGAAAGTCGCTTTAAAATAACATAATCAGGAAAGGAACTTAATTATATATCTTATTTAAAATATTTCATATTTTAGATTGTAAATAATCTTTAATGATTTAACCATTCTTTTAGGTTAAGACCATTTTGAAGTTTCAAAAATGCAAACAGAACTATATAATTGATTTGCATTTTAGAATTGAACTTGGCCTACTTCAAAGCAAGCGTAGTTCATAATAGATACAAAGAGTGTTTAGTTTTACTAGACTGATTTCCTTTGCAAATTACAACGAAGGATTTAATAAAATATTCTCTTTTTGTGGTTTAATTAAAGTCACATAGACCTAAAGAATTGTTAACAGGAGAATAGTTTTGTAATTTTTAATAATAGGTCAAATGATAAGGAAGATGACTTCTCGCGGCCTTTAAATTCCACACGTAGGTAGGAGTGGTTCTTGGAGGCCGGGTTGCATCTCATGTGCTAATGTGTTTTCGTGATTCCGCGTGATAGGTTTTTTGCGAATAGTGTTTTCGCATGATGTACCGTAAAGCGTATAGAAATAGACCCGAAGAAAATTTTATTAAAAAAAAAAAAGGCTGAATTATAATTAAAATTTAGCTAATTGGTACAAAACTAAACAGAAGCAAGAACTAAAATTCTAGAATTCAAATCAGAAATTCGGATTTGTGTGTTCGATTAGGTCATGGAACTATATTTTGGACTACTAATAACCTCCACGATATAATCTTTCAAAAAGGTCCTCTTGTATTAAACCGTCGACCTTTTCGTCAAATGAAATGACGTTGCTATATACCGTAATATGTAGCCAATAGGGAAAAACTGTTCTCGTGCATGGAAAACTACAATCATGTTCGCACCTACGATAATAACATTTGGCAGTCTTTTTATTTGGCTAAATTGATTGGCGGTTAAATACGTAAGTACCTGAAAAAAATAGTAATTCATTTATCTTTAGATTAAATCCACGTTTAAGATTTAAGGCTATCTTCGGCTAATGTTAAAGCATAGGAGCCAAATTCGAAATATTTTTTTCAGACGTAAAAGTACTCAAAACATTAATATATTCTGGCTTCACTATCTTGTAGAGAATCACTTATTTTATCATACTACCCATTTTTATCAGAGTTGAAACATTTTTTTCTTTTATTAAATGAGTTTCGCATTTTTTCTCCTATACCGTAATGTTAAATGAGCTATCCCTTCACATGTAAAAGGAAAAACTAATTATTTATGAAATATTTTGAAATTTTAAAAACACTTTCATAAACAAACGCATGAGTTACAATGTCACAAATTTTTATAAAAATCGAGGCATTTTTTCTGTTTGAAAATGTGCTCCGCGTCAAGTTCACGCTCTCGTACATATGGCGAAAACAGCCTTAAGCTATTCAGTGTCGATTTGGCAATGAAGCTTGGTCAATTCAACACAGTGTTCGATTAAATTGCTCACAGTGGTCAATTCAAAAAACTGCCCTCTTACATGTAAAAACATATAGTACTCTTTTTCGCGCATACGATAGTAGCATTTGGCAATCTTGATTTGGAGAAATTGCTCTCGGCAGTATAATAGATCTGCACCAAAAAAAGAGAATTCATTAATTTTTGGATTAAATGCAGTTTTCAAATTTAAGCAATTCGATGGTGGTCGGACAATCAAGATTGGATAATTCAACTCAGTACTTAAAAATCGGTTTTAGCTTAAGGATGGCGATCTGAGACCAATTAATCGAAAAATTGATTTCTCGGACCAAAAAAATCGATTTTTTAAATCGATATGTTGCACTGAATCGATTCAGTGAATTGATATCTCATCCTAGAAAATTGACATTCGATTTTTTCTGTTTTGGTAAAAACCATAAAATTATTTACAATTAGTTGTGTGTGAATGTACTATATCTTTAAACCCATAATATTACGGTGGTGGCGGTTAAAGGGTTAATCATTCAAAAACTCGCGAGATGCTTGTATGCTTAGTTTCCTTCGCCTCTCTTTAATAAATAAAAAAATTACGATTGTATTCTTTGACTTTTTGTATTTGTTGATATTGCGTCATTTGTTTATGCCTTGATTGACTGACTGTCGTAATGTACAGTGATTAGCGAAATAAATATTTATTTTTATGCAATGTTTGTAACGGAATAATAAGTAAATTAATGGTAAGTAAATCGCTGTAAGTATCGCAGGATCATCTGTTTCTTGTGAGCGCTTTCTTTCGATTGCCGGCAACATCGCAAGTGATGAGTGGAACATCTTGAATCCCAGTAGACTTGAAAGACTATTGTTTTTAAAAAGCTTAGATATTAAGCATAGGGAACTATAAGCTATATTATCAATTTTCTAAACTTTTTAGTGTAACAAATGCATTTAGAAAATAGATTTCGTCTTTTATATCTGATACTTTGATATGGTACTAAAAATAATTGTAATTGTCGAATTCCCTGAACGAAAAAATTCCCTGATTATACTGATACGAGATCGTTTATCATGGTATCTTTCTTGTTTTTCATAAAATGGATTTATATTTACATTGTAAATGCCGACTTGAAAAAAATCGATTTTTTTAGAAATCGATCTTTTAGACATCGATTTTTTGTGAATCGATTCATCTGGATACGATTCGAATCGATTTTAAAATCGATCTTTTTCGGAAGGAATCGCCATCCCAATTTTAGCTATTAATTATCTCAGAATTTTGTCAGTTTTGAAAGAAAATGAATCTTCATTTTGAATGGATAGTAGAATTAACTCTCATCCAAGATTTCACTCACAACATTGTTCAAAAAGGAAGTACTGTACTTACCATCGATGCAAGATTCCTTCTCAAAGTATCCTTCGTCGAGATCATCGTCCAAGACGTCGTTTGGAGTCTTAGATTGAAGATCGACGGTTCCCAACTCGGAGTTGGAGTCTTCTGGACTCAAAAGACAGGTGGGAGGTTGTCCAGTAAACTGGTAAGAACGGCAAGGGAAGGGGGCCGACTCCAGACAGGCCAATTCGCATGCCTCGCGTGAGGTAATGTTGCTCATCACCTGCACGTGTCGATGCCGCCGCATGATTGCTCTCGACTGTCGGCTCTTGAACTGGCAGCCCTGCGGCTCTGCAAATAAGACAAAATCAGGCGATTACAAAAACAGGATGGGCAGAATTTACACAGTAGAGATTAACATCGAAACGTACTTCATGTGAATCCAGTATTAAAGAGATCGTTTGTCGTCATAATTTTTTTTCGAAATCAATTTTGCTTGTTAAATTAGGAGATACAGTTCGATAAACTCACAAAAACAGGTCGAAAAATCGAATCAAAGTTTTTAACCTAAATCATATTTTATAGGTTTTTCTATACAGTGAATATTAATAAAATTTCAAGGCTTTCCCCCATCCATAGTTCTTTTCTTTTAGTTATACATTTTTAATCAAATGATCAAACATCTAGAAATAAGCAGTCGTTTCAATATCTATCTCGGTAAGAATTTTTTAATTCATTATTTTACGGAAAAAGATATAAACTAATATATTTTTTAAAAAAATTAACTAGCATTGTTTTTTATTATTCATTACTTAATCATTTAACAATAAAATTGTCATTGTTTTTTTCTCTTGTGGATAAAGCTAGATTAGTCTTGTAAATTATAATCGAAAATAGAAATTTGAAGAAAGGTTTCATCTCTGGGGGATAAAAAAAAGAGGGAAAAAGAGGTTTTTACTCGGAAAAGCATGTGCAACCTCAGGCTTAGCGGAGGAGAAAGAAATCTGTCTGACAATGTAAAAAAGTGGAAGAAAATTCGGAATAAAGAATTTTAAGGACACAAAAAAAGAAATCCCTCACACTTTACACCCTCCCCCAGAAGTACTGGCATCGGAAGGGAAAGGGGAAATTTCTATAGGGGTAAAGTTGTACACTCGAAAAAGCACCTGCAACGCCGGGCTAAAAAGAGGAGAAACAAGTGGAAGAAATTTCGAAAAAGGGAATTTTAATGGCAGCATTATAGAAAAAACACACACCAAAAAGTGCTGACAACAAGAAAGGCAGGAGAAATTCCAAAGGGGAAAAGTTATACACACGAAAGAGCCCATGCAACGCCGGGCAACTAACGCAACTAATCTCATAAAATTTGAAAACTTCAAGTAAAACAATCTAGTTATGTGATAACTTTTATGTTCCTTTTTTTTATTCACATCCCCAATGACAAATAAACTTATTTATCTCGGAAATAAAAAAAAATAACTTGTGTATCTTCATTTGAAATTCTAAGGGTTTTTTTTCCTGTTGTGCTATGATATTTTTTATATCTATTGATATTAATATTTGTAGCAAAAGTTGGTCTGCATTTTTGAAACAAAGCAATGTTTATTTTTTTAAAATAGGTGAAATTAGAATGCATACATTTTTAAGGAATTTTCAGTAAGCATTCAGAAGAAAAGTACTTTTAAAATATCGATCTTGTGATATCATAAGACCCATACCAACTTTCGTTAAGCATAGTTCGACGTTCTTGTAAATTAAATTACGTGCGTGTGCTTGAAATATGGCAAGAGTAGCATTTTAAAATTCCTATGAATTTTAAAATTTGTGAAAAATATTAAAGGAAATATTTTTTTCATAATTCGTACAATATCCCGCTAATATCGTAATATCGCTTCAGAACAAGAATTTATTGACAATTTTAATTCAGAATTAGATGGCTTAAAAGCAAAGGGTATGAGTTAAGATTCTATTCACGCAAGTGCCATACTACGAGACAGTTTATTGATTGGGGTCATGGGATAAATTTATATGGGGGGGAGATGGGTAAATTTATATTATTCCATTTTGATATTTTTTTAGCAATTATTTGATTCTATTAAATTTTAAATGACTGACATCTCACTTTGCAGATGGCTATGTTATTTTATCTCCTATCAAGTCAATGGTATTGCACAAGTTCTTCCCTAAAAGTCTGTAACATATGATGTGAGGAATATGACTCAATCAAATTAAACTTTCACACAGAAATTTCATGCTTGTTATATTTTTAGTGTTTTCAGCTTTAATAATTTTGTCCACAATCCTTACCAATTGCTGAAAAGATTTACTCTCACCTGTTTAGGTTACATGAATTACATAAAGTATGCTTTCATCAATGGTTGCCTGCACATGTTGACGTTATAGGCAATGGAAATGCAATAAACTGATGAAGGAGAAGCTATAAATCTCAACAATAACAACTTTGTCAACATTACCTTATTAGACGCAAATGTTGTCGCAAATTTCAAATTGAGAGAGAAGTCATAATTCCTGTAAAGCATCAACTCTGTAATACAAGTAGAGACCGCCTTATAACAAAGATCATTGCTAGGCTGAGAAAAGGTCATCAGAGAGGAACGGAGATTAATAGGGATGGTAGAAGAACTTATAGGAATTGTGATAACTGTTCAGATACAGAGCTAACACCTGCTCATATTTTTAACTCTCCAGCTATTTTTGCTGCTCTACAAGAAATAGGGATCCTTTTTTCGTCAACAAACATCTATGTGGATAATATTGAACAGATTGCCGAACTAGTCCTCTGGGACGGTGGTACTGTAGGATTTAGTCCCGTCAATGGATACGACATCATTACCATTATCATTAGAATCCTTACCACACATTATAACAGTTTTCCCAATTAACTCACCTTTGACACATTGCCTTTCGAGGTAAAGGGTTGAATCTGGTTTCGACGACTGTCGGAAGACTTCGGAGGCTGTTCGTCGATCATGTCGGCTCAGGACACATTCCGACTTTGAGCTGTCGTATCTGGCAGATCGGCAAACAAATGTAGACTCCGCGATGCAATGAATAATACAAGAATCGCTGGAGTTGATATTCGTTATAGTCTTGTCCATGTAATGGAAGAGTTGGACACCTTGGACTTCATCGAAGGCCCATTCGTGATCACATTGAGAATCTAGAAAACGTAACAATAGTTAAGAATTGTTATAATTAGGAAACATGAAAAATGATTTTAAATGCATTTATAAAAATGATAATCGAAACATCAGTATTTGTTCATAACGATTTCGAGATTGTGATGATTGTTTATATAAAAATAAAGCGAGAAGAGGTTCGAATAAGAAAAAAAACTATTTTATAATCTTACAAATGACAAATATTTAAGGACCAGTCATTTTACCATAGGAGATGGAATGAATATATAAAACTACAGAGCCCTAAGATAATTTCTAAGTTCAGTCCATCATATAAAAATTATTTCATCTGCTTAATTGGTCTTGACTGGAATACACTGGAGTGTAATGTACTTAATAAATTGGAGTAAGAGTTATATTAACTATAAAGAAACACGAGAGGATTATTGGCGATGAGCCTCGGTTAAGTGACGTGAAGGACATTTGAGCTGGCACCCTCTCTCCAATCTATCATACCACGCCAATGAGAGGACTTCTCGAGCTACAACAGATTTAATGTGCAGCAGCCCCTATATATGGCGGATCTTCAGTGGCATCAGGATTCGAACCCGCGACACATCAACCATGAGTTAGGGATCCTAGCCATTAGTTTATCGCGCGGCCTAATAAATAGGAGATAAATCTCAACAAAATAAATTTTGTTAAGGCTTTGAAACAGGCATCTAAAATAACAATGAATCCTAAATTCCTATGTTACGATATCGTATTAATTACTATTTAATTAAATTTAAAGTTAATTTGATTTTCAAGGTCGCACTCTAAGAAACGCGACAAACTTCGTAATTTAGAACCTAGTTTAAGTGATGAGTACGACACTTAAGCTAACACCTCACTCTCCTTACCATACGAAAGTGAAAACTTTGACCTTCGATAAATTTAACGAGTTTGAGTCCATCTCTCAGGACTCGAACTCGTGATGCGACAACCCCCTCATGACCTTTGGACAGTGGCGTAACGGGGAACATTAGTGCCTCGCTGCAAATTCAGGTTTGGGGTTCCAAGCCGGATATAACAAAGGGTAAGTACTAGATGTCAGTCAGGCTTTAGGCGCCTTAGAACTCAGATATGCTTTAGGCGCCTTGCCATTGGTCCATCGCGGACTCAGTTTCTGAATTATAACGTTCGAAATGATAGATGAGCTACAATGGGCACTTTTGTTAATGATAAAATAAACAGTTCAAAGGTTTTTCTAAAAATCTTTCCCTGTATTTTTGTACGTAATTCATCGCTATATTTCCTAGAAATTACAGGACAATAAATCCTCTTTGAGATTTAATAAGGAATTTCACTGCAATTAATATTTATATATTTCCCTAAACATGAGGTGGTTACGATGTATATGTTTGGTTCACACTGCATCGTTATATTCCTCATCTACTTACTTGGCAAACACACTTTTCTGTGATAGCTACTGTGTTCATCTTTCACGAGTTCCTCTTCCAGTAGATCTCGACCTAAATCCCGAATGAGTAGACACGAGCTGTTCCGGTAATCCACGAAGTACGCCGAACAGTTTTTGTCGCCTACGCATTGTTCGTAACATTCCGAAGGTGGGCTTTCGTGGACGAGGATCACGTTGACCGAGGGCAGCAAGTCGGGTCGGAATCGAACGAAGAGCCTCCGGACAAATGTGGGTTTGGGGCAATCACCTGAAAAAGAAAAAAATGTTGAATGGAACGAATGAAATCACATTTAACACGGATTTTTTTTGTAAACTGATATTTATTCATTCCTACTATATATATTAACTCACACTCTCTATATATTTATTTATTTATCTTAGTGGTATTTTCAATCGTTAATAAAATACACACTTTAAAACGCTCCATTGAGCTGAAATTTTATATACATGATTATTTTGGATGACAATACAGTAATTTAATTATAATTAATAAAAATTAATTGATTAAAACTAATTATTTAAAGAATTACAAATACAGCCACGTTAGTCATCATTTATGGACACTTGTGTCAAAACTTGACAAGATTTTTTTTCTCACGTTTTAAAGCATTCAGTTGAACTGAAATTTTATATACACCATTGTTTTGGATAACAATATGATAATTTAACGATAATGAATGTAGGATTTTCCCTTTGAAACATTTTGTTAAAAGGTTGAGTCATATCCTTTTCAGAGGACCATTAATGTCAATTTTGTTTATTACTACATTCTGAAGCAGTGCCGTCTAGTGAGCTTTCGTAGCTCCGGCTTGAATAATTTTTCGGCAGAGGCCTACTAACCACCGCCGGTTCAACACGTCACGTTTTTAGCGCATTTCGTGCTCAGCGCGATACCAGTCCTTACGTCCAAGCATGAGAAAGGTAATTAATTTCCCCGTCTTCTAAAGGTATAACTCAACTTTCAATTAACCTAATTCCTGCATGTCTTTCTCTTTGTAAATATCCCCTTTTGTAAATATTTTCCTTTAACTTTAAATAAATTCTTTTTTACTTAAATGAAGTATCTGTGTTTAAGTGACTTTGATTCAATTAATTCATCACTCACCCTTAAATACTTACCCCTAGACAACCACCTCGTCAATCTAAAATCCCGCCTTCTGAAGAGTCTGATTTTTATTCGAAGATTTCTTCGGACACCCACATGAATAAAAATAAATTACCACTTAATGTTGTGGCTCTATCATATGTATATACATATTTATATTAATTGTAACTATTTAATAAAAAGTAGCTCAAATAAAAATTTTCTTTGTTGATCTAAGTAGGAATTGACTTAAAATTTTTTTTATATATATTATATATACTTGTTATTTTAATACTTATGAAAAAAATTATCAATTAATTTCCTAAGAGTTTGACTTTTCTAATAAAGTTTCTTTTCTACTTTTTGGAAGAGAATGGTTTTTGCGTTTCAAAGTACAATTAGTAAATACTTCAATATATTTGCATTATAAAGTTTTAAGGCACGTGAGTGAATATTAAAGTCACACTATTCAGCTACTCGATAGCTTTTGGCGACGGACCTCGTCATTTTGAACCATGGTCAAGTGACGAGAACGACACCTGAAATGGGGCATTCTCTCTTCTAACTTCTTCACCACACCAACGTGAGGACATTTGAACCTCGACATATTTAAAGTGCATCGCCCTTCTACATACGGCCGCGGGAATCTAGTGGTTATGGTCGCGCTCTCGTTAAAGGCGTGTCATGAGTTCAAACTGAAGTGCCACTGACGAACCTACGTGTAGAGGGGCTGATGCACGTTAAATCTGTCAAGGTTCAAAGTCTTCCCGTCGGCGTGGTATGGTAATGTGGAGAGGGGGATTCCAGCTCGAGTGTCGTCTTCTTTACTCTACCATGCTTCCAGATTACGAGGTCCTTCGCCAGTATCCTTCGTGTTGCTTTATAGCGAGACGTTAATAAACCCTCACTCACTGACATAACTAGATTTAGGATAAAAAGAACTTCAAGATTGAGTGATTTGCCCTTCAGAGTTATACAGGAAGGCTATTGGTGACGGACCTCGAATTTCCAACTCCAGTCAAATGACGAGACAGTATCTAAGCTTACATCCCATTACCTGAATTTTCCCATCATAACAAAATAAGGAATTTGAGCCTCAACTTTTTCAACGTGCGTCGCCCTTCTATAGAGCGGGTACTTAGAACTTGCAGAGATTAGAGTTTCTCCAAATTATTTCGGATAAATTTTTAGCTCCAAGTTTTGTGCTTTCACGATTTGAATGTCTACCACAATAAGATCAGTTAATTAATTTTACCGCGATAAGAATATGAAGGAAGTTCGATTATTTAATATCTAGAACGTCATAGATCAAAGCGGTTACATTAACAAGAAAAGTTGCTTATATACCCTTAAATGGTTCTTCCAATATCACGAAAAAATGGTATTTATAATCAATAGGTCTAGATATATATTGCCTGACTTCCTTAAAACTTTCCCTTTTTCTGTTGTTCTTTCTTCACTTCCCAGTCGGCGACTTTGACCTTGCCAAATAGCTGCTTGAATGACACTCAAACCAGACGCCTTCAGATAAAAAGCATACCAGCATTACGCCTGATGTCTCCATCAGACGTAACGCCGATAAAAGTCGCGAGCGGTTCATATCTCAGGATTTTCGAACACGTAAAAAGAGCACTTCCCACTCAAGAATTCTATTCGAAAAGTGCCGCCGGAAACGAGAAGAGTCCGTGTCGCACGGCGTTCGTTCCGTGGAGGCGATGAAGCCTGCAGGGGAAAAAAATTCTTCTAAATTTGCATAAAATTCGCTAATGTGGCCATTCCGAAACGCGTCACACCCCCGGTTTCCTTCATAAAGGGGTTGCTGACCCTCCCCTCTCGCCACTGGTGAGATATTAAAAATCACCGTGCGAGGCAGACAGCCCCGGAGGTGTGACGAAATGCTCTCCGGTGGCGAGATTAGATTTGTAGCATTTTATCAAAATCTGTGAAGAGTGACTGTATATAAATAACGCTTTTATGGCATTTACCGCCAAAATCCAGGATGCCTATTTATTTATGAGGTATGATAAGGGTGGATGTTTCAATAGCCACCCTATAGAGTGTAAACAGATGTTAGAGATAGATTTACTAGTTTAGGTAGATTGTGGCAGAATAGTTTATGATGGTAAAAAAGATAATTGTGAATAATGGATGTCCAAGAAAAATATATCTGCATCAGAGCGTTTGTATGAATTGTATTTCAGACATTTTGATAACGGATCAGCGATTGGTGAGCTGTAAAATATAACAAAGTAACATTGTTCTTTAAAGAGAGCTATATTAAGTGTTATCGAAGATTAAAATGATTTTTAGTGTCAGTAAGGATTAAAGTTACTCTAGCAGAGCATAATAAGTTTTGTTTGAAACATGACTGATGAGTATACAGCAGGGAATTTAAAAAAGTTCATTGAGTTTGAGTTAAAAAGAATCGAAATAAAACAAAAAAACTTCCGGGTTTTTAATGAAATATTTTTCATTATTTCAGAATAGGGCCATTTAGGCATTGTGGAGTTGAGTAAGTGTATATTAATGATGCACAACATAGCAAAACGAGGGTTAATGACGACGGACCTGCCAATTTTGAACCACGGACAACTGAAGAGGATGACCCTGGTACAGGCACTTCTTTCTCAAAACTACCACAAAGCACTAAAAGGAAGACTTTGAGCAATGTGCGGCAGATTTAACGCATCTCACGCCCTCTGCATGGTGAATTTTCAATGACAGTACGGCTCGAATTCATGACCCATTGGCCACGAACTTTTGATTATGACCACTAGGTAACCACTAGTAATGTAAATGTAAAAAAAAAGGTGTGAATTAAAATTTCACTTAAGTTGGAAGTACTATTTTGTTTGTAAAAAAGATGACAGAAAAACACAACTTGTTTATATTCCATTCTTAAAACTTAAACTAGAGTTCTAACTAACTTAAACTAATATAAACTAGCAAACGTTCATAACTATTTTATATTTAATTCCATTACGGTTATATTTGTGTAAGGAATTTAATCAGAGAAAAAATATCCTAACAATCAAGAACGCATTAGATCCTCAAAAGGAAAATAAAGAACTTAGGGGAAAAGTTTTTCCGGGAAATTGATGATGGTTAACAACTCTTTGTAAGTGAATATAAAGTTTTAAAAAGCGCTAATGGTCTATCAGACGTTAAGTCTGTCTACAAATACCGATGAAGAAGGCGAGAATATTGCTAATACATGAGCAGGACAAAAACAAATAACGAGATTTCTGTCAAGTTCAGTAGAAGAGATAGAAAAAAAATTTGGTATTTCGATTAATGAAGTTGAGAACGAATGCAAAACAATACTTACCTGTAAGACCACTTCATAACATTTTCAAGGAAAAGTTGGTTTTTCAAAACGTAATACTCGCATTTTCGTTTATCATATGCCAGCATAATTTTCTTGAATTTTTACTTTAAATTTAATTTGCTTAGTATTTCCTCAATAAAATTAACATAGTCTGCACTTAAGCAAAAAATATTTTTTATTAGGATCCGATTATGCTACGAATAATATTAAAAAAAACGAGAGTTGGGGCATATATATATAGATATAACTATTTTTTTTCTTGTAGACATGTCAACGGATCACAAACGTATATGTGTCGTGAGAAAGTTCTGCAGGCTTAGTGTGTATGCAGAGCAACAAATGTCTCTGTGACAGCTGGTAGTAGCGCAGAGAGGGCAGTGAAATCAGTCAGTTGGTGAGTGTCATGTGAGATGGAAGTAACCCGTGTTGAGCAGCGCGCTTACATCAAAATAGCCGTTCTCCGAGGGAGAAATGCGATGGAATGTCACAGAATATTAGTGGAAGCCCTTGGGAATAATACCCTACCATACCGTACAGTAGCACCGTGAATAGGAAAGTTCCAACAAGGACGTGTGTCAACCACTGATGAGCAACGTGGTGCGGCAAATTCTGACGCTGATGGTATTCAGCGCCTTCCACATCGTTGTAATGACAATAGCAGGGGACTACATTGAGGGACTTTAGGCCCAGGTTTGTCATGCCAACTTTATGTGTACTGTGTTGTCATTCTTTTGCACAGAGAAGGCCATATTGTCCTGTATACTACCGTAATTAATTAGTGTGTTACGATATTTCAGTGCTATTCATTGTCCACACATTTAGTTAACACCTTATCCTTTCGACTGCATATGTCACATTTTCCAACCGGACTGGTATCTTCAAGGAAAAAAAATAGTTGCCATGACTTTTGCCCCAATGCCTCGTATATATTAACTTTTGTTATGTTTAATGTTTAGTATTTAAACGCATTACAATTCAATAAAAAACAAACTCGCCTTGAAAGTTATTTTATAATGATAAGACAGCGGTTCTTAAACGTTCGATCGCCAAGGATCCCCTTTATGTGTCAGCCAGACATCGCATACTTTCTAGATTTTGAACACACAACATTGACTTTAATACATGACTAATTGATTTAAAATTTCTCGATAATTCCAAGACTGTCTCTGCTACTTATCTTTGCCCATGTGTTTCTCTTATTTTTGGAAATATTACGTTGTATAAATGGCTAAGTGGTTGCAAAGAGAATAAAAAAACTGAATATTCTTGATCGAAATGCATATTCTAGTATGGTTTTCAATTATCTAGTGCAGCATGGAACATTTCTCAATTTTTCACGAGGCATTTCAGAGTCTGTAAAGTAGGAAAATCTTAACATTAAATTAAAGACCATCGTAGTAAAGTTTGCATCATTTGAGTAAACAAGCCTTGATTTTGACCAAACAAATTTATTAGTTTTAAACAATTAATTAAACATATGCACGTTACATCATAAAAACAGGACACCTCTTACCTAAGTCTGCTTGAGTTCTGATTTATCACGCACCCTGCTTTGCGCGGGTGACGGATTTCCCCTTTGAAATAATCCCCAACGGATTATTACACGGCCGATCTGGCATGAGGATTCAGAGGAGTCTTACTATCGTGGACTCCCGTAAAAGTGTTGGGGATTCCCAGAGGTTCACGAGTTACAATTTTAGAACTGCTGTCCTATGACATCGCGGATACTTAATTCTTTTTATTTACCCGCTCAACTAGAAATGCCATTTTAATTGCAACCTTAGGCAGTAGAAATAGGAAACCTTAGGCCCTGGAAATCTGGGCCCCGCGCAATGCAGGGGTTGCGACGGCGTACGTTACGCCACTGACCTTAATTCTTAAAAATTTACCATGTCGCTAAATTTTTGTAGTGAGCTGATGCTATATTGAATCAGCCATCGGATCCGACTAACTAGCACGTTAAAATTAAATCGAGAGATCAAAGAATATTCTCGAAACTTCTTTGATAAAAGCATTGGCTGGGGGAGAGGTCGAATGAAGTGAAGAACGTATGTTTTATTCGTTTGTTCCTGCTGCCACTGAACTGAACTCAGTGCCGCAACAGCCCATGAGGGCCAAGGCCTACTGTGCCTATCTCAGTATACGTGACCTTAGGTGTTGGGGTTCATGTACATATGTTTTGGTCAAGTGGTCAGCCTGACGCGAAACTCCCAGTGTTCAGTTCCCAAGCAAGTTTGGTACACCTTTATCGACCCACTGAAGGGATGAAAGGCTGATTGAACTTGCCCAGCCCGGGATTTGAACCACGGGCCTGTGCCGTGGAAATGCGATACACTACCACTCAGCCACTGCTGCTGCCACTATGCATTAAAAATGTCTTGCGCAATGCGATGTTTCTGAAAAATCCGTGTAAAGAAACAAACACGTGATCAACATACATTCTTAAAACTCATCCACAACTACATCCAAAGTGATACATAAAAAAAACAAATATGTGTGTGTTATCTTTCTTACCAGATTCAATATTTAACAAAAATATTTATTCCCGTGTCGCAAAGGCGGATGTGGGAAATGCATAACATAATTTACTTTTTCATGATAACGTGTTAGCTATTATTTATACCAATATTTTTCCAATGCATAAAGAACAGTAGATTTGTTTTATACTCAAAGAATAATTGAAAACAGTTATTCAGGAAAACACAAACCCTACAAATTGCTGTTCTTAAAATAACATTTGTTCGACAAATAACGCACTCTAAATAAATTATTATGGAACAGTGTTGACAAAAATCACCTTTCAATACTGCGAATTACTTATGAATAATGAATTTGGGGAATCGTTTTGTTTGTAAGAAGTTTTAAGAGTAAACAAATGTCCCTAGAGATGAAATGGATGGTTTTGATTTTATCACGCGATGATTCTTTATTTTAGGCGTGATGTGATTTGTTTTCGAGTTGGAAATACTTTTTGACGACGTAAACATACAGTAGGTTTTCCACCCGCTATAAAATTGGTTTCTTTACGTGTAGTGCAGGAAAAAACCCTATTTTTTAAATTTTTTTGAAACAATACAGTTTAAATTGTAGCTCATATTGTATTTAAGTTAAAATATTTAGAATTAAGATTGTTCTTGATATTTATCAACGGATATTCGCATTCATTTAGGATGAAATATAACTGTTTATTTTTATAACATACTATTTTCTAATGTTTGCAAGTAATTTATTCTCTATCGTTTTATCTTTTGAGTACTTCAATTCCACAATAACCTATATAACTAAACATTTATTGGGTAGGTATAGTTTTAAAAACAAATAGCTTAAAAAAATTTCTCATAAAAATGAGCGTTTCTATATACATTAATAATTTTTAGAGCATTATATATCCGTTTATTATATACTTATAGAAATTTTTACTGAAAATTTTTCATTTGGCTGTGTACTCCTATTCACCAAGAAACTGGCGACATATGCTCTTTGATTTCATACTGGTATATTTTTATAAGTTAATTCTAAATAATACGCACGGTTAAAAATTATGAATGTTTAAAATATATAAAGTTCTTATATTTGGCATTTCAAGGAATTTAGCCGAAATATACTGACGTTTTTATAATTATTACTATGACTGTTTTTTTAGACATAGAACTTTAGTTTGCAATAAAACAACGATGTATTATTCGATTGACATGAATGTTTTTTTTTATTCGAAATGATAATCTTGGGGCATTACATTTTAAATATGACCAATGAAGGCGTAGATTCGTCGAATGGCCCCAAAGAAAATAGCCGTTTAGCGGTGTTAAATCACAAGTTTAGCTGAGGCCACTTCACAGGTCGCAAAACGTAAAATTAGCCGCATTTGGTCAATCCAAACGTGTATGTCAAAAATCGTTACACCCAACGAGCTGTTTGGTGCGCTTTATGTTGCTGGTGTCTTGTTCAAAAACGATGAACCACAACGTTACAGTCAATGGTGATCGGTATAGAGCCATGATTGTTTTTCATTCCTGAATGAAAATCATGATGTAGGAATCATGGTTCCAACAAGACGGCGCAACATACCAGCTCGTGCCACAATCGATTGATTGAAACGTTTGTGACCGCCTAATTTCATCGTTTTGGACCTGTGAATTGGCCACCAGCCCTTGTGATTTAAACCGCACCAAACTGTGGGGCTATGTAAAGTCATTGGTCTATGCGGATAAGCCAAAACGCTTGACCATTTGGCAGACAACCTTCGCCGTGTTATTAGCCGATATACGGCCACAAATGTTGGAAAAAGTCATCGAAAATTGGACGTGATTGACTACATCAACCAGAAGTGCGCTCATCGCCAAAATCATGTTTAAAATGTAATGCCACAACGGCATTATCTTTCGAATAAAAAAAAATTCATGTCAATCGAATAATACATCGTTGTTTTATGATCGTTCTATACCTCTAAAAAAATTGCCAAACAAACTGAGCAAAAAAAAAAAAAAAAAAATTGTCATTAAAAGAAGTTTTTAAAATATAGTCTTAAAAACTTGATCTTGAATCCAATAAGTTTGCATCGTCTTATATCAACTATACCTGGCAAATTTTAGATGGATGGCGAAAATATTAGGCTGGAAGAGGTAAATTGATTAAACGATTTTTAATTACCGTTGCACTATCAGAATGCTCAATGAAGCCGAACTCGCTTGAAGAGGTTAGAGTAACAACGTCCCACCCTGGAAACAACCACACCCCAGACTCAGCCTTCGTTTATCAAAAAAAAATTTTTTTTTTCAGCTGTAGAAGGTAAATTTAACAGAATTTATTCGAACACGAATGTCATAGTGCAAGTATATGTAAAATATACACAGTTAATACCGAACAAGAAAAACAGAGATAAAGAAGTAAAATTACATTAAAATTTGCTTGCAAAGATAAAAACAGATATTTCCAATACGTAGATAAATAGTTAATACAAATCCTCCAACAACCAAAGAAAAAAAATATTTTGTCGCAAAATATATCGTTAGCTCCTATCAAAATAAGTCATAATTCGAATTTTTCATTTTATGAGATTCAGATTAAGCATTTGTTCAGATTACGTCTCGACTTTTTTTTTTAAAAAAAGAATGCGGGCATTAACACTTCTTTTTGCTTCCTATTTTCTATAAATGAATTTTTATTTCCCAGAAAGAGAATATGGACCTTGTAATATTGAACTACGTTCAATAAGAAAAGGATGACAGCTGAGCTAGTCACCAAAATTTCCTAACTTCCACACCACACCAACATGAAGAATGTGAGCCTTGACATATTTTGTGAAACCCCCCACCTGGAGGTACCATCTCTTCATCTACTCTACCTAGATTTGTGGGAGGTAATGATTGATGGCCCATGCTAACCATAATAAAACCAATTTATTATTATCGATTATAATGATTAAAGACAATCTTACTCTAGGAAGAAAATCGGGAGTGATATATCGTAACCTTAAATCCTATTTGAATAAGCGCCTGGAATCCTAAACTCTTAACTTTAAGTAAAGTTATTTTACGAATATCAATTTCCTTAATTTCTTTGAATAGTTAAAGCCCGTTCTATACTTGCACGTCTAAGATCAGATCCTTACCATAAGCTCCCGGCGTTCAGCAACTCAGCTTCTTTTTTTCCTCTCTACGATAACTAAACCTCCGCGATATATCTACTAACTAATATGAATATCAAGGTTAATTCTTGAGAGGGTTGGCTGTGAAATAACTCAATTGATGGCCTCAAAGATTCCCCAAGAGGATTAGTTGAAAGACTCGGTAAAGCCCCGTCACAATTTGATGTGTATCAGCCTTACTACTTAATAAGTCATGAGTGGTAACAGGATTCGAAGCCACGATTCGATTTTAACAACATCTCCTTGCTCGTGACCGCCCAGTTTCCGTATCCATCCGGAATAAGATTCTTATTTCATTTGTATAAACGTCTTACTCTAAAGCAAGTTGAGGATTATTGATGACGAACCCCGTAATTTTGAGTCTCGGTGAAGTGACGAGGAGTGCACCTGAGCTGAAACACTCCACTCCCAGCTTCCACACTCCTCCAACGTGCGCACTTCGAGTCCTGATGGATTTAGCGCGCATCTACAAGGCGGGTCGTTAGTGGCACCAGGACTTGAACTCATGACTCGACCACGAGTCTTTAAAGAGTGGAGTGAGTGAATATTAACGTCGCATTTTTCAGCTACTCGAGGGCTTTTAGCGACGGACCTCGTAATTTTGAACCATGGTCAAGTGACGAGGACGATACTTGAGATAGGACCTCCCTCTCCTAAACACCACACCAACGGGAGGACGTTTCAGCTCTTGACAGATTTAACGTGCATAGTTCCCCTATTCGGCAGGTTTTTAGCGGTACTGGGCTCAAACTCGTGACAAGCCAGCCCCTATTCGAGCTTGAGCACTAGGCTACCGCGGCCACACAGCACAAGAATACTGGTGATACCAAGAGATGAGCATGACTAAGCACCAAGCCAACGTGAGGACTTTGAAAAGCCTGGGCAGATTTAACGTACATTAGCTGCTGCACTACAGGATGAGGTAGACGTTCATCAGACTAGATGTTTATGTTTTTTTAATTGCAACGTATTTTATATATTGGTGACAAAAAAAATACACTAGTAACACTGAATGGAACTTTACTGCGTAATTATAATCCACTCTGAATGCAGCAGATTTCTCACTTTCTACCTGAAAAATTCATTTTTATTCAGAATTCGTGTGTTGAGCATACTGGCTAAAAACACAAACGGAAAACCCATTTTAACGTCGAGGGTTCCCAATCGATTGGGTCCCAAAATTGTATTTTGATAACGCGGTAAAAGATTTTTCCACCCTCAGGTAAATTTTCGTTCCTTGGGTGCCCGAGGCGTGTTCTCCTGGAAAATATTTTGATTTCGAGATCGAAGTTCGAGGAAATTGATTTCTGATCCTGCTTTAAACTCGTTATGCCAGCGTTCGAAACATTTATTCGATGCATCGGCGGTGATTTCGAGAGTTGTCCCCCCTCTTGCGATGAAAAATCAATTGTTGTGAAATGACTTGGCATTGCTCTAGGATAAATCACAATCACATTTTTTGTTGTTTTTCGAGTGTTTCGTAAATGTCAGTAAGAATCATCGATAATTTTGCGATTAAAATGAGATGTGAAACAGACTTAGGAACGAAATAGTATATAGGGATAAGAAAATATCGGAAAAAATATACTTACTCGAATATACTGGCAGATAAATAAAGAAAGAAATGAAACTCAACAGTAATATCCGCTGGGGAAAACGATCTGAAAAGAAAAAAAGAACATTATGAACAAACCATTTTTTGAATCGATATTTGAATTTAATTTATTATAAGGAAAATTGATCGTAAGTTAAACATTGTATAATTTTATTTATTATTTTATTTATTTGACTTTTTTTAATGTAATTCCCGAAATGTTGTAGTTTATAAAATAAATCTACGTTGTAATGGGATGAATTCATGAGACATCATAATCACATGATACATGTGATCCCGTGTTTTTAGGCAATCAATTTTTGCGCCTAACTGTTGCTAAGTGTTTACAGAAACTTTCTTTTAAAAAATACGTATTTGATAACAACTCCATAGGTAAATAAAACGCACTTAATTCAAAAGTACCCGTATATTAAATATATATATATAAATGTAATGATAAAACTTTAGCAGTGCATAATTTGTCGTGGCGAGTGGTTGATTTAAACAATGGCGAACCAAAGGTAGAGCGTGAGTGGTGGTGTGATTTTCTGTTACGTGGAGCGTGGTCGAGTACGGTATTATCGAAGAGGCCTCATGTAAATCGTTATTCTTTTTTGTTCACATCTGGAAACACTAAAGATCCAGTAGGGACGGCATTACACATAAAAAGAAGCAAACATCATGGCACAAACACAGAACGCGCTGCAGCCGGCTGATTACATGATGAAGGCAAACAGACAAAAAAGAGTGATTACACAAGATTTTTGCTTTTATACCAGCAGTGCAAGCGCGTGATTATTACGTAATAGTAGTTCTGATTGGTTAGAATGGGCAGGACAGGGATTTCGGACTAGCCTATTGCGATTAAGATTGCAACGTAAATTTTAAACCAAAGAGTTAAAGTTATTTTAAATATTAGTACAAAGAGTAAATAAAAAGGATGCTAGAGGGAATTACATATATATATTATTTTTATAAAACGTTTTAAACAGTCTTAATATACTTGGATATTTTTAAACCAACAATTATATCTAAAACTGCATCTAAATTTTACAAGTACAACAATAAGTATGAGTATGACGTCAGCTTTTTAAACTCAAAGGAAAACACGTGACTATATTTATCTTGTGTGTGACCGTTTTTAATTTAGTAAATTAACGAATCTAATTTTACCGTGACGAATCTCTCTAATTTGTAACATGAAGTTTCATAGAGAGAAAGATATTTAAGATGATATCCTCAAAGCTATGATTGTAATATCAGGAAAATTTTGATGTTTTAGTCGAGAAAAATTAATAACAAAATGAGTTATCTCTCAAAAGAGAATGGACTTAATTCATATGATGTCACAGTTATAACTACAAACATGTGTTTCCAGCCAAACAGTTAAAAAATCTATATGACGTCATAGTCACATGATAAATACAATCACATGTTTTCTCCCAATCAATTCATGTGCTTCTCGTTGCCAACTTTTATACATAAATAGACAAGAAGTTTTATGCATAAATAGACTAGACGTTTTATACATAAATAGACCAGACGTTTTATACATAAATAGACTAGAAGTTTTACACAGACTAGAAGTTTTACACATAGACTAGAAGTTTTACACATAGACTAGAAGTTTTACACATAAATAGACTAGAAGTTTTACACATAGACTAGAAGTTTTACACATAAATAGACTAGAAGTTTTACACATAGACTAGAAGTTTTACACATAAATAGACTAGAAGTATTATACATAAATATTCACGATTTTCGCGAAGCTCAAGATATATTCTCCTCGGAGCAAAACTTATATTTTGAAAAATAAATTCAAGGGCAAATTTTCCCCCAAACTGAAATGAAATGAATTACGTTAAATTCAAAACGAAAAAATGTTTTCTCTCTTCTGAATTCATCTTGGCGGGGGGCGAAGAGAACCTGGGCAACTTAACTGAACAAAGAAATCAAATATATTTTGAACTAGTTAACTTTTATTAAGCTTCAAAGAACAAAACCATATGCTTTCAGGCAGTCCGAGCCAGACAGGAAGTTACAATCCAAAGCATGTACGTTATGAAAAATCAACAGTACGCAGCTTCAAATCAGGAACTCATCAATTTCACTCGCAGCGTAGCAAGAAAAAACACCAATTTTGACCCCAAACATACTTCTCTTCCATCCCAATACAAACAACAGCAAGCAGAAACCTTTCTTCGGCATCACAAGAGATCATAAATCAAAACCGAAACGAGAATAAAATATACATTCGGACATATTTACGATTTTCATGCAGCGGTCGAGGTCATGAAGGGGTCTCTTAATCTCGAACCCTCATCAATTTGTTCGATGGATTATGTCAAGCAGGGGGAGAGGGAACAATGGAACATTCTTCGGATTTGAACAAGAACGTTCGTGTTTGTTCTCGGCCATGAAATAGGGTGTCATTCCATTGTTAAATGCACGAGATATTAGGACGGTAATGAAAAAATTACAGGCAAATTTTCCACTGTTTACCGAAGGTAAAAAAAGAGTAGTGAAGATCATGCAATTTGATGATTATCTGACTTGGGACTCACGCTTGGGGAGTATTCGATGAAATGGTTTCTGGAATTATTCTTTGTTGAGAATCCGATGCAGTCCAATGATAATATAAACGTTCCCTAACAAATACGTTACCCAAGACTATAAAAGAATATTTTAAAAAGCATGATTGATAGCCTTATTCGAATAGATCAAACGAGAAGTTTTTCCCATCAAGAAATAAATGAAACGTTAAGCCTAATTTGAATTTGCTCTGAGTAAAGACAGAATATCTCAGGAAAATCACATTCAATTTGAATAATGACTTCTTCCTCTGTAATCAACTTATAAATAGTTAAAAATCTATGGTAAGAATTCAAATACATAAATTCGAAATACCTTAATACACTTGTTTTGAAGAATAGTTTCACTATAAATTGATCGCTTTGGGATAGATAGATGAAAAATTGAGCGTTTTATTTTCAGACAATAGTGATTCGTATTGCAAAATATTTAGTTTTACTTATAAATGTCTTTTCTTTATTTTGAACTAATTTTTAGTTGACAATTAGAATTATACAGTAAGTTATAGTGTTTAGGCTGAAAATTCTTTCCAATATTATCGTCTGTTTTATATTCATTAATTCATATTTCTCTAACTAGCTGGTATACTGGTTCTTCGCACGGGTGAATTGAAAATTTAAGCAATACAGACTGAAGGATAAAGTTTTTAATGAGTTAATTTTACGTGAATTGTAAATAAACAAAAAACCCCCAACTTTTTGCATATCTCAGCTGAACAAAAAACCTTGTTTGCTAAATTTTAAGTCTGTAGATATAATAGCTGATAAAACAGTGTTTTTTACTTATAACGCCCGTAACTCTTATAGACGAATTTTTAAAATCGATCGATGATCGATCTTCTGCTCAGCAAAATTAACACATAGTTACAAATTTTGTGTAATATACGCATTAAAGTAATGTAAATAATTTGTATCTGGATGTGTAATACGTTAATATTACTTTCTGATGCATTTATTTTATGTTAAATAGCTGTTACCCGCGACTTCGTCCACGTGGAATTTAACAAAAAGTGTTTATTCAATTCGCAGAGTTTACGAAAATTTAATTATATATTCCACGTAAAGAAATACCTATGCTGTAAGTATAATGTCATTCTTCTACTTTGTGAATTAATGTTTCTTTTTTGTTTTACTTTTTTTTTTTTTTGAGCAAAGTGTGAGAGGGACGCATGACCTTTGATACTGTCGATGGGGTGAGGACTGTAAAATCATTAGGATCAAAGGACATGGACGCGAAATGTCGCGAGTGGCAGCAACCTAATAAAACAAAAAGGTTTAATATAACTGCTAGAAATCGTAGAGGCAGAAGGCTCGCGAAATAAAATAATCTCTGTTGAATAAAAATAATGCCTATTGGAATAAATTATCCCTATTTGAAACGGTTTTAATTTTATTTTCGCGGAACCCTAATTTATTTTTTAAAAATAAAAGTAGCCTAAGTTACTCCTTATAACATCTGCCAGTGAAAGATCCATCAAAAGTGGCGCAGTTGTTTCAGAGATTAGCCGGAACAAATAGAGAGACAAACAGACAAAAATTTTAAAAATTGATTTTTTCATATAAGTACCGTATATACATTTAAATGCATTTAGTAAAAAGCTGTTACTTTCAAATTACAAACAGACACTTCATTTTTATTTATATGTATAGATTTATAAGATTACTTAATTTATTTACTCATATATAATCGTTTGTTGCTCAAGTTATGTTATTTAAGCTTGCATCTTTTGTAATTATTCTATATATGTTTTTTTCAGTTGGCGGAAAGAAATGTAATGCGTAATAAACTCAACTTAATATGTAATTAGTTTATATGTATTTTCAAGATATAATTATTCTTCTGGAGGTCTTTCTGATCATTCGAATGATAAGAATAAAAGACGTCCGTGGAATAAACTATGGCTACTATTATTCGCAAATATGTTAATGAACATTTTTAGAAAATTCAAAACTGAAGCAAAAAGAATCTGAATATTGTGTAAGTGAATGAGAATTAATATATCTAATAATTTGAAATAATCTAATTTCGATATAATCAATATTTGAACTAATTTTTCATAGATTAACTCTTTCAAAGTACAAAATTTCATGTTATGGTTAGTTTTACTGACGGATACTCGTATATATTTTAGCAAAAAGTGCCAACATATTTTTCAAGCTTCTCTAGAATATAATTTTTTTTATCCATAGCAATATCAAAACTCATATTCAAAAAAAATCCTCATTTTTTAAAAATATCTTAAAAAAATAATAAAATAAATAGCTTTTGTATTTAATTGATAATAGCTGGTCAAAATCATTTCTAATTTTCATAAAATAGCTAATATAAAATGCACAGCATTTATTAAGTATATTGATGTAGATCCTACATGATATTATTTATGTTTTATCAAGTTGATATCACCACTGGAGCTATTTAACGCAATATTGACAACAGACTTCGAAATTCTTCCAAATTTCTAACTTTCACGCCATATACCTCGTAAGAGTTTAAAAATACACTATTTAATCTTTTACAGTATGATGCTATAACGTTTTTTTGATAAACCTTTAGAACATCATCGAATGAAAAGTAAAATTGTTCTTATATGTATACAATCCCAATAAATCCAAAAATTACCTGATAGCACTCTAAGATATCGCAATATGATTGTCTTATATAAGCCTTTATATAATTATTTGCAGAGTTACGGATGAACCAACACACTGAAGCAATTCATCAAGAAAAAAGATAGTAGTCTCTGTCAGCGAGATTTTTTCTATTGCCTATTATTAAGAATCATCTCTTTTTTTTGCGGATTATGCATATTTGCGGATTAGTATGGACAGACTATCAAACATTGTCAAATCATTCACGTAAGAAAGTAATATTAACTATCATTAACGAAATTTTCTCTAACAATCAAACAGATACTAGTTGCGAAAGGAGCTTCAGGATCAACACTTTAATTCTAGTCTCGATGCAACATATTGGCCCCATGCTGCTGTATAAATATATATAAATGAGACACGTCAGTTCGTACGAAAAATGATTCCTTTTTGTTTTATAACATCGTACAGGCCATTCAACTGAGGAATTGCGACATATCATACAGGCTACTGCAAAAAAAAAAAATACATCGAAGAAGTCAAAACTTAATGGAAAGGAACAAAAAAATAGGAAACGCCATGTATCGAAAATCATCAAATAATAGCGACACACACAATAGCATTCTTTTTACTCAACGGTCAAGACGAAAAAAAAAAGATTAACATTCTTGACTCTTCTTTCCCATATTTGGAAATTATTTCCTTTCATGCTTGTGCGGGAACGGGCGAGATCATGCGATTGAAAGGACCCCAAGATTAGTTTTTTTTTATTACTTAAGTTTTTATTTCACAAGTTCTTGCTATTCTTTCTCAAGAATTCTTTCCTTATACTGTTTCGGGTAATTAATTTTTGATTTCAAATAAGTTGCTGACAAGGAGGCCAAGTTTGGTCATAGAAGTACTTTGAGGCTTCTTTATGAACTGAGAGTGCCTGTTCTTATATTAGTTAAGACGTTGTAGGCCCTAATATGTTTGTCAACAGGGGGGAGCCAGTTATATATCTTAAGGACAGACTAAATTGTTTTAAATCACAATCTAAAAACTCCATTCTTCGCCCACATGTATGTTTTGGATACAATTCTTTCTTATATCAATGCATTAAATTCTCGACAATCGAATTCTCGAATTCAAAACCGACATTAGTCTTATACTAGTTGTTCTACTTGTAAAATCTAGATAAAATTTCAAATTTCATGTTTGGGTAAAAAGTTCACCAATTAAGTTTCCTCCAAGTCCTTCAAATTTCAAAAAAAAAATTGTATTATACGTGTACTTATAAATAAAATTCATTTTGTTTACATATGCTCTCTTTATTGTTGACAAATATATTATTTTTTTAAAAAAATTTATAGAAAGCAAATGTTGGCAACAGCAAAATACATTAACTGATGGGCTGGAAACACGTGATTGCCGTTATCATGTGACTATAACGTCACATGATTAGATATGGGAAAACTCTTAAAATTTATTAGAAAGTATTGCATTTATAGTTTTTCAATTCAATACATTCAAGGAATTAATACAGAACATTTCATTATCTTCCTGTAATTGCTGCTTTCTATGAGCTGTCACAATGTTCCGCATGACTCAAAACGCACTTGGGGGCGAAATAAAACATAATGCTGATCGAGGCTTTTTTTTGGTAAAAAAAACGAAACAAAAACTATAACACTTTGTAAAAATAACTGCATTCCAACACGTAACTGCAACACTTTTAAAACAAATAAATATTTTCTACGCCTTTGTTTGCTCTGTAGATACAAGAAATATATACTAAAAACGTTTACATATAAAAAATAATTTGAAGCACTTTATTGAAAACCCATTCCCGACAGAAAAAGTTTTGGTTTAAAGTCTATGGAAATCTCTGTTATGAAAATATACACCTTTTTTTAAGAAACTGCTTAACAATAATTGTTCCTCTAATATTATTGAAGTAAGAAGATACACTAGCTACCTATTTCCCATTTTAAACAGGAGTCTATTTATTCATCTCCTCACCAGGTCATATTTTGACAACTATTGACGACTTAACGTTATTCCTTCTCAAAATAACCAAACAGTACTTGGAAATGAGTTTACTTCAAGCAATGATTGAAGGTTTTATTTAAAATGCAACGAAATTTGTGGTAAGTATATACCAAATCATTACATTCTGAGAAAGGCCGTGCAGCTAAACATGCTCTTCTAACATTTCGATGGTCCAATGGCATAAAGCAACTGGTGACAAAAGGAAGGATAAAACTTTTCACCACACCCCCTCACCACGCAATATTTCGATAGAACGCAATCATCCTCGGGGTGTTTGAAACATGTACTTCTATAGCCTTTAAAAAAACTTTTTTTTACGAAGTTCAAAGCCATTGGCTAGTCTGGTAAGAAATAAACCTTCAGCCCAGTTATATGAATCCTTAATTAAAAGACCTTCAATGCTCGATTTTTCTTGATACATGTCATCCAGGCCGATCAACAGTTCATTGGATAGCAAGAATTCTCGAAATAGAACTTATAAATGATTGTGGGGTTTAGATGTTATTTATTCTTTTTTCTCTTTCTCTCTCACTCGTAATTGATTTCTGCACACGACTAGGATAAATTGCTTTTTTTTATTAGTAGAAATAGAGTCGAAATTGCAAGGAGGTGCTTGCTATTCAGTGGGTTTCATAAGATTTTTTTAACTCTGGCAATGAGAGGAATTCTCTAATCGATCTAAATAACACATCTATAAATGTGCTTTGTAGCAGCAAATCGAGTGGACATCTGGCATTTCAGAGGAATTGTCGATTGGATAACGTTTTTCTCGATAGGATCATTTGGTGTAAGCTTGCTTCTAAGAACTTGTCATTTAAAAGAGATCAAAATGGTTGAATGCTTCCGCATTCTTTTAATAGTTTAATTAAAGACTATGAAAAAAGTAAAGTATTTGGGGTGTTATTTTTGTATGAATCCTTATTTTTTTTTAAATATGAACTGCAATGATTTTTTTTCTTTAAAGACACAGTCACCACGTGAAAAAGACAAACCGTTTTATATCAGGTGAACAAAGTACAATGTGCCTTGGAATTAAATGACTCAAAAACTGTAATCTGGAGGAAAGCAAAAGCCTCATGAGCACTGCCTTCATCGACAGTGCATCGGAATTAAAACAAATATATATACGTATAAAATTGTGGACACTCGGAAGACATTTATTTCCAGAAGGATTTATAAAAGTGACGGTTATTTTAAGAACATGTGAACCTCTCCCTGACTACCAACATATGGCTGAGTTATTTAAATGTTCCTCTGCCACTTATACAGTCTTTTTTAACACTATTTCTTTTTCCTCTAAGAAAACAGAAAACATCTAATTATAAAAAATATTACAAAACTCTAATTTTAAATAAATAAATAATGTACTTAATTGTATTAATTAAAATGTTTCGTGAGAAGGATGCAGCTGCATTTCTTTTCAATGGGCTCGATTCATGACGTCACGAGATAAAGACAAACACGTGTTCTCCATCGAATTCAAAACAAATATTAAACTAAATGTACTTGTTTGTTTTATTTGTAAAACTCAGATAAAATTTCAAATTTCATATTTGGGTAAAGATGTTTCAATGTAAGAAAAAAAAACTCTTGAAAAAAATATTTTTTAATAAAAAAAAAAAAAATCATATTTTATGTTTATACTTTTAAATAAAATGCATTTTGTATACATATGTACATTTTAAGAGAAAGTTTCGGCAAAGAGCAAAACTTGGCAACACCGCAGCACGTGATTCTGATTGACTGGAAACACTAGATCAGGGGCGGCGAACCTTTCTAGATTCACGTGCCATTTTTTCTTAAGTGTTTAATAAGATATAGACGTGCCATCAAATAATTTTGATTTGTTATTATTGGGAAACTTATAAAACTAAATTTTAACAACTCAAAACATTTTTTTTACTACGAAAAAATGGCTTTTACATTGTATAGTTGAAAATGTTTTAGTTAAACGAATTTAAAGTAACATTAATGTGACTTTTACTGTTGCTGACTGAATGATAAGTTATATTAAGATTGTAAAATGTATTTTTTAGCAGAATGAAAAATTGCGCATACTGAATTGGAGTCATCTACCAAATGGTTTCTAAGCAATTAATTATTTTGCTGTGATTCACTTTTTCGACAAGAAGATTTGTGATTTGTTCTAAAGTACCGTTTTACAGACGATGTTCTGCATACTCTGTCCCAGAACATAAAACACACACCACATTCTCACCTTTACTAATAATGTCATACTTCTAGATTCACCTAGCTGGAGATTCTCTGTTACACTTACTATCTTGTACTTTTTGTTCTTTTACGGAACTAGCCGTGTTAAACAACAATTTAAAATCGTAAATATAACACAAATAAACTTTAAAATACAGTTGTGACGACGAAACTGACTATGCTATGCGTAGACAAATTTTGAACACAAGCAATTGTAGTCCACGACGTAACTAAAGCAAGATATTAACAAACGAGTGAGCCCGTTCCGCAACCGATCACTCGTATTTGTTAGTAATAATTCATAGTGAGCTTTGTCATTTTGAAATAAAATGCAAACAATTTTGACCGCTGGCGTGCTCAAAATATTGTGACGCGTGTCATTGATGGCACGTGTGCCACTGGTTCGCCATCCCTGCACTAGATAGTTTTTATCGTGTGACTATGACGTCGCATGAGATTTTGAATTTATTGGCTAGAATCACGTGGCTTTCACTATCATGTGACTATGACGTCACATGAATTGAGCCCATTGTTGTTATATCAGGTGTAATACTAAAAATATGGAGTCTCAATTCCGGTTTTACGCTTGCCAAATAGTTTTTGAACTTGTAAGATAAAGAGATGAAAGTGTAATTTCTCATAAATAAATAGTTCGACGTCAGAACTTTCAGAGTTTTCGAGGACAACACGGAAAAAAATTTCCTGTAAGGGAGCCAAAATGTTTTGAAGGGACTTATAATTATAAACCAATTTCAAGGCTCCATCTATATAATTACAAACAATAAAAAGCAAGAATATTTTCTTGATAGAAAAACTTGTTCTTGCGCAGTATTTGCAGTGGAGGCAATTCAGTGGTTTTGTCTAGGATGGTACACAATCTTTCAGTTTTATTTCTCAAGGCCTTTCAAGATCTGTAAAAGAAGGAAATCATAACATTTACTGATACGCAGATCCCCAAGAAAGCGTTGGAGACCCCAAAGGGTCCGCAGACCACAGTTTAAGAACTGCTGGTCTAATATAATTCCTTCGCGATATTGGAGGCCACGGTATCGGAGTGGTCAAGGTATCGGACTTGTGGCACACGTGTCATGAGTTCGAGCCTAGTACTGCTAAAGACCCACCGTTTAGGGAAGCGATGCACATTAAATCAGTCGAGAGCTCAAACGTCCTCCCATTGGTGTGGTGGGGTAGCTAGGAGAGGGGATGTTAGCTCAGGTGTCGTCCTCGTTACTTGACCGTGGTTCAAAATTAAGAGGTCAGTCACCAAAAAGTCCTCGAGTAGCAGAACAATGCGACGTTAATATTCACTCACACTTCGATTGTTGTATTAAAAAACAGATATATACGACTGTGGATTATTTCCAAATATGCGTTAGTTCAAATTTTCTTTTGTAAAGCCACTTATGTATTTTATATAATTAATTTCTCCCGTTTAAAATCTTCTGGTATGCCCTTTGACACTTGTTAGAAGTTGTTAAAAACAAATGTTTTTTTAAAAAAGGAACTGAGAATTTTCCCACAAATATACAGGTCATTTTACAGAAGTTTTTTTTTTATCTCGCAATTCTAAATTTATAATAATTTCAGAATTATGTTTTTACCATAATTATAAAACATATGATTTCCTCAAAAGAATAAGAAAGTTATGTTAGAAGAAAAATTTCCAGAAATCTTCCATTTCTTTCCATTTTATTTTTATTTTTAACACTTTTCTTTTCATATCAAAATAGAAAACTTCAGAATTCGGCTATTGTCTCTTTTTCATTAACTCCCATTGCTACCAAATAAAGTGTGTTTTCCTATTTAAATCCTCATAATATCTTGGCTTATACTGTTTGCTTTGTTTGAATTTATTTACTTTTATAAATGAAACGAGATATGGAGAGCTTTTGTGTCCCAATGACTGGATTTTAAGATAAATAACTCATTCTTCAAAGCTTTTAAAACACAAACAGAAAAAAAACACTTGAGTTAAACTGAAGCAATGGGATCATAAATATTTAGAATAGATATATTTTCTCAAAGGCAAATGAAACTGTTGACATTTTGAGTGCTTAATGTTTTGTTTCCTTCCATTAAATGTGTTCTATTTCAACAAAAGAGTAGTTGAAGTTCATATTTATGAGCTTTAATATTTATTTTGCGGATTGAAGACACAAGTAGTTTATCAATTTTCTTTTGGAAGAAAAATAAAATTATAACACACAAAAACAGAGAATGACATAAGTTGTCTAGATATACACTATGAGATAAAAATGTATTTTAATTTATTATTTCAATAGGAAAATTTTTTAAAAAATAAAGCTCTATTTTCATTTTATTTAATTTCCGAAAACTAGTTTTGTTCTAAAATTTGTTTGGAGCTTAGAATTATCAAAATTTTATTTAGGAGATGAATGTTCTTCGTAATACAAAAATAGTTCATTTTTTTAAAATATACAAATTAAAATTTTAAACAATTTTAAAGCTAACATAAATTTGATTTTATAGAATTTTTGACCCTTTAAAAAAATTGCTAAATTTTTTGGGATTCCAAATTTAAAGAAATTTTTTTTTCATTTTTCAAATGGAGCTGAGGACTGGTATTTTTACCATTGCAAACCTACTACACTTCCCGGAAGCTAATATTTTTTAGTGTCGCTCCATATAGGTGGATACCAATTGCTACAATGTAATTTTGACACCCAGTTTCCTCCCCGAGGAAGGGCATCTGAGCTCAAACAATATGAAATTGTACAAGGAATTCAATTTTGACAAAGGCACCTAAGCCAAACAGATACTCTTGGGATCTTTAACATGCCGCATAATCATACAACATGAACGCTGTCAATTTTCTGCATCATAAAAATTCACCGACTTGGGCAGGGTCGACCCCCCAAACTTGGGCGTACAAGGCCAGCCAACTACGCCACCCAGCTCAAATTTGAAATTAAAGTCGATTTAAAAAAAAGTACTCAACATTTTAATTGTTTTTAATCTTAAATAAATTAAATTGAATTTTTTATTTGAATTTTAATATTATATTAATATTTATATAAACAAAAAATTTTCTGCTTAGTTAAAAAAATGTAGTCTTGGCTCTCTAAATCTTGTTGAGAAAATTCATGTACTAATAATTATTATATTTTTCAAAAATTAAATTTCTTTTGGTGAAATTCTCGAGAATAAGGAAATTTTATTTAAAAAATTACTTAGTTTTACAAAAAGATAAAGGGAAAGAAGTCATTTAACTTGTTGAAATGAAATAATTATTTGCATTTCACACGCAAAAAAGATAAAATGTAGTTAACTTCAATTTTAAATAAGAAAAATACAATAAAAAATTACGTTTTAAGAGCTTCCTTTAAAAAAAAAATTTTAAAATGAAATACATGTAGAATTTTTTTCAACCGCTAATAATAACTCTTCTCAAAAATAAGTAATCATCTCAAAACAATTTTAAAATGAATTACGCCCTGATGAAAATTTCCGTGAGCGCGTGGCAGCAAGTTAATTATTTAAAGAGTATCCACTCAGTTTCATTGAAACAAAATGCGAAAAAAAGAAAAAAAAATCTCACGTAATTATGAACTTAAAAAATAACTGCAAAAAGAATTTGGTTGATTTTTGTAAATGCAGGTTATTTGAAATTCTTCCTTTTGCAACGTTTCTTTTATTAAAAAACTTTAACTGCGCAATTTTCTAAGTCAGGGTTTGTTTACAATTTTCGGTAATGTAGCAAATAAAAATGAGCAAAATTATTTTAGCTGGCTGTCTGTTGAAAGAAAATTATTTTTAGCGAATGACTGAAGAACAATGTATTAAGTTAGATGTAAAAAAAATTCAAGTTCTCTCTCTCTCTCTTCTCTCTCTCCCTCCCTCCCTCTCTCTCTCTCTCGAACTCAGTTAACTCATAAATGTTTTTACTATGTTTTATTTGTAAACTAAATGTTTTATCTGACATACTTTTGCATAAACTCCACCTGAACTAAATTTAAAATATTTTTTAAGGTATCCGATTACGTTCGGAACTGTGATTTCGCAAAAGCCGACAAACGAATATTTTTTTAAATATTTAGTGTCACTTATATAAATTAGAAAACACGTATAAAATTGTTTTAAGAACATCATTACAATAAAAAATTGTTTTAAGAACATCATTACAATAAAAAATTGTTTTAAGAACATCATTACAATAAAAAATTGTTTTAAGAACATCATTACAATAAAAAAAATTGTTATAAGAACATCATTACAATAAAAAATTGTTTTAAGAACATCATTACAATAAAAAATTGTTTTAAGAACATCATTACAATAAAAAATTGTTTTAAGAACATCATTATAATAAAAAATTATTTAAATGCGACATTTTGGCAAAAAATGGGCATAGAATTTCATATTTTCAAAGCATTCTCTTTTTATGAAAAATGCTTTTATAATAATAATATTTTGCTCAGTGGCGCACACAAGGGGAGGGTCCTGGGGGTCCGGACTCCCCCAAAGCCCTCGATTTTTTTCCAATTGATTATAATTCTAAGTATATAGTACGAAAAATATTAAATAATTGTTATTGATGATTAATTTTATTAATTAATGCTAATTATTTATGCTAATTATTAATGCTAATAATTAGTTTTTTACTGTGTTTTGTTCCCGAAAATCGACAAAATCAAAAGAGCATGATACAAAAATGGTGAATTTTCGACCCCATCCCCCCTGAAAAATTCCTGTGTTCGCTACTGATTTTGCTTATATATAGTTCAGGCCTATGTACAGAGCTTGAACTAGGACTGAAATGTATAGTTTAGAAGTGGATTTATCCATATTTTAATACATCAGAGTGGAGAAATTTTAACAAAAAAATACCGATAATATTTTAATTGATACAAAAAAAAAATGTGAATTTTTCAAAAATCTTAGTTCAGGCTCTCTGGAGGAGTCTTAGCTACATATAAGCAAAATATTAGAATTTATAGATGCATTTTTCATAAAAGGAGAATGTTTTGAAAATAGATAATTCTAAGTTCATTTTCTGCCAAAAAATTTGTCTTAAAATAATTTTTTATTGTAATAATATTCTTCAAGCAATTTTATACGAGTATTTAATCTGAGTGACACCAAATATTAAAAATATATATTCGTTTGCACGCTTTTGCAAAATCACTGTTCCGAATGTAGTCGGATACCTTAAACCAGTGTTTTCCAACCTCCGGTCCGTGCATCAAATACTACCTGTCCGCACAAGAAATTCCCTTTTATTTCTTCTTCTTTATAAGCGTAACAACGTATTACAGGTCTTGGCTGCCTTCACAGCTCACTTTCTCCAATGCGAACGATACGCAGCAACTCCCTGCCAGTTTTTAATATTTAGAGTTTTTAAATTTTCAACATCATCTATCCACCTTGTTGGTGGTCTTCCTCTTGTTCGAGATCCCATAGGATTCTTAAATGAGTAAGCTCTGG
This sequence comes from Trichonephila clavipes, assembly GCA_019973935.1. Lineage (NCBI taxonomy): Eukaryota > Metazoa > Arthropoda > Arachnida > Araneae > Nephilidae > Trichonephila > Trichonephila clavipes. Next base: position 247,664 of record BMAU01000459.1, on the reverse strand, counting down.
TCTGGTTGTTTTCAGGGCTTCTCCAGATGTGGCCGAGCCATCTCAATCTGTTACTTCGGATGACTTGAGTAACTTGAGGTTCTTTGTTCCCTTTTATTTACTGTGGTATATTTTTTTTGGGTTTGGGCTACTTTTTATGAAAATCACTTTATATTCCTTGTTAAATCCCTTTATATTCACTTTTTGGTGTAGCTATATTTTATTCTGAAGTCACGATTAAATACAATTATTAAATCAAAGCAGTCTAAAATATAAACGATCAACGTCCTCCCCCTCAGCGGGCCGCGGTAAAATTAACAAACGTTGACCGGTCCGCGGCGATAAAAAGGTTGCAGAACACTGCCTTATAAACTATTTTTTTAAAATTATTCTTTTTTCATATATCTAGGGGGTAGTAAAAGTAACGATTCAAAATTATTAAAATCTGTTGTAAAACACTAATCTCTTACACTGCATTATTTGTTCTAAAACTAAAAAAAGATCATTCTTTCTCAGAACAATTAATAATCTCGATGTCTTCTTGCCAATCAAGAAATTAATATAGCCAGTGTTACTTTGCTACATTAACACTTAGAATTAACTTTCTGTTCTGCTCTACATCAAATGGAGTGAGTGAGTGAATATTAACTTCGCACTGTTCAGCTACACGAGGGCTTTTGGCGATAGACCACATAATTTTGAATCATGGTCAAGTGACGTGGGCGACACCCGAGCCTCTCCTAACTATCACACCACACAAACGGGAGGACGTTTGAGCTCTCGACAGATTTAACGTGCAACTCTCCCCTACACGGTGGGTCTTTTGTGGTACTGGGCTCGAATTCGTGGCAAGGCCAGCCACAATCCGATACCTTGATCACTCGGCTACCGCGGCCACCTATATCAAATGGAGTTGTGCCATAAAATCTTGCGGCAGTGTGGAGCGAGTGTTTATAAACATCGTACTATAATGCATCACTAGAGCTATTGGTGACGGACCTCACAATTTTGAGCCATGACCAAGTGACGAAAATGGTACTTGAACTAGCATCCCCCTCCACAAAATACAACACCACACCAACGGGATGACTAAGTACCGCCAAATTTAACATGCATCATTCCCTCTGCACGGCGGGGTGGCCGCGGTAGCTGAGTGGTATAGGTATCGGACCGTGGCTTGCCTTGTCACGAGTTCGAGCCCGGTACCACCAAAGATCCGCCGTGTAGGGAAGCGATGCATGTTAAATCTGTCGAGAGCTGAAACGTCCTCCCGTTGGTGTGGTGTGGTAGTTAGGAGAGGGAGTGCCCGCTCAGGTGTCGTCGACGTCACTTGACCATGGTTCAAAATTACGTGGTCCGTCGCCGAAAGCCTCGTGTAGCTGAACAGTGCGACGTTAATACTCAATCAATCAACACGGCGGGTCTTCAGTGGCAATTCTGGAACTCACGAAACTCCGGCCGCGTTTCCGTAACCATAACTATTAGGCTAATGTGGACACCTTTTGTGGTGTGGTGTAAGGTGTGGTGCAACTCAGGTATCAATCTCATTAGCTGATCAAATATAAGTGCTAATTCATTCTTTAATCATTTGCCTTTGCAAAAGTTAGTTCAAACAAACTAGCAATAATTTATAATTATTTTAAAGGAAAAAAAATGACAGGAACAAGATTTACTGCGTGAATGAGTGAGTAATATATTTATGTCGTAATATAAGGCAACACGATTGCTATAAGGCACATCCCATTTTTACGAAGAAATCTGAAATGAACTGGCGCAATGCTCTTATGTTTTGAAGTCATTTTTATTCAAGCTATTATTCCAAAGTTTGGAAAAATACAGAATGCTTCTAGAACTACAATTTTTCAAGTTCATAAGGAATTATTCTTTTAAATAAATTCTCTTTAGATAAATGTAAAAAACTAATTTTTTTATGCTCATTTTTTTTATTTTAAAGCTTTTATTTTTGTATCCGGCGTATAACGCGCGCCCGTAAATTTATATCTTACTTTTGTGTGTTAAAAGTGCACATTACATGCCAGATTTTACGGGATTTTAAATCTTTTCAGTGGGTCGATAAATTAGTACAAAGCTTGCTTGGGAACCAAATACTGGGAGAGGTTTCACGTCAGCCTGTCCCGAACGATTAGGAATTAATAGCACACTTTGAATCTACTCCAGCGTTTTGGCTACGGAAATCGTAATTTTTAGCCCCGAGGATGACACTCCACTCTACAAACGTCCACACCGCGATAATATACGGACTTAAAGCTTCGATAGATATCACATACACCGATTCCTCTTCATGATCTTCAATGACATCAAATCTCGAATTCACGACAATACTAAAACAACACGGGTTCCCGCGGCCTCAGTATAAGTTTTACTATTACAGTTTTGAATTAACTTTTTTTTTTACTTTGGTGATCCATCAATTTCCATCGAATTGATTTCCGCATATGTTAAGAATTGTTATTTTTAAGATACGTCTTTTTAATTTTATTTTAGAAACTATGCCTTGAACGTGAAAATGAATAGAAAAAAAGTAATATGTTAAAAAAAAGTAAGTTTTTATCGGTCCGCTGGTTTATATTTTTTAACGTTCAAGATGAAGTATTAAGACCTCCATTGTTTTGAGTTGTTAGTAAAGGGACAATAATATTTATCTTTTGATTCTCACTTTTGAGTTGAAGATGACTCATACTAGTATATTTCTTTAACTTGAAGCGTTTTGTTTTTCCACCGTTTTTCCTTTTTTTTAGCGTTTTGCGTTTTGTAAAAAGTGTTTTTTTCAAGGTATAGAAGTTTAAGTTGGCATTACTTTCCAAGATGGCGACCGATTTAACAGCTGTCAAGGATTTATTCTCAGTTTGGTTTGGCAATTCATCAAAACGATCATCAAGCAAGGCGTAGATTCGTCGAATGGGCCCAAAACGAGATTGCCGTTGTTCCCGATTTTCATAAGCGAATTTTGTTTAGCGATGAAGCGCACTTCTGGTCGAATGGCTACGTCAACAAACAAAACTGCCGCATTTGGAGTGAAGCTAATCCACAAGTGTATGTCGAAACACCGTTACATCCAGAAAAACTGACTGTTTGGTGCGCTTTATGGGCTGGTGGAATCCTTCTTCAAAAACGATAAAGGCCACAACGTTACAGTCAATGGTGATCGATATAGAGCCATGATTACTAACTTTTTCATTCCTGAATTGAACAATCATGATATCCAGGAGCTGTGGTTCCAACAAGACAGCGCAACATGTCGCTCAGCTCGTGCCACAATCGATTTATTGAAAGACACGTTTGGTGACCGCCTAATTTCACGTTTTGGACCTGTGAATTGGCCTCCAAGATCTTGTGATTTAACACCGCTAGACTATTTTCTGTGGGGCTATGTAAAGTCATTGGTCTACAAACGCTTGACCATTTGGAAGACAACATTCGCCGTGTTATTGCCGATATACGGCCACAAATGTTGGAAAAAGTCATCGAAAACTGGACGTCCAGATTGGACTACATCCGAGCCAGCCGTGGCAGTCCTATGCCAGAAATCATATTTAAAATGTGATGCCACAAGATTATCTTTCGAATTAAAAAAAATTCATGTCAATCGAATAATACATCGTTGTTTTATTGCAATTTAAAGTTCTATACCTTTAAAAAAACACCCGATAAAATTGAAACAATGGAAAAAGAGATTACGAGTACTCAATCATTTTTTAAAAGCCAGAAAGCACTGAGCAAACTGATTTTTTTCAGCATTTTACATATGATTCAGTACCTTAAATTTTCTCTGATGTCCAAACAGCATCATTCGTCTAACTTAAGGTTGCATAAAAGTTGAGGAGCACAGAGTCAGCAACGGACAATGTCAAAAATGAAAACGACATCTTGGCGATTAGAACCTTATTTCTCCGTATTATTGCGGCGTAATCATTTTTAGAGCTTCAAGGCCTAATAACCAATATTTTATTTGGCAGGTGACTGCTTCGAGGCCGAATTCAATGAAATCGGATTTTATGTAATCAATAAAGCATTAAAGGGATATTTTAAGGGGCGATGAGCATCATTCATAACATGTAAGATAAAAAAAATTTAAGTCAATTCCTACTTAGATCAACAAAGAAAATTTTTATTTTAGCTACTTTTTACTAAATAGTTACAATTAATATAAATATGTATACACATAGGACAGAATCACAACATTAAGTGTGGTAATTAATTTTTATAAATCATCATTAAAGTATCGTATTGTCATCCAAAGTAATCGTGTGCAGAAAATTTTAGTTATAAAAAAAATCTTTTAAAGTTTGGACCCAAGTCGCTAAAAATGAAACCAACGTGGCTATGTCTGTAATTCTTTAAATCCTTAGTTTCAGTCAATTAATTTTAATTAATTATAATTAAATTATCGTATTTTTACCCAAAACTATAGTGTATAGAAAATTTTAGCTTAAATGAGCGCTTTAAAATGTGAGAAAAAATCTTTTCAAGTTTTGACACAAGTCGCCAAAAATTATGCCAACATGGCTGTATTTGTAATTCTTTAAATAATTAGTTTTAATCAATTAATTTTTATTAATTACCATTAAATTATTGTATTGTCATCCAAAATAATCATGTACATAAAATTTCAGCTCAATGGAGCGCTTTAAAATGTATTTTATTAACGATTTAAAATTCCACCAAGATAAATAAATAGATATATAGAGAATGTGAGCTAATAGTAGGAATTGAAAAATAGTGAAGTGACGAAGCTGACATATGAGTTCTAGGATTATGAGAGTCAGATTTGTCGACAATTTAAACGATTTTAAACACATGAAAACATTACCTTTTGCAAAAACTCGATCGATTGATTTATACTTTAAAAATGTTTCACTACCTATTTACTCTAGGTTGAGCTATAGGCGATAGCCTCGTTACTTTGAGCCGTTGTCACGTGAAGAGCATGCCTCCGGAGATGGCCCCCAGCTTTCCAAACTTCCCCACCATGCTAACCTGAAGACTTCAAACCTCAAAAGATTTACCTGCATCTGCCCGTCAACAAAACGGATCATTAGTAAAATCAGGACTCAAACGCATGATTCGGCCACAAGTTCGTTACCTGACCACTCGTTTATCGCGACCACGTGGTAAAGACTTAAACCTGTAATCTTTTAGCTGCTGTTATACATTCTGCCATTAAGCTTACCAGTTTCACAAATGAGTGATTTAAATAAGTGTGTGAGTGAGTTTTTCTAACGTGGCACTATAAAGCAACACTAGGGTAATAGACGACGGAGTACGTACTTTTGAACTATGCCCAAGTGACGAAAACTAAATTAAAGTCAGTAAACCACTCCTCTACAAACTTCTCCACCCCTTCAAGGCAGGACTTTGAGCCCTGACAGATTTGAACTCCACCCCATCCCACCTACATGGTAAGATTTCAGTGACACTAGGAATAACTTAAATCTGAAATTTTTAAGCTCAATTTCAAATAGGTTTTAAAAGATAGTATGTAAGGTAGTATGATACATGTATGCTATCAGCAAAATACATTGATCATGTCCTGCATTTATTATATCAATAAAGTATGAGAGAAATAATCCTATTTTATACAAATTTTTTCTCTATAGACCAGGGATGGCGAACCAGTGGCACGCGTGCCATCAAAGGCACGTGGCACAATATTTTGGGCACGCCACCGATCAAAATAGTTCGCATTTTAGTCCAAAATAACTAAGTTCACTATGAAGTAATCCTCATTAGGGATCTCATTTGCGCTTTTGACGCTAAACTGTATGTTTTCATAAACGATAATTACAAGTAAATACAAGTACTTTCCAAACTTGAAAAAAATATCAAAGATTTAGATATATATGAGAAAACCAGACGTATAGGGAAAGTTATAAAAGAATTTATTTCCGTAATTATAATTCTTCAATCAAGGAATTTTCAGCGAGATGTTCGCAGTTCAAATAATTATCGGAAACACCCAAGTTTATTACGTACCCTGTGTGTGTAATTGACTTTATTTGATAAACTAAGAATGAAAGTTTGGAAACATGAATTTCGATTCCAGACACATTTAACTGCCTGAAGAAGCTGACTCATGCTATTATAACTACATTTTCATCTACCTATGCCTGCGAGTCATTATTTCCAGAGGTGAATAACAATAAAGACTAGCTTAGAAACTGCTTAACGGATGACCCCAGTTCAGCATGCATTATTCTAAAAGTAACTTTTTACATTCCTACATTTTCACTACATAAGTTATTTGTCATCTAATCTGCAACATCAAAAGTCGCACTAATGTTTACCTTATAATTCGAATTACACGTATAACTAAAAAATTTACTACTATACAGTGCAAAATGTATTTTCGTAGTGAATAGAGTTTTGAGTTGTTAGTATTTAGTTTTATCATTTTGCCTTTAATCACAAATCAAAGATATTTGACGGCACGTCTATACCTTATCAAACGTTTCTTACGAAAAAATGGCACGTTGATTCATAAAGGTTCGCCCCCCTGCTATAGACTGTCATAATTTAGAGATTTAACAGATTAGTTTCTATTAAACAAAGCGATAGTCTTCTGAGAAATATCTGACTTCAACTCATGCTTCACTGACTTTCAGTTCGCATTCTAATGCTAGCCAACAGCTTGGGCACCCATTATCATGAAACATACAGTAATAAAAACATTTTAAGGCATTGCAATAGAATAAAAAAAAAGCCTGATCCAAAAGATTTATATTCTCTTTCTCGTAAACGATTAAAATAAATCCCATTACGCAAAAACGCGAACACAAACATTTTTTTTTCAATAAAACATAACACACAAATCAAATTAAACTAATAAAAATCCAAACTTAATTGAGCATGAAGCTGTCTTTCGAAGAAAAATCACATTTATAGAAACTATAAATAAGTCCAGATAAGAAAAATATACAGATAGTTAAACATTTATTTTTCCAACTGAACGCACTGTTTAACGACTACTGCATGTTTCTTTTCCTGCATAGCATTAACTAGCTACATTTTGGAATATCTAGTTAATAACGCGTCAGAAATACATGTCAACTAACAGGGCGTTTATCCGACATGATAGACAGCATACATTATCGCCAGACTATTAAGTTCGATTCCTCAGAGATAATTTATGTCGTAGATCTCTTACACGCGCCGACGAAGATGCCATACAGCTAGCCAGCGCCTGTCGAAGACAGATTTGGTTCTCGGAGCATGACAGTCCTTTGGGTTTGATAGTCACTCTCTAATTTGCATGAACAGACTGAATTGGATAGCGCCGTATTTCTTGGATGAACTCCTCTACTTAATGATGTGGATACTAGCTCGTTAAAAGATAACCAATTCAGCCATGTCTACGAATGGTCAAATAGATTATGATCATTATATGGTCAATGCATAGTCTGTTTGATCAACGTTGTAGAGTCAGTCTAATGAATTCCGAACTGTTGAGAATATGAGAACGATACTTAATTTATTGTCCAAAATTTTCATTCGGTGCCATATTAAAGTCTTGAGTTCCTTGTAATTCTGATCGGACATTTTAAGCATAAATTCCCTACCTTATGTTCAAAGCGTCTACCACTAAATTATCCTTTCATTAAGTTATCCTTCATTAAGACCAAGAATTCAATTAACGAAATACAACTAATTTTATTACCTTATTGTGTTAAATTACACAATAAACCCTATTGAAATCAGACGATCTTTTAAATCAGAACCGTTTGATAAGGGCTATATCTGATTGAACACTTTATTTTTCTTACTATTTTACAACGTATCCATTCACCAAGATGATTTCGAAAGAGCGAGAGAGTGAAAGAGTGTTTATAAACATCGCGAGGCAACACGAGTTCTATTGGAGACGGACATCCTAATTTTGAACCTCAGTCAAGTGACGAGGACGATATCTGAGCTAGCACCCCCTTTTCGAACTTCCACTCCCCACCAACAGGAAGACTTTAATCCTTGAGAAATTAACGTGCTGTAGCTCCTCCACACGGAGGGTCTTCAATTGCACAAGGGCTCGAACTCACGACATGTCGGTCACGCGTCCTTACTGAGTAAACGAGAAATCCAAAGATTATTTTTTCAAATAATATTTGACCTCTCTGTAAAACATAGAAATAAGCCAGTGAATTATCGTCGATTTTTAACTGTATATTTATTCAAACTAACATCAAAATACTTATCCGTAAAAATGATAATAGTCATACTCAAATAGCGTAAGTCAAGGGTGTCAAACTAGCTGCCTGTGGGCCGCATGCGAGCCACTGCGAACATTTTTGCGGCCCAGCCAGTATATCTCGGCACACAATAGTATATAATGAAATATCAAAATTTCCCCCGAAATCGGAAAGAGTAGCAGAGAAGAGATGCCAATAGTCAGAACGTAAAGATTAATTTTCTTGTTCTTTTACTTATGTTTATTATAATATATTATTCAAAATTTTCTTACGTTTCTATGGTTATTTTTTTTGCGGCCCTCCAAAAGTTAAATTTTGTTTGTTTGGCCCAAGTTAGCATTTAAATTTCACACCCTTGGTGCAAGTGGACCACACGTAGATATATACAAATCTTTCTTTTCGATAAACCCCCTATGGTCCCCCCCTGGTTATAAAACTTTATCCTTTCGAAATATCAAAAGCTTTCGATAAAAACATACGACCTTGAAGCATAGAAAAGATGTGAAGGTAAAAGTAAAAATAGACAAAAAGAGTTTATTCTCGCCAAGACCTTATCACAAACAGCAATCGGCTTCTGATGGGAATATCATTATTCAACCCCCATGACTTATCCGCTCGTATCGTCTGTCACCTGTCACAAGGAATCAAATCCTTTAAAAACGAATCCACAGTCTTAATAAGTCAATGGATGGAAGAACCCCTGGTGTCTAAGATTTGAAAAGCCGTCGCTAAGTCTACAGTTACAGACACGTAAAAATAAAAGAAGCAGGATGTGGTAATTTGCATATTTCTGATTGTTAGACAGGAAGGGGTGACGCACTTACGATTTTTCGGACAAATGGCGTCGAGGAACACCTGCTGAGAGAGGCAAAATAAGAAACGTGAGGTAATAAAGAGACAAACTTCAAATATTTTCTATCCCGAATTCAATAGATTCCAGGCAGTTTTAACAGAAACATTGTAGAAGGTTTAATGTACGAAAGTTTTTTTATTAAAAAACTAAGTATCTGTTTTTTTCTCTATCCGTCGTGTTTTAAGAAGCTTTGATCAAAATTCTCAAAATTACGTTGCTAATATTTTTGCTTTGGCAACAAATTTATAAGGATGATTTAATAAGGCAAATTCTAAATTGCAATTTAAATGAACTTCGTTTTAAGATTAAATATTTGATTTTATGTCTTAATTGCCGCCGGCGTATATATATATATACGTCTCTCAACTAGTGCGTTACGTACCCTAGATAGATATATACGTCTTTCCGAAAACGATTTTTTCTTTGCGCTGCTGACAGTAAAACTATTCCGAAGGCTTTGGAACAGGGACGTAGCTACCACCGTTTCAGTGAAACGCGCCCCCAAGATAAAGGGGCCCCAACATATGTAAGCAAAAAAATCGCAACATCTTAAAGAGCCCCAAGAAATTTTGATACAGGACCCACTATGGACTACCTATGTCAGTGATTTGGAATGCAATAAAATGAACTCGACAGTATTTGCAAAGGATATACTTATTTCAGATAAAATTTGTCTGTGTTTGGGTCTTTTCTCCCCTCCCCTTCCACAAATACACTGCATATGCGTGCTTATGTGAAACATGGTGGCCCCGGGAAGCGAACTGCGTAACTTTTAATCGGTAGTTAAGGGGTTAACACTCCATAAAAGCTGCACAATAAGTTATTAACAATTGAAATCGTAATTTAAAGACCCTGTGTGTCGACAAAATCTTAAATTAGTCTTCATTCTACAATAAAAAATGCTTTGCAAAAAATCGATTTGATAAACATTTCAAAAATACACCTATCATCTCTCTGTTCATGATAATTTTAACAACGGTGATAAAAACGAGGTCGACATTTGAAATGGCATTCCATTCTCCAAACTTTCTCACCCAGCCAACATGAGGACTTTGAGCTTCGACAGATTAATTCGAGGCTCAATGTGTATCAGCCTCTCGACACGATGGATCTTCAGTGGCACCAGGACATAACGTCACGTTTCGACAGAAACAACGTCGGCCACCAATTCACAATCACGGCCATTAAATAAATTTGAGAAGCAATGCAACGACCACTATTACTATCAATAATTTTTCCATTAGTTTACATTTCAGATTCTTTGTGTCATATTCCATTTTTTCAAATCCTACTATTAGTTCACACTCTTCATATGTATATATATATATATATATATATATATATATCTTGTTCAAATTTTCAATCATTAGTGAAATACTTTTTACTCATCCAATCAAGTTTAGATACATTTTTTTAAACTTGTAGTAAATGAAAAAATGTATTATCAAGTGTCAAGTATTATATATATATATATATATAATTCATTAATTTAATTAAGTTAATGAATAAATAGTAAACAAAATAAAAGTCAAACACCATACATAAAAAGGAAAATCGCTTGTTCTGTCCCTGTAGTGCAATGGATAGCGCGTTGGACTTCTAATCCAAGTGTCGTGGGCTCAAATCCCACCTGGGATGGCCTAATTCCCGAGAATGTAATTTATTTTTAATATACTATTTTATTGGAATAATTAAATTTAATGAACGAATAAATAGTAACAAACAAAAATAATAGTCCAACACTCTCTATAGAAAGGAAAAGGGAAAATTGCAAAGAAAATCGCTTTCTATTTTGCCATTTAATATTGTGATTCTGTCATATGTGTACACATATTTATATTACTTTTAATTGTTTAATAAAAAGTAACTAAAATAAAAATTTTCTTCGTTGATCTAAATAGGAATTGACTTAAATTTTTTTACATGACTTATTTAAGTGAATCTTGCCTTTATTGTGATATAAAATAACGCGACATAATATTTTTTTAAAAATTAAAATACATAATTTTTTTAAAAAAAAACATTTTTCTTGAAATGTTTTCTTTAAAAATGTAGATTCTTTGCTTACATTGTAACAATATATACTTTGAAGAAGAGTATTGACTAAACAAAGCTACGCCGTTTAAAAAGTGCCACCCAGGTTTTTTTCTTTTTTAAGTCTAATAAAATAAAGATTTTTCTAAGAAAAATAAGCATAATGTTTCCTTAATTGTTCGCGTAATTAATTTTTCGTGACTTTATGTTCCATTAGCCATCCCTTCTGGTGTTCATTAAAAGAAACATTTTTCAATGGACCGAAGAAAAAAAATGAGGTAATTACTTTAAATAAATTAAAAGATTTCGGAACCGAAGGCTAATAATGCAAATTTAACAAGAATATTTCTATTTTAGTTGAAAATGACATTTTAACAAAAGCAAAAAATCGATATACTTTCAAAAAGAGCTTTTTTTTTTTGGCTAAAGAAACATATAGATAGATATTTCTTTAGTGGATATTTCTTCTAGGCCAAAATATGTAAGTTTTCAAACTTCGTAACAGTACATTTGTCCCTGGAAAAATCAAAAAATATGCTACTTACACAAAAGTTTAATGCAAAGAATTACTGTAAGCCCCCGCTTAACGCCGTTTGGTTTAGCGCTCTCTCTCTCTCTGTTTCGGTTTAACGCTCTTTTATTTGAATTTCGGGTAATATCTTTTACCCCTCCTTATTAAGAATTCCGAATTCTTCAAACTGCGAAAAGTGCTCACAAAGACAAATACTACACTATTTAAGACACTGATTGATTGATTGAATACGACGGACCACGTAATTTTGAACCATGGTCAAGTGACGTGGATTACACCTGAGCTGGCACCCCCTCTCCTAGCTTCCACACCAACGGGAGGACGTTTCAGCTCTAGACAGATTTAACGATTTAAGACACTAAAATAACGTCCTTTGTGATTAAACTATTTGCAACGTTATAGCAAACTATTATAAATAACTATTTGCAACGTTGTTCATATTTAATTTAAACTGTTAAACTGTTTCACACACTTCTTAAACGTACTAAAGAAAATGAGAAGAAATTAAGAAATATCTAGATCACTATAAGCAAATTTACCTTATTATATGTAATTAAGTTATTATTTTAGCATGATTGTATATAAAATATATGAGCTTAAGTATAAATAATAAATTTAACACGTGAAACTACCAAATCTCATCCGCATCGCTCGAAATCTAAGCATTTTTCAATAGTTCTATAACGAACGCAATCAACAAGTAAAAAAGAAAGATGAATTACGATAAGTTATATTTTCATGATTCAAAAGATATCTTTTCAAAAATTCTTTGGAATTAAGAAAATTGCTGATGAATTTTTAAAAAATATATCTTTGAGAATATAATTCAAACTGGTACAAAAAAAATTCATTCATAATATACATTCTGATAATCTGATTTAATTAACTCGTGAACAACGCTTTCAATGCATTTGTTCAAAAAATTAATTCATTCAAATCATAGCCTTCGGTTACCGTATGCAGAAAATATACGTAAAATTACATTTCATCCAAGAAACGCATTAAAAAAGTCATCAATACTTCTAATTAGATTTTAACATCTAAAATTTCAGATTATTCTATTCGGGTAAAATTGCGTAAAGATTTCATTCTGTGATAACAAATTTTATCATCCAGTTGTCCTTTATCCATAATGGACAATAAAGTATTTTGACAATCATCCGCTAAAGCTATAAATGAGAAAATAAATTTAAAGTTTTTTATTATTCTTCATAGAAGAGAGAGTTTTGGAATATATTCTATCATACATCTTAAATGCACAGTATTCCTTTTTCTAAATTCAGAGTAAAATAATTAATAGTTTCAATGGTAATTTGGTTTCAATGAAGTCTCCGCGTTGGTGTAACAATTATTTATTAATTTAAGTTAGGTTACACAAAGATACACGTTTTACAAAAATCATGAGCAAAGAACGTGGATGACCATGTTGTCTTCTCGCCTGTCCCTAGCTGAAGATGCGGAGTCGCTAGAGATCTCTTCTGCTTCTTTGGAAAGTTACAGTTATTATGACAAGAGCGGTAACACGCTTTTTTGCAACAAAAAAAAAAATAAATAAAAGCAACCCGGAAATTAAAACAAAGCGCATATAATTTAATGTTTCACTTCATTAAAGTTGTTTATGCTAACATGTTTAAACTGTGACACTGGAATAAACTTATAAATAAATGTGCAGATAATGTTCTTTTTCCCAATGAATAAAAGACAGAGTTTCCGAAAACATGCATCGATTTTAAACAAGTTAACGCACGATGATGATACGGATGACAGCATTGACTACTAAAACATCGTTAATTATCCTTACCAGAAAACAAAACGTTCCACAACACGATTACTTAAAAATTTCTCATTCCCATCAATATAATCACATATTAATCAAACTTACACGGGCTGCGTTTTCCACTTTCAGATGTAACCCGAGGTAACAAAATGTGAAACAATCCTTTAGAGAAGGATTATTTTTGTCAAATATTCCACATTTAAATGCATGGCTGCCTCGACACTCTGACAGATCAGAACTTCCGCTATCCAACACCTTCAAGTCATTAAACAACAAAAAATGTATAAAAATCCCCCCCAAAAAAAAGAAGAGAGAAGTATCCGAAAAATCAAACAACGCTACCAGTGGACCGTAGACATACGTTAATGGAGCCTCAACAAGAAACTCCAGACATCCCTCCATAAAACGTTCATGTGGACCGTTAAAATTATGGACCTTAAGACTCTTTCCAACGACCTTGATTTTTTAACTTTTTTTTTCTTCTCTGCCGGTTAGATATGTATCTGACCTAGGTTAATGTGTATATTCAAGCTGAAAATGATTTGTAAGGTTTCCTTTTCGATTTTATGGTTTTTCTTCGGGATTTTCACCCACCAAAAATTTTTCTGCCTCCGGTTGTCATGAGCCAGCGGGTGCTGCATGATTGCAGACTTTTCCTGTAAGGATTGGATTGTTTTTTTAAAACTAATGGTAGGGTTTTCCTCGACAAAAGAGAAAGAGGACGATTGAGAGATGTAGTTACAGAAGGTCGAGTTCGTCTCCTTCGTGACAAAGTGTCTTTTGGAGAGTCGTTGAACTGCAAAATCACGGGTATAAAGTACTGTTAAGGCCACTTTTCCTGCGCGTGCGAAGTGAGCATTGATCGGGAATTTTTTAATGGACAAAATAAAAGTGAACTTAATAATCTCCACTAAACGACCTTATTTCCTAACGGATGCCACATGTCTTTGAACTCATACTTAAAAGCACTTAATTTTACGAGAGAATTCAAGAGAAACATTTTTCCCCCAAGAAAGAAAATGACAAACTTTTTCCATGTGACTCAAACTATAAAAAAGTTAGGAAGTTGATTTATATTACTTCCTAAGATAAACTTTTATTTTGTTTCGATTGAACACAGTATTCCTCTCTCGTTGTTGTTTTTTACTTTTAAATTATAAGACAATATTTAAGCTTAAAAATCATCACTTATAAGTGTAAATTAAAAAATATTGAGACCATGAGAGTGACAACTTGCCTACACAAAAACCGTATCCATTCTGTTGTAGCTCTATAAAAAGATTTATTCACTTACAATCCCCTGTTGCATATGCATCAGCATCTTTTGTAATTTTCATTTATTCCCTTTACATATGTATAACTCAGAATTGTCTTTTCCCTAACGGCCTGCATTTGGGCAGCTTAATCTTTGCAGGCATGGCAAGTCCTCAAATGTGAAATCCCTTTTATTGGTGGCACCACGTAGTGGCGGCTCCCGTTACTAAATTTTGACGTTTGAGTTTATTCAATTCAAGCTCTCGTCGGAGGCTAAATATTGCCGTGATTTAATTTTATCGAGGGTACCAGAGCCAAATTGACTCTCAGGGGATCTTTTACATGCTACATAATCATATGAGATGCGTGCCCACGATTTTCGCATCCAGAAAATTTATCTACTCCAGCCGGGATTGACCGCGCAATCTAGAGTTAACGAGACAAGCACGCTACCTCTAAGCCACCGAGCCGACTTAAACCCAGAATTGTTTAAATGGCTAAATACATGTGACGTCATATTCGTTAGATAATTAA